>CM033743.1:13099392-14357090 GCA_019671005.1 Hibiscus mutabilis
CAGAGAATATAATAAGATACCTTTCCATATCCTCACACGTGGCCTTTCAAATGGGTTAAAATCAATGATCACACACTCGATCTCGTATACCCTTTACTACCCATGCTTTGTTTGCAATTACGACCGTGTATAAATGGGTACAAGTGTCAACTAAAAATTTCGACCGTCAAACTTGTAAAAACATGCTGTCCACGTATTAGTATTTCAGGGCAGTGGCTCAACCAGTATGAGCAATCCCTGACCGTTGATGTTACTAGCCATGAAGCAACCAGGTAGTCAGAACTCTAAACTTTGGAGTTTTCAAAATTATTCAGTTTCTTAGGAAGGGCAAGTCCAAAACCAAAGGCTAAAACAAAGGTCAATTTGCTGTAATCTTATTTTATAATTTACGTACTATTTATATGCATCGAATATTTTATAATTATTAATAAGATAAATTACGTAAATTATTATTAAAATTTACTTTTAAATTTAATTTAGTGATTAAAATTTTAAAACGCTCAATTTATTTACTGAAGTTTAGACATTGAATGCTTTTGATCATTTCTCTGTTAATTTTTTGACGACGTTCATTTATTAGCGAACGAAGGAACTTTTTTAAGATTTAAACAACGAAAAACTTCATCGACACGAGAGAAACAACATATTGAGAAATATGCTTCATTCGACGGTGGAGGAGGGAGATTGACAAAGAAAGAGACCAGAAGATTCTTGGCCGACTCTTGAACTTTGGAGCACTTTTCGACAAAATAGAGGTTTAATTTATACTTAAGGGACAGAGATGAAATGACTTGTGAAATTCGGGACCGAACAATGACTATTTACGATCATTTAGGGTTTAAAAGTGACAAAAAACGTTTAATATTTTAGTGAGAAAAAATGTTCAATGTCTAAGCTTCAGTGAATAAATTGAACGTTTTAAAACTTCAATAATCAAAATAGGTTTGAGAGTAAAGTTTAATGATGATTTATGTAGTTTACCCTTACCAAGAACCATGCCGAACGAATCATTCGATTAATTCAATAACAATTATGGATTGAATAATCATTCAATTTTGATAAAAAAAATTTAAATAATTTCTACCTAAAAAAAGGGGAAAGAAAATTTTTCTCTTACTGAGTCTTGAACTCACAACTTAAAAGAAAAAAATGGTGTCAACTAAAAGCTTTAAACATATGTTTTAGAGATTGTTAACATTTTGATAATTTTTTTATTAATCATTTAAAAGAACTGTATAAAATAATTACAAAATTAATTAATTTATAGGATTTAAATGGAAGCGACATAAATTAACATTGGCATAACTATTTCATACAATTGTTTATCATAAAAATTATTCTTAGGATATTCTTTTAATTGATATATTACTTACAATAATACTGTTTTAAAAACATATTAGTTTTAGTATGATTTTATATTTACAGCATATTATCAGTGAATTAGATGATAATACATGGTCAAAAAAATTAATTGATAAATTTAATTTTTAATTTTTATGATATGTATTATTATTTAATTCTTTCACGGACAACTCGTGAAACTATACACTATTAATATATCTAGGGGTCAAGCTACGTGAATGGTGGAAGGACCCTCGCTCTCGTCCATATTTTTTTACCTTATTTGTATATAAATTAATATTTTTTGAATAAATTATAAATTTACTCCTCCATTTTTTAAACTTTTTATCTTACCCCTCAACTTTTGTTGAGATATTTGATTTTGATATAACTTAAATAAAAAAATGTTTTTGGACTTAAACAAATTTGCAAAAATATTTTAAAAGTTCATTAACTTGAAAAATATATTTTAGAGGTTTTCAAAGGGTTTTTGACATGTTTAAAATGATTTTAGATAACCAAATTGTCAAAAATAGGTTGTGAGTACCGGTACCCTTTCTTCGGTACCGATACCTAGTTAGTCGTACCGGTACATAGTGTCAATGTACCGATACGCCTTTTAAAACCCAATTTCTCTCAAATTTCAGTAGCCAAATAACGTACTAGTATAGCTACAGTCGTACCGATATGAAGGGTCCAGTACCGATACCAAGTATAGCATACCAGTACCCTTGTGTATTAAATGCTCCAACGGCTCTTTCTATTTAAAGCAGGTATTGATTCCATATCTCACATACCGATATCGATGAGCCCAGAACTGTATCTATGGCTAGAATTAAAGTCCCCAACGGTTCTAATCAACCCGCAACGGCTAGTAATTGTCTTGAAGCCATTAGAGGGTTTAAAAGACCTTTTCAAGCATTCATGGAACAACAAGAAACCAACTACCAACATTAATGTATAGAGAAATTTGTATTTGAGCTTAAAAGTCTTATTTTCATTAGAAAACACTTGTAAGCTTCCATTGTCAATATTGCTCAAGTGTCTAGGTTTGGGTGAGTGCTTAATTGTGTAAACACATTAGCCTGCAAGAGTTTTCATTGTTTGCTAAATTTGTTTTCTCTTGTGAGAGAGTTTTTAAAGACTTTGGGGTATAATTCTTGGTTGTAAGGGTTATCTCCTTGAACCCGAAAAAAAAGGAAAACAAATCTAGTGGATTTGAGAAAATCCTTAGTATGGATAGCTAAGGTAGTGGAGGTAGACTTGGTTGTGTAATCAAACCACTATAAATCATTGTGTTTATATTTTTATTACTTAGCCTTTCATCCACCAAAGCAGAAATCCAATTCACCCCTCTTGGCATTCGGTTGATCGTTCGAGCCTCCCAACAATTGGAATCAGAGCTTTTTCTCTATGTCAGATTAACATCCTAGAGTCGATCCTTGAAGTGCTCAACCTTTCTACATCAACTGGAGATCATAGCGCAATCCATCGACAAGCCTCTTTACTTCAACGGTGTCAACTACTCATATTGAAAGAATATTATGATGTTCTTCATCAAAGCCAATGACTATCGTCTTTGGGATATAGTTCTTGATGGCTCGTTCGTTCCTCAAAGAAGCAAGGTAAAATAGAATGCGGAAGATTAGAAGAAGATGCAACTCAACGATAAAGCTATGCACATCTTGTTTTGTGCTCTTGGACCCGATGAGTATGCAAAGACATCTTTTTGCTCAAGTGCTAAGGAAATTTAGGACATGCTTGAAGTCACTCATGAAGGAACCAATGAAGTAAAGGAAACAAAGATTGGTCTTCTCAACCTTGAGTACGAGAACTTCAAGATAGACCCAGAATAAGACATTAAAGCTATGTTCGTCCGGTTCTCCACCATTGTGAATGAACTTAAAGGATTTGAAGAAATGATCCCGGAGGACAAGCTTTTGAGGAAGTTGATCTAATCATTTCTCAATTTATGGGACTCTAAAAATACTACCATTATAGAAGTAAAAAATTTAAAGACGCTCAAGCTTGACGAGCTAATGAGATCTTTGCTAACCCATGAAATGATGATATTGAAGGAGAAGAAGAAAGAAGAGTAAGGAATTGAATACTTGAATGTTGCTCTTAAATCCTCCACAAGCCAACAAGAAGATTTAAGTAGAAGAGATGGCCAAGCCCTTCAAGAAATTCACCCTATTCATGAAACAAGAAAAGGAAGAATCAAGACATGAATCAAGAATAAAGATGAGGGATCTCATCATATGCTTTGAATGCAAGAAGTCTAGGCATGTCAAATATGATTGCCCAAGGATAAAGAAAAGGGGATCAAAGAAAAAGGCATTTTTTGTTACATGGAGTGATGAGGAAGACTCCACCGATGATGATGAGGTAGACAACCTTTTTCTTATGGACATCCAAGAGGAAGAGATAACTTCTAACTCATCTGATTTAAATTCTTATACTTTTGATGAGTTACAAGAAGCCTATGATGATTTGGTTTTGGAATTCAAGGCTTCATATTCTAAAAACAAAAGGTTGATTTTAAAGTTAAAAATTGAAAATGAATTACTTTCTAAAATCAATCTCGAACTTGAAGCAAGGTTTAAAAATTTTGAAGAAAATAACCTTGATTTACAAAACTTGCTTCTAAAAGTTCAAGAGCATCATCAAAAGGAAATTGATGATCTTAAAAAGAATTTTTTTAACAAAAATTTTCAAAAAATGTGAATTTGGAGGTAGCTTCAAATCAAACTTTGTTAAAATAAATTTTTTTATCAAAGACAATATAGTTCCGCTAGATTTTTTAAAGGAAAAAGATTAAGAACATTTGGGTCCCAAAAGGACTCATTTCTTCAAACAAAAAGGAATACATTGAAAAATATATTCAAATGGGACAAAGATTTTTAGAACTAATGCCAATGAATCTAAAACAATTTGGATACCAAAACATGTATGATTGTCTTTTTAGGTGTGCTTGAGCATTGTTGAAGAGAGTCAAATTTTGGGAGCTCTTGACATGGAAAGGGGGAGAAGGACACTTGAAGAATGAGAGACTTAACATCCTACCTTGGTTCAAGTGGTATAATTTAGTTTCATGCAATTTGCTTGATCATGCCTATATTGTTTAATTTTGATGATGATCTAAGCATGTTTGTATGACTCCATGCTGTGCCTCATTGCATATAGTTAGAGGGAGTTTCAATTGCATGAGTTACATGTTTTTGGCCATTTATGCTTATATTTATGTTTTTGGCCTTAAATTTGTAATGTTTGGTTGAATTTGGTGAAATTCATGCTTTGTATGCTTTAAATTATATGTTTTGAGAAGCATGTGTAGCAATATGTGCAAAATGTATATGTAGGACTTCTAAAGCCTTTATACGAACTTAAGATTAAGTTGTAAGGCTTTATGAGTTGATTTTACTGTATTTTTACCATTTCATGCCTTCGATATCGGTACGGCCCATACCATACTAATACGACCTTCAACCAAGTACTGTTATGGCCTCTTTTATACCGGTATGCATAGTAAAAAAGGGACAATTTTATCTCCTTTTCACCATGCTTTATGTGCCTATTGATATATCTTGATAAATAGCATGTTTGATTAAATTTCTTGCATTTATTTGCTTTATTTATTTGAAATTCAATTTATTTCTCTTGAATTGTTGGAGTAACATTTTTATTGATGCTTGATTAAGGGGAGCCAATTTTAAAATTATTTCATGTAATTTTTTTCTATTTTTTTCCTGCATTGTTATTCTACACCAACAATTGATATTTTCTATAATTGGTACTATATTTTCAAGAATTGGTTTTAACCTTTCAAAATTTGGTGTTTTGAACTTAAATGTGATTTCAAACTTGATTTTGAAATTAGTTTTGATATAACAAAAATGTAACCCCTTGACCCGGTCTAGCTGCCAGACCAAATCGAGGAAGCTACATTAGGTTTGCCACAGCAAACTGAAAAGATTCAACAAAACCCGGTCTATTTTTTTCTTTATCTTGTCTAGATGCCAATTCTTAGTCCTACGTGTACATGCATCACTCAGGTATAACCCCACCTGAATCGGGCATCATTTTGACATCTAATTGATCATATTTGCAATTTAGGGACCAAATTGAAAATATAGGAAATTTGCAGGATTTAAGCCACTTTTAGTATACCAATCTTTAATTAGTCAGGTTCTGATCATTCATCTCAAATTGATCATTCAAGCTCATACAATCGCATGGACAAGATTCAAGGACTAGAATGTAAAGAAAGCAAAACTGCCAAGCCAACATTACAGAAAATGACCTCGGGTATCGGTACAAGTGTCACTGTACCAATATGTATAAAATGCCAGTACCGATACACCACGGCATGTATCGATACGCCATAACGAACTTACCTAACTTTTGAATCTTTTTATTATACGTACCGATATGCTTACATGGGTATCGTACACGGGTTTGGATTGAAAAAGTGAAATTCCAGAGGCTAGAACGTGTACCAATACACCATTACCCGTATCGGTCCGCCAGGCCAAAAATAACCTAGGCATACCGGTACTCCCTTACGCGTACCGATCCCTCAGGCCAAAAAATGCCTAACCGTACCGATACGGTCCCCTGCGTATCAGTACGCCTGGACTAGTAATGCTACAATTTGCTGGTTTTTCATCTCAAAAACATTCTCAAACCATTCCAACATGCTTATAACACCATACCAACATGCCATACATATCACAAGCCAACTAGCAACTTCATTCCTATAGCACAGCAAGTATCAAGCATCAAAAGGGAATCTATAGGCATGCTTCCTAATGTCCATTCAAGCAACATGTCAAAAAGGTAAACCAACATCAAAACAAACTTTAAAAGGCCATTTACAACCCAAGAGCAACTAAAGAAATATGCTCAAATAGGGAGTTCCACAAAACATCTCCCAAAACACAATAGGTACCCCATTGCCCTTATTCATTATAGTCTAAACCAAGACATACTTTGGAAACAAGTATTGCCAATATCCCCTTGCAGCCTTCCAAGACCTCAATTATCTCCATTGATGGACAACAAGAGCGTAAGCACACAAGGCTTAGTGTGGAATGCTCAAAACAACCACCATCAATGCATTTAAAACCATTTATTTAACATTATCCTTTAAAAACATCATCATTATGCCCCTTTTGAAAATATGCACTTTATATCATTAAAACCAGCATAATAAACCATATGCTACATGTATCATTAATCAACAGCAAATCTCATTGCTAACCCTCCACTTAAGCCTTCCCATGCATTACTACCAAATGCAAAGCTTAAGGAGAAACATGTATAAATCACATTATACAACATAAGACATTTCAATGATACATTAACAATTATATTGGCTTTCAAGTGATCAATAACAAATCCATTAACAAAAGACTTCATCAGATAGACGGATTCAACAAGTGTTAACCTAACACTTCAAGCCATCTTAACTGGAATAGCGATACAATTATAATCGCGGTTATTAACAACTGGGTACAATAACAACCGGGTATAATAACAACCCACGGGGACATCCACCCCAATCATCGGTTAGACGCTTAATCCACTAACGGGAGTATTCGGTACCGTTTAACCCCTCTACCGTTAGGGTACTTGGATAGAGTATTCGGTACACCGTATAAACCCCTGAAGGCGACTTATTTACAATGCACTCAATCCTATGGCCGACCAACTATATCCGATAACAATTTTAAAACCACATCACTTGCCAATATAACTAACCATTTTAACATTTACCTCACTGTTTTTAACAAGCATTAAACCATGCCATTTATCCAAAGCAACAACCATGTTTTAAAACACAAGTATAAACCATACTTACAAGGATCACTTACCACGTGCATCCTTCAGCAAAACATGCTTAAAACCAGTATCTCAAGTACTTTAAAACATGTTTAAACAGTAGGTAACATGTAAATTAAAACAAGTGTATAAAATCATTTCAAACTAGCACGACCGAGAGAGATATCCACTTTATACTTACTTCCGAGTCTAGGTAAGTGTTTCAAGCTCTACCTTAACTCCCATAACTCTGTTCCAACATATCAAAATGCTTTAAACCACGTTTTCACTCACCGATACGCGAAACTTCGATTCGCCGACGCGCAAACAAGCATCCAAAGTCTCCTACACTTCTCCAAACACCTCCGAATCAACCTCCCCTATTTTTACCACACAACAACAGAGGATTAATGCATCATAATGCATTCTAAACACAGCAAACACAATCCTTCTCGGATTTCCACAACACCCTCACAATTAACCCTCCACAACAACTGAAATCAAGACCAAAGCACTTTGATTCACAACCTAGCCAACATCTATCAACCTAGCATCATTTTCAACACCAAAAACACATCTAAAAATAGATCCAAGACAACCTACCACCTCCAACAACCTAACAACCATAATTTCAACACTAAACCTCAAAACTAACAACCTAAACAAATAGAGATTGTTATGTTTTGAGATTCCATCGATAAAAATCACATATCAACATTGTTAAACATCCAAAATATGAGTCAAATCACCATTACATACTAGAAATTAGATTCATTTCGCGAATTAACACATTTTCCCCAAATATCTCATTAAATCATTAAAAAATCATCAAAATCGGATTAGAAATGCAAAAGCAAGGATCAAATGCTTGGTAATTTCAATAAAGAACCATACAATATAGGAGATCTCGGACCTTACCCCTATTGTGAAGTTTCTCCCTCAATTGATTTGTGAAAAGCTAAGAAATCACAAGATTAATGTGAGATTTTGTATAAACAAACTTTGTAAAACAATTTGGAACAATAAAATCAAGTTAGAAACCACCTCACCTCTGGAAATTTGATGAATCTGAGTGTTTGGATGAGGAGAGAATAGAGAGAAAAGGTTGAGAGAAAAATGACGTGATTTTTGTTTAAGAAAAAATAACCACCTTTTTAACAAAATCCACTTTAATTATTAATTAAAACACATGTTTAAATTAATTAAATTAAGGAAAAACCTTCAAAAAAATTTGTAAAATAGCTCCTTAAAGATTCTAAGTATTTGACCCTTTTCATTTTAGTCACTAGAAAATCACAGTTTTCAAAACTTTCATTTTGGTCACCAACCAAAATGTCCACCTTCCAAAACTAATTTTTCAAAATTGATTCCACCATTATTAAATATATAATTAATAATGATTTTTAAACATTTTTCCATAATTTTTCCAGCACCAAAAATATACGATCCCGAAACCGACTCGAAACTCTACTCGGGTCCACCAAACCGTTTAATAACCCACTAAACCTCTAAGCCCTAAAACTGGGGCGTTACAGAAAAGGGAGAGATAGGCTCGAAAAATTAAATTTTGAAAAGAAAAAAGGGGAGATTTAATATTTTCCCAAAATATTCTCTTTTTCTAAAATTAATTTTCTAAGGGGGATATTTCAAAAACAAATTTTCAAGTGGTTTCGTTATATAAAAAGGGGAGATTATTGAGATATTTGATTTTGATATAACTTAAATGAAAAATGTTTTTGGACTTAAACAAATTTGTACAAATATTTCAAAAGTACATTAACTTGAAAAATATGTTTGAAAAGCTTTCAAAGGGTTTTTGACATGTTTAAAATGATTTTAGATAACCAAATTGTCAAAAATAGGCTGTGAGTACCGGTACCCTTTCCTCGATACCGATACCCAGTCAGCCGTTCTGGTACACAGTGTCACTGTACCGATACGCCTTTTAAAACCCAAGTTTTCTCACATTCCAGTAGCAAAATAACGTACCGGTACGGCTACAACTGTATAGATACGAAAGGCCCAGTATCGATATCGAGTATCGCGTATTGGTACCCCTATTTATTAGATGCTCCAACGGCTCTTTCTATTTAAAGCAGGTACTGATACCAGACCTCGGGTAACGATGTCAACGAGCCCAAAACTGTATTTATGGTTGGAATTAAAGTCCCAATGACTCTAATCAACCCCCAACAACTAGTAACGATCTTGAAGTCATTAGAGGGTTTAAAAGACCTCTTCAAGTAACCATGGAACAACAAGAAACCAACTACCTGTAACGTCCCAGTTTTGGGCCTAGCAGTTTTAAGGCTAGTTAGGCAGTCCGGTGGACCGGGTTAGGGATTCGAGTCGAATTTGGGAGCAAATATTTTTGAGTAAGATAAAAATATGGAAAATGGTTAAAAATTATATTTTAATATATGATTAATATTGGTGAAATCAATTTTGGAAAATTGGATTTGGAAGGATGACATTTTGGTTGGTGACCAAAATGTAAGTTTTGAAAACTATTTTTAAATGGTGGTTAAATTGTAAATAATCAAATTCTTGGAATCCTTAAGGAGCTATATTACCAAGTTTTGACTGGTGGTTTCTCTCCTCAATTAAGACTTTTTTAACATGTGGTTATAAAGTAATTAACATGGATTTTATAACAAAAAGGTAGTTATTGGTTGTAAAGAAATTTGACGTAAACTTTTCTCTCCACTTATTTTCTTCCAAACACTCTTGTTTTCATCAAATCTCAGAGGTGAGAGATCTATTTTCTTAAATTCTTGATTTATAATTGATTCTTCATCTTTGATTTACAAAACCTCATGGAAATCTTGTGTTTTTCAAGCTTTAATCAACCAATTGAGGGAGAAATCACACAATAGAGGTAAGGTTCATTTTCTCCTCCATTGAATGGTTCTTTCTTGTTATTTCCAAGTATTTGATCCTTGATTTATGATTTATAATCTGATTTTATGATTTTGTAATGATTAATTGATTTAATTGGGTTTAATTGATAAAATTGAGGAAGATCCGTATTGGATCTATTTTCCAGTGTTGAGGATTGATTTTAATCATATATTGGATGTTTTACAATGTTGATAAGTTGTTTTTAACATTGAAATCCTGAAATTCTTTGAATCCCTAATTGTTTAGGTTGTTAGATATGAGTTTTTGGGGTGTTGTGGTGGTTGTTTGTTTGCTGAAGATATAAGGATGTTATAATCTTGTTTTTAAGTGTTGATTTATGATAATGTAAGTGTTAGATTGTTAGATTGTTGCTGGGTTGTGTTTGGAAAGAGTTAGATGATGATTTCAGTTGTTGTGGTTGGGTAATTGTGAAAGAATTGTTGAGGAATGTTGCTGTAGTGTTTGGAATGCATTGTGATGCATTAATCCTCTGTTGTTATGTGGTTAAAACAGGGGAGGTTGATCCAAAAGTGATCGGTGAAGCTTTGGAGGCTTCAAACACTTGAATTCGCGTCGTCAAATTGAGGTTTTGCGTATCGGTGAGTGAGAACGTGAATTTCAGCTTTGAAATGATTTAAAGGTGGTTTATAGGAGTTTAAACTTAGCTTGAAACGCTGGTTTAGACTCGGAAGTATGTATCGTAAAGATTTCTTGCTTGGTCATGCTTTTATGAAATGGTTTTATGCACTTGTTTTGAATTACATGGAACCTACTATTTAAGCATGTTTCAAAGTGATCCTTGTAAGTATGTGAGATAATTGTTTAAAAGCATAGTTTGTTGCTTTGATAACGGTTTGGTTTAATGCTTATAAAAACAGTGAGGTATGTGGTAATTGTGAATTATATTGGCAAGTGATGTGGTTTAAAATTGTTATCGGATATAGTTGGCCGGCCATAGGATTGATAGTGCACTATAATAAGTCGCCTTAGATGTCGAGGGTTTTATACGGTGTATCGAATACTCCATCCAAGTACCCTAATGGTCAAGAGGTTATGCGGTACCGTAAACTCCCATTAGTGGGTTAAGCATCTAATCGAGGGCTGAGGTTGGTGTCCCCGTGGGTTGTAAGTGTATCGGTTGTAATGTACCGCGATTGTGATTGTATCGCTATTCCCGTTGAGATGGCTTAAAGTGTTGAGAGGACACTTGTTGAATTCGTGTACCCGATGAACTATTTTGGTAAAGGAACTTGGTTAATGATTACTTGTGAGCCAATATAATTGTTGATGTATCATGTAACGGTTTATGTTGTATAATGGGATTTATACATGTATACTCTTTAAGCTTTGCATATGGTTTGTTATGCATGGGAAGGCTTAAATTGAGGATTAGCAATGAGATTCGCTGTTGGTTAATGATACATGTTGCATATGGTTTAATATGCTGGTTTTGAAAGTGTTAAATGCATGGTTTTCAAGGCATGATGGGTTAAATATTGTTTAAACATGGATTGAAATGAGATTTCAATGTGTTATTGAGAAATGGTTTTAAATGCATTGATGGTGTCTTGTTTCTGAGAACTCCTCACTAAGCCTAGTGTACTTACGCTCTCTTTGTCCATCAATGCAGAGAATTAGAGTTTGGAAGGCAGCGAGTAGCAAGGGATCGCCAAGGACTTGATACTAAACGTATGTTTTTGAATCAGACTATAAGTAATAAGGGCAATGGGGTTTTCGTTGTTGTTTGGGAGATGTTTTGTTAAACTCCCTGGTTGAGCAATGTTGTTTTGTTTCTCATGGTTCGTAAATGGTCATTTTGGATTGTTTGTGGTGATGGTTTGAGATTTCATGCTTTGCTTGGTTTGGTTTCTAGGAAGCATGCCTCTAGATTTACCTTTAAAGCATGATGCCATGATTTGATGTTGAAACTGAGATGTTTTGTTTTGGAATGACCCTTGAGCGTGTTGGGGGTAAGTTAGTAGCATGCTAGGGTGTTTTGGTATGTTCAAAAGCATGTTAAACCAGCAAAAGATGACATTTCAGGTCCAGACGTACCTGTACGCGTCTCTGTTTTGGTACGGGTAAGCCAATTCAGGCTTGGCGTATCGAAACGCAAGAAACTGTTTCGATACGGGCTTAGGCCATTTGAGGCCAGTGTTTCGGTACACGAGGAACCGTTTCAATATAGGGTATATGCAATTGGCAGGGTGTATCGGTACGCGAGGGCGTATCGAAATAAAATTTGGCTACTGGAATTTAGGGTTTTAAAACTAGCAATATCGTACCTATACGCATGCAAGTGTACCGATAGGACTGCCGTTAGTTCAGTTATTTGAAAGTTCTGGAGTTTTGTTTTCTTGCATTTTAGTCCCTGGATGATGTGGATGCAATTGCTTGAGTATGGATGATCGTTTTGAGCTGAGTTTTGACATGAATGTATGAAAGTGGAATAATTAAAGGTTGGTAATATTAAAAATTGCAGCTTTCTAGAATTGCAATTTGGTCCCTAGATTGCAACTGTTTTCAATTGGATGTCAATTCGATGCCCGATAGAGTTGAGTTTTCAACCGCTGCTAGTATGAACATGTAGGATCATAATTTGCATTTAGATAAGATAAAAAGAACAAAAATTGTCGTTTTTCGAGTTTCTTCTTCACGGTTTACTTCGGTAAAACTAATGTGGCTCGCTCGGTTCGGTCTTGCGACTAGGCCGGGTCGAGGGGGTTACACTACCAATATTCATGTATAGAGAAATTTGTATTTGAGCTTAAAAGTATTATTTTTCATTAAAAATAATTGTGAGCTTCAATTGTCAATATTACTCAAGTGTCTAGGTTTGAGTGAGTGCTTAATAGTGCAAACACATTAGCCTTGTAAGGGTTTTCATTATTTGCTAAATTTGTTTTCTCTTGTGAGAGAGTTTTTCAAGACTTTGGGGTATAAGTTTGGTTGTAAGGGTTATTTCCTTGAAGCCAAAAACGGAAAGCAAATCTAGTAGATTTGAGAAAATCCTTAGTGTGGATAGCTAAGGTAGTGGAGGTAGACTCGGTTATGCAGTCGAACCACTATAAACCACCGTGTGTATATTTTTGTTACTTAGCCTTTCATCCACCAAAGCAAAAATCTAATTCACCTCCCTCTTGGTATTCGGTTGATCGTTTGAGCATCGCAACAACCTTCAACTCTAATTCCGTCCCTAAGTACATCTATTATAATAATTAACGAATTGGCTTAAGATATTATTATACAGATTTAACAATGTTAAAATATACTCTTATACCTCTTGGTCGCCAAGCAATTGTTGTGTGTGTACATTGTACCTTTCAAATCAATTTTGTTCGAGAATATTATTATACATATTTAACAATGTTAAAATATACTCTTATACGTATTGGCTTAAGTATTCTTTTAAATATTTCACAATGAGATCTCTTTCATTTTTTAAACATTTTTCTATTTTATTTTGTTCCAGAATACTATAAATATTTAAAACAGCTAACAGTAACTACATTTCAAATCAATTTTTTTCCAAAAGACCTGTGAAAATAAAAACGAACATATAAAATTAGATTCTAATGTAAATAATAAATGAAAACGGACCAGATGAATTAAGTTAAAGTCAAGTTTAAACATGATATAAACATCATATATATACTTATTTAAGTTTAATACATTTGTATATACATGCAATATTAAAAAAAAATGAATGGACCTTCAAACTTTAACATATGACTAATCATTGTTTAATTTGAATAAAAAATAGACCATAACGTCATGAACCAAACAAATTAAACCAAATGAAGCTTCCCCATGTCCATTGCATAGTAGTCATTGTAACAGTGTCCTGTTTATTTTTAGTACAATTATAGAGTGTGTCAAAACCTCACCAAAATGACATATATGCTTTTTTTATATGTATATTTCGTGTTCTGTCAGCAATCCCCGAATCTTTAGAAAGATGCCATTGTCTCTGTCGGCAGTCCAAAGCCACTGTTTGTAGGGGAGACACAATTTTACCTGAAATGCCACGAAATTTTAGGTCGCACCCTGCAATATGTATCTGCTTATTATATTAACTTCATATAGAAAATTCCCAGGAAATAATCTCCCTCTGCAATTCCTACTTTGACACTGCTTTTTTTAAATTAAAAATCCCACCGACAAACAGTTGCTATACAAAGAAATTTCCAACAGAATTGAGTCGCTGGACTCGACAACAAGGTTCGAAATAATAATAATAAAAAGAGATGTGTCGGTTTTTATTATATTTATGAAATTATTAATTTCATCGTGGGGCGTGAAAAATAAATAAATAAATACAATTTTATATGATATAAACATGTAATTTTTAATGGAGGGAGACCTCGTATATGGTACAATCTTTTATTTACTCTTTCTAAAATTTCAGATTTTAAAGTTCAAGAAAATGTTAAATTTGCTTTTCCAACAACCCGAAAATGATAGATTTTAATTTAGTCATATTTAAAAAATTATGTAATTTAAAATTAAAATAATGATGAAATTATATTTTGATCTTTAAAATTTTGTAATTTAACTTTGTCTTAATTTTTTTTTGGCTTCACCTATGATGTAGTTGTATATATAAAATACTGATTGTTGTTTAAATATAGACATAAAATTCTGATTTTCATTTAATTATATATATATATATTAAAACAATAATAATGATAAATGTAAAATAGTGCTATCAGAATTTCATATATAAAAATTACACAGATTTAAAATTTATTTGTAATTCTAAGATTTTCTTCCCTTAATTTAATTGTATTTATAAATAAAATAAAATGATTAAATATAGATAAATATTGTTAAACAATTCACATGAAAAGAACGTCTAAAATGAAAGGAAAAGAAAGAAAGCGAAATGAAATATTGGAACAAAAAAAAAAAATTGACTACGAGAATAAACTATGCGTATCATCGTTCATATCAAATCAATATTCCATATCAATTAAGTTTTAATGATATTAAATGTTATTTTAACCCTCATATATATATTATATAATTTTATAGTTTTTATATTTTTAATAATCTAAGCATATTTTTAAATGGCATCATCATTATAAAAAAATAAAATAATTTGAGGGCAAAAGATATCAACAAATCATTATTTAATAGAAATTCGAGAATCATAAAAAATAAAAAATAAAAAATAAACTCAAATGAGGTTTTTTAAAAAATTCGAGGACCAAAAAATAATTAAACTATTAATTATACACGCCATTGGAGAATCAAAGCATCGGTATTATATATATAATTAAATATTAATTTGATTTTTATAGAGCAATATTTGTATAATTTATTAAAGAATTAGCATGCTTTTTAATTACTTTAAGAGCGTGTTAGGATTAAGTATTTCGAAGAAATATATTTTTATCAATATTTTTAAACTCTAGATGGAAGCATTTCGAAGAAGAGAATCATTTTTATCAATGTTCTTAGTCTCTTATTTTTTAATATTCTTTTAAACCTTATTTCATATCAGGCACAACCATTATAAAATAATTTTTTAAAATATCATTTTATTTAATAATAATTTATGTAAATTTAAAAATCTAATATACCCATAATATTGTATATTTTATATTATTTAGTTTTAATATCATTGATTTTTTATAGTTATGTTTTAAATCCATTCTTAAAAATAATTATTTTTTCAAATAAAATAATCATAAATGCTAGCGTTTAAAATGATGCATGCATTTAAAAAATCTCAAAAATTTTAAATTTATAGAAAAATTAGAACTGAACAACTATAATATAATATTCAAAATTTAGATATTTAATATTTAAACATGACACTAATATAACATAACAATGATAATTCTACATTAAATACCAATCTATCATTGTTCATATGTATAACAATATACCATTAACTGTTTTAATTAATTTTAAAATTTTAAAGGCCGAAAGTGTTATTATCCCATTTTAAAAATAAAATCTTAAAAAATAATTTTTATATTATTTTAAAAAAATTTCTTTTATTTTTTATTCAAAAAACAACTAAACTTTTATTACTATAATAATTTTTAAATTTACTTTAATTTAAGAATAAAGTTTATAAATGATCACTAACTTGATCAATTATTTAATTTGATAACTAAATTTTTAATTGCTTCAATATTATCATTAAACTTTTAATTTTGTTTTAATATTATTGTTAAACTTTTAGTTTTGTTTCAATAAAGTACTTAGATAGTCACCAAACTTTTAAGATGCTTTCATTTTGATTACCAAACTTTTAAAATTTTTACTGGGAATCACCCAACTTTTATTTCGCTTTTATTTTGGTCTCTCTTATTATCCTCTGTTAGAAAATAATAACGTGGCCGTTAGTTTTATTTTTTGGATAAAAATAATATAATTTAATAATTTTAAAACTTATCTCTGTTATCTTCTTCTCCTCTCGCTCTCTTCATTTCTTCTTCTTATAAATACCTCTGTGATTGTTATCCTTTTTTCCTCTTTCTCTATATTTTTTCTTCTTCTCTATAGCCACTCTACATTCTGCCATTAAAACTTTAGAGAGAGAGGAAATGCTGTTGATGAAATTCTGACATAAAAAAACAGCAAATAAAGGTTTTTAAATTGAACTCTGATCCTTCATGTTCTTTTCCCCATTTGTTTGTGTTTTGAGGGGGGGGGGGGGTTCTGAGATTTTAGTAAAAAAGACTAAAAACACTATAGAAAGTTGCTTCCTTGCTTCTACTAGAAGCCTCATTTTCCTCCTAACAATACTTTTCTTCTTGTGCTAGTTATGGTTCTTTCTCTTCATATATAGTTTCAAAAAAATCAAAATATTTATGTAAAAATGAACGGTGAAATCCAACTTTCAAGCTCTTTGAAAGGAAAATTCTTGTGCCTAAATCTCAGATTCATGTTGGGGTAAGCTAAGCTTATATATATATATATATATATATATATATATATATATATATATATATGGGGATGAGATCAGATTAACAGTATAAAATTTATCATTTAGAAAAAAAGATAAAGAAATAATCTTAGCCATTTATTTTCATCATCCAACGGTCCAAAAAAATATAAAAGTAATTGAGTTTTGTTAGAAAAATTACTGCAAAACAGGGCATTAGTACCGATAAGATGGATTAGTATAAAATAACAATAATAATAATAGTATAAAACCGTGTTGTGGATGTAACCACTGCCTTAAAAACAGATTCGCCCCAATTAGTGTAGTTGCTGCTATAAGCGGATCGTCCCCCGAGGTTAGCACGGTCGCTCCGATAATTTGTACACCCAAATTACGGAGTGGAATCCGGTGGTATTGCTCTTCTCTTTCAAAGCTCAAAAAGAACTCAATGATTGTATGAAAGAAAGAAAAATTTTGAAGTATTTGTCACTTTTCGGATGATATAGAAAAGAGCAAAATGGCTCTATTTATAGTGAAAATTCCAGGGCTAAAATTGTCCAAATAAAAGACATAAAAACAACATTAAATCAGATTTTAATTTTTTATTTAAGTCTTAAAAATGTTTCAATAAAAGCATGGAAAATGTCTGGAAACATCTACAGTTATGTTGAATCTGGACACATGCATGTCTAGGTTCATAACGAATCTGGAACCGAAACACATCTACATTCATTCCTGTAGATAATGTGCACACATCTTTTAATTCAAATAATTGCAACGTTTATGGACGTTTAATTTATTTTGAAACCAGTGAGTTCAATATAGAATAGTGTAAAATTCTTTCAAATTTTCTATAAAAAGATAGAACACGCGCAATACCCGAATTTTGACCGGGTTTAATAATAAATAAATACTAAATAGTAAATAAATAAATACATATTAAATAAATAAATAAATAGCCCAAATAATATCCAAACAGTCCATTACAATGTCCAATTACATTCAAAAATTCCAGAGCCCAGTTAAAGCCCATATTCTTATTACATTCAATCTTTCACGCCCATTTCTTTTATAAACAGCTAAACAAACACAAATGGCCCAAAATCAATTCATTTTCCCGCCCAAATGCCAGTCTGAAGGGACACGTGTTACCTGTCTATTGGCCCGAATTAAGTTCACAAGGATATGTGTTTCTTTGATCCAATTGGCATTCGATCACATTATCTTCTGCCCACCTATAAATAGGAAGAAAGAGAAAAAGTCAGACTTCAATAATGGCAGTCATAATTAGTTACTAATAATAATAATAATAAATAGAGTAATAAAAAAAGAAGAGAGAGAGCTTACCACCTCGACAGCCGAACCGCCACGGGAAACTGAAGAGGCACCACCGGAGGAAATCAGAGGTCGCCTGAGAAGGTCGCCGGAGTCACCACGGCCGCCATAACAGAGGTATATTTTTCTTTATTTCTTTAATACCTGCAAAACAAAAAAATGTTAGTTTATGGTTTTAAATCTAAAAAACAGTAGCTAAAACAAGAGGTTTAGGATGGCCAGAATTCATTTTCGGTCGCCGATGAGTGGTGAGTGCAAGTCGGAGTTGAAAAGTGAGATACGGGTGCTTTTAGGGGGACGAATGGTGACTCTAATGAGTCATGTAGTGGTTTAGGTTGCATCAGAGTAAAAAATGATTTTTTGGGAATTTAGGGTTTTGGTAACGGCGGTCGACGACAGCCGGAAATCACCTCACGACGGCCAGAAATTGGCTTGCGGTGGTCGGCCGAAGTGAGGCGGTGGCCAGTGATTGGGACACGGTGGTCGACGAACGGCTGCTGGTTACTGGAGGTAGGCGGTGGACGGAGTTCTAAAGCGGTGGCTGGTGAACACCGGAACATCGCCGGAGATGGGCGGTTGAAGATTCGATGGTGGTCGTTGTGGCCTTTAGTGGCCGGAAGGGTTGGTGTTCATCCAAAATTGGATGAACATATATGAACTTCAAACAAAACCCTAGGTTTTGATCTATAATCCTTGGAAATTTTGGGAATTTGTTGTTTGTTTCAGAGAGAATCGAGAGCGGAGAGAGAGTTAGAGAGAGAGTGAACTTTGAAGAATGAAGGGGATAGAGCCGGTTTTGGCCAAAGAGAGAGCTTAAATACCCCGACCCAAATGTCGTCATTTTAGGGACAGGTATGAGTATGAATTGGGTCGGGTCTTTAGATCCGCGTATTGGCATATGGATACCCTTTGATTTTTGCCCAGAATTTTATATTCTTTAAATTCAGTCCCTATTCCCTTACATTTGAGCTTTAAATTTTGCAATTCCTTCAATTTAGTCCCCAAACCCTTTGAATTGTTACCCTTAGGCTTACAATGTTTCAATTTGGTCACCATTCTTTTGTAATTGGGCTTAGAGCTTTGTATTTGTTCAATATAGTCCTTTAATAATAAAATTGAGCTTTTATTTTAATTTGTTTTTAATTTAGCCATTTTATTTAATTGTTTATATTTTAATGCAATTAATTTATATGTGATACGTGTTTTAAATCAAGCATTAAGTTTTATGTGTTAGATAATTTAAATACACATAGTTTAATTAAATATTAGAGCCTTTAACCTAGGTTCTCTAATTAGGATTCAATAATTGAATTAGGTAAGATAATTGTAGTAATTAAAAATATATTAAATATAAACTTTAAAATCCTAATTTGGATGGTGTTCCATTGTTTACAATGGGGTGTTATCTCAAGATGAGTTTTAATGAATATATTTAATATATTTACACTTATAGTTAGAATATTAATTTAGTTCTTTAATTGGAATTAAATAAATAATTAAGAACACATTGTAGTTAATTGAATGTATATCGAATAGAATCTTTGAGGTTCAAATCAGAAAGGTGTTCCATTGTTTACAATGGGGTGTTATCACAGCCTTGGTCATAAATGTGTATATTCAATATACATTTTCACTTATAATATTGAATAATAAATTGTTAGAGCCTTGAATAGGATTAGAACTTTAATTAACTAGAAGAATTAATTAATTAGGAATATGATTAGTTTAAGGGCTTTAAATATATGGAAGGTGTTCGAGAAATTGACATTTTCACATAAAAGCCATTAAATTAATTAATATTCATAGATTTATATAATTAATTAAATAGAGTCTTTTTAGGATTAATACTTAAAATAAACAAGACAATAATTGGTCATTCATAAAAACCTTTTATGTTGGAAATCCATTTTTAAATACGAATAAGAGTGCCACCTAACGGGGTGTTTTTAACCTCGTATTCAAACAAGACGAATTCCCTTATAAAAGGATATCTGTTTTCGAAATTTAAATTCAATTAATAATTATGGGATAAATTAAATTCAAATAATTATTTGAAATGCCAAAATGCCACGTAAAATTAAAAGTACCGATAACGGGCGTTCGTAGGGGTGCTAATCCTTCCCTACACGTAACCGACTCCCGAACCCAATTTTTTAAGATAGAATCTCTTGTTTATTTTTCGGTGTCCGGTCTACCCGAAGTGATCGGTGGCGACTCCAAAATGTTTTTAAAGATAAATAAAGGAAAATTCGAATTTAATATGGAAACCCTAAATTTCCAAGATTAAATTAAAAATGGTCAGAAAACCCTAATTTTCCAAAAGATAGATCGTCAGGCTATTTTCACACATCCCGATTTCAAAAATGGTCACGACAGCTTGACGACTCTGCTGGGGATTTTAAAAACCGAGAGTCGGGCCTAATTAATTTTACGTGGCATTTTGGACAGTAATTTGAATTTAATTTTTCCTATAATTATTGGATGAATTTTCTGAAAAAATACAGGTAGCTTTTTCTTGTGTGATATAAATTGTCATTCATGCACAAGCCTTCTACTCGGGCTTTTCACCTTTAAGTGGAAGTGAGACATGATCTTACGTGAGTTATTCAGCTCCGTGATCAAATTTTGTCCTCCTTTCGGTATACCAACCTTATACACCGTGAGGTTACGCCTCCGCTATAAGGGGTCGTATACTCCCGAATCGATGTCTTACTAGTCTTGTAACGACAATTCGGGAACCCAGAGTCTAGATCGAAACCTGCATGTTGTAATAGAAGCCTACCCCACTAGAGCTAGACAGAGACCTAGGACAGGGTGTTGCTGATTTAAATTCATTTATCTGGTTAATTTTGAGTGCAAAATAAACTGTTATCTATTTAATTTTACGCAATATAAATTGTTTTACCTGTAATAATTATTTTTGCTTACAATATTACTTCACCATACTAACACAATTTTGTTTTGTTTTGTTTTGTTTTTCTATGTTTTGTTATATGTTACATTGAATTTATGAGAGGTATCGGTTTGATAATTAGTCGAGTAGGCAGTGGCCATAAGAGCTGAAGGGTTCAATAGACAAGTGGGGGATAATATGTCACTGTGGGCTGGATTCGAGAAGGCTCAATACAAGAACGAAGACAATATTTTTAAAGACCAGATGTCATTAATGCAGGGTTGTACCAGAAATTTCTGAACATAATGAAGTTTCGCCAGAACTGGTTTAATTTGAGAACTATAAGATGGGGAATATGAAGAGACATTTCCAGTAAGATTAGTGGATTATAGTATTGCTGCTAGACAGTCAAGTAGATCAAGAGTTGTAACATGTTTATGAAGCCGGTATAATTGTTTACTTTCCGGGAGAATAGATGTAACACCAACAATAGAGAAATACGAGGCTTTTGGGGGTAAAAAAAGAGAGAAAAGAACAGGGTTTATACAATGCTCGACAATGATTCAAGTTTCAAGATAGAGTCAGTGGCAGTTAAAAAAATAAACAAGATGCAATATTCCAAAAAAAACACAAAACAACAATGATAACCAGAGGAGGAATAAATAACAGATAAATTGAAGGGGCATTCAAGGGCCATTGCTGACAGAAAAGAATCCAATGAAGAATAGAGAATTTTGAACTCAGAGGCGATATCCAAGTTTCTTAAATGATGCCATTATTAAAGAAGATACTAATCTTTAATGAATATCGGGAACTAAGGAAAGTAGCAGAATCAGAAAGGCGTAGTATGACAATTGAAATATCAGTTCATGAGTTTCAATGTGGCACTACAATGAAGGAAAAAACACTGAAAATCAAGACGAGACAGTAATCCAGGCAACCTAGAAACAGAGTGGTAAAGTGATTAACTTTATGAACCAAGTATGGGGATTGCATGACATGTACAGATTTTGTTCGATGAAGTTGTGAACCTGCAACAACACTTTGATGTTGACACCGAGCCAGTACAGATGATGACTCAGAGGCTGAACAAGGTGATCACCGACGGAGCTGGAGCTAGAGACATGTTGTTTTTTCTCCATATTCGACCCTTTTAGTTAGATGGGCGTTGTTCTAATGACTAGTTCTTGAAATTGATACCTCGTGCATTCATGCATTACAACATTTAAATATTATATTGCTCTTTTGTTTAAAATATTGCATTACGTGTTGTAATTTAAAGCTTACCCTACTTGAGCCAAACATGAACCTAGGTCAGGTGCTGTAAAATACACTTTTCTGGTTATTCTCTTTGTTCAATATAACTTGTCTTGCTGTATGTATTTAATTTAATTTTTCCTTTGATATTATTTCACGATACTGACTCATTTCTTCTGTTTTGTTTTGTATTCCTTTACATCACGTTTTCATGGCATAGAGGTATTGATTCAAAGGTGGTTGTCATTAGAAGACGATCACGATGGATAAGGGGATTCATAGGCCGATAGAAAAGAGTGCAAGTATGAAGCAGTATTCTAGTCAAACAACAGAAAGAATGAAGGGCAGTTCATCCAAGTGTTATACATCAGGTTTTGTTAGTGTTGATGCTGACAAGAATGAGATGCAAGAGCTGAAAAGAAAAATGGCTGAGATGATGACTATGATGACGGCCATGACCAAAGAAAATGGGCATACTAAGCTGAAAGGAGAAGTAAACAAAAAGCAGTACAAGAATAAACAATCGAGTTGGGGCACCAATATAACTCGCATCAATAAATCGATTGGAGGTGTAATTGAGCCAAGTCCCAAGAAAGTGATGACATGCCAGGGAGAAACTCAAGGAAAAAAGAAGGATGGAAGATCTTTTAATTCAGTTTCGATGACATATGCAAAATTGCTTCCAATACTGAGGGAGAAAAATCTTGTGGCCCTAGCCCCGTTCAAGTCTTCACCCAAGGGTTATGGTATTAGCACAACATGCGATTATCATCAAGGAAGTTTAGATCATACTACTGAGAATTGCGAGGCTTTGAGGAATAATATTGAAAATCTTGTTAGAGAAGGCATGTTGAGTTTTGAAGATGGAAGGCCCAAATTTCCTAAAAGCCTGACAATTAATAGAACACCTGGAGATACAAAAGTGAAGGAAAGTATAAGCCCATCATAATCAAGTAAGGGTTCAATGCAAAGTTCAAATTCTAGCGTTCCCTCATCCAATTATCAAAAGACAGAAGATCACAAACATCATTTTAATCCAATCCCTATTTCATATAAAGAATTGTATCCTCAATTATTAAAGGGCCAATTGGTGTCCCCATTGTTTCTTGCACCTTTGCAACCTTCGTATCCAAAATGGTACGACTCCAATACACACTATGAATTTCAAGATAGAATCCAAGGATATTCTATTGAGAATTGTCTCGCCTTCAAACGCCGAGTTCAAGCTTTCTTGGAATTTGGAAAGTGGAAATTTGGAACAGAAAATCAGCCCTATTCAATGGACGGTTATGAAACTCAAGATAACGATATTCAGAAAGAAGGATATCAATTCGAATATGAAGCTCAAATAAGCAAGTTAAAGCAAGAGAGAGATAATTTGAATGAGGAGTTAAGAAATATACAGTTCAACTATCAAGAGATTTGTTCGATGCTCAAGGATGCTGGTTTAAGTGTAACTCTGGAACAGTCGAAAAAAAGAATTAAAGAGCTGAAACATGAAGCTGAATGCTAGAAAAAGAGTTTTGAGGCAAGTGAAGCTCGAGTCAATACACTTTCATGTGACCTGCAGGCAATGGAGCTACAACGCAATACTTTTATGGACGATCTAAGGGTTAGTGAAGCCAAACGTGAGATGATAAAAATGTACATGTAGATGTATAAGGATAATGCTATCAAGCTGAATAACAGTCAAGCTGAAAACGAAACACTAAAGAAGAAGGTAGATGAATGCCTCAAGCTTACGCTAATGTACAAAACTCTTGTTGATGATGTTAAGAAAGATTGTCAAGAAAGCGAGGAAAAGCGATATGCCCAGTTTCAGAGATCAAGAGTAAAAATTCGTGAAAGGGACAACGACATGAAAGATGCTATTATTCAAGCAAAATAAGTTGCTCAACAAGTGGCAAATCTAGCCGATGTAGCAATGGCATTGAGCCAGAATATTGATCTAGCATTAGATCACAAAGGAGAGTTGACTTGGCTCTTAGAGGAAGTTAAAAAGTTGGGAGTTAGAGCTCACCAATATCTGTAGTATATGATATCTGATGTATTGAATCCTTTTACTTCAATAAAAGTTGTTCTATGATGGTCACTTTTAGAATCAATACCTCCTGCATTCATACATTGCATATTTATCAATATAACATTATCATGTAATAACATGGCATTAACATTCATAATCTAGAACAGTCAGAGTTCCCATATGAGCAATTTGGGAATTAGTGGAAGTTTGAGAATCTGTTATCATGGAAGGAGACGTGGGAAGAATTGAACAGACACAAGAAGGGTTACAAGAATGGATGACCAAGCATCAGCAAAATACGAAGAATTACACTGCTACACCATGTTTGACAATTTATCCTAGGGTATCTAACCCAAGTACAATGACAGGGATTGTAAAGCCTATTTTTCTGGGTTCAAGACTTGAGCAGTTGAAAGATAGTTATGCCAAACTTGTGGAAGAGATCAAGGAAAGGAAAGGAAAGGTGTCGATAATCCCAAATTCAATGCAAAAGAATTCTATTTAGTCCCTGATCTAGTCATGCCGCCTGAATTTAAAGTCCCCAATTTTGAGAAGTATGATGGTTCCAACTGTCCTAAAATCCACTTGGTAATGTTTTGTAGGAAATGGAAGATATTTGGATGATGATAAATTGTTGATCTATTGTTTTCATGACAGTCTAGCTGGACTTGCTACAGTGTGGTACAACAGATTAAGTCGAGAGTAGATTCAATCAAGGGAAGATTTGGCCAAAGCATTTTTGGGGCAATAAAAGTATGTTATAGACCTGGCTCTAGATTGTTATTTTCTGCAGAACGTAAATATGAAGGTTGGCGAAAGTTTCAAAGACTATGCATTGAGGGGGCGAGGATTAGCAGCCCAAGTTCAACCTCTCATGACAGAGGAAGAAATATCTCTTATGTTTCATCAAAATCTTCCATCTCCTTTCTTTGAGGAAATGCTTACGAATTCAAGGTGCAGTTTCAGTGATCTCGTGGTGATTGAAGAAGCAATAGAAATAGGGATCCGACAAGGGAAAATTAGATCAAGATTTCAAGACCATGCTGATCAAGAGGTAAAACAAGGGAAAAAGGTGAATGAGTGTTGTAACACCCCTGCCCCGGTTTAGTAGTAAACCGGCTCGGGAGCGTTACTGGAAACACTGGAACATGAGTAATTTAAAACTTTTCAAGAACTCATCCTTATTAGATGAGTTGAGTGACTAACAAGGCATTTAAATGTTCATATATTATCATACAACAAGCATATGTATTTTATTCACCCTAGGTTACCAACTTGGTTATACATTTGCAATTCTACATTTAAAGATGTCTACTATTTAAACATGTGACCATGCATAGCATTCAGATATCATACTTAGACAAGAACATATTCGTTTGTACCCAATCTCATTACGTTCAAGTAATGTAGATGTTTCATGTAGGTTTAACTAGTCATGCTTTTATGTACATACATTCAATCCAATCTCAAGCAAGCATAACATGTTTATCATTCGTGATAAGTTACCACCTAGACCTCATATTTAATCATATAAGCATAAGCAAATTCCTTATTCATTATAGGTCTTTACTTTGATTGGTTACTTCCAATTTTCATTCAAAGTTAACTACTCTTTAGGCATGTGAACAAGCAAAGCATGTACATTTAACCTATTCCTATTCGGCAATAGCAAGTTCTAGCATATCATAAAATAGTTTCCTCATTCATCGACTCTTAATGTCATGTATAGCATTAGGCAAAAATGTGTACATTTCATTTCAATTTCCATATACTCGCAGCAAATCAAGTTCATGTAAGCATTTATTCGAATCATACTTCAAGTAGCATGCATGGTTTCATTCTTTATCCATTCGAAAATTCAAGTTCATGTATACATGAATTATTTATAATATTTATTCAAGCATGTATATGTTCATACAAGGCATTCGACTAGCATACTTGACTAGGACATACTCAATTCAAACTCATAACATATGCGCAGCTTAATCCATTTAATCCACATGAGAATTATGTCATTACATACTCCAAGTTTAGCATTTAAGCCTTCATAACATTTTAGGCCAACTCAAGTTCATATATACAACTTTCAAGTAACATAATGCATGTCCTAGCTTACTATATACAAGACTAGGTGCCACCAACCACTAGGAGCATTACAAACAAGTATGGATTCATACTTGTACTTTTGCTTGCGTCTTACTTCAAGCTCGAGAAATCTGACTTTTGGATCAAGTAATTAACCTTGAAGCACCTAACCTATGGTTTGGGAAGAGAGGAAATGAGAGTGATAAGTACGATATGTACTTAGTGAGGTAGTACTAGTTCTAACCGATTATTATGTCATGTCTCCATTAATCAAGTAGCCCTATTAAGGTTTATAGCATTCCAAGTCAAACATAAATCATGAACTCATGTATCATCATACTTATGGAAATCAAATATCAAGGCAAGCAAATGTTAAGTAATCAATTTGTCAAGCAAATCAAGTGGCATGGTAAGCTTATCGAGTAATTATCAAGTAAATATTTTCTAGTATCATTCGAATAGCAAGATAGCATGACAAGCAAAATCATAGATCACAATTCAATCTTCAATCATTTCAAGTCAATCGATAACATGTTTAGGCAAATCACAACATTTTCCAAGTCAAGTAACATAATCACAATTTATTTCAAGCTTATCACTCAAGATATGTTTACAAGTTATACACATTGATTCAAGTGAGAGTATAAGTCCATTTCGAGTAGCATTTCATGTAACAAGTTTATCAAGTGTACAAGTATACATTTTAAGTAGCATGTAAACCTTAAGCCTTAATTATTGCTTGTTTACTTTCTTTAATTTAAGCCTTATCACAAAACTGTCCATTATACATGTTTATACATTCTTGCAATGCAAAACAGTCCATATTTTCATTTAGTCTAGCCAATTCAATCATATAACATGTACACATAATTCTTAATGCCAAAACAGTCCATATTTTCATTTAGTCTAGCCAATTCAATCATATAACATGTACACATAATTCTCAATGCCAAAACAGTCCATATTTTCATTTAATCTAGCCAATTCAGTCATATAACATGTGTACATAATTCTCAATGCCAAAACAGTCCATACTTTCATTTAATCTAGCCAATTCAGTCATGTAACGTGTACACATAATTCTCAACGCCAAAACAGTCCATACTTTCATTTAATCTAGCCAATTCAGTCATATAACATGTACACATAATTCTCAATGCCAAAACAGTCCATACTTTCATGTACAAGATGTACATGGCAGCAACACTCATTAATTCAAGTAAGATCGATATCTTTTTCAAGTAATAATCATGTAACAAGAAGTTTGAGTATACAAGTCAAGTAATATGTTCAAGTAATCAAGTTTGCATGTCAAGCAATTCAAGCAAACCAATAAAGTAAACATTAGCTCAAGTGAGACCATAAACCATTCCAAATAGCAAATCATTTAATACAAGGTCCAAGCATAGGCAATTATCATTTCAAGAGTTTCGTGTCAAGAATCAAGCATTACATGTCAAGCAATTTGAGTATTTCAAGGATTCATGTTAGTGATTCAATACTCAAGCAATATACTCATTTCAATTCAAGTCAAGTACATATCCAGGCAATATACATACATCTCAAGTCAAGTAACAATTAGTTCATGTTTACATATTTGTCATTTCAAGAATACATGTCAAGTAATACAAGTAGCAAGTTTACATGTCAGGTAATCCAAGTATTCAAGGTTATATTAGCTCATTTGTTATCTTTTAACACAATCATTGGTTTATAGTTTGTCTAGGTAATCAAGTCTCCAACCAACTGTCGCCACAAGATGTACCGTAGTACTTGTCAACCCTCCTACTGTCGCCAAAGACCACATACGTACCCTCCGCCTGTCGCCAGTTAGGGGCCTTAGCCCTGGACCGTAGTCCACCCTGACACAATGAGCTCTAAACTCTAAGGCATGCCCTTCTACCTATTCAACTAGCAACCAAGGTTGTTCGATTACACTTTATTTATTCAAAAGTTATCAAGCTTTTCAAGTTCAAGATCATGTATTATTCAAGAATCAATTCAAGCAAAGTATAGCAATATCATGTTTTAGCCCTTAGGCCAATTGAGCCTTAGCTCTACAATTACTTTTTTATGTTTTCATGTGTTTCATGTTCAAGGCAAGACAATTCATGTTCAAGGATTATATTCAAGCAAGTATTTCAAGATCAAGCCTAGCCCTTAGGCTAGTTGAGCCTTAACTCATTATTTTGCAATTTAACTTGTTATTCAAGTAAACATTTTACATATGCCATCTTAGGCATCTAGTTATATCCTTATATTCATGGTTTATATCACTTTTATAAGTATTTATATCATAAGAGAAATTCTAAGCAAGAAATTTGAATGAATACATCCAAGACACGGAATCAAGCATTTCGAATAGGTTACGTTTCAAGTACAAGGATTCAAGCATTTCAATTAGCAGGCATTTCAAGCACTTCAAGTGACAAGCTTTTCAAATAGCAAGCATTTCAAGCATTTCAAGTAGTAAGCATTCGATTGAATTGCATTCATGATACAAGGATCTAGCATCATATATCATTATAATACATACATGCTACTACTCGAATGGGCACAATCAAGAGCAAGAAATCAAGCATTTACATCCATAGTGTAACTCAAGCAAGCAATTCAAATGGAATCATTCAAGGCATTGAATCACACACTGTTTACACATTTCGTTCTAAATAATTTAACTTATCCATTTTCATGCTTTTACTTAATCACAATTTCAGCTTAGTCCAATCTTCCCTTTTAATTCATATTTATGTTTAATTAAGCTCATTATCATGGCATATCAATAGCAAGAAGATAGACATGTAAAATTTGGTTAGGACCTAAGTCCTAACACTTCCAAAACTACACTCACAATACTCCAAGCTTAGCTAGTCTTGGATCAAAACTCCTTTGTGTTTTCCACTAGCTTGGCCACTCCTTTTTTCCTATACAAGGTTTTCTCCTTGCTCTAACATTGCACACAAGACCGAATATTCAAAGTCAGTAACCAATTTAAACAATGCATGATTTCATACACACTCTAGCATACATTTGACATCATTTAGACAGCCTACTTTATAACTGTTTCTATACATTGAAATTATCCCAATACACATGTTCAAAAATCAAACAACATGCTTACATATAAACATTTCAATTTGGGCAGAAGCAGGGCAGTAACCAAACTGTCCAAACTGTTTACAAAACTGTCCAAAATACCTAGACTGCTGCTGCTAGGCAGCTTGTGCACTGTTTACTTAAACGTGCATAACTTTCATTTCGTACGTCGGAAATTCAATTGGTTTACACTGTTGGAAAGCTAACTTAATTGTATTTCTAACCATATAGGCCTTGCATTTTAATTCTTTTCCAATTAATACAGTTTTTAACTTAAAGACAGACCAATTGCATTACTGGATAGTTTGCACTATCCCTAGATTTTTATTTCTAAAATCCATTTTAGAATCCAGAATTCAGTTCTGTTTTCTCTAATGAATTTAGACATGTTAAGGCATTTCCATAAAATTTCCAGCCTTAAATTCCCTTTATACAATTTATGGTGATTTTTCAAAGTTACTGCCTAGAACAGAATATTCTGGGCAGATTTCACCAAGCTAGATTTTTTAGCTTCATTACTCACTTAGATGATACTTCTAATATGTTAATTTAACTTATATTCACTCTCATACATGTCTAAGATAGCTCCCAATGACTTAAAAAACAGTCCCTAAATTTTCAATTTATAAAACAGCTCTAACAATTTGCTAGACCATTTCATGATTTAAACTTAACAGATTAGTCCTTCTAAGAATTTAATTTAGTTTAATTCATAGCAGCCCATAATGTGCAATTATCCAGCTATGTGACCGCTTTAAATTTTCAGGTATAACCTAAATTTTCTAATCATGCAAGGACTTAATCAAATTACCAACTTGCTTCAATCAAAATCAAAATTCCCTATTGGCAGTACAGAATCCAAAACCGTCCACACAAAAATCACAAGAAACATAACAACATAACATGTACCAATTATTCAAAACTGACCGATTCATTGAAGCAAGTAATTCATCATAAACAATCAGTTTGTTTTAACTTAAAATCATGGTATAAAGTTCTACTCCTTAACAATCTTAACAACTTGAGCATATGAAGTCATATTACATGAATTTTGTAAAACAAAAAAAATCAAGTTCTAATGAAATAAAGGAATGTCCTTACCTTCAACAACCACTATTCGATGCAATTTTTTGACTAAAATGTCTAAGCTCGAAGCTTACACATTGAGCTTATACCAGCCACACTCAAAGTTCTCTCTCTTGATTCTTTATTTCGGTTATTGGAAGGAAGAAGACAGCTTAAAGCTATCTCCCTTAGCTGGCCGAAAATTCCCTTGCCACTAATCTTAATTCTAGCTTGCCATGTGTGTAAGTCCTTAAGTTAGATTGTGATTTACATGCAACACAAAATATTTTGTTATTATTGATTTAGCCTTAGTTAAAAAGGTCACTCAAATCCTCCTATTTTCAATTTAATCCCAATTCACATGATTGGTCTAAATTAATTTCAATTCTATAGAAATTTTAATCTACATAACATACTCCTGGCATCCATCAATTCTAATCTTTATTATTAAAGCTATCAAATTCTGCTTAACTTGAATTTTAGTCCTAAAATCACTTAATTATTTACTTAAAGACACCTCCAATTCATTGAATCACATTCGAGTTGATAACATACTTCTAAGCCACATTTTTTTGGGATATTACAATTTGAATTACATCAAATTAATGTCAAAGTTCTAGGATGCACTTTGGGGTATTACAAGTGTAATGTTCAAAGTTCTCAGAGTCGCGAGAGAAAGAGGCCAGTTAATTTATCAGAAAGAGGCAAGTGCAAATCTGGAGATCTTTGGAGTGTCTATTTCAGACTTATTACCTCACCTTATTGAAGGACAACATATCACTCCTAGGCCAATGAAGGTGGTGCCAAGTCCATTTACCCATAGCTATGATCCGGACAATGTTTGTGACTTTCATATAGGAGTACCAGGACATGCTACCAAGAAGTGTAGACCTTTTATGAAAGAAATTAAGAAGTTAGTCAGTAATGGAATTTTGAAACGAGAATTAGTTCAACAATGGCAAGGAGTGGGGCAAGCCGTTATACCAGTCAAGGAATCAGAGAATCGAGACGAGTGCTTCCAAGATTGTCTGGAATTCTAAGAAGTCATTGCTACCCATATTCCTACATCATGTGGTTACAACCTACAGGGACCATTGCTGAAATAACACTAGAAATAAGTCTGTTACTCCTGGTCTAAAAGTAGTAGAAGTTTTTTTCCTGAAGGCATATGTCATGTTTGTTGGTTTTCGTTTCGCTGAAGGAATGCTTTTGAAATAAATATATGTATATCTCTTCTTATCCTTGTGGGCCCCTAGATGCCAATTGCAATATGTGACACTGATTCCGATACAAAAAAATCATTTGGATGTTGTGAAGACAATGAAGTGAAACTTGTTTCTCAGTTTACTCTGGTCGGCAAGGCAAGAAAAGGTCAGATTACTATGCCTTTGATGATGTTCGATGATAAATCTTTGAAATTCATAAACAATGAAGTGGACTATACGATTTTAACCAAGTAAAGTTGTTTGAAATTGAAGTTCTAAGTGTAGTTTTATATACCTTAAAAAGCACAATAAGAGAGAGAAAAAGAAAGAAAAGAAAAAAAAAGAAAAAGAAAAAGAAAGGAAAATGAAAAGAAAAGTAAGGAAAGAAAAAGAAAAAAAAGAGTTAAAAAAGGGAAAAAGAAGAAAATGAGATGAAAAAGAAAAAATAAAAGGTGAGAAATAATGAACTATTTGAATAAATAAGTCTCGGAACACTCTGATGGAGCTGTGGGGAATGTCGACAAATCTAATAAGGAGCTATGCTTCACATGTCCAATACCCAAGAGTCAGAGATGTATCTTTGAAGACATATCTATAATAATATAATATAATAATAATAATTAGTAACAATCAGAATCACACATACACTTATAGAATTTTATTCTTAGAATGATATTTTTACACTCTACTGGTTAAACAAGTTCGGGAAGCTTGAACATATTTATGAATGGAAAAGAATGAGGAGAACGGAGAAGGAGTTGTTTCTGACTGGATCGAGTCACGCAATAATCATAGGGTGTGCACCGAGTGATTTGGAAGAAATTTCATAACTTCAGAAATTGATGCAACATTCAAATTATTCTACTCGTAGGAAGGTTGAATCTAAGACGCTCTTGCACTTGATATCTAGGGCATCATATTCTATTTTCTTTCTTTATACCTTATTTTCTGGGTCTTGAAAAGTATCCTTCATTGAAATGCTGATAAGCAAGCTGACATTTGTACAAGCAGACAGACTTTCTTGATAAATATATGATTGAGTATGAGACTATTATCCGTTCGACGATTTTCTGGTCAGAAAGAGGAACCATCCATCTGGGGATATAGTGACAATGATGGCAAGAATGAAAGTTTGGGGACTTGAGGAAAGTCCAGGGATCTGAAAAGTTTAGGGACTTAAGCAGTTACTCGCTTAAATGATGGAGGAGGGGGAAATTCTATGAAATAAGGCAAGAAACAAATAGATTCGTGAGGTATCATGGTGCATAAGAGTTCAAATCAGAATAGGCAAGAGAGGGTGCAGAGCTTGAAAGAATTCGATCACTAAAAAGGGTCAAAATTAGCTCAGGAAGAAGAGGAGCTCAACAACAAAGATTCTGGAGCAACTTTTGTTGGAGCATGAAGATAATAAGAGTTTAAGATAAATCTCAAGAAGATCAAGTCAAGAAAGAAGATCAAGCTAAGAAAGAATATCAATCAAAGAAAGATTCAAGGAAAATAATCTTGTTGTTGTAACCGAAGCAAAAAGTTTAACGGATAGGCAAAGAAGATTATAGCATATCTGAGTGATCCTCAATTGTCACAATTCATGCATCATATATAGTTAGACATCGATAAGATAGAAGCATACTAATTCATGCATTCAAAAGCATTTTATACATTTTTGCAGGAATTTACAAGAATCAGCAAAGAATAGACAAAGATTTCAATTTACAACTTCAGATTAGAGAAGTAGAACCAGGAAAGACTAGCAAAATTTCAATCACAATTTTTTGAAGCAAAGATATTGATCCGTTTGCATATATGGATCTCAACAAAGATTTCAACTCGTTTGAAGAGGTGGATCTCGGAAAGATTTTAATCTATTTGAAGAGGCGGATCCCAGTAAAGTTTTCAATTCATTTGAAGAGGCGAATCCCAGCAAAGATTGCAATCCGTTTGAAGCGGCGGATCTCAGCAAAGATTTCAATCTGTTTGCAGAGGCAGATTTCAAGAAAGATTTTCTAATTGTTTGCGCAGGAAAAGAAGTGCATTACAATTCTAAATCCTTCGGGTCATCAGTAATTCTTTCGGGTATGATGTTAAATCCTTCGAGTCGTCAGTAAGTCCTTCGGGCATGATGTTAAGTCCTTCGGGCCATCACCTTCGGGAGTGATGTAATTGTTTGCACAGGAAATGAAGTGCAATGAAATTCTAAATCCTTAGGGTCATTAGTAAGTCCTTCAAGAATGATGTTAAGTCCTTCGGGCCATCACCTTCGGGAGTGATGTAATTGTTTGTACAGGAAAGGAAGTGTAATGCAATTCTAAATCATTCGGGTCATCAGTAAGTCCTTCGGGAGTGATGTAATCGTGTGCACATGAAAGGAAGTGCATTGTGATTCTAAATCCTTATGGTCATCAATAAGTCATTCGGGCATGATGTTAAGTCCTTCGGGCCATCACCTTCGAGAGTGATGTAATTGTGTGCACAGGAAAGGAAGTGCATTGCGATTCTAAATCCTTCCGGTCATCAGTAAGTCCTTCAGGCATGATGTTAAGTCCTTTGGGCCATCACCTGCGGGAGTGATGTAATTGTTTACACATGAAAGGAAGTGCAATATAATTCTAAATCCTTCGGGTCGTTAGTAAGTCCTTCGGGCATGATGTTAAGTCCTTCGGGCCACCACCTTTGGGAGTGATGTAATTGTTTGCACAAGAAAGGAAGTGTATTACAATTCTAAATCCTTCGGGTCATCAATAAGTCATTCGGCATGATGTTAAGTCCTTCGGGATGATACCTTTGGAAATGATACGAACTTTTTGAATTTCGTCGCAATAAGGCAGTGGGGTATGATATCAGCAGAAATGTTGATCCTTTGGGCCCTTAGTTTCAAAAAAAGAAAAAGAAAAAACAAAAAAAAAAGAAAAAAAAGAAAAGGAAAAAGAAGAAAAAAAGAAAAGGAGAAAAAGAAAATGAGAAAAAAGAAGAAAAAGAAAAGGAGAAAGAAGAAGGAAGAAGAAAATAGAAAAAGAATGTGAAAAAGAAGAAAGACAAAGAAAGACAAAATGGTTCAAGTTGCCGGATTGGAAAGCATGATAGACCAATTTTAAGCTCAAAAGAGGAAGATTTGTGGTTTCAACATCTTTTATTTGAAGTTTCTTAAAGATACGCAAATTGTGCATTTCTACAGTCAATATTGGAAGAATAATGATATATTTGACTTTTACAGGTATAGAAGGAGGTTAATCAATAGAGGAAGAGAAAATAAGAGATTCTATGCACGCTTTAGATTGAAAGATCGAGAGATTTTAGGCAGAGTAAGCAATAACACCAAAGATCTCAGTGCTTCAAGCGAGAAATTAGAGATACATCATATTGCTTCAGGCTAGATTTTTATTAATCAATGATATTTTCTTGTTGCAGGTTTAGTTTTTCCCAGAAAAGGAGAATAATCAATATTCCTAGCAAAGAACGAAGGGCTCCTAATGGGAAGAGTTCACACAGCAAAGAATGAAGAGCTCCTAATGTGAGGAGTTTGCTCAACAAAAACGAAGTTTTCAATGTAAAGAATTTGCCCAGCAAAGAATCCAAAGTTCCTAATAAGAAGAACTCGTTTGTTCGATACCCTTGCAGAAATGTGGATTGTTTGATGGAGGGAGGAAGAAATTCATAATAAGAAGAACAGCTTCAGACCTTAGAAGATGAAGAATGTCAAGAGCAACCTCAGACTTTGGAAGATGAAGAATTTCATAATAAGAATAACAACTTCAGATTTCATAGTTTGGGCAGAAGATTGAAGAATTTCATAATAAGAAGAACAGCTTCAAACTTCAGTATTGTTCATAAAGAAAGATCTGCCTTTTAGAGGATGACCAAGAGGTCTGGACAAAATTCGTGTATTTTCAGTCTCTGCTCTATCCCTGTTCCACAACAATGAGCAAAGAGGGGCAGCTGTAATACCTGAATTTTTACCAAAGCCCAAATAATATCCAAACAACTAAACAACTAAACAAACACAAATGGCCCAAAATCAGTTCATTTTCCTACCCAAATGCCATTTTGAAGGGACACGTGTCACGTGTCTATTGGCCCGAATTAAGTTCACAACGATCTATGTTTCTTTGATCCAACTGGCATCCGATCACATCATCCTCTGCCCAACTATAAATAGGAAGAAAGAGAAAAAGTCAGACTTTAATAATGGCAGTCATAATTAGTTACTAATAATAATAATAAATAAAGTAATAAATAAGGAGGAGAGAGAGAGAGCTTACCACCTCGACAGCCGAACCGCCACGGGAAACTGAAGAGGCACCACCAGAGGAAATTAAAGGTCGCCTGAGAAGGTCACTGGAGCCACCACGGCTACCGTAACAGAGGTATATTTTTCCTCATTTCTTTAATACATGTAAAACAAAAAAATGATAGTTTAGGGTTTTAAATCTAAAAACATAGTAGGTAAAACAAGAAGTTTAGGATGGCCGAAATTCATTTTCGGTCGCCGATGAGTGGTAAGTGCAAGTCTGAGTTGAAAAGTGAGATTCGGGTAATTTTAGAGGGAAGAAGGGTAACTCTAATGAGTCGGGTAGTGGTTTAGGTTGGATCGGAGTAAAAATGAATTTTTTTAGGGAATTTAGGGTTTTAGTAACGGTGGTCGACGGTGGCTGGAAATCACCTCACGACGTCCAAAAATCGCCTTGCGGCGGCCGGCCGAAGTGAGGTAGTGACCGGTGATTGGGGCACAGTGGCCGGCAAACGACTGCTGGTCACTGGAGGTGGGCCATGGACAGAGTTCTAAAACGGTGGCCAGCGAACGCTGGAACTTCACCGGAGAAGGGCGGTTAAAGATTCGGCGGTGGTCGGTGTGGCCTTTAGTGGCCGGAAGGGTTGGTGTTCATCCAATTTTGGATGAACACATATGAACTTCAAACAAAACCCTAGGTTTTGATTTATAATCCCTGGAAATTTTGGGAATTTGTTGTTTGTTTTAGAGAGAATTGAGAGGGGAGAGAAAGTTAGAGAGAGTGAACTTTGAAGAATGAAGGGGAGAGAGCCGGTTTTGGCCAAAGAGAGAGCTTAAATACCCCGACCCAAACGTCGTCATTTTGGGGATGGGTATGAGTATGAATCGGGTCGGGTCGGGTCTTCAGATTCGCGTACTGGCACATGGGTACCCTTTGGTTTTTGCCCAAAATTTTACATTCCTTCAATTCAGTCCCTATTCCCTTACAATTGAGCTTTAAATTTAGCAATTCCTTCAATTTAGTCCCCGGACCCTTTGAATTGTTCCCCTTAGGCTTACAGTGTTTCAATTTGGTCACCATTCTTTTGTAATTGGGCTTAGAGCTTTGTATTTGTTCAATATAGTCCTTTAATAATAAAATTGAGCTTTTATTTAATTTATTTTTAATTTATCCATTTTATTTAATTGTTTATATTTTAATGCAATTAATTTATATGTGATGCATGTTTTAAATCAAGCATATAGTTTTATGTGTTAGATAATTTAAATACACATAGTTTAATTACATATTAGAGCCTTTAACCTAGGTTCTCTAATTAGGATTCAATAATTGAATTAGGTAAGATAATTGTAGTAATCAAAAATATATTAAATTTAAACTTTAAAATCCTAATTTGGATGGTGTTCCATTGTTTAAAATGGGGTGTTATCTCAAGATGGATTTTAATGAATATATTTAATATATTTACACTTATAATTGGAATATTAATTTAGTTCTTTAATTGGAATTAAATAAATAATTAAGAACATATTGTAGTTAATTGAATGTATATCGAATATAATCTTTGAGGTTCAAATCTGGATGGTGTTCCATTGTTTACCATGGGGTGTTATCACAGCCTTGGTCATAAAGGTGAATATTCAATATACATTTTCACTTATAATACTGAATAATAAATTGTTAGAGCCTTGATTAAGATTAGAACTTTAATTAACTAGAATGATTAATTAATTAGGAATATGATTAATTTAAGGGATTTAAATATATGGAAGATGTTCGAGAAATTGGCATTTTTCACATAAAAGCCATTAAATTAATTAATATTCATAGATTTAAATAATTAATTAAATAGAGCCTTTTTAGGATTAATACTTAAAATAAGCAAGACAATAATTGGTCATTCATAAAAATCTTTTATGTTGTAAATTCATTTTTAAATACGAATAGGTGTGCCACCTAACGGGGTGCTTTTAATCTCGTATTCGAACAAGATGAATTTCCTTATAAAAAGATATTTGCATTCAGAATTTAAATTTAATTAATAATTATGGGATAAATTAAATTCAAATAATTATTCAAAATGCCACGTAAAATTAAAGGTACCGATAGCGGGCGTTTGTAGGGGTGCCAATCTTTCCCTACACATAACCGACTCCCGAACCCAATTTTTTAAGATAGAATCTCTAGTTTGTTTTTCGGTGTCCAGTCTACCTCGAAGTGATCGGTGGCGACTCCAAAATATCTTTAAAGATAAATAAAGGAAAATTTGATTTTAATATGAAAAACCCTAAATTTCCAAGATTAAATTTAAAAAATGCTCAGAAAACCCTAATTTTCTAAAAGATCGATCGCCATACTATTTTCACACGTCCCAATTTAAGAAATGGTCCCGACACATGTTAACACGAACACGAACCAGCCGGACGGCGGCGGCGGCGCGCGCGTGCGGGGGCCTTGTCTACTAATCTTCAACAAGGGAGGCTATTAGGACCTCTATATAAACCAAACTCAAGGTACTTTCCCACCCAATGTGGGATACTTGACTTGAGCATTATCCAACAATCCCCCACAAATGCGAAAGAATCTCTTAAAATAGAGTGATAAGAAAAAATGATTTTAAAAACATGTGAAGAGCAATAGCGATATTAGTTGCTTAAGCACTAGTGAACGTATCTGGAACTAGTACATAGTGGAATAAGTAATTTTTGTCTTAGATAAGTGAACGAATCTGGAACTTTCTAAGATAGGGGTGAACTCATAACACACAACTAACCCCTTCATCCACCGAAATCCTCGATGTGTCAGAAAATATACAAATGTATAAGTATACAGATGTAAACAAGTATAGCCATCTGACCGCAGGATTCTAGTAAGTGTATTACAAAAATAGCCTAACGTTTTCATAGAAGGTGGCTAATCCTCCTCACTTACATAGGTTATTTCATCAGGTTTATCACACTATAAACCACTCAAATAAGAGCTATGAAATAATTAAGAGCCTTTTCATCAAGCTCATCCTCTCAAATAAATAGGTGAATTCTTCAAGTTCATTTATAAAATGAACCACCCAAACTCTGGGATAAGAATTCATTAAGAATAAAAACTCAACCTCTTTAATCGGTGAATTCAATAAGTTCTTCTCAATAGAACAACCCAAACTCTTGGGATTGAATTCATTAAGAGTTATAAAACTCATCCTGTCTAGCGGCAAGTTCATTTAGTCCTTCGCGATAGGACCACCCCCTCAACATTGGGCTATGAACTTATTAAGAGTAGTTATTCAACCAAAGTACGTAAATTCATCAAGTCTTTCTCACTAAGACCACCCAAAACCTGGGCTATGAATTTATTAAGAGTAATAAAACTCAACATGGGCATGTACATTATTCGTCATAGGGATAGGTAGTAATTAATGTACACTATGTGTACTCTTCATGGTTTTTTTACCACATTGAACTTAGATAATTAAGTTGGGTATCCACCATGAATTCCTCAACCAATGGGCTTTAGACCCATCCCCCTCGACGAATCTAGAAACAATTTCTAACTTAGCCTTTTGGTAAGCGGATCAGCAAGTTCACATACTCTAAAGAGAGTACTCTGTTTCTTATTAAGTGTTTCACTGATTCACGTCTTATGAAAATAAGTCTATTCTTACTATTGTAAGCTTTGGCTTTTTAGCCACACATATCGTTGTTCATGAATCACACAATAAGGATACTGAAGTAGTCGGTTTTTTCCAACAATAGAAATTATGCTAATAAATTTCTGAGCCACTCAACTTCTTTCCTATCATGGTAGTGCGAGCAATACAAGTCTGTTTATAGACTTCTAAAAATTGCTTCACCATTTAAGGTAAGATATACCCACTCGTTGAGCTTACTTCATCATTATCAGTAACTCGTTTGGCATCACAAAATCCCTCTAAACAGAAAGAAAGCCAACAAACTCGAGTTGCCAATCTATAATGCCTTTAGGATATTACAATAAGCATTTTGAGTGTAATCCAGTGCTCATCACTAGGATTATAAGTATATCTACTTAACCTACTCATTGCATAGGCAATATCAGGTCAAGTATAGTTCATAAGGTTTCTTTAGCATTCTCAACCATGAAAACAATACTTCCTTTAATTTCTAAAGAGATGTAATCTAGAGACATAAGGAGTTTTAAACAGGGATGGCATCAACACTGTCAAATTTCTTTAACACCTTCTCAAAATAGAGAATTTTTCTTTAAAAGAAAAATACTTTACTATTTTTTTAGGTACCCTTAACTCCTAACATTACATTAATCTCTTTCAAGTGTGATTAGACTTTATTAATTCTAGTTTATCATAAACTGAACTTATTCAGAAACTAGCAACAATTTGAACATTATAGCTTCACCATAGGTTTTAGAATCCTCTTCTATCAGGAAAATTGAGCTATATGTTCAGATATAGAGTCTAAATCACTTATTTTTGTAATAAATGAAGTTTTATAAAATCTGGTCTAAAGGTAGAAGCTACCTTTTATCTTTTACTTCTTCTAGGCTCTAATTCAAACTCTAGAGTATCCTTGGCAGGAGTACTAGAAGAAAATACATGATTCTCTTAGTGTGTTACAACCTTTAATCTAGGTTTCTTTAGAGGAAATGAGTCCTCAAAGCAATCCTAGATTCACAAATTTGAGAAATCATGTAAAGACATGAACCAATATGGCACTATATGTAGCATACCCTACAAACACTACATCAACGATTTTAGGTTCAATAGAAGTTTCCTTAAAAACAGGCTAAACCACTTTTGCCAGATACCCCCTCACTTTCAGGTAATGCAAACATGTTGCACAGTTTGTATGAAGTATAGTCTAATTTTATGAGGTTCTAGATTTAATACATGATTAACTGAGAATGGCTTTCTCCCTAAAACTAAGAATTCATTGTCTCTTCTTAAAGTTTTACATATTTTTCCTTCTTAATAATTTTATATAGAAAAAATTTAAACAAAGGCTTTTTAGAATTATCCCATTCTTCTCACACACTTCTTTAAGAAAATTAGACCATATCTATTACCTCTACCAAATCTAACATGTTTTATTCTCCTATCTAGTTAATGCTCAACTTCTATCTTTAAGAAAAAAATTCTCAGCTTCACTTTTAGTCCAAGGAGATAAACCTTTGTATATCTAAAAAAAATATTTACAAAGGTAATGTAACAGTGTTTTCCTTATCCTCACAATTTCTAAAGTTCGCTAGATCAAAAAGTATAAAGGAGTTCAGATCTAAGTTTAGAAAATTGTCTTAAAAAGGTTTAGTATGCTTTCGCTTCTAAACAAAACTCATTTTTTTGTTAAAGCTATTTCTTTTCTAGATTAGTTATTTTAATTCACATGCCCTAATCTAGCATGTCATACCACAAATATTTTATTTAATCTTTATATGTCAAAGTTTGCATTTCTTATTACTCAAACATACTAGAGTAGTGACATTTTAAAGATATTTCAACTTTCTCTAAAGAGAATTTTACAAGGAGATTTCAATACTCTCTGCAAAGATAATTTTTCTTCCTTCTTAGTCCTATTATGAAGAGAGGATTCTCAAATTAATGGCTACAAAATACTTTTGAGTAGCAATAATGTCTTATTAAATTCTCTTTATATTAATTTAAAGAGACTATAAATTTTCATCTACTACGACTCAAAGGAACCTTTCTTAGAAAGATTATTTATTCTAACTTTTGCGCTAAGTTAGAAAAAGTTAATTTAGTCATAGTCTTTTATACATTGGAATAGTAATGCACCAGGTAGGTATAAAAGAGAGGTGGTGCATGGAGCACGCTTAAATACCAAGTATTTCATTAAACTAATCCTAGACATGCATTTTCTTACTCTTTTCCAATTAGCCATTTATGAAAAATTTTCTTTATTTTGGTCTCTTAAAAAATTATACTTTAATATTTTTACTTTATAAAAGTATTTTATTAAGCATACACATGATGTCTTTTTTACTCAAAAAAGGTCATCTAGCCTTAGAGTACAACCTAGTCAAAAACTTGCTTACTGAGTTTACAGACTAGCTTAAAGGCCAAACATAAATGTGTGTATTCAAAAAGCACGAATTAATAGACAATAAGTCTAAATAATCTGACATTGTAGGTAGAACCATAGTTCCTTGATCAGGATATTGGAGATTTTCCCTTCTAGCAATTAGCTTCGTATTCCTCCAAAATTTACAATCATCCTAGTTCCTTAATAAACTTCTCAAAAGAAATCATTAGTATGACAAAAGAGTTGCATAATCTTTATTTCCTTAGTTTATCAAGGGTAAAATAATTTTACCCCCACATGCCGACTATCACAAAGGGTAACATTTAAATGTTATTTAAAATATTGCAACTTCATGATAACATACTAATTATCAAACATGATTTATATATCATATCATGTTTATGTTCACAAATTCATAAAAACATTTTAGAAAATATCGAAAAGTAGTCCTATATAAATAGGCATTTCAACTACTTTTAACTATATTGATATTTTCTAATAATTGAAATATAATTCAATTTTAATAAAAGAAAATAAATTTCTTTTGCTATTATAATTAGCATTGTAACCTACAACATTTACACAACCATTATTTGTAAAACGGTTTCAACAATGCTTTAATATTCATTTATAGCTTTCTTATTAAATGTTTGAATATTCTTAATCACATAATAAGAATTAAACAATTAAAGCTATAAAATTCAAACCGTTAGTAATAATAATTACTAAAATAAATACATGTTAACTTGCATTTCTACCAACCCATCATTTTTAATATGTTTTAATCAGCAAAACCTATCATAGCTGTAACATATATTTTGTAGGAAATAATATTTAAAACTCATTTAATTTCTATCAAAATATTTTAATAAACTTTTCTACATATAATGTTGTAACTTAAACATTAACAAGCAAACGTTTAAGAATCAATAATCAATTTAAATCACTCATAAAACTGACCTTTCTTTGATTCTTACCACTTTGAAGTTTCGTTTGCATTTTTTCTTTCAGGTACAGACTCATATAGAACCGTTAAGATTCGACTTTGATAGGTCAATAATTCATTTTTGCAGTATAATCTGTTTCTAAATTGTTGGAAAATTTACTGCAAAACAGGGCGTTAGTACTGATAAGATGGATTAGTATAAAATAACAATAATAATAATAATAATAGTATAAAACCGTGTCGTGGATGTAACCACTACCTTAGAAACAGATTCGTCCCAACTGGTGTAGTTGCTGCTATAGGCGGATCGTCCCCCGAGGTTAGCACGGTCGCTCCGATAATTTGTACACCCAAATTATGGAGTGGAATCCGGTGGTACTGCTCTTCTCTTCCAAAGCTCAGAAAGAAGTCAATGATTGTATGAAAGAAAGAAAACTTTTGAAGTGTTTGTCACTTTTCGGATGATATAGAAAAGAGCAAAAATGGCTCTATTTATAGTGAAAATTCCAGGACTAAAATCGTCCAAATAAAAGACATAAAAACAACATTAAATCAAATTTTAATTTGTTATTTAAGCCTTAAAAACGTTTTCAATAAAAGCATGGAAAACGTCTGGAAACAGCTGTAGTTATGTATGAATCTGGACACATGCATGTCTAGGTTCTTAACGAATCTGGAAACAACTTTTAATTCAAATAATTGCAACGTTTATGGACGTTTAATTTATTTTGAAATCAGTGAGTTCAATACAAAATACTGTAAAAAATCTTTTGAATTTTCTATAAAAAGATAAAACACGCACAAACGTATCTTCAACACACAAACACAAACATGAACCGGCCAAATGGCAGCGGGGGCCTTGTCTACTAATCTTCAAAAAGGGAGGCTATTAAGACCTCTATATAAACTAAACTCAAGGTACTTTCCCACCCAATGTAGGATACTTGACTTGAGCATTATCCAACAAATTTTACACAATATAAGCGGATCATAACCCATATATATATATATATATATATATATATATTCATTCAAAGTTCATTTCTTTTCCACACTGGTTTCTGCCTTTTCATTTGTTTTCTCCTGAAGTTAATTATCTATTTTTGCTGCTGCTTTTGTTGGCTTAATATTTTATTATTTATGGGGCATTGTTTTGTTGGAAAAAATTTAAGTTTCTGTTCAAGCTGTGTTATGGTTCTAAAGTTGAAGTTTTTAAGTCTCAAAAGACATGTTTTCGGCATCTTCAGTTTCAATAGTCACTTGTCTTCATTGAAAGCTTTTATTGAGTTGAAGTTGGAATAATTTTTGTTTTCTTTTGTGGTATATAAATGAGTAGATGAATAATGAGAAATGGTTTCTTTTTGATGTTTTAAATTAACTAAAAAAACAATGAATTTCGCAAAAACTGGGGTCGAGTTTTGCTTAGGATGCTCTGGCAAGTAAGTACATATAAATTATGTTTAGTTGTTAACTTGTTGTAATCATCAAAAGAGGCAAGAAGCAGGTGGAATTTGTTTTCTAGACTATATTGAAATTTGTATCATGTAACTTTGATTTCTTTAGACCATCTTTTCCCGAATTTTGAATAAAAAGTCATCTTTGGACAATATTAATTCTATTTTATTGTGTTTGAGTGATGGGAAAAAGTAGTATTCACTACAAGAAATTTTTATTGTTGTGAAAATTTTAATTTTAAAAAAATTGTTTTTGTCACTATTAGCAGCTTTATTGTGACAAAATAAATAAGCGTCATTTTAAATTAGAAAAATATATACAATTGTGTCAAAAACTAAAATCGTCGTAATATTTTGTCACAATTAGCAAACTTATATAACATATGGTGACAAAATATAATTTGTTACCATTTTTTGTCTCAAATGTTTCCTTTCATTTTTTGGCGCAAAAAAAATCATATTGTGACAAGTTTGGAACTCTAAGTTTTAATAATTATTACGGAAAAAAAACTGTCACAAAAAATAATGAGTCAAAAATATTTCCCTCCATTTTTGGTGCAAAAAAAATCATCTAGTTACAAATTTTGTATCTATAAGTTATAATTTGAAAATCGAATTTCGAGACCAACTTGCAGTATTTTAAACTTTCAGGGTTTAATCCGTAATTTTTGGAAACATTTGATTTTTAATTTGAAATTTTTGAATTTAGAATTAAATTCGAAGAAACTCAAATTTTGGGTTTAAAATCGTGATTTTTAAAAGTTTAGGGACTATTCTATATTTTTAAAAACTTTCAAAGAATAATTAAGCTAATAATTCTTTTTATCTATTTAAGCAATTTCTATTTGACAAGAATTAGAAAGCCACATTTTCCTTGTTTTCTTATATTTATTTATTAATATTATTTTACTAATATATATTACTAAAATAAAAAAGCCCTAATGTTCCATCAGTTTTCCCTTTTCACTAAACCAATTCCTTCATTTTTTTGCGTCATTCTCTACCGTTGTTGAGGAGGCGATCGTTCGAGCACAAATAGGCCCACTTTAAGCGCTACTCCACGCAGTGGTCGAGCCTCTACTTTATCTAGTATTTGTTCTTGAGCGTCGCATCTCTCATCTGTCTTTTCACCACGCAGCACGGGGCCCATACCCTTCACCCTACTCAAACCTAACTGCACCGTATGTTTTCCCTTCATCCCCAACCGCCTCTCACCCCACTGGTGTGTTTCAGTCCCCTTACGCAATACCCATGTTCATCAAAGTTTTACCTGTTTTTGGAATGAATCAATATATCATACTATTTTAATTATTATTGTTATCTATAGTAATACATATAAGAATAGCCGCATATATATAATATATCGTCCACTTATATATATATATATATATATGATTTCAACAAAATTTTATATGATTAAAATGTATACTTTTATTACATATTATTTTGTTTAATATACATATTATTTTGGGACCTTAACAAGTAGTTCACTTTTGAATTGATACTAGGAATTTGTTTAATGCTTTATTCTGATAGCATATTATGCTTTTTCTTTTTTTTCTTTCAAGCTTTACATGAACATATACTATATTACTTAGACTTGAGTGCGAGTGCGAGTGTGAGTGTGAGTATGAGATACGGGCATGTGTCTAACATGAGTGTTTATTTTTATGTAGTTTTTCTATGTATTTGGAGAATCTTTGGTGGGCATATCCTCATGTATTTAGGTTCAAATATACATTAAAACACATTGGACTTTGGTACTTAAAAAAGAATGACGTTTTTTTAGCAACATCGTCAATTTGACCATTTTACAACCTAAACTTACTTTGTTCTTATGGTTTTGATCATCTTTGGGTTTGACTAGGATTATTGATCCACTTAACCACCATTAACATTGTTACATATAAACATTCTCAACTGCTCATGCACTCTCTCACATTCTATTATTGGTTTATTATTGAATTGCATGATTGGAGAAGAGCCACTGGAAATTGAGTTAGACGCAGATAATGCCCTCTCGAGCTTTTTTTCGTTTATGGAATCCATAAAGCTAAGACTTCAAATTTCTCATGGAACAAAAATGAGCCATGGATGATTTTGAGTGTACTCAAAGGATAACATTCTTTAGGTGTGGCAATTGACAGAGAGTACATATCAAGAGGACGGTGACATTCAAACTGTGGCGTAGTGATGACGAACTATCCATAGTTCATTGATATTGACTTTAGAGTTTTAAGAATGACCTTTTAAGAGAGTGAACGCCAGTTATTATCATGTTTTCTATATGAACGACTTTAGGAGTATTGTCACACAAAAAATTCGACGTTGAAATCCAATCTACTTGTGACAAAATGTATTTTTAGTGATGAAATAAATATTTTATTTTAAGAAATCTTTTGTTCTTATAAGTAACTTCTAGTGACGAAATAAAAGTTGTGAGAAATTAGATTTTGTTGTATCATGTATTTTTGTCACGAAAAGCTTTTTAGTTCGATGTTAAAATTTAAGTTAATTGTGACAAAATTTACTTTTTTTGCGATGAAATAAATATTTCATTCCAACAAATATTTTGTCTTTGTAAGTTACATTTACTGACGAAATAGATGTAGTGATAAATTAATTTTTACTGCAATATGTATTTTTGTCACAAAAACCATTTATATTTGATGTTAAAATACAAGTTAATTGTGACAAAACGTACCATTCATGATGAAATATTCAATTTATTGTAACAAATATTTTGTCATGATAAGTTAATTATAGTAACAAAATTTCATTCTTACGATAAGTAGTATAAAATGATAACAAACGCAATTTATCGCAATATACATTACATGACGGGTTGTTCTAACAAACATGATAACAAACAAAATTTGTCAAAAATAAATATATCGTGACAAATTTAATTTTTTTAATGATAAATAATTTTGTTGCAATATCATAAATTTCTTGTAGTGATTTCTTTCTCTCTCTAAAGTTTTAATGGTAGAATGCAGGGTGACTATGGGGAAGAAGAAGAAGAAGAAGAGGATGAGGTAAGTTTTAAAAGTATTAAATTATATTATTTTCATAAAAAAATGAAAACTAATAGCTACGTCCTTATTTTTTAACGGAAGGTAACGAGAGGGACCAAATGAAAGCGAAACCAAAGTTGAGTGATCCTAATAAACTTTTAAAAGTTTGGTGACTAAAATGAAAGCGCCATAAAAGTTCAGTGACCATCTGTGTACTTTACCCTTAATTTAAGGATAAAGTTTACAAATGATCACTAACTTATCAATTATTCAATTTGGTAACTAAATTTTTAATTGCTTCAATATTACCATTAAACTTTTAGTTTTGTTTCAATTTGGCCACTGAACCGTTAATAACTATTAAAAGGGTGATGTGGCTGTTAAAATATTTTGTATAATAACACATTTAGTACTCCACATTTACACATTCAAATAATTTAGTCCTAATTCGAAAGAAATAATAAATTTAACCTTCATTATTTCAATTTGACCCTATTTTTAATTAGAAATAATTTAATATTTTATTTTGATCACTAAATTATAATTAATGTTATATTGTCCCTCTCAATCCTAATTGTACCCAATCCATCCTTCAAAATCCCAACCATACCCAATCCATCATTTAAAATTTATGGTAAACTACACGACATGCCACTAAACTTTAACCTTTGTATCGAACATGCCACTGAACTAAAAATTGATACTATTATACCACTAAACTTTGTTTTTTGCTACTATTATATCATTGAGCTATCGTAAACTACACAAAATGCCACTCGACCGTTAAAATTGTAACGGGGCCGTTCAATGCAAAACAACGTTGTTTTCTTAAAAAATTAATTAAACACTGCATTTGAGGAGGCTCGAACCAAAAACCTCTAGGATGAAAGGTTTACACCAAACCACCAAGCCAACTTTAAGACTTGATATAATCCTAACGAAAACAGTATATAAATAATATTGCAGTTGAACTTAATTTAATTTATCTCATGATACAATTTTATAATATTTATAATATAATTTTATAATATATTAACTTTATAAATAAATATTATTTATACTTTATATTACAAAACTAAAATATTGTTTATAATATATACAACTAAACCTTAAACCCCAAACCCTAAATATATAACTAAATCCTAAATCCCAAAACCCCAAATATTATTTATAATTTATATTAAAAATCCTAATATTATAAACAATATTTTAATTTTTAGGGTTTGAGATTTTAGATTAAATTATATATTTAGGGTTTAGGGTTTGTAGTTTAGTTGGTTATATGTATGGTTTAGGGTTTTGGGATTTAGGATTTAGTTATATATATTTAGGGTTTGGGGTTTGATATTTCAAATTTAATTATATATATTTAGGGTTTAGGGTTTGTAGCTTAGTTAGTTACATGTATGGTTTAGGGTTTGGGTTTTAGGATTTATTTGTATATATTATAAATAATATTTTAGTTTTATAATATAAATTATAAATAATATTTATTTACAATGTTAATATATATATAAATACATTATAAATATTATAAAATTATATTATGAGATAAATGAAATTAAGTTCAACTGCAATATTATTTATATACTATTTTCGTTAGGATTATATCAAGTCTTTAAGTTGGCTTAGTGGTTTATTGTAGATCTTTCATCCTTGAGTTTCTTGGTTTGTGCCTCCCCAAATGTAGTGTTTTCTTTTTTTTAACAAAACGGCGTCATTTTGGCCTATCTTAGACATCAAAGCAACTATACCAAAACGATATCGTTTTGCATTTAACGCTCCGTTACAATTTAACAGTCTAGTGGCATTTCGTGTAGTTTACGATAGTTCAGTGGTATAATAGTATCAATTTTTAGTTCAATGGTATGTTCAATACAATGGTTAAAGTTTAATAGTATTTTGTGTAGGTTACCCTGAAATTTATTATTTAACGAAGCACATGATAATGACCCACTTTTTCATCAAAAAAGAATCAATTAATCCCGATAAAAAAATAAAACTCAGTCAAATGCAGAATAAAGTTAAAGAACAAATCTAATTTACCCTCTCCTATGACCTATCTTTACAAGTGAATCCATAGAACATTTGTAGACATGATTAACCTTAACATTCAAAATCTAGTATTACTGCTTAAAATAATCCATTGAATCTTAATTAACGAGAAAGTAAAGGAAAAATTCAAGTAAAAAATCAGAAGAAAAAAAATCTGCATACAATTGTTGTTTTAGTAGTTTCATGGAGAAGAATATAAGAATAAGGAACTATGTTTCGGATTTGACTAAAGTTAACGATAATTTTACCGTGAAAGAAAAATAATCAATGGATAAGGAACTATGTTTTTTCTTGTTACAGATCTAGGCCTGTGCGCGGTTGAGATTCGAAAAATTAGTGTGAAACTTAATTCGAGGCAACAACACCACCACCACTAGGAACAAATAGAGCTTTAAATAAATCGAACGTTCGACGAACCGTTCGACGAATCGTTTTAGCAAGAAATTTGTTTATATTCATTTATTTATTGAGCGAACGAATATGAACATAATTTTTCTTCGTTTAATTAAATGGACGAACACGAACAAATGGCTCGTTCGTTCGTGAACATTATGTAATCCGTTTGTTTAAATTTATTCAGATATCCATTTATATATATTATTTTTCATAACAAAAATATTATATTTAAAATATTTAAAAACGTATTTTAAAAATATGAAATAAAAAGAAAAAAAATTAAATATTACTCGAACAAATTAACTCTGAAGTTGTAGCTTATATAAATGAATTTTATGTGGTTACTTTGAATAATTGATCAAAGTTTAGTGATCATTTGTGAACTATACCCTTAAATTGAAGTGAAGGTAGGAATTATCATAGTAATAAAAGTTTAATTATTTTTTGAATTAAAAAAGAAAAGAAAATCTGAAAAGTAATGACCATGTTTGGCAATTAGAGGATAGCTAATAACGAATTATATTAGCTTATAGCAGATGGCATTAACTTATTTGACTAACGGATTGTATTAGCTGATTGTATAAAACTGTTTGATAAAATTAACTGATAGCAGTTTGATTATTTGAGCAAGTAAAATGATATATAAGGACTCGATTATATTCAATACTTGTTTGAATAATTTATTAGTTATTATTATTTTGTATCAATTAATATTAATTATATTATAAAAATATCATTACTAAACATATATGAAGGATGCATATATTATTTTTTATTTTTGATATTATTTTTTAATATAATTTTAATAATTATTAAATTTAGATATATATATTAATTTCTTGTTTATAAAATTATATCTAAATTTAATTTTATTAATTAATAAATTTATATGTATATATTAATTTATTATTTATGAAATTATTTTTAATTTTATTAGTTATTCAAATTTATGTTATTTAAAAAATATAATTATCAATGACAAAAAAGTCTTTACAAGTTTTTTATTCAAACCTTTAACTCAAAAAAGCAAAAAGCTCCTAAAGTGAGTTTTTCAAAATGAGAGGTTTCACCCAATCCACTATTACAACCATCTATTTATCAAATATCTAAGTTAGCGAATTTGACTAATCAAACCTCTAAAAATACTTCAAACTTCTAATATTAATTCAAAAAGCTGTTTACCAAACATGACCTATATAAAAATTATTTTTTAAGATTTTATTCTAAAATGGGATAATAACACTTTCGATCTGTAGGATTTCAAAACTAATTAAAACAATTAATGGTACATTGCAGTACATATCAATAGTAGTATATTGCGGTACATGATATTTATCGTAAAATTATCCACATAACAAAATAATTAAAATGTTCATGCAAAAGTCAAAATCAGCGTAAAACAAACTCTAAACATGTATGGTAAATTAATAATATTTTGAACACACACAAAATGTCGAACACATAAAATTTTCTCTAATCTAAATTACTTTAATAAAATACTGAAAATGTGTCATAAATTAGAAAAAAAATATTTCACAAACTTTTTTCATCACATCAGGTATGATCTTAACCACTAAAAATTATTTACGTTACTCAATTGTCCACACTGTTTTTTACGGGTGAATCTACACCCATATTTTTCTTATCTTTTTTATGTGAAAAGGTTATCATTATAAGTCTCGTTAAAAACTTCTATAAACTTAAATAGAGGAAAATAGTATTAATGGCAATAATACAACGAATGAAACTGTCTCATTACAAAATACCAACAATAAAAAGCCAAACAAGCAAATTAAACTAGCCCGAGTACTGATCGGCAACAAATAACGGCGAAATTTTCGACGGTGGCTGTGCAAATGTAGCCTCCCAAGCTCCCTATCCTGAGCTATTTGAGCCAAATCATCAGCGACGGCATTTCCCGCGCGACCGACATGAGCTATTTTCACATTCCATCATTGAGTAAGGAGTTCTCTAGTTCGCACCACAAGGCACTATCACTTAAAGTCGTTGAATCACCACATAAGATTTAAATAACGGTCTTATTACCAAGCTCCAACTCCACTCTCCGAAACCCAAGACGCCATACATGTAGAAGTGCATCATGTGCCGCCCAAAGCTCCGCAACAAACACCGAGCAAGATCCGATACTTTTAACAAACCCAAAAAATCTACTCACCTGTGTCATCTCGAAAGACCCCTCCAATTGATGCCCTGGAATCGGCACCCCCAACAGCTCCATCTGCATTTACTTTAATCCACCCCGCAACCGGCCTCAACCAAGGCATTCTCGGTTGTCTCGACACTCCAACAGAACTCGGTGAGATTTTAATGAGTGAAATAATGATATAGAAGAAAATGGTTTTTATTAAAAACTATTTACATCAGTTATGGTCTTAACATTTGTTTCATTTAGTGAAATAGTATTTAAATTTCCATAATTTTTAAATAATATTTAAGTTAATTTTATCATTTAAATTACTCTATTTAACAGAGGCGAGTTAAAAAATTTATTTTGGTATGTCGAAATTTAAATTTTTTGTGAAAAAATACTTTTTAAGTACATGGAAACAAATATATATGTCATTTTCTTTTTAAGGGGTGCCAATTTTCTTTTAAAGACTGCCAATATTCATTTAAAATCTGTATTAATTTTATTTTTAATATTTTTTATATTAGATTTGTAGGAATTTTTAAAATCATGTGACATCTTTTTTTGAACATTCATGTGACACCCCTTATATCATGGTGGTTCCGCCCATTCATTTAACTGAAAACCTTTGATAATGAGATTCTTATTAAAGAACTGATAAATATTTAGCTAAGTTAACCAACTCATTTTTATTTAAAATAACTATTTGAGCATAAACTATCCGATTGAAAAATTATCAATTTCCTTTTTAAAATCATTATCATTTAAAGTAGGTTAATATATAAGTATTATACCCTCTTTCGTAATTGTATATGTACCATTATATAGTTATAAAAGTTTAATTAAAGAAGTTAAAAACTTTGTTCAAATAGAAGAGGTTAAAAACTCAAATCTGATCACAAATAATGGACATTTTATTTAAATTTATAAAAAATTAAAAATCTTTTTCAAAGAACTTAAAAATCAGTTTCCATTAAAAATATCATTTTTTTAATAGTCTTAAGATGATTACAAGATAGTATTTGTTCATACATATTCTTAATCATTTGACAATGCACATACACCTTGCAGACAAAACGATTTGAACTTGAGTCTCTTGGGATGAACATCATCCACTTTTCCACTGAGACTACTTGTTCGGTTCCCATTAAAAATATTATTTAGTATTCAATGAAAAATAAAAAATAATACCAATGAGGTTGGTCTAAGTGGTAAGCAACTTGGTATCGCTTAAGTATGTCTCGAGTTCGAGGCTTTGTGTATGCAGAATATCCCCGCTAGAAGACTCACCCACCAAAATTAAGTGTGCGCGACGCAGGCCGGTTCGCCCTGTGAACCAGGAAGGTAACCAAAAATAATAATAAATAATTTTATGATACCCAAATTGCCCTTTAATAGTAGTTTTTGACATTGCTTAGCTATCTCCAAGGAAAAGTCTCTTAATTCTCAATTTTTCAAATATATCATAATATATGCCTTAGGGCTCGTTCAACAGGGATTGCTGAACGCAAATTCTTTGCCAATCGGCCATTGGAAGAAAAGTTGGAATAATTAACTTTCGTGAAACGCCCGTTTAAGGGTGAAAAATCAAAGGTAAACGCCCGTTCAACGTTAACCGTGTTGTTGTTCGGCGCTACTTCTCTGTTGGGCGCTCCAACGTCCATTGGAGAAGCAATGTTGAACGGACCCTTAGGCAGTTTAGACTTTGTTTCGTACAATGAATGAAAAAATAATGATAAAAAATTAGTTAATTGAATGATTAAGATTTAAGATAAAAAATATTATAAATTTTAATCATCGATTAAATAGTTTTCATCTTTCATATCAAACAAGGTTTTAATATTGCATATATTTGTCAGATTCCTATAAATTTAGGAAGTAAACAAATCGATTTCTCTATAAATACTATTAACTTTCACATTTTAAAAATATTTTTTACCAAAATTTTAAGAATTTTAAAAATAAAAATTTATATCAAAAATAAAAACGAGATCACGGATTGGCACTTTTTAAAAAATGAGAATTGACTATTTTTTTGTTTTTTTACAATTTCTTTCATTTTTTCTTTTATAATTTTTTGAATTATTTTATTTAATAAATATAGTGTCAGGTGACATTTTATTATCACAATATGTGACAACTTTTTAGTGTGCCACACCATCTTGACTATCAATGTTAGCCAATGGATTGACGGTGATAAGGATTGATAAGCTAAAGTACCAAAGAAATAATAAAATTTTTAGGCATCAAAATGATAAAATGAGACAACTTTCGTGGCTGAACTAGCATTTAACCATTTTTATTTTTTGGACGAATGTTGATGGCGCTGTTAGTTTGACTGATGAATTTGCGGCTTGTGGGGTTTAATCCGAGTCTCGAATGGTACTTGGATTGTTGGATATTCTAGAAGTCTTGGTTGATGCCCCATTTTGCTTGTTGAACTTTGGGCGATTCATGATGCTTTAAAGCATGTTTGGAACTTGGGATGTCGATGTTTGGAAATTGAATCTGATTGTGCCGATGTGGTTGAACTCCTCAATCCACAAGATAACTGGTTGCAAGGCAATTTCCTTGCTATGACAGTTCGACAATTACTCGCGCTGGATTGGGAAATTCGTATAATGCATATTAGACGTACGGTGAATACGATTGCGAACCGTTTGGCTAGAGCGAGTCAAGGAGATGTTATTGGAGAAACCATCTATACAATTTAGCTCTTCTGTTCATTATAGACTTAATTAGTGTCGACCACTAGCTGGCCTTTTATCTTTGCATAAACTAAAAAAATGAAAAAATTAATGCATATCGTCATAGTCTATTTAAAAAATACAAATATTTCAGTTTTCGAACCTTAAAATCCATGAAATAAATTGAATATTAAAAAAATAAATTGCAAATTGAGGGGCATCGAATTGGATATTCTGAAATCACCAATCTAATTAATTTATTAGATAGGTTGAGTCAAGGCATCGAGCAGGTGAGGCCTCTTCAACAACACCAAAAGAGTTTCGACTTTCCATGGCGTATGATGGTCAAATCTTTAAGCATAATAAAACTTTCATCAAGTCGGTTCAAATATTTAAGAGTTCTGTATAATTTATTAAAATTGATACTTTATTTTTTTAAAAATAATTGTTAACTTACTGCGTTCGCAATAGATTAATTTTTGAATAAAAATAAGTTTAACATAACTTGAAAATTCATGCAATATTCCATCATTTTTTTTGTTTATGTATTTTATTATTAGTCTAGAACAAATATTTTATTTTTTTTTTTACAAGCATTTAATTTAATTCATTTTATGTCTCTTTTTCTTAAGACCCTACGTGTTTGTTTCTATTGCACATGCTGTTGCACCAAACTCTGGTAAATCAAACTTCAAACAAAGCATCAACTTGGTTCACCAACTTGGTTTTATCTTAAAACCAACTTTTTAGGCTGAATAAGATCACGGGAGAAGCTAACGCAAGCAACGAATGAATAAAGAAGAATCCATTCTCCACATTTTAATATTAACAAATTGCACAAAAGATGCACATATTCTATAAGTTAGTGGACCGACCAGTCAAGGACCAACCCAAATGTGACTTAGAACCCATAGCGATGATTGGATTTGATGCCCTTTAATATTCTGCCAAGTTCCACTCTGACTAGCTTTGGTCTAAAGATTCCCTTTCTTTTCACACCACACTGACTCTCTTAATGAATGGAAGAAGGAATATGTTCCAGCTTCCATTTGTTGATGACCATCGCCTTTTCCATTCCCATTTCATCTTGCTTTTGACCGAAAAGAGCGCAGGCAGAGGGGTTTCTTTTAAGGTGCGCTTACTAATCCGGATCAACTTACGTTGCACATCTGAGTTTGATGGTTAAGTCTCCCAGCAGAGATTTTTTACATATGCAAGACATTAAATTTGAGACTCGCTTAAGTGATACTAAGCTGCTTACTACTTGGACCAATTTCTTGATAGAGGCATTGTTTTTTTATTTAGCTTTGTTTTATATTCTTTTTGAAGTTCCTTAGATATGGCAATTGGACATGAGAGTTAAAGATTTACCAAATCTTTATTTGTCCGGGGATTGTACTAGATTTGTTGATAGTTTCTATTTAAAGAAAATTAGAAAATCGTTTTATATGTTCATCTTATTTTACAATTTTTCCAATATAGTGTGAGAAATGTGGCATTTACGCCCGACGATGGTCTTAATGGTCGATGAGTGGCTATGGTGATGAGATGAGTTAAATGACAAGGGTTTGTCAATAGAAAATACTCCCTCTGTCTCATTAAAGGTGTCATGTTTGTATTTTAAAATTGTTTTGGGTGTCACATTTGTGTTTTAAAATTGTTTTGGTTAAAATATCACTTTGAAAAACTCAACAACTTTTATAAGACGTGTTTACTTTTCTATTCTTTTTTTAGTTTCTCAATCAAAATAAAAGTTAACTTTTTAAGGGCGAATTTATTATTCAAATTATTTTACACCACACATCTTATATAATTTTTTTTAAAATTTCGTGAAAAATCAACATATGATAAATAATGGGACGAAGGGAGTAGGATTTAATGAAATTGAAAATGACGAACAAAGAATTAATCAACATGGTTGAAAGGCTCAATAGCCCAATACAAATATATATACTCAAATGCTAAAGGTCCAATTAAGACCCAACTAAGTAACAATCTGAGAAATCAGCTATTACAACCAACACAAATTGTTTAACGATTCAATTGACCAACAATTAACAATTCATCCAACTCTTTAATAGATGGGTGTTGATATTTACCTCTACATGATATTGTTATCGCATCGTAAACCGCATGATGATAATCATTGTTTACCTTTCGAAATATGACGACGTCCTTTTTGAAATTTTAATGAAGAATCGTATTTTTAAATCAAGCCTTGAACTCACAATTTTTTTTATTAAAATAATTTGTAATCATTTGGTATCAAATTTGGGTGTCATGGGTGTTAAATTTTTCTTCACGCATAACTGACACTCGAACTCAAAATATGATTTTTTTATTTTATTTTTAGGTATTCGGTCTACCAAACTAAAATAATCAATGACGACTCTATTTTCAAGTTTAAAATCGAATTTCCGATAAATTCATATTTTCACGCCTTTTCCAAATTCAAAATTCATCGAGCTATTTTATTTTAATACTACAATTGTGAGATATGGGTGAGAGAAAAAAGCAGGCTACTTATATTTAAATTTTCTCCTCCAATTGAGTTTTGAAGAGAAAAAATAACCGTTTATCAAATTCCTTATTGATATGGGAAAAACGCTTATAGATTACAGATTAGATTTGAGTGAAAATTGGGAAAAAGAAAGAATTAAAAGGACCAAAACTAAAGGGATTTGATTGAATTTTTTATTGGAGTTTTGAAAAGGAAACTTTGAATTAGAGTTTTGGGAAGGAAATTTCAATTTTTTATTCAATATAAAATTTGCGCAGGGCCCAATGCAGGCCACCAAAAAGAACACAATCATTAATATAAAATGAGAAATTCAAGGTTACTCTAATTAGAGGTGACAAACGGGTCATTCGGTTCGGTTTCGGTTCGGGTCATTCGGTTCGGTTTCGGTTCAAATTCGGTTTCGGTTCAATTCAGTTCGGTTCGGTTTTAGATCGGGTCTATTATGATTCGGGTCATTTCGGGTCGGTTGAGTTTTTGTTCGGTTATTTTCGGTTCGAGTCAATGGGAGATCGGTCGTTTTAATCGAGTTTTTAGGCCCGTCAATTTTTTACACCCTATATATAGATTTATAAAGTCAATATATTTAACTTTTTGGTGAGTTATGCAGTTGTTTATATCCTATATTTATTTATTTCTATTAATATCTTTTCTATATTTCGGGTTGTCTTTGGTTTGGGTCCATTCAGTTCGGGTCTATTCAGTTCGGTTGAAAATCGGTTCGGGTCCATTTCGGTTCAACTAAAATTCGGATCGGTTTCGGTTCGTTTCGGTTTGTTTCAGTGTCGGATCAAATTTCGAGTCATCATGTTCGGGTCTCGGTTTAGGTAAATCGGTTCGATTTTCGAGTCTCGGGTCAAGTTTGCCAGGTCTAACTCTAATATGTATCTGTAAAGGCTAAAGCAAATTCTTTATTTATGGCTCATGGGCGGGTGCCTTTCTTGTCCCGGTTTAGGGCTAGCCCTGTCTTGCTTTCGATTGAAACCTTTTCGTCTTCTTACTTTATAGTTGCTTCAACGATTTTTTCTAGTTTATCCGTTGGGAGTGTGAGAACTCAGATATGGTGACCGGAGATGATAATGAACGTAGGTGGTTTTTGTGTGAGGAAGAACGATGGTTAGGGATTTGATGATTAGTAGAGAATAAGAAATGGAGAAACAATAATCTGAAATTTTTATTAAAATGTAAATTGTTTAAATTATCCCAAAATATCAGCCTATTACATTGTTGGGTATTTATAACCCATACCCAACCTTATCAGAAACGACCCAACAAACTATGGCCCACCTAATTAACAAACTAACAACTAATTAACTACTACTTACAACTTTTTTTCTAGTAGGGAGATTCTTCTCTAACGATCATGTTCCAATATTGTGTACCGATATATGGTGGGGAAGAGAGACTCTCTCGGTCCCAAAGCAATTGATAGAGAGATCTTTTCTTTCCATGTTACCTTTATTTCTATTTTTGTGTTTGTCTTATGCTTCTCTTTTTTTACAGGTTTGTCGGCCTCTTCGAAGAACGTAATCAGTCATCACCTTTCTCTTCGATGATCGCTTTTTTTGTGGATGAGCATATATCCCCCTCAAGGGTCTTCATTGCTTCAGTTTTCTTTCGCTGTCAGCGTCACTTTTATCATAACCTATATTGGTCGCTTTGGAGAAAAGACAAATCACTCTGGTTCGATTCATGATCATCCCTTTTACTTCATCTTTGCTCTATTTATTGACGTCAGGGGTTTTCATGATTGTTTTTTCTTTTAAGAACGGTAATGTGACGACTGTTTAATGACCATTACGACACAATCTAAAACTACTTCAGTCTTTTTTTCAACGTACGACAGATGACTACTGCAAATGTTTTTTTCTTATTTTTTAAAATAATTCCTATATAAGGGACAGGGAAGAAAAATTTACTCTTAATTGGTACTGCAAATATTTTTTTCTTTTCTTGTTTGCTGTTTAGGATTCCGTTGCTTAACCAAACAAGTGCCATTACTTGGCACGTAACTACACACGATCCACCGAGGGTCCCTATGGTTGCTATTATAGACATGTCACCCAACATTTACCAAGTTACTACTCATTATGATCATATATGAGGTTCAACTCTCAGTATCTTAGTTTTACTATTCATTTTACCACATTAGAAGCACATTGGGCCTTAGTCCTCGAATTATGGGTCCCCTAAACTCAAAACATAAATTTCAGGCAGATTGCCCAGCGAGTATAAATACCCACTTAAGAGTATCGTACGCTGCAGTAGGTACCAATACTCACTTACGCGTATCCATACTCGATTTGCTCTCTATGGGGGTTTAACCAAAACCTCGTACTGTTACACGAGAAAGTGTATTGATACCCTATCGGTACCGATAAGCCCTCAAGCATACCGATACCCGATTTCGCTACTAGAATCTGATGGAATAGGGACGATGCCGATACACCCTCAAGCATACCAATACCTCCCTTAAACGTTTGCTGGAAAAGCCATAAAATCAACAGGGTACTAATACCAGTTCATATTGTATAAGTACTTGATCCTAGAATTCGAATTCTAAAGCTCGAAATCCATCCCAACACTCCCCCAATCATTATAGAAGGACCCAAAAATAAACTTACATGTTATGGAATGTGTTTTAAGTGAGTTCCTACTCTTTTTACAACATTTCAACTCCAATTTCAAGCTTTACCATTGACAACCATGCTCAAGCATTTGAAGCACCAAAACATCAAACAAACATACAGTACCTTACATTTAGGATATGCAAAAAACAAAGGGAGTGAGTACTAACCTTCCTCCAAGCACTGAAAAAGAACCTCCTTGCACCAGCCTCAAGCCCTTCCCTTGCCTTGAGCTTTTGAGTGCTCACCAACCTCCTTAACTACTATCAAATATTGCAAAACGAGTTACAACACTGTTAGGGGGAAGTAAAGATGACTAAGGGAGATTCTAACAACAAAAATGTGATTACATTTCCCAATCTCGTTCATCCTCACCAAACCCCTCCAAAAAACCCAAGATTTTCAACCACCACCAAACTTAACCATTCTCACCTCAATGGATAGATCATTTGATGCTAATTCTAACCTCCTCAAGCCACAAACCGAGATTACAACTCCAAACAACAAAGATTGTTCCTTTTTCCTTGAATTCTTACACCAAAAATGGGGAAGAAAGATGGGAGAAGATGGGAGACAAGAGTGAGGTCATGCATTCTTCTCTTTTTAGCCTATTAATGAGCTTTTCCAGCTAAACTTATTCAAAAGGGAGCATTCTACTCAATTGCCATTCCCTCATCTCCTCTCAACCCAAGCTTTGAAGCCCATCAACAAAGATGAAGCCCACTAAGGCTTCCTTAGGCACCCGAAGGCCCAAATCACAGCCCAAAACTATGAGCTCACACTCAGGTTTAATACGACACGTGGATTTCAAAATTCGGGTCGTTACATGTTACAACTGATGTCTCATTCTGTCAAGTCAACACCTTTATTTATATGACACTATTATGTCAGTGTGCACTACCATGTAGGTTTGTTACGTTATTTCAAGTCATTTACCGTTAGTTGACTAACAATTTTCATTTATAAAGTGACTGTTTTATCCTAAAATAAAACATTGAGAGATAAAGTGATTAAAAATAATATAAGCCAAAATAACTATCGAGTTAAACATTAAATCATTTTTTTAGCATTATAACTCAGAAAACATTTACGATGTTTTGCTTTTTTTCCCTATAGCTATGGATGGATTCCTTCGTATGGAATCTATTATTTATTCTAAAGTTGATGTTGTAAGAAGCAACATCTTCGATACTTTCGAGGCCCTGAGTGAAACTTAAAAATGGGTTTTTGTACAACGAAAACATATTTCATTATTTTGAACAATTAATTTAATATTTCATTAACAAACTACTATTTTCATTGTTTTGTTTAGAAAATACCTTAAATATAATTAAAATAATAAATAACAATCATTAACTTACGAAATTACCACTTGATATAATATTAAAGTTATAAAGATGGGTGAGACATTGAGTGGACACCCCATCTGAGACGGTCCTGGTTATAAGGAAAAAAAGGAGTATACGTACATGCAACTATCATTATCTACTATAAAAAACCTAATAATGATAATAATAACAATAATTCTAACGTGAACTAATAGTAATGATGATAATTTAAAGAGTGTAATTATCTAATTATATTAAGTTTCATCTATCCCTCTAAGAATTGAAGAGCGTAATTAGAGATCTCCAATTATATCATTCAGTGAAACTCACAAATTATGGTATGATTGTCCAAACACATCACAACTATATAATTACACCATATCCAATCACATGGTAGCTTTTCGAACGTGAATTTTAGATATTTGAAAAATTAGAATATAAAGATTTTAGTCGAATGAATCTTAGCACAGTTGACATGGTTGCTATTGTAATATTTAGGAGGATGTAACTTTGCATATTTAAACGTGTATTATCTTCCATGATATAATAGTTAAGGTGTTATATATATATATATCCATGTTTGTCAATTAGCGGATAGTTGATAGCAGAATACATTAGTTGATACTTGATAGCATTAGTTAATTTGACTAGCGGATTGCATTAGCTGGCTGTATAAAAGTGTTTGCTAAGATTAACTGATAGTTGATATATGTTTGATTATTTTAACAAGCAGAACGACATATAAGGACATGGTTATATCCAATATTTGTTTGAATAATTTATTATTTATTAATATTTTGTATCTATTAGTATTAATTAGATAATGAAAACTAATTTTCTAATATCATTACTAAGAAGGATGTATATATATTTATTATTTTCTTATTTGTGAAATTATCTTTTTAATATAATTTTAATAATTATTAAATTTAGATGTATATATTAATTTTTTTATTAATGAAATTATATTTTAAATATAATTTTATTTTTTTACTAAATTTAGATATATATGTATATATTAATTTTTTATTTATAAAATTATCTTTTTAATTTTATTAGTTATTTTTGGGCTCGATGAATCAACCAAAATTGCTTGCCAAGTGGTGAAGAAGTTGATTTTTGGGTGTTGGTGGTGGAAGCAAAAAGATAGAAAAATTTACGCAATGATTTAGAGTGGTTTGGCTTTCTAACCAAAGCCTACATCCACTACCTTAGCTTCCCCACTAAGGATTTCCCAAATTCACTGTGAATTTCTTCCCCTTTTCTAGGCTTAGGAGGCAACCATTACACACTCAATGCTTCTACCCCAAAGCTTGAGTAAACCCTCTTTTACAAAGAAAAAAACAAAGTAAACAAGAAATCCTCTCTACAATATATGTGTTTGCACTCTTGAAGCTCTCACCCAAATCCTAATACACTTGAGCATGCATAAACATTTTGGCTCACAAGTGTTTGTCTATACAAAGAATGTGAATTAAAGTGCTAAGACAATTTTTGAATCATAGACATGTTGGCTTGTTGATCATTAGCTTCTCCAGATGCTTCTTGAGGCCTTTTATACTCCTAATTGAGTTTTTAGCCGTTGAAGACAGTTGGGGATGATTTGGAGACTTTATTTCCTGCAAAAATATAGTTTTAGAGCTGTATGTATCGATACGCGGGTAGGCGTATCGGTACTGGTACTAGCTGTTATGCTCTTTTTGGCTACGCGTATCGGTACGCCTTGGCCCATTTTGGTACGCTGTATCAGAACGACTGGACCATATCGGTACGACCTACAATTTAAATAACCGTTGGGAAATAGCCGTTGAGGGTGATTGAAACCAGGATCGGTACGCTTACAAGCGTATCGGTACAATCCTATCCGTATTGGTACGTGATGGCCTGTATCGGTACGTTTTTAGCTACTGGAAAATTATTGTACCTGAAACCCTACAGGGTATCAATACAGGTATAGACCGTATCAGTACGGTGCTGAAGAAAACTCGGGTTTAGCTTTTTGAAAACGTGTTTAAGCCTTTCCAAAGCCTTATAAAAACTTCTCAAACTTATTTTCAAGTTGTTTGGACTTAAAAACATTTTTGAAATCTTTTCAAATTTGTCCAAAACTATTTTTTAATTATTATATCAAAACAAATATCCTAACAGTCTCTCCCTTTTTTGATATAATAAAATCAACTTGAAAATTGTTTTTGAGATTCTCCCCCTTAGTAAAAATAAAATTTAAATAAGAGATTTAAAAGTTCAAAGTCATTAAAGCTCCCCCTTATTCATTTGAATATTCAAATTTTCAAAACATTCTCCCATTTTTTGTTATATCAAAAATGGTTCTAACTTTAAATACCATTAACAATGGAGAGTTTAAAAAATTTGACAAAAATAAGTTTTGTTTTAAAAATGGCTCTCCCTTACTCAAGCATCATTCAAATGTTAGTCTAACAATTATGATAAACTAGTTGAATTAAAAAAAATAAGTAAATAAAAAAATTAACTAATTTTTACCATACTCGAACCAAAGGTAGGATGTGAAACCTTCCTTCTTCAAATGTTCTTTCTTGCGTGTATAGAGCTCCCCCTTAATTTTATCACTTGTTAATCATGCTCCATCACACCTAAAACAAGACAATCAAGTAATTTTTGGTATCCAAATTGCTTTGGATCCAATGACGTTAGAAGCACATAATTTAGTCCCCTTAGGAATCCATTTTTCAATTTCATCCTTTTTAGTTGAAGTAAATAGTCATTTTGGGGCCCAAATACTTCTAAAACATTTTCCTTTAATAAATCTAGGGGCACTAGATTGTCTTACATAAAAATTTGATTTTTCAAAATTATTTTTCTTTTCTAGTTCCTTGAAAATCAAATCTTTTTCTTTCTTATGATCATCTACTTCAATTTGATGAGATTTTTCTTTCTTTTGAAGCAAATTTTCTAAATCCAAAATTTTGAGTTCAAAATCCTTTAATTTTGCTTCAAATTCCAAATTGGTTTTCACAAGCAAATCATTTTCATTTTTCAATTTAGAAATCAACTTTTTGTTCTTAGAGAATGAAGCTTTGAATTCAAAAACCAATTGGTCATAGACTTCTTGTAACTCATCAAATGTATATGAAGTTGAATTTGAATTAGATGAGTTAGAAATTACCTCCCCCTCATTGAGGGCCATTAAGCATAGGTGGGCTACTCCATCTTCATCAATGGAGTCTTCATCACTCCATGTAGCCATACATGCTTTCTTTGAAGATGATCCCTTTTTGTTGAAGTGGGGGCAATCGTATTTGGTGTGCCTCATCTTCTTGCATTTGGAGCACTTGGGGGATCATTCATCTTCTTCTTCGATTCATGCTTGGATTCTTCCATTTCACTCTTCATGAATCAGGAAAATTCCTTAAAGAGATAGGCTCATATTTATTTTTCTCCACACTTGATTATTCTTGGTGGCTTGTGGAGGATTGGAGAGCAATGATGTTGACATCAACTCCTTGCTCTTTGCTTTTCTTCTCCTTCTCCCTTCTCAAGGGTTGAGACATCATCTCATTGGTAAGAAGAGATCCTACGAGCTCGTCAAGCTTGAGCTTCTTCAAATCTTTAGCTTTAATGATTTTTGCCTTCTTGCTCTTCTATGATTCGGGAAGTGAGTAAATTAACTTTCAAATGAGCTTTTCTTCCGGAATCTCCTCTCCAAGACCTTTGAGTTGATTGACAATTTGGGAGAAACGGTCGAACACGCTCTTGATGCCCTATTTCGGGTTCATCTTGAAGTTTTCATAGTTGAGGTTGAGTAGACCAAGCTTTGTCTCCTTCACCTCATTTGCACATTCATGGATCACTTCAAGCTTGTCCCATACTTCCTTGGCTTCTTCACAAGAAGAAACTTTTGCATATTCATCGGGGCCTAATGCACAAAAGAAAATGTGCAAAGCTTTGCAATTTAGCTCCATCTTCTTATTGTCTTACCATTCCAATCGGCTTTTCTTTGTGTAGGCACGAACGATCCTTCTTCAATGATGTCCCAAAGACGGTAGTCGATGCCTTGATGTAGTACATCATCCTATTCTTCCAATAGGCATAATGCTCTCCGTTGAATAATAGTGGCTTGTTGATTGGTTGCGCCATTTATCATTGGTTGATTGATGTTGTATCGAGCTTCCCATATCACCTCAATAGGATGTTAATCCCTCTCAATTGAGCCTCAATCTGATACCAATTGTTGAGCTTGATAAATCAACCGAAATTGCTTGCCAAGTGGTGGAGAAGTTGATTTTTGGATGTTGGTGGTGGAAGCAAAAAGATAGAAAAATTTACGCAATGATTTAGAGTGGTTCGGCTTTCTAACAAAACCTACATCCACTACCTTAGCTTCCCCACTAAGGATTTCCCAAATTCACTATGAATTTCTTCCATTTTTCTAGGCTTAGGAGGCAACCGTTCCACACTCAAGGCTTCTACCCCAAAGCTTGAGTAAACCCTCTTTTACAAAGAAAAAAAACAAAGCAAACAAGAAATCCTCTCTACAAGGTATGTGTTTGCACTCTTGAAGCTCTTACCCAAATCCTAATACACTTGAGCATGCATAAACATTTTGGCTCACAAGTGTTTGTCTATACAAAGAATATGAATTAAAGTACTAAGACAATTTTTGAATCATAGACATGTTGGCTTGTTGATCATTAGCTTCTCCAGATGCTTCTTGAGGCCTTTTATACTCTCAATTGAGTTTTTAGCTGTTGAAGACCATTGGAGATGTTGAAGACTTTATTTCCCGCAAAAATACAGTTCTAGAGCTGTCCGTATCGATACACAGGTAGGCGTATCGGTACTGGTACTAGCTATTATGCTCTTTTTAGCTACGCGTATCGGTACGCCTTGGTCCGTTTCGGTATGCCGTATCAGAACGCCATGGATCGTATCAGTACGACCTGTAATTCAAATAACCGTTGGGAAATATCCGTTAAGGGTGGTTGGAACCAGGATCGATACGCGTACAAGCGTATCGGTACGATCCTATCCGTATCGGAACGTGATGGCATGTATCGGTATGGTTTTTGGCTACTGAAAAATTTCTGTAGCTGAAACCCTAAAGTGTATCGATACAGGTGTAGACCGTATCGGTACGGTACAAGAAAACTCAAGTTTAGCTTTTTGAAAACGTGTTTAAGCCTTTCCAAAGCCTTATAAAAACTTCTCAAACTTATTTTTAAGTTGTTTGGACTTAAAAATATTTTTGAAATCTTTTCAAATTTGTCCAAAATTATTTTTCAATTATTATATCAAAACAAATATCCTAACAATTATTGAAATGTATTTTATTTAGAGTAAATTTTTGTAATTGTTAAGGACAAAATGGTCTTTACAATTCTTTTTTTTCAAACCTCTAACTCAAAAAGCTCATAATAGAAGTCGTTTTCAAATTGAGAGGTTTTACCCAATCCGCTATTACAATCTATTTATTTACCAAACATCTAAGTTAACGGATTTGACTGGTCAAACCTCTAAAAAAATATTCAAACCTCTAATTTTAACTCAAAAAATTATTTACCAAACAAGACCATAGAGTTTTTTAGATTTTTTTTGTTAAGAGACTCTAAACTAAAATTATGGTATTTTGAACCAAAATCATGCAAATCAGTTTTAAAATCTGCCTTTCTTTCTAATTTAATCATGGAAAGTGCATTAATTTTACAAGAAAGGGTTATCTTTTTTGGATTGTTAGATTAACTGATTTTAATAGTTGAGATTAAAACTTTTAAATCAAGAATAATTTCTCATATATATTTATTAGTTCATGATTTCTCATATTTCAGTTATTTTTTTTATATTTTATCAAATACTAAATTAAAGAATTAATGTACAAGTAACTTAAAAGAATAAAATTTGAAAATTTAGTGAGCAAAGTATAAAAACATTATTAGGTGACAAAAACAGAAATACACAGAAAGTTAGATGACTACAAAATTAATTTTACCTTTTTAAATTGTTTCTTCCCGATAGTTTTAGTAGTGTAAAAATTGAGACTTTCCCATTATGTTTTTTTTTTTTGGGGGGGGGGGGGCGTAATTTACTTTTACTTTTTTTAAAAAAATTGAAACATGCCCATCAGTTTTTCTGAGGAATACAATGGAGTTTTGCCCAACTTGTGCTAACATGGTACAGTATGAGTTGCCGGATATGGGTAGGTCTTCCAGATTCTATTGCCTAAACTTGTCCCTACGTTTGTCATCTTGAAAGCAAGGTGTGTTTTTGCTTTGAATTGATCTGAAATTTCTGTTTTTATTTTTCTGTTGCAAACATCGTCAACTTTATTCATTATTGATTGATTTTGTTTTCTGGGTTTTGGATATAGGTTAAAATAAAGAGAAGACGGCATCTTGTTAAGAAGGAAATAGAACCCGTTTTCAACAAAGAATGTATGAAAATAGGCGGGTCTGAAACTGATGGTACGTTAATTTTTTCTCCCTGAAAGTGGATTATAATTAGTTCTTCAAGATACTTGTCATTTTGGTTCTCCATGTCAAAGTTTTAGTAGATTATTTAGCATTCTGTTTTCTGTCATTGTTTTTGCCCATTGCCTTTGTGGTCTTCTGTGGTTATAAATTGGGAATTTTTGGTGTTTGTTTCATTCTACTGGTATCTGATACGATAATAAAACTTATGATTATAGAAACATTCACATTTAACTTTCCAAAAGGATTAGCTCTGTAATGGTTAAGCATACAAATTTATGCTCTTGATGTGTTATAGTATCTACTCAAATACTTGATTGTGATTATGATTCTTACAAATAAGAGGTCCTTACTCGAGGGTTCTGGAGTTGTCGATTGAGGTAGCGGGTGGTGGTCGATTAATTTTAGTTAGATGCTGCATGATGGGTGGTAAAAAAGAACCAAAATCACAGTGAAGTACATAGTTGCTTGGAAAGAGAAGATGGACTAAAATTTGAAAAAGTTGCATCTTTCAAGAGAAAGACCTCTGAGTGAAAGTTCTCAAGGATAGCTCATCATTACAAATTGTACTGCAGGCCAAAGTTCTAATAGGAAGTGTGTTTCTTATAGTTCAGGAATGATCTCGTGTAGTTTTTGAAACTTTTTTTATATTGTCATATAATTAGCTCTCTTCTTGTTTCGATAGAAAACTATGTAAAAGTTTCCGGTTGAGAGTTAGGCTGAAACTTGTGAGGTTAAGCCACATTCATCTTTAGGTGTTCTTACTGTCAGTAGTTGATTACTGTTTGAGAAAGTCAATTACAGTGCCATATACGATCTGACACTACGCTTACCGTCTCTTTCTCGTTACTGTTTTTGCTTTATTTTCTTGCCATTTTCTATTTAACCATCTCAATCGTGAGGATTGAGTGCATGTTATCTCCCTTTTTCTTATAGACCTGACTTCGTGGGACATGATTTTTAAAACTCTGGAGTTTTAAATTTTCAGTTTCCTAAGTTGTAATTCTTTTTGGACAAGAAATCTCAAAATGAAAATAGCCAGTGAAGAGAAAACGCAAGCTTTTGTGCTTGTCACTGCTTTTGCTTCTAATTTTTTTCATGGTACTCTTGAATCTTTTTTTTTAATAGTTGGCCGGGATTTGTACATGGAATTGCTAAGAAATATGTGAATTTATGAAAGATCAGAACTCTGCAACTTGATCAAACTGTCTTGGCAACTAGAAATCAATAATTAAAGTATCAAAAGCAACTCTGCAAGTTCATGCTATTGATTGTTAGTTTACCGAATTTTCTGTCCCGGCACTTTGCATGAAATGCCGACTCCCATGATTTAAGTCTTTTGCAATGATAAGCGTGATAGAAAAAGAGATTAAGCTGTACTGTTAGCAGTTCTGCAAAATCTCTATATGCAATTCCCATTCCAAAGAAAGATTAGAGAAAAACAGCTCCTCGGTTCTGAGAACAAATACATCAAGCAGGATAACGACTGCCCAAAAAAGAGCCGCACCCATTGCAAGTGGTTTAAATTGATAACATCGTAAGTCTTAAAAAGAGGAACAACAGATAAACAATAAGGAATACAGAACAGAGGAATAAAACTGTTAATTATTTATCACAGAACAGTCAAGTTTTTCTTTGCCATCCATCTCTTTTTGGTAGCCTCTAATTCTTCATCCCTCATCCTAGAAAGCTCTTGAAACCATTGTTGATACTGTGCCTCAACTGCATCAAGCTCCAGCTTTAGTCCAATGTCTGGATCTTTGTCCGCTATAGACGGCGATGAGCAACTACTTGGCAAGCAAGTGAAATTCAATTCTCTGCCTAAATTGGAGAAAGCGAGCCCTGAGGCCTTAACGAAATCGTTAACAGGTATGCACTCTTCAGTACTGCTTTCGTTTCTTGTTGAGTTGCTGAATTCATCATAATAAGTATCCTGAAGGTCTTCAGATATGTATCCACCTAAATCTTTACAGGTTTGATTCATATTCGAGTTGCCATCCTCAGATGGTTTAGCATTCTTAATGGAAGTATCGTCGACCAATATCTCTGAAACAACCGATGCTTGTGACTCTTGATCTTCCAAAAATGAAAGATACTCATTATTGGAACCATTCGGGCCTTGTATGACACATTCGCCAAGGCTTGTGTTTAGAGCAGAGACACCTCCTGTGGCAACCCCCAGTGCTGGATCACTAGTCAGAAATGAATTCCATGGACAAGGCGTTGAGGGTTTGCTGTTTCCAGAAACAGAATACTCAGCACATGGACTTGCAGTTCCACTCGACAGAGAAACAGATGGCTTCCAACCAGGTAGAAGCTTCGTTATCAAGGAATCAATAAACTCAGCTATAAAGGCGACATCATGGTCTGTTAACTCTAGTTGTTCGATCATCTCAGCTGCAACCGAGTTTGCAGTATCGCTATCAAGGTAAAACTGGAAGTGTATGTTTCTTACTCGACCTGTGAAATAGCACGTAACTTCTGTTTTCTTATACTGAGATCTGGAATCAACTCAATGTTTAAGGGTACTGCAAGCGCTTACCGCAAGAATCAGCAATGCGGAAGGTCAATGAAACTGAGTTATCTTCATCCTTTTTCCCTTTCAACCTGAATATGCTGTTATTATGCATCCTCTGCAGCTCCAAAACCGGGCACCGAGGACTCTCGCTATTGCTTCCAGCATTTGTGCTTATGGAAAGCTGCTTATATTCAGTATCTATGTCCATGGACGAAGGCCCTGATGCAGGTGTGTTTATTGCTTTTGAAATTGGGTTCGGTAGTAGGAGGGGAAGTTGGACTGGTTCTTTTGGATTCTCTACTTTAAGAAACGGATCCTCCAAAAGCTCCTTTGCAGACAGTCTCTCAGATGCTCGAACCAGACATTTCTCAATGAATTCCTTTACTTGTGGATCAGAAACCTTACTCAGGGAAGCAGGTTTAACACCCTGAATGCAATTCACCAAAATGTGTAACACAAGTTCACAAAAACAAAGACCAAGATGAAAGCAGTTGCATGAGGTACTTACAGAGACAACTTTCTTATAGATCTGTGCTGGATTTTTGCATTCATTATATGGATACTCGAAAGTAACCATCTCTAACATACACATTCCGAAAGAGTATACATCTATCAGTTCATTATATTCCTCTTCATAGAGCTCTGGAGCCATAAATTCAGGGGTACCTGATGAACAAACAATGAGAGAGAAAAAGGTTACTATTAACTTAGTTAAATCTAATTCAGCATTTTGACAATAACTATTCTTTACCGATAACGCTCCGAGCAGTTGGCTGCTGCATGACAATTGCCAATCCAAGATCACCAATTTTGATTTCTCCATTGTTTCCATTAACAAAAATATTGTCACACTTCAAATCCCTATGAATTATAGGGGGGACATGACTATGAAGATGCACCAGCCCTCGAAGAATCTGCCTCGCCCAGCTCTTTATCGCTTTCGTATCGACATGTTTATGCTTCTTCCGATATCTGATATCAAAAATACAAAATTCCATCATACAGAACAGGATTTAACCAGAAAGAACCAAAATTAAACGACCAACAAGCATGCATACATCCTGAGACTCCCAGATGTGAATAGCTCAGTAATCATGTTAACAGTTTTCTTCTTGTCGTCCACCCATGAGTTGTGCAACTTGACGATGTTTTCGTTCTTCAATGATCTCAGGATATGAACTTCAGAGTACAGTTTTTCCAAATCTTCCGGCGTCCGCAGGACATCGTCGATCCTCACTTGGTTCCAAGCAACTTCTATTCCATCAACTTGATCAAAGGCCCTATAACTACAGGCATTGCAAACAAAACCCCAAGGGCAAACACTAAACAATCATTCAAACAGTATATCCATATTGTTTCGAAGACCAAAGGAGATAAAGAACCATACACTGTCTTAAATGCACCCTTTCCCAAGACTTCATCAAACTGTAACATAAAAAGATAGAAAAATTATTAAAAAAAAAGAAACATTTTCTCAAAATTCCAGTTCTAACTTGTAAATAGATCCATACCCGAATGTAACGACCCGTAGGATCTCTTTCTACAAAACCGGGTTCTGCTTCAAAAGTATAATGCATTCCATCGCTGGCTGACATTTCCAAACCTAACCCAGAATTCATTCCTGCTTAAGAACCAAATAGCTACCCAAACAGACAAGGAAAACTTTTGTTTTTTTTTTCTCTCAAAATTTTCGAAAAAATCACTTTTTCCACCTTAAAAAAATTGTGTGCAGATGAAGGGAAAGAGATGGGGACTAAGCAATGAAAGCGTTAGCTGTTAAAGGACCAAGATGTGAAGGTAAAGATAATGCTGTTGTTGTTGATGGTGGTGGCGGCGATGGTGCTCGGAGAAGGATTCAGAGGCGATTGAGGAAGAACCGAATGCCGACCGAGAACGGAACCGGCATTCGATCACGGCAACAACGACGTTGTTTCGAGGCAATGAACCGCGTTTACAATTCATAACCCCAAATACCTTGTCTAGCAATCCCCTCATTTCGTTACACCAAACCCATCCTCTCGAATTCCATTTCCTCCCCTAAAATTTTATCTTCTTCAAAAAGTCGGCACAAATTCTCTTACAACAATAAAACCCAGAAACACAAACAAATGGACTAGAATAGAATAGACAAAAGGAGAATCAGATTTGGGATTTCTTTTTTTCTTTCTCGTTCAGACAGATGGGAAAGGAAAAGAAATGGGGATTGTTACTAAAAGGAGAAGAAAGGAAAGCGATTGGAATGAAGGTTTTGAAAATTTCCGGAACTGAAGCTTTGAACGAACACTTGTACGGCTGTAATTCAATTTCAAAGAAAGAGTAAAGACCTTTTTTATTTTCTCCTCTTTCTGTTCCGTTTTACTTTGAATTTTTTCAATTTTATTATCCATTTCAACGACCAAAGTTGACGTTTTGCCGCGCCGCCTCTTCTATTTTGCGTCTGGTGGATAACTGTCCGCTGCCGGGTTGCAGAGGATTGGATTTTGACTTGTTAGAAAACCGCACCGTTTTTAAGTTGTCTATTTTAAGCGCTCGTGGGCCGTTGACATTAGCCCGTGGAGATGAATGGCCGTCCTTGTAATATTTAGATTCTGCTTTCTAGTAAAACAATTCATGAGTAAATAGATAGATAGATAGAGTATGTAATTAGTGAGAATTAGATATATAATTATATAAATTTGTTGAACCTAACAAGTGGTCTCAATAAAAAAAGCAAATGATGTTCATCTCAAAAGATTCGAGTTTAAATTATTTTGTTTGCAAGGTGTATGTGTATTGTTAGAGAGTTAAAAATATTTATTAATAGATACTACCTCTTAATCACTCTAAGACAATTAAAAAAACAATACTATAAGTGATTTGATTGAAATTCTTTTAATAATTAACTATTAGTGATTTGATTGAAACAAGATTCGTATTCCAATAGTTAAAATAGAATGAATCAATAAGATAATGGTATTCGGTGCAGTGTACCCTATATTTGTTAGGTTTAAAAAATGCCAACCCTTTTCGTAGTATTTGGCCCATAAACAAGTGAACAACTAGGGATGTGAAATCATGTAATCGGACAGTTTCAGTCATATAATGTCAAGTCAGGTCAAATTGAGTACGGGTTATGTCAGGTCAATTCAATAATTGACTCGAGTCAGGTCGGGTCTGAGTCGACTCAAATTCAGGTCATTATCAGGTTGATTTGAAAACAGGTTGAGTTCGGATTCGGGTCAGGTTAATTTCAGGTCAATTAAGTTTCAATTCAGGCCAAAACGATTCGAGTCCGAATCAGTTAATTAATGAATTAATTCAGGTTCGGATGGACTTTAGGTCGGGCCACGTTTAGGTCGGGTAATATCGGTTTCGGTTGAAGTTCAAGTCGGGTCTTACCATGTACAAATAGACTTCGAGTCTGGTAATTATGGGTAAATTTCGGATAAAAATAAATTTTTAAGGAATAATATGAACCAAAATATCCGTTAGGATGGCTATATATGTTACAATTTTAAAAAAATATATAATTGTGATTAAATTGAATTAAACTAAAACTTAAATTAGGACTAAAATGAAAACTTTTAAACAGGTAAGGCCTTAAAGAGTAATTAATCTATAAACTAAAAATTAGGCGGCAAAAAATAAATTAATTATTTAAATTAAAAATTAAAATTAAATGGGAAAATTGCAACTTTTTGGTTTCAAATTCAATTTAGAATTTGGAGGGGAAAAGCCCGCCTATTGGTTTAGCTTAGGGGCAAATTGCAGTTTTGGTCCATTGGCATTAAAACGTTTTCATTTAAGTCACAAAATTTTACTTGTAGGTTTTAATTTAATTCAGTCGAGTCACAATTTAGGTTATAGTTGAAAATAAAGCTATAGTTTTAGAATTGTTATAGGGAGTTATAATTTATATAGTTTGGACTATATTACAAAAAGTATAGAATTTTGATTAAATTAAAAAAATAGGAATAAATATGGGTAAGTTTTAGTTAAAAATATATTTGTAGGGACTAAAATAAACAAAAATATTATTATATTAAAAACATTAGACTAAATTACATAAACTAAAAATAAATAAAAATTATTTTCAGTTAAATAAAGATTTGTAGTGAACTAATTAAACTTCTAAACCCTAAATTTCATCCCTAAACCCTAAACTAGTCACACAAACCTATAAGCTATATAACCCCTAAAAATTATCATCAATCACGTAACGTATTACACATATGGCGTTATACTTGTATTCACGTATCAGTAATTCAGTATAGACTATAGAGTAGGCAATGTATATAGTATAACATTAACCTATAAAATATAGTATAGACTATAACTATAGATTATATTATAGACTATAGTATAGACCATAGAAATTCATCTCATAAATCAATAACCCTAAATTATATAATACTTGAAATTAATCTTATACACTAAATCCTAAATCATAAACCATAAACCTTAAGTCATAGAAATTTATCTCATAGACCAATAACCCTAAACTACACCATAACACTAAGACCTAAACCATTAATACTAAACACTAAATCCTAAACCATAAACCTTAAGCCATAGAAATTAATCTCATAAACCAATAACCCTAAACTACACCATAAAACCTAAACCATTAACACTAAGGCCTAAGCCCTAAATCATAAATCTTAAGCAATAGAACATGTATATATGCATGCTTGTATAATATATGCAAGTGTGTATATGTATGTATGTATACTAATACATGTATCATGTATGTATGTAACTATAAACTATGTATATGGTACATACATACTACATACATGCATCACTACTATAATTCATACATACATACACATACAATCATACATGTCATCATCATGCATACATACATACATACATACAATCGTACATATCATCATACATACATACACACACATACATACATCCATATCATCATTCATACATACGTACAATCATACATATCATCATACATACATACATACATATAATCGTACATTTATACATACATACAATCATACATACATATAATCGTACATTTATACATACATACATACATACATACATACATACATACATACATACAATCACACATATCATCATACATACATACATACATACATACAATCGTACATATCATCATACATACATACAATCGTACATCATCATCATACATACATACATATATACAATCGTACATATCATCATCATACATACATACATATATACAATCGTACATATCATCATCATACATACATACATATATACAATCGTACATATCATCATCATCATACATACATACAATCGTACATATCATCATACATACATACATACAATCGTACAATTCGTACATATCATCATCATACATATATACATAAAGGACACCTAAATATAAAGGGGCTATTAAATAAATTTACCCTAAAATAAAAGAACTAGCAGGCACTTTCCCTCTATAATGTGCCGATTCACAAATTCATTAAGAATGAATTTTTTTGAATGAATTCTTTTTTCATTAGTGCGGTTCTTTATTTTTTTGAATTCCTTTTTATTTAGTGTGGTGCTTTCATATACTATATATTTTCATTCCATGTAAAGCAGAAACTTCTCATCCCTCACCTTTTTTTTTTTTTTATCGATTCATGACTCTCTTTCTCTCTCTTTCTTTGCACCATCTAATCACCGCCTTCGCCGACTTTCTAGCTCCGATGGCGGTGATAATTTAAAACAAACACTTTTTTATTCGTTTCTTTTTGATGAATCCAAATCTACCGCTAGTTTCACAAAAAAATGAAGAAAATATAAGTAGTTCTGAGAAAAAAGTTTTGAACTTTACCTTTTTCTAAATCGGTAACCCTCCGTTGCATCCTTGGTATGATATTTTCGACGCCTCTACGAACTCTTCCACCGTTTAGTCTACTCGAATAGAATTTCGACCGTCGTAGATCTGATGAAAGGTTCAATTTCCTCTCTTTTTTCTCACCATTTCTTTCTTCGACTCTCACAAACTCACTATTTTTTATTACTGTTGCTTCTGTTATTTGCTTCCCCGATGCTTGTGTTCGGTATTTATAAGGAAAATAAAGGGTCCTACATATTGATTCAAGGACGACAGACACGGATTGTTCTTTACACCATTCACTGATTTTCTGCTATTTGTTGTTTGAATAAGTGGTTTATGCTATTTGGCACTATGGTATACAAATATTTATTTTTTTGAAGTATCTTTGAATTTCAAGTAGATTGCTGTCTTTTTCTTGATTTAATTATGTATTTGATTAAACAATTAGTGATTTCCAGAGACTTTAGTATTTGTTGTTGTAAAAATCAATTCTTTCGTTGATTAATATGTTGAAATCTTTATGTGAATGCATCGAAAGCAAGGTTGTTTAAGGAATACAAAGAAGTTCAACGAGAGAAGGCGACCGATTCCAGTATTCAACTAGTTTGTGATGATCTAACATCTTTAAGTAGAGTAATGGACTGCTCTTATGAAGGTTGGTTCACACAAAGTAAGGGAGGAAAAAGTATTTGTTCTTTTGATTGTCTTGAATAATTATGACTTCTTTTTTTATATAGGAACCGTATGAGACGCCACTCCATATGAAGGTAGAGTGTTGTATGCTTTATTTGAAAGGACCATCATAAAATTAAAGGAAATAAAGATGTGACAGTGCTGAAGATTGTGTTATGACATCTTACTAAACTTTGTTAATTTCTTATTTCTTTGTTGAATTGGGACGATTGGTGATTTCTCTTGATAATGCATAAGATCTTGTTATGACATTTATAAATTTTGATAGTTTTATTATTTATAAATATAATAAAAGAATTAATCTTACATTCTAATATTATCTTAAGCAAATTATATGTAAATATATATATATATATATATTAAAATATATTTACAATATTAATCAGTTTGTACATTATAATAATGGTTTACATTTATTGATACTTTAAAATAATTTTATATAATTTAAATTATAATCTAATAATTTAAATTAATAATTAATATATATATATAGATTTTAAGTTAAATTATATTTAACTTGTTAATTAATTATTACATTAAAATAATGCAATAAATTTATTGATATTTAAAGTCACTTATTTTTAATGATTAAATTAATAATCAACAAATGAATCATTTAATAATTAATTTAATGATTATAATTAATTTTTTAATATATGATATACTTAATACAAAAAGTAATTTTTTTAATTTAATAATTATAATTAAAAAATTAATTTAAATTTTGAACAATTTATTTTAAATTTATCAATACCAAGTTGTTAATTTAATAAAACTTTTAAATATTTTATATACTATAATTTTTGTTCAAATCTATACTATAATTTATAAATATAAAAACTAAACATATTAATTTAATGATCGTATTAATCATGTACCTTAAATTGTGAAGATGTATTTTGTCACATTATAATATTATAAATTCATAATCTCACAAATTTATCAATTGTAACTTATTAATTATTACAAGTCAGGTAAATATCATATCAGTTCAATAACAAGTCATATCATTTATAGGTGAAGTTAATTATAAATCAGGTTTATAACATGTCAGGTTTATAACAAGTAGGTAATATCAGTTATTTACCAAGTTAATCTCGGGTTCAGATTCATATAAGGTCAGATGCAGGTCGAGTTCGGTTATTACATTCTCAGGTTGAATTCGAGTTCATGTCGTCCTCAGGTCGGGTTCAAATCTAAAATTTTCAGGTTCAACTCAGATTCAGATCAACACCAATTCGAACTCGAATCGATTTCGGATCACTACCATCTCAAGTCGCAAACAGTTCTGACTCAAATCGATCTTAGTCGATTTTGCAGGTCTGGTTAGCTTTTTATCCTATAAACAACGCTTAAAATCCACGCTTAAAATCCTTATCTTCATCAACATCTTTGGTTCTTGACGGTGGATTTGAATTCCAAACTTCCCAAAGAAATATAACAAATGAACCCAAGAAAACTTGATCATCAACAACCATTATCAATGTCACATATACCCCCGGTCAAATCATCAAGAGCAAATAAGAAGGTGGCCTCAAAAAATATATAATAATAATTAAGCCAATTTATCCAGGGTCGTTGTGAATCAAAAGATCAAGCTAAGCTGCTGGGTAAGCATAGATTATCAGAGGAGAAGAAGAAGGAAGTGGGAAAATGGGTGTGCTTACAAACAGAGTGGAGAGAAATGAAATCAAACCAGGAGACCACATTTACACTTACAGAGCTGTTTTCACTTACTCTCACCAAGGTATTTGTTCCCTCCCTCTTTGACTCGATTTTGGACATTGAAAATATTGATTTTGCATTGTGATTTGGGTATTCATTTTGGTGTCTGGGTTTCATTTTTGTTTAATTTGGTAGTGCTGTTTGCTTGCTTCAATTTACTTTCTTTTTGCTTTAAATTTTACTTTCTTTGAAAATTTGGTGTGACTCCATCTTGCAATTCTTTTTTTTGTTATTCTTTACCCAAATTTAATTCTGGGTCTTCGTAACATACACTTCAAAGTTATTTTTCTTTCCTGAATAGGTGAATTTTGCTTCAAAAGCTCTGGAACTGAAAATGGTTTTATGAATTAAGATACCTTCCCTTGTCCTTGTACTGTTCTTTGCATACCTAGGAATTGACATTTTCTGATTTGTCTGTTAGAGGTGGTTTTAGTTGATTTTTTCTCCTTCGTTTCCTACAAGTACTGATTCTCGGGGGTAATATTTTGAGGTGAATAGAGCCAACAAAAAACTTTAAAGCTTTTTAAATCTGGAGAATGGAGTTTCTTTAGCACTGGACGATAGATAAAGCTGATGGCATGTTAGCTTTGCCAGATGATCTTTTTTGACCTTTTCTTTTGAATTAAAAGTTGGTCATGTCAAATTAGCTATGTAAAGTGTTTTTGTAGAAAGTAATTCTTACAAAGGTCAAGTAATTACTCGGTAGTGGCGTTGAGGATGATCGAAGTTATGACGAAGATATGTCTCTGCCACTAACCGACCGCCGGGATCCTACATGCTGTGGCTATTTGAAAGTTTTTAGATGTGTTTTACTCCTATTTTTCTTGTTCAGAAGTGCCATTGAAGTTTCAATCCCCAATCATGCATCTTTTAAGCCACAAAGTTTTAAGTCCATTCTATTTGTTCTATAGCTACCTGCTAAAACTTGAAATTTAGCTGTTAGTTTTTGACTCCATTCATTTCTTGGTGGTTTAAGACTGATCTCATGGAAGCGTCAACGGAGTTGTATCATCTTTCTCAAGGTTTCCTCACTCTGTAGGATTACTGTCTTAATTGATTGTTAGGATTTGTAATAACTTAAATCCGTCCGGCGCTCTCTTTTTAATTTTAAAATTTATTTTTATAATTTTTTTTTATTTAATTTATTTGGAAAATCCCTGCCCGGTTTTAAAAAATATATGGAGTCGCCACCGATAATTTTAAAAGAGGTAGACTGGACACCAAGAAAATTAGATATCAAAATATTCGGGTTCGGGAGTCTGTTACGAATGGGGAAGGATGAGCACCCCCACACCGACCAAAATTGGTACCTAGCCGATTATTTAATGTCTTAGTATTGAAAATTTCAAATTCGAATAAAATTTAAAATACGATTTTTAAATGCATGAGAATATTCTAAATATTTAAAGAAACGTTCTGTTATTTAGAATAATCGAGAAGTTCTCATCCCTTTACGCCAGGGAAATGATTTCTCGATTTTTTAAATAAAAAAATCCCCTTAAATATCATATCCTAAAATGGTAAGGATATTCTTTTATTTAGGGATATCAAGAAGGCCGCATCCTTTTACGCCCGGGACACGAGTTTTTGGACTCCCTAAATAAAAAATATTAAGGAAACGCGATCGGTCTGTCTATTGTAACCTTTGGTCCTGAGCTCTCGGCTCCTCCACGTTCTTGGGGTTTTGAAATGATCACTACAGGAAAGTTGCTCTCATAGTTCTTTTTTGGAGTTTCTTCCTCAGAAGCGCAAACATCCATCTTTTTAGTCTTTATTTCTTCGAAGAATTCCAACTCCTTGTTGTCTATTAGCCTCTGTACTAAGGCTTTAAACTCTACACAACTCTGGACCACATGACCTTCCTTACCATGATACAAACAATGGTTCCCAGATAATTCTTTTTCTTTTTTTGGATCCTGACTAATTAAGCCCATCTCGACCATTTTCTGCCAGACCCACTTTAATGGAGACTTCACCTCTTCAATACTAAGTTTAAGCCTCTTGTTCCCATCATCAATAACGGCATTTACTCTTGGCTCACCGTGATTGGGTAATGGATTCCCCGCTACACTCGGCCCCGCAGAATTTTCAAGCTTCACTACTCCTATTTGAATAAACTTTTCAACCAGTTTCTTAAAAGCATGACAATTTTCAATAGAATGCCAGTTACCCATGCATGATACTCGCATTGAACGTTGGGGTCATACCACTTCGGGTAAAGAGGTTGCATTTGCTTCGTATAATAGGGAGGAACTACATGTGCATCAAATAAGCTTTTGTACAACACTCTATAAGACATAGGGATGGGAGTGAATTGAAAGTCCTCTTTGTTCGCCCTCTGGTTCGATCCCTGCTTAGAGAATGTTTGAGTATTTGAGGTCGCAACCTTAGGTTGTTCAACTGTCACCTGTTTTGATTAGCCAACATTATAGACCTCCGTCTTGTTTCTTTCATTTTCCCTCCTCTTATAGTTCGGCTTCTTATTGCCTTCATCTACGACAATATTTTCCATTTCTGACTGCATTCTCAATCATTTCTCCAGACATCACTATGTCTGCAAAGTTCCTGGTACCACTTCCCAGCATGGGGCCAAGAAAAGGCTTTTCTAATGTACCAACAAAAATTATTGTCATTTCCTTTTCTAATAACGACGGTTGTACCTGAGTTGCAATGTCCCTCCATCTCTGGGCGTACTGCTTGAAGCTCTTATTAGCCTTCATATTCTATAATGTAACTCGGTCAGGTGTTATGTCGGTAACATGGTTGTATTGCTTGACAAAAGCTTGTGCCAAATCCCTCCAAGAACCGACTTGGGCACGACTTAGTTGATTGTACCATTTTGCTGCAGATCCTATTAAACTTTCTTGAAAACAGTGAATTAACAATTGGTCATTGTTAACATATATAGTCATCCTCCTGTAGAACATCGTAATATGGGCTTTAGGGCAACTAGTTCCGTTGTATTTCTCAAATTCAGGCATCTTGAATTTTGGTGGCAACACCAAATCTGGGATCAAGCTTAAGTCTCTTGCATCTATACTGTAGAACACGTCTGCACCTTTCACTGCTTTAACCTTCTCTTACATTCGTTGCCACCAATCTTCAAGCTTCTTGGGCATTTCATTTTCTGCTTTGTCCATCTCATTAAAATCAGGCACAACGTATTTATTAAGACCATCTTGAGCAACGATACCTCCTTGAAGAGAGGAACTAGCTTGAAAACCTTGCTGCTTTACAGTGGAGGGCTCCACTTGTGGATGTGTCCTTTCAAGAGGATAACTCTACTCTTCCATCATGGCACTGGGACTTATAACTACCCCTTTTGCTTTTTCAGAACTTTTCCCTTCTAACATAGCAGTTATTTTTGCCAACAAGTTTTCTTGTGATTGTGAAATGTGGTCACGTGTTTCCTGTTGCGCCCTCATAATCTTATCCTCTATGTCTTTCTTTAAATCTTCGCACATCTTTTTTACCTTTTCCAAACGACCCTTCATTTCCTTTGATTTGCTACGTGTGAAAAATCGGTGCTGAATTGGTTGATCCGTTTGCCCTAGAATTAATGCGATTAAAATTTCTTCTTTTAAAATCTTGGCCAAGAAATGATGATGCAATATGATGCAAAAATGAATGCAAAATGTTGATGAAAAATGTTAATGCAAAAAATGCAAAAACGGTGTTGATTCTACTTCAACTTTCATTATGAACAAAAAGTTCTTTTACACAAGGCAGATTCGCTTCACATATACTGCTTAGCCTTAAGGCTTAGATACTTAATCTTCTTAAAAAGCTAAGCTAACTTCTTGCCACGGCCAGACTCCGATTCAATCTGTAGACTAAGGATATCAGCTTGAACGACCAAAGTTTGCAAAAAATCCACCACTTTTCTTACTTGAACGAGAGCTTCAGTCATAGCACGATCTTTATCTTGGATCTGTTTCTGAGACTGCTGGAGTCGGGTCTTCCACTGTAGATCATTCCACATTTGGGTTTCCTTCATACTTTCGATTTGCCCCTAACAAGTTTCTAGGGAAATTTCTAACTCTTATATTTATTTTTTCATCATTTCATTCTCTTCTTTGCTAGTTTTTAGTTTGAGCACAGAATTTCGATTGCGATGCCACCGTAGAGAACCTTCTAATTCGATTATGCAGTTTTTCAGATTTGCATTCTCTAGTCTATTTCCAGATAGTTCTTCTTCAATAGTGGCTTGTTGCACCAAAGCATCTTTGAACTTCTTTTCCCATTGGTCTGCTTTGTTCTTTTCTTCACAAATCTCAAGCTTTCACTCGTGCGATGTCTTCCCTAGATTAGCATACCTTGTTGCCGCATGAAGTTTCTTGTAATCACTTTGTAGATCGTTCAAGTCTTCTTCAGCTTAAATTCTTTCCTTTCTTTACTCTTTAGGCTTCTATCATCTGTGTGTCAATGTCGAGACCCAAATGAAACTTTTATTCTTCTATCATGGCTATCACCCTTGTTAACTCAGCGGTATCTTTCTCAAAGTCGCGCTTCAAGATCTCTGCTTTTGTAGGGACTTTTCTCAGATTTTCTTCAACGGACATGACACTTTCTTGACTGGGCAAAGGGATATTGTCTTTTATCCTTCTATTCCTCCATATCCCATATTCAGGTGTGACCCTAGGGTTTGCTGCAAACGACTTTAATCGACAAGTTTTACTCCAAGCAACTGAAATATGATAAATTTTCTCCTTATAATTGTCACCCTTGTACTCTGAATCCACTAGGTGCAAACCTTGAGTTGCCGAAACGAACTGTCTTGATTAGTACTGTCGAGCCACTAGCAACGGAGTGTAACTAGTCCCTCCCCATAGTCTTGGCAAAGGGACCCAATCATAAGTGCCACATTTAAATAGAATATCAGTGGAAGGTAACCAAGGTGCCCTCCATATAACATCATTATCCTGAATATTATGGAAAATAGACAACCATTTTTCTTCTAAAACATCATCTTGCCAATTTTGCTTTAAGAAATCTTTCAAAGGCGAGTAATCATCAAAACATGTTCGATAAGGATTCCCTTCCATTTTCTGAAAGTGACCAAGGAACAAAACCGTCAAAAGTTGAACGCAACCAATAAATCTTACTTCACTTTCTCTTCGGCAAGAAGTCAGGGATCGAAAAGTCTCGGCAAGCACAGCTGGAACAAGAGTGAACTCTTTATCTAATCGTTCTACAATATCCAGAACAGTTGCTTCTATATAACCCAATACCTTAGGAAAAATCACTAACCCATAGATAGCCAAGGTAAACATTTCTCTTTTTTTCTTTGCGGTGGAATTTGTTTGTATCAGTTTTTGAAGGGTATTCTAAGAAATGCAGAATCTTTCTCTTTTTATCTTGATTAGGCTATCGGCCCATTGCCCGGTCTCTATAGTAAGCAATATCAACTTCTTCCTAAATGTCTTATCACTTGGGGCTTTAGTATGGACCTTGTTCTCCTGAAATTTTGGACAACGAAACAAAGCTGTATACTCCTCTATGGTCGATGTTAAATCAAATTTCCCCAGAGTAAAACAGCTGTAGGCGGTATTCCAGTGCTGAGTAAGGGCTTTAATCAACTGCTTCTCAACCTTAACATCCAACAGATATTTAATGTCTCCGTAAGTCTGGTAGAATGACAGTTGCATCTCATTATCCCACTGGTTCCATATTTCTTTCAATTCTCATAAAGCATTCTATTTAGTACGGACATGAGTATAATCAGACATATTTAATATATGTCCTGTTGATAGGCTGTCTCCTCTTGCGAATTGAGTCCTTTCAGACCAACTTTGTACTCGAGCATAGTCTTCTACTCTGCCAAGAAAGTTACTTTCCATACTGAAGACCTTTTTTTTATAATTGGACGCAAATCAACACCTTTTATGAAGATGCAATGCAGAAACAAAAAACACAACAAAGAAAATAAGTTAGTACGAATATATAATAAAAGGCATAATCTTAAAGCATTGTTTTGGAAAGCATAAAGTCTAAGATAAAATCCTACCCAGACATTCTTTCTACCCATCATGCTTTTTCTAAAAGATAAATCCTACCCCGCATGGTATCTACCCGCATACTTTATTCATGAAATAAATCTATAGAGTACACAAAAGGTCAGAAGCGCTTTTTCCTTTGGACATTAACGGGTTCTATTTCTAAAGCAAGGCTCATGTGGTCCATTACATGTGGTTCTGTTCTAGGGAAGAGTTCTCGAATTGTCCTCGCTGTCCTTTACTAAAGGTAGCAAGGCCTCTGATCTTCACCCATTATAGGTTTCAAACGGACCAAGTTTAATTCAGGGGGAAACACCCCTTATGCCTATACGGAGGTAACCCACACGAAAGCATAAGAAATATATCCCGAAAGAGATTCACCAACCTATATGGTGGTAACCCACACGAAGGAGGTATCATACTTTCACTTAAAATGGACGGAGCTCGGGTAGAAAGCTCATGAAATGCAATGGAAGTGCATGGTGTGTGAGGAGAAACTCCCAAACCTTTTGACACCCTATGTCTATGTTCATTTATACTAACAATAAAGGTAAAACAAATATTTATAGAAAATAAAATGCATGTCCTATTAACTAAAGACATAATCATACTTTAAATTAAAATCAAATTCGTAAATTTCCAACGACCAAGACTAAAAGATAATCGACTTGTGGCTTGACAATCTTTTTATTTAAAAAAGTCTCCAGCGGAGTCGCCAGCTGTAATCACCCAAATTCGTCTGGTGCTCTTTTTTAATTATGAAATTACTTTTATAATTATTTTATTTTATATAATTTATTTAGAAAACCCATGCCCGGTTTTAAAAAATATATAGAGTCACCACCGATCATTTTAAAAAAGGGTAGACCGGACACCAAGAAAACCAAAGATCAAAATATATGGGTCTGAGAGTCTGTTACGGATGGGGAAGGATGAGCCCCCCCACACCGCCCAAAATTGGTACCTAGCCGATTATTTAATGTCTTAGTATTGGAAATTTTGAATTTGAATAAAATTTAAAATACGATTCTTAAATGCATGAGAATGTTCTAAATATTTAAAGAAAGTTCCGTTATTTAGAATGACAACTCCTCTGGGACTTTTTTAAATAAAAAGAGAGTCAAGCCACAAGTCGATTATTTTTAGTCTTTGTCGTTGGAAATTTACGAATTCGATTTTAATTTAAAGTATGGTTTTGTCTTTAGTTAATAGGACATGCATTTTATTTTCTATAAATATTTGTTTTACCTTTACTGTTTAGTATAAATGAACATAGACATAGGGTGTCAAAAGGTTTGAGAGTTTCTCCTCACACACCGTGCACTTGCATTGCATTTCATGAGCTTTCTACCCAAGCTCCGTCCATTTTAAGTGAAAGTGTGATACCGCCTTCGTGTGGGTTACCACCGTATAGGTTGGTAAATCGCTTTCGGGATATATTTTTTATGCTTTCATGTGGGTTACCTTCGTATAGGCATAAGGGATGTGTCCCCCTGAATTGAACTTGGTCCGTTTGAAACCTATAATGGGTCAGGATCATGGGCCTTGCTACCTTTAGTAAGGGACAACGAGGACAATTTGGGTACCTTTCCCTAGAATTGAACCACATGTAATGGACCATAGGAGCCTTGCTTTAGAAATGGAACATGTTAAATGTCCCAAGGAGAAATGCTTCTAACCTTTTGTCTACTCTATAGATTTATTTCATGAATAAAGTATGCGGGTAGATACCATGCGGGGTAGGATTTATCTTTTAAAAAAAGCATGATGGGTAGAAAGCATGTCTGGTAAGATTTTATTTTAGACTTTATGTTTTCCAAAACAATGCTTTAAGATTATGCATTTTATTATATATCCATACTGACTTCTTTTCTTAGTTATTTTTTGTTTCTACATTGCATCTTCATAAAAGGTGTTGATTTGCGTCCAATTATCAAAAAAAGAAGGTCTTCAGTATGGAAAGCAATTTTCTTGGTAGAGTAGAAGACTATGCTCGAGTACAAAGTTGGTCTGAGAGTACTCAATTCGAAAGATGAGACAGCCTATCAGTAGGACATATATCAAAGATGTCTGATTATACTCATGTTCGTACTAAACAGAATGCTTTATGCGAATTGAAAGAAATATGAAACCAGTGGGATAGTGAGATGCAACAGTCATTCTACCAGACTTATAGAGACATTACATATCTGTTGGATGTTAAGGTTGAGAAGCAGTTGATTCGAGCCCTTACTCAGCAATAGAATGCCGCCTACAACTGTTTTACTCTGGGGAAAGTTGATTTAACACCGACCATAGAAGAGTATACTGCTCTGTTTCGTTGTCCAAAATTTTAGGAGAACAAGGTCTACACTAAAGCCCCAGTGATAAAAAATTCAGGAAGAAGTTGATATTGCTTACAAGAGAAACCGGGAAATGGGTCGATAGCCAAATCAAGATGAAAGGAGAAAGCTTCTGCATTTCTTGGAATACCCTTCGAAAACTGATACAAAAAATTCCACCGCAAAGAAAAGAGATGTTCGCCTTGGCTATCTTTGGGTTAGTGATTTTTTCTAAGGTAGTGGGTTATATAGAAGCCACTGTTCTGGATATTGTTGAACAAATAGATAAATGGGTCACTTATGTTTCAGTTGTGCTTGCCGAGACTTTTCGATCCCTGACTGCTTGCCGAATATAAGGTGAAGCAAGATATTGGTTGCGCTAAACTTTTGACGGTTTGGTTCCTTGGTCATTTTCGAAAAAAAAGGGAATTCGTATCGAACATGTTTTGATGATTTCTAGCCTTTGAAAGATTTCTTAAAGCAGAATTGGCAAGATGATGTTTTAGAAGAACAATGGTTGGTTATTTTGCAGAATCTTCAGGATAGTGATGTTATATGTCGGGCACCTTGGTTATCTTCCACTGATATTCTGTTTAAATGTGGCACTTATGATTGGGTTCCTTTGCCAGGACTATGTGGAGGGACTGATTATGTTCCGTTGCTAGTGGCTCGACAGTACCAATCAAGACAGTTCATTCCGGTAACTCAAGGTTTGCGCCTAGTGGATTCAGATTACAATGGTGACAATTATAATGAGAAAATTTATCATGTTTCAGTTAATTGGACTAAAACTTGTTGATTAAATCCGTTCGTAGCAAACCCTAGGGTCACGCCTGAATATGAGATTTGGAGAAACAGAAGGATAAATGACAATATCCTTTTGCCCAGTCAAGAAAGTGGCATGTCCGTTGAAGAAAATCTGAGAAAAGTCCCTACAGAAGCAAATATCTTGAAGCGTGACTTTGAGAAAAAGACTACCGAGTTAACAAGGGTGATAGCCATGATGGAAGAAGAAAGGTTTCATTTGGGTCTCGATATTGACACACAGATGAGAGAAGCTGAAAGACTAAGGAAATGAAAAGAAAGAATAAAGCTGAAGAAGACTTGAACGATCTACAGAGTGATTACAAGAAACTTCGTGTGGCATCAAGGTATGCTAATCTAGGGAGGACATCGCACGAGTGGAAGCTTGAGATTTGTGAAGAAAAGAACAAAGCAGACCAATGGGAAAAAAAGTTCAAAGATGCTTTGGTGCAACAAGCCACTATTGAAGAATAACTATATGGAAATAGACTAGAGAATGCAAATTTGAAAAATCGTATAATCGAATTGGAATGTTCTCTACAGAGGCATCGCAATCGAAATTCTGTGCTCGAACTAAAGACTAGAAAAGAAGAGAATGAAATGCTGAAAAATAAATAGAAAAGTTAGAAATTTCCCTAGAAACTTGTTGGGGGCAAATCGAAAGTATGAGGGTGCCTTATGTAAAAGAACTTTTTGTTCCTAATGAAAGACTGTTATAATGAAAGTTGAACTAGAATCAACACCTTTTGCAGGGGTCTTTGCATTTTTTTTGCATTTTTGCATCAATATTTTGTATTCATTTTTGAGTCATATTGCATCATCATTTCTTGGCCAATATTTTAAAAGAAAGAATTTTAATCGTAGTAATTCTGGGGCAAACGGATCAACCAATTCAACATCGATTTTTCACACGTGGCAAATCAAAGGAAATGAAGGGTCGTTTGGAAAAGGTAGAAAAGACGTGCAAAGATTTAAAGAAAGACGTAGAAGATAAGATTATGAGGGCGAAACAGGAAACCCGATCGAACCGGTTAGGACCGAGGACACTGCCCCGGTCCTTGGCTACCCGAGAGTCAAGCTCTCTTATTTGGGCATGCCAATATGCCGATTCATGCTTCTCAATCCCCCCATGCCTTTATACAGGCAATTGGGGTTGTTAAATGGGGATGTAGAGGCTTTAGCTCCACACAAATTTTCCCTTTTTAATTTTTTTTAATTTTTTTATATTAATAATAATATTATTACACCAATACTAAAAATACTAAAAACCCAGACAAAAATGAGTGATTACATTATGATGTAGACTTCCTGGTAATGGATATCAAGCCAGCATACAACTATCTTTTAGGAAGGCCCTGGATCCACTCATCTAGAGCAGTTCCATCATCGCTCCACCAAAAATTGAAACTTGTAATAGATGGGCAACTTGTTACCATAAATACCGAGGAGGATATCATAGCTTCAATTATCAGTGATGCCCCATATATTAGAGTGGATGAAGAAACTATGGAATGTTCATTTCAGTCACTGGAATTTGTTAATGCAACGTTTATAGCGAAAGGAAGCTGGATCACTACGCCGAGATTGTCCAAGGCTACAAGGATGGGAATCAAGATGATGGTAGGAAAAAAAGCCTGAGCTGGTAAAGGTCTGAGAAAGTATATGCATGGAATAGTTAGCGCGCCGATACCAATCAACAAGCAAGATCGTTTTGGCTTGGGACACAAATCGGATGCTAACAGAGAAAGAATGAGATCCTAAAAAAGCATGAGATGAGAAAGGCACGTCTAGCAGGAGAAGAGGTTAAGTGGGAACCCATGGTTATTCCTCACTTATCCGAAACATGTGTAATGAGGAATCATCAACCCTAACAGAGCAAGAAAGATGAAGAAAGTAAACTAGGGAAGCTGTTGGAAGGTTTGGAGATCAATGTTGTGTCTGAAAGAGGAAATGAAGCAGTAAACCTAGCTGGGATTTGCCCATATGTTCCTGGAACTGCTCTGGACAATTGGACTGCAGAAGAGCTCCCTGTAGTATTTAGGAATATTTCAGAGTAATGTTTAGAACATACCTGTTACTCTTGCCCAGAGCAACATGGATCATTTTGTAAAGGCACATGTTTACTGTCATTATTCCAAAGAAATGATGTTTTTTGTGCTTCGCATGGCAAACTTTTTTGTTCTTTTATTTCTTTCATCATACATACCATACAAACCATCTATTATTCTTTGATTTATTTGTCCCAATACATGTCATTATTTCGTGTAAAGTCCCTTGACATCAACAACGTGAGCGGCCCATAACTTATTTTTGAGCAGGAGGTGAGTCTAGATGAACCTCAGGACTTTGAAGAAGATCAAGATTGTGACTTGTCTCCAGATTTACTAAGAATGGTAGAGCAAGATGAGAAACAGATTCTTCCTCACAAACAACCAATGGAAATTGTAAGTGTTGGGAAGACGATGAAAAGAAAAAGGTAAAGATTAGGACTTGCATCAATGCAAAGACAAGATGTGACTGTTGAGTTACTCCGGGAATTCAAAGACATATTTGCGTGGTCTTATCAAGACATGCCTGATTTGAACACAAATACTGTGGTACATAAACTTCCCATCAAGGAAGAATGTAAACCGGTCCAGTAGAAGCTTCGAAAGATGAGGCCTGATGTGGTACTGAAGATAAAAGAGGAGGTAAAAAAAATAGTTCAATGCCGGGTTTCTACAAGTGGCTAAGTACCCGGAGTGGGTAGCTAATATAGTTTTCGTTCTAAAGAAAGATGAGAAAGTGCTTATGTACGTAGACTATCGAGATCTAAACAGAGCCAGCCCAAAGGATAATTTCCCACTGCCTTACATTGATACCCTAGTGGATAATACTGCAAGGCATTCATTATTCTCTTTCATGGATGGTTTCCCAGGGTACAACCAGATAATAATGCACCCTAAGGACATGGAAAAAACTACGTTCGTGACATTATGGGGAACATTTTGCTATAAAGTAATTCCTTTTGGATTGAAGAATGCAGGGGCAACATATCAAAGAGCCATGGTGACTTTTATTTCATGATATGATGCATAAAGAAATTGAGGTGTATGTTGACGATATGATTGCTAAGTCTCAAACAGGAGAGGAACATGTGAAGATCTTGAGAAAATTGTTCTTGAGACTACGAAAGTTTCAGTTGAAACTAAACCCTGTGATATGCACTTTTGGAGCTACTTCAGGAAAGTTGTTGGGTTTCATTGTTAGTGAAAAGGGGATTGTCGCGACCATTTTTGAAATTGAGTGTGAAAAATAGCTTGACGATCGATCTTTTTTAGAAAATTAGAGTTTTTTTGACCATTTTTAATTTAATCTTGAAAACTTAGGGTTTTTCATATTAAATCGAATTTTCCTTTATTTATTCTTTGAAAACATTTTGGAGTCGCCATCGATCACTTCGAGGTAGATCGGACACCAGAAAAATAAACCAGAGATTCTATCTTAAAGATTGGGTTCGGGAGTCGGTTACGTGTAGGGAAGGATTAGCACCCCTACGAACGCTCGTTATCAGTACCTTTAATTTTACGTGGCATTTCGAATAATTATTTGAATTTAATTTATCCCATAATTATTAATTGAATTTAAATTCTGAATGCAAATATCCTTTTATAAAGAAATTCATTTTTGTTTGAATACGAGATTAAAAGCACCCCGTTAGGTGGCACCCCTATTAGTATTTTAAAAATAAATTTCCAACATAAAAGGTTTTAAATGAATGACTTTCTATTGTCTTTTCAATTTTAAGTACGATTCCTAAAAAGGCTCTAATTAATTTGTTATTTATACAATGAATATTAATTAATTTAATGGCCTTTATGAGAAAATGCTAATTTCTTGAACACCTTCCATATATGTAAAACTCTTAAATTAATCATATTCTTAATTAATTAATTCTTCTAATTAATTAAAGTTCTAATCCTAATTAAAGCTCTAACAATTTATTATTTAATTGTAGGTAGAAATATATATCGAATATACACCTTTATGACTAAGGTTGAGATAACACCTCATTGTAAACAATGGAACACCATCCAAGTTTGAGCCTCAAAGATTCTATTCGATATGCATTTAATTAACTACAATGTATTAATTGTTAATGTCAATTAAAGAACTAATTTGATATTCAATTATAAATATAAATATATTAAATATATTCATTAAAATCCATGTTGAAATAACACCCCATTGTAAACAATAGAACACCATCCAAATTGGGATTTTAAAGCTTATATTTAATATATTTTAAATTACTACAATTATTCATCCTACTTAATTATTGAGTCCTAATTAAAGAACCTAGGGGAAAGGCTTTAATTAATTAATTAAACTAGGTGTATTTAATTATCTAACACATAAAACTATATGCTTATTTAAAACATGCATCACATATAAATTAATGACATTTAATTAAATTAAACAAATAAAAAAGTAAATTAAAAAACACATTAAAAAACTCAATTTATTATTTAAGGACTGAATTGAAACCAATTACAAAACTATAAGCCCAAGTTACAAAGGCCTAGTGACCTAATTGAAAGGAATTACAAACTGGAGATAACAATTAAGAAATTCAGGGACCAAATTAAATTAAATGCGAAACTTGAGTGACAAATCAAAAAGGGAAATGACTAAATTGAGAGAAATGGAAAGTTTGGGCAAAAACCAAAGGGTATCCGTTTAATAATGCGCGAACCCTGGGTCGACCCGGATTCAATGTGCAGATCCTTTATTTGACCCGGTGCCAAAACGACACCGTTTGGCTCGGCCTATAAGAGGTCCGAAATGAGTTGACCCGACCATTGAGCCACAACCCACTCTTTCCCCTCTCTCACTCTCTCTAAAAAATTCTTTCAATTATAACACAACTCAACCCAGAAACTACACCCTAAACAGATCAAAACCCATGTTCTTAATCTGTTCATCCACAAATTCAACCAAAAACCCTGTTTGATTCGACACAAACACTTTTGACCAAAAAAATATGTTCTTCCTCGATCAAAACTCCAAAACCATTCACAGTTCTTCTCTTGTTCGTCATAAATTCCCATTTGATCCATGCAAACACTTAAACCTTCCCTAATTCGTGTTTCTTTCGATCAAAATCCCTAAATCCCTTCGAAGTTCTTAACTTCTCATCTCAAAAACTCATAAACCCTAGGACTACGGCCTATCTCTGCCTTGACCACCGCCTTAGATCTAGGACCACCACCTCAAACCTTTATGGCATGTTTACCGGCCGCCGGAGGCGATGCCGGCCACCTCCGGTTATCGTCTCCGGTCACCTCTATAACTCTGACCACCTCTGGTGCCTCTGGTCATCCCTAACCTATTTTCGACCACCGTAGCACTAGCTCTGGACGTCGTTCTTTTCCATGAGGCGATTTTCGGCCGTCGTGCCGGAACCATAAAACTTCAAAAAAATCCTTTATTTTTCTCAATCTATCCACCTAACCTACCCGATCCATCAGGATCTCCCATCTTCCCCCTAGATCTACCCAAAACCACAATGATTCTATCATTTTCAACTCCACACGTAACCTAAACACTCTCCGGCAACCACTCAAAACAACTCCGACAACAAAAAGATTCTGAAAACTTTTACCCTTTACTCTTTTTACTTTTTTTTTATTTTTTAGAACCTAGATCTAATTTTATTCCATTTTGTTGCAAGAATAAAGGCTTGGCTAGAAGGTTATCTTCTAATGTCGACGGTGTAACTCTGGTGAAGATCTGTCTCCCCTAACGACGTTCGAACTCTCAGGTAACTTCTCAACTTCCCTCTCTCCTCAATTATTAGTGTAATAATTGCCACTAATTATTAATGTCATTATTAACCATTTTTGCTCTCTCTATAGGGTATTTATAGCTGAGGTGATTGCTGACGTCAAAAACTAATGATCTGTGGACAGTTGGCCTCCATTAGAGCTTGATCCGGGTGAAACACAAGGGGCGGATGGTAGTGTGCCATGTGTCTGTTTTGGCGGGCAAAAGAAACACAATTGTGCTAGTTTGGGCCTTTACCGAATTGGGCAGGAATTTTAGAATTTAGGGATGTAAATGAACCTTGTAATTTGGATTTTGAAATGTTTGGGCTTTTTATATGGACTGATTATGGACTTTATTCATTTATTATGTTTACTTATTTATTATTTATACTATTTATTTATTTACTTATTTAAGCCCGGCCAAAATTTGGATATTACAGGGATCGACATTGATCCAGATAAAGTAAAGGCTACCCAAGACTTGCCACCACCGTGCACTCAAAAAGAAGTGAGAGGTTTTTTTAGGAAGATTGAATTACATTGCTCGGTTCATTTCACAACTAATCGAAAAATGTGATCCTATCTTTCGCCTCCTCAGAAAACACAACCTTGGAGAATGGGACGACGAATGTCAAGAAGCCTTTGACAAAATCAAGTATTACTTGTCGAACACTCTAGTTCTGATGCCACCTATCCCAAACAGGCCGTTAATTCTATACTTGACAGTTTTTTAGAACTCCATGGGATGCGTACTCGGTCAGCATGATGAGTCGGGGTAGAAAGATAGGTTAATTTACTATCTCAGTAAGAAGTTTATGGAAGGAGAAACCAGATATTCGTCAATTGAGAAACTTTGTTGCGCCTTGGTTTGGGCTACTTGGAGATTGAGGCAATACATGTTGTACCACACGACTTGGTTAATCTCAAAGCTAGATCCCTTTAAGTATATGATGGAGTCGACTGCATTGACAGGGAGAATGGCTAGATGGCAGATTTTGTTGTCAGAATTTAATTTGATTTATGTAAGCCAAAAAGTAAAGGGAAGTGCAATAGCAGATTTCTTGGCCAGTCAGGCTTTGGAGGATTATGAACCTTTAGACTTTGATTTTCCAAATGAAGATTTGATGTGTGTTGCCAATATTGAAGATGATGGTTCAAAAGAAGAATATTGGAAAATGAATTTTGATGGTGCTTTAAATGCTGTAAGCAAAGGAATTAGGACATTGCTGGTCTCCCCTGAAGGCGATCACTATCCTTTTTCCAGTAAACTTGGTTTTGATTGCACGAATAATATGGCAGAGTATGAAGCATGCATCATGGGCATCCGTGCGGCCATTGAACGAAAAATTAAACTACTAAAGGTATATGAGGATTCTATGCTTGTGATTTATCAACTCCGAGGAGAGTGGGAGACGAGAGATACCAAGTTGGTAGATTATCGAGATATTGTCTGTGAGTTAATTAAGGAGTTTGATGAGATCATGTTCCACTACCTCCCACGAGAAGAGAATCAGATGACAGACACCCTGGCTACCCTGTCTTCTTTATTTAAAGTAAACAAGCCGTCTGATTTGAGACCTACTCAAATGAGTATATATGAGTCTCCAGCCTACTGCCATAATATTAAAGATAGTGAAGAGGGTGATCATCCTTGGTATCATGGCATCTTACGATATGTGAAAAATTGTGAGTACCCAAAGCAAGCAACTGAGAATGAAAAGAGGACCCTACGAAGATTGGCAATTGAGTATGTCTTGGATGGAGATATCTTGTACAAGAGAAGAAAAGATCAAGTGTTGTTGAGGTGTGTGGATGCGGTTGAAGCTAGGAAGATTCTTGAAGAGGGTATCTGTGGGACACATGCTAATGGATTCACCATGGCAAGGCAGATAATGTGATTTGGGTATTATTGGTCCACAATGGAAGGAGATTGTATCAAATATGCTAAGAGATGCTACAAATGTCAATTTACGAGGACAATATTCACGTACCACCAATATCACTACATGTGATGACTTCTCCCTGGCCTTTCTCTACATGGGGCATGGACGTCACATGGCCAATCTCACCAAAAGCTTCTAATGGGCATCGTTTCATCTTTTTAGCCATTGATTACTTTACCAAATAGGTAGAAGTGGCCTCCTATGCTAATGTCACCAAATCAGCAGTCAGTAGATTCTTAAAAAAAGAGATCATATGCTGATATGGGATGCCAAAGAGGATCATATCTGACAATGCATTGAACTTGAACAATAAGAGCATAGAGGAAGTATGCAAGCAATTCAAGATAAAGCATCACAATTCAACATCGTACCGGCCACATGTGAACGAGGCAGTGGAAACGGCCAACAAGAATATTAAGAAGATTATTGGGAAAATGGCAGAAACTTATAAAGATTGGCACGGGAAGCCACTATTTGCTCTGTATGCTTATCGAACATCGGTTAGAACTTCTACCGGGGCACACGTTTTTTGCTGGTTTACAGAATGAAAGTTGTACTACCTATTGAGGTCAAGATTCCTTCTTTTTGAGTGCTATTCGAGATAAAACTAGATGAGGCATAATGGATCCAAGCCAGATATGACCAGCTGAACTTAATTGAAGAAAAAAATATTGAAAGCCATTCGATATGGTCAGATGTACCGAAAGAGAATGATGAGAGCTTATGATAAAAAAGTTCGTCCTAGAGAATTCCAAGTAGGGGATATGGAGTTGAAAAAGATCCCACCTATACAGAATGATTTTTTGAGGGAAATGGAAGCCAAACTGGGAAAACTCTTATGTTGTGAAGAAAGCTTTCTCAAGAGGAGCATTGATTCTGGCTGAAATAGATGGCAGTGATTTGCACAACCCTATGAATTCGGATAGAGTCAAGAGATATTTTGCTTAAAAAAGAGAACAAAAAAACAAAAAAAAAAGAATAATAATGAAAAAAAGAGTAAAAAAAAGAAAAGAAAGAGAAAAAATGAGGGTTCAAGATGAAAACCCGCAAAGGGCGTCTTGAAATCAAATAAGGTTTTGAGTTGAAAACCCTAAATGGGTGGTGTAAATTTTGGTTAAAGGTTGAGGCAAATGATGGTTATCCCTCGGAAGCTTAGAAATCAGGAGGGATTTCGCACCTTGGGATATCAACAGAGCACTCAAGGTCTCCAAAACATACATTAGGCTTGAGATAATTTTGGCAAGCCGACTCAGAAGAACTCATCCATTTGATATCTGGGGCACCTAATTTTTATTTTCTTGCTTTATGTACTTTCAATGTTTGCCATCTAAATTGGGAGTCATACCTCTAATGAAATTTCACTTTCATCCAACTTCATACCCTTATCTATTCACATGAGCATTGTGCATTGTCATAGCGATCATTAAGCTAATAATTTTATTGAATGTAAAAGGATTCTTCACATTGCTTTAGGAATATCCCTAAATAGTACAGGGCTAGAAGTAGTTTAAATTGAAAAGATCTTTTTATTGGAAAAAAGCTTGAGAACAAGAAGTTGTTGCACTGAAATTACACTCAGTCATCCATTAAAAATGGGTTGTAACAGAAATATAGGGCAGATAGTCACCTTGTGCTATGGTACAAAACTGAAGCAAAGAAAGCATGATATCTTGTATAGTTGGGTTAAGCAGAGCCATAATTAGCAAAATGAGATGCTAATCCAAGAGCATTTGCAGAAACTCAAAAAAAACTTATGGATGACCTTTTGTATTCATATTTGCATCATTCATGCATTAATGTTTATTAAAATTGACATACTCAAAGTTAGGAGCATTTGATTCATACCAATCATAGCATCCTAAAAAGTGTGTCAATAAAGCAAATTCTACATGATCTGTCTCTCCAACAAATGGTGTAACAGATTAACCCAATCAACATTGTCTCCCTGAAGTTGCAGTGGAATGAATCCAGCATCAATTTTATCTCCTTGAAGTTGCAGTGGAAAACTAAAGCTACAGCCGTTTATCTCCCTGAAATTGCAGTGGAATGGACACAACATCAACATTGTCTCCCTGAAGTTGCAGTGGAATGAGTCCAGCATCAATTTTATCTCCCTGAAGTTGCAGTGGAAAAATTAAAGCTACATTCGTTCATCTCCCTGAAATTGTAGTGGAATGGACACAACATCAACATCGTCTCCCTGAAGTTGCAGTGGAACAAATCCAACATCAATTTTATCTCCCTGAAGTTGCAGTGGAAAAATTGAAGCTACATCCGTTCATCTCCCTGAAGTTACAATAGAATGGACACAACATCAACATCGTCTCCCTGAAGTTGTAATGGAACGAATCCAGCATCAATTTTATCTCCTTGAAGTTACAGTGGAAAAATTGAAGCTACATCCGTTCATCTCCCTGAAGTTGTAATGGAATGGACACAACATCAACATCGTCTCCTTGAAGTTGCAGTGGAACGAGTCCAACATCAATTTTATCTCCCTGCAGTTACAGTGGAAAAATTGAGGCTACATCAGTTTATTTCCCTGAAGTTGCAGTGGAATGGACAAAACTACAACAACTGACCCTATCTCCTTGAACTTCCAATGGAGCAGGTCACGCATTTAGCAGAAGATGAAACTATACATATTTTGCCTTCCCTAATACCCATTTTGAAGATTTTGCTTCCCCAAAAGTGACAGGGTGGATCAATCAAGAAAAAAGACCTACATTGAGAAGAAAGAAGATCTGTCGAAGAAAGAAGACATATGTCAAGATGAGAAAAACTCATTCGGGCCGGACATGATTGGCTCTCTTATAGTCTTTGCTCCATTGTCGTTGCACAACAATGAGCAAAGAGGGGCAACTATAATAGATCCAATATACCCTGGCCCCTAACTAAACCAACCCAAACCCATTACCCAAACTAAACCAACCCAAACCCATTACCCTAACTAAACCCATTACAAAACCAGACCCAATTACTCAAACTAATACTAAACCCAATCCATAACCCGACCTAGATCTCATAACCTGACCCAAACCAAAAACCCTAATTTTCAGAACCCTTATCCTAACCCTAATGCCCCTGCCGCCGTCTCTGCCTTCAATTGCCGCTCAAGCCGTCGCCTCCTTCACCGAACCACCACCGTCACTCGCCACATTGCCATCGACCAAATCGAAACAAACCCTAAATCCCTAAACTGAACCCTATTCCAATCCCCAAATCAAAATAATAATAATAAACCCTAAAAATAAAATAATAATCCCCAACCCTAGAACTGACCTATCCATCTATCCCATACCTCTACCCAACCACTCGTCCATACCCTTACTGAGCCAAAGTCTGAAAATTCGGGATTTTAAAATCAAAATCACCGACCCCTCATCCTCTATATATTATTCTGCAAGTAAAAAAAAGAGGACACGAGATTTTTTAGAGCAAAAAAAATTTAGATATCAGAGATAAAAAAATATAGAAAGGGGAAGAAAAGGATTCAAAAAAATAAAAGGTAAAACAAAGTACCTTTCTGTTTCGAGTATAGGTTGAGTGTCGGTTCTCTTCCCTCTAGAACATTATACCCGCCAGAGGAGTGGTTGTACCCTCCAGGGACGGCGGCGCGGCTTGAGGGAAGAAACCTTAGGTTTTTTCTTTTTTTTTTTACTCTGAAATCTCAGAGAAAATAGAGAGGAGGCTAAGTTTTTTTGTTTAAATGGGTGAAGAATGAAATTTTAGGGTAAAAAACCCTTATAAGCCGTGTAAAACGGTGTAGTTTTAGGCGCCTACAAAACGGCCCAAAATGGCGCCTTTTCATATGTGTAACCCGTGCAGGTGATTCGACCCGAGGAGGATCCGCACAATTTTAATGAAAATAGGATATTTGTGTTCTAGTCCCTCCCTTTTAATTCCCTTTTAATTTCGTCCTTTTATGATATGTTTATTTATTTTTCGCAGCTTTTAATTTATGTTTTAGTTCAATTTAGTCAATGTAATTAAATATTTAATTTCCAGTATTTTATTTCTTTAGTTTCATGTTGTTTTAGTTTAAATCATGCATTATTATTATTATTATTATTATTATTATTACAATATAAAGTACTTTATTTTGTATATATTATATATTAATATAATATCTAAAATATGTATATATATATATATCTATATATGTATATTAGTTTCTATCTATGGCTCATTTTTTGTATAATAGTTTTTATATACTTTTTATATTCTTTATATTATATATAAGACTTTATGTATATTTGTAAAATATTGTATAATATTTTGTTTAATTACAATATATATAAAATAGTAATAAACACTTATTTTTGTAAAATATATATATATATAACTACTAACTTAATATATATGTATATTTTAATAAATAATACATATGTATTTTACTTTAAATATTATATTCTAAGTATATATATAAAATAATAATAAACATTTATTTTTATAAAAATAATATATATATATATATAAAATATTGACATTATATATATAATTTTTTTATATAAATGCGAATATTAAATATATTTTACCGTAAGTATGATATTTTTAAGTACATATACATGCTACTTTATATTTTTGCATCATAATCATAATTAGATAAGTTAAAAATTAAGGTAATATTTTTTTATTTAGGGAGTTCGAGAACTCGTGTCCTGGGCGTAAAGGAATGCGAATATCCCTAAATAAAAGAATATCCTTACCATTTTAGGATATGATATTTAAGAGAATTTTTTTTATTTAGAAAATCGAGAAATCATTTCCCGGGCGTAAAGAGATGTGAACTTCTCGATTATTCTAAATAACAGAACGTTTCTTTAAATATTTAGAACATTCTCATGCATTTAAGAATCATATTTTAAATTTTATTCGAATTTGAAATTTCCAATACTAAGACATTAAATAATTGGCTAGGTACTAATTTTAGACGGTGTGAGGTTCTCATCCTTCTCCATCCGTAACTGACTCCCGAACCTGAATATTTTGATCTCTTGTTTTCTTGGTGTCCGGTCTACTCTTTTTTAAAATGATCAGCGGCGACTCCATAGCTCCAGTCGGATTTTGGGTGATTACAGGATTCCTAAGCGTATATCTGTTTCTTGCTTATTCCTTGAAAGGTTAATACGAACCGGTAAGCAGATATAATTGCGATTATACGGTCAAAATTCTCGGTTGCCCCATGCTTGCATAAATGGCTTCATTTATCAAGTATATGATCAATTTGTTATTCTATTTTGATACCTTATGGCTCTGTTCTGCATAGTGTAGAGGTATCTTCATACTTTTGAAGGATATATGATGATGGTGAAAACAGTACTTAGACAGTTAGACAATAGACGGGTTTTGAGATGTTTAAAACACATGGTTGAATCAAGCTCAATATTGTGCATGTACTAGTTGAATGTCAAATAATGCAGGCATCTTTGTTGGTGGAAGCAAGGTGGTTCATTTTAGGTCTGAATGTAACTTGGATCCCAGGCATCGAGACATCTTCTGCTATATATGATCCTATATTCTCTCAATCAACTTGTTCGGCTTTTCCTGATTGTGGTTTCCTGCAGCCAAACAGTGGGGTAGTACTCTCATGTCTGGATTGTTTCCTTCGAAATGGATCCCTCTACTGCTTCGAATATGGGGTGGCCCCATCTGTTTTCCTCGCCAAAGTGCGTGAAGGCACATGCACCACAGCAGCCTCTGATCCTCCCGAAACAGTGATCCAGCGGGCAATATATCTTCTTCAAAACGGATTTGGAAATTATGTCATGTTCCAGAATATCTGTGAGGACTTTGCGCTGTATTGCAAAACTGGTCTTCTGATTCAGGACAATCTAAGAATTGGAAGAAGCGGTCAGGCCTCTTCCATGATAGGTGCCCCCTTGGCTGCACTTATTTCTTCCTCACTGAAGGTTTTGATGCCGAGTTCTATAGGTGTGGCAACAGTTACTGCTGGGATGTACTGTATGAGCCGGTATACAACTGATAGAGGTGTTCGAACTGATGTGATCAAGGTGCTGGTTCAGGACTTGGTTGTGAACCTAGGTTGGGCAGGGTGTGAAGAAAATGAGACTTCTAATCGACAACTAGCGACCTCGTGACATGATCTGAATCCCTTTTTCCCGAGAAAATTGATACATACTTCAATTGCAAAGCACTCGATTGAACTCATTTGCTAGTTTCTCGCCGTTTAAGCTATAAGGAGTAAATGAAGCCATTAGCAATGGTTGCTTGTTATCATGCATAACAAATTCAGTCCTTGATGTTTATTTATTCTCTTTTGGAACCTAAGGTGGTATGTCAAAGTAGTTGGTTCAACTGATTTATGTATTAGCATCTCAAAATTAGTCAATTAATTTTAGAAGAAAGAGGGTCTTTCGGTAAATTACTAAGCAGATTAATCCTAGAGCTCAAACTCTTAACGTGAAAAGACATAAGCAAAGCATGAGAGAGTATCCAAGCTAAAAAAGAAAACAAAGCTTAAAAGAAAACTCGGCTTAAGAGAAATAAAAGAAGTCTTCTACCCAAAAGCGGTCAAGTGAGAAGCATGACCCCTCGGCAGCAAGTGCATGTGTAGGTTTGTTCCCATCTCGCCCTATGAAGCTGAACCGACACAAGGTAAATTTCATCGCAAAAAACTTGACACCCCTGAGCTGAAGAATTTAGTTTCGCCATAACTGACTTGTTGTCCCCTTCAGCAATTACCCTTTGGAGACCCAAATCCTTGGCGAATTGCGGCCACAATAGAATGGGGAGAAGGGAAAGAGAGAAGGACTTGGGAGATTTTACAGAACAAGTTTGAAACGTTGAAGATGAATTTTAGTTCTCTTAAGGAAGAAATACATGCTACGGTCGATGAGATCGGACAATGCTTAGATATTGTTTGTACTAAAGAGGAATGCGTGCCACCCATCCTACTGGATGAAGAAGATTTTGTTGAGTTCCGTTCTTCTGAATTAAGGCAGTTCTGTCTTGATTTATTGAAGGAGGGAGAAAAGTTCCATAAGAACAAACAATGATAACAAAGTGGTTTTCGATGCATTAAGAGAGCTGTATAAGCTTTCAGTTACAAACACCTTGTTTTAGTACAAGAAAGGATTTCTCTTCTCATAAGGGTCCAAGTGGCTGACAACAGGTCACGAGATTCCATTCTGAAGGAGTTGATTGATATCCAAAACCGTCTCAATTCTGTGAAGAATCTGATTGTGCTTTTACCCAAAACTATGAAAAATAACCAAGAGGAGGAGGAGGATTTCTGGGAATGGAATTACTACTGAACCTGAAAAGCGAAAGGAAGTACAAAGTTCTAATGCAGAAGAGACAAGTAAATCTATTGAGGATAGGAATTCCAAGAAATCCAATAAACGAACTGAAGATCTTGCTAAAGTGTAAGCTTCTAGCAAGGTGAAACCCAAAGATAAAGAATGCAGTTCTAATGGCAAAACGAAGTGAAAATATATAGAGCACAGAGCATTACTGTTATTTCAATCAGGTATGATGAAGTGTTTAAGAAAGAGTCCTTGTATTGTCAGTTTTGTGACATTCATGTTTTTTTGTTCAGTTTTTGAAGATTTCTTGGAAATAAATGAAGTGCTAGAATGTTAGATCAGTCTTTTACTCAAAAAAGGAGATTTTCTCTCATCGGTAACGTCATCCGAATATTGACTGGAAATTGAACGGAGAATGCTCGGCAAAAGAATCCGACCATAACTTCATGCTGGTCGACTGCCAAGTAATTTTCTATCTGTCAAAAACAAATTAAGAAGGTTATGGAGACTGTATTTTCATGATTTACTTGGCCTAAGTCATAGTATGATGTATTGCCATAGAACTGTTTGCATCATTTGGATAGGTACAACTGTTGCAAGTTCTTCCAATAGACAAATTGCTGTAATGTTCCTAACAACAGACAAAACCAGGAGGAACCAAAAGGTATGTTTTGCCTTTGCATCCAGCAAACCAGCTCGGACTTGGGACATAGGAAGAAGGTCGGAACTGCTTTTTTTTCGCTTAGTTTATATGGTAGATTGGATGGCGACCAATGGTATTAGTTAATGTGGTAGGGTGAGCAGGTGACCTTCCTTATCAAACCAGTAAATATAAAAAGTACGAACTTCAAGTTTAATTATAAGTTATTAGCATTGGAATCCGGGAGTTTAGATCAATTAATTCATGTATTCATTTTAAAACGATGATAAACAAATTAAATATTCGAATCCCAGCATTCACAGGATTAGAATTCTTTCCCTTTCAAATTGAAGTAACGTTGAACCCAAGTCACCTCTGTATGTTGTTGTTATCCCAATATTTATACACGACGATGACAACATACGGGGGGGAAGTAGACCTGATAGAGACATCCTTATTTTGTATAATTCAGTTGCCAAAAAATAGGATAAATTCTCAAACAAGAATGGAGTAAAAAGTAGGATTTAACTATAAAACCGAAACTACGCTTTTCTCTCCATCTGAAACAAACAATGGGGCTCACATCCATGCTTTTACCGTGACATGGATTTTAGGGTAACATAATTTCAACTCATATGTCATATCCACCGCTTCTCTTAAATACCAACCTGGTGGCTTTGGCTTTAAAGTTCTAGGATCAGTCAAAATTTTCATCTCATGTTGTTTTTTAAAATGATTATTATTTTACAATATTTAAAAATACATAATTTTAAATATATTTTATGTTTAAGAGTTTCAAGAAATGAATATTGTTGACGGTGAGAATAAATGATAAACTCTTTTTGATTTGGATAAAGAATCGTGATCGATAATTGATTTGAAGAAAAAAAGAGAATGGAGGAAAATAAGCTGAAAAAGATGATAAACAATAATTTTATGAATCAAAAAATCCTTTTCCGGCATGTCTTTTGTGGGTATTTATATAGCCTTGATCAGTTAATGATGAGTTGCAAATGTAGAATCAACTGTTAGATAGTAAAGTTAATTTGTAGATCTAGTGGACTGTGAAAATGGTAAACTTTAACTGTTACAATAGTCATGTCAGGGAATTCTCTAAAAGCTTCATGGCTTTATATGTGGAGGTGTTGTGGGAGAAGAACCAACATAAGACGAATTTAGAGATACGACTAATATTTAAAAATATATATATTTTTTAAAATGGTGAAAATTGTAGAAAAGTTTTACTATTATAAAATATTTATACATAGAATATTTATGAACAGTTATTACTTTGTAATATCAGCAATGCGTTTGTTTTGTTAAAGGGTTAAAAATATCTATAAATAGATAGTAGGAGTGTTTATTCTTGGGTACCCGATTCTACCGAGTATTACATATGTCGGCCCGTGTTCCGGCCCGTTTTAGCCGGATACCCGCTATTAGTGTACCCGTGAAACTTGAGTACCCAAAAAATCGGGTAACAGGTACCCGGTTCACATTTTTATTTATTTATTTTTAAATTTAAAAGTAAAAAAACACATAGTAAACACATAAATGTTAACAATTCATAATACATAATTCAAACACAAAAATTAGTGATTTGAAGTTAGTTTTAAGATGAATATTTGGATATATATACATATATTAAAGTTTATCAAGACATTAAAAATATTAACCTCGTTTTTTCTTTCGAATCTTGTATTAACAAATTAATAAATATATATTTGAAAATTTTAAAACTTAAAAGTACATAATACAAACATATAAGTAATTTAGAGATTTAAATTTAGTTTTAGGTAAAAATATTAAAGAACTTAAAATAAAAATATAATTTAAAACTAAAAATAAATATATTAAAAGTATTAGGTCGGGTACCCGGTTACCAAAAAAATTTTGTCCAGACCCAACCCAATTATCCGAAAAAAATCTCGAGTCGGGTACCCGATCGGGCAATTTTTTTAGTGAAATACTCAATTTTTTTCTTTTGAGTCGTGGGATAGTCGAATCGAGTTAACCGAGTCAAGTAATTTTAAACACCTTAATAGATAATACTTTGTAAATCACCTTGAATACTAATAAAAAGAAGAAGAAGTTTCACCCACCTCCTTAATAAACTTACTCCAAGTCTTGGGTAGACATGGTTGAGATAGAATTTAATGCGCAGCGCCCCACTAGCAGTAAATATATAGCATGAAGCCAAGAACATGATCGGGGTAATGGAGACAACTCACCGCAAAATCATATACATACATACATACATACTAGCCAAGTATTGAAAGTTAAAAACTAGAATTCTTTTATACTATTACTATGTAGGAGAGCAGTTAGTTGATCATCCGCTATAATCATGTGAATCCATGGAAAGGAGACCTTCCCATCAAATACGCTATATAAATTATAATTATCAAGCGGTAAGTAACGAGTTACAACCAGCAACAGTGATTAACCACGCTCCTTCCTTTTCATCCTCAATAATTTTGGGGGTTTTTTGTGAAGCTTTCTCTTTAACCTGAAACCCTTTGATGTTGATCATTTGTCTCTCTGAAAATTTAGACGCTGGCACCTACCAATGACGAAAAGCGCTTGAGAAGTGAAATGGTAGTTTTTTCTTTCTTTCTTTATTTCTTCTCATGTATAGAATATAGATGCAATTGATCTTTTACCAGGCTTCTACCCAGTTCATTCTTTGTTTGTTCTTCAGTTTAACTAAGAAAAACTGACTCACAATTCCTCATCCGAAAGGAATTATACCCATTGTTGAATAGCCGATCACATTTGATTGCTTTTTATCTCCTTTCATATGGAATCGGATAGCATAGATTGTATGGCATCTTCAGATGTGATCGATGATACTGAGATCCACCATCATAACCAGTTGCCTTCATTGTCGAAACCCCGTAGCAACAATGGGAACAACAACAGTAGCGTATCATCAGCGGTTCATCCAAGCACTACCAGTGTTCATGAACTCCTTGAATGTCCTGTTTGTACCAATTCTATGTATCCTCCTATCCATCAGGTCAGTCTTCAATCCTGTTTTATGGGTTTTTCTTTTTTGAACAAGAATCACTCTCTTTTCCGTGTTTGAGTAGTTTAAATTTCTTTCTTTTTCTAGGTTTTTATGCTTCATTAAGTTTAATCTCTTATGTTGGATCTGTGTTTTCTCGGCTTAGAATAGTACCATTATTGTAGAAACTTGTTGGTTTGGATGCTATTTTAGGATGACTCTGTTTGATTAATTGCATGAGTCTAAAGTTACATCTTCTGGGAATTTGATTTTTGGAATTTCTATTAGTTCGGTTTTGATTGTTTACTTAGATGTACACTTCACAGGTTCTTTCTGTTTGGGGGATCATCAAGATGAATTCTTTGTGTTGGTTTTCTTATCAGCCCTTTTTCTATGAGTTGCTTACTGCCTCGGTTTTTAATTGATCAAAGAAGCGAAAATGAGAACCCTTTGAATATGATGATGAACTCTAACAACTTTTCTATTAGTATAGGGAAGGAGCAAAGACGAGGATAATGGACCTGATCATATTGTAATTGTGAGAAACCAACACTGTAGTTTTCTACCTATCTTGCCCTCTATTCGTAAGGATGTCTTTTCTAATCTGGCATAGCAAACTATGGATTGTAAACAGAAGTGGCCTGTGTGCATGTTTGTTTTGATAAGGATATTAGAAATGTTTGGTTTTAAGTGATTTTCATCTCCTCTCTTTCTATAGAGGCTAAGAAGGTCAAATTGAAAAGGAAACTAAATACTATCCGGTTAGGCAAACTTAAGAATCCATGTCTGTTCCCTTGAGAATTCACTTGCATGTTTTGTGAGACAAAAAACTAGAGCTATAGCAATCGAAGAGTGTATTACCATCTGCTGTTTCATTCATCATTCCCACAACAACATATGTATTACATTTGACGGAGCATTATCTTGAAATCATGTAATTCTGTTCATTCTTTTTCCTTTCTCATTTTGTGCATTGCATTAGCATGCAGAGGGTGAGGTGGTTGGTCAATAGGCTTCTGGCCTAAAGCTTCGATGATGTTTAAAACACCCTTTTTACTTTCTTCCTTTCTTTTGAGGGTCCCCCGGTGGGGTGCTGAAACTTTGGCGTATTGTAATTTTTTTTGTTTAGACATGGTACATCAGCATGTTTTTATGTTTTCCCCTGTTGTATGCTGATAGAACATATTGATCTGAAAATGGTCCCAAAGTTGTACCAGTTTCTTAAATTGCACGTCAGTTGCTAGATTCTATTTTCTAGACCATTAGTTTTGTGCAATAGAGTTTTTCAATGCCCTTAAATGCTAGTACTATTTAACTGGATTTCTAATTGTCTTATTCGGAGCGGATGTACCTGCTTGAAATAATTTGGTACCTTATTATAGGCGTTTTAACTATTTGTTGTTCCTTAGTGCCACAATGGGCATACCCTCTGCTCAGTTTGTAAAACAAGGGTACACAATCGATGTCCCACCTGTAGACAAGAGCTTGGTGATATTAGGTGTCTAGCACTAGAGAAGGTAGCTGAATCACTTGAACTGCCTTGCAAATATACATCGCTCGGATGCCCGGAGATCTTTCCATACTACAGTAAACTCAAACACGAGGCCCTATGTAACTTCAGGCCATACAATTGTCCATATGCTGGAGCAGAATGTGCTGTTGTTGGCGATATACCATTTCTTGTTGCTCATCTAAGGGATGACCACAAGGTGGACATGCATTCTGGATGCACATTTAACCATCGTTATGTTAAGTCCAATCCTCGGGAAGTAGAAAATGCCACCTGGATGCTTACTGTAAGTTACACTCATTTTAAAGCATATATCTTTTGATTAAGAACTGAACTATAATATATAGATGATGAACACGAGATATACGTATTGCTGCTAATCCGTTTCATTCTTATACATGGAACATGGTCTTGCCAAAAGTAAATCTTCACTGGTGTGCTTGCTCTCTTTGCTTCAGTGTATAAGTTTGGCGCTTTAATTTCTTTAATAGAATGGATTAGAAATATATTTGACAAAGTAACTCGTACTAATCTTCTTTGATGTAGATAATGAAGAACACGTCGTTGACTAATGTTCGTTGCCAGTTATTTGAATTTCCAACCCTGAAGTTTGCAAAGTTAGTAGAGTCTTTTACAATTTCCCAAACTCTAAATGGTTTGCATCTTGTGTCATGTATGTTCAGGTGTTCCACTGTTTTGGCCAGTACTTTTGTCTCCATTTCGAAGCCTTCCAGCTTGGGATGGCCCCTGTTTATATGGCGTTCCTTCGTTTCATGGGCGATGAGATCGAAGCCCTCAACTACAGTTATAGCCTAGAAGTTGGGGGAAATGGCAGGAAGCTCATTTGGGAAGGCACCCCTAGGAGCATAAGAGATAGCCACTTAAAAGTTAGGGATGGCCACGACGGCCTTATCATACAGCGTAACATGGCACTCTTCTTCTCCGGTGGGGACAGAAAAGAGCTGAAGCTGCGAGTAACGGGGCGAATATGGAAAGAACAACAAAACCCCGATGGCGGTGCATGCATACCCAACCTTTGTAGTTAAAAAGAACACCATTCTGGAACCCTGTTGCACAACCCGCTATACAGTTTGCTGTGTATTCTTGTGTAATGTTAACAGTGTCTGCAAATAATTGTTGAATTCTGTACGGACATTGGAGGCTTTTAGCCTTTTCTCAATCAACAATAAGCTTCTTAGCCCCTTTCTATAGTCACAACGAAAATTGAAGTTGTCAAACATTATCTTAGCGACCTGAAAAAAATTTCGGGTTTTCGAACGAGATCGCCAAAAAGGAGTAATAAGTTTCCTTTTGACTTTTTTGTAAACTATTTGAAAAATGGAATTTTTTTTTAAAAAATCGTGTTTTTGAAAACAAAAAGACTTGGAGTTGTCACCGGCCACTAAGGTAGGCCGGACACCATAAAATCAGAGATTCGTTCAAAAGCAGGTTCGAGAGTTGGTTACGCGTGGGTAAGGATTAACATCCCCATCATGCCTGAAATCGGTACCAAAATATGTTGCTTTTAATTAATGGAAATTATTTGAATTTAATTAAATGGTTCGTAATTGAGTTTAGACTTTAGTTATACGGGCTTGGTTAAATTGGTGAATTCGAATTAATTAAACATTTAATTAATAAGGGTGACGAAACCTCGGACCATAGATTAAACCGACATCGAATAAACCTGACTGCCGTGTTAATTTATGGTTCGAACTCCGTTCATCACCTTTATGCATGATGCAAGCAGTTAAGGATGTTGAAATGACTTATCAAAATTTTAATTCGTTTTAAATTACCTTTAGACGATAAAAATTAATTTGAGTATTCTGTCAACATTTAGTGAGCCAAGACTGTTACGACACGAATATCAGAATTAATAAATACCTCCGTTTTATAATTAAAGTTGTTTAATTAAATGCAACGTCCAATTAAAATATTAGAGATCTCATGAATGACAATTAAAAATGCATGGCATAGAAAGACACAAAAATGAAAGCCCTAAGGCCCACTAAAGCCCTAACCTAAAAAGGCCCAAATTATTGGAATTCAATTAGTGTTCTAATTATTAACTAGGTTAAAATAACTATTAACCATAAATTAATTTAATCCTGAAACTAGAAAAAGCCTAACAATTCATTGCTTATCTTGAACCATAATAATTAATTTGATTAATTTTAAACTAGAATCCCAATGAGCCAAGGAAACTATCTAAAATTAATCGAATTAATTAGTCATGATTTTAAGTTAGGTTTTCTACATGTAATTCCAATTTTACCCCTAAAGATAATTAAGAATGGTTCAACCAATTTAATACATTTAACATTTACCCCAATGAGTCAAGGGCGAATTTAAATGGATTAAATTGATTCGAACCTAGTCTAACTAAGGCTCTAAACTTAACCTAAAATTAATTAATTTAAAGCCTATGCCCCAATTAAACGAGCGCATAGTTTAATTAATTAAATTAAATTTAAAGCTCTAAGCTAACCCTAAAGGGCCTAAACTAGAAAAACAATAAACTCTGAACGAAACAGAACACAAAAAAAACACGAATACTTGAATAGCACGAGTATACATGTCATACAAACAAAAGAAAACATCAAACAAATAATGAAAGGCACAACATATAATAAAATAATTAAATAGTATAAATATGCATTCAAAAAGAGTATAAATATATTATAATAAAACTATGTACAAATAGGAAGCATACACTAAGACATATATACGTACATAATGTATTTATGCATGTGGAAGGTCCGAATATAAAACTATGCGGTATGAGGGAAATAAACACATATATTTAACACACTGTATCATGAATGGTCTAAAATTGTAATGTATATATATATGTACAACATAATATATATAAATGTATTATGGATATATATGTATAATATATGTAAAACCTAATACATAAACACAATATACATGAAAATAAAACAAGTAAATAGGGGTTAAAATGAATAAATTAGACTACAGGGGTAAAATCAGAAATACAAGAAACTAAAGAGATGAAATTAAAAGTAAGTCGAAATAGTGAGGGACTGAAATCGAAATTAAACCGTGGCCCGAATGAAAGCTGGCAAGAAAAACCGAGGACCGATCACGGAAATAACCCATGGATCGAAATGCGCGGGTCATTCCCTCCGGGCCGGGTCACCACGCGGATCCAGGGCTGCTGAAACGACATCGTTTCGTGGTTTGCTTATATAGAAAAACTCAGGCAAAAAATGGCCATAAGCCTCATTTGCTTCAATTCATTTCCAGAAAAAGAAAACAAGAGGTTAAACGCTCCGGGCTTAAGGGAGGGAAACCAAAACCCTAACCTGACCATACGGATGTGCATCGCCGCCTCGGTCACCGCTAGTCGGTGGTCGGCGACCCAAAATACACTTTCAAACCTACTTCTCCTCATCCCAGACTCGAGACTAACACTTGTTTACCTTCAAAAAACCCATTTCCTCCTTAGAAAAGATTTCGAAACCAAAAAGGTTTTTTTTTTCGTAAAAAACAACTCCCACTCACCGGTTCACCACTTGAAGGCCTAAAGGCCGTGGGTTTGTTACCGGAGAAAGGTCAACAACCAGATAACCGAACTTCATGGGTAAGACTTCCTACTCCTAGATCTAGTTTTTTCATACTTGGTATGTATGCATGTAAGAGAAAACAATATACCTCTGAAGGGTTCTTGTCTTTTTGTATTTCACTTTTTGAACTGTTTACAATGGCTGAGTGTTCGGTGTAATATAACCGAATGAGTTACATGTAATTTTAAAAAAATAAAAATCGTCCATAACATGTTCTGAAATCCGCCGAACTTTTCTAGAAATTTGCTTGATTTTTGCTTATTTTAGCTTCTGTTTCCCTTGATCTATTTGTGATTCTTTTGCTAATGTTCAATCTATTTTGGTTGCATGTTGACGTGGTCGTTCGATGAGAAGGAGGGGACCAGTGCAACCCTTGGTTTCGGCAGCCGAGCCGTCAGAAGACAACCAGGCGTCAGGCGCGTGGAGATCCAAAGCGTCACGCGTGGGATGCACGCGCGCGTGAGGGAGCGGGAAGACCTCGCTTGGACGCGTGACCACTATGGAAGCTTCTCAGCTTCAATCCTGGGCCGTTAGATCTCTCCTAGATCTAACGGCTGGGAACCAGCTGCGCAAACACAAAAAATAATGCATTAGGGTTTAAACAGATTAGGGCTTTCGGGCTTCAAAATGGGCCTTGTAATTTATTGTATTTTTGGGTTTTAAACTGTAATATGGACTATCAAGATAAACTTTTTTGGGCTTATTTAATATTTAATTATTGGGCTTTATATATTTTAATCTGTTTTTGTATTTTTTAATTTAATAATGATAGTAATATAATACTAATATAATTATCATATAATATAGTAACAAAATTAATAATATAATAGTAGTAATATAATAATAATAATAATAATAATAATAATAATAATAATAATAATAATAATAATAATAATAATAATAATAATAATAATAATAATAGCGTGATATTATAATAATATAGCAATGAAATAGTAACATGGTGAAAACAACAAACCAAGAATAAAATAGCTAATAATAGTAATACTAACAAATAATAGTAATTTTCTTTCGAACTATAATATATATGATAGCAACAACTAATAGTAATTATAATTATACTAATAATATTTCGGGTTTTTTTAAGCATAATAACATATAATACAATATAGTATAATAATAGAATATTTTTGGGTTTTTAGACATAGTGACACATGATATAATAATATTAATACATAATATAGTATAATAATATTTTGTTTTATATTGATATGTATAATATTAATATATATAAAAGATAATAATAAACTAAATCCCATTATTTAAATATTTACAAAAAATAAAAACGGGTTGAAACCCTGGATAAAATTAGTGATTACAACTGCCCCTCTTTGATTATCCTTGTAAAGCAAGAATAAAGCAAAGACCATAAGCACTAATTTTATCCGAATTCTCTGTCAGGAGATTTCGAGCTACGAGTCCTCCATAAATAGAACAATTCGCCCTTCCTCTTGCAGAACTTCTAGAACTCCGAATTCTTCCCACATAAGGCTTTAAGAAAATAAAGCCCATAAAGTGATGCCTCGATCATGGATCGTCTTCACACCAAATGACATCTCACTGAGTCTTCTAAAATGCCATCGATCTTTCTCGTCTTGGCATATGGTGGTTTCTCGCCTTGAGGACCTTAAAACTGACGTCTTGCTTTCTGGTCGTTTTGACATCAGACATCTCGTTTTGAGTCTTTTGGTCGTCTTGGCCCGGTGTGATACCTCATCTTGAGTACCTCGGAAACTGATGCCTTGCTTTTTGGTCGTCTTGACATCAGACACCTCGCTTTGAGTCTTCTGGAATGCCTTCAATATTCATCGTCTTGGCCTGGGGTGATACCTTATCTTGAGTACCCCAGAAACTGATGCCTTACTTTCTGGTCGTCTTGACATCAAACACCTCGCTTTGAGTCTTTTGGAATGACTTCGATCTTCATTGTCTTGGCCTAGGGTGATACCTCATCTTGAGTACCCTGAAAACTGATGCCTTACTTTCTGGTCGTCTTCACATTAGACACCTCGCTTTGAGTTTTCTGGAATGCCTTCGATCTTCATCGTCTTGGCCTGGGGTGATACCTCGTCTTGAGGACCCCGAGAACTGATGCCTTACTTTCTGGTCGCCTTGACATTAGACACCTCGCTTTGAGTATTCTCTAAAGATTAAAATACTTGAAAGAAACAACACAATGATTTTATTGATGCTACTTAGTATGCTCCTATCTTAAGGAAGCCTAACTATTCATGATGCATGATTAATGTTCGGATGCCTTTTTTCTCGGCTTTCCGCTTCATCTCCCTTTCGTTTTCTTCTTGTCTTGGAACATTTGCTGTCACTCCTTGTGTCCCGACTCAGTTCCCGTTTGACCCTTGTATTCTCCAAAACTTCATTCTAAATCATTTTTTTGACTTTTTACTTTAGAGATTTTCTTTTTTTTTCAAAGCACCATTTCGGGTTTTCACTTTGATTAACATTTCTTCTATCTTTCTTCTTTTTCTTTTTTTTTCTTTTTTTAGGGCACCCTTGCGGGTTTTCACCATCAACTATTCCTTTTAACGGGATCGATTCAGGTCTTGAAACAACCTGCACTTAAAGGGTCAAGTCATAGTAATACCAAGAAATCCTTTGCGTTTCAATGATCTATGTCAACCCATTTGAAGGATGCTCGTAAAACGAAGGAAGAGAGGAAATAAGAAAATATTAATTAACATAAAAGATATTAGAACAATTTGAAAGCCATGGCAAACATGAAAAACAGGAAAAGATATAAGTAATATAAAGTGCGGCATTCCCGAACATCAACTGTATGAATGATGTGAGAGCCCATCGATCGTAACCCGAAGTTCCCTCGTAACCCGAAGTGGAGCACTTGAACTTGTAACGGAGCTCATTAGTCGGATGCCTAATCCTCAAAATTCATCTGAACTATCCTTTTTGGATTTTCAATTTAGATCCTCCTTTGGTTTCAAGATGCCCGTTTTCGAGTTTCCATCTTGAACCCTCATTTTTTTTTTCTTTTTTCTTCTTCTTTCTTTTCTTTTTTTTCTTTTCTTTTCTTCTTCTTCCTTTTTTTACATATGGGGCGCCCTCTCAGGTTTTCACCACATGCATTTCATCTTACGAAGCGCCCTTTCGAGTTTTCACTCCGCTTTTTTCTTTTTCTTTTTTATTCTTCTTTCTCAAGCGTAATACTTCTTAACGGAGTCCAAATTCACTGGATTACTCAACTCTTTCCCATCCACTTCTTCCAGAATTAATGGTCCTCTTGAGAAAGTATTCTTAACAACATAAGGCCCTTCCCAATTAGGCATCCATTTCCCTCGAAAGTCCTTTTGAATTGATAAGATCTTCTTGAGCACCAGATCTCATTCTTGGAACTCTCTCGGAAGAACCTTCTTTGTTTTAGGCATGCATTATCCTCTTCTGATACATTTGACCATGATAGATGGCCCTTAACCTTTTCTCATCAATGAGGTTTAATTGATCAAACCTTGCTTGCATCCATTCAGCATCATCTAACTTTGTTTCATTCAAAATTCTCAGTGATGGGATTTCCACTTCGATAGGGAGTACCGCCTCTATGCCATAGACCAACGAATATGGCGTTGCCCCTGTCTAGGTCCTTACAGATGTTCGATAAGCAAAAAGTGCAAACGACAGCTTCTCATGCCAATCCTTAAAAGTGTCGGTAGTCTTGGCTATGATCTTCTTGATATTCTTGTTTATCGCTTCAACTGCCCCATTCATCTTAGGACGAGAAGTGGTGGAATTATGGTGCACAATTTTGAATTGTTCACATACTTCAGTCATTATCTTGTTGTTTAGATTGAAAGTATTATCGATGATGATTTTTTCTGGTAAACCATAACTGCAGATAATCTCCTTCTTCAAAAATTTACATACGGTTGCCCTCGTGATGCTAGCATAAGAGGCAGCTTCTACCCATTTGGTAAAGTAATCTATGGCTACCAAAATGAAATAGTGCCCGTTAGAAGCTTTAGGATGTATCTGACCAATAACGCCCACGCCCCAAGTAGCAAAAGGCTATGATGAATTCATAGTGTGAAGCGGTACTGGTGGATCGTGTATCTTGTCGGCATAGATCTGGCACTTGTGACATTTCTTTGCATATTTGATACAATCTCCCTACATGGTAGACCAGAAATACCCGTATCTCATGATCTTTCTGGCTATTGAGAAACCATTGGCGCGGGTCCCCCACAAGCCATCGTGTACCTCGGCTAAGATGGTTTCAGCTTCCCGAGCGTTGATGCATCTCAACAAAATCTGGTATTTGCTTCTCTTGTTCAAAACTTCTCCGTCAAGGACATAGCCCGAAGCCAACCCCCTAATGGTTCTCTTATTATTATCGTTGGCCTCCTTTGGCTAAACCTGGAACTTGATGTACTTGAGGATATCGTAGTACCACGAGTTGTCATCCTTCTCCTCTTCCAAATTGTAGCAGTGAGTAGGTACCTCAAAAATCTGCATCTCAGTCAGCTTCATTCAGCAGTCGGGCTTGCCTCAAACATGGAGGCCAGAGTTGCTAAGGCGTCAGCCATCTAATTATCTTCTCTTGGTAGGTACACAAAGCTGATTTCTTGAAAATTTTTAACCAACTCCTGGATCAAGTCATAATATTTGATTAGCTTCTGATCTCTCGTCTCCCATTCTTTTCGGAGTTAGTAAATCTCCAAAGACGAATCTATAAAGACCTGAAGCACCTTGACCTTTCTTTCTATGGATGCTCGAAGCCCTATGACGCAAGCCTCATATTCGGCTATGTTGTTTGTACAAAAGAACGCCAACCTATTGGTGAAGGGGTAATAAACTTCCTCAAGAGAAATTAACACTGCCCCTATCCCCCGACCTAGGGCATTAGATGCCCCATCGAAATAAAGCTTCCAGGATTCACTGGCGGGCCTCTCCTCCGCTAAAGTGCCAATCAAGTCTTCATCTGGAAAACTAAAATCCAGAGCTCATAGTCGTCTGAGGTGCGGCTTGCCAAAAGATCTGCTACCACACTTCCTTTTACTACTTTTTGGCTCACATAGACAATATCAAACTCAGATAATAACATTTGCCAACGAGCCATTCTTCCGGTTAGTGATAGTGTTTCCATTAAAAATTTCAACGGATCCATCTGGGAGATCAAACAAGTAGTATGATACAACATGTACTTTCTGAGTCGCTTTGTAACCCATACTAGGGTATAACACAACTTTTGAATCAGTGGGTACCGCGACTCACATTCGCTGAATTTCTTGCTCAAGTAATAAATGACCATTTCCTTCATGCATGTCTCATCATGTTGCCCTAGCACGTATCCCATCAAACTATCAAACACCATCAAATACAGAATTAACGGCTTGTCTGGTACCGGTGGTACTAAAATTAGGGCATTGGTTAAATAGTACTTGATCTTTTCTAAGGCCTCTTGGCAATCTTCATCCCATCTTCTCGGGTCATTCTTTCGGAGTAATCTAAAAACAGGATCACACTTATCGGTTAATTGAAAGATGAACCGAGAAATTTAATTGAGCCTTCCTAAAAATCTTTTGACCTCCTTTTGAGTTTGAGGTGGTGGCAGATCTTGAATTGCTTTCACTTTGTCAGGGTCAATTTCAATCCCCTTTCGACTGACCACAAAACCTAAGAGCTTCTTGGATGTGACTGTAAAGGTACACTTGGAGGGGTTGAGCTTCAACTAATACTTTCTTAACCTCTGGAACAGCTTCCGCAAATTCTCAATATATTCGTCTTCCTTTCGGGACTTGGCTATCATGTCGTCCACATACACCTCAATCTCCTTGTGCATCAAGTCATAGAATAAGGTAACTATGGCCCTTTGATAAGTTTCCCCGGTGTTCTTTAATCTGAACAGCATGACTTTATAGCAAAATGTACCCTACATAGTCACAAAGATAGTCTTTTCCATATCCTTGGGGTCTATTTTAATTTGATTATACCCCGAGAAGCCATCCATGAAAGAAAACCAAGAATGCCCCGCAGTGTTATCGACTAGGGTATCAATGTGAGGCAAGGGAAAGTTATCCTTAGGACTCGCCCTATTGAGGTCCATATAGTCTATGCACATGCGTACTTTTCCGTCTTTCTTAGGCATCGAAACTATGTTGGCTACCCACTCGGGGTATTTAGCAACCTTTAAAAATCCGACTTCAAACTGTTTCTTTACCCCATCCCTAACTTTTAACAGTATATCCGATCTCATTCTTCGAAGCTTTTGCTGGACTGGCTTACACTCTGGCTTTAATGAAATTTTGTGCACCACTATGTCCGTGTCTAAACCCGTCATGTCTCGATATTTCCATGCAAACACGTCTTTGAATTCTGAAAGCAAATCCACCAAATATTGTCTTACCTTCAGTGACAGGGTGGTACCAATCTTTACCTCTATCTTTTCTTCTTCGGTCTCCAAATTCAGAACTTCTAATTCTTCTTGGTGGGGCAAGATATCTTTCACTTCACTAGCCATCAGTCTTAGTAATTCATCCAGGACCTCATATTCCTCTTTATCACCCCCTTCATCTATTTCAGCCGAACACGAGGGTTGTTCAAAATCTACCCGGGGTTAGACCCAGAATTATTCATAGAATTAATGTTCGGGGACCTGCACGAGTTTAGAAGTATGTATTGGGAACAGAAATAGCTTATATATGAATAAATAAATAAGTGATGAAAGAATAAATGATGAATGAATAAAGAATAAATGAAATGAGTGTTATGATTGCCATTTGAGAAACATAGGAAACATCATTTTCATTGAAAATAAAAACAGATTGACATAGTGACCTTATTATAAAAGACTCCTATTACTCTTGGGCCAAAAGCAATAGGGTGATTCCGGGCATTACTCTGATTTAAACATAAAAGCTACAGGCAGTTCCTTGCTGGTCCAATTGCTAAGTTCTTCGCCTGGGAAGCATGGGCGGATATTGTCCAAAAGCTGAGCAATATTGCCACCTTTAGAGATCACAAAGACATCAACTACTTCCATTGCTTCGTTGATCATTTCCTTATTGAGGACCCTCTCATTTTCCTGATTAGCTTCTTGAACCTTGAGTCCAGGATTCACAACTCCGTCGGACACAAAAATCTTTTTCATATCCGTATAAGTAATATGAGCCCACATGATCTCCTCTTCTCGGAGTCGGGCCTTCCGCTATTCCTCTATCTTCTTTCATTCTTGCTTCTTTTGCAAAGAGTTAGGCTTATGTCCAAGCCTAAAATGGTCATTCTTGTGGAAGATGCTTATGGGTCGCAGACGTCCTTGCAGGCTCCTTCCCAGAAATTTTCTTCTTTTTGCTCCTATTTCCAGTGTTTTCGTCACCACCATCTTGGTACAATTTGACAATCTCGGGCATTGGATCATATTCCCCTTAGCAAAAAAGGTGGTATTGACAAATTCCAATACCTTAAAGGCACATTCCACAACCTCCTCATCAATAGGAATATATGAAGCATCTGAGGTTACTGAAGCCACAACTTCTTGCTCGGCATGGACTGTCACTATCTTTCATTCAATGATAAACTTTAATTTTTTATGCAAGGAAGATGGAACGACTCTGGCGAAATGGAACCACTTCTCTTTGGGTCTCGTCGAATGCCCGCATGGCATTTTTGTAAGGTTTTATATGCGAGCTGTTAATTGGCAATCGTTGTAGGGTAGCTAAGGGCATGACATTTAGGGCAGAGCCGTTGTCAATAAGCACCCATGGTAGTATGTGACCTTTGCAATGGATAGTATTATTAAGGGCCTTGTTGGATCCCATACCCTCTTTCGGTATCTCATCATCACTGAAGGTCATATGATTACAACCAGTGATATATCTGATGATTTGGTCGAGCTTTCCACCTGAAATATTACTCTCGACAAAGGTTTGATTTAGTACTTTCAACAGGGCCTTCCGATGCTCTTCTGAACTTAATAGTATATCAAGTACTAAAATCTAGGCCGATTGCTTCTTAAGTTGGTCTACTACACTTATTCACTATGTTTTAGGAACCTCAAAAATTCCTGAGCTTGAGCCTCGGTTACTGGCTCATTGAGTTTCGGGGCTGGCTCATCCCCAAATATCTTCAAAGGTTAAGGCTCAGTTACCTTACCTATCCCTTTTATCTCTTTTGTCGCCTTCGAAGCTTCAGGGGTGTAGCATCGACCGTTTCGTGTAAAATGCCCCACATCATTTACTTCTTCAGTGTTCGACTTTATTTGCTCTCCTTCGGCGGGTTTTATCTCATCAACTGGTTTCATCTCTCCTTGCGAACTGGAACTTCCTTGTAGTATTGAAACACTAGTTGTGTAGTTCCAAGGCACCATCTGGGTATCCTTAAAAGAAAAGGACGCCAGGGCTGAAATTACAATTTTAGGGGCTATCATGAGATTCTCTTCTCGTGTTGTATCTTATTGACTTGGCTTGAGGTCGATGACAAATGGCCTCTTCGCACTGTATTTGGAACCTGTAGCGTCTAACGTGAAAATTTCTGAATCACCGCTCATCTATTTTTCATCAAAAAATTCAATCACTTTACCATCCATCAACTTCTGGACAACCTGGCGAAACTGCTCGCAATCTTGGATCTGATGATCCCCCGACTGATGGTATTTGCAATAGGGGCCACAACCCTTTTTCACAATTACCATTCTGCAGTCGATGAGACGAGCCATACATAGTTGCTGAAAGACCCATCTCAAGGGGGACTTGACTTATGACACGCTAGCCTTAGGCTTTCTTGCACCTCATTCTTAAATAGCATTCACCCCTTGTCCGCCATGATTTGGTAAATGTTTACTGGCGGTACTCGACTCCCCTAGCTGCAGCACTCCAGTCTTGATCAGATTCTGAACAAACTTTTTGAACGCTATGCAGTTCTCAATAGTATGGCCTGAGACATCGGCGTGGTATTCGCAATGGGCCTTAGAATCATACCATGTCGGATAAGGGGGATTAAAGGGAGTAACATGTTGAGGTCGAACCAGATTCGCCTTATAGAGGTGTGAGTAAAGTTCTTTGTAAGTGATTGGTAGCGGCGTGAAAGAATTTTCCTTCTTGGGTCCCCGCTCTTCCCTCCTAAAATTTCGGGGATTTCTGACTGGAGCTTGGGGCTATGCTATAGTGAAGTTCTTAATAGCCTCGTAGGTAGTTGTAGTGTTTACTTCATGATATTTCCTTTTGAATTTCTTACGCGATTGCTCTCCTCCATCTATTCTTCCGCTTTTAATTGCGACTTCAATACGATCACCTGTCATTACCATATCAGCAAAGTTACTAATAGGATTGTTGATCAAACGGTCATAGAGCATTCCTTTTTATGTGTCAATGAACATAGGGGCAATCTCATTCTCTCAGAGAGGGGCTGGACTTGAGCAGCCACATCACGCCACCTTTGGGCGTATTCCCAAAGGCTTTTATTCTTCTTTTGTTCCATTCCTTACAACAGAAGCCTATTGGGGACCATATCCGTCACATGCTTATACTGATTAGTGAATGCCTTTGCCAAATCTTTTCACGATTTAATCTGAACCCGTGTGAGCTGATTATACCATTGGGTGGCGGATCTCACTAAACTGTCTTGAAAACAATGAATTAAAAGTTTCTTGTTGTTGGTGTAGCCAACCATCTTCCGGCAAAACATTGTAATATGAGCAGTTGGGCAGGTTGTCCCGTCAAACTTTTTGAACTATGGAGTTTTAAACTTGTATGGGATCTCCACATCAAGGACCAAGATGAGATCCTTAACATTCAAACCATAAAAACCCTCTTCGTCTTCTCTCACCCGAAATTTCTCTTCGAGGTCTTTATTAGTCCCCTCCAACTATTTGAAGAATTTAGCCTTTACTTGGTTTAATTTCTCCAATTCGTCAAAATCTGGAATACTATCTCCAACATGCTCAACATTTACAAATGTCACAGTCGGCTGTGGTGGAGCAGAAGCACCGGCAAAGTGAAACGAGGATACCCCTTGCGGGGGGTTTGGTGTAGGATTAATAAAAAAAGGGTTTTCGAAGACTAGAGAATATACAGGGTCTCCAGAGCCTTGAGTTGGATTCACAACGGTACTTTTGCCTCTCATGTCCCCACGGCGTATTTGCAACATCTGAGATATTTATGCCATCATATCTTATTGAGATTTAATGATGGTTTCTCTTAACTCTTGTTGCGTTCGTTCTAGTTACCCTCTTAGGTTGAACTTAGCGAAGCTTTCTTCCATTTTTCTTGTTTGAAGACGTGTTCGATAAGGGTATGGAATGTTTCAAATAACAGAATAAAAAATGCTCTGAAATAAAAAATCTTTAAATTAATTTAGATAATTTAATAAATTATGTAAATAAATGTGTTATGCATGAATACAAAGAAAGACACTGATTCAGGCAAATATCATCATTAAACGACTGTTGTCAATGAAAACATTGTACCGTTACAAAAATTTAAAGAAAATCGCTACGCATACAGTTCTAGACTAGCGCCTAAATCGACAATCTCTCTCAAGATCCAAACAATCTTCTCTCATTCTTCGGATTTATCATCTACACATTCTTGGAGTTCGGCCGTATCTTCCGCTAAGAACTGCACTTTTCGAGCGATTTCTTACATCTAAGTCATAAAATGTGCCAAGTCTTGCTCTTGTCTCCAAATGGTGTAGGCGGCAAACTGAAGCTGCTCCATTGTAGGAATCCGGTGCACTTGGATTGCTCCTATAAAGCTCGTAATTTGATCCTTAAGTTACCAGACTTCGGCCTCTAAACCCTCAATTTGATCTTTCAAAGCTTGGTTTTTAGAATTACTGGCTTCAAGCTCTTGGGTAGAACCTTTATGCTTGAGAAGAGATCTTTCTAATTGTTTGATCTGAGCCTTTAACACCTCATTCCGACGTTGTTCGTTCTCAAGCTTAGTTGAATGAGAAGTCTTCAAATCCTCCATCTTTTGGGTCATGACAAGTACTTGATCCTTGTGCTCGTTATATTTCCTCTTGTAAGCCTCGGTTCTCGCCCTTTCTTCCTTAAGTCTGAGCTCTAATCTTCCACTTGGCCCGTCATTCGTGACCCTCTTACTCTTGTTGAGCCTTTGCAACTTTTTAATTTCTTCTTTTTCCAAGTTGAGCTCGGACTCCAACATCTCACTCATCCTTTGTAAACCTTTGATTTCTCCTTCGAGCTTTATCTTGTCTAAATCAAAGTTGAACCTCTCTTGGTCGGCTTTTGCTTCTAACTAAATGTACTTCTCTTGTTCCTCTTCAAGTTGTCTTCTCATCAAGTCTATTTCGGTAGGAAGTGTAGCCAACCTTTCTTGGGTGGACCTCGCACCATCAGGATTCAACTGAGGGATGTTATCATTGATGCGGTTGAAGCGTCATACTTCATATTCTGGGGTCACCATATGATAAGTGTTTAAAAGTACTATTTTTCTTACCCTTTTTACTCATATTATTGTTAGACTTAAGCTCATATTAGTTGCATAATTAGCTATTCATGCATTAATCCATGTTTCCTTCCATCGTTGAGCTTGATTACATAACTTGGTAGTTTTTGTGGAAAAGATGCTGCTTTGGTGTGCTTTGTGTGTGTATGTGCAGGATCATTTGCCAAAGCAATGCCGAGCTAGTTGCCAGGGCAATGCATGAAGGAGACGCCGAGCTAGTTGCCAGGGCAATGCATGAAGGAGACGCCGAGCCAGTTGCCATGGCAATTGTCGACAAGAGCAAGGGTGATATGGTAGTCGAAATTGATGACTAAACAAGCCCAAGATGACGTGGAGCAAAGCCCAAACCCAAAGGAATTTGATTTCCATGCAGAGATTAAAGAAGAATTAAATTCCAAGAAGATAGGAGAAGTTCTAGTAGGAATACAATTATAATAAAAAATTATATTCTTTAAAGATAATTTAATTCCAACTTAAACTCCTCCTCAAAGAAGGACTTTGGCCTAGCCCTATAAATAGCAAGGAGATTTCGACAAGTCCTAGAGAGAGCAATAGGGAAATTTCGACAAGTCCAACTAGGGCAAGAGGAGAGAATTTTCGACAAGCGTCAAGGGCAAGGAGGATTTCGACAAGCCTCCTCCTTCATCCTTTTCTTTCTTGTTCGATTGGGTTCATGCTAGGGATTGTTTATCTTGTGTTTCTTTGGAACCTAGCCATGAACTAAATCTACTTGGCTATGGTTATTGTGTTTTGTGGTTGTGAGAAACTATTGGTTTTTGTTTAGGTAATAACAGTTTGCACTTTTCTATTCAAGGTTTATTCATTCTTGGTTCTTATTCTTGTTTGCGAGTGAATTGGGAGAGGATCTCGTGATTTCATCTATTTATCTAATATCGGGAGAGTTAGATTCAAGAAACGAATGAATATGATCTTTATTCAAACTATTGATGGTGAAGATTAATCTGGCTTAGGAATAAGTTAAGGATTTCAACGGTTAAGAGGAGCGCAAGATTGGTTGTTGTTCACCCTTGATTCACGCAGGGATGTATTATCAAGGCATGCACAAGTACCTAGAGTTTCGACTTAGGGATAAGAAGAAACCATTGAAGAACGCTCTGCCGAACCTTGAAGGTTGCTGCCCAGACGCCCAAGTAGTTGCCCAGGCAACCATCGATTAGTTGCCAAGGCAACCCCGTTGTGCAAGTTTCCACGACAACTGAGTTGCCCGTGCACTCTTTTACCAAGACAATCCAATCGGCTATCACACCTCAACTCACAATAACCTGGCCTATCTCTCTCTCATTTGAATTCATCTTTTCTTTTACTTTATTGCTTTCTAGATTAGTCATTAGTTAAACTCCTATAATCCTTTACTTGTGTTTTTACTTTTTACAGTGCAAGAGATTAGATCCTTGAAGTGGCACCAATCCCTGTGGAGACGATATCTTTTATACTATAACTTGCGACGTGTATACTTGCACATTTGCGTAGCACTTATTACGCGCAACAAGTTTTTCGTGCGTAGCCACGGAGCCTTCCAAACTATGTCTTCATCTTTCAAATTTCGTAGGACGTCTAGCCATACCTCCTCGGATCTTCCCGTTGGCCAATCTTTCTTTTGCAAGAACTCTTCTAATGGGGAAAATTTGCCATCGATGAGAGGCCTCAAAAAGTGAACATCGGACCACAGATGGCTGTAAAACCAAACTGTCAAAAGCTGAGAGCATCCTAAGAAGCGACCACCACCATGTCTTCTAAAAAATCTGAGAGACTGGAAAGTTTCAAACAGAATACGGGCACCAGATTGGATTTTCCTTCTAAGCAATCAAACAAATCTAGCACCGATGGATGAATGAGTCCCAACGCTTTCAGAAACAAGACCAACCCATAAATCAACAATGCCAACAATCTTGCTGAACTCGACCCACTGGATGTACTGATGCTAAAGCCATGATTCCTTTCGATTTGAGATACTCTTTTTTGTTCCAATTGGTAACTTGATCTTCAACCCAAGACGGTAAAATTCTTGAAAATCTACCTAGCTTGGCTCGGAAAGACTTGTTCTTAGATGGCTTGGAGTAGACCAGGTTCTCATCAATCTTTTTGCAGTTTAAGAGGGACATATACTCTTCAATCGTCGGTGTCAAATCGATGTTGCCGATTGTAAAACAACTATAAGCTGGGTTCCAAAATCTCACCAAGGCTTGGAAGAGTGACTGATCAACCGGGACATCTAACAAGTGCGCTATGTCACCGTACTTACTTTTGAAAACGCCTCTAGCTTCATAGTCCCAATTGTGCCATACTGATCTCAACCCTGAAACATCATAGTATTCGGTGTTCATGAAGGTTTCGGCTGACATAACAAATCTATATCCGGTAGAAATACTATCTCTGTGGTGAAACTGCTCACCTTCGGACCATACTTGTACCTCAGAGTTTTTTCATCAATGCTACGAATTAAGTCTCCCATTGATCAAGTCTTTAAGTTCATACTATTTCCGAATAAGTGTTTTCTTCATGATATGTCAATATATGCAAAACAAAATATAAAAGGGAAATAATAAAGAACAAAAGAAATATGTTAGTAACGAAATTAACAAATTCAAAAATGGAAGGTAAAAACACAAATTAAGGAGCAGCAGGGAAGAAGATACAGAAAAGAAAACCCTATCCACATGAATTCTAAAATACTACGGTTTTTCGTATGGCTCTAATCGGGGTGGGCTCATAGGTTCTCACACATGGGTTTAGTTCTAGAAAGGGTACTCGAACCTATCTTGCCGCCTACTAAGACAACAAGAGCCCCAATTTTGGCCCATTACAGGCTTGCGAATTGGATTTGGTTTAAGGGAATGTACGACCTAATGACGTGGAGGGTTGTTCACTTGTCAAAAAACGTGGACTCCGGAAGTGAATTACCGACCCGTGAAGGGCTGCCCACTTGGGTATGTGGCGTTTCATTCCCGCTCAAGGGACAGAGCTCGGGTATAGAGCTTGATTGTCATGATGCAACACATGTCGGTGATTCCTTAGAAATTAAATGAGCAATTAATTCAAAACCACCAATTATCGAAGCCCGTACAATTAAAGTTGTATCATCAAAGACGAACAGATTAATTAATGTCAATTTAAATTTCTAAATTTCCATCATTAAAAGCAACATTGATTTTTTTAATTGGCCTAACTCTTTTTTTGTTTTGAAAAACAAAAATTGTCCCCAGCAGAGTCGCCGGCTGTAGCGACCTGAAAAAAATTTCAGGTTTTCGAACGAGATCGCTAAAAAGGAGTAATAGGTTTCCTTTTGACTTTTTGTAAAATATTTGAAAAATAGAAAATTCTTTAAAGATTCATGTTTTTGAAAACAAAAAGACTTGGAGTCGCCACCGGCCACTAAGGTAGGCCGGGCACCATAAAACCAGAGATTCGTTCAAAAGCGGGTTCGGGAGTTGGTTACGCGTGGGGAAGGATTAGCACCCCCATCACGCCCGGAAATCGGTATCAAAATATATGTTGCTTTTAATTAATGGAAATTATCGAGATTTAAATTGAATTGAATTAAATGGTTCGTAATTGAGTTTAGACTTTAGTTATACAGGCTTGGTTAAATTGGTGAATTCGAATTAATTAAACATTTAATTAATAAAGGTGACGAAACCTCGGACCATAGATTAAACCGACATTGAATAAACCTGATTGCCGTGTTAATTTATGGTTCGAACTCCGTTCATCACCTTTATGCATGATGCAAGCAGTTAAGGATGATGAAATGACTTATCAAAATTTTAATTCGTTTTAAATTACCTTTAGACGATAAGAATTAATTCGAATATTCGGTCAACATCCATTGAGCCAGGACTGTTACGACACGAATATCAGAATTAATAAATACCTCCGTTTTATAATTAAAGTTGTTTAATTAAATGCACCGTCCAATTAAAATATTAGAGGTCTCATGAATGACAATTAAAAATGCATGACATAAAAAGACACAAAAATAAAACCCCTAAGGCCCACTAAAGCCCTAACCTAAAAAGGCCCAAATTATTGGAATTCAATTAGTGTTCTAATTATTAACTAGGTTAAAATAACTATTAACCCTAAATAAATTTAATCCTAAAACTAGAAAAGCCTAACAATTTATTGTTTATCTTGAACCATAATAATTAATTTGGTTAATTTTAAATTAGAATCTCAATGAGCCAAGAAACTATCTAAAATTAATCTAATTAATTAGTCATGATTTTAAGTTAGGTTTTCTACATGTAATTCCAATTTTACCCCTAAAGATAATTAAGAATGGTTTAACCAATTTAATACATTTAACATTTACCCCGAGCCAAGAGCAAATTTAAATGGATTAAATTGATTCGAACCTAGTCTAACTAAGGCTCTAAACTTAACCTAAATTTAATTAATTTAAAGCCTATGCCTTAATTAAACGAGCGCATAGTTTAAATTAATTAAATTAAATTTAAAGCTCTAAGCTAACCCCAAAGGGCCTAAACTAGAAAAACAATAAACTCTGAACGAAACAGAACACAAAAAAAACACGAATACATGAATAGCACGAGTATACATGTCATACAAACAAAAGAAAACATCAAACAAATAATGAAAGGCACGCCATATAATAAAATAATTAAATAGTTTAAATATGCATTCAAAAAGAGTATAAATATATTATAATAAAACTATGTACAAATAGGAAGCATACACTAAGACATAAATACGTACATAGTGTATTTATGCATGTGGAAGGTCCGAATATAAAACTATGCGGTATGAGGGAAATAAACACATATATTTAACACACTGTATCATGAATGGTATAAAACTGTAATGTATATATATATATATTGTATTCTGGATATATATGTATAATATATGTAAAACTTAATACATAAACACAATATACATGAAAATAAAACAAGTAAACATGGGTTAAAATGAAAATAAATTAGACTACAGAGGGTAAAATCAGAAATACAAGAAACTAAAGAGATGAAATTAAAAGTAAGTCGAAAGAGTGAGGGACTGAAATCGAAATTAAACCGTGGCCCGAATGAAAGCTGGCAAGAAAAATCGAGGACCGATCACGGAAATAACCCATGGATCGAAATGCGCGGGTCATTCCCTCCGGGCTGGGTCACCACGTGGATCCAGGGCTGCTGAAACGACGGCGTTTCGTGGTTTGCTTATATAGCAAATCTCAGGCAAAAGATTGGCCATAAGCCTCATTTGCTTCAATTCATTTCTAGAAAAAGAAAAAAAAGTTAAACGCTCCGGGCTTAAGGGAGGGAAACCAAAATCCTAACCTGGCCATACGGACGTGCACCGCCGCCTCGGCCACCGTTAGTCGGTGGTCGGCGACCCAAAAATCACTTTCAAACCTACCTCTCCTCATCCCAGACTCGAGACCGACACTTGTTTACCTTCAAAAAACCCCTTTCCTCATTAGATATGAAAAAAGATTTCGAAACCAAAAAGATTTTTTTTCGTAAAAAACAACTCCCATTCACTGGTTCACCACTTGAAGGCCTAAAGGCCGTGGGTTTGTTACCGGCGAAAGGTCAACAACCAGATAACCATACTTCAAGAGTAAGACTTCCCACTCCTAGATCTAGATTTTTCATACTTGGTATGCATGCATGTAAGAGAAAACAGTATACCTCTGAAGGGTTCTTGTCTTTTTGTATTTCACTTTTCGAACTGTTTACAATGGCTAAGTGTTCGGTGTTATATAACTGAATGAGTTACATGTAATTTAAAAAAAATAAAAACCGTCCATAACATGTTCTAAAATCCGCCGAACTTTTCTGGAAATTTGCTTGATTTTTGCCTATTTTAGCTTCTGTTTCCCTTGATCTATTTGTGATTCTTTTGCTAATGTTCAATATGTTTTGGTTGCATGTTGACATGACCGTTCGATGAGGAGGAAGGGACCAGTGCAACCCTTGGTTTCGGCAGCCGAGTCGTTAGAAGGCAACCAGACGTCAGGCGCGTGGAGATCCAAAGCGTCACGCGTGGGATGCACGCGCACGTGAGGGAGTGGGAAGACCACGCTTGGACGTGTGACCACTCTGGAAGCTTCTCAGCTTCAATCCTGGGCCGTTAGATCTATCCTAGATCTAACGGCTGGGAACCAGCTGCGCAAACACACAAAATAATGCATTAGGGTTTTAACAGATTAGGGCTTTCGGGCTTCAAAATGGGCATTGTAATTTATTATTTTTTTGGGTTTTAAACTGTAATATAGACTGTCAAGATAAACTTTTTTGGGCTTATTTAATATTTAATTATTGGGCTTTATATATTTTAATCTTTTTGTATTTTTTAGTTTAATAATGATAGTAATATAATATTAATATAATTATAATATAATATAGTAACAAAATTAATAATAATAATAATAATAATAATAATAATAATAATAATAATAATAATAATAATAATAATAATAATATAGCAATGAAATAGTAACACGGTGAAAACAACAAACCGAGAATAAAATAGCTAATAATAGTAATACTAACAAATAATAGTAATTTTCTTTCAAACTATAATCTATATGATAGCAACAACTAATACTAATTATAATTATACTAATAATATTTTGGGTTTTTTAAGCATAATAACATATAATACAATATAGTATAATAATAATATAATATTTTTGGGTTTTTAGACATAGTGACACATGATATAATAATATTAATACATAATATAGTATAATAATATTTTGTTTTATATTGATATGTATAATATTAATATATATAAAAGATAATAATAAATTAAAGCCTATTATTTAAATATTTACAAAAAATAAAAACGGGTTGAAATCCCGGATAAAGTTAGTGATTACAATTATTGGACAAAATAATGATGAAAATACATGGATGGTTAGTTGCATTAGCATGGAGTAGAAGGGATTAAGTAATTAACTAAAAGGGGTGAGTTACATTATAGTATTTTTGTAATTTGTAGTAGTAGTAGTATATAGGGGAAAGCGCTCGAAAGTCTTTGAATGGGGAATGCATCCCTTTACATGTATTTTGTCATGGTCCCTACTTTTGTCGAGGAAACAACAATGGGGTTTCCCCAGGTTTTCACATTCTTCTTTATCTTTCTCCCATTGTTTTAATAGTTGAGTGATATGGTCAATATAAAATCAGGCCTATAATTGGCTGGTTAGGGATGCAGTTTATCCAAATAAAAATTAGGCACTTAAAGCAGAAAATTAAATGGACCCTCAAAAGTAATTTGAACGGCACATCAAATTCAAGTGGTAAGCAGCTTGATAATGCTTAAACATGTCTGTAGTTGAAGACTTTGTGCATGCAGAAAATTCACGTTGGGAGACTCACCCACCAAAACCAAGTATGCGACACAAGTCGATCCGAATTAGTTAGGTAGAGTCCCGGAAAACCGGGAGGGCAACAAAAAAAAATTTCACGCACGAGATACTCAGATGAGTGGCTAAAGAAAAGAGGTGACAGCTTTGGCACTGAACAATTCAATTTAGGACTATTTTGGACCCATGTGGCATACGTATTTGCGCTAAAGTTAAACTCATCAAGTATCTTCTGTTTTTATCTTAGGAATTCTACATTTATCTTTGAAGTCATACAGTTTGAAAGAAATGGATTATCAATGTCAATTGCTATGGGGAATCCAAAAATCTGTGATCAACATCTAATAAAATTTCTAACACAGTTACACCAAATTCTCACTTCAACAGCGCTCTACTTAATCCCCTTCAGTTAGTTACCACTTGAATCTTCAGAACAAACCATATTCTCTTAACCAGTTGGATAATTTCCAACAACTTCCTAAGCAGCAAAAGGATGACATCAAGAAACTGTGAAATTACGATACCTGATTCGAAAAGCTGAATCCAGTAGAAATTCAAATATTCAGAATCTGCACTAAAGTTTTGGGATTGTTAATATGATCGTTCAGGACGATTAGCAGCATGCCCTAGATTTTATTTATGAAACACAAGTACCAAAATAGCCGGAACATAGAACGACAGGCCATGCACATACCTATCTGATACCTCACTGTGTGCACAATTTCAAATATTAAAAAAAAAAAGGCATTACTGGCACCTGTTAAAAAAACTAACCAGCATTTTAGATAATGAAGTATATCCAAAGGGCATTTTCCATTTGTTACCATGAAGCGAGAAAGATATGTCTTTGGTTTTCGAAGAATTGATCAGTGTTTACGCCATGATGCTAAGCATTACTTTTGGGACTAGCCTCTTTTGTTTAAACAATGTGCAGATCAGGTTATACGCCGATGTGTCCCTGAAGAAGAGCAACAGAATGTACTCCGACAACGCCATTCTTCACCCTATGGAGGACATTTTGGAGGAACTCGTACCGCGACCAAAGTTTTGCAATCCGGTTTGTATTGGCCAACATTGTACAAAGATGCCCAAGACTTTTACAAGCAATGTGATCGTTGCCAGAGGACGGGCAATATTTCTAGACGACATGAGATGCCGCTCCAGAACATCATCGAGGTGGAATTGTTCGATGTATGGGGGATCGATTTTATGGGACCTTTTCCATCTTCATTCGGCAACCTCTACATTCTACTTGCCGTTGACTACGTGTCTAAATGAGTTGAGGCAGCTGCAGTTCCCAACAACGATTCCAAAATCGTACAACGATTCTTGCAGAAAAATATATTTACACGGTTTGGGATGCCGGGAGCAATTATCAGTGACGAAGGCAAGCATTTTGACAACAGACTAATTGCCAAGATGTTGCAACGCTTCGGCATATCATACAAGATCGCCACGGCATATCACCCACAAACCAACGGGCAAGCAGAAATTTCCAACCGAGAATTGAAGGGTATACTCGAGAAAGTTGTAAATCCTTCTAGGAAGGATTGGTCATTAAGACTAGATGACGCGCTTTGGGCATATCGCACTGCATTCAAAACACCCTTAGGTATGTTCCCTTCCGACTTGTCTATGGCAAGACATGCCATCTACCGGTGGAAATCAAACACAAGGCATACTGGGCAATCAAGACCGTGAATATGGATTGGGAAAATGCCAGACAAAAGCGTTTGTTAGACCTCAATGAGATAGAAGAATTCCGTGCACTCGCCTATAACAATGCACGAATCTACAAGGAGAAAACAAAGCAATGGCAGGACAAGAAACTATTACCGCGACAATTCACGCCAGGGCAACTAGTTCTCTTATTCAATTCTTGGCTAAAACTTTTCCCGGGAAAGCTGAAATCAAGATGGTCGGGACCATTCGAAGTGGTTAAACCATTCTCCCATGGTGCCGTGATAATCAAGTCCATCTCTGACAACCATGAATTCAAAGTTAATGGACAAAGATTGAAGCACTACAATGGTGCCCATGTGGAACATAACAAAGAAGTGGTCACTTTAGGAGATGCATGAGCATGCTCTCCTTTCAATATTTTCTTTTTCTTTTTATTTTCATTTTTATTTTTAGGAGATATTTTATTTTTCTTCATTATCTTTAGTTTTCAGGTTTTCTTTGTTTTCTTTTCCACAACAAGACTCACAACCACTATGCTAAGGAAATTTACTACCGAGATCCTTGCCCCGGCAACCAATGAAGCAGTCGCCACGGCAACCGCAAAAGATGATACCGCGGTAACCTACATCGTGCCTGCACAAGCTGATGCCACGGCAACCAACCCTGAAGATGCCACGGCAACCAAAGCTAAAGACGTCCCGGCAACCACTGCAAAAGCAAAAGGTAAAGCACCTATGCCCGAATCAACTCCTACGGAATCATTTTCTGATTTTTCAGATTCGAACGAGTCCTCCATTGCACCAACAAAGACCGCACCAATTGAATCCTCCAAGCAAAAAGCCAATGACATTGATGAAGAGGACGATGAGGACAACCCCGTACGAGGATCGATTCCTCCACCGGCAACAAGGAAACAACCATCGCGTTCAAGCAAGAGAATTAAGACACCGACCAAAAGGAAACTAATCATCTACGATGACGAACTCTCGGAGTAAGTCCTCGTTTGCATTTTATTTTTCGTTATTTTTATTTTTTTTATGCATACATTGAGGACAATGCCTCACTCGAGTTTGGGGGGGACTGTTATTAGTAGTTAACGTGTTTAGTTACATTCATCTTAAGTATTACATTTAGGATACATAAATTGCTTGACATGCCTTTAGTTGGAACAAGAATTGCTTAGATTTGATGAATATCCGATGATGACTTTGCCAATGCACTTAATTGATAGAATTTTTATTCTAGGATAACCATGGAAAAACTTAGAATTTTACTATGATGCTAAATTTGATGAAACACTGTTGTGGTTTGATTGATTTAAGGAATTCTAGTGAACTTAGGTTGATAATTAACAAATTGGGGGATTAGAATAAAAATTGGATAAATGCTAGAGGTGCCCGATATTGGCTCTAGCATGTGCTAAAAAAATTTGATCACTAGAGGTGCCCGAAACTGGCTCTAGTATGTGTTAAAAAAATTGATCGCTAGAGGTGCCCGAAACCGGCTCTAGTCGAATAAATTAACTTAAGAAAACTAAACACTAGAGGTTCCCAAAACTGGCTCTAGTTAAAACATGATAAAAAGAACCCAATAAAGTAATTTGAAGGAGACACCGAGCCAGTTGCCAGGGCAATTGTCGACAAGAGCAAAGGTGATATGATAGTTGAAATTGATGACTAGACAAGCCCAAGATGACGTGGAGCAAAGCCCAATCCCAAAGGAATTTGATTTCCATGAAGAGATTAAAGAAGAATTAAATTCCAAGAAGATAGAAGAAGTTCTAGTAGGAATATAATTATAATAAAGAATTATATTCTTTAAAGATAATTTAATTCCAACTTAACTTCCTCCTCAATGAAGGACTTTGACCTAGCCCTATAAATAAGAGGGAGATTTCGACAACTCCAAGGAGAGCAAGAGAGGGGAATTTCGACAACTCCAAGGAGAGCAAGAGAGGGGAATTTCGACAACTCCAAGGAGGGCAAGATGAGAGAATTTTCGACAAGCATCTAGGGCAAGGAGGATTTCGACAAGCCTCCTTCTTCATCTTTTTCTTTCTTGTTCGATTGGGTTCATGCTAGGGATTATTTATCTTGTGTTTCTTTGGAACCTAGCCATGAACTAAATCTATTTGGCTATGGTTATTGTGTTTTGTGGTTGTGAGAAACTATTGGTTTTTGTTTAGGTAATAAGAGATTGCACTTTTTTATTCAAGGCTTATTCATTCCTGGTTCTTATTCTTGTTTGCGAGTGAATTGGGAGAGGATCTCGTGATTTCATCTATTTATCTAATATCGGGAGAGTTAGATTCAAGAAACAAATGAATATGATCTTTATTCAATCTATTGATGGTGAAGATTAATCCGGCTTAGGAATAAGTTAAGGATTTCAACGGCTAAGAGGAGCGCAAGATTGGTTGCTGTTCACCCTTGATTCACGCAGGGATATATTATCAAGGCATGCACAAGTAGCTAGAGTTTCGACTTAGGGATCAGAAGAAACCATTGAAAAATGCTCTGTCGAACCTTGAAGGTTGCTGCTTAGACGCCTAAGTAGTTGCCCAGCTAGTCGTCCAGGCAACCATCGATTAGTTGCCAAGGCAACCCCCGTTGTGCAGGTTGCCACGGCAACTGAGTTGCACATGCACTCTTTACCAAGACGATCCAATCGGCTATCACACCTCAACTCATGATAACCTGGCCTATCTCTCTCTCATTTGATCTCATCTTTTCTTTTACTTTATTGCTTTCTAGTTTAGTTATTAGTTAAACTCCTATAATCCTTTATTTGTGTTTTTACTTTTCACAGTGCAAGAGACTAGATTCTTGAAGTGGTACCAATCCCTGTGGAGACGATATCTTTTATACTATAACTTGCAACATGTATACTTGCACAATTGCGTAGCACTTATTACGCGCAACAGAGGCTTTGGACGTTGATTTCGCGTCGGTGAATTGAGGTTTCGTGCATCGGTGTGTGGGAACGTGGATTTCAGCTTTGAAATGATTTAAAGGTGGTTTATGGGAGTTTAAACTGGGCTTGAAACTCTGGTTTAAACTCGAAAGTAAGTATGATGTGGTTTTCTCTCTCGGTCGTGCTATTGTGAAATGGTTTCATGCACTTGTTTTGATTTACATTGTACCTACTATTTAAGCATGTTTTAAAGTATGTGAGATACTATTTTTGATCATGAAATGATGATGGATCATGGATGCACATGGTAAGCGATCCATGTAAGTATATGGTTTATACTTGAGTTTTAGCATATGTTGTTGCTTGGGAAGTGATTTGGTTTAATGCTTATAAAAACAGTGAGGTAAATGGTGAATTATATTGGCAAGTAATGTAGTTTAAAAATGTTTTCGGATATAGTTGGCGTGCCATAGGATTGATAGTGCACTATAATAAGTCATCTTGGATGTCGATGGGTTTTATACACTGTACCGAATACTCCATCCAAGTACTCTAACGGTCGAGGGGTTATATGGTACCGAAAACTCCTGTTAGTAGGTTATACATATACCGATGAGTGGTGTTGATGGGTTTATATGGGGTACCGAATACTCCACCACGGGTGTCACAACAGTGGAGGGGTTTAAGTGTATCGAAATCTCTATTGTGTGAACCTTGTGTTGCCGGTGATAATGTATGAAGTGTTGGGAGAACACTTGTTTGAATCCGTGTATCCGATGAACTATTTTTGGTAAAGGAACTTGGTTATGATCACTTGTAAGCCAATATAACTGTTAATATATCAATGAAAGGTTTATGTTGCATAATGTGATTTATACATGTTTACTCTTTAAGCTTTGCATATGGTTGTTATACATGAGAAGGCTTAAATTGAGGTTTAGCAATGGGATTTGCTGTTGGTTATTGATACATGTTGCATATGGTTTAATATGTTGGTTTTTAAAGATGTTAAGTGCATGGTTTTCAAGGCATGATGGTTTTAATGTTGTTTAAAAATGGATTGAAATGAGATTTCAAAGTGTTGTTGAGAAATGATTTTTAAATGCATTGATGGTGCCTTATTTTAAGTACTCCTCACTAAGCCTAGTGTGCTTACGCTCTCTTTGTCCATCAACGCAGAGAATTAAAGTTTGGAAGACAGCGGGAAGCAAGGGATCGATAAAGACTTAATACTAAAAGTATGTTTTTGAGTTAGACTATAAGTAATAAGGGTAACGAGATTTTCGTTGTTGTTTTGGGAGATGTTTTGTTAAACTCCCTGGTTGTGAAATTTTGTTTTGTTTCTCATGGTTTGTAAATGGCCATTTTGGATTGTTTGTGGTGATGGTTTGAGATTTCATGCTTTGCTTGCTTTGGTTTCTAGGAAGCATGCCTCTAGATTTACCTTTAAAGCATGATGCCATGAATGGATGTTGAAATTGAGATGTTTTGTTGTGGTATGACCCTTGAATGTGTTGGATGTATATTAGAAGCATGCTAGGGTGTTTTGGTATGTTCGAAAGCATGTTAAACCAGTAAAAGAGGGCATTTCAGGTTTAGACGTACCGGTACGGGTGTCCCTATTTCAGTACAAGTAAGCCATTCCAGGCTTAGTGTACCAGTACATGGGCAAATATTTCGGTATAGGTTTAGGCCATTTGAGGCCAGTGTTTCGGTACACGAGGGACTATTTCGGTACGGTATAGTGCATTTGTGCAAGGTGTACCGGTACGGGGGGCATATCAAAACGGGTTTTGGTTACTGGAATCTAAGGTTTTAAAATTAACAATACCGTACTAATACGCGGGTAAGTGTACCGATACAGATATCTTTAATTCGATTATTTGAGTATCCTGAAGTTTTTTTTTCTTTCGTTTTAGTTCCTGAATGTTGTGGATGCAATTGAATAAGTATGAATGACCTTCATGAGCTGATTTTTGACATGTAGGCATGAAACCTACTTAATTAAAGGTTGGTAATATAAAAATGATCTAAGTCCCTATAGTTTTCTAAAATTGCAATTTGGTCATTAAACTGCAATTGTATTCAATTGGATGTTAATTCGATGCCCGATTGAGTTGAGTTTTCACCCGCTGCTAGTATGAACATATAAGATTATAATTTGCATCTAGATAAGATAAAAGAAAAAATTGACACTTTTTGAGTTTTTTCTTCATGGTTTACTTTGGTAAACCTAATATGGCTCGCTCGGTTCAGTCTTGCGACTAGGCTGGGCGAGGGGGCTATATTTGGTGGTATCAGAGCCAGGTTTATGATAATTGGGAGGTTTTGCGATAGTTGGGAGTTGGTATGGTTGTTGTAATGTTGTAGTGGGTTGTAATCTGTTGTTTGCTATGCACGATGATTGTGATATGCACGGTGATTGCTTTATGCCATGCTGGGGTAAGTTTGGGAAACCTATTGCCTTATTATTATAGTTTGAAATGTTAAGATTTTGAAATGGAAGTCTTTGATCCTTGATTGAAGCTAACCTAATTGTGTTGTTTTGAAATGATTATCATGTCTTAAGTATATTTTTAGCACGATGGGACCGAGGAGAGAGTTATGATCTGGTACGATTGCTACTACCGTTGGGCAGAGAAACGAGGAGGATGTTGTACCTCTTGGAGGGTTGCCGCCGCCCCCTCCTGATCTACCTGCGAATGTGGAGCAAGTACCACTTGTGCCAGAGGGGCCAGGGTTGGGTGACATGGCGCCATTGATTCAGGCCATGATCGGTGTTTTCCAGGCAGCAGTTACGGGTGTTCATGTGTCAGCACAAGTGGCTGGGCAGACGAGTTTACTGTTAGAGCTTCTTCATAGTCTAGGAGGAGTTGAGTTTTGTAGTCTAGCACCAGAGGCTTCTGAGGATTGGTTGGCTAGCACAGAGAGGATACTGAGCCAGATGGATTGTTCAGATAATCGTAAGTGGAGAAGTGCTATGGTCCTATTGTAGGAGATGCTTGTACATGGTGAAATACCATGATATTTGGGATAGTAACTGAGGCTATAACCTGGGAATTTTTTGTGGTACTTTTCAGAAGAAGTACCTGGGGGGTCCGGTATCAAGACAAGGATGTAACATATATGCTTGCTGCTGAATATATTAATTTTGATGTGTTGGTTGCGCGAGCCAAGGATGTTGAGCAGAATCTTGGTTTAGCTTCTGGGTCTCGAGGCTTTTGCTCTGGTAAGAGAGTAGCATATTCTAGTTTTGGCGGTGGCCAGGCCAAGAGACACCATGATAGGAGGTATCACTCGGACCAGAGGCATGGTGGTGGTGGTGGTGGGCGTGGAGTGCAGGGGCAAGGTGCCCAGGTTCGAGCTCCATACAATACCTATTAGGCTTGTGGATCGCGTGATCATTTGAGGTGAGATTGTCCTCGTTTGGCCAGAGAGGCACTTGCGCTGTTGTGGCCAATGCTTGTTGGAGTTGTGGTTCTGGCGACTATCTGAGACGTGATTGTCCTTTATTAGTTGGAGGTGGGCAAGGTGTTGCGCCTATTGTTGCCCTACAGAGAGGTCGTGGTCGTAGCTTGTTTCAGCATAGAGATGATAGGCAGAAGACTATGGCTCATACCATTGCTATCCAACCTGAGAGAGATAGACCAGCTAGGGTGTATGCGCATCGTGAGGGTCACAATGACACCGATGTGATTGCAGATACTTTTACTTTACAATCTTTGCCATTGTATTCGTTGGTTGATTATGGTTCTACCCATTCATATATCTTGGCTGAGCATGCACAATTGCTTGATATAATGTTAAAATTCTTAATGTGGGTGTTAGAGTGACCAGTTCTCTTGGAGAGACGGATGTGGTTAAGATGTTGTATCGTAGGTGTCCGCTGATGGTTCAGGGATATGTGTTGTCGTGGATTTGATGGAGTTGTCATTCTATGATTTTGATGTTATTTTAGGGATGGATAGGTTGACCGAGCATAGGGTTGTGGTAGATTTTAAGGCCAAACGGATATCCCTAAAGTTGTCTGATGATTTTGAGGTGGTGGTTGTAGGTGAGAACGCTAAGTTCTTGTCTAATACTATTTCAACTTTAGAAGCAATACGGCTGTTGGATTCTGGATGTGAGGCTTTCTTGGCCTACGTTATGAATCCGGGTTCAAAGGAGTTGAGGGTGTTGGATATTCGCACGGTATGCGAGTCTTTAGGTATTTTTTAGAAGAGTTATCGGGGTTGCCACATGATCGTGAGGTGGAGTTCGGCATTGAGGTTTATGCGGATACATCACCAGTGTCTATTGCTCCATATTTCATTGCCCGAAGGAGTTAAATGAGTTGAAAATGTAACTACGAGAGTTGCTTGATCGAGGTTTCATTAGACCTAGTATTTTACCGTGGGGCACACCGGTGTTGTTCGTAAAAAAGAAGGGTCGTACGTTATGGATGTGTATAGATTATTGGCAACTGAACAAGTTGACGATAAAGAATAATTATCTTTTATCGCAGATTAATGATCTGTTTGACCAGTTCAAGGGTGCGTCGTTGTTCTCTAAGATAGATTTGAGGTATGGGTACTATCAATTGAAGGTGAAGGATGTGGATGTGCCCAAGAAAGCTTTTCGTACGAGGTACGAGCATTATGAGTTTTTGGTGATGCCTTTTGGTTTGACAAATGCACTGACTGCCTTTATGGACATGATGAATAGGGTGTTCCATGAGTTTTTGGACCAGTTTGTGGTTGTGTTTATCGATGATATTCTTGTGTACTCTCGTATCGAGGAGGATCATGACAGGCATTTACGGATTGTGCTTCAAACGTTGTTGGTTAATCAGCCTTATGCCAAGTTAAGCAAGTGTGAGTTCTGTCTTGGGGAAGTTGTTTTCCTTGGGCATGTGGTGTCGGCGGAGGGGATTCGTGTTGACCCACACAAAATTAAGGCTGTGATGAGTTGGAAAGAGCCTAAATATGTGATAGAGGTTCGAAGTTTCTTAGGGATGGCTGGTTATTACTGTAGGTTCGTTGAGGGTTTCTCCAGTATAGCTGCTCCTTTACCAAGTTGTTACAAAATAATGTTCGTTTAGAGTGGACGGAAGATAGGCAACGGGCTTTTGAAAGGCTGAAGGAAGCTTTGACGCGAGCTCCGGTCTTGGTTCAGCTTGAATCAGGAAAAGAGTTCATTGTTTATAGTGATGCGTCTTATGATGGCATTGGTTGTATGTTGATGCAGGAGGGTAAGGTAGTTGCGTATGCATCTAGACAGTTGAACCTGCATGAGCGTAATTACCCTACTTATGATCTTGAGCTCGCCGTAGTTGTTTTTGCTTTGAAATTTTGGAGGCATTACCTTTACGGTGAGAAGTGTGTGATTTACACGGATCATAAGAGTTTGAAATATTTGATGTCGCAAAATGAGTTAAACCTTAGGCATCGAAGATGGTTGGAGTTGCTTAAATATTATGATCTGACCATCGAGTATCATTTGAGAAAAGCTAACGTTGTGGTGAATGCTTTGAGTAAAAAAGCTACTGTGGAGTTTAGGGCTATGTTGCTCGGTTAAGTGTGACTTGTGACGGTGGGTTGTTAGTTGAGTTGCAAGTGAAATCATCACTGTCATAGTTGATTAAAGAGAAACAACCGTATGATGAGAGTTTGCTACCGCATGTGAAGGATATCATGGATGGGAATCCTACAGATTTTCATTTTAATGATGATGGAGTGTTGTGTTTTAAAGGTCGGGTTGTGGTGCCTGAAGATGAGGAGTTGATGCATACAATTTTGGCTGAAGTGCATGCTAGTCCTTTTGCTATGCATCCCGGTAGTACTAAGATGTATCGAGGGTTGAAGAAAGATATGGCTGATTTTGTTGCTCGATGCATGGTATGTCAGCGAGTAAAGGCTGAGCACCAGTTTCCTTCTAGGTTGTTGCAACCGTTGAGGATACCGGAATAGAAGTGGGAAAGGATCACCATGGATTTTGTGTCTGGGTTGCCTTTGACACCGATCAAAAAGGATTCTATTTGGGTGATTGTGGATCGGATCACGAAGTGTGCGTATTTTGTGTCAGTGCATACGACATATGCATTGGGTAAGTTAGCCAAGCTGTATATTTCAGAGATGGTACAGTTACACGGGGTGTCTAAATCCATAGTTTTAAATAGAGATCCGCTTTTTACGGTAAGATTTTGGGTATGTTTGCATCGTGCTCTTGGTACACAGCTGAATTTCAGTATCCCGTATCATCCTCATACGGATGGATAGTAAGAGCGTATGATATAGGTCTTGAAAGATATGTTGAGGTATTGTATCATTGAGTTCCAGGGTACGTGGGAAGAGCAATTGCCATTGGTGGAGTTTGCTTATAATAACAGTTATCAAGCTAGTATACAGATGGCACCGTACGAGGCTCTGTATGGTAGGAAGTGTCGTACACTATTGTGTTGAGCTGAGGTTGGAGAAAAACATGTTTCTATGCCTGATGTGTTGAAAGGCACCAACAAAAAGGTGAAGCTAGTATGTGAGCACTTGAAAGCGGCTTCAAATCATCAGAAATTTTATGCGGATTTTTAGCGTAGAGATATAGAGTATGATGTTGGTGATCGTTTGTTTTTGAAAGTGTTACCGTGGAGAAATGTGATGTGGTTCAGACGTAAAGGTAAGCTTAGTCCGAGGTTTATTAGACCATATAAGGTTGTGGAGCGTGTTGGTCATGTGGCTTATCGGTTGAGGTTGCCTCCCGAGTTAGAGAAAATTCATGATGTGTTTTATGTATCGATGTTGCGGACGTATCGATCGAATCCATCACATGTTATGCCAGTGGATGATGTTGAGTTGAGGCCGAATTTATCTTATGATGAGGAACCGGTAGAGATCCTTGATACCAGCAGTAAGGTTCTGCGTGGCAAGATGGTTGAGCTTGTTAAGGTGTTGTAGAGGCATCGCGATGTTGAGGAAGCCACGTGGGAACGCAAGTCAGATATGTTGGAACAGTTTTCGCATATGTTTCCTTCATGTAAATTTCGAGGATGAAATTTCTTAAATGGGGGAGAGTTGTAACGCCCCGGTTTTGGGCCTAGCGGTTTTGAAGCTTGTTAGACAGTCCAGTAGACCAGGTGAGGGATTCGAGTCGAGTTTGGGAATAAATATTTTTGAGTAAGATAAAAATATGGAAAATGGTTAAAAATCATATTTAAATATATGGAAAATATTAGTAAAATCAATTTTGGAAAATGTGATTTGTAAGGGTGACATTTTGGTTAGTGACTAAACTGTAATTTTTGAAAACTATTTTTAAAGGTGACTAAATTGTAAAGGATCAAATTCTTAGAATCCTTAAGGAGCTATTTTACCAAGTTGTTGCTGGTAGTTCCCCCTTCAATTAAGACTTTTAAACATGTGTTTTTAAAGGTAATTAAAAAGGGTTTTGATAATAAAAGTTAGTTATTCATTTTAAAGAAATTTGACGTAAACTTTTCTCTCCACCTCATTTCTGCCAAACACTCTTGTTTTCATCAAAATCCAGAGGTGAGAGATCTTTCTAGTTGGATTCTTGATTTGTAATTACTTCTTTACCTTTGATTTACAAAACCTCATTGAAATCTTGTGTTTTTCTAGTTTTAATCTACCAATTGAGGGAGAAATCACACAATAGAGGTAAAGTTCGTTCTTCTCCTCTATAGATGGTTCTTTATTGATATTCCTAAGTATTTGATCTTTAATTTATGATTTATAATCTGATTTTATGTTTTTTATGGTGAATAATTGATTTAATTGGGTTTAATTGGTGAAATTATGGAAGATTCATATAGGATCTGTTTTCTAGTGTTGAAGATTGATTTTAAACGTATTTTGGCTGATTTATAATGTTGATAAGTTGTTTTTAACATTGGAATCCCGTAACTCCTTGAATCCTTGATCATTAGGTTGTTATATTTGTGTTTTTGTGGAGTTGTGGTGGCTGGAAGTTTAAGGATGATGTAATCCTATTTTTAGATGTCAATTGATGTTAATTGAAGTGTTAGATTGATAGATTGTGACTGGATTGTGTTTGGAAAGAGTTAGATGGTGATTTCGGTTGTTGTGGATGGGTAATTGTGAGGTTTTGCAAGGAATTGTTGTTGTAGTGTTTTGAATGCATTGAGATGCATTAATCCTCTGTTGTAATATGGTTAAAACATGAGAGGTCGATCCAAAAGCGATCGGTGAAGCTTTGGAGGCTTCAGATGCTTGATTTCGTGCCGGTGAATTAAGGTTTCGCGTATTGGTGAGTGAGAACATGGATTTCAGCTTTGAAATGATTTAAAGGTGGTTTATAGGAGTTTAAACTGAGCTTGAAACACTGGTTTAAACTCGAAAGTAAGTATGATGTGGTTTTCTCTCTCGGTCGTGCTATTGTGAAATGGTTTCATGCATTTGTTTTGATTTACATTGTACCTATTGTTTAAGCATGTTTTAAAGTATATGAGATATTGTTTTTGATCATGAAATGATGATGGATGCACATGGTAAGTGATCCATGTAAGTATATGGTTTATACTTGATTTTTAAGCATGTGTTGTTGCTTTGGAAATGATTTGGTTTAATGCTTATAAAAACAGTGAGGTAAATGGTGAATTATATTGGCAAGTAATGTGGTTTAAAAATGTCATCAGGTATAGTTGGCCAGCCATAGGATTGATAGTGCACTATAATAAGTCACATTGGATGTCAAGGGGTTTTATACGGTGTACCGAATACTCCATCCAAGTACCATAATGGTCAAGGGGTTATATGGTATCGAAAACTCCCGTTAGTGGGTTATACATCTATCAATGAGTGGTGTTGAGGGGTTTATATGGGGTACCGAATATTCCACCACAGGTGTCACAACGGTGGAGGGGTTTATGTGTACCGAAAACTCCTGTGTGTGAACCTTGTGTTGCCGGTAAGAATGTATGAAGTGTTGGGAGAACACTTATTTGAATCCGTGTATCTGATGAACTATTTTTGGTAAAGGAACTTGGTTATGATCACTTGTAAGCCAATATAATTATTAATATATCATTGAAAGGTTTATGTTGTATAATGTGATTTATACATGTTTACTCTTTAAGCTTTGCATATGGTTGTTATGCATGTGAAGGCTTAAATTAAGGTTTAGCAATGGGTTTTTTTGTTGGTTATTGATACATGTTGCATATAGTTTAATATGCTAGTTTTTAAAGATGTTAAGTGCATGGTTTTTAAGGCATGATGGTTTTAATGTTGTTTAAAAATGGATTGAAATAAGATTTCAATGCGTTGTTGAGAATTGGTTTTTAAATGAATTGATAGTGCCTTGTTTTGAGCACTTGTCACTAAGCCTAGTGTGCTTACGCTCTCTTTGTCCATCAATGTAGAGAATTAAAGTTTGGAAGGCAGCGGGAAGCAAGGGAACGACGAAGACTTGATGCCAAAAGTATGTTTTGAGTTAGACTATAAGTAATAAGGGCAATGGGGTTTCCGTTGTTGTTTTGGGAGATGTTTTGTTAAACTCCCTGGTTGAGCAATTTTGTTTTGTTGCTCATGGTTTGTAAATGGCCATTTTAGATTGTTTGTGGTGATGGTTTGAGACTTCATGCTTTGCTTGCTTTGGTTTCTAGGAATCTGAGGTTTTAAAATTAGCAGTACCGTACCGATACGCGGGTAAGTGTACCGATACGGATACCGTTAATTCGGTTATTTGAGTATCCTGAAGTTCTATTTTCTTTCATTTTAGTCCCTGAATGTTGTAGACGCAATTGAATGAGTATGATTGACCTTCATCAGCTGATTTTTGACATGCAGACATGAAACCTGCTTAATTAAAGGTTGGTAATATAAAAATGAGCTAAGTCCCTATAGTTTTCTAAATTGCAATTTGGTCCCTAAATTACAATTGTGTTCAATTGGATGTCAATTTGAAGCCTAATTGAGTTGAGTTTTCACCCACTACTAGTATGAACATATAGGATCATAATTTGTATCTAGATAAGATAAAAGAAAAAAATGGATGCTTTTCGAGTTTCTTCTTCACAGTTTGCTTTGGTAAACCTAATGTGACTCGCTCGGTTCAGTCTTGCGATGAGGCCGGGTCGAGGGGGTTATAATAAGTACATGAAATAGTTAAAAATTAGAAGAATTTTGTTGTAGCCTATATAAACGGTTTTCTTAACACAGATTTGTCCTATTCTCGGTGCTTGAGTAACGTTGGACGTCTATCTCCCATGATACAACAACAAACGGTTACAGTGGTAGCATAATTATAGTGAACAATCGAACACATCCTTGCCTTCATCTATCACCAGAAACCCAAAAATGTTTTTCTATGTTAGTTTTCAAAGTTGTTGAGTTTTCCAAAGTTGATGAGTTGTTGAGTTTAAAGATGTTGTGAAAATGACTCTCAACTAGTCTTTATATAGTGGTTAAAAAATTAAAGTATTTGATGAAAAGATTAAACCTTTTGATGGAAAGATTTGTTGAAAAGTAAATAAGTACGATTGATTGGATGCAACTTTAAACAAAAAATTAATAAGTCTATTCACCAAGTGACACGACTTATTATTAGCATGTATATTCACCAAGTGACATGACTTATTATCAATATTATTCAATCAATATATATTATTTTTCCAATAGTCCCCACATGAATAAAATTGATGGTTCAAAAACATTGACTCGATGTGATGATAGATTTTACGTTTGATATTTGCATAGGATAGGTAGACGTCCCTCTATGAACCTTTCCTTGTGAAAATATGTTTACCTTACTGGTTGTCCAGTAGACGCGATGTTCTTGAACTGTCTTGCCATTTGTGTAAGCGATGACATACATCACACAAATACTTCACTGACAAGAATTTGGTTCTCACGGTTATGTTCATATAACCTTTGGGCATCTCTTGGTTCTACAAGAGCTTAGAGAACTATGCCCCAATAGTCTCTTTGAAGCAGCTCCACTTCACTCTCACATAGGTGACTTATGTTGTTTGGTTTACCGAAATACACAATGATCATTAAAAGCATTGCTTAACCTTTTTCATATTTTAGTCATTGTTTACATCATAGGAATGTACTTGGGATAAAAACCCCACATTGACCTCACAAGGTCTATGCAAGTAGGTTGTCCCATTACACTTAGATCTTGGGATCTCCAGTTAACTAGGTTGGATTTTCCTTCACATAACGCCTTAAAAACCATTGGCTTTAGTCTCAATCCTTTCGATGTACTATCAACTTGATCTCAATTCAACACTTTGGTTAAAGGATCCATAATGTTATCCTTTCAATTTTACAACTCAAGTTGAGATTAGTTGTCTAATGGTATTATGCCGACGACGCAAATTCCTCGACTTACCATTATGTTATGTGATCTACAAAATGTTGCTTGGTTATCAAAATATATACATATTGTGGGTACAAGCTATGGTCATTCTAGAATATCCTCCAAGAAATTTCGTAGGTATTCAACCTCTAGCATATATGTTAGAAAATTTGATTCAAAGGATTTTTTCACCCTTGTTCATCCTCTTGTTGAAAGTCTTGACAACATCAATAGTCTCTATAGTTCATTTCGTTGAACTTGACCAACTTCTCTAGTCTTACAAAATAATGAGACAATTTTAAATTCCAATGTCGTATTCTTGTGAATTTCAAGATTCTTTGATTCATACACAAGAAACTGCTATGCATTACTATGGTAAACATAACCAATTGTCACAAAAACAAACACGTTATGAGGACAACCCATGGTAAAAAATCATTTCGTTTTCCACCGTTAATACCTTACCATTATTGTTATGGCAAGCATAATCATTGAAAATACAATTCACTATTTTAGGATATATTTTCATTTGCTTCGGTAAAGAAGTAATTACTTTGGCAAGACACCCACGCACTTTCTAGTAGTTGTATGAAGGTTTTCTACCATTCTATAACTCATATGACACTTTCAAGTAGTTGTAGGAAGGCTTTCTAGCACTCCATAATTTATATTGTGTCCTTTTTTTGTGGGATACCTTATTTAAAAGGAAATTTATGGACAACACAGCTTCCCCCACATGTTCTGTGATAACCCAGAACTTCTCATCGTTCTCATAATATTGTGCACTTCATAACGTGCATCAAATACGACTTTGAGAATGTAGTTACGGTATAGGAATTTAAAGTGCTTCCATGCCTTGGCAACGTTGAAGGCGGTAGCAACATGAGTACTTTCATGTCTCGACAACATTGAAGGCGGTAGCAGCATCTACATCATCCTCTCTAACAATAGGACAACATTTTCCTATTACCACGTTTTGAAATTTTCTCCGTAAGCTTTTTCGTTGTGGCATATAGTTACTGTTAACATTGAACTTTGGTTCAAAATCAGAGCTAGAGTAGTAACTATAACATCGGACTGAGAACTGCACGAGTTCTTGGATTAGGCCACAACAAAGTCACAAGCTAAATGCCATGTCATAATTATAAATTTGTTAATCGTCAAGAATTTAGTCAAAAACTAAAACCAGAAACAAAAACACAATTAATCAACTTCTGTTGAACGGTAGAAATTTAGTAAAACTAAAAATTGAAATAGAAGTACAAATATTAACTTTTGTTAGAAAGCATGAATTTAGTAAACTAAAAACCCAAAACAAAAGTGCACACAGTTTAATAAAATAATCACTAATAAAATGTGCACCAGGTAGGTAACTCTAAAAGAGAGGTGGTGCACTAGGCACGTTTAAATATCAGGTTTTTCAAAGAATCAATCCTAGACATGCACTCTCATATTGTCTTTTTAATCAACCGTTCATACTAATCCTTGATTTTAGTAGTCAACATAAATTTGTTCAACTTTAAATGCAGGCAAAGGCTAGTCTCATAAATAATTTACTAACAATAATAAAATGCCTTTACCTTTAGTTTCCAACAGATCGTGAGACTCGAACCAGAATTTGAGAGCTATTTGATTTGGAGAATTTTTTTCATTCTACTATCACCAATTCCTTACTCCTCCGAGATTGCAACTGTATTATTGTCTTTACATATTTCTCAAAAACATTATTAGTACTGTAATTTTATAATGATTAAAACCACTTGATATATATAACAACTGTATATAAATTAATTAAAACAATATACCATATTAGAGTCGTCTAAAATAGACTCCCTTCACGATCCATACGCCCACATTTGCTTATCAATCTCATCACTAATGAAAAGTGATGTTCAAATTGCACCGAATAAGTTGAGATAAAATTAACCAACGGTGTACGCGCATGCACACAATTGCAGCATCAAAGAAAGTGAAAATTTTATCCATAAAATAACACGTTAATTATGTTAGTCACGATATTCTATTCACTTTCGATTAAAACTTATAATCTGTCCTAAAAATATTAAAAAAATGGGTGTAGTAATAATTCAAGAATAATAGAATACCGTAAGAAAAATAATAATAAATTAAAAATAGAACCTGAAATAGGACATAGTTAAAAATCAAAAGAATTTTATTAAGGCATGTATAAACAGTTTCCTTAAGATAGATTCATCATCTTCTCGGTGTTTGAGTAACGTTGGACGTCTATCTCCCAAGATACAACATTCACAGTAGTAACACAATTGTAGTGAACAATCGAATACATCATTGCCTTCATCTATCACCTGAAACCAAAAAACATTTTTCTATGTTGGTTTTCAAAGTTGTTGAGTTTTCCAAAGTTGACGAGTTGTTGAGTTTCAAAGATGTTGTGAAAATGGCTCTCAACTAGTCTTTATATAGTGGTTAAAAAAAACTAAACCGTTTGATGGAAAGATTAAACATTTTAATGGAAAGATTAAACCTTTTGATGGAAATGTTTGTTAAAAAAGTTAATAGATACGATTGAATGGATGTAACTTTAAACCAAAAATTAATGTTTATTCACCAAGCGACACGACTTATTATTAGCATGTATATTCACCAAGTGACATGACTTATTATCAATATTATTCGTCCAATATATTTTATTTTTCCAACAAATGGTGACAAAGAGCAATATAGCTTCTAACAGCTACTTAGTTAACGCAGTTGAATATTATTTCATCTCCAAAAGCCTTGAAATTTTGAACAGAAAGTCACAGCCTTTGATACCTTCGGGCATAATCCACGTAGAATTGCAAATTTCCTTATGTCTTTGAAGTCTAAGTTGCTAATATCCCATTCATATCGCTTCATCAAGAAGACCTGCAACCACTTCCACACCAGGGAATGGATTTTGCAAGACTTGTGTAGTTCTCCATTCTTAGGAACTCCAAGCAACAAATTTAGTGCAGAAGCTATTGATACAGCCAGTTTATCAATTTTAACAACAATGGCAATCGCTGAATGTAGAATATGCTTGAATACCCGAACAATCATCTCATGAATACAAAGTGACTGCCCATGTGATAGCTTTTTTGAAAGCTTGACCAAAGAGAAGGAAAGAAATACCAATGAATAACATATTATAGGAAATAATAAAGTCAGTCTTTCATTTTTCCATAACTCAGACTCGCACCAATTTCAGTAAATGTTTTAGCTAGAAAAAAAATGGATTGTACACTGAATCTTAACAAACTTTGATGCAATGACAATGGATGGGAGTTTCTAACAAGCACATACAAGTTAAATCTGCTAATGACAATGGTGAACCCATTACTAATAGAAAAAAGAAAACTGGCAGAGATTCTGAGAGCTTTCGAAATAGAAAGAAAAATAAGTTCAAGAATTCCTTTTCAAGCAGGATAAAGATGTTTTACAGGGCACGCAGAGTATGACACTTACAACATATCCAAGGGAACGCATCTGAAGACCTTTAGTATGCATAGAATCAGTCAAAGTTCGCCCATCAACTAGTGAGAGTTCCAAAAAACCAAAATCTGCAACCTGTTATTGCATAATAAGTACTAGAACCGGAAGTACTACAAACCTAACTACACAACTATCAGGAAATTGAAGAAATAATGCTTATGATTACCAGTTTTGGAAGAGCAACTTCAGCGTAATATTTCTGAGACAAGTCAATTAGTTCGTGTAAAGAATGTCAAACAAATTGACATGTTAGACATGCTTCCAATATAAAAGTTCCATAGTTATTAAATATATGTACATTGCGATGAAGTCCAGTCTCTGATTCTTTTAGTCGAGCAAAGGCCTCTTCAGTACAAGTTCATCAGCTCTTGAACTGTTTCAAGCTGAGATTCTATAGAAGCTGCTGTAACGTTTTCAATAGCATTTGGATGAGAGTTTGAGTTTCTAGACCCTACATTGCCATCTGATTTTTTCTTGTTCTTGAGGGACCTAAGAGGTGTCCCAAGTCCCCCAAGCTTCATCTCGTTCTCATGCTTCTCCCCAGATGGTTTTTTTTTTTATATCTTTTTTGTATTATTTTTGTCCTGCAAGTGGAGTATCCAGCAGGCTCATAGCTCCCATCTCACAGAAGGTTTCTGTTCGAGTTCCTCTTCCTCAAGCTTAGCCAGAATTTCTTCCAGACTTGGGAAGAAATAAGGTCTTCATGTTCCAAAAATTGTTAAGGTGAAGCCAGCTTATTAAGTTCTGAAGGTATTGTTTTATGGGGGAGGAAAGCTGAGAGAAAAGGGGAACTCTTAAGAATTCTGCTTGTGAAGCTGAAAGAGCAAAAAGATAACCACAAACTAAAGAACAATAAACGCATCGTAATACATGAACTATTATGCCTTTTCAATTGAAAATCAACTCATATTTGTCATTCTTATTTGGGGGAAATGAAAGAGAATTGCATAAAAGGACAACAAACGTTATACTTCCATGAAAACCAACACATTGATTTGCATAGTAGACCTTTGAGGTTAAAGTTTTCCCTCCAAGATAGATGAATGTTGAACATTAGAAAAGATTTTGTTGAAACTTGAAACCTGAAGCCTTATGTTATTTTTTTTAATAGCGTTATGTTATTTTTAAATCCTACTGTATACACTAAGAACAGTCTCAGTTATCAAACATGTTAAAATTTATCAAATCAATAGTTTGTTCCCTTCACTAGAAATACAAAATATATACAGCCCAAGCATACTGTCACGGACCGCGAGTTGAGGTCCGAGTCACATGTGCAACAAGCTACTCAAGAGGATCTAAGGCAAACTTTGGGCTTGAAAAGACCACTAGACTAACCCGATCTATGGAGAAATTCCAGAAGACTTATCCATCCACACCTATGTGAACATACAATGTGAACATAATAGATAATTTCCTTAGATAGAGATTGGAATCTAGGGAATATGCCGATTTGGTGTTGATTGTGGTTGGTAGATTTTGATCTAGGTCATCGATGTAAATCATTAGGTACCGTCGGATGTAGGAGACTCAACTATAAATAGAGGTCTTCCTTGCCTCATTTGTATCATCGATTTTCTGAGTAATCAAGGCATTCACTCTAAAATTCTCTGTGTTGTTCTTGAGTGTTATTGATTTTCTTCTTTTGTTCAGTGAGTCATTCTCTCTAGTTTACTTCCGCTTAGAACGATTCAACGTTCTTAGTACCTCGGAAGAGTTTGATATTCCCGAGCGAGAATTCAGGCTGACTTAGTCGTTTCTCTAAGTAATATCGACTAAGGCCGCATGGTTTGCTAGGTCGAAAAGCTAGCCCGTGACAATATATATATATATGTTTGACGCATGGTATAAATTAGAATAATCTATTAATATTGAGGGCATTGGCACATCCTTTAGGCTGTTCAAGTTCAATGCTTTGCAATGGTCGACTGTTTTTTCATTCTCTCCAGTATTTACATTTTGTACACCAAAAGTAGGAGTCTCCTGCAGTCAAAACGTAAAAAATTAATTCAATCTCACTAACACCAAAAGTAGTGTCCTCAACCATATAGAAACTTTCATCCATCAATAACATTTTTCAGATAATATCTTACATGTGCAACTATGTATTCATCAGCTGTGATCCCTTTCAATAAGTTTCTTTCACGCAAATTCGTTTGATCTAATCAAATTGCTTGAATTCCATCAATCTTAGTATCCAGCTTACAGTTTGCAGTGGAAGCATCTTTCATTACCATGATATTGAAGTAACCAACTCTATTAGAATACAGAGTTTTACAATTTTTTATTTAACAACTGAGATCCAGCTTCTCGATTACATGCTTCACAGCCTCGGTGGCTCTGATAATTGCCAAGTCGACAAATAGGCTGTGAAAAAGAAATGCTTTCATGTCCCGAAATTTGTCTCTCTTTTGTTGTATTGCTGGGCATATATTCTAGAACTAAAAACTAACATGTCCAAGGTACTGAATCACTTTTGTCATATCTTCCTAAATCGCCTCCATTACCGCCCTACGTTTTATCCTTCATAGGAAGAGGCGAGAGATTCGACGGTGATTGAGATGCAATTGAAGGTACAAGTCAGGTATTGGCTCTGAAACCGTAAAGAAGATTCCCAAGTTGGAAAAAATGTTAAAAAAGTATGAAACAATACAAAAGCTCGGCTATCTTAATGAACAATTTATTAATTTTGGACATTTTCTATCAAAGCAACTAAAGAGAAGGACAAACAGTGATGAAATTATCATATACTCTATCTTGTTATGTTTCGAAAATGCTTTCATGAGCAAGTTGTATGCCTGTAATGTTAATATCAAATATATTAACATCAGGGAATTTTTTTCAAAAAATCAAAAGAGGCAACTTGAACTGAATAATATGAATAATTGAAAAAGAAACCATCTAACTTGACAAAGAATGAAGTTAAAACAAGTCAGACAATATTTATGAAAAGAAACGCAGCTCTTGATTATAATAGTTGGCTGAATAGACAATCCGATCATGCTTTATAATAGTTGGCTCTTGATTATAATTTCGAATGTATTTTTTGTAATTATAGTTATACACGTGCACTTGTAATTGTAATTATAACTAAAAAATCCATTATTAGAGATTCACTAAGCATCCTCCATCGCAGCTCTAAAATCCCTACAGATCGAAAAAATAACCTCATGTCTATAAAATCTCTAAGGATCAAAATCATTTTCCAAATTGTCTATTCAGCTTAAAATATTTATATATTATCGAACCTCATAACTCCACTGACTCTTATTAGCTATTAACCAAACAATGCGAACAGATATTATAATTTATAATGCTTAACAAGGGAAACCATTAAAATAGATTATATTTTGAAACGCAAGTTGTGTAAAAAATTTACACAACCCTATAAAACTTAAACCCTAAAATTAAAAGGCTTATGTATCAAAGTATTTTCTTAAAAATAAGGACTCCAAAATCAGAAGTCATCAAGAAGAAAATCAAACACTTATCACGTTTCAAAGCATTAGCATTCCTCTATTAAGATAAACAAAATGAGTAATATCTTAAAAGGAGGGAAAATTTAAAACTGACCTTATCAAAAGCTTTATTAAGTTGGTGTAACAAATCAACAAGATTGTGACAAAGATTCCGCAGCTTCCCAACGCTAATAAAAACCTTTCCGGCATGCTTCCAGGTGAACCAGCTTTCCATTGCAAAGTTTAACCTGCTAATTATCACACAAATCAATTACAAATACAAACATGCAGTGTTGCGAAGAAAGAGAGCGGTTCAAGAACGAAGATCTCACATCAAGGGAGAAGAGATGATCATCACATGAGATCTCCTCAACTTGCCGCTTAGGTTCCCTCCTTATATCTGAAAAAGGAAAACAATAGTCGCTAGGCTTTGTTCAAACCGTACGCGAGGGGGAAATAAGAGAATGCGTTGCAAACAAAGACGAACAGAGAGAGAGAGAGTACATTGAAGAGGAGGAGTGAGATGAGAGAGGGAAAAAAATCGTAGAAGTTTCCGAGGTTGGGACAAGAATGGCTCATCTCTCCGTCTGCATCTACCGGCGCGTCTTTCGTTGAAGATTTCGAAGACGATTCCTTAGCTGCTGCACCGCCTCTTCCTGCGCAACTGCCGCATTCTTGCCGACGTCGGACTTCGGTTGATCTTTGTCGGTGATCGATGAGCCAAATTTCGTGGTGCAAGCCACGATATCCAGAATTCGTCTAACATGCGCCACCACGATCTCTTCATCGTACAATTATGTTTTATTTCCAAAATTTGATGGCAGAAAAACAGAAGCACAAAGAAACTAGCCGTTACTAAGCAACGTTTTTTTTTTTGACAAAAAATGCATTTACATTTTTTTCCCTCCTTAAGTCTTACCTTCCGTTAAGGTTAAAACGCAAGGTTTGAGCACCGAAACGTCGACAGTGTCTTTTAACCGCAGCCCTCTTGCCTGTTTGTTTCATTTAACCGCAGTTAAAATAATATATTTCTCTAACATTAATGGCATTTAAATATCTTTTCATAATAATAAACACAAGAACATAAATATGAATTTGTGTTATAAATATCTTTATTGATGGTAGATATTTATATATTAAATGAGACTTTAATATATGAATTTGTGTTATGAATTTCTTTTTATAATAATAAACATAAGAACATAAATATGAATTTGTGTTATGAATATCTTTATTGATGGTAGATATACATATATTAAATGAGACTTTAATGTAATTTTATTATTAGGGTTTACCTATTGGAATTAAGGTTTTCATTTTATTTCTATAAATATATAGTTTGGAGAAAACATTGTACACAACCTTATTTTGAGAATATAATACAAGCCTCTCTTTTTGTCTCTGTTGTAACTCATTTTTGTCTGGGCTAGACCCAAAATAAACTCAATATCCATATCCAATCAAAAAACCATTTATCCAATCCAAGCTGTCGCATTTTACAGATTCGAAAGCAGAAAAGAAAGCGTTATCGTCTGAAAAATTTTTAATATGTGAAATTAATGTATTCATTTTTAAGTATTTAATACCTACAATTTTTATATATGAAAGCTTTTATCGAATAAAATTAAAAAAGTAAGTAAAAAAATAAAAAAAAGAAATTTACGTGGCTCAAATTGAGCCACGTCTACCCGCCGCCCCATTAAAGGCTATAAATTGCCACCGGAACAAATGGAAAGGGGCAGCAATTGAAATCAAATTGGTTTGGCAATTTGAAATCAAAAGGCCATGATGGCCGAGCAAGCCATTGCTTGCACAATGAGAGCAGTGCTCTCGGGGAATTAATTTCCCGTAGTGGTTCGATCAATCACCTGAGCGGACACTCTTTTGTAGTCTGATCAAGTTAATTTTTAGGTCATGATAAAGGTGGTACCGGAATCTCGATGGGGATCGGTTAAAAATTTTCATTCGAGCTTTTGATGGGTAAAAATTTGATTCTTATCTTTTTATTTATTTTTTATATAATATAAAATTTTGTTAATTATGTTGGCATGTTTTTTTTAAGTTTTGTATATTATTTTATTTTTAATTTTTGTATTTTTTATTTTCTTTAATTTTAGTTCTTTTTATATTCGATGTATTTTATTTATATTTTATTTGTGTATTTTTTATATATACGGTATTATTATGTATATTATATATATAATATGTGCAATATATATTATACTTATAATATGTATATAGTATAATATTTGCTTTACATAGTATTTATTTTATATGTATAGTATATTATATATTATATAATATATTATTTTTATGTTTAGTATTATTATTATTATTATTATTATTATTATTATTATTATTATCATATATGCATATTTTTAGTACCTACTTTATATTTATATATATGTATATTATGGTAAATATTATACGTATATTATATTATTTATATATTTTATCTCATTTCGAATATTTTGATGAGAAGTTCGGTTCAATATTAAGGGAATACTTTTCATTTTATTTCGGATAATCAGTTAAGAAGTGGTGTCCTGAATCATTCTAGTATCATCTTCCTCAATTTTCGTAAGTAAGAAAATGTTCTCCTTAGACCATTTTTTGGGATTAAATTTTAAATTAAAGATTCAAGTTTTTATTTTCTTACAATGACAATACTGGATCAACGCGGTACCAATTTTAGGCGTTGTGGGGTGCTAATCCTTCCTCACGCGTAATCGACTCCCGAACCCAAACGTTTTGAATCTCTGGTTACCTTTTAAAGGTATCCGGCCTACCAAAGTGGCCAGTGGCGACTCCATCTATTTTTCATATTTTCCACCATTTTCCATTTTTCTTCTTAAACATTTACGGTGTTCTGTTGGGAGCATCATCCCGGTCTCTGGGTGATGTCTCTTTTGACTCCGTAAAAAACACTTTTTCCAAATGTCCAATTTTTCGTAGAGGGTAAAACCCCTATTACGACAGAGGGCGACTCGCTGGGGACTTTTTAAGAGAGTTAGGCTAATGTTGATTTTGTGTTGTCTTGCAAAAATTCAAAAATTCGATTTGATTTAATTTTTAATCCATTGGCATTCATGCATGAGCTTTCTACCCAAGCTCCTCAACCCTTAAGTGGGAGAGATTACTTCTTTCATGGGGTCTTCACCTCCGTAGTGTGGTAATGTGCTCCCGGAGTCCTGGTCCTTATATTTCGTTTGGTTTTCACCCCGTATGGTATAAGGGTCGTATTCCCCCGAATCGATGTCCTCGCAACAGTTTGGGTACCTTTTCCTTTAGATCTGAACCACATATAATGAGCCGTAAGAGCCAACCTTTTAAAGCCATGCAAAACTCTGCCCGTTTAGCGGTCACCTTTTTTAGGCTTTGGTGCCTTTATTTGTTTTATGTACAGTTTTTTTTAATCTTTTTTTTACATTTAATTTATTCATTCAGTTATTTTATTTTGAACTGACCTCATTTTTTTGTTTTGATCGCATCATATTAAATTCACTCATTTTTTCATTAATTGCATGACACCATCATTTTAATTTTTGCATTTCACTGACATGAAGTACTGATTCAAGACTGGTTCCTAATTTGAAAAAATTACTATCTGAAGAAAATCTAGTACCCTAGACATCAAATGCAACGTTCAAAGTTGCGAATAAATCCCGTGAGTTCGGAAGTTAAGCCACGAGAACCATTTTTTTAATCAGTACCTCTGTATCTAGGGCATACACCTTGCATTTACATGCATACATTCACAGTTTTGAAACCGATCCCCAGGATGCCCCGTGCCAAAGGCATTTTTAAAAATGACCATCGCATATTTAAAAATGACCATCGCATATACCATCGCATATACCATGCAGATACCCGGTCCAAAGGCATTTTCAAAAATGACCATCGCATATACCATGCCACTATAAGGCCCCACGTCCAGGGGGTATTTCTAGACGTGTTCTAAAAAGGAGCCTCCGATGCCGAGTCAGACTTTCGTACCCTAGACGACAGCGTTAATTATTGTTTGTAGCATTTCGCCAAAGCCGAAAGTAATAAGCTGACGTGAGCTAATACAACAAATTCACAAACTCGACTGGGGGGCAACATAACACGTTTATCCTTCAAGAAAAGGCGAAAACATATTCCAGGCTTTGAATTCGCTTTATTTCCAGACCAATTTCAATGAAAATAATTTTGGGGCATAGAAGAAGATGATCAAAGCCAAGGAAGATTGGGGGCATCTCCGTGAAACAAGTTTAGGAACTCAACTCGACCAACGAAGTCAGGGGCATCCCTTTGAGGGGCAAAAAAATCATTTACACATTCATTAAGATCATTTGGCATCAAGTGCATACATCATACATTCATACGAGTTACCATGCAATAAACATGCATTAGGCATAAAGTTAGGGGCATACATCATGCATTCATTTTTGGCTGGAACACATAAACAGGTCTAGGAAAGAGACCGAGAAACCTTAATCACGGGGGCAACAACATGATGATAACCTTTAGCCCTGAAGAAGGCCGAATATGTAGAAAAGCTCAAACATCCAGCTCAATCGCAAAATTTTAAACATTTACTAATTAATGTTCTTCTTCATTTACAGATCTCGCGCTACCATTGATGGCAACAAATTAAAGTTTTCTCTGAATCTCGACTCTTCGCCAGTGATGTAGCAGATCCTACTTTTTTCCCGATCTCGCCTCTCCGTCAGTGGTGTTGCAAGATCAAATTTCCCTCTGGATCTCATCTCTCCGTCGGTGGTGTGGTAGATCAAATTTCTAAAGATCTTGCTTCTCCATCGGTGGCGTAACAAATCAAGTATTTTGTGGGTCATGCCTCCGTCAGTGGTGGTAAACCAACTTAGTTCAGATATTGTCTCTCCGTCAGTGGTACAGCAGATCAAACCCTACCCAGGTCTCGCTTCTTCGTCTGTCGCAGCTAGACCAAACTTTTTCCAAGGATATTGTATCTTTCGTGTAGTTATAGCTCACAAAAATAAAAAACAAGAAAAAAATCAAAAAAAATCAAAAACTTAAAAAATTCAAAAAAAGAAAAAAAGAAAAAAAAGCAAAAATCAAGAAAAATAAAAAAAATCAAAGCTTCATCCTCCGGTCCTACCCCTCCGTTGATGGAGTGGTTAGGTCCAAGTTATCATCATCCGATCTGGTTCCTTCGTTGATGGTGTAGCCAGGTCCAAGTTGTTCTCATCAGATCTTGTTCCTCCGTTGATGGCGTAACAAGGCTTAAATCATAGATATCCAATCTCATCTCTTGCGTTGATGGAGAGGTTGTGTACAAGTTACATCTGTTCGATCCGCCCCTTGCGTTGATGGAGTGGTGGGTCCAAGTTACTTTTATCCGGTCTTGTTCATCCGTTGATGGCGTAACAAGGTTCGAATTATAGATATCCAATCTCACCTCTTGCATTGATGGAGAGGTTGAAACCAAGTTATCCGATCTTGTCCCTCTATTGATGGTGCAGCTGGGTTCAAGTTATTGATCGTTCTTACTCCATCTTTGAGGGCGTAGTAAGGCCCAAGTTGCGGTTCATCCCTACATCTCCTTTGATGGTGTAGCAAGGTTTGAGTTGTTGTTTTCCAGATTCTGTTTCTCCGTTGATGGTGCATTAGAATCCAAGTTATTGAAATCCAATTTTGTCATTCCGTTGATGGAATGGCTGAAAAAATATGCCAAATTTTGATCATGCCTCTTCGTCGCTGTTGTAGCTAAATCAAAACTTTCACCTTTAGACTGTGCCTCTTCGTCGGTGTTGTAGCTCGGTTGAATCTTGGTCTTGCCTCTTCGTTGGGTGTTGTAGCTGGACCAAATTTACTGACTTATGATTCTACCTCTTCGTCGATGCTAGAGCTGGATCAACCCTACTGACTTCAGACCTTGTCTCTTCGTCGGTGTTGTAGTTGGGTCAACATTTACTGACTTCCGGTCTTGCCTTTTCGTCGGTGCTGTAGCTGGACCAAATTTATTGACTTCTGATCCTGCCCCTTCGTCGGTGTTGTAGCTGGATCAACTCCATTGACTTCAGACCTTGCCTCTTCGTCAGGTGTTGTAGCTTGGTCAAACCATACTATTTTTCGGTCCTTCCTCTTCGTCAGATGTTGTACCTGGGCCAAATTTACTCCTTCAGATCCTGTCTCTTCGTCAGAGTTGTAGCTAGATCAGACATCAGAACCCTCAATCTTTCGCTCCTACTTCTTCGTCGGTGTTGCAGCTGGATCAAATTATTTTGACAAGTCCAACATAAATGTTGGCGCAACGTGCTTAAACACGGTAAAGTTTAAGATAATGGATAATTCAAATGTCCATCGAAAATTTATTTTCGTGAATGGTCGAAGGAAAATAAATCCTTTGAAAAATCCAATGTCACGATTGGTATAACCTGATTGTACCCATAGGAATGGTACAACTAGCTCAGAGCAAATGACTACCAATAAAGGTAACTCAAAACAGTTGATCCATGTGCATTTAGGAAAAATTCAAAAGAAGCTATGTATTAAAATTCACAAACTTTCAGTCCTGTCTTCTCGACGGTGTTGGAGCGAGGCCGAACCTTCATCTTTTGATCATGTGTCTTTGTCAGTGTTATAACTGGATCAAGTTTTGCAGACCTTGCCTCTTCGTCAGTGTTGCAGCTAGGTCAAATTTTCTCCAAACATTGCATCGTCGTTAGAGTCGTAGCAAGTCAAACTCATTTTGTCTCCTCCAACAGATCACCTCAGATTTTGACTTCCCCAACGAATCCTCAATTTTGAAGAGCGACAAAGAAGATCAAGAGAAGACTAAAGAAGAAGCGGTGGCCAGAAAAAGAAACCCTGACCGGCCGAACAAAAATTGTTACTCTTTTATTTTTGTTCTATTCCTGTTACGCAGCAATGAGCAAAGAGGGACAGATGTTCTAACCCATTTTTTTCCGGGCTAGACCCAAAATAAGCCAAATATCCATATCCAATCAAAAAACCATTTTTCCAGTCCAAGCTGTCGTATTTTGCAGATTCGAAAGCAGGAAAGAAGACGTTATCGTCCGAAAAATTTTCGATTTGTAAAATCAATATTTCATTTTTTTAAGTTTAATACCCACAATATTTGTATAGGAGAGCTTTTATCGAACGAAATTAGAAAAAGGTAAATCAAAAGTAAAAAAAGGGAAATTTACGTTGAGCCACGTCTACCCCACCGCCACATTAAAGGCTATAAATAGCCATGGGAACAAATGGAAAGGGGCAGCAATTGAAATCAAATTGGTTTGGCAATTTGAAATCAAAAGGCCATGATGGCCGAGCAAGCCATTGCTTGCACAATGAGAGCAGTGCTCTCGGGGAATTAATTTCCCGTCAATCACCCGATCAGAAACACTTTTGTGGTCCGATTAAGTTAATTTTTGGGCCATGATAAAGGTGGTACCGGGATCTCGGTGGGAGTCGGTTAAAAATTTTTATTTGAACTCTTAGTGGGGTAAAAGTTCGATCCTTATCTTTGTATTTATCTTTTATATAATAATATAGAATTTTGTTGATTATGTTGGCATATTTTTTATGTTTTGTATATTATTTTATTTTTAATTTTTGCATTGTTTTTCTTACTTTCTTTAATTTTAGTTCTTTTTATATTCAATGCATTTTTTATATTTTATTTGTGTATTTTTTATATATACGATATTATTATGTATATTACATATATAATATGTGTAACATATATTATACTATATACACTCTCATCTTTGTTCTTGTTTATCTCTCTTGTTCTTCTTTACTTTATTCACAACACGTTATCAGCATGATCTCCCTCAATTACCGTGTTCTTGCTGTCAATTCCCGAAAAAGATTTCAACATGATATTGGCGACTACATCTACCGTATATTCAACTTAGCTTAAAAATTATGGTATGTTTTTCTTATTTATATATCGATATAGTGATTAGTTAATTACTCTTATATTAAGGTTAGTGTATATGATATATTATTTGATTATTATTATTTTATTCTAATATTCAATGACGTTTTTCTTGCACTGAGTGTATATATATAACTCCAGGAACAAATATTGAACCTTCAACGAAACCTACTAGATCAATTTAGGTTGAAAATTATGGCGATAGAATGACCAATCACTACTTTTTAAAGAAAGTGAAGAAACTGGTGGATTGGATATGCCACTTGACAGTGATGTTTTTTGAGTTCCCCAAGCTATATACACCTCAAAAAATTTCTATTTACTTTTGCTTTATATATATTTGAGATTATTTAGTATTATTTGTCTGAATTTGTCGTTTTGATTTTTAAGGTTCATATAACATCATGATGAAAATGGGTGATTGTTTGATGGTTCATTGAGGATGAACAAGGTTCCAGTGCGGTTCTTTATTGGATTGAAAACCCCAATCAAAAGAAAAAGGCTGAAGGCAAATTCAATACCTATAATTATTTTTTATTTGGCGCATCGAAAGCAAATTCAAGTTATAAAGTCTATATTTTCTTGAAAGCAATAATTCTTCTACGTCGAAAAACTCGACTATAGACTTTTCCCAAGTTTAAGTTATGGAAATTCGTCTTGATCCAAGAATTTTTATGAGAGGCATTCTCTAAAGTGAATGCAAGATTTGTTTCATTCCTTTAAGTGAATGCAAACGTGATAATTCACTTTATGATTAGTGAATAAAACTCAGCTATGTGAATGTTTCAAATTAAATTAAAATTTTGTGGTCAAAGTATCACTAAAGAAGATATGTTAGAAAAACATACTACACGTTTCACACAACCAATGTTGTCATGCAGACACAATTTCGTGAAAAAGGTTTTAATGCTAAAAAAATATACACGAAACATGTTATGTAAATGCTATAATAATTCTTCATCATTTTTTAAAAAGCAACTCAAGCTTGGTAAATATGTTTTTCAATAAAAAAAATTATAGCATACATAACTATAATGATATTCGAATGTTTTAAACTTTACTCAAAATATGAATTATACAATTCACACCATCAAATTCATATCTAAACTATTAAAAATTTAATAGTTTTTTCATGATGATAATCAAAACATCCAGTTGTCATTGAAAGCAAAGATATTAATGGAAATTAATTTACGGGTCAATAGTCAATACAATCGAAACCTTTGAAAACAAATCACGTTATTATTAGTTAGTTGATAAATGGGTCATCGTTTTCATAAAGACACAATCGAGTCAATTATAACAATCAAATCACCGTTAGTGCTGTGAACTGAAGAATCAGTAGGGCGACGACAGAGAGATACGATCAGATATGGACGTTGTTTGTGTTGAACATCTCGGCAGATTTACATTGGAAAGGCCTATGGAAAGTTTTCTACAGATATGGGGTCGTTGTGGATGCGTTCATACCGAACAAGCGATCGAGGGATGGTTTGAGGTTCGGTTTCATTTGAATAAGATCCGAGAAGGATGAACTCCGTGTAATTGAGAGATTACATGGAAAATAGATATATGGGGCGAGAATGAGAGTCTTTATGGTGCAACAGGAGAATAATAGATCATTTTGGAGACGTAAACAGATACATCAAACTAGGGGGATCAAGAAAAAAATGGAAATGGGTCTGGAAAAATCGATAGGGATTCTCTGTTTCCAAGAAATAACCAAAAATTGATAATCAGGGTTGTGGATGATGAAAAATTACAGATTCTAAAGCGGTGCACAATGGGATGGAGTAAGCGGCATTGGAAAATGGGTAAACTGGCAGGTGAATTTAAAAGGATTATCGATAATGAGAATTGCAGGATCACGCATTCTTTTGATGTTCAAAAATGTTGACATACGGTGTGAAATTTGGGGGAAAGAGGTTTTGAAACAATGGTTCTCTAGGATAGAACCATGGTCACCTGAATTGGAAGGTACCGATCGTAGTTTGGCTAGCTATTACGGGAATGCCGATTCATGCATGGTCACAAGAGACATATGAAAATTTGGCTGCATTATGGGTCTTTAATTAGAGTATATGAAAACACGTTGCTCCGTCGTCGTTTGAGCGATGTAGATTATTGATAGAAATGAATTACCAGAAACAAATTGAAGAATTGGTGGATATTATGGTACATGGGGTAAATTATAAAATTCGGGTGTTTGAGTTTACGGCATTTCTGGCTAATAGACCTATAACATGTTGTGAGGAAGCAAGTGATGAGTCGATTAGTGAGAAGAACACGGATACAAACTCACTGGGAGACCAAGAGTTTGGGGTAAATAAAGAGGAGATAACTCATGATGCATTGTTCGAGAATCAAGAACAAGCTCGGAGAATGAATAGTGAGGGATGTTTAGATAGTGGGGTGGAAAAGTTGGATAAGGGGCAAAACGATAGAGAAATGGTTCCAACAGTGAGGGACGTATCCTAGGGGATGGTTGTGGTGTGGACGCAAAACCAGAATGAGGAGAGGGTAACATTTCCAATAAAGGGGTATCGTCCTAGGATATAGTGCATAATTTTCCTGATGAGAATGTGACATTGATCAACCGAACTGATGTAACGAGTAGTGGTATGGATATTATCCTGTATGAATCGGGTCAACTGAAAGGTTTAGGGGCAGACAATCAAGGGGATAAGCTCGAGAGTGGTGAACAAGTGACAGATGTTGTAACAAATTGGGAGTCTATAGGAGCTGGAGTTGTAGTGCAACAGGAGTCTAATCACATAGGGCAATTATCCTTGATCCAAATCAATAATGGAGATATCAGGCAAGCGTAAGTTAAGGTTACAAGGAAAAAGCACGGACAACCGCGTAAAAACAAAGATATTACGCTGGAAACAGAAAAAGGATTAGACGCTAAAACGGTTGTAGTGAATCGCAGAAAATTAATGCTGCGAGAGGGAGCAAAAACTATTCAATTGGGAAAACTGATTGGGCCAACAACAATTGGTAATGAAGAAAACCTTATAAAGGATATTGCTGATCTCATTGCGGCTAGAGATCGGGAATAATTATGACGATGAGGGTGTTGTCTTGGAACGTTCAGGGGCTAGGCTCGACGTGAAAGTAGAAAGAAATCAAAGGCTTATTGAGACACCACCGGTGTGATATGTTTTTTTATACATGAGTCTAAACTGGATTCAGTTTCTGAGTTTTTGATTCGTAAGGTTTGGCATTCGGATAACTTTAGTTTCATTTTTGCACTATCACATGGTAGATCTAGAGGTGTTATAGTAATATGGGAGACGGGTAGATTTGTGTTAGAGGAGTCCATTGTTAGTTCCAATTTTGTGTTGATATAAGGAGAGTGGGCTGCGGAAGATTAGGAGTGTGGGATCGGAGCAGTCTATGCTCCTTGTGGCGTGGAGAAGCAAACACAGGTTTGGACGATGTTATCATCAAACATAGCATAATCTGGACAACCATCTTGCTTGGGGGATTTTAATGCAGTCCGCAATGTCGAAGAAAGATAAAGTTGCGCGGGGGATACACAAGTAATAGATGAATTTAACAATTTCATTGAAGGGATTGGTTTGTTGGATTTGCCGATACAAGGCAAAAATTTCACCTAGTTTGGACCAGGTAACAAATGTAGTCAACTAGACAGGTTTATGGTGTTGAGTGAATGGGTGTCGCGCTTTCTAAATTTATTACAAGTTAATTTACAATGAGGTCTTTCGGATCATACGCCTCTTCGATTATTGAGTGAGAATCGAGATTGGGGTCCGCATCTTTTCTGGTTTATTAATTGTTGGATGGAAAAGAAAAACATGTAAAAGTAATGGAGGAACAGTGACAGTGTTTGGCGGATGATTTAAACCTTTGGGAGAAGTTACGTTGTATGCGGTTGTTTCTGAAAGATTGGAATAAAAAAGATTTTGGTAGCATTAACGATCAAATTGATGCCACAACTACGTTATTGGATAAAATCGATAGGCGTATAAAGAGGGATGGCGAGCCAGCGGACTGTTTGGAAGAGAAAAAGGAGTTGTCGTTGCGTTTGTGGCTGCTATATAGATTACGTGAATTAATTTGGCGTCAGAAGTCGCACGTGTTATGGCTGAAGGTGGGGGATAGGAATACACATTCTTTCCATCAGGTAGCGATGATCCAGAACGAGTTAAAAAACATTTATTTAAAGAATTTTGCAAGTAAAGAGTTCTTTAGCTGTTGATGTTAATTTTAGACCTTTATCAGAATCACAAGCGCAGCAATTGACAGTGGGTTTTACTGAAGAGGAAGTTAAGAAGGCAATTTGGGGTTGTGAGAGTTCGAAAGCTCTGGACTAGATGGTTACACCTTTGAATTCTATAAGAAGGGGTGGGAATTTCTAAAGAAGGATGTGATGAACGTGTTAAGTGAATTTTGTATAATGGGAAAATTACAAAGAAGTTGGAATTCAGCTTTTTTAGTCTTGCTGCTGAAGAGGAAGAATTCGATTGGAATTGGGGATTTTAGGCCTATTTGTTTGATTGATTCTATTTACAAAATACTTGCGAAGATTTTGACAAGCCGATTTCAGAGGGTAATAGGTGATTTGATAGGTGACACTCAATTGACCTTTATTAAAGGAAGACGAATTGTAGATGAATTTCTATTAGTAAATGAGATTGTGCATTCTTTGCAACAAAAGCGTTTTGGTGAAGGGGTGTTGGTGAAGCTCGACTTCGCCAAAGCGTATGATTGTATGCAGTGGGATTGTTTGCTGTCTATTTTATCGAGCATGGGCTGTAGAGATCGTTGGGTTTCATGGATAAAGGAATGTGTGAGCTCGGCAAGGCTAGCAATTCTGGTTAATGGGAGTGCGACGAGAGAATTTAGAATAGAGATGTGGCTTAGACAAGGCGATCGATTTCGCCATTATTGTTTGTAGTTGTTGTCGAAGCTCTGCATCAATTTATGTTAAATACGGAACGACTGAGTTTGGCTGAGGCGGTACAAGTGGCATCGAATTTTAAACTATCGTATTTGTAATTTGTCGATGATACAATTATTTTGTTAGTCGGAAAAGTAGAGATGGCGAGAAATTTGAAGAGGCTTTTGACATGTTTTCAACATGCTACAGGGTTGCATATTAATTTTTCCAAATCCTTATTAATTGCTGTTGAGGTCGATGATTTGGTTGCGAAAGACATGGCAAGAGAGTTGGGTTGTGAATATGGGGAGTTACCGTTTAATTACTTAGGGATACCTATCGAAGTAAATCCGAGATCGTTGACTGTGTGGGAACCATTGATTTAAAAATTCAGAATCAAGTTAGTGGGTTGGAAACGTGGTTTGTTATCCTTGGCAGCTCGGATCGTGTTGGTTAATTCAGTGTTATCGGCTCTTCCAACATATTATATGGCTATTTTCTCTATTCCAAAAGGCATAATTCGCAAAATTGATCGTATTAAAAAGCGTTCTTATGGTGAAAGAAGAATGAGAAGTGGAAAATAAGTCAGGTTGGGAGTTTGTTGACCAAAACACCTTGGAGGATAGAGGGTGGTTAACATGCAGACTCGAAATGTAGCATTATTGGCAAAATGGGCGTGGTGTTTTGCTACGGATAGAGAGTCTCTTTGGCAATCTTTAATTGAGGCCAAATATGGCACACATGCACTATAATGGCTTTTTAATTCGATCGGTAAAAAGAAGATGTCAGTCATGTAGCGTCAAATTGTTGAGGTCCAAGATGATGATTGTGTACAACGGTTTATAGGGATTCATTGCTTCTCGTGGGTGATCGGATCAGGTGTTTAAGTGTTGTTCTGGCATGATGTTTGGTGCTCGGAGGAACCTTTGCGAGTTTTGTTCCCTAGGCTATTTCGAGTGGCGGTGTCGAAGCTAGCTATGGTTTCAGAGTATGCGAGGGATGGGGTTCTTGCGTATAAGCAGTGGAGGACTATTTTTTGGTCGTGAGCTTCGGCATTTTGAGCAGCAGATGCTAGCTTTGGTGACTTAATGTGAGCTAGTTTCAATGATGGCCGATCATTCTAAATGGAGACCAGATGCGAAGGGCTATTTTTTGATAAGTGCGTTGACACAATTGTTGAATTCATTTGGTTTGTCGAATGATGCATTTTGTATTTGGGATTTGGGGGTGCCACCCAAAGTGTAATATTTCTATGGTTTTTATCCTTGCAAAGATTACCGACAATTAGCATGTTATTGGAACGGGGGGTGGTGTTACCATGCTTGGATGATTATTGTGGTTGGCGTGGTATCGGTAAGGACGATTGTGATCATATATTGTTCTCGTGTGAGGTGATTCAACAATTATGGTATTAGTTCTTTGACTGGTGGGGAATTAATATGGTCTTGCCGAGTACTCTTACGAATATTTTAATACAAGATGTTAGTTTTTTCACAGGAGTGGTTCGGGATTGGTGGCTAGCTGGTTGCGCCTCGGTGATGTGGTCAACATGGTTGGCTCGGAATGATTTATTGTTTAATAAATTTCAGATTTGGATGGAGGAGCTATTTTTCCAGGTCGAAATACGCTCTTGGTATTGGGTTAAAGCGTTGAAATACTCAGACTCAATTGTTAAAGCCATTTGGTGGAATTGTCCGCGTCGGTGTTATCATCACGTGTGTGTATCGGGGATACAGACGGGTATTTTTTGGCAGCCCCCTTCGGTTAGAATGTTGAAATTCAACGTCGATGGTTTGGCACGAGGCAAGCTGGGCTTGGCGGGATGTGGGGGTGTGCTTTGAGATTCATCCAGTTGTATTTTATTAGTTTTTTCGGGTCTTTTGGGGGTAATGGACTCGAATAAAGCTGAATTACAGGCCATTAAATATGCTTTAGAGTAGCTGGCGGGTTCGCGATGGAGGGAAGGGTATGCTTTTATTAGAGTCAGATTCGACGATCACGGTCTCTTGGATTTTACATATAGATAAGCGTCTTTAGTGCTTATGGAGGTGCTTTCGCGCTATTAATATTGCGGGTGAAAAGTTGTCATGTGTGTGCTTCGTGAATGTGTTTTGAGAAGCGAATGGTTTGGCGGATGTATTGACTAAAGGGGTTGATTGCGCACATCTTGGTTTTTGGCCTAAGCATGGTGTACTTGTGATTGTGGGGCGTTAAATTGTTGCTAGTTTGTTGCTGGCCTGGTGCGTGCAAGTTGGACAGTGGTGTTGGGTTGATGCTTATATAGGCGGTGTTTTAGTGCTTTGGTCTTTTTGGGTGTGTTGATTTGTGGTTCGAGCTTGTTTCTTTTGTTTTATATATTAGGAGGGTGTACTCTTTTCCTCTAATTTAAGCTAGGGAGATTTTTAATGAGGCACCTGAATAATTTGTATGATTCTTTTCGTTAACGAAATCATACAGATAAAAGAAACCCAAAACCTTTGAAAATATACATTCCTTCCAAAACTATTTCCTCAAAATAGTTTTAAAATGGTTGAAACCATTTTCTTTAATACTTTAATACATATCATTTAAGCTTTCCAAACGTTTATAATAAAACATTTTTTAAATGTCCTAATTATTAACATCAAATGAAACATTCGACCGGCCACTTAACTGTATTTTAAAAGTTAATCAACTATAAAGAATCATTAAAAAGTGTTTAAATTTTAAAACCTTGTCACGTTGAAGCTTTTAGTAAGCCTCACCCATTCGGTTTATCAATTTACACGAATGTCATTTTTTAGATCATACGAATATATAGATACACGAACCTGATTGCTTTGAAAAAGCATGATCCATTTTCGCTATCGATATACATCAAACTCTATCGATGCTTCGTAATCTTATTTTCCAAAGTTGTGCTTTTCTAGCAGTGAATTCGTTTCTAAATTATTGGAAAATAGACTGCTACTATAACGACCCAGATTTTAGAATCTGAGGGTTAGTTTAACCCAAAGCGTGAGCTTCACGTTTGGGCCGTGAGTTTGGGTCGGTCCTTGAGAGCCTTGAAGGGCTTGTATATGGTTGTTGGGTTTGAGTTTTTGGTTTGGATTTGAGTTAGGAGGATGACGATAAAGTAATGAGGTAAATTACCTCATTTCAAAGGGGAAGTGTGGGGTTTCTTTATCTCCCTTTTTGCAGAAAATAAAGATGGTGAGATGACCATTGTCCCATTGTCTTCTTCTTTCATCTCTTCTTCCATCTCTTAACTCCCTCACCTATGAAAGGTTGAATCTTTGTGGTTTTGAGTTGGATTTTCGAATTTCATGTTAAGAGAGTTGAAAACAACATTCAAGGATCTACATTTTGAGATAAGAATTTTCTACGTTTTGTAGAGAATGGAAATGATGAGTTTTTAGAGGTTTAAGGCTTAAGGAGATTTCTTTTGTTTTAAAAGGTTGTAGCTTGTAGCAATTTTTCCATGAGCTCTGATCCAAGTTTTGTTTCAAATTTCATGTGTGGTGTTAATCGGAAGAGGTTGGGTGACCTTTGAAAGCTTGAGTTTTGAAGGTGTGAGAAAACTGAGTTGAAGCTTGAATTTGGGATTCTTGCTCAAGTTTAGTACACTACTAACTCCTATCCCTTCATGGGCATCATAAATTTGATTGCTTTGTATGCTTGATTTGATGTTTACGGTTGATTTTGGGTGTTAGAGGTTAAAGATCCTCTTTAATGGCATAATTCGAAAATTGTGCTAATTACATGTAAAAATGGTAGGAAACAACTTAAACCACCTCCCATAACTTGTAGGTTCGTTTTGGGGGTCTTAACTTTGGTTTTGGAGGCATGAGAGGTGATTTGCAAACTCCATAAAATAATTTTTGGGTTCGAGTATCGATATAGGTTGAACGCGTATCGGTACCCCGTGTTTTATCTGATGAACACAGGCAAACCTTGAAGGACGTATCGGTACCCTCTGTTGCATCAAAATTCTAGTGGCAAAAAATAGCACCGATACGCTTGAGAACGAATTAGTATAGAAGGGGTATCGGTACACGACTCCGTGTACCGGTACGGGGTTGCTAGTTAAAACCCCTACGTGTGTGAAGTTGGTATCGGTACGCGTTGGTGGGTATCGGTACCCATTGGGCAATCTGCCCAAAAATGCATTTTGAGTTTGAGGGGCCTATAATTCGAGGACTAGGGCCCAATAGGCTTCTAATGTGGTAAAATAAATGGTAAAATTGAGAAATCAAGATAACACACACTTATATGAGCATGATGAGTAATACTTGGTAAAACCTTGGGTGATTTATTAGAATAGCAACCATATGGGATCATTGGTGGATCAATTGATGTTATGTGCTGCTTGGTAGTAGTGTCCTTGCTATGTGCTGAAACGGACACCTGGTTGTTGAGTCATCATTGATTGTTGGGATCCGAATACCCAGTGTGAGAAAGAGTGTGTTGCAACACCATGGTTGAAGATTCCCGAATGTAGGATCCCGATGCTTAGTGGACACGGGCCTAATTTAAATATGCTTCATGAGAGATTCTGAGTACGGGTGTATGATCCTGATGTTTAGTGGTCGCAGGCCTCACCCTATAGAGTGTATGATCCTAATGCTTTGTGAGCGCGGGCCTCACTCAGAGTGTATGATCCTGATGCTTAGTGGACGCGGGCCTCACCCTATAAAGTGTAGGATCCAAATGTTTTGATTTCTATGTGTTTAGGCGGCTAGAGGTAGCGCTATATGTTGATGTATATGCCATGTCATCATTTCTAGCCACATGCTCATGTTTATGATTTGCATGAAGCATGGTTTAGTGGAAGTGTATCCACTGAGCTTTGTTAGCTCAGCGTTCGAAATTGTTGTTTCCGTTCCCAGGTTAGTAGGTTTGGCACCTTGCTTGGAGGAGCACCATCAGTGAAGTATTCCAGCGCCTCTCATTAGAGTACAATGCTTAGGTCTTTGGGCTATGTATTCGTAGGACCCTATTGTATATTTTGTAACTCGTATTGGATTTAAATGATTGAGTCAAATGTTTTCATAATGTAATTTTAAATGGAGCTCCCTTATAAATGCTTTCAATATTCATTTATGTTTTAAATGATTGGAAATAGATTGGATTTGGAAATTGATTGTGGATTGGGCTAAATTAGGTCAAATTTTTATGGTTGCGTTTTGGGCTTGAGGCCCAAATGTGACATTAGAGCTGAGAGTGTTACAGCTGCAAAACGAGCCATTAACACTGACTATATATTAAAATAAATAAGCAAGGAATCGATTAATCGTGTCGTGGTATTAACCACTGCCTTAGAAGCAAATTCGCCCCGATGTGTGTAATTGTTATAATGGATGAATAGCCCTCTGAGGTTAGCACGGCTCTCCAAATCTCGTACACCAAAAAAATGGTGAACTTAGGTGGTATTACTCTTCTCTAAGAAAGAAAACTTCGAAGAAGCTAGAGAGCTTTTGAGAGTGAAAAATATTTGAGAAAGAATTCAATCTTTTTGTAATCATCAAAAAGCTAAAAGGAACTCTCTATTTATAGGCTTAAAGTATGGGTAAAATGGTAAAAGATCCAATAACAGCTACAAAATAATTAATTGTCATAAACACCATTTTAATGACCATAAACATTTTTTTGTAACAACTAAAAATGATAAAATACAAATCCGGGTCAATAATACTTTACTTAGAGGACTTTCTCTATAAAGAAACACACATGAACCGAATCGGACCAAGCCAAACTATTCCTACCCAACGTGGAATTCTTTGTATTACCAACAACAAACACTAGTATTATTCTCTCTTTTGCACTCTTTCTTCGGTGCATTATAGTACTAGTTTTGTTGACTGGTATATGCATTTTCAGAATTATTTTTCGGTCATGACGGTCCATTCTGAGGTTATCGGAGGAAGGCCGGGGACAATGGTGATCGAGTCGTTGATGTACCGGAAGGGAACACCGTGACCGGAACTTGTTACTTTGTTGAGGCTTTAATCCAATGTAATTTTAAATCGTTAGCCGATGTCTCAGAGAGGATGGCTGTGCTGGACCAGATAGTGCCTATAAACCGATACTAATTTGAGTTGTGATATGATTAAGATCAGAGATGGCATGTGGAAACGAAACCATTCTTCTTTGCTCTGTTCATTTTGGTGTCTTTTCTATGGTTTTTTTTTTTGCTTGTTTTGGTACATTTTTTATTTATTTTTTTAAGGCTTAGTTTGAGATGACTTTTGAAAAGAACAATGAAAAACTATTTTTAAAAGTGATGTGAAAACGTGATTTTGAAAATTTGTGTTTAAAATTTTAATGTTTGTCATTGGATTCGAAAAGTGATTTTGAAAAGATAAAATATTTATTTTAGACATGACATTATAAAGTAGAATAAGTGAACTTGGATGACATTTCAATTTGCTAATATTATAATATATGAAATAAATTAACTTAAATTATAATGAAAAATATTATTTTGTAAAATTTAATTTGAAAATATAAACTATATTATAGATTATATACGAACATAAAAATTATAAATTCATAATAAATTTAAAATAAATTATAAATAAAATAATTTTATTCTGAATATAAATATTATAAATATATATTATTTTATAATTATGCATGTTAAACATTAGTTTAACAATCAATTATAATTAAATAATATAGAGTAAAAATGTTATCTTATTTTCAAACAAATTTTTCCACTCAAAAGTTATAAAATCTAGCTTTTTGGTTTGGGTGGAAAATTATTTTAGTGATGATCTTTGTTAAGGTTAGACCTACCTTGGTAGAAAGTTTTCTCTGAAATGAACTTCGAACACGTATCCGTCTCAGACAAGAGAACTCGTGAGAATGGAAATTGCCAAAAAAAAGTGACAGCATATCAAAGAAAATTATTAAACATTATCATATCATTTTGTTATACCAAGAACTCAAGAGACCTCAACTGAGCTTATCCTGGGTTGACGGAGCTTTAGATTTACTGTCGGACTTTGGCTACGTTATCATTGTTTTTCAAAAAGTATATTATACAATATGTTAACATAATCAGTTAGTCAAATCAATTAATGCAGTGATCACTATAAGTTATCGATCAATATAATATGTATCAACTAGTTTTCAAACTAGACCAAAAGTTAAAAAAATTCAAACCAAACACACTTAAACGTCATGATCTTTGATGAGCTTTGAGTTCCCCTTATCATAAATGAAATATCCAACACACAATTTCGTGCCCACACCCTACAAGAGAACCACCTTTACTAGAGGAAAGCACTTAAACGTCATGATCTTTGATGTGCTTTTCCATAGATTCTTTGTGGATGGGTGGAAAGAACTCACTTTTGTTGTTTCAAAAACACTTGGGTTTAGAAAAAAGCTTAAAAAAAGTGCTAGCTTTTGTAGTTTTCTCTAATGCTTAAAAATGGTGGAAAAGAGAGAAAATAGGGATTGAAAAATAGATGAGAGAAAATGAATGGTTTGGGTCATGCTATAAAGCCCAATATGTGGGCCTAGTTGGATTGGGCCTTGCCCCTTTTTATTACATGCATTTGAGTTTCAAGAAGGTTAGATGGGTGGTCGAAGTAAGTTGCCATTATGGGTCTGAATTTTGGAGTGTTACACATTTTTAAATTATAGTTTATATTCTAAATCGAACATCAATCTTCAAATAATTAAAATATATAATTTTTAAATCAATAATTGCATTAGGCGTCTTTATTTGAATTATTAAAATATATATTATTTTTTTAAATTCAAATAAAATAATAAAAAGAATTTTAAATTTCAACCAAAAATTTTGTACAATACTATTGGTCAGTTGACAATATTTTAATAAAAGTGAACGTGTAATTTAATAGGAATACGAGGAGTTTGTATGGACGATAAAGATATTTTTAAAACAAATAACTAATTAAATATTTTTTAATTTTTTTACGAGAACACTGACTAACCCGAACATAATTAAAATAGTTAAAATAATCAACTAACAGTTGGTCTAGTGAGACAAGACAATAGATCTCTTAAGTAAGACCAACGGTTCGAATTTTGACATTGTAAATGGAGCAAACAAATTTAGGAGGATTGCTCTATAATGAACTTTTGTAGTACTCAATTCGATTTAGTCAATTAATGAAGATATCAATGGTTATAAAAAAATTCAAAAATAATGATCAACTTGTTAACCAGTATAATAAATTTAGAACAAAATTTTAATTGACAAGAGATATTAATATATATATATATAATTAAATTCAAGGATTATTATTTGGTATAATAAAGGTGAAGATTTACTATGAGTAACTGCCGAAAGGTAAATTCCAATGTGAACATTCAACATTTATTGTAAGAGCATTTTGAATTTAAACCTTCTTCAATGTTCAATTAAATTATTCCATGCATTGGGATAGTTTTTAAATATTTTTATAGATATGTATTATAGTGTATATAAATTTTAAATTAAAATACTGTAGATAAAAATATTGTATTTATTAATAATATGTTGGTCTAGTACAATGAGATACTAGATTTCTTAAACAAATATGAACAACTTGGTTAACGAGCTAAATTTGCTTGTCGTAGATCAACTGGTTGTTAATGCACTTGTTATCTTGCTTTTCGATGATTAAATATTAATAAAGTTATTTCTTTACTTAAAAAATGGATGTCCTAGCCTACCATAGGACTTAGAATTATATTTCTGTTTAATTAAAAGCATCTAATTTTATTTTATTTAAAAAACTCTATTTGACACACACTTTTCCCTGTAAATTCAATAAAAATCATCACCTCCCGTTCTAATTGTGGTAAGTCCTCCAATAACTACATTTATAATTTTCCCACTTTTCCTTTTGATTTTGATATATTGTGTCGTGTTTAACAACAATAAATAAATTCATTTCCATTTTTTTAATATAAAAAGATGATGTAATTCATGTATATTATTAAATCTAAGTCTAAATATTCCATACCTAGTGTCTATAAATTTCTCTAAAAGTTGAATTATTTGTACAATTCATGTCTTTAAATTTTTATTTATCGGTCGGTTTTAATTTCGTTTGTTTCAATTTTTATTTAGTTCTTGAATTGTATAAATAATTTGACTTTTTGAAAAATGTATATATGGTAGGTATGAAATATTTATATTTACATTTAACAATATGCATGGAACTATGTTCTTTAAAAAATTATCTTTTTTTATAGAAAAACGTTTTATTAGAAAAAATAGACGTAAAAGGAACAAATTTTAATAATATATACCACTTATTTTATTATTTTAAAATTTAAATAATTTTATTAATTAAGATAATACTATTAGATATCAATAAAGAATTTTTTAGTAGTTATGGGAGCCATTAATACAGCGCATCCGATCTCAACTTGCACGATGGAAGCGAGGGTCCTTGTCATTTGCAGCACGGTTGACGCTTATAAACACAGTTTTATCCTCGTTGCCATTATATTACATGGGCATATATGTTGTGCAAATAATATGTAAATAATTAGTTTTTTATAATGTAGTATTTAAAAATAATAATTATAGTTATTGAATGGAAATTTAATTTATGAAAAGCAGTAGTTTTTAAATAAGGTGATATTTAGGAGATTATTAGGCTTAAGAAGGAGTTTAAAGGCTTAATTGAGAAATTTTGGAATTTGAGAATTAATTCGTATGCATTTAAAGTTCATTGATACTTTTATGAAAAATATGGAAGTGCGAGGGTTAAGTGTTTGGTGCCTCTTCTGAAAATTAGAAATGTCAAAAAACTAGAAAAATCAAAATCAAATTACAAGGTTTTAATAATTTGATGTCAAAAGTGCAAAAATTAGAAAGTTTGATGTCACTTTTGAAAATTCTAGATAATTATCCGTTTCATTCTAGAAAATAGAGACCATTTCCATTTTCTTAGAAAACAAAAAACATTGGAGAAAACATGTTTAGTTGTAAAACAAAAAATGAATTTTAGAAAATAAAAACAAAATAAGTGAAAATATGAAAACATAAAAATTGTTTTCACTATTTTCATTGAAATTGTTTTAGAAGTTTAGACATAGGGCTTAATTGACACGAGATCAAATCTTTTTAGTGCCTTTCTTTTATTTTAATGACATTTAACTGTTTTGTTTTAGCATAATTTTCAAACATTGTAAAAATACTTTTTGAGTAAAATATATAAGTAGTCCTCCAACTATGAGGTATTTTTTGTTAAGTCCCTCGACTATGGAAAAATTATAAAAGAGTAACATGACTTTCGTGGGCGAGTCTTCTAACGGAGATTTTCTACATACACAAATGATGTATTATTTTATTTTAATGACATATGATGTGACATTTTATAAAATTGGCGTAATGAAAAATTTTGTCCTCAAATTTTAAATTTTATTTTAATTTGGACACTACTCTAAAAAATTAACCATTAATATTTTAATATTCTATTAATTTAATCTCTAAATCCCTCTTTTGTTCACCTATGTCTTCCTATCATCATTTTCTTCATCAATCCAAGTGCCATTGGATTTATCTTAGCAATACAACCATCACAAATAACTTCTTGCAACACACAAAACAAGCTTATAAAACCTTGCAAATGTCGTAACAGAACAATAAACCAAAAACAAAATTGTTACTTCACACAATCAATTGTTCATATTTCATGATCGAAACACAAAACCAAATGCATGATTTGAAATGTTTTTTCAGTTAGTATAAACTCAAATAACACATCAAAATGGATAGTTTGAATGTCATCTTTTATTAAGAATAAACAGTATTCTTTTTTTATTAATTTTAAAATTATGTTTTGTTTAATAATATTTTATTTTTTTTATTTTTATAATAATATTTTTGTAATAATTATATTTCAGTTTAATTATTTAGTAATTATTTGTTTGTTTCTATTTTGAAAAATTATATATCAAACACATTTCACTTTTATAAACAAATTTTTATTTCTATTAACCAAACTCCATTTTTGTTTTTGAAAAATTGAAAAATAAAAACTGTTTTCTGAAAATGAAAAGAGAGAAAAAACGAAAAAAATATTTTCTAGAATCAAGCAAACCCTAAGTGTTTCAATTTGTATTTTACCCAATTTAAAATTGTACCACGTCAGGTACGATTACTCATTTAATAGGGATGGCAACGGGGCGAGATGGGTTTTTGGCCGCCCCGAACCCACCCTGATATATTAATCCCAAAACCCGACCCCGCCCCGCCCCGATTTATAAACTCTAAACCGGCCCAACCCGAAAATGTAAAAAATATATTAAATTTTGTTGATGATAAATGTTAGATTCGATCGAACGACCATTATATTTACAAAATATAAATTTCACAGCCTTTAAACTATATACAAAATAAAATAAAACCAATTAAATTACTCATATGAAGAAAAAAATACATATTTAAAAAAATAAACTCAAACCATTGACTTTTAGAATTAGATATGTTAAAATTCAAACAATATCTAACAAAAATTTACGATCAACACAAACTAAAAAAATAGCTTGAAACCCCTAAAAGTATTTATATATAGTGATATTTTTATAAATATAATAAAAATAAATAAAAATAAAAAAATATCGGGGCGGGGTGGGGAATTTTCATATCATACCCGAACCTGCCTCGACTTTACATTTTTAAATACTCGCCCCGCCTGCCCTGATCCCTGAAAATCATAAAAACACCCGATCGAGTCGGGTCGAGGACGGGTAATTTTGTCATCCCTACCATTTAATGGTCCAATGACTAAAGTGGAATTTTTTTAACGGTGTAGCAACTTCTCTTTTTTTTCGAAATCGCTAGAAAAGATAAATCATTATTTTTTTTGTTTTTTTTTTGAAAAGTTTTGAAAATTAGGGAATTTTATTTTGAAAACTAAAGTTTGGGGGATTTTTGTTTGAAAATTCGTTTTTTGAAAAATAAGGACTGGAGTCGCCACCAGTCATTTTTAAAGGTAGATCGGACACCAAAAATGAAATCAGAGATTCTTTTGAAAATGGGTCTGGGAGTCGGTTACGGATGGGGAATGATTAGCACCCCACACCGCCCAAAAATTGGTACCTAGTCAAATACTATTTTCCTCAATTGGAAATTTGTGAGTTCAAATTTTAATTTAATTTAAAATCCATTTAAAATGCGAGTAAATTTTAAAAGCCCCGTTATTCGAGAATAAATGAGAGAACCACCACCACTATGACTGGTACTGGCCACGTTTATTATCGAATAAAAAGGCGCCGCATTAACAGTTAATGTAGGTAGGATGCGATGAAATAAAGCAAAACAAATATATATGTACATACGAAATAAAAGTATAAATAAAGGCGGAAATTTTAAAAAAATCTAGAAAAAGGACCGGATTGAAAATAATATAAAGATGCGTAAAGTAAATAGCGAAAATTAAATGCGATAATTTAAATTGTAGAAAAAAATTAAACTGCGGGGGAAATAAAAGTTAGATGTTAATTGGCTACACTAAACGAGCCATAATAATATGGGTCATCCCCGTTTTGGGTTACCGTAAGGCCGATTTGAATGGAAAAATAAATGAACAAAGAAAAATGAACCAAAACAAATGGATAGCATGTAATATGTTATATGGTATAAATAATAATATAATACTATAATATATAATATATATTACGTAACTTATATATATATATATATAACATAATAATTAATATATATTATAATATATGTACCTATAATATATCCAATATATAATATATATGCATAAAATATAATATATAATAAAAACGTAACATATAGAATAAGGGACCGAAATGACAATAAAATGAAATTCAGGGGCAGAAATCATAAAAAAAAAATTAAAAAAAGCTATAGTTGAAAAAGAAAACAAGGGAAGGACAAAAAGGATTAAACCATTGAAAAATAGGCCGAAATCAACCAGAGGGGACGAAATTGAAGAATTTCAAAAACAATGAAGACTACGGGAGGGTTTAAAAAGGCGGAAGGGCTTGCGGGATAATTTAGATGGGACGGAGGGACTTAAAGCTGTAATTAGACCAAATAACATGTTATATATATTAGAATCAAAACATTTCCCCAAACCGATTCAAACCCCAAAAACAAATTTTGTCTCAACTGTTTTTCATTTTCATGGGAATGGAAGAACAACGCAGTGATTTCCAGAATTCGATAGCTTTTTCGACGTACACCACCGCCTCGGCCGCCGCTAGCTGGGGGCCGAAAATTTCGAAAATTACCAAAATGATTCCTTTTAAAAAAATATAGATCCGACCTCGATTTAAAAAGAAAATACCCCTTTCTCAAGATTTCAAAACCTGAAACCAAAGTCTCATTTTTTTACAAATCCGAGTTTAAAACCCCTTTAAGATTCAAATGCCCTTTCGAAGGGTTGTCAATTATCGGCGACATCCTCAAACAACCTTGGATCGGAAGATTGAATGACGCTAAGGTAACAAACCTTAATCTTTTTTTATTTAAAATGAGAAAAAAGTTAGAAAAAATAAAAAAAAAGATACATTTGAAAAAGCTCTTTTCTTTGTATTGATATCCGACCCCTTTTTACATCGTTTTTACCATAATTTTATAGCCGATTTACATAGATAAAAGAAATTAAAAAATGAATTGGTTGCCAACTTTGATATCCTGATGTTGTTTTCTGATCTTTTTGTTTGCATGCGCATGATTTCTGAGTTTGTTGTTTGTCGGTGTTGTAGGTGTTGTACGGGAGGAGGCCGGCCCTGGTTCTTTGGCCAGATGTGCATGTGAGGTAGAGGATGGTGACGTGGCCATGGCTGCCGAGGTGGCCGTTGACGTGGCTGAAGTAGCTGGACGATCAATCTGGGGAAGCTTCTGGAGCCTGGAATCCGAAAGGGCATGGACTAGCGGCGGCGACTGCTCTTGGTTTAGGGTTAGGCTTAGTTGATAGGTTAGGATATCCGGATGAACCGGGTATAGGTGGTAGGGTGAACCGAGTGTATTTTTTAGTTTGGGTCAGTTTGGCAGGTTGAGTTTAGGGATATTTGGGCTGATGTAAATGGACATTTTAAACGGATATTGGATAAATTTAATTTGGGTTTTTGATATATGTAAAGGACATTTAATTTTATGGAATTGTTTTTGGATTTTTTGGTTTTTATTCTTTTTTAATTTATGGTTTATTCGATTCGAATAATAAAAAGGTCGAACGAAAATAGTGATTACAAACGGCGGTGACTTTAATAATTTTTTTTAACGTGAGTAACGTTAATGAAAGATTTTCAATTTTAGTGACCACTTTACAAACGCCCTAAAAGTTTAATGACCACCAATATAATATACCCTAAAAGTTTTTTTTATATATAAAATAAACATGAAATGCATATTTTCCATCACCAACATCTCACATCTTATGTTAATTCAACCATTATTGTTTCTAAAAATAGTAATAGAAAGTTCAAGAAGAACTAAGCACCGACTTCATATCATATGAATAAAAAATGACGATGACAACCTAAATTTCAGTCTCCAAAGCTGCCGTAAATCACTGAAAGAAAAATCCATAAATTTCAACTCACAAAACCCACCTCAGATCCATCCATTTATAGAAAAAATATATAAAAGCTTATAAATAAATAAATAACCCATAAAAGAAGTACAAATATCAAGGAGATGAAATGAATCGAATATCAAATTCAAAACCAAGTGAATTCTCATTCCAATATTTAAGCTACCTTACTAAAAATACTATGTAACAAAGATAAGAAATTGCTGAAATTCGTGTAGTTTTTCCTTTTATTATATTCAAGTGAAATTCTAGTTAAACGAAATTTCAGAGGTGTTCTTTGGGGTAAACTTGTTTTAAAAAATGGTGATTTTAGTCAGAAAATATGATCGGAGAAGCGACGATAATATAATCAAGGGTTGTGGTGGTGTTGGATGTCTAGAGATTATAATGATCGGAGAAACGACGATAATATAATCAAGGGTTTTAGTGACCAAATTATAAATAATATATAACGTAAACTGTTGAAACGTACCATTGGAAAATTAGTTAGCTAAAATTAAAAGAAAATTAAACAAAAGTGACCTTCTTTATAATTTATCCTATTTATATTATGGCAAACCAATTGATTTTGAGATGTCAACCAATCAATTTTGACGTACGTACGTATTAATGTATGTATGTATGTATAACACAATAAATATTTTAATTTCTTGAGGGTGACCCCTGGCTCCCAAAGTGGCCCGTCTCTCTAATATTCGTATTTATATTAAACAGTCACCTAAATCTAAATAAGTAATTACAACTCTATATTTCTTTCTGATTTCCCCCCTATATATAACTTCTGTTCTTTGTTATTTTCTTCCAATACAACCCAACCTTTCCTCAAGTTATCCATCTCGGTCGAAGAAGATAAACACTCATTCCATGGAGCCTAAGCTTAAGCAGTTTGAGGTGGTGGCGATTTTGGTATTGTTAGCATTGTCAAGCTTGCTAAACAGGTCAAATGCAGTGCCCCAAGTGCCATGTTACTTTATTTTCGGGGACTCGTTATCGGATAATGGAAACAATAATAACCTTCCAACGTTGGCTAGAGTAAACTATCAACCCTATGGGATTGATTTCCCCCAAGGGCCAACCGGAAGGTTTTCCAATGGCCGAACAATTCATGATTTTATCGGTTTGTCCCCTCTTCTTCTCCATCTCGCTCTATGTATATATTCAAAATTTACGATTGATATCGATATTACGGCTAAGAGCGAAGTTAGAAATAATTTTAGAGGGTCGAAATTGAATTATAATTTATGTATGTGATGACAGTTGAATTTCTGGGATTTCAACAATATATGCCTCCTTTTGCCCAGTCAGTAGGGAGAAACATTACCAATGGTGTCAACTATGCATCGGGTTCTGCAGGCATTCGTTACGAAACCGGGACAAATCTGGTAAATTTGAAGAATTTGACGGAAAGAAATAATTGTGTTAAAACAGGATCTGGGTTTAAACTTAAATATTCAAAATATAAGCAATTATGTATAGTGTTTATATTATACATATACTCGATCCGACTTAAATTATATATACCTCTAATTTAACTGAATATGTTTTTAAACAATCTCACTTTATTATTTAATAATATACACATTTGATGTTTTGTTCAGGGTGCTAGGATACCTTTCGACCAACAGATAATAAATCACAAAATTATAATCTCAAGAATTAGATTGTTAACGCGAAATAATTCAGCGACGAATTTGCTTTTAAGGCGATGCATTTATTCGGTTCAGATTGGAAGCAATGACTATATCAACAATTATTTCAGACCAGAATCCTATCCTACCAGCCGACGTTTCACTCTACAGGAATATGCTACGGCACTCATTCAACAATTTTCACTCCAAGTTAAGGTAACTAGTATTTTTTTCTACTACCTTTTGAATTAAACTTAGAGTAATATATGGAATCAACTACAATAAAATTATTTATTATAAGTTGGAGGGTTCTTTCATTTTTAATTAATATTAAATATATAGGTGTATTCGAATTTGAATATAACTGATTATCCAATTTAACATTATATTAGAATTTTAGATTTCGAATTTCAAAAATAAATTTCTCTTTTTTTTAATAGTCTTTAAGTTGATTATAAGATAGTATCGGTTTATATACATTCTTAACTATTTGACAATGCAGACACCTTGCAGACAAAACGATTTGAACCCAGGTCTCCTTAAATGAATATCATCCGCTTTTCAACTGGGATCACTTGTTGGGTTCAAAATAGATTTTTCTTTAATATTTCATCACTTGAGTAATTTCTATTTCTTTTTCTTAAGCTTTCACTTTTTCTTTTATATTTGGTCCACAAACAAACTCATTAGTATTTACCTAATTTATACGTTTAGAAGAGTATTAGAAAATGAAACACAATAGTTGGAACATTTATTATTAACTTAAGCTTTCAAGTCGACCCATGATTAATTTAGCAATGAGTTTTCTTTATTTTTTAACTATACACTAAATGAAGTGCGTCCACTCGTTTATATATCTTTTATTCAAATCTAATACTTATCTTCAAACATTTTTCATATATCGAGATCACGATTCGAACTCTCGGATAAATGCAACACTGTTCTATTAACTAATTTCTGAGCCAAATTTTATATACCATACCAGAGGTTGTACGAGAACGGAGCAAGGAAGTTTGCGGTGTACGGATTGGGGCTGATCGGTAGCACTCCAGACGCAATTTCCAGGTACGGAACCAATGGGTCACTTTGTGTAGACAGATTAAACGAGGCTGCAACGCTTTTCAATGATAGGCTCAAGCCACTCATCGACCAACTCAACACGAATCTAACCGATGCTAAAATTACTTATCTTAATCCCACCGGAACTCAAGCCGATCTTGCTACATTTGGTAAACAACCCTATCTTTGCCTCTCGTATGAATTCGGATATTTGATTTGTTTTTTTAGTTTGGATTATATCTAAATGGATATTCTAAAACACATCCACAACTAGAATTTTAAGTCTTATTTAGTGCATGATATATATGTGTGTTGAACAGTAAACTAATCAGACATGTTTATGTTTTTGGGTGCATGTTGTTGGGGCATATAGTGACGAATAGTTCGTGCTGCATAACCGGTGGTGGCGGCGGAGAGCTTTGCCTTCGCAATTCACAGATGTGTAGTAGGCCAAGGCTATTCGTATTTTGGGACGGTGTCCATACTTCCGAAGCGTGGAATGAGATCGTCGCCAGAAATGCTTATGCCTCTAATTCCCAACTTGAAGCTTCTCCAGTTAACATTCAACAATTAGCAATGCTTTAAGTTTAAGCTTAAGCTTAACAATAAAAACAACAACAATAATAAATAAGATCTTAGATTACCTACAAAGAAAATAATAGTTATGCTCAATTCGAAGAAAGTTTGATAAAAAGAAATATCTTTATTTTATTTGGATGGATCAAAGAAATAAAATTATTTAATCTCGAGTTTGGCTTAGTTATTTTTGTATAATTATGATCATTGAATTAGTTTACGTTTTTTTTCCCAATATTCTATATTTTTTAAGTTTAAAATACAATAGTTTGGACTATCTCTCATTAGATTAAATATATGAAATAATTGATCATTTAATTTAACATTTAATGTTGAAGCTCTCATGGTAAAGTCCTACTAGTTGGTATCCCTTTAATGGGAATAAAAGCGTTTTTTTGGGCTCATGAATTTAACAATTGCTTATGGACCCTGCCATGTCAATGGAAGGAAGAAAGTCCGATTTGAGGCTCTGGGTATAGGGGTTGATTTTGATGAGTAAAGTAAAAGAAACAAGTAAATTAAGAAAAGATGTAATCAAATAAGAGAGTGGGTCGGGTTATCGTGAGTTGTGGAGTGACGATCGAATGGACCGTCGTGGTAATTGGGTAGCCGTCGGATTTCCAGGGCAATTCTCCCTCAATTGCTTGATCTGATTGCCTGGGCAATGCTCCCGCGATTGCCTGGCCAATTAAGAATGGGGCGATTGCCTGGGCTATTGAGTGACAACTTTCAAAGTTCGGCGGAGCATTCTTCAATGATTCCTCATTATCCCTAACGCGAAATAATGTTAATTGTGCATGCCTTGATAATACATCCCTGCATGAACCAAGGGTGAACAACAACCAATCTTGCGCTCCTCTTAACCATTGAAATTCGTAACTTATCCCTAAGCCGAATTAGTCTTCACCAACTTTCGTTTGTATGAAAACCATACTCATTCGTTTCTTGAATCTAACTCTCCCGATATTAGATAAATATGTGAAATCACGAGATCCTCTCCCAATTCACTCGCAATCAAAATTAAGAACCAAGAAAGAACAAACTTTGAAATTGAATTGCAATTCAAAAACCTAAACAAAATCCAAACGTCTCACAACCACAAAAACACAATAACGCAAACCAATTAAATTTAGTTCATGGTTTGGTGCAAAATAAACACAAGAAAGATAAACAAAAATGTCGACAGCCTCTCCTCCTCCCTTCTTTGCTTGTGACGGCTTGCCTCCTTTAAATAGGGGATGGCTAGGTCGAATTCTTCTTATATTTGGAAAGTATGAGTTTAAATTGGCATTGAATGTAAAAGAGATACATCTCTTTTATTTATTTACTTTCCAAATATTCCTTTTGAACTTTTGGGAATTAATCTCCTTTGGATATTTTCATTGAATTTCAAATCTTCTAGAATTTAATCCCATAAAATTGCCAGCCACACCTTCTTATCCTTTATTTTTGCGGCAATTGCTTCGACAATTTCCTCCTCACTTGGGCAATTTGATCATGCACGCACAAATAATACACTAGCAGCACCTTTTTCTACAAAAATTAACCAATTTATGTAATCAAGCACAGCGATGAATGAAACAATGAAATTATGCATGAATGGCTAAATATGCAACTAAAATGAACCTAAGTCTAGCAATAATTAAGAGTAAATAGGGTAAAAATATAGTACTTTTACACACTAAACACACCCCCAAACTTGAACTATTGCTTGTCCTCAAGCAATGCAAAACTAACAATTACCCGCTAAGACTCCAATCATCAAAAACATGCTTTAAAATTGACTTCAAACCTCAGAACCGTGGCACAAAGTATGATCACCTTTTGAATTCTTCGGATAGCACAAGGATTTCTCAGAACAAAACTATAATGCTTATGACAATGTGCATGCATGGTTGTGTACAAGTTGATTTTCAAGATTCTATGTGAATAATAGGCTTTTATCAATTTAATTACCGGGGCATTTAATTTTAAGTTTACTAGAGCCAATTTCGGGCACCTTTAGCAAAACAAGCAATTTCTTATTTTAATGTTAATCAACTAGAGCCAATTTCCGGCACCTCTAGTGATTCTTAACTAGAGCCGGTTTTGGGCACCTCTAGTGGTTCTTAACTAGAGCCAGTTTCGGGCACCTCTAGCAAGAATTTTTTTTAATTTACCCAATATTTTAAGCAACCTAAGTTCACTAAGTTTCTTTCAATCAACAAGCCACAATCGTGTCAATAATATTCAGCATCATAGTAAAATTCTAAGTTCTTTCCATGCAATCCTAAATTTAAAGGTTGTTTCAATTAAGTGCGGTGGCTAAAATTCATCATTGGATATTCAACAAGTCTTAAGCAATTAAATTCAATCAAAGGCATGGCAAGTAACATATGCAAACTATATGTAATTACTAAAGATGAATGCAACTAAGTATGAAACTAACTAGAAACAAACACCCCCTCATCAAACTCAAGAGAAGCATTGTCCCCAATGCATGCAATTAAAATTGAAATGCAAATGAGTTAGTCAGAAAGGTCATCACCTTGGAGAATGAGTTTTTTTTGGGGCAGTATGCTTGATTTGTTTTGTGGTTCTAGTTGGTTGAGTGCGTGTGGTGGCTTGAGCCTTTACTTCCGGAACCTTATCGCTTTGTTCATCCTCTTTTTTGGTCTTTTAGATGATAAAAGCTTTGCGCTTCGAATTTGATGGCTCGACCGTTGGAGACTTTATTGGTTCAGGTATGTTCTTGCCCGAATCTTTATCTTGTGCAGCAGTTGCCATGGCATCAGCAGTTACCAGGGCAACTAGGTTGGCAGGGAACACCGGAAAAGGCACGGTGTTGTCGAGTACTTCTCAAGGATCACTCGTGTGATAGCTACATTATGGTCTCTCATGTACCGCATGAATTGTAATTGTTGGGCCTCCATTCATTCTATTGGTTGGATATTGGGCGAAGCATATCTAGTATTCGATCCATGCTTACTGATAAGTGTTCAAAAGTACTATTTTTCTTACCCTTTTTACTCATATTATTGTTAGACTTAGGCTCATATTAGTTGCATAATTAGCCATTCATGCATTAATCCATGTTTCCTTCCAACGTTGAGCTTGATTACATAACTTGGTAGTTTTTGTGGGAAAAGATGCTGCTTTGGTGTGTTTTGTGTGTATGTACAAGATCACTTGCCAAAGCAAGGCTAGAGCTAGTTGCCAGGGCAATACATGAAGGAGATGTCGAGCTAGTTGCCAGGGCAATGCATGAAGGAGATGCCGAGCCAGTTGCCAGGGCAATTGTCGACAAAGTACAAGGTGATATGGTAGTCGAAATTGATGACTAGACAAGCCCAAGATGACGTGGAGCAAAGCCAAATCCCAAAGGAATTTGATTTCCATGAAGAGATTAAAGAAGAATTAAATTCCAAGAAGATAGGAGAAGTTCTAGTAGGAATATAATTATAATAAAGAATTATATTCTTTAAAGATAATTTAATTCCAACTTAACTTCCTCCTCAAAGAAGGACTTTGACCTAGCCCTATAAATTAGAGGGGAATTTCGACAACTCAAGAGAGGGCAAGAGGAGAGAATTTTCGACAAGCATATAGGGCAAAGGAGATTTCGACAAGCATCTAGGGCAAAGGAGCAAAGGAGATTTCGACAAGCTTCAATTCTTCATCTTTTTATTTCTTGTTCGATTGGGTTCATGCTAGGGATTATTTATCTTGTGTTTCTTTGGAACCTATCCATGAACTAAATCTATTTGGCTATGGTTATTGTGTTTTGTGGTTGTGAGAAACTATTGGATTTTGTTTAGGTAATAAGAGATTGCACTTTTCTATTCAAGGTTTATTCATTCTTGGTTCTTATTCTTGTTTGAGAGTGAATTGGGAGAGGATCTCGTAACTTCATCTATTTATCTAATATCGGGAGAGTTAGATTCAAGAAATGAATGAATATGATCTTTATTCAATCTATTGGTGGTGAAGATTAATCCGGCTTAGGAATAAGTTAAGGATTTCAACGGCTAAGAGGAGCGCAAGATTGGTTGTTGTTCACCCTTGATTCACGCAGGGATGTATTATCAAGGCATGCACAAGTAGCTAGAGTTTCGACTTAGGGATAAGAAGAAACCATTGAAGAACGCTTTGCCGAACCTTGAAGGTTGCTGCCCAGACGCCCAAGTAGTTGCCCAACTAGTCGCCCAGGCAACCATTGATTTGTTACCAAGGCAACCCCGTTGTGAAAGTTGCCACGACAACTGAGTTGCCCGTGCACTCTTTTACCAATACGATCCAATCGGCTATCACATCTCAACTCATGATAACCTGGCCTATCTCTCTCATTTGATCTCATCTATTCTTTTACTTTATTTCTTTCTAGATTAGTTATTAGTTAAACTCCTATAATCATTTATTTGTGTTTTTACTTTTTACAGTGCAAGAGACTAGATTCTTGAAGTGACACCAATCCCTGTGGAGACGATATCTTTTATACTATAACTTGCAACGTGTATTGTTGCGCGTAATAAGTGCTACGCAAATGTGCAAGTATACACATCGCAAGTTATAGTATAAAAGATATCACCTCCACAGGGATTGGTGCCACTTCAAGAATCTAGTCTCTTGCACTGTAAAAAGTAAAAACACAAATAAAGGATTATGAGAGTTTCACTAATAACTAATCTAGAAAGTAATAAAGTAAATGAAAAGATGAGATCGAATGAGAGAGAGATAGGCCAGGTTATCGTGAGTTGAGGTGTGATAGCCGATTGGATCGTTTTGGTAAAAGAGTGCACAGGCAACTCAGTTGCCGTGGCAACTTGCACAACGGGGTTGTCTTGCCAACTAATCGATGGTTGCCTGGGCAACTAGTTGGGAAACTACTTGGGCGTCTGGGCAGCAACCTTCAAGGTTCGACAGAGCGTTCTTCAATGGTTTTTTCTTATCCCTAAGTCAAAACTCTAGCTACTTGTGCATGCCTTGATAATACATCCCTGCGTGAATCAAGGGTGAACAACAACCAATCTTGCGCTCCTCTTAGCCGTTGAAATCCTTAACTTATTCCTAAGCCGGATTAATCTTTACCATCAATATATTGAATAAAGATCATATTCATTCGTTTCTTGAATCTAACTCTCCCGATATTAGATAAATAGATGAAATCACGAGATCCTCTCCCAATTCACTCGCAAACAAGAATAAGAACCAAGAATGAATAAACCTTGAAATAGAAAAGTGCAAACTCTTATTATCTAAACAAAAACCAATAGTTTCTCACAACCACAAAACACAATAACCATAGCCAAATAGATTTAGTTCATGGCTAGGTTCCAAAGAAACACAAGATAAATAATTTCTAGCATGAACCCAATCGAACAAGAAAGAAAAGGATGAAGAAGGAGGCTTGTCGAAATCCTCCTTGCCCTAGATGCTTGTCGAAAATTCTCTCCTCTTGCCCTCCTTGGACTTGTCGAAATTCCCCTCTCTTGCTCTCTATGAATTGTCGAAATCTCCATCTTATTTATAGGGCTAGGCCAAAGTCCTTCTTTGAGGAGGAGTTTAAGTTGGAATTAAATTATCTTTAAAGAATATAATTCTTTATTATAATTGTATTCCTACTAGAACTTCTCCTATCTTCTTGGAATTTAATTCTTCTTTTATCTCTGCATTTATCTCTGCATGGAAATCAAATTCCTTTGGGTTTGGGCTTTGCTCCACGTCATCTTGGGCTTGTATAGTCATCAATTTCGACTACCATATCACCTTTGCTCTTGTCGACAATTGCCATGGCAACTGGCTCGGCGTATCCTTCATGTATTGCCCTGGCAACTAACTCTAGCCTTGCTTTGGCAAGTGATCCTGCACATACACACAAAACAGACCAAAGCAGCATCTTTTCCCACGAAAACTACCAAGTTATGTAATCAAGCTCAACGATGGAAGGAAACATGGATTAATGCATGAATGGCTAATTATGCAACTAATATGAGCCTAAGTCTAACAATAATATGGGTAAAAAGGGTAAGAAAAATAGTACTTTTGAACACTTATCACACCCCCAAACTCGAACTATTGCTTGTCCTCAAGCAATGCAACTCATAATTACCTGCCAAGACTTTAATTTTCACAAACTTAGCTTTGAACTTGATTTCAATTCTCTGAACCGGAGCACAAAGTATGATTGGCTTTTTATTTTTCGGAAAACTTAGGAGTTACTCGGAATCAAACTATAATGCTTGTGAGTGTGTGCGGAGTTGTGGGCAAGTTGATTTTTCGGATTCTATGCAAACAATAGGTTTTCAAATTACTTTATTGGGTTCTTTTTAACATGTTTTAACTAGAGCCAGTTTTGGGCACCTCTAGTGTTTTGTTTTTAGTTTTCTTAAGTTAATTTATTCGACTAGAGACGGTTTCGGGCACCTCTAGTTATAAAGTTTTTTAACACATACTAGAGCCAGTTTCGGGCACCTCTAGTGATAAATTTTTAGCACATGCTAGAGCCAATTTCGGGCACCTCTAGCATTCATCCAATTTTTATTCTAATCCCCCAATTTGTTAATTATCAACCTAAGTTCACTAGAATTTCTTAAATCAATCAAACCACAACAATGTTTCATCAAATTTAGCATCATAGTAAAATTTTAAGTTTTTCCATGGTTATCCTAGAATAAAAATTCTATCAGTTAAGTGCATTGGCAAAGTCATCATCAGATATTCATCAAATCTAAGCAATTCTTGTTCCAATTAAAGGCATGACAAGCAATTTATGTATCCTAAATGTAATACTTACGATGAATGTAACTAAATATGGTAACTACTAATAACAATCCCCCCCAAACTCGAGTGAGGCATTGTCCTCAATGCATGCATGAAAATAACGAAAAATAAGAATAATAAAATAAAATAAATGCATACGAGGACTTACTCCGAGAGTTTGTCACCGTAGATGATTAGTTTCCTTTTGGTCGGTGTCTTGATTCTCTTGCTTGAACACGATGGTTGTTTTCTTGTTGCCGGGATGTCTTTAGCTTTGGTTGTTGTGGCATCTTCAGGGCTGGTTGCCATGGCGCCATCTTTTGCGGTTGCCGTGGTGACTGCTTCATTGGTTGCCGGGGCACGGATCTCGGCAGTAAATTTCCTTAGCATAGTGGTTGTGAGTCTTGTTGTGGAAAAGAAAACAAAGAAAACCTGAAAACTAAAGAATATGAAGAAAATAAAATATCTCCTAAAAATAAAAATGAAAATAAAAAGAAAAAGAAAATATTGAAAGGAGAGCATGCTCATGCATCTCCTAAGGTGACCACTTCTTTGTTACGTTCCACATGGGCACCATTGTAGTGCTTCAATCTTTGTCCATTAACTTTGAATTCATGGTTGTCAGAGATGGACTTGATTATCACGGCACCATGAGAGAATGGTTTGACGACTTCGAATGGTCCCGACCATCTTGATTTCAGCTTTCTGGGGAAAAGTTTTAGCCGATAATTGAATAGGAGAACTAGTTACCCTGGCGTGAATTGTCGTGGCAATAGTTTCTTGTCGAGCCATCGCTTTGTTTTCTCCTTCTAGATTCGTGCATTGTTATAAGCGAGTGCACGGAATTCTTCTATCTCGTTGAGATCCATCAAACGCTTTTGTCCGGCACTTTCCCAATCCATATTCACGGTCTTGATTGCCCAGTATGCCTTGTGCTCGATTTCCACCGGTAGATGGCATGATTTGCCATAGACAAGTCGGAAGGGGGACATACTTAAGGGTGTTTTGAATGCAGTGCGATATGCCCAAAGTGCGTCATCTAGTCTTAATGACCAATCCTTCCTTGAGGGATTTACGACTTTCTTGAGTATTCCCTTCAACTCTCGGTTGGAAATTTCTGCTTGCCCGTGGGTTTGTGGGTGATATGCTGTGGCGATCTTGTGTGATATGCCGAAGCGTTGCAACATCTTGGCAATTAGTCTGTTGTCAAAATGCTTGCCTTCGTCACTGATAATTGCTCTTGGCATCCCAAACCGTGTAAATATATTTTTCTGCAAGAATTATTGCACGGTCTTGGAATCGTTGCTGGGAACTGCAGCTGCCTTCACCCATTTAGACACATAGTCGACGGCAAGTAAGATGTAGAGGTTGCCGAATGAAGATGGGAAAGGTCCCATAAAATCAATCTCCCATACATCGAACAATTCCACCTCGATGATGTTCTGGAGCGGCATCTCATGTCGTCTAGAGATATTGCCCGTCCTCTGGCAACGATCACATTGCTTGTAAAAGTCTTGGGCATCTTTGTACAATGTTAGCCAATACAAACCGGATTGCAAAACTTTGGCCGCGGTACGAGTTCCTCCAAAATGTCCTCCATAGGGTGAAGAATGGCATTGCCATAGTACATTCTATTGCTCTTCTTCAGGGACACATCGGCGTATAACCTGATCTGCACATTGTTTAAATAAAAGAGGCTCGTCCCAATAGTAATGCTTAGCATCATGGCGGAACCGCTTCTTCCCTTGGTGAGTAATGCCATAAGGTAAAATACCACAAACAAGGAAATTAACTAAATCCACGTACCAGGGTATTGCCGAGGCATGTGATGCCGTGGCGACTGCTCCCAAAATTGCCGAGGCGTGTGCGTCAAAGGCTGCTGAGGTGTCGAGGTGTCGAGGGTTTCCAAGGCAACTAAAATTTGTTCATCCGGGAATGCATCACATATCTCTAGATCCGCGTCCTCCTCCCTATTGCGTTCCAAACGTGATAAGTGATCGGCCACTTGATTTTCTTTTCCTTTCCTGTCCTTAATTTCAATATCAAATTCTTGTAAAAGTAATATCCAATGAATCAAACGAGGTTTAGCATCCTTTTTAGCAAATAAGTATTTGATTGCCGAATGGTCCGTATGAACAATTACCTTTGTACCAATCAAGTAGGATCGGAACTTGTCAAATGCGAAAACTACAGCTAGTAACTCTTTCTCCGTTGTTGTGTAATTCACTTGAGCACTATTAAGAGTTTTACTAGCGTAGTATATCACATGGAAGGTCTTACCTGTGCGTTGGCCTAGGACTGCTCCTACCGCGAAATCACTTGCATCACACATGAGCTCAAAAGGTAGCGTCCAATCTGGTGGACCGACAATGGGTGCCGAGGCAAGCTTTTTCTTTAGGGTTTCGAATGCTTGGTTGCAAGAATCATCAAAATTGAAGACTTTATCCTGTTCAAGCAGATTACACAAGGGTTTAGTGATTTTAGAAAAATTATGAATGAACCTCCTGTAAAAACCTGCATGTTCGAGAAAACTTCAAATTCCTTTAACCGAACTTGGTGGAGGTAATCTCTCGATCACGTCTACCTTGGCTTTGTCTACTTCAATTCCCTTGGATGAAATCTTGTGGCCGAGCACTATTCCTTCATCTACCATAAAATGGCATTTCTCCCAATTGAGGACTAAATTTGTTTCTTCACATCTTGCCAACACCCTCTCTAAATTTTCGAGACAGCTGTCAAAGTCATTACCAAAAACAGAAAAATCATCCATGAAGATCTCAAGAAAGTCTTCGACCATGTCTGAAAAGAGCGCCATCATGCATCTTTGGAAGGTTGCCGGGGCGTTACACAATCCGAACGGCATCCTTCGGAAGGCATAAGTACCGTATGGGCATGTGAAGGTTGTCTTTTCTTGATCTTCTGGTGCTATGGCAATTTGATTGTAACCTGAATAACCATCAAGAAAACAATAAAAGGGTTTACCTGCAAGACGGTCAAGCATTTGATCAATAAAGGGTAATGGGAAGTGATCTTTCCTGGTGGCTTTGTTTAGCTTTCGATAATCCATACAAACCCTCCAACCGGTCACAGTCCTGGTTGGAATAAGTTTATTATTTTTATTGCTTACCACTGTTATACCTCCCTTTTTCGGTACACATTGTACCGGACTTACCCACGTACTATTAGAGATAGGGTATATAATGCCAACGTCAAGCTACTTGATGATTTCTTTCATTACAACCCCTTTCATGGCATGATTCAGTCTCCTCTGGGCCTCAATATAGGTTTGTGATCATCTTCCAACAGAATCTTGTGCATGCACACTATCGGGCTAATTCCCTTCAAGTCGGAAATTGTCCACCCTATTGCCTTTTTGTGTAGCTTCAACATCTTGATCAGCTTCCTTTCCTGCTCAGGCTGTAACTTAGAAGAAATAATTACATGCAATGTATTATCGGTTCCTAAATATGCATTTTTAGTTGCTCTGGCAATTGTTTCAACTCAAGAATCGGTGGTTGTTCAATAGAGGGTTTTTCGAGCTTACCTTCCCTACCTGAGTAATCCAGTGGTTCAAAGTATGTACCTGGTCGATTGACTAGCCAATTTGCCTCTTCTTGTTGTTCCTCATCGACCGGTTCTTCATACTCCTCAGGTTCCTCTTGATCGGCAATGTAGTTGCCGAGGCAACTAAATTCCTCGTCGAAGTTAAACTCTACCGTGGCTTGAAGAAGTTGGCATTCTTCTGGATCATCGGCATGCCTTAGTGTTTGGAACACATTTAGTTTAACTTGTTGATCATTCACCCTCATTGTGAGTTCTCCCTTTTCAATATCGATCAAGGTTATCCCTGTTGCTAGGAATGGTCTCCCGAGAATGATGGGTGCATGCTCATCTGCTTTACAATCCAAAATTATAAAGTTAGCGGGAAAAATAAATTTATCAACTTTTACCAGTATGTCCTCGATTTTTCCCTCTGGATGCACATAGGATCTGTTGGCTAGCTACAGCATGACTGTTGTAGGTCTTGCCTTCCCGATTCCTAGTTTTTGGAAAACCGATTTAGGCATCAAGTTTATGTTAGCCCCAAGGTCGCATAATGCTTTCCCGACATAGTGATTTCCAATAGAATAGGGTATTGTGAAACTTCCGGGATCCTTCAACTTGGGTGGCATACGATTGTGCAACATTGCCATGCATCCCTCTGTTGCGGAAACTGTTTCAAACTCTCCTAGCCATGTTCTCTTGGACACAATGTCTTTAAGGAACTTGGCATAGTTTGGCATTTGTTCAATTGCTTCCACCAATGGCAAGTTGATGTGGACTTGCTTTAGGATATCAAGAAACTTCTTGAATTGGTATTCTTGCTTTTGTCACTTCAACCTTTGTGGGAATGGTGGTGGAAGTCGGATATCTTCGATCCTTTCATTGGTTTGAAACCTGATTAACGGCATTACCGAGACAACTGGAGTTGCCGAGGCGTTATCAACTGGGGTTGCCGAGGCATGCTTTTTACAAGTTGACGAGGCGTCTTTATCGTCGGTTGCCGAGGCATGCTTATTGTCGGTTGCCGCGGCAATTCCTGGTTCAGCGTTTGAGGCTTTGCCGCTACGTTCGTCTTGATCTTTTTGTGGAGTTTTGTTTGATGAGCGGGTTTGAACCTCTCTAAGGTGTTAGCCACTTCTAGTGGTGATTGCCTTACATTGCTCATGGCCAGTTCCTCTTGCGACTTCAGTATCGCTAGGTAAACCTCCTTGCGGTCTAGTATTTAGATTTTGAGCAAACTGTCCGACTTGATTTTCCAATGATTTGATTGCAGCCTCTTGGTTTTGCAATCTCATCTCGGTCATGTTAATAAAAGCATCATTTCTTTTTATGAAATTACTATTCTCAGCCATATAAGATTTAGTTTTCATCATAAAATCATTTAGAGAATTTTCCAAAGAACTGGATGTCGTCGGTTGTTGCTACGGCAACTGTTGCCGTGGCATATTCTGTTGGAATCCCGCTGCTTGTGCATTCTGATTGTTCTGGTTTAGAGCATTGTTGGGATTACTCAATGAGAAATTTGGGTGCTTCTTCCAAGCTAGATTGTATGTATTGGACATCACGTTATTGCTCCGATTGTAATTCCCCACATAGAAGCTGGATTCTGCATACATTCAGAAGAATTATGGTTATGACCACATAACTCACAAAAAGAATCCATTACCTTGACTTCATGTGTGTTGTTTGGTTTTTGCATATTCTGGACCATCTTGGTTAAAGTGGCCAATTGTGCCGAAATTGAATCTGATGATCCTAGTTCATGTATTGTGGCTTGGCGTCTAACTCCTCGTCTTCTAGTAGAGGGGAATTGATAATCATTCTTGGCCAGCCTGTTTAGAATTTTCATTGCTTCCTCTGGCGACTTATCTAGAAGTATGCCGTTTGCTGAGGCATCTAGCATCATCCTTGTTGGTGTATTCACGGCGTTGTAAAACATTGTTACTTGAGTCCATACCGGGAATCCGTGTAGGGGGCATTTGTGTAGAAGTTCTCTATATCGCTCTCAAGCGTCTTACATGGATTCATCATCTGCCTGCCGAAAAGAAGTAATGTCGTTACGAAGCTTATCAGTCAAATTTGTAGGATTAAATCTAGCAAGAAAATCACGACAAAGATCAGTCCAAGATGCTATTGATCCGGCAGGAATGCTATTCAACCATGCTTTCGCCCTATCCCTCAGTGAATAGGGGAATAATCTTAATCGTAAGACATCGGGGGTGACTCCGTGTATTTTGAACGAGTTGCAAATCTCGAGGAAAGATTTCAGATGTTGTCGTGCATCTTCAGTTGCTGAGCCTCCAAATTGACCTATTGTGTTGATCATATTAAGCATTACCGGTTTCAACTCAAAGTGGTCGGCTTCAATTTCAGGTGCGACAACTCCTGGGTTAAGTCCATCAAGATCTTCTTCAAGATAGTCTCGAATAGTTCTATTTCGTGCAAGAATTACTCCTCCTCCTGCTCGAACATCTTGATTCATATTGTCGTCTTGATTAGCCATTGCTACTCTTATCCTTCGTCTAAGTCTTTCTAAGGTCCGTTCGATTTCTGGATCAAAGGGATATTCTGGTGTAGTCGGTCTCGCCCTGGTCATATACCAATGCAAAACCCAAAGTTTGTTAGCCCTTTGAATTTTAAACAAGAAAAGTAAAAAGAAAGTGCAAGAAAATAAAAACAAAGTCGCTATTGCCAATCCCCGGCAACGGCGCCAAAAACTTGTTGTGCGTAATAAGTGCTACGTAAATTTGCAAGTATACACGTCGCAAGTTATAGTATAAAAGATATCGTCTCCACAGGGATTGGTGCAACTTCAAGAATCTAGTCTCTTGCACTATAAAAAGTAAAAACACAAATAAAGGAATATGGGAGTTTAACTAATAACTAATCTAGAAAGAAATAAAGTAAATGAAAAGATGAGATCGAATGAGAGAGAGATAGGCCAGGTTATCGTGAGTTGAGGTGTGATAGCCGATTGGATCGTTTTTGTAAAAGAGTGCACGGGCAACTTACACAACGAGGTTGTCTTGCCAACTAATCGATGGTTGCCTGGGTAACTAGTTGGGCAACTAGTTGGGCGTCTGGGCAGCAACCTTCAAGGTTCGGCAGAGCGTTCTTCAATGGTTTCTTCTTATCCCTAAGTCGAAACTCTAGCTACTTGTGCATGCCTTGATAATACATCCCTGCGTGAATCAAGGGTGAACAACAACCAATCTTGCGCTCCTCTTAGCCGTTGAAATCCTTAACTTATTCCTAAGCCGGATTAATCTTCACCATCAATAGATTGAATAATGATCATATTCATTCGTTTCTTGAATCTAACTCTCCCGATATTAGATAAATAGATGAAATCACGAGATCCTCTCCCAATTCACTCGCAAACAAGAATAAGAACCAAGAATGAATAAACCTTGAAATAGAAAAGTGCAAACTCTTATTACCTAAACAAAAACCAATAGTTTCTCACAACCACAAAACACAATAACCATATCCAAATAGATTTAGTTCATGGCTAGGTTCCAAAGAAACACAAGATAAATAATCCCTAGCACGAACCCAATCGAACAGGAAAGAAAATGATGAAGAAGGAGGCTTGTCGAAATCCTCCTTGCCCTAGATGCTTGTCGAAAATTCTCTCCTCTTGCCCTCCTTGGACTTGTCGAAATTTCCCTCTCTTGCTCTCTATGAATTGTCGAAATCTCCATCTTATTTATAGGGCTAGGCCAAAGTCCTTCTTTGAGGAAGAGTTTAAGTTGGAATTAAATTATCTTTAAAGAATATAATTCTTTATTATAAATGTATTCCTACTAGAACTTCTCCTATCTTCTTGGAATTTAATTCTTCTTTAATCTATGCATGGAAATCAAATTCCTTTGGGTTTGGGCTTTGCTCCACGTTATCTTGGGTTTGTCTAGTCATCAATTTCGACTACCATATCACCTTTGCTCTTGTCGACAATTGTCATGGCAACTGGCTCGGCGTATCCTTCATGTATTGCCCTGGCAACTAACTCTAGCCTTGCTTTGGCAAGTGATCCTGCACATACACACAAAACACACCAAAGCAGCATCTTTTCCCACGAAAACTACCAAGTTATGTAATCAAGCTCAACGATGGAAGGAAACATAGATTAATGCATGAATGGCTAATTATGCAACTAATATGAGCCTAAGTCTAACAATAATATGAGTAAAAAGGGTAAGAAAAATAGTACTTTTGAACACTTATCATGTATACTTGCACAATTGCGTAGCACTTATTACGCGCAACAAGTTTTTGGCGCCGTTGCCGGGGATTGGCAATAGCGACTTTGTTTTTATTTTCTTGCACTTTCTTTTTACTTTTCTTGTTTAAGATTCAAAGGGCTAACAAACTTTGGTTTTGCATTGGTATATGACCAGGGCGAGACCGAATACACCAGAATATCCCTTTGATCCAGAAATCGAACGAACCTTACAAGGACTTAGACGAAGGATAAGTGTAGCAATGGCTAATCAAGACGGCAATATGAATCAAGATGTTCCAGCAGGAGGAGGAGTGATTCTTTCACGAAACAGAACTATTCGAGACTATCTTGAAGAAGATCTTGATGGACTTAATCCAGGAGTTGTCGCACCTGAAATTGAAGCCGACCACTTTGAGTTGAAACCGGTAATGTTTAATATGATCAACACAATTGGTCAATTTGGCGGCTCAGCAACTGAAGATGCACGGTAACATCTTAAATCTTTCCTCGAGATTTGCATCTCGTTCAAAATACACGGAGTCACCCCCGATGTCTTATGATTAAGATTATTCCCCATTCACCGAGGATAGGCGAAAAGCATGGTTGAATAGCATTCTGCGGATCAATAGCATCTTGGACCAATCTTTGTCGTGATTTCCTTGCTCGGTTTAATCCTACGAATTTGACTGATAAGCTTCGTAGACATTACATTACTTTTTTCGGCAGTGATGATGAATCCATGTACGATGCTTGGGAGCGATATAGAGAACTTCTACACAAATGCTCCTCGCACGGATTCCCGTGTGGGACTCAAGTAACAATGTTTTACAACGCCGTGAATACACCAACAAGGATGATGCTAGATGCCTCAAAGAAACGACATACTTCTAGATAAGTCACCGGAGGAAGCAATGAAAATTCTAAACAGGCTGGCCAAGAATGATTATCAATTCCCCTCTACTAGAAGAGGAGGAGTTAGACGCCAAGCCACAATACATGAACTAGGATCATCAGATTCAATTTCGCACAATTGGCCACTTTAACCAAGATAGTCCAGAACATGCAAAAACCAAACAACACACATGAAGTCAAGGTAATGGATTCTTTTTGTGAGTTATGTGGTGATAACCATGATTCTTCTGAATGTATGCAGAATCCGAAATCCAGCTTCTATGTGGCGAATTACAATCGGAACAACAATGTGATGTCCAATACATACAATCTAGCTTGGAAGAAGCACCCTAATTTTTCATGGAGTAATCCCAACAATGCTCTGAACCAGAACAATCAGAATGCACAAGCATCGGGATTCCAGCAGAATATGCTACGGCACCAGTTGCCGCAGCAACAACCGACAACATCTAGTTCTTTGGAAAATTCTCTAAATGCTTTTATGATGAAAACTGAATCTTATATGGCTGAGAATAGTAATTTCATAAAAAGAACTGATGCTTTTATTAACAGGGCCTAGATGAGATTGCAAAACCAAGAGGCGACAATCAAATCATTGGAAAATCAAGTCGGACAGTTTGCTCAAAATCTGAATACTAGACCGCAAGGAGGTTTACCTAGCGATACTGAAGTCGCAAGAGGAATTGGCCATGAGCAATGTAAGGCAATCACCACTAGAAGTGGCCAACAACTTAGAGAGGCTCAAACCCGCTCATCAAAAAAAATCCACAAAAAGATCAAGACGAACCTAGCGGCAAAGCCTCAGATGCTGAACCAAGAATTACCTCGGCAACTGGCAATAAGCATGCTTCGGCAACCGACGATAAGGATGCTTCGGCAACGTGTGATAAGCATGCCTCGACAACCCCAATTATCCCGGCAATACCATCAATCAGGTTCCAAACCAATGAAAGGATCGAAGATATCCGACTTCCACCACCATTCCCACAAAGGTTGAAGCGACAAAAGCAAGAATACCAATTCAAGAAGTTTCTTGATATCCTAAAGCAAGTCCATATCAACTTGCCATTGGTGGAAGCAATTGAACAAATGCCAAACTATACCAAGTTTCTTAAAGACATTGTGTCCAAGAGAACAAGGATGGGAGAGTTTGAAACAGTTGCCGCAACAGAGGGATGCATGGCAATGTTGCACAATCGTATGCCACCCAAGTCGAAGGATCCCAGAAGTTTCACAATACCCTGTTCCATTGGAAATCACTATGTCGAGAAAGCATTATGCGACCTTGGGGTACCATAAACTTGATGCCTAAATCGGTTTTCAAGAAACTAGGAATCGGGAAGGCAAGACCTACAACAGTTATGCTACAGCTAGCCGACAGATCCTATGTGCATCCAGAGGGAAAAATTGAGGACATACTGGTAAAAGTTGATAAATTTATTTTTCCGGCTGACTTTATTATTTTGGATTGTGAAGCAGATGAGCATGCACCTATCATTCTCGGGAGACTATTCCTAGCAACAGGGAGAACCTTGATCGATGTTGAAAAGGGAGAACTCACAATGAGGGTGAATGACGAGCAAGTTAAACTAAATGTGTTCCAAACACTAAGGCATGCCGATGATCCAGAAGAATGCCAACTTCTTCATGCCACGGCAGAGTTTAACTTTGAGGAGGAATTTAGTTGCCTAGTCAACTACATTGCCGATCAAGAGGAACCTGGGGAATATGAAGAACCGGTCGATGAGGAACAACAAGAAGAGGCAAATTGGCTAGTCAATCGACCAGGTACATACTTTGAACCACTAGATTACTCAGGTAAGGAAAGTAAACTCAAAAAACCCTCTATTGAACAACCACTGATTCTTGAGTTGAAACAATTGTCAGAGCAACTAAAATATGCATACTTAGGAACCGATAATACATTGCCTGTAATTATTTCTTCTAAGTTACAGCCTGAGCAGGAAAAGAAGCTGATCAAGATGTTGAAACTACACAAAAAAGCAATAGGATGGACAATTGCCGACTTGAAGGGAATTAGCCCGGCAGTGTGCATGCACAAGATTTTGTTGGAAGATGATCACAAACCTTCAATTGAGGCCCAAAGGAGACTAAATCAAGCCATGAAAGGGGTTGTAATGAAAGAAATCATCAAGTGTCTTGATGCCGGCATTATATACCCTATCTCTGATAGTATATGGGTAAGTCCGGTACAATGTGTACCGAAAAAGGGAGGTATAACGGTGGTAAGTAATGAAAACAATGAACTCATTCCAACCATGACTGTGACCGGTTGGAGGGTTTGTATGGATTATCGAAAGCTAAACAAAGCCACTAGGGAATATCACTTCTCATTACCCTTTATTGGTCAAATGCTTGCCCGTCTTGCAGGTAAACCCTTTTATTATTTTCTTGATGGTTATGCAGGTTACAATCAAATTGCCATAGCACTAGAAGATCAAGAAAAGACAACCTTCACATGCCCATACGGTACTTATGCCTTCCGAAGGATGCCGTTCGGATTGTGTAACGCCCTGGCAACCTTCCAAAGATGCATGATGGCACTCTTTTCAGACATGGTCGAAGACTTCCTTGAGATCTTCATGGATGATTTTTCTATTTTTGGTAATGACTTTGACAGCTTTCTCGGCAATTTAGAGAGGGTGTTGGCAAGATGTGAAGAAACTGATTTAGTCCTCAATTGGGAGAAATGCCATTTTATGGTAGATGAAGGAATAGTGCTCAGCCACAAGATTTCATCCAAGGGAATTGAAGTAGACAAAGCCAAGGTGGATGTGATCGAGAGATTACCCCCACCAAGTTCGGTTAAAGGAATTCGAAGTTTTCTTGGACATGCAGGTTTTTACAAGAGGTTCATTCATAATTTTTCTAAAATCACTAAACCCTTGTGCAATTTGCTTGAACAGGATAAAGTCTTCGATTTTGATGATTCTTGCACTCAAGCATTCGAAACCCTAAAGAAAAAGCTTACCTTGGCACCCATTGTCGTTCCACCAGATTGGACGCTACCTTTTAAGCTCATGTGTAATGCAAGTGATTTCGCGGTAGGAGCAGTCCTAGGCCAACGCACAGGTAAGACCTTCCATGTGATATACTACGCTAGTAAAACTCTTAATAGTGCTCAAGTGAATTACACAACAACGGAGAAAGAGTTACTAGCTGTAGTTTTCACATTTGACAAGTTCCAATCCTATTTGATTGGTACAAAGGTAATTGTTCATACAGACCATTAGGCAATCAAATATCTATTTGCTAAAAAGGATGCCAAACCTTGTTTGATTCGTTGGATATTACTTTTACAAGAATTTGATATTGAAATTAAGGACAGGAAATGAACATAAAATCAAGTGGCCGATCACTTATCACGTTTAGAACGTAATAGGGAGGAGGACACAGATCTAGAGATATGCGATGCATTCCCGGATGAACAACTTTTAGTTACCTCGACAACCATGGACGTGCATGCCTCGACAACCCTGGACGCCCCGACAACCCTCGACGCCTCGACAACCATAGATGCACACTCCTAGGCAACTCTCGACGCCGCAGCAGCCCTTGACGCGCACGCCTCGGCAATTTTGGGAGCAGTCACCACGGCAGCACATGCCTCGGCAATACCCTGGTACGCGGATTTAGTTAATTTCCTTATTTGTGGTATTTTAGCTTATGGTATTACTCACCAAGGGAAGAAGCGGTTCTGCCATGATGCTAAGCATTATTTTTTGGACGAGCCTCTTTTGTTTAAACAATGTGCAGATCAGGTTATACGCCGATGTGTCTCTGAAGAAGAGCAACAAAATGTACTCCGGCAATGCCATTCTTCACCCTACGGAGGATATTTTGGAGAAACTCGTACCGCGGCCAAAGTTTTGCAATCCGGTTTGTATTGGCCAACATTGTACAAAGATGCCCAAGAATTTTACAAGCAATGTGATCGTTGCCAGAGGAAGGGCAATATCTCTAGACGACATGAGATGCCGCTCTAGAACATCATCGAGATGGAATTTTTCGATGTGTTAGGGATCGATTTTATGGGACCTTTCCCATCTTCATTCAGCAACCTCTACATTCTACTTTCCGTCGACTACATGTCTAAATGGGTTGAGGCAGCTGCAGTTCCCAACAACGATTCCAAGACCGTGCAATGATTCTTGCAGAAAAACATATTTACACGGTTTGGGATGCCGAGAGCAATTATCAGTGATGAAGGCAAGCATTTTGACAACAAACTAATTGCCAAGATGTTGCAACGCTTCGGCATATCACACAAGATCGCCATGGTATATCACCCACAAACCAACGGGCAAGCAGAAATTTCCAACCGGGAATTGAAGGTATACTCAAGAAAGTTGTAAATCCCTCTAGGAAGGATTGGTCATTAAGACTAGATGACGCACTTTGGGCATATCGCACTGCATTCAAAACACCCTTAGGTATGTCCCCCTTCCGACTTGTCTATGGCAAAACATGCCATCTACCAGTGGAAATCGAACACAAGGCATACTGGGCAATCAAAACCGTGAATATGGATTGGGAAAGTGCCAGACAAAAGCGTTTGTTGGACCTCAATGAGATAGAATAATTCCGTGCACTCGCCTATAACAATGCACGAATCTACAAGGAGAAAACAAAGCAATGGCATGACAAAAAACTATTGCCGCGGTAATTCGCGTCAGGGCAACTAGTTCTCTTATTCAATTCTCGGCTAAAACTTTTCCCGGGAAAGATGAAATCAAGATGGTCGGGACCATCCGAAGTTGTCAAACCATTCTCCCATGGTGCCGTGATAATCAAGTCCATCACTGTCAAACATGAATTCAAAGTTAATGGACAAAGATTGAAACACTACAATGGTGCCCATGTGGAACGTAACAAAGAAGTGGTCACTTTAGGAGATTCATGAGCATGCTCTCCTTTCAATATTTTCTTTTTCTTTTTATTTTCATTTTTATTTTTAGGAGATATTTTATTTTTCTTCATTATCTTTAGTTTCCAGGTTTTCTTTGTTTTCTTTTCCACAACAAGACTCAAAACCACTGTGCTAAGGAAATTCACTACCGACTACTTGCCATGGTAATCACAACAGAGGATACCCCGGCAACCAACCCTGAAGACGCCATGGCAACCAAAGCTAAAGATATCCCGGCAACCAAGCGAAAAGCCAAAGGTAAAGCACCTATGCCCGAATCAACTCCTACGGAATTATTTTCTGATTTTTCAGATTCGGACGAGTCCTCCATTGCACCAACAAAGACCGCATCAATTGAATCCTCCAAGCGAAAAGCCAATGACACTGATGAAGAGGACGATGAGGACAACCCCGTACGAGGATCGATTCCACCACCGGCAACAAGGAAACAACCATCACATTCAAGCAAGAGAATTAAGACACCGACCAAAAGGAAACTAATCATCCACGCTGACGAACTCTCGGAGAAAGTCCTCGTATGCATTTTATTTTTCGTTATTTTTATTTTTCTTTAATGCATGCATTGAGGACAATGCCTCACTCGAGTTTGGGGGGGGGATTGTTCTTAGTAGTTACCATGTTTAGTTACATTCATCTTAAATATTACATTTAGGATACATAAATTGCTTGCCATGCCTTTAATTGGAACAAGAATTGCTTAGATTTGATGAATATCCGATGATGACTTTGCCAATGCACTTAATTGATAGAATTTTTATTCTAGGATAACCATGGAAAAACTTAGAATTTTACTATGATGCTAAATTTGATGAAACACTGTTGTGGTTTGATTGATTTAAGGAATTCTAGTGAACTTAGGTCGATAATTAACAAATTGGGGGATTAGAATAAAAATTGGATGAATGCTAGAGGTGCCCGAAATTGGCTCTAGCATGTGCTAAAAAAATTGATTGCTAGAGGTGCCCGAAACTGGCTCTAGTATGTGCTAAAAAAATTGATCGCTAGAGGTGCCCGAAACTGACTGTAGTCAAATAAAACTAAAAACAAAACACTAGAGGTGCCCAAATCTGGCTCTAGTTAAAACATGTTAAAAAGAACCCAATGAAGTAATTTGAAAACCTTTTGTTTGCATAGAATCTGAAAAATCAACTTGCAAACAACTCTGCACACACTCACAAGCATTATAGTTTGATTCCGAGTAACTTCTAAGTTTTCCGAAAAATGAAAAGCCAATCATACTTTGTGCCCCGGTTCTGAGAATTGAAATCAAGTTCAAAGCTAAGTTTGTGAAAATTGAAGTCTTGGCAGGTAATTATTAGTTTGCATTGCTTGAGGACAAGCAATAGTTCGAGTTTGGGGGTGTGATAAGTGTTCAAAAGTACTATTTTCTTACCCTTTTACTCATATTATTGTTAGACTTAGGCTCATATTAGTTGCATAATTAGCCATTCATGCATTAATCCTTGTTTCCTTCCAACGTTGAGCTTGATTACATAACTTGGTAGTGTTTGTAGGAAAAGATGCTGCTTTGGTGTGTTTTGTGTGTATGTACAAGATCACTTGCCAAAGAAAGGCTAGAGCTAGTTGCCAGGGCAATACATGAAGGAGATGCCGAGCTAGTTGCCAGGGTAATGCATGAAGGAGATACCGAGCCAGTTGCCAGGGAAATTGTCGACAAAGCACAAGGTGATATGGTAGTCGAAATTGATGACTAGACAAGCCCAAGATGACGTGGAGCAAAGCCAACTCCCGAAGGAATTTGATTTCCATGAAGAGATTAAAGAAGAATTAAATTCCAAGAAGATAGGAGAAGTTCTAGTAGGAATATAATTATAATAAAGAATTATATTCTTTAAAGATAATTTAATTCCAACTTAACTTCCTCCTCAAAGATGTACTTTGACCTAGCCCTATAAATTAGAGGGGAATTTCGACAACTCAAGAGAGGGCAAGAGGAGATAATTTTTGACAAGCATCTAGGGCAAAGGAGATTTCGACAAGCTTCAATTCTTCATCTTTTTCTTTCTTGTTCGATTGGGTTCATGCTAGGGATTATTTATCTTGTGTTTCTTTGGAACCTAGCCATGAACTAAATCTATTTGGCTATGGTTATTGTGTTTTGTGGTTGTGAGAAACTATTGGATTTTGTTTAGGTAATAAGAGTTTGCACTTTTCTATTCAAGGTTTATTCAATCTTGGTTCTTATTCTTGTTTGCGAGTGAATTGGGAGAGGATCCGTAACTTCATCTATTTATCTAATATCGGGAGAGTTAGATTCAAGAAACGAATGAATATGATATTTATTCAATCTATTGATGGTGAAGATTAATCCGGCTTAGGAATAAGTTAAGGATTTCAACGGCTAAGAGGAGCGCAAGATTGGTTGTTGTTCACCTTTGATTCACGCAGGGATGTATTATCAAGGCATGCACAAGTAGCTAGAGTTTCGACTTAGGGATAAGAAGAAACCATTGAAGAACGCTCTGCCGAACCTTGAAGGTTGCTGCCCAGGCGCCCAAGTAGTTGCCCAACTAGTCGCCCAGGCAACCATCAATTTGTTGCCAAGGCAACCCCGTTGTGCAAGTTGCCATGACAACTAAGTTGCCCGTGCACTCTTTTACCAAGACGATCCAATCGGCTATCAAACCTCAACTCATGATAACCTGGCCTATCTCTCTCATTTGATCTCTTCTATTCTTTTACTTTATTGCTTTCTAGATTAGTTATTAGTTAAACTCCTATAATCCTTTATTTGTGCTTTTACTTTTTACAGTGCAAGAGACTAGATTCTAGAAGTGGCACCAATCCCTGTGGAGACGATATCTTTTACACTATAACTTGCAATGTGTATACTTGCACAATTGCGTAGCACTTATTACGCGCAACACTTACCAACACTGATACACTTGCTCGGGCATCTGGAATTGCCAAGGTATGTTCTGCCGGTATTGACGAGGCGTGTTTAGCTAGAATTACCGAGGCAATTTTGGTTGCCTGGGCAATCTTTGCTGTTGAGGTTATCTTTGGCTCTTCATGTTCTTTCGTCGTTCACTCACCCATAAACTTCAAGTATTGAGCTCGATTCTACCTGATTTTAGAGAGCAACTACTCGTTCGTCGGATCGCTTGGCACCTTCTCTTTCTCGCATAGTTGAGAATTAAGCACGGAAAAAAAGATAACGTACATCTTTTTACTACAAGCAAATATCTCATCACATATAATTTGTCCAACATTAATAATTCGTTTTTTCAAAATAGAATGAATCAATAAAATGTGAGAATAAGAAACTGTGGTGTTGTGTGTAGTGGGCATTAAACAAGATTTAACAAACTTATTCCATAGTTTAGCTTAGGGTTTTAACATAGGCAGTTTACCGTCCCTTTTAAGGCTTCTTTGTTCCATCCGGCTCCTTCAATAGTGAGGTCTTGGAACACCTTTTTGACTTCTTCAGTCGTGATGTTATCCACAAAAGCTTTATGTTCATCTTTCTTTATGTATATCTCGTAGAAGGTGTCGGCATCAATAGGGATAGCCCTGGCACGAACATAGTCATAGGGATTGTTTGGGTTAAGAGAATGAGCATAAAATTCTCATACCCATGATACATTGTCGCCCTTTGGTTGATGACAAAGGATTTGCCACTTGTGCTGCTCGATAACTTTAAAGATGAACTCCTCGAGGCTGAGATTCTTTTGGGAAACGGTGTAAGCGAATCCTTGCTTCTCCCATACCTTGCGATTTTTAAACTTTGCTTGATATTTCTCCTCAATTTGTGTTGTTGCAAAATGGCGGAATGGTGGTTCCTTGGATGAACTTGGGTGATCTATAAACTTGAGATTTTTGGCTATGGTGGTTGTATTTGTGGTTGGAAGAAAACAAAGAAAAGAAAACTTTAGAGTTCAAAGAGTAGAAGAGAGAGTTGATGGAGTTGAAAGTTTGAATGTGAAGTTGGATATGGGTATGGTGAGTTTCGTCTAATGGTAGGAAAGAAAAGAAAGTATGATGAAATTAAACGATGAAGAGGGGATTGGTTGGGGTGTGTGGCAAAGGGTATTGGGTGGTTATAGAGGGATAGGTGGCTAGGGTAATAGAAGGGGTGAAAATTAGGGTAAAAATTATTACTCACATAAGCCTTTGTAATCCCTTAAAATCAGCCCATTATTCCCTCTTTAAATGCAAACTTCCTTTTTTTTAATCCAACTCCTCCTTGTCTTGAACTCTTTTCCTAAAATTCAAACACAAATAAAAAGATAAGAATTAATTAAAAAGATAAATATGGAAAATTAAAATTAAAAATCCTAAAACAAATATGGAAAAATAAGATTTAAAATTTAAGGAAAAAATAAAACAAAAAATAAAAAAAATCCAAAATTAAAAACAAGACTAAAAAGTAAAAAAAAATACTAAAGGAGAGCATGATTATGCATCTCCTAGAGTAACCACTTCTTTGTCTCGCTCAACATGGGTGCCGGCATAGTGCTTCAATCTTTGTCCGTTAACTTTGAATTCATGTCTGTCAATGGTGGACTTGATTATCACGGCACCATGGGAGAATGGTTTTACTACTTCAAATGGCCCAGACCATCTTGATTTCAGTTTTTCCAGAAAGAGTTTTAACCGAGAATTGAAGAGAATAACTAATTGTTCGGGCAAAAATTACTGCGGCAATAGTTTCCTGTCATGCCAACGCTTCGTTTTCTCCTTGTAATTTTTTCTGTTATCGTAGGCTATGGCACGAATTTCTTCAATCTCATTGAGGTCCAATAATCGCTTTTGCCCTGCACTCTCTCAATCCATGTTAACAATTTTAATTGCCCAATAAGCCTTATGCTCGATTTCTACCGGCAAGTGGCAAGTCTTTCCATAAACAAGTTTGTAGGGTGACTGCCTAAAGATATCTTGAATGTTGTTCGATAGGCCCAAAGTGCTTCATCAGTTCTTGCGGACCAATCCTTTCGAGAAGGATTAACAACTTTTTCAAGTATAACCTTTAATTCATGATTGGAAATTTTGGCTTGCCCGTTTGTCTATGGATGATATGCCGAGCCAATTTTGTGTGTTACTCTAAATCTCTCCAACATCTTGGAAATTAACCTATTGTCGAAGTATGTGCCCCCATCATTGATAATTGCCCTTGGTGTCCCGAATCGTGTGAATATGTACTTCTTCAAGAATTTTTGCACGATCTTTGAATCGTTTCTAGGTACTGTAGCTGCTTCAACCCATTTAGAAACATAGTCAATGGCAAGTAAGATATAGAGATTGCCGAAGGAGGATGGGAAGGGCCCTATAAAATCAATACCCTACATGTCAAATAGCTCAACTTCAAGGATATTCTACAGCGGCATCTCATGTCGCCTAGAAATATTGCTCGTTCGTTGACATCGATCACACTTCTTGTAAAATTCTTGAGCATCTCTGTAAAGTGTAGGCCAATAGAAGCCGGATTGTAGGACTTTAGCCGCGGTGCGTGTTCCTGCAAAATGGCCTCCATAGGGTGAAGAGTGACATTGCCGAAGCACATTGTCATGTTCCTCCCCGGGAACACATCGTCTTATCACCTGATCTGTACATTGTTTAAACAAAAGAGGCTCGCCCCAATAATAATGCTTAGCATCATGTCAGAACCGCTTCTTTCCTTGGTGAGTAAGATTATAAGGCAAAATACTACTGGCCAAAAATTTAACTAAATCAGCATACTAGAGAGTTGCCAGGCAACTAGTAATTGCTCATCCGGGAATGTGTCATGGATCTCCAAGGAGTCTGAATCTTCATTGTCTTTTTCCAACCTTGATAAGTGATCGGCAACTTGGTTTTCTGTTCCTTTCATGTCCTTAATTTCGATGTCAAATTCTTGTAAAAGTAAAATCCAACAAATTAAACGAGGTTTGGCATCTTTCTTTACTTAATTGCCAAATGATCAGTATGAACAATTACCTTAGTACCAATCAAGTAGGAACGAAACTTATCAAATGTAAAGACTACCGCTAGTAATTCTTTCTCCGTGGTGGTGTAATTTGATTATGTGTCATTTAGAGTTTTACTAGCGTAGTAAATTACATGAAAAATCTTACCTTTGCACTGCCCTAAAACAGCCCCTACCGCGTAATCACTTGCGTCGCACATAAGTTCAAAAGGTAAGGTCCAATCAGGTGGTACCACAATAGGTGCTGAAGCAAGTTGCTTTTTTAGGGCTTCAAATGCCGTGGCACAAGATTCATCAAAGTTGAAAGCCTTATCATGTTTAGGAAAATTACACAAGGGTTTAGAAATTTTAGAAAAATTATGAATAAACCTTCTGTAAAAACTTGCATGTTCGAGGAAACTTCAGATTCCTTTGTCTGGAGTTGGTAGTGGCAATCTCTCAATCACGTCCACTTTGGCTCTATCCACTTCGATTCCTTTTGACGAGATTTTATGGCCGAGCACAATACCTTCGTCCACCATGAAATGGAACTTCTCCCAATTTAGCACTGTGTCGGATTCTTCACATCGTGGCAATACCTTCTCCAAATTACCGAGACAATTGTTGAAACTATCTCCAAGTACCGAAAAATCATCCATGAATATTTCGAGTAAGTCTTCCACCATGTCAGAGAAAATTGCCATCATGCATCTTTGAAAGGTTGTCGGGGCATTGCATAACCTGAATGGCATCCTTCGAAATGCAAACGTACCATATGAGCATGTAAAAGTGGTCTTTTCCTGATCATCCAATGCTATGGCAATTTGGTTATAACCTGAGTAACCATCAAGAAAACAATAAAAAGATTTCCCTACAAGACGGTCAAGCATTTGGTCAATAAAAGGTAAAGGGAAGTGATATTTTCTAGTAACGTAATTCAACTTTCGATAATCCACACAAACCCTCCAACCGGTCACAGTCTTAGTTGGAATGAGTTCGTTGCTTTCGTTACTTACCACTGTTATACATCTTTTTTTCGGTGCACATTGTAACGGACTGACCTATGTACTGTCAGAGATAGGATATATGATACCAACATCAAGCCACTTGATGATTTCCTTCCTCACGACTTCTTTCATAGCAGGGTTAAGTCTCCTCTATGCCTCAATTTCTGGTTTATGATCATCCTCCAAAACGATTTTGTGCATACATACCACCGGGCTAATTCCCTTCAAGTCGGCAATTGTCAATCTGATTGCCTTCTTGTGCAGCTTTAACGTATCGATCAATCTCATTTCCTATTCAGGTTGTAACTTAGAAGAAATAATTATGGGTAGTGTGTTATCGGTTCCCAAATAAGCATATTTCAATTGTTCGGGCAAAGCTTTCAATTCAAGTGTCGGTGGTTGCTCAATAGAAGGTTTTTCAAGTTTACCTTCCTCACCTGAGTAATCCAATGGTTCAAAATACTTACCTGGTTGACTGATTATCCAGTTTGCTTCATCAAGCTCCTCGTCGGTCAGTTCCTTAGGGTTTTCTGTTTTGGCACTGTAATTGCTGAGGTAATTCTCTTCTACCTCAAAATTGAATTTGGTAGTGGCATGATTGGCTTGGCATTCTTCCGGTTCATTAGCATGTTTAAGAGTTTGGAAGACATTGAATTTGACTTGCTGGTCATTTACCCTCATTGTGAGCCCTCATTTCTCTACATCGATCAAGGTTCTTCCCGTTGCTAAAAATGGTCTCCCGAGAATGATGGGTGTCGACTCATTTGCTTCACAATCCAAAATAATAAAATCAGCGAGAAAAATAAATTTTTCAACTCTTACCAAAATATCTTCGATTTTTCTCTCTAGATGTACATAGGATATGTCTGCAAGTTGAAGCGTCACTATTGCTGGCCTAGCCTTCCCTATTCCCAACTTCTGGAAAACAAATTTCGACATGAGATTTATGCTTGCTCCAAGATCGCACAAGGCCTTCCCGACATAGTGATTTCTGATAGCACATGGTATGGTGAAACTGCCGAGATCCTTAAGTTTAGGTGGCATGCAGTTGTGTAGCATTACCATGCATAATTTTGTCACTGCTACAGCTTCAAACTCACCCAGCCTTGTTCGCTTAGAGATAATGTCTTTAAGGAACTTGGCATAGTTCAGCATTTGCTCTATCGCTTCTACCAACGACAAATTGATGTGAACTTGCTTCAAGATGTCTAGGAATTCTTGAATTGATATTCTTGCTACTGTCGTTTCAATCTTTGTGGGAATAGAGGTGGAATTCAAATATTCTCTTCATTCTTTTCTGGTTTCAGCTTTTTATCGTTAATTGCCCAAGCATCAAGAATTGTCAGGGTAATTGGAGCTGCATTGCTGCTGGGAATTGCCGAGGCAATTTTCGTTTCATCAATTTTAGTGTCTTTTTTGCATAGGAGATCATTCTGCTGGTTGAGTGTTCTCTTTTGGATCTTCCTCAAGCTTTCGACCACTCCGAGTGATGATTACCTTACATTGCTCGTGGCCTACTCCTTTTGTGACCTTAGTATCGCTAGGTAGTCCGCCAAGAGGTCTTGTATTCAAGTTTTGAGCGAATTTTCCTACTTATTTCTCTAATGATTTCAAGGCTGCCTCTTGATTTTGCAGTCTCATCTCAGTCTTGTTAATGAAAGCGTAGTATTTTTCATGAAACTACTATTCTCAACCATATAAGATTTAATTTTTAACATAAAAGCATTGAGAGAATTTTCCAAAGAACTAGATTGTGTTGATTGTTGCTGTGGCATCTATTGTTGTGCCATGATCTGCTGGAATCCCGATGCTTGTCCATTATGACTATTCTAATTGGGGGAATTGTGTGGATTGCTGTATGAGAAATTTAGATGCATCCTGAAGGTTGGATTGTAGGTGTTGGACGTCACATTGTTGTTCCGGTTGTAGTTTCCAACATAAAAACTTGATTCTGGGTTTTGTAAACACTTAGAAGAATCATGGTTACCATTACGTAAATCACAAATTGAATCTACTTCCTTGATCTCATGTGTGTTCTTTCGTCGCTATATATTCTTAACCAAATTGGTTAGTGTGACCAATTGTGTGGAAATTGATCTCGATGAATCAAACTCATTTATCGTGGCGTTTCGTCTGACTATTCCCCTTCAGGTAGTTGGTAATTGATAGTCGCTCTTGACAAGACGGTTTAGAATCTCTATTGCTTCTTCTGGTGACTTGTCAAGTAGTATGCCATTTGCTGAGGCATCTAGCATTATCCTTGTCAGCGTATTGACTAAGTTGTATAACATCATCACTTGTGTCCATAATGGGAATCCGTGCATGGGACATTTGTGTAAAAGCTCTTTGTATTGCTCTAACGCCTCGTACATAGACTCATTGTCTGCCTGCTGAAAAGAAGTAATATCATTACACAATTTATTAGTCATATTTGTAGAACTAAATATAGCAATGAAATCATGACATAAATCCGTCCAAGATCCTTTAGATCCGGTTGGAATACTATTCAACCACGTTTTTGCCCTATCCCTAAGTGAATAAGGAAATAATTTCAGCCTTAGGAAATCCTCATGGACTCCTTGTAGTTTAAATGAATTGCAAATCTCCAAGAATGATTTGAGATGTTGTCTGGCATCTTCAGTGGCCGATCCACCAAATTGTCCGATTGTGTTGATCATGTTGAACATCACAAGTTTCAATTCGAAGTGGGCAGCTTCTATTTGTAGGTGTGATAGCTCCTGGATTAAGACCGTTTAGATCCTCTTCTAGGTAGTCTCAGATTGGTCTATTCCTGACATGCATTGGTTGCTCGATTTGAGCTCCTCATCCTATTACCACATTATTTTGATTGTCGCCTGGGACAATAGGATCTGCCATTACTGCTCTTTGCTCACGTCTTCTCCTATGAAGAACTCGTTCTATTGCAGGTTCAAATGTGTATTCTGGTGATGTTGGTCTCGCCCAGGTCATACACAGATGCAAAACCAAAATTGTAAGTCCCTTGAAACCGAAAAGTAAACAAAACAAAAAGAAATAAAGGTGCAAGAATTTAAAAACAAATTCGCTATTGCCAATCCCCGACAACGGCGCCAAAAACTTGTTGTGTGTTTAGAGTGCTTCGCAATTGGTGCAAGTATACACGTCGAAAGTTATAGTATAGATTAGATATCATCTCCACAAGGATTGGTGCTACTTCAGGAATCTAACTTCTTGCACTATAAAAATAAAAGCACAATTGATACTAGGGGTTGATTTTGACGAGTAAAGTAAAAGAAACAAGTAAATTAAGAAAAGATGTAATCAAATAAGAGAGTAGGCCGGGTTATCGTGAGCCGTGGAGTGAGGATCGAATGGACCGTCGTGGTAATTGAGTAGCCGTCGGATTGTCAGGGCAATTCTTCCGTAATTGCCTGATTGGATTGCCTAGACAATGATCCCGTGATTTCCTGGGCAATTAAGAATGGGGTGATTACTTGGGCTATTGTGTGACAACTTTCAAAGTTCGGTGGAGCGTTCTTCAATGATTCCTCGTTATACCTAACGCGAAATACTGTTAATTGTACATGCCTTGATAATACATTCATGCGTAAACCAAGGGGAACAACACCCAATCTTGCGCTCCTCTTAGCCATTGAAATTCGTAACTTATCCCTAATCCGAATTACTCTTCACCAAATTTCGTTTGTATGAAAACCATGCTCATTCGTTTCTTGAATCTAACTCTGCCGATATTAGATAAATATGTGAAATCACGAGATCCTCTCCCAATTCACTCACAATCAAAATTAGGAACCAAGAATGAACAAACTTTGAAATTGAATTGCAACTCAAAAACCTAAACAAAATCCAAACGTCTCACAACCACAAAAATAGAATAACCCAAACCAATTAAATTTAGTTCATGGTTTGGTGTAAAATAAACACAAGAAAGATAAAGAAAAATGTCGACGACCTCTCATCCTCCCTTCTTTGCTTGTGATGGCTTGCCTCCTTTAAATAGGGTATGACTAGGTCAAATTCTTCTTATATTTGGAAATTATGAGTTTAAATTGGCATTGAATGTAAAAGAGATACACCTCTTTTATTTATTTACTTTCCTAATATTCATTTTGAACTTTTGGGAATTAATCTCCTTTAGATATCTTCACTGAATTTCAAATCTTCTAGAATTTAATCCCATAAAATCGGCAACCACATTTTCTTGTCCTCACTTTGCAATTTGATCCTGCACGCACAAAACATACACTAGAAGCACAATTTTCTACTAAAATTAACCAATTTATGTAATCAAGCACAACGATGAAGGAAACAAAGAAATTATGCATGAATGACTAAATATGCAACTAAAATGAGCCTAAGTCTAGCAATAATTAAGAGTAAATAGGGTAAAAATATAGTACTTTTACACACTTAACACCACCAAAATTCAAATCTTCAAAAAATTTCCTCAAGTGTTCAAAAATTCCTTACATTTCAAAAATATTTTTTTAAAAAATTCAAAATAAAAAGCAAAGACTATTAAATTTCTAGAGATTTTCAAAAAATGTCGCTACAGCTGGCGACTCCTCTAGGGACCGGTTTTGGTTTTAAAACAAAAGAGAGAAAAACCTTTTTAAAATAATTACTGTTTATTAATACCGAAGGTTGTGAATTAAAGTGACAAGTAAGTCAACATTTGTTTATGAATGCGAGTTCATTTTAATGCATTTAAATTTGACATTAAAGCCCGTTTCTTTAAGTGGGGGAAAACTCTAGTGCTTTCGTGTGGATATTGTTCCTCTGTATGGGCCTAGTAAGTACCTCTGGGGCTCGACTACCCTATGTTTTCGTGGGAATATTGTTTTCCCGTACGGACATAGCGAAAGGGTCCACCTGAATTGAACTCTGTTGAAAGGAACCTATAATGGGTGATGACCGAGGGCCTTGCTACCCTTAGGAGGGGACAACGAGGACAGTTCGGGTACTGGTAAGCCCACCCCCTTTAGAGCCATACGAATAACCTAGGTGTTTTAGATCGAGTAAGTAGGGTATTCTTCCTGCTTGACGCTTTGTTTCTCTATTTTATTACCGACACTAATTATTTTACTTTGTGATTCATTTCGCATATGTATTGCTTGCATCAACATTACATGACATAAAGGTGTTGGTTTGGGAGTTTTAACCAATTAGAGATCTTTCATTATGGATGAGGAGTTGTCTAAAAAAGAGGAGACGCGCTCAGGAATCCGACATTACTTTAAAGCCGGCCAGAATCAGAATAGAAGCTACGATTCAAGACCATTTAGGTAGCTTCGTGATCCTAGCCGACTCCTTCAAGGTCAAAGATCAATACAACACATTTTCAATAAACCTGTCGCAAGAAGACTTTCAAGATTAGAAATATGCACAAGAAAACTATATGGGATTTTTTGAGATCGAAGCCAGCCAGTGCCCACCATTCATCATTTAAAGCACATTCATGTTGCTTGTCAACTTATTCAAGAGACAGCCCGGTATGTGAAGATTCTAGTCGTTGAAAACGAATCACTCTATCCTTGCATTACTTCGCGAACAATTTTTTTTCAATTATTTGGAGCCCTCGAAGAATTCGAAGGTAGGTTCGAGACTCGAAAGATCGTCTACCTCCTTTGTAGTGAGAATCTTTCCAATCCTAGGAAAGTTGCTAAAGGGTGACCATCAAAAGGGGTCAGCACCTTTGCTTGCATACATCCTTGCATTTTATTTTTTGTCCCGTGCATCTAATAGCATATATTTTGCATGAATTAATTAAAACCATAAGATTAATAGTGGGAATCTTTTGGTAGTAAATTCAAGTCACAACCATCCCGCACTCGTACGACAGACGTTCTCAGACTAGATTCATGGAAAATAGATTGGCTACTGTTGAAAAGTCGCAAAGGGACATCAAGGAACACTTGAACAGTATCGAGTTAAGAATTGAAAAATCTCAAGAGGAGATCATAGCCCGCATCACTGCTCTACTAGAAATGAGGGAAGGAAAAGCCTACATTGTCGATGAACATTCTAATGTGGAGAACTTAGGCAGAAACACATCTCATACGAAGGCTCAAAATGAAGGGTTAGTTCTAAAAAGTGTCCACATAGCCGGAGCATCTGCTAACAACCCGGTCGATGTGAGGCATAGTTTTGAGAATGATGCGGATATCCCAGATTTGAATATGATGAGCGAGATAGAGACAAGACTAAAAAGGGAATTTGAGAAGAAGTTTAAGGAGCAATGCCTCTAAGTGGAAGAGAAGGTCAGCTCGAAGCAATTGAACGATGACTACAGAATTTATGCCTATGAATTGAGCTTGGTATCTGATTTAGAAATCCTGCCAAAGTTTAAGGTCCCAGACTTCGAGAAGTATGATGGAACTACTTGTCCTTCAGCCCACTTGACTATGTATTGCTGTAAGATGGTGACACACTTAAGGAATGAGAAGCTTCTTATCTTTTGCTTCCAAGATAGCTTAACCGGGGCAGCTGGCTGTTGGTACGCTCAACTAAGCAGTGCCAATGTGAAGACTTGGAAGGATCTCTCGAGAATTTTTCTCGAGCAATACAAACACGTAAAAGACATGGTCCCAAATTGAACTTTGCTTCAGGGTTTAACTCATTGGCAAAATAAGAATGTCAGACAGTATTCCCAAGATGGAGGGACATTATGACGCAAGTTCAGCCGCTTATTTTGGATAGTGAAATCACTCGCTTGTTTAAGGACACACTACAAGGTCCACTCTTTGAGAAAACAATCAGCAATGTATCCTTAGGATTAGCCGAATTTGTGAATGCGGCGGAATCCATTGAGGCTGCTTTCAAGAACGGCAAGCTCAAGATCGGGGAAAATCTGCCAAAATACCTGAAGAAAAGAGACAATGAGGTGAGCTATGTAAATACTCATTGCCTGAGTAATGTCATGATTGCACCAAAAACGGTGGAGGTCTTCACGCTTTTACCTATAACTTACAGTGAGCTATATCCCAAGCTCTACGAGGCAGATTTGGTTCGTCCTTATCACCTTACTCAATTGCAACCTCCTTATCCATCTCGGTATGATCCCAAGTCTAAGTGTGAGTATCATGCGGGAACCCCTGGCCATAAAATCAAAAACTGTAAAGCCTTCAAGAGGATGGTTCAGAACTTGATCAACACCGGCGTTCTGCAGGTTAACACACAAGATGTGGCTACCAATCATTTGCCTAATCATAGTGGTCACTAAAGGATTAGTTTCTTTTGAGAAGTCAAGAAAGCAAGATCGGCCCCCAGTTGCCAGAACCTTTAGATGCATCTTACCTTTGTCTTTGTCTTAGATGTCAGTTTGCACAAATGTCCTTGCATTCTCTGTTTTTCTTTTCCCGTTTTAAACCAATCCTACTACTTCTGCCCGGAAGTAGCAATGATCTTTTGTAAATGGCACTTTTCATGTTTGCAATTTTTATTTTAATGAAAATATGCAGTTTGTTAAATTATGAGTATATGTATATCTTATCTTACCTCCGAAGGTCCTTGGATATCACATGCCTGTTCTGAATTCGATTTGAATACAAAGATTAATCGAATGGTAGTATCACGATGAAGTATGATTTCTTGCTCAACACGCCCAGGTCGATAAAGCACGAGAAGCAAGACTACTACTCCCTCGATAATGTTCGATGATGAAAAAATCTCCTAGGAAAGACCGACGGAGTCGCTTGAACTTGAGAATTCCTTTAACACACTTAAAAAAATCTCTTAAGAAATGAACAATTAATGAAGCTGTCAATCTTATAAGGAACTAGATTCCACCGGTTTAATACCCCAGTATCAGAGATAAATCTCTAAAAATCAATGAACAATTGAATAAGTCTCGGAACATCCTGATGAAGTTGTGGGGAGACGAACAAATCTAATTAGGAATTAGATTCCACCAGTTCAATATCCTAGCGTCAGTGATGGATCTTTGAAGGCACTGACACAATCATAGCTGTAGTTAATTTTTAATTTATGTTTATGCCCCAAATTCTCACAAGGATGATTATAAAAGGAGAAAATATTGAGAACTAGAAGGGGCAGTTTTCAAACGGATCAAGCAAATACCATAATCATGAGGATGAACCGAGCATTCGAGAAAGATATCACAACTTCAAATATCGCCACAACATTCAAAGGCAAGCCATTGATCACTGAGGGTTGAATCTAAGACACCCTCGTATTGGATATCCAATTAATCATATTATTTTTCTTTTCCTTTCAAATTTCTGGGTTTCTAAGGCCTGTATATTAATTTAAAAATGCATCACTCATTAAAGTATCAGTTAGCAAAGTGACCCTTTTAAACAAAATTCTTTTATTTAATTTTTTTTTTCAAATTGCAAGGCTTTTTATGCAAATGACCATCTTGGGTTGACAAAGAGTAACAGGGCCAAAACATGAAAGGGCAATAGAAGATGAAGTATCCCTCGAAGAATGGGGCAACTCTATTGCAAAATGAAAAGAACTTTAAAGCTTGAGATCCCGAGTCAAAATTGACAAGAGAATGCTTTTTGGGCCAGTTGTGATGAAAAAGGGAAAATTTGTCAGCAACAAGAGGATAAGAGTTAGCAAAAAATTTTTGGGGCAAGAAGATGATAAGTCAGTCGAGATCTCTCCAGATCAAATTAACCAATTGAACGATGTTCAAAAAGAACAATCAAGAATAGAACTTTAAAGATACACCGTGATAGGTTGAGCCCGAGTGTGAGATGGGGTATTCTAGCCGCAATAGGGCCTCAGTGGAAAAAATAAGATCAAGATTTTTCAATCAACTCCCTTAAGGAATAAGACTCGCCCAAGTGGTCCTCAATTAGCATTCATCCATGCATCATACATAGTTAGACATCCTTAGGTTAGGAGTATGCTAACTCATGCATCAATCATTTTATCTTTTTGACAGACTCAAAGATTTTAATCTGTAACTTCGCGATGGAAGAAGTAGATTTTCAACAAGATCTCAATTCATGCTTTCATGAATCAAAGCTAAGATTTCGATCCATGACTGTATGAAAATTGGATCACAACAAAGAATAAAGAGTTCCCAACTTGAAGAACTCATCCAGCAAGAACCAAGAGTTCCATTAAGAGGAACATATCTAGCAAAATTTCCAGGTGTTACTTCAAGATCTACACCAAAGCCCTTAGTGCATCATTCATTTCTAAACTGACAACCTTCAGTGTTGGAAGTTTAAATCGTCACCAGTCTCCATGTGCTCGACTTTATTTTTTAGGCCATCAATAAGACCTCTCATGTGCTTGGTCAGCTAGATATCAGCAACCTTTATGTGCTCGACTTCATTTTCTAGCCATTAGTAAGACCTCTCATGTGCTTGGTGAGCTAGGCCGTTCGTAAATCCTATAGTGTTGGACCTTCTTTTTGGCCATCAATAAGACCTCTCATGTGCTTGGTGAGCCAGATATCAGCAGCCTTCATGTGTTCAACTTTATTTTTTAGCCATCAGTAAGACCTATCATGTGCTTGATGAGCAAGCCTACCCATAAAATCCTCTAGTGTTGGATCTTTATTTTTGGCCATAAGTAAGACCTCTCATGTGCTTGGTGAGCCAAACCGTCTACAAAGCCTTCAGTGCTTATTTGTTTATCTCTCAGACCATCAACAAGACCTGCAGTGCAAGATGATTCGAGCTTCGAACCGCAAATAGGGAAGTACGACAAAATTAGTGATTTTAGTCTTTGCTCTATCCTTGTTAACACAAGAATGAACAAAGAGGGGCAACTGTAATCGCTAATTTTATACGAGCTATTTTGTTTCCTTTTTAATAATGGGCTTTTATTATCTACTATATTACTATTATATCATATTGTATTATCACTATATTATTACATCATATTACTATTACTACTATTATTATTTATTATTATATGTTATTATATTATTTTATAATTATAATTATCATTATTAAATGAAAACAGAAATTAAAAAAAATCCAAAAAGATTATTATAATAAAGCCTAAAAGTCTTTTATAGTCCATTCACAAGTATTTAAAACCCAATATATATAAATATATTACAATTTGGCTTAATATAGGCCCTAAATAACCAAAATCCTAAGCCCGGTACACCAAAAGTCCCTAATATCCTTATGTTTCTGTGTAGGCAAATGTAAACCGTTAGATCTATTTTAGATCTGACGGTCCAGATGCAACAGAGGAAACCCTAATTAGGGTTCTGTCACCTTCCTTGGCTCCGCGTTGCATCGACCATTGGATCAAGACTTCATCGAATAGCTTGGATGAAGGCAGGAGAACTCTCCAGAACCTGTACGCTTCTCGCGCGGCTTATCGGCTTCCCACACGCGCGCAAAGCTCACACCCATACTCTTTGTCTTCCCACGTGCCTTGTTGGTGGTCCCCTAGCATCCTCATCGGCCACGTCGCCCCACTAGTAGTTCCGTCTCCACCGCTATACATGCAAAAATAGGTCAATTATCAGAATATTGTACGCACCGCATGCCAAAAACAACAAAAATAACCATGCACAATATCAGAAATGCCAGAATCTGCAAGCCACCAATTTCAGAATAGGCATAGCACATGGATTTTAGCTTACTTTTTTTTTCTTTTTTTCTTGTAATTTTCGGGTATAAAGCCGAACTCAGAACCAAATGTAAACCCTACGGGGACATTTACAGAAAGAAATACAAACAAAAAGCTTCAGAGGTATTGCTTTTCTTGGCATGCATAAGAGTAATAAAGTAGTTAGGGTTTGAGAGTTTACCCTTCCGGTCTCTTTGCCCCGTTGCCTTCTAATACCAACGGTGATAGGCATTGATTTCCCAACAGAAGTCGAATAGGGTGAGCCATTTAGATTGGATCGAAAGTTTTGTTTTTAGAGAAAAATGAGTCTTTTGAGACTATTTTCCTTTGCCGAGACCTTTTTTTGTTGTTAAGGCGGAAGGAGCGTTTTTACAACGGCGTTAGGATTTCGGTGGTATGTTTAAGTCTCTGGCACGACGGAACATGGTGGTCGGTTTCTAGGTTTGAGGAAGAACGCACGGTGGCGTTCTTCCCCTTTTCAAAAAGAAAATTTAGTTTTTTTAAGGTCTAAAGTCTAGTTTTTATCAAATGGCCCGAAAGGGCCTATTTTTTGGCCAAAAGATGTCTTTTATAGTCGTTTTAAAATATTAAAAAGGTTTATTTACCATTTTAAACCCTCCGCCCATAAGTATTCCCCCGCATTAATCCTTCCGTCTCTCTAATTTCTTTCCGCAGTCATTGAAACTTCCATCAAATTTCTAATTGCGTCCCCATTTTGGCTCCGGTCTGGCTTCTAGTGGTTAATTTCTTTTTTCGGTCCCTTGAGTCCGCTTAGTTCTTTTATTTTGGTCCCTCTTCCCCGATTTAATTAGTTTTGCTATTGGTAAAGTTGCACATTTGATCCTTCTGCATTTGCATATTTATTTTTCGTTCTAATATATATTTTTATGCTTTTAAGTTATTTTGTGTTATATGTTGGTTTGTTCGTGAATATATATATTAATATATGTATTATTATACTATATAGTAGTATATTAAAGGTTTTAAATATGTATAATATATGTCCCGTAGGATATAGTATCTATATATTTTATTTTTTTTCAAACCATATATTATATATACATACTGTTTCATAGTATATACATATATTAATTTTTAATTTAGCTTACATATTCATATAGTCTCTTTCGTTTTATATATATACACACTCTTTTAATTACTACTGTTCACATGTTTTTGTGTCCTATTATATGTTCGAATTATGTTGCCTAGTTCTCTCGTATCGCTCACCGTGTTTTATGTTGCATCTTGACCTATTAAACTGTCAATGCGGTGTCTTTTTATTCGAGGATAAACGAGGTTAATATCAAACGCAGTGATTGTAACTCTTCGGTTTATTCTCGAGTAAACGGACCTTTAAAATTTACTCGTACCTATAACCAAATTTTGATTTAAATGTCGCTTTAATTTGGAAAATTCAGTATTAAAAAGCGGTAATTAATTTTTTTTACTAACTTTGGGTGGTATGGGGTGATGATCCTTCCCCATCCGTAACCGACTCTCGAACTCATTTTCAATCGAATCTGTGGTTTCATTTTCGGTGTCCGGTCCATCCCATTTAAAACGACTGGTGGCGACTCCCACATTTTATCTTCAAACATTTTTTAAAACAAATTTCCCCATTTTCAAATATTCCCTAACTAATTTCTTAATACTTTCAAACATCTTCGATTTTTTATCATCTTTTTTATTCTCAAATATTCTTAAATATCTTCAATTTTTTTAAGTATTTTCACCATCAATTTGTTTCCAAAAAAATCAAACTTTTCCAAAAATCCCCCATTTTTCAAAACTTTTCAAAATATCCACCAAAATTCAAATCTTTAAAAAATTTCCTCAAGTCTTCAAAAATTCCTTAAATTTCAAAAATATTTTTTTAATTCAAAATAAAAGCAAACATTATTAAATTTCTAGCGATTTTCAAAAAAGGTCGCTACAGCTGGCGACTAGTTTTGGTTGTAAAACAAAAGAGAGTCAGGCCTTTTTAAAATAATTATCGTTTATTAATACCGAAGGTTTTTAATTAAAGTGACAAGTAAATCAACATTTGTTTATGAATGCGAGTTCATTTTAACGCATTTAAAATTTGACATTAAACTCGTTTCTTTAAGTGGGGAGAAAACGCTAGTGCTTTCGTGTGGATATTGTTCCTCCGTATGTGCCTAGTAAATACCTTCGGGGCTCGACTACCCTATGTTTTCGTGGGAATATTGTTTCCCTGTACGGACATAGCGAAAGGGTCCCACTGAATTGAACTCGGTTGAAAGGAACCTATAATGGGTGATAACTGGGGGCCTTGCCACTCTTAGGAGGGGACAGCGAGGACAGTTTGGGTACCGTTTAGACCCAAAACTGCATGTGGAGAACATAGTAAGCCCACCCCTTTTAGAGCCATGCGGATAACCTAGGTGTTTTAGATCGGGTAAGTAGGTTTTTTTTCCTGCTTGTTGCTTTGTTTCTCGATTTTATTACCCGACACTAATTATTTTACTTTGTGTTTCATTTCGCACATGGATTGCTTGCATCAACATTGCATGACATAAAGATGTTGGTTCGGGTGGTTTATCCCATTAGAGATCTTTCATTATGGATGAGGGGGTTGTCTAAAAAAGGAGGAGGCACGCTCATGAATCTGACATTGCTTTAAAGCCGGCAAGAATCAGATTCGAAGCTAAAATTCATGACCTTTTAGGCGCCTTCGTGATCCTACCCGACTCCTTCAAGGTCAAAGATCAATACAACAGATTTTCAATGAGCCTGTCGCAAGAAGACTTTCAAGATTAGAAATATGCACAAGAAAACTACGTGGGATTTTTTGAGATCGAAACCAGCCAGTGCCCGACTTGAAGCGACCATTCATCATTTAAAGCACATTCATGTTGCTAGTCAACATATTCAAGAGGTAGCCCGGTATACGAAGATTCCAGTCGTTGAAGACGAATCATTCCATCCTTATATTACTTCGCGAACAATTTTTTTCAACTATTTGGAGCCCTCGAAGAATTCAAAGGTAGGTTCGAGACTCGAAAGATCGTCTACCTCCTTTGTAGTGTGAATCTTTCCAATCCCATGAAAGTTGCTCAAGGGTGACCATCAAAAGGAGTCAACACCTTTGCTTGCATACATCATTGCATTTTATTTTTTCCCCACGCATCTCATAGAATATTTTTTGCATGAATTAATTAAAACCATGGGATTAATAGTGGGAATCTCATGGTAGTAAGTTCAAGTTGCAACCATTCCGCACTCGTACAACACACGTTCTCAGACTAAATTCATGGAAGATAGATTGGCTACTGTTGAAAAGTCACAAAGGGACATTGAGGAATGCTTGAACAGTATCGAGTCAAGGATTGAAAAATCTCAGGAAGAGATCATAGCACGTGTCACTGCTATGCTAGAAAGGAGGGAAGGAAAAGCCCACATTGTCGATGAACGTTCCAATGTGGAGAACTTAGGCGAAAATGCATCTCATACGAAGGCTGAACCGGAAGGTTCAGTTCTGAAAAGTATCTACATAGCCAAGGCATCTACTAACAACCAGATCGATGCGGGGCATAGTTTTGAGAATGATGCAGATATCCCAGATTTGAATATAATGAACGAGATAGAGACAAGACTGAAAAGAGAATTTGAGAAGAAGTTTGAGGAGCAATACCTCCAAGTGGAAAAGAAGGTCAGCTCGATGCAAGTGACCGATGACTACGAAATTTATGCCTATAAATTGAGCTTGGTAACTGATTTAGAAATCCCGCCAAAGTTTAAGGTCCCAGACTTTGAGAAGTATGATGGAACTACTTGTCCTTCAGCCCACTTGACTATGTATCGCCGTAAGATAGCGGCACACTTAAGGAATGAGAAGCTTCTTATCTTTTGCTTCCAAGATAGCTTAACCGGGGTAGCTTCCCGTTGGTACGCTCAACTAAACCGTGCCAATGTGAAGACTTGGAAGGATCTCTCGAGAATCTTTCTCGAGCAATACAAACACGTGAAGAACATAGTCCCAAATTGAACTTTGCTTCAGGGTTTAAATTAGTGGCAAAATGAGAATGTCAGACAGTATGCCCAAAGATGGAGGGATATCGCGGCGCAAGTTCAGCCGCCTATTTTAGATAGTGAAATCACCCGCTTGTTTGTGGACATACTGCAAGGTCCACTCTTTGAGAAAACAATCAGCAACGTATCCTTGGGATTAGCCAAATTTGTCAATGCGGCAGAATCTATTAAGGCTGCTTTCAAGAATGGCAAGCTTAAGACCGGGGAAAATCTACAAATGTACCCAAAGAAAAGAGACAATGAGGTGGGCTATGTGAATACTCATCGCCCGAGTAATGTCACGATTACACCAAAGACGGCGGCATCAAGTTCAAAGGGTCTCGGTCGAAAGGAGCCTAAGAAGGAGGAGGTCTTTACGCCTTTACCTATGACTTACAGTGAGCTATATCCCAAGCTCTACGAGGCATATTTGGTTCGTCATTATCACTTTACTCTAATGCAACCTCCTTATCCATCTTGGTATAATCCCAAGGCTAATTTTGAATATCATGCGGTAACCCCTGGCCACAACATCAACAACTATAAAGCCTTCAAGAGGATGGTTCAGAACTTGATCAACACCGGCGTTATGTAGCTTGACACACCAGATGTGGTTACCAATCTTTTACCTAATCACGGTGGTCACTAAAGGATTAGTTTCTTTCGAGAAGTCAAGAAAGCAAGATCGGCCCCTAGTTGCCAGAACCTTAGATTCATCTTACCTTTGTCTTTGTCTTAGATGTTAGTTTGCACAAATATCCTTGCATTTTCTATTTTTCTTTTCCTGTTTTAAATCAATCCTACTACTTCTGGCCCGGAAGTAGCAATGATCTTTTGTAAACGGCACTTGTCATGTTTGCAAGTTTTTACTTTAATGAAAAGATGCATTTTGTTAAATTATGAGTATATGTACATCTTCTCTTACCTCTGAAGGTCCTTCGATATCACATGCCTGTTGTGACTTCAATTCGAATGCAAAGATTAATCGAATGTTGGGATCATGATGAAGTATGATTTCTTGCTCAACATGCTCAAGTAAGTAAAGCACGAGAAGCAAGACTACTACTCCCTTGATAATGTTCGATGATGAAAAATTCTCCTAGGAGAGACCGACGGAGTTGCTTGAACTTGAGAATTCCTTTAACACACTTAAAAAAATCTCTTAAGAAATGAATAGTTAATGAAGCTGTCAATCTAATAAGGAACTAGATTCTATCGGTTCATTACCCCAATATCATAGATAAATCTCTAAAAATCAAAGAACAATTGAATAAGTCTCGAAACATCCAGATGGAGCTGTAGGGAGAAGAACAAATCTAATAAGGAACTACATTCCACCAGTTCAATATTCTAGCGTCAGTGATGGATCTTTGAAGGCACTGACACAATCATAGTTTTAATTAATTTTTAATTTATGTTTATACCCCGAATTCTCACAAGGATAATTCTAAAAGGAGAAAATATTGAGAACTAGAAGGGGTAGTTTTCAAACGGATCAAGCAAATACCATAATCATGAGGATGAACTGAGCATTCGAGAAAGATATCACAACTTCAAATATCGGCACAACATTCAAAGGCAAGCCATTGATCACTGAGGATTGAATCTAAGACACTCTCGCATTGGATATCCAAGGAATCCTATTCTTTTTCTTTTCCTTTCAAATTTTTGGGTTTCCAAGCCCTGTATATTAATTTAAAAATGCACCACTCATTAAAGTGTCAGTTAGCAAACTGACCCTTTTAAACAAAATTCTTTTATTCAAAAATTGTTTTCAAATTGCAAGGCTTTTGATGCAAATGACCTTCTTGGGTTTACAAAGAGTAATAAGGCCCAAACATGAAAGGGCAGTGGAAGATGTAGTATCCCTCGAAGAATGGGGCAACTCTGTTGCAATATGACAAGAACTTTGAAACTTGAGATCCCGAGTTAGAATGGACAAGAGAAGGCTTTTTGGGCCAGTTCTGATGGAAAAGGGAAAATTTGTCAGCAACAAAAGAACAAGAGTTAGCAACAAAATTTTTGGGGCAAACTTTTATTGGGGCATGAAGATGATAAGTCAGTCGAGATCTCTCCAGATCAAATTAACCAATTGAACGATGTTCAAAAAGAACAATCAAGAATAGAAATTTAAAGATACACCATAAAAGGTTGAACCAGAGTGTGAGATGGGGTATTCTAGCCGCAATAGGGCCTTAGTGGAAAAAACAAGATCAAGATTTTTCAATCAACTCTCTTAAAGAAGAAGACTCGCCCAAGTGGTCCTCAATTAGCATTCATTCATGCATTATACATAGTTAGACATCCTTAGGTTAGGAACATGCTAACTCATGAATCAATCATTTTATCTTTTTGATAGATTCACAGATTTGAATCCGCAACTTCGCGATGGAAGAAGTAGATTTTAAGGAATATCTCAATTCATGCTTTCATGAATCCAAGCAATATTTTGATCCATGACTGTATGAAAAGTGGATCACAACAAAGAATCAAGAGTTCCCAACTTGAAGAATTCATCTAACAAGAACCGAGGGTTCCTATTAAGAAAAACGCATCTAGCAAATTTTCCAGGTGTTACTTCAAGATGTACACCAAATCCCTCAGTGCATCATTCATTTCTGAATTGACAACCTTCAGTGTTGGAAGTTTAAGTCATCACCAGCCTCCATGTGCTCGACTTTATTTTTAGACCATCGGTAAGACCTCTCATGTGGTTGGTGAGCTAGATATCACCAGCCTTTATGTGCTCGACTTCATTTTCTAGCCATTAGTCAGACCTCTCATGTTCTTGGCGAACTAGGTCGTCCGTAAATCCTCTAGTGTTGGACCTTCATTCTGGCCATCAATAAGACCTCTTATGTGCTTGGTGAGCTAGATATCAGTAGTCTTCATGTGCTTGACTTTATTTTCTAGCAATCAGTAAGACCTCTCATGTGCTTGATGAGCTAGCCTATCCATAAAATCCTCTAGTGTTGGATCTTTATTTTTGGCCATCAGTAAGACCTCTCATATGCATGGTTATCCAAATCGTCTACAAAGCCTTCAGTGCTTATTTGTTTATCTCTCAGACCATCAACAAGACCTGCAGTGCATGATGATTCGAGCTTCGAACTGCAAACAGGGAAGTATGACAAAATTAGTGATTTTAGTCTTTGCTCTATCCTTGTTAACACAAGAATGAGAAAAGAGGGGCAGCTGTAATCACTAATTTTGTCCGAGCTATTTTGTTTCCTTTTCAATAATGGGCTTTTATTACTTACTATATTACTATTATATCATATTGTAGTACCTCTACATTATTACATCATATTACTATTAATTCTATTATTATATGTTATTATATTATTTTATAATTATAATTATCATTATTAAATGAAAACAAAAATTAAAAAAATCTAAAAAGATTATTATAATAAAGCCTAAAAGTCTTTTATAGTCCATTCACAAGTATTTAAAACCCAATATTTATATAAATACATTACAATTTGGCTTAATATAGGCCCTAAATAACCAAAATCCTAAGCCCGGTTACACCAAAAGTCCCTAATATCCTTATGTTTCTGTGTAGGCAAATATCAACCGTTAGATATATTTTACATCTGACGGTCCATATGCAGCAGAGGAAACCCTAATTAGGGTTCTGTCACCTTCCATGGCGCCGCGTTGCATCGATCATTGGATCAAGATTTCATCAAACGGCTTGGATGAAGGCAGGAGAACTCTCTAGGACCTGCACGCGTCCATGCGCGGCTTATCGGCTTCCCATACGCTCGTGGAGCTCACACCCAGACTCTTTGTCTTCCCACGCGCCTTGCTGGTGGTCCTCTAGCGTCCTCATCAGCCACGTCGCCCCACCAGTAGTTTCGTCTCCATCGCCGTACATACAAAAATATGCAAGTTATCAGAATATTGTACGCACCCACATGCCAGAAACAACAAAAATAACCATGCACAATATCAGAAATGCCAGAATGTCCAAGCCACCAATTTCATAATAGGCATAGCACAAGGATTTCAGCTTACTTGTTTTTTTCTTTTTTTTTCTTGTAATTTTCGACTATAAAGCCGAACTCAGAACCAAATGTAAACCCTACGGGGACATTTACAAAGAGAAATACAAACAAAAAGCTTCAGAGGTATTGTTTTTCTTGGCATGCATAAGAGTAATAAAGTAGTTAGGGTTTGAGAGTTTACCCTTCCGGTCTCTTCGCCTCGTTGCCTTCCAATACCGACGGTGATAAGTCCCGATTTCCCAACAGAAATCGAATAAGGTTAGGTTGGATCGAAAGGTTTGTTTTTAGAGAAAAAAGAGTCTTTTGAGACTATTTTCCTTTGCTGAGACCTTTTTTTGGTTGTTAAGGCAGAATGAGCTTTTTTACAACGAAGTTAGGAATTCGGTGGTATGTTTAAGTCTACGGCACGGCAGAATGCGGCAGCTGGTTTCTGGGTTCGAGGAAGAACGCACGACGGCGTTCTTCCCCTTTTCAAAGAGAAAACTTAGTTTTTTTAAGGTCTGAAGTTTTGGTTTTATCAAATGGCCCGAAGGGCCTATTTTTTGGCTAAAAGTCGTCTTTTATAGTCTTTTAAAATATTAAAAATGTTTATTTACCATTTTAAACCCTCCTCCCCTAAGTATTCACCGCATTAATCTTCCCGTCTCTCTAATTTCCTTTCGCAGTCATTGAAACTTCCATCAAATTTCCAATTGCGTCCCCATTTTGGCTCCGGTCTGGCTTCTAGTGGTTAATTTCTCTTTTCGGTCCCTTGAGTCCATTTGGTTCTTTTTTTTGGTCCCTCTTCTCTGATTTAATTAGTTTTGCTATTGGTGAAGTTGCACATTTGATCATTCTGCATTTGCATATTTATTTTCCGTTCTAATATATGTTTTTTATGCTTTTAAGTTATTTTGTGTTACATGTTGGTTTGTTCGTATATATATATATATTATACTATATAGTAGTATATTAAAGGTTTTAAATATGTATAATATATGTCCCGTAGGATATAGTATCTATATATATATTTTTTGAAACCATATATTATATATACATAATGTTTCATAGTATATACATATATTAATATTTAATTTAGCTTACATATTCATATCGTCTCTTTCGTTTTATATATATACACACGCTTTTAATTACTACTGTTCACATGTTTGTGTGTCCTATTATATGTTCGAATTATGTTGCCTGGTTCTCTCGTATTGCTCATCATGTTTTATGTTGCATCTCGACCTATTAAACTGTCAATGCGGTGTTTTTTTATTTAAGGATAAACGAGGCTAGTATCAAGCACAGTGATGGTGGCTCTTCGGTTTATTCTCGAATAAACGGACCCTTAAAATTTACTCGCACTTATAACCAAATTTTGATTTGGAAAATTCAGTATTAAAAAGCGGTAATTAATTTTTTGGTACCAACTTTGGGCGGTATGGGGTGCTGATCCTTCTCCATTTTCAATCAAATCTCTAGTTTCATTTTCGGTGTCCGGTCTACCCCATTTAAAACGACCGGTGGCGACTCCCACATTTTATCTTCAAACATTTTTTTAAAACAAATTTTCCCATTTTCAAATATTCTCTAACTAATTTCTTAATACTTTCAAACATCTTCGATTTTTTATCATCTTTTTATTCTCAAATATTCTTAAATGTCTTCGAAATTTTTATTAACTATTTTCACCATCATTTTGTTTTCAAAAAAAATCAAACTTTTCAAAAATCTCCCATTTTTCAAAACTTTTCAAAATATCCACTAAAATTCAAATCTTCAAAAAATTTCCTCAAGTCTTCAAAAATTCCTTAAATTTCAAAAATAGTTTTTTAAAAAATTCAAAACAAAAGCAAAGTCTATTAAATTTCTAGTGACTTTCAAAAAAGATCGCTACAACCACAAGTTGGTTAGTCACCCAACACGTGGCCAATTAAGATGGAGTTACTTCCATCCATGGAAAACAATTCATTAGGAATTGATAAAAGAAAAGGAAACGGAAAGATGATAGCTTACCAATTCCATCGGGTGAAGAAAGTTTAAGCAAGCACCTCTATGAACAAACTTTAAGAGCTTGAATTTCTTTTGAAATAGCTATTTTCTTCTAATACTAAGTTCATTCCATGGTAAGCCCATGGATTAAATTCCTTTTTCATGATTGAAACATGGAAAAATTTGTACAAGAAAGATAGGGTAAACCCCATCAAAAAATATATGATCTTCAACTTATTTGTGCTCAAAATATAAGTTTAAGAATAGAAATTCCATTTTTTTGAATTTCTAGAAACCCTATCTTCATGAATGACATGAAAAATGAATTCATATTGCTTTAATACTAGAGAAATCCATTGGTGGTGAAGAATCACCAAGCTGCTTCAAGCAAGTCCAAGCCCCTAGCAAGGGAGTTATCATCTGGAAGCCGGAATAGCTTCAGATTGTCTGGTGAGTGTAGTTCATGTCTCAGGTATGGCTAGGTGCCATCCCGAATGAATTTATGTGTTTTCATGAAATTACTTTTTTGCTATGTCAAGGCTCCTATAGAGCAAAGTCAAGAAATTTGTCAAGGGTAAGCTAGGTAAGCTTACATATGTGTACATGCTTTGATTTTGATACATGGCATGAATGAAAATGCATGATACTATAATATATGACATGAACAAGAGGAATGAATTATCCATGAAACATGAATTATGATTTCCAAGTTATCAAGCACATTACAAGGGAGATAAGGCTCTAATATGATACATGACATGTCTATGAATCATGAAATTATGAAATTATAATGCTATGGAGCCCCTTGGATACAAGTGTACTATGGATACAATTAGCATGCCATATAATTCATTGAGCTCATGTACGAGTAGACTACAGTCATTAGGTTACGACCCTTATGTGGTGAGGTGGAAGGATGTATGTTTTGGTCTTTGGTGAGGTGGGGAGATTGACCATTCATGGACTTGGCTAGGTCGGTTGAGAATTCGTGTATCCATTGGTTATTGTGATCCAAGGAAAATTTGTTAAATTAGTCATTTGATTTCAAATATTCAAGTTTATGATCATGAAATGATATGTTAAGTATGACCAAGCATTCAATACTTTGATGATATCATGATACATGAACATATGTGTAATCTTGTTATATTGTGTGTTAACTACCTCGCTAGGACATATAAGCCTAACGAGCTCATTCCATACATTTTCAGGTTCTAAAGTACTTTAAAGATCGATCGTGCTAGAAGGGTTGCAAGTCACTTCTGCAAGTATTTTGTGTAATGTGCATACTCTATCTTAAACTCCTAGTATGGTGGCATATGGTATAGACATGTTTAAGTATTCTTCTGGTATGTAAATTAAGTATGTGACATGGTATATGATGCATGTGACCTACGCTAGTTATTAATATGCAAGTATGTTATGAAATGTAACCCTTATGGTATTTAGAAGGATAAATGAACCGTATGCATGTTAAAACTTCCATGGACATGACTAATGGTTAGGTTAATATGTTAGAAGCTTGAGGTTTGAGTTTAATATGCTTTGAATGTGAACTAGACGAGTTTGGATCAAGATTTGTTAAGGAAATCTACATTTTTGGTGTAGGGCGTACTGGTACCCTATCTGGTGCATACTGGTACGGATAGGCTAAAAAATAACCATATGGTGCAAAATGTACTGGTATCGTCGGCCGTATTGGTATGAAAGTTGGCTACTGGAATTTTATTTATGCATGGCATACCGGTACGGTACCTTAGCGTATCGGTACGAACACCGTACCAGTACCAAAATTGGTTACTAAATTTTTGAGATTTAATAGAGTATCAGTACAACCTGTAACTAACGGTACGGAGGTAGTTAAAACGGTTATGAGTCTGAATGGAACTTTCCAACTTCACATTTTGGCCCTAAATAACTAATAGGCTAGTTACATGAGTTGTAAATATCCAAATGAGTTGAAATTTTATAGGTAAGTCTAATAAGACATGAATTTAGATACATGGCCTTAAATTCTGAATATTTACAAGTTTTACAAAAATTACAATTTAGTCCCTAAAACTTTAAATTCTTTACAATATGACACCTTATCATAAAATCAAGGCTTATTTTGATATGACATGAAATATTTGGAAAACATAGATGATAAGAAGCAAGTGATTGTATCATGATTACACGTTCGTTATATGGATTATAAAAATGTATATTCTAATTCAAGTTTCCGGTAACGTTTCCGACTCGGTTCTCTTCTAGACCGAGTAGGGGTGTTACAATCCTAGACTGGTTTTCGTGGTTGTTCTTGCAACGTTTAGGATGATGCGAGTCATCAAATTTAAGGGTTTGATCTAATTTAAAAATTTAGGGGTTTGAGAAGGTTGAACCTACTTCAGGCTATATGTAAAAATTTAACTAAACTTACTAATCATGTTATTATATCTATAATAATATTCATTAAAGTTCTAATTGAGTTTGGTGTCATGTCTCAAATTAAGAAATAACTCAGATGCAAATCCATTACTAAAATACATATACTTTAAAATCTAATAAATATTTTTAAAATTTAATTAAATTTTTATAATATAACTGCTTTAATATTTTTACTAAATGTGTGTGATGAAATTCTTATTTTAAAAATGCTCGATTGATTTTGGTCACTTAACTTAGCAACACCAATTCAATTAGGGATGGTCATTTGACCCATACTTGATGGGTTTCGACCCGACCCGATCTTATATGGTCGGGTTTTTTAAAGAAAATTTTGGGTTCGGGTCTGATCTTTTGAGAATAAGGTCGGGTTGAGTCGGGTTTGGGCTTGAGGTGAAAAATACCCGACCTGACCCAAAATAATAGTTTAATTTTATTCTAAATATTTAGGTATAATTACTATAATGCCACTCTTTATATACATATTTCAGTTATCTCCCTCTTTCGTCTAATAAGAATAGAATAATTATTGTAATGATCCATCTCTATTTGTATTTTTTCAATTAGTTCCCTATTTTATCGAATAATAATGAGAATTGATAAATTTTATTTATGTAGGGTCGGGTCAGATCAAGTTCGAATTTTTACTCTAGAATTTGGGTTCGATTCGGGTTTGAATAAAGGTGTTAAATTTTCGAGTCGGGTGCGGACCGGCCAAAAACCCGACCGAACCCGACCATGGCCATCCCTAAATTCAATTGAGAAAGTTTATAAATATAAAAAATATAAAATAAAAAGTTATAAAGTTATAATAGTAATTTAATTTTTCACTAATAAATTATTGTGATTGAAAATAATTTATTTTAAAATAAGTTACTTTATAATATAATTTTTAATATTTTTTAATTTATTTATTTTTCACTCATGAAACAAGTGCGGCAGAACCTTAGTATCAATTTGAGAAAACAAAAAAGGCTTAAATGAAAAATAAGTGCTCAAAGTATACTTCGTTTGAACTTTAGGTGCCTAAAGTATTTTTTTTGAAAAATATGTGCCTAAAGTTTACACCATTGCAATTTTAGGTGTCTGGCCGTTAAGGGGTGTTAAAAAAATTATTACCCAATCAATGCTTGACACATGACACTAATTTGAATTTCTTTTATTTTTTGGTGTAAAAGCCCATATTTTTCAATTTTTACAAAACAATCCCCAAATCCCTAAAATTTCCCAAACTCAAACCCCCAAATAGCCAAAGCTCCCGTCGCCGATCGCTGCCCCTGAGCACACTCTTTTGGTCGCCGAACTTAGGCGGTCGTTTTCTTCAACACGGCATCGTCGAAAATGCTGAACGGCGTGCAAGTAGTATGTTGAACGTCGAACGCGAAATCGCCGTTCGACTGCCATGTCATTCGACGTTTTCGGTGACGCCATGATAGGAGAAATGACCGCCTAGTTCCGAAGACTAAAGGGGTGTGCTCAGGGGCGGCGATCGACGGCGGGAGCAGCGGCGATTTGGGGGTTCGGGTTTGAGAAATTTTAGGGATTTGTGGACTATTTTGTAAAAAGTAAAATTTTTGGATTTTCTAAAAATTATATTTTTTGTAAGTAATTGTTTTAAGTTTTTTAATTTTGAAAAAAATTAAAAATAAACATGTCACATGTCAAGCATTGATTGGTTAACAATTTTTAACACCCCTTAACGATCAGACACCTAAAATTGTAACGATATAAACTTTAGACACATAAAATTGTAACGATGTAAACTTTAAGCACCTATTTTTTTAAAAAAATACTTTAGGTACCTGAAGTTTAAAAGATGTATACTTTGGGTACTTATTTTTCATTTAAGCCAAACAAAAATGATTATTTTTCTTTTTCGTAGCTTATACAGGTATAATTCGTCGAGTTTAGGATAAATAATTTACGCAAAGACAGAAGGAACTTTTTAGCACCCAAACTTTATTAACAAATTATAAAAAAAAGAATAAAAATTTTAAAATATTATAAGTTGTAAAAAAAGATGATGTCAATATTTCATAATGACAAATTAGTTTTTTTAAAAAAATTATGACATGACAGAAAATAATAAGAAAAATAACTTCAATTTAAAGTTGTCGGTAGTATTTTGTCACATCTAAATCAATTCAGCAAAAAATTAAGAATTTAGTAAGTAAAAGAAATGTAACAAAAAATTGAAGGTTACAATAACTAAACAAGTTGGGGTTCTTTCAAAAAAAAAAAAAAGTAAAGCTGGGGCCAAAAAGTTCATTATGCCTTACACAAATCATTCATATGTTTTCTTTGTGGGTAAAATACAACACATGCCACTTGACTATAGGTTTGGAAGCAAATGTCAATTTTCTTCGAAAAATAACAATTGGGTCATTCAATTAAATCTTGTGGCAAACATGTCACCCTGATGTTAAAATTGAAACGAATGTTTGGTATAATAATAACAATTTTAGTCCTCAAAATGTATACACTCTTTTAATTTGGTCCTAACTTGAAATAATTCAATGAATTTAACATTTTATATTTAAAAATTTCATTAGTGAAGCGATTGTATCTAATAGCAAGCGACGTTAAAGTCATAATGGGTTTGTTCCATTAGTTTGTGAGTTGTCCAGTAGTGAAGTGATTGTGTTTGTCTAACTATTACATCTGTCGATTATCGAGCTGGGGGACAATAGCATGAAGTGTGACTAGTGGTTGGAGATTGTATCAAAAGAGTGTAATGTAGAATTTTTTAAATATGAAGGGTTGGATTTATAAATCAGGAATAAATTTATAGAATGTACAAGCTTTGAGACTAAAATTATTATTATATCATATTATATTTCAATTTTAATGGCAGTGACATATTTGTCATAAAAATCTAATTGAATGATTGGATTGTTACTTTTAAGAGAAAAATGACATATTTGTTACCAAATTTATAATTAGCTGATTTATTTTATATTTTTATTTTTTTAATATCCGGATAGAACTCAGACCTCCAATTTTTGAAATATATACATCTAAAGCGAATGAATAAACTTAAAAATTAAAATATTTTATGAGAAATTAATATTATTTTATTAGACGAGTTTAGAAATGTAAAGCAACCAATATAAATATACCCCAGTAGATAACCCTTGTTCTTCTGACTAGATAGCACTTCTTATCACCTTATCAAGTAATTAATTAAATAAATAAATCAATACGTAATCCATAAACCGACCCAAATAAAATCTTGACTTTAGGTATTTTACATAACAGAAATCCCACATGCTGGTAGCATAAGACCCCAGCACAGTTCCTGAGCCGAAATAGATAAATTTAATTTTTTTTTAATCGTTAACAATTTTTAGAATAAGTAATTAAAATTATCAGTTGACATTCTTCTCTCTCCTTTTAAGTTATGAGTTTTAAACTCATTAGGAACAAATTCCACATTCCCTCTTCCCTAGGTAGAAATTATTTAATTTTTTTTAATTATAATTAGTGGTTGAGAGTTCTTAATTGGGATATAAAATATTTTTATTTAGGTCAACAAAACACAAAGGGTTAACGGATTTAAAACTTTATGTTAGGAGACGAACCTATAGAATTCTAGGGGGCGAATTTATAAAATTTTAGGGGGGCGAAAATAAATTTTAATATGAAATACATAGAAAATTTCTAAAAAAATTCTAAACTATATATAAATTTTAAAATTTTAGGGGATGACCGCCCCCCTCTAGAGAATTTAGAGAAAAAAAGTATCATGTATTTTAGGTCTATTATATAGATTGATACTAAAAAGTTGATAATATTTTGGTTAAAGGAGTATTGTTGCTCTCGAGTCCGACCCAAAAATCTATTCACCCACTCGAAAAAACGCACGCAATTAGGTCTTTTAATTTAGGAATTGCATTAAATTTACTTTTTGACCAACGTTCACCAATGAAACCGTCAACATCTGTATAAGTCGTCATTAACTCCTTACAAGTCAATCGTTTGATCCAGCTGGATTGCCATGTCAAGCATGACATGAAAAAATGATGACATGGCATATGTACTAACGTGGCATAGAATAAAAAATTTTAAAAATAAAATTAAATTATGGGCTAAAATTTTAAGATAAATAAATAAATAATGAATTTTAAAATAATGTATTGGCTAAAATTGTTGAAACTGATCTACTCGGGCATTTTAACAAACACCTATTGATCATGTATTTTTCACATTCTGTACATGTAGGAACAATGGGACAAGCAGGACCGGCCCTGGTGTAGGTCAAATTGATCAACCGCCCATGACCCATTTTCTCCTAATTATTTTACTTGAATAATTAGAGTAGTAAGAGTCTCAAAATTTGATTATAATATTAGATAGAGGCCTTCACTTTAAACTATAAATAACAAGTAAAAGAAACAATAATATAAGCCATAAATGAAAAAAACTGATATTGACTATTTTTTATTACAACGATAACTTAAACCCCAATCCCCATAAACTAAATCCTTATACTTTTCAATTTTTCAAATACTCCACTCCATTGCACTAATTTCGATTTCTTTCTCTGTAATTTCTTATTTCTTTTAGCTTCAACAAATAATTTTTTTTTTCAATTCAACATTAACTTGAAAGTGCATCAATGGGTGTTGGCATCACATATCATAAAGATTGTTCAAGAGATCAAAAAGAAGAAAAAGTTTGAATTCTAATTTCTTTTTTGTTGATATATTTATTTTGTTAATTCTTCATAATATTTTTTATCAGCAATGTATGATTTTATTAGAGAGAAAAATCATAAACGAAGGGAATACCACGAGCCTCGTTAAAACCCCTAATTATAGGTTGAGAGAAAAGAGTACTCGGATACCCAAAAACAAAGAACAAAAACCAACACCTTGAAATCAAAACACTATAACAATCACACAACTAGAGGCATCAACCTCGCCTCACGCCAACCACATAGAGCATACTCTTCATATCCTCAAAGGCAAAGCGAAAAGCAAATAGATCCCAACGTAGCACACAAACATCACCCAAGTTGCAAGTTGTGCCAACGTTCCGAAGGGATCACATGAAAGCTTGAAAAAGAAACTCCCAAGTCACCTTTTCCTTAGCTAATGTGTCGGCGAGCCCATTTACCTCACGATAGATATGATGAAAAGAGACATTTCGAATAATTTGACAAGAACGATCAATCTCCTCGAACACCTCCCAATAACGCCAAGGCCGATGATGCAGTGTAACACCCAACCAATGGCAATGCTCGAGTTTGATTCAACCACTAAACATTTGTCCGCCCATTGCGAATTCATGAACAAAGCCAAAACAAACTCAATAATGCGTAACTCAGCTTCATTAGACTCTAAGACCCCCAAGGGACCGAAAATAATGCTCGAATCCAACCATCCTCATCCTGAAGTACACCACCAAAACCAGCTGGCCTAGGCTTACGCCTAGTCGAACCATCAAGGTTAAACTTAATAACCTCATTAGAAGGAGGTTCCCAACATACACCAATTCGGACTGAACTCGAAGTTGACTACTCAAGGCATGCACTAGGACGATTCCACCACATGAACTCACTTATATTAAAAACCTATTTTGTTGCCTTCACCCAATAAAATGTGGGCAATTTTAATAAAAAAAAAGCATACCTCAGACAACGATAACATCTTCTTATTAAAAATTCACTCATTTCACGCAGGCCATAACAACCAAAATAAAGCAACCACATTATTCAAACAGTCTAACTTAACTCTCTCGATATTAAGTCTCAATTCAATAATCAAAGGCCTCTCTCAATAGCTCTTACAAGATTAAGAATTAAGTTCAATGAACAGAATAGATAAGAAATGGATGTTATAGCATTGAATAATAATAAAACAAAGTAACTTAAACAATAAACCCAACAAAAAGTATTTAGCATATGTTTGAACAATTAACATCCATAATAATAAAAGTATAAGTCATGGCAGTTTATAAAGCAAGAGAGAAAGAAAATCCAAGCATCATAGTAATTCTTCTTCGAGCCCTCGAATCGATACTGCAGCGCTCTAAACTCCTCAAGCCTCTCTCGATAACCTTCGTTGCTTGGAGACTCCTATTGACATTCAACGATGGTGGTTCTTCGATTACTAAAGACAAAGGTTTGTTCAGTCCAATCAAGCCTGTGCAAATTGTTGTCCAAGTTGTCTTTATATAGAGACGGCTAAGCTAGGGTTGATAAACCCTAAAGCACATGTGATCCTTGCATACATGTTGCTTCACCCGTTCCAGATCCTCCACCCAAACACCATGAATTTTCAGACCTCTCAACTAATTCTTACTGGCTCTAATGGATGACGTTTTGTGGAAGAAACTAGTGTTCCTATCCCCCTCACGCAACCACAATACACACGACTTTTTATTCCAAATTAACTTCCTTGATCGACATAATCTCCATAAACAAATTTTCAATTACTTCTTGTCCTTAATGTATTTTACCGAATCTGTCGCCTTCACCACATGCACATAAAAATCCTCTAACAAGGATGTAGTCAAGTCAATTTGATCATCGATGCTCCCAAAATCCTTCCTATTCCACTCTGTAGCGACCTAAATTTTCTGAGTCGCTAGAAAATAATCAAGTTCTTTGAAAAAATCTTTGAGAAGTGGGGTTTTAGAAAATCTCGACATTTTTTGAAAATAAAAAAAATTGGAGCCGCCACCGGCCACTAAGGTAGGCCAGACACCCTAAAACCAGAGATTCGTTCGAAAGCGAGTTCGGGAGTTGGTTATGTGTGGGGAAGGATTAGCACTCCCATCACGCCCGGAAATCAATACTAAAATAAATGTTGCTTTTAATTGAAGGAAATTATCGAAATTTAAATCTAGTTTAATTAAATTGTTTGTAATTAAAAATAAACTTTAATTAAACGGGCTCGGTCAAATTGGTGTACTCAAATTAATTAAACATTTAATTAATAAGGGTGATGAAACCTCGTACCATAGATTAAACCGACATCGAATAAACCCGACTGCCGTGTTAATTTATGGTTTGAACCTCGTTCATCACCTTTATGCATGATGCAAACAGTTAAACAATGATGTGATGACTTGTCAAAATTATATTTTGAATTATATTTACCTTTAGACGATAAGAATTAATTCGAATAATTGGTCAACATCCAGTGAGTCAGGACTATTACGACACAAATATCAGAATTAATAAATATCTCTGTCTTATGATTTAAGTTCATTAATTACATGCAATGTCCAATTAAAATATTAGAGGTCTAATGAATGACAATTAAAATGCATAGCATAGAAAGGCACAAAATTAAAAACTAAGGCCCACTAAAGCCTTAACCTAAAAAGGCCCAAATTATTGAAAATAAAACTAATGATCTAATTGTTAACTAGGTTAATCTAACATTAGACCTAAATTAATTTAATCCTAGAAACTAAAAAACCTATCATTTTATTTGTTATCTTGAACCATAATAATCAATTCGATTAATTTTAAACTAGAATCCCAATGAGCCAAGGAAACTATATAAAATTAATCGAATTAATTAGTCATGATTTTAAATTAGGTGTCTACATGAAATTCCCATTTTACCCCTAAAATTATTAAGAATTGTTTAATCAATTTCAATACATTTAACATTTACCCCCAATGAGCCAATGGCGAATTTAAATGGATTAAATTGATTCAAACCTATAGTCTAACTAAGGCTCTAAACCTAACCTGAATTTAATTTAATTAATTTAAAGTCTATGTCCCAATTAAACGAGCGCATATTTTTAATTAATTAAATTAAATTTTAAACTCTAAACTAATCCTAAAGGGCCTAAACTACAAAATCTACCCTAATAACTAGAGGGACCAAACCAAACAACAACTTAATATTAGGGACACATAAGAAAAAAAAGTAAATAAAATAAACAATATAAAAAACTTAAATAAATATGCAATGCAAGACCAAATTAAAATAAAAGCAAATTAAGGGACCCAATAGGTGATTTTAAACTGGAGAGAGGTCAAAATTGAAATTTTGAGAACTGAAAAAGGGTTAAGTTAAGAAGATTTTAAAAGGACAGGAACTAAATGGGTATTAAACCCTTTTAAAGACAAATTAAATTAAAACTAGGATTTAATTAAATTTGGGTTAAAACCATAGGGGCCTAGAGTGTAATTTAAGAAAATGAAAACCCTCAAAAGATATATTTAAAGCACGAAAGTACTTTAGCGTAATAAACCCATTTTAAATAATCAATCCGGTTCAAATTTTGAACGAAATTAAAAGATTTGAAAAAATTTAGAGGACCTGGGCTGTAGTTTAAGAAAACGAAATGGCTAAAAGGGGTATTAAAGAGGGACATAAGGTTTTATGAATGAAAATAAACCATTTATTTTTTTAAAATGCTATAAAACTTATTTTTTGCCCAAAATGGCAAAGTTTGGCCATTTTAAAATTTCCTCCCATTTTTAGAAATTTTCAAACCCTCTCAACTCTCCCTCGGCCAAGGATGAACACCGTCGTAGTGTTCATCCGAGCCGCCATGAAACCCAAAAACCAACTTTCCTCTGCCGCGCCGGCCACCACTCACTGGTGGTCAGAAAATTCCAAAACAACCAAAAGCCTTGTCTTTTAACCACAACCCCAAAACAACTTTAGTTTCACCGAAAAATGCCCTCTCCAACCTAGATCTAGGGAAAAACCACGACGAAAGCCTCACTTTCAAAAGAAAATGAGGTCCCTTTTGAAAACAGGAACTCGACCGACACTTCCCCATTCACCTCTTGAAGGCTCAATGGCCAAAGGTTTGTCACGAGGAAGACGAATGGCCCGGAACAGAAGGGTAACATCTCTAAAAACCTATATCTATCTCTTTTACATGCATGCAAATGTTAATATGCGAAACGAAATATACATCTTCTAAAGTCTTCTCTTTTTTTGTTGTATTGCTCTTAAAAAAAACCTCATTTACAATGAATGATGTGTTCGGTTTATAACCGAATAAGTTACATGAAATTTTAAAAATAAAAACCAGTCCATAACATGCTCTGAAATCCGCCGATGTTTGCTTGATTTTTGCTTGATCTTCCTTTTGATGTCTGTTGCTAACTTTTTTCCTTGTTTTGGTTGCATGGAAAATGTGGCCGAATGGTGGGGGAGGGGACCAGAGAGAGAACCACCTTGGGGAGAAAGGCTCCATTGCTACCGTTGGATCAATGATGGATGGACGACTTAGATGCAGAGGATGGCAAAGGGTGTAGATCTGGTTGTGACAGACAAAAAGCTGGATAGTCACGAGGAGTGGAAGATTCGCGCGTGCAACTCACGCGCGCATTGAGGAGAGCAAAAGCCAAAGCGTGGGCGCGTGGAGCTTTTGGAGAATACCCAGCATTGATCTTGACCGTTGGATCGAGGGGCAGATCCAACAGTTCTGGGGCGGCTATGCAAGAAGATAAGCAATGAGGGCTTTAGATTAGGGTTTCATTGTTATCTGGGCTTAAACGGGCCATGCACTTATTTGATATATATATTTTGGGCTTAATTGTATAATTTGGACTATTATAAAAACTTGGGCTTATTTATTTGATATTTAATTGGGCTTTATTTATTGCCTGTTTTGTTTTTTTTGGCTTAATAGTATTATAATATTATAATTATAATATAATAACATAATGATAAGGTATTAAGAATAATAGTAATTATGAATGATAATATTAATATATAATAATAATATAAGGTAATAAAAGTAACATGATATAATAATACCTGATATGAACGTCAATGGCAAAGACCCAGAGAAGTACCCAGGTGGCCCCATTACTCGAGCAAGGGCCAAGGAGTTCCAAGCAGCCATGGAAAATATGTTTACATCAAGCTTGGGACGTGAGAAAGAAGAAATAATAAGGGAGGAACACTTTACTTTGCTTATGCATGAATTTGCATGAGTATTTAAAGTTTGCATAACATTCATTGCATTCAATAAACATGTTGTTCATTAAAGCATGCGTTGCATTTAAACATGTAGTTCATTTAGTTATACACTTCATTTAACTAAGTAGTTCATTGATTAAACTAGTTCATTCAAGATTATTAGTTCATTGAATAAAGTTAGTTCATTAATTAAACTAGTTCATTCATCAAACTAGCTCATTTATTAAACTAACTCTTAATTGTTTACATGCATGTTTTCAATTAAAGATTGAATAAAGTTTACCTTTGTGTCTAGGTGCATGAGGGAAGATGAACGGTTTTACGGATGCAAGAATATCAGCAGAATGTCTTCCAATTCTGGATGCGATACAGACGTGTTTGGATCCAGAAATCAATTGGACGTTATTCCTCCATCTCTTAGCTTTCCAATGCCTTTTGAATCACCTCAATCCGATATCGGGAGCTTGAGATACGAATGATTTATCAAGACAGTGCAGGCTGAAATTTTTATTACGGGAATTTTATGCATGGATGATTTGAATGAATTTGAGCCAAGGAAGAGTTCTTTCATCTTCTACCAAGAGACAAGCAATTGATGGCCATCTTAATTCAGCAAATTCAAGGCATTCAAGGTTGATGTTATCACCATTCAAGTGGGGTTTCAAAATTCATTGAGGAGACATGAAATGAAGGCTGGATGAAACTCATCTTTTTATGACATTCAAGTCATATTAATCAGCTTGGAAGATGAAGAGTTGCACTTAAGCTGGACAGCAAGGATGTCTACATTCATCCTTGTCCACATTCATCCCCTTTCTCTTCATATGATAGCAAAACAAGGCAGCCCAAGAGTCCTTCTTAATTTGGACGAAAATATGACTAAATTCAACCTCAATTTGTCTAAACTAATCAGCTTTGAAGATGAGAAGAAAGGACAAAGCATTCATGTGTATTCAAGTGCATTAAGATGAGCATTCATCTTTCTTGTAACACCTTTTCATATTCTGCCTACTTCTACTATAAATAGGCATCTTTAGGATCATTGTAAGACACACTTTGAATATATAAAACATCTTTGAAAGATTGCTTTCATTCTTGTTCTCTTGTGGAACTTTATCGGCTTCAAGTTAGTCTTGTAGTCTTCATCCATTTCCCTTTTGTTATAGCGTTGGTTCCTAGCTCATCTATAGCTAGTGGGTCACGTTCCATATCCTACCACTTCATTTCCACTTTATTATATTGCTGGTTCCTAACTCTTTATAGTTAGGGGTCACAATCCATCCTTTGAATTTCTTCATCTTAACGCCAACACCCCATCATCTTCACCTACATTTTCATCTTTTATTTTTTTTTTCCATAATCACAACTATCACTCTTCCTACACCCCTTCTACATATCTTTCATCCCATTATTTCTATTTCTTATTTATCTATTTCTACTTACATTGTTGTTTGAGTAATTTGAGAATACATTCAAAGCAACTGCAGAGTTCTTACTAGAATCACGATCGGGCATTCATATATATGATTCAAAACTCATAGTCGAGATCATATCATTTGGTATCAGAGCCTAGACGATTCAGTAAGCGTATTATTTTTCTCTCTCCCGGGTTAGTAAAAAAAATCAAAAAAAAATCAAAAAAAAAAATCTTAAAGAGGAGGAAGCAATCTATTCTTGTTTAAAAAAATTACAATACATCATTTCTTATTGCTTGAATTACAAATTCCTTTACCTATTCTTAGTAATTCTTTCTTTTTGAAGCCATTATCCTTTTATTATTCATCATTCTCCTACCAAGCTAGAATTGTTTCAGCCGAAGTCCACGAGACACTTGTAAGCCTTGAGGAAGTTCCCAAAAGGACTTGAAAATAAAGCACGAGTGGTAAAAGGCATGAGTGTGCATTAAGGGAAAAGCCTAACCCGAGTGAAACACGAGTGTGAGTGCATTTTCTTTGGAGTGGAAAGGTGAGATTTTGTGTTAGTAAGGTTTAATTTCTTTTGTTTCTTTATCTAACATGTCACAAAGATCTGGTCATAGTGGTGAAGGAGTTCCCAATTTGCAAAATCAGGCTATGCTTCAAGCAATGGCCAAAATGATCCAAGACCAATTGGAGCCCCTAATTGAACGAATAGACCAGCTTGAAATTTCACAAGCTAATCGGGGTAATGAGGAGTATCCTGAAGAAGTTGAAGTAGATGATGTGCAAGATCAAGTATCCCAACATAGCATGGTACAACAAGGCCAGAGAGCTCGACCACGAGTAGACGATAATCTCAAAGAACATCAAGATTACCATTCCTCCTTTTCAAGGAAGAACGGATCCTGAAACCTATCTTGCATGGGAAAAGAAGGTTGAGCACATTTTTGAGTGCCATAACTATTCGAGCTTAAAAAGGTAAAACTCGCTGCCATTGAGTTTACGGATTATGCACTAATATGGTGGGATCAATTGACATCAAGTAGGAGACGCAATGGAGAACATCCTATCACTACATGGGATGAAATGAAAGCGGTGATGCTAAGGCGATTCATTCCAACCCACTACCATCGAGAGTTATTCAACCGTCTTCAAAATCTTTCACAAGGTAACCGAAGTGTTGAAGATTACTACAAAGAGATGGAGGTGTCCATGATTCGAGCCAACATCGACGAGGATCGAGAAGCCACAATGGCAAGATTCCTAAGCGGGACTAAATCCGGACATTGCGAACGTGGTCGAGTTGCAACATTATGTGGAGATGGAAGACATGGTGCATATGGCCATGAAAGTGGAAAAACAGCTCAAAAGAAAGGGTGCCACGATCTTATGGGAGTTCAACATCAAAATGGGGGCAAAGTTCATACAAGAAGACTCCTCCAATACCGTCCCACGAAAAAGGAGGACCACCGAAAGGAAGTAAGCCCATTGCGAAACCAGCAAGGGTAAGACTACCGCTACTCCAAATCGTTCCCGTGACATACAATGTTTTAAGTGTTTGGGGCGTGGACACATTGCAAGCCAATGTCCGAACCGCAACACCATGCTTCTTGAGATGATGGAGAAGTTGAATCGGAACAAGAAGAGGATGAGAATGAAGATGTTGCCATCGAAGAAGAAGAATTAGAGTATGGCGTGGAAGGAGAGGTTCTTGTTGTCAAAAGAAGCCTAAACGTACAATCCGTTGGAGGAAATGAACAACGAGAAAATATCTTCCATACTCGTTGCCATGTTGGAGGAAAGGTATGCTTTGTTATTATTGATGGTGGTAGTTGCACTAATGTTGCTAGTACCTTAATGGTAGATACACTTGGCTTGGCAACAACAAAGCATCCACAACCTTATAAGCTACAATGGCTCAACGATGGAGGAGAACTCAAGGTGACCAAACAAGTTCGAATTGTTTTCTCTATTGGGAAGTACAAAGACGAGGTATTATGCGATGTCGTTCCAATGCACGCAAGCCATTTATTACTTGGAAGGCCTTGGCAATTTGATAGGCGAGTGATCCATGACGGGTATACCAACCGTATCGTTCACCCATGAAACAAAGAAGATCACTTTAGCCCCACTTTCTCCAAAACAAATACATGAAGACCAAATTTTATTGAGAGAAAAAAATTGAAAAAGCCAAAGAGAGAGACCAAAATGGAGGTAAAAGCAAAGGAGTGTGATCAAAATGAGGGGAAGGAAAATCAGCATTCTTTCTAAAGAGAGAGTTGAAAAAGAGTTTAATGACAGCAAAGGAAGCACTTGTGCTCATGTACAAGGAAAATTTCTTGAATACTAACTACCTTGATCAAAATTTGCCTGCTTTTGTTGTGTCTTTATTGCAGGAGTTTGATGACCTATTTCGGAGGAAATACCAAGTGGGCTGCCACCTATTCGTGGCATAGAACATCAAATAGACTTTGTTCCCGGAGCGTCATTCCAAACCGACCAGCGTGCGAAGCAACCCCAAGAAGAAACTAAGGAGTTGCAAAGGCAAGTATCTGAGTTGATGTCAAAAGGCTACGTGAGGGAAAGCCTTAGCCCATGTGCCGTGCGGTTCTACTTGTGCCAAAGAAGGATGGAACTTGGCGCATGTGTGTGGACTGCCGAGCGGTAAACAAAATTACGGTAAAAAATATCGTCACCCTATTCCTCGCTTAGATGACATGTTAGATGAGCTTAGTGGTTCTAACCTCTTTTCCAAGATTGATCTTAAAAGTGGTTACCACCAAATACGAATCTTGGGAAGGTGATGAGTGGAAAACAGCATTCAAAACTAAGCAAGGCCTTTATGAGTGGTTGGTTATGCCTTTTGGCTTAACTAATGCTCCAAGCACGTTTATGAGGTTAATGAATCATGTTCTTAGGCCATTCTTGGGTAAGTTTTGTGTGGTTTACTTTGATGACATTGTAATCTATAGTAAAACCATGGAAGAACATGTTCAACATTTAAGGTCAGTTTTGCTAGTTTTGAGGAAGGAAAAACTGTTTGCTAACTTACAAAAATGTACATTTTGTCTTGTGAGGTTGTTTTCCTAGGTTTCGTTGTGAGTTCTGAAGGCTTGGAGGTGGACAAAGAGAAGGTTAAAGCCATTGAAGAGTGGCCACGACCAGCAAGCATTTCTCAAGTTAGGAGCTTCCATGGACTTGCAAGTTTTTATCGAAGATTCGTCCCCAACTTCAGCACCATAGCCGCCCCACTAACAAGTGTTATTAAGAAGAATTCTAAATTCTTTTGGGGGAAGATCAAGAGAAGTCCTTTAATAGCATTAAAGATTGTTTAATACATGCCCCTTTACTTGCTCTACCTGATTTTAATCTAACTTTTGAAATTGAATGTGATGCATCGGTGTAGGAATTGGAGCAGTTTTGTCTCAAGGTGGACGTTCTATAGCCTATTTCAAAGAAAAATTAAGTGGAGCTACGCAATTACCCTACCTATGACAAGGAGGTGTATGCTCTTGTGAGGGCAATGGAAACATGGCAACATTACCTTTGGCCTAAGGAGTTCATCATTCACACTGATCATGAGGCATTGAAACATATCCGGGGCAGCATAAACTCAACAAAAGGCATGCCAAATGGGTGGAGTTTCTTGAAACTTTCCCATATGTTATCAAGTACAAGAAAGGTAAGGAGAATATAGTTGCCGATGCATTGTCACGGAGGTATATTCTTTTAAACACTTTGGAATCTAAGTTATTGGGTTTTGTTTTTATTAAAGACTTATATGTCTCGACTCGATTTTGGAGAGATTTACAAAGCTTGTGAGAAAGGATCAATTGAAAAATACTATAAGCATGATGGTTTCCTATTTAAGGAAGGAAGACTATGCATCCCTCAAGGTTCCATGCGTGAATTGCTAACTAAGGAAGCTCATGGAGGAGGATTAATGGGACATTTTGGGATAGCAAAGACTTTGGCTATACTTCAAGAGCACCTATATTGGCCTAAAATGAAACGAGATGTGGAGAGGTTGTGTGAGCGATGCATCACTTGCAGGAAGGCCAAATCTAAAGTCATGCCACATGGACTTTACACACCACTACCCATACCGGAAGCACCATGGATGGATATTTCAATGGATTTTGTGCTAGGGCTTCCACGTACCAAGAATAACAAAGATTCCATCTTTGTAGTTGTGAATAGATTCTCCAAAATGGCTCATTTCATTCCTGTAACAAAACTAATGATGCCTCACATATTGCTACTTTGTTTTTCAGGAAATCTTAAGGTTACATGGCATACCAAGAACTATTGTGTCTGATCGGGATGTGAAGTTCTTAAGTCACTTTTGGAGAGCCCTATGGAGTAAGATTGGTACTAAGTTACTATTCTCCACCACTTGCCACCCTCAAACAGATGGCCAAACTGAAGTGGTGAACCGAGTACTTTCTATGTTACTTCGATCCATCATTAGGAAGAATTTGAAAACATGGGAGGAGAGTTTACCACATGTGGAGTTTGCATACAACCGTTCGATCCATAGTACTACAGGGCGCACGCCTTTTGAAGTGGTGTATGGATTCAATCCATTAACACCGATAGACTTGTTACCATTACCCGCTGATCAAATTGTGAATAAAGATGGACTTAATAAAGCTGAATTTGTTAAGAAGCTTCATCAACAAGTGCGGGAGAACATTGAAAAACGAACCAAGCAATATGAGCAGCAAGCAAATAAGGGTCGTGGCGAATTTCCTTTGAGCCGTGGGGATTGGGTGTGGCTGCACATGAGGAAAGAAAGGTTCCCGCTCAACGAAAGTCCAAATTAATGCCTCGGGAGATGGACCATTCCAAATAGTCAAGAAGATCAATGACAATGCCTATCAATTAGATCTTCCAGGTGAGTTTAATGTTAGTGCAACCTTCAATGTTGCTGACCTATCTCCTTATGATGTAGATGACGATTTGGGGACAAATCGCCTTAAAGAGGGAGGGACTGATATGAACGTCAATGGCAAAGACCCGGAGAAGTACCCGGTGGCCCCATTACTCGAGCAAGGGCCAAGGAGTTCCAAGCAGCCATGGAAAATATGTTTACATCAAGCTTGGGACGTGAGAAAGAAGAAATAATAAGGGAGGAACACTTTACTTTGCTTATGCATGAATTTGCATGAGTATTTAAAGTTTGCATAACATTCATTGCATTCAATAAACATGTTGTTCATTAAAGCATGCGTTGCATTTAAACATGTAGTTCATTTAGTTATACACTTCATTTAACTAAGTAGTTCATTGATTAAACTAGTTCATTCAAGATTATTAGTTCATTGAATAAAGTTAGTTCATTAATTAAACTAGTTCATTCATCAAACTAGCTCATTTATTAAACTAACTCTTAATTGTTTACATGCATGTTTTCAATTAAAGATTGAATAAAGTTTACCTTTGTGTCTAGGTGCATGAGGGAAGATGAACGGTTTTACGGATGCAAGAATATCAGCAGAATGTCTTCCAATTCTGGATGCGATACAGACGTGTTTGGATCCAGAAATCAATTGGACGTTATTCCTCCATCTCTTAGCTTTCCAATGCCTTTTGAATCACCTCAATCCGATATCGGGAGCTTGAGATACGAATGATTTCTTCAAGACAGTGCAGGCTGAAATTTTTATTACGGGAATTTTATGCATGGATGATTTGAATGAATTTGAGCCAAGGAAGAGTTCTTTCATCTTCTACCAAGAGACAAGCAATTGATGGCCATCTTAATTCAGCAAATTCAAGGCATTCAAGGTTGATGTTATCACCATTCAAGTGGGGTTTCAAAATTCATTGAGGAGACATGAAATGAAGGCTGGATGAAACTCATCTTTTTATGACATTCAAGTCATATTAATCAGCTTGGAAGATGAAGAGTTGCACTTAAGCTGGACAGCAAGGATGTCTACATTCATCCTTGTCCACATTCATCCCCTTTCTCTTCATATGATAGCAAAACAAGGCAGCCCAAGAGTCCTTCTTAATTTGGACGAAAATATGACTAAATTCAACCTCAATTTGTCTAAACTAATCAGCTTTGAAGATGAGAAGAAAGGACAAAGCATTCATGTGTATTCAAGTGCATTAAGATGAGCATTCATCTTTCTTGTAACACCTTTTCATATTCTGCCTACTTCTACTATAAATAGGCATCTTTAGGATCATTGTAAGACACACTTTGAATATATAAAACATCTTTGAAAGATTGCTTTCATTCTTGTTCTCTTGTGGAACTTTATCGGCTTCAAGTTAGTCTTGTAGTCTTCATCCATTTCCCTTTTGTTATAGCGTTGGTTCCTAGCTCATCTATAGCTAGTGGGTCACGTTCCATATCCTACCACTTCATTTCCACTTTATTATATTGCTGGTTCCTAACTCTTTATAGTTAGGGGGTCACAATCCATCCTTTGAATTTCTTCATCTTAACGCCAACACCCCATCATCTTCACCTACATTTTCATCTTTTATTTTTTTTTCTTCCATAATCACAACTATCACTCTTCCTACACCCCTTCTACATATCTTTCATCCCATTATTTCTATTTCTTATTTATCTATTTCTACTTACATTGTTGTTTGAGTAATTTCAGAATACATTCAAAGCACTGCAGAGTTCTTACTAGAATCACGATCGGGCATTCATATATATGATTCAAAACTCATAGTCGAGATCATATCAATACCAATAGTAATATGCTATTAACAAAAGAAATAATAAATACATATTTTTGTGTTTTGTTGTTTTCTTCCAAATCAGATAAAAAAAACTAAAAAAAATCTATAATATTCTTGATTGATTTTTTTTGAAATAGATAATACTAATATTTTTGTTTTTGCAATAATAAACAATAATTATTCTAAGTAAGATAATAACCAAAGCCCAATATTAAAACAAACTAACAAAATAAAAATGGGTTAAAACCCCAGATAAAATTAGTGATTACAGCTGCCCCTTTTTGCTTGTACTTGTAGATCAAGAATAAAACAAAGACTATAAGCACTAATTTTATACGACTTCCCTGTCTGGAGATTCCGAGTTGTGGTTCCTTCCTAAGTAGAATCGTTCGCCCTTCCTCTTCCAAAAATCCTAGAGCTCAAAATTCCTCCCATGTAAGGCCTGAAAAAGTGAAACCCCTAAAATGATGCCTCGAGCCTCGATTGTCTTACACCAACTGACATCTCGATTTGAGTCTTCTGGAAACTGATGTCTTACGTTCTGGTCATCTTGACATCAAACATCTCACTTTGAGTCTTCTAGAATGCCTTCGATCTTCCTCGTCTTGGCATGGGGTGGTCTCTCGCCTTGAGGGCCTCGGAGAATAATGACTTGCTTTATGATCGTCTTGACATCAAACATCTAGCTTTGAGTCTTCTGGAATGCCTTCGATCTTGCTCGTCTTGGCATGGGGTGATAACTCACCTTGAGGACCCCGGGAAACTGATGCCTTGCTTTCTGGTCATCTTGACACCAACCATCTCGCTTTGAGTCTTCTGGAGTGCCTTTGATCTTCATCGTCTTCGCATAGAATGATACCTCGCCTTGAAGACCCTGAAAACTGATGCCTTGCTTTTTGGTCGTCTTGACATCAACCATCTCGCTTTGAGTCTTCTAGAGTGCCTTCGATCTTCATCGTCTTGGCATGAAATGTCAGTAAAAATTCTTGATTCCTAAGATTTGCTTCTTGTTGTTTTTTAAATATTTGAAAGAAAAAAATAATGATTTGCTGATGCTAGTTATTATGCTCCTATCTTAAGGATGCCTAACTGTTCATGATGCATGATCAATGCTTGGATGCCTTCTTTCTCGGCTTTCTGCTACATCTTGCTTTCGTTTTCTTTTTGTCTTGGAACATTTGCTGTCACTCCTTGTGTCCGAACTCAGTTCCCGTTTGAACCTTATATTCTCCAAAACTTTGTCCTAAAGTGCTCTTTCGAGTTTTTACTTTAGAGATTTTTCTTCTTTCAAAGCGCCCTTTAGGGTTTTCACTTTGACTAATGTTTCTTTCCTTTTTTTCTTTTTCTTTTTCTTTTCCTTCCTCTTCCTCTTTCTTTTTCCTTTTCTTTCCTTTTCTTTTTTTTTCCTTTTCTTCTTGTTTTTTTTATTTTCTTTTTTTTCTTTTCTTTTTCTTTTCTTTTTAGGGTACCTTTACAGGTTTTTGCCATTGGCTCTTCTATCTTGAACCTCAATACAGAGGACATTCATCGTCTTTTGGGCAAATCTTGTCAACTTTGCATATCATGTCCTTCAGTCTTGACTTTGGCAGACTTTCTTCTAACGGAATCAATTTTTGTCTTGGAACAACCTGCACTTAAAGGGTTAAATCATAGTAATGCCGAGAAATACTTTGTTTTTCAATGATCCGTATCAATCTATTTGGAGGATGCTCATGAAATAAACAAAGAAAGAGAGGAAATAAAATATTTATTTATTAACATAAGAGATGTTAGAACAATTTGAAATTCATGGCAAACATGAGAAACATGAAAAGATATAAGTAATACAGGGTGCAACATTCCAAAACATTGACTGTATGAATGATGCGAGAGCCCATCAACCGCAATAAACCTTTCACTGCCTGTCCTAGACTGAAATTCCCAACAGTCCAAAAGAGTTCCACAGTAACTTGGAGTTGGGCACTTGTACTGTATCAGAGCTTATCAATCAGATGCCTAACCTCAATGTTCATATGAACTGTCATTTTTAGATTTTAAATTCAGATCCTCCTTTAGTTTCAAGACGCCCGTTTCTGATTTTCCATCTTGAACCCTGATTTTCTTACATATAGGGCACCCTTTCGGGTTTTCACCACATGCGTTTTATTTTGCGAAGTGCCTTTTCGGGTTTTCACTTCGCTTTTTCCTTTTTTTTATTCCTTCTTCCTTAAGCGTAATACTTTTTGACGGAGTTTGAATTTATGGGATTGCTCAACTCTTTCCTATCTATTTCTGCCAAAAATTAATGCTCCATTTGAGAAAGCCTTCTTAACAACGTAAAGCCCTTCCCAATTAAGCATCCATTTTCCTCGAAAGTATTTTTGAATTGACAGGATCTTCTTGAGCACCAGATCTCCTTCTTGGAACTCTCTCGGGTGAACCTTCTTATTGTAGACACGCATCATCCTCTTCTAATACATTTGACCGTGACAGATGGCCCTTAATCTTTTCTCGTCAATGAGGTTCAATTGATCAAATCTTGCTTGCATCCATTCACCATCATCTAACTTTGTCTTATTCGGGATTCTCAATGATAGGATTTACACTTCGATAGGTAGTACCGCCTCTGTGCCATAAACCAAAGAATACGACGTTGCCCCTATCGAGGTTCTTATAGACGTCCGATAAGTAAACAGTGCAAATGGTAGCCTCTCATGCAAATTCTTGAAAGTATCGGTAGTCTTGGCAATGATATTCTTATTGGCTGCTTCAACTACCTCATTCATCTTAGGACGATAGATGGTAGAATTGTGGTGAACAATCTTAAACTGTTCAATACTTCAGTCATTATCTTGTTGTTTATATTGGAAGCATTATCGGTGACGATTCTCTCTGGCAAACTGTAACAGTAAATAATCCCCTTCTTCAAGAATTTACATATGTTGCTCTTATGATGCTAGCATAGGAGGCAACTTCTACCCATTTGGTAAAGTAATCGATGGCCACCAAGATGAAGTGGTTCCTATTAAAAGCTTTCGGGTGTATTTAACCGATAACGTCCATGCCTCAAGTAGCAAAAGGCCATGGTGAGTTCATAGTGTGAAGCGGTACCGGCGGAACGTGTATCTTGTCAACATAGATCTGGAACTTGTGACATTTCTTTGCATATTTGATACAATCTCCCTCTATGGTAGACCAAAAATACTTGTATCTCTTGATCTTCCTAGCCATTGAGAAACCATTGGCGTAGTCCCGTACAGGCCATCATGTACCTCGGCTAAGATAATTTTAGCCTCCCGAGCATTGAAGCATCTCAACAAAATTTGATCCTTGCTTCTCTTGTACAAAACTTTTCAATCAAGGACATAGCTCGAAGCCAACCTCCTAATGGTTCTCTTATCATTATCATTGGTATCCTTTGGGTAAACCTGGAACTTGATGTATTGGAGGATTTCTTAGTACCACATGTTGCCATCTTCTTCATCATCCTCCAGATTATAATAGTGAGCTGGTACCTCAAAAATCTGTATCTCAACTGGCTTCAACTCGAAAGCCGAGCTTACTTCAAACATGGCAGCAAGAGTTGCTAAGGCGTCAGCCATCTGATTATATTCTCTTGGTAGGTACGCGAAGTTGACTTCTTTAAAATTTTTGACCAACTCATGGATCAAATCATAGTATTTGACTAGCTTCTGATCTCTTGTCTCCCATTATTTTCGAAGCTGGTAAATCACTAAAGACGAATCCCCGAAGACCTAAAGTACCTTGATTTTTCTTTCTATGGCTTCTTGGAGTCCCATGACGCAAGCCTTATACTTAGCTATGTTGTTTGTGCAAAAGAACTCCAACATATTGGTAAAGGGATAGTAGACCTCTTTGGGGGAAATTAATACCGCCCCCATCCCACTATCTAGAGCATTGGATGCCCATCAAAATAAACCTTCCAAGGTTCATAGGTGGGTTTCTCCTCAAATAGAGTACCAATCAAGTCTTCATCCGAAAAACTAAAATCGAGCGGCTTATAGTCATCTAAGGTGCGGCTTGCCAAATGATCTGCTACCACATTTCCTTTTACTGCTTTCTGGCTCACATAGATGATATCAAATTCGGATAACAACATTTGCCAACGGGCCATTCTTTCGGTTAGCGCTGGTGCTTCCATCAAAAATTTTAATGAATCTATTCAGGAAATCAAGCAAGTAGTGTGATACAACATGTATTGCCTGAGTCGCTTAGTAGCCCATACTATGGCACAACACAACTTTTGGATCAGTGGGCATCACGACTCACACTCGATGAACTTATTGCTCAAGTAATAAATGGCCTTTTCTTTCTTGCCTGACTCATCATGCTGTCCTAGCACACATTCCATCGAATTATCAAATACTGTAAAGTATAGAATTAACGGCCTGTTCGGTACTGGTGGTACTAAGATTGCGGCATTGGTCAAATACTTCTTGATCTTTTCTAAGGCTTATTGGCAATCTTCATCCTATCTTCCCATGTCAATTGTTGCTTGTTTTAAGTCGCAAATGGTGTAAATGTACACGTCACAAGTAATAAATCATAAGTATCGAGTATCATCTCTATATGGATTGGTTTGGGCCACTTTTCTTAAGTCACTGCAAATGTTTCAAGAATTAAATAGTAATGATGAATTGAGATAAAATAACTAAATCTAAAGAATTAAAATAAAGGATAGAGGAAACCGAATTGAAAGAGTAATTGGGCGACAATTACTCTTTCAATTGAATGGATCGTCGTGGTAATTGATTGCTAGAGTCGCTCAATCGTTCTGTCAATTGGCTCTAGTCGAATTGTCTGGGTAATTCTGCGATTGCCTAGGCAATTAGGAATAGAGCGATTGCTTGGGCAATTGGGCAACAACCTTCAAAGTTCAGCGAAGCATTCTTCAATGATTTCTCGTTATCCCTAACTCAAAACACTGTTAATTGTGCATCCCTTGATAATACATCCCTACGTGAACCAAGGGTGGAAAATAACCAATCTTGTACTCCTTTTAGCCTTTGAAATCCGCAACTTATCCCTAAATCGAATTAGTCTTTACCATCGATTGATTGAATAAAGACCATGCTCATTCGTTTCTTGAATCTAACTCTCCCGATATTAGATAAATGGATGAATGCACAAGATCCTTTCCCAATTCACTCGCAATCAAAATTAAGAACCAAGAATGAACAAACTTTGAATTAAATTGCAAACTCAAGTGCCTAAACAAATCTAATCGTTTATCAAAACCAAAATCCCTAAATAAGCCAAGCCAATTTACATAAATTCATGGCTGGGTTCAAAATATATACAAAGAATAATCCCCAAACATGAATCGTATAAACTAAAAATAAAGAAGATGAAGCCTTGCGATCTCTCTCTATTCTGATTCTCTTTCTCCCTCTCTTTGGTGGCTGCGGCTATGTCCCTTTTATAGGGGATGATTAGGTCAAGATCTTTATTGATGATGATGAGTTTATTTTGGAATTAAATTGAATAAAAGAAATAATAAATCTCTTTTATCTTTTCCTTAAAAACTCCTCACAAATCTGGATTTAAATCTTCATTAAATGTTGTGTATAAAGCCAAATCTTTGGGATTTATCCCCTAATTTTCGTGCTTATTCAAACAAGACATATTTTTCCCGAATTGCCAAGGCAATTAGTTTGGCATGTCTTTTAGAAATTCTTCTCAATTGCCACGACAATTTTCTACTTGCTTCGGCCATTCTTATCATGCATAAAATAACGCACAAAGCAGCGATTTTTCCACGAAAAACAACAAAAGTGTAATACCAAGCTCGTAACGACGGAAACTAGGAAATTATGCATAAATGCCTAACAATGCAACTAAAAGGTGCCTAAGTCTAAAAATAATATGAGTAAAAAGGGCAATAAAATAGTACTTTTGAACACTCATCACACCCCCAATCTCGAACTATTGCTTGTCCTCAAGCAATGCAAAACTAACAATTACCCACCAAGACTTCGACCATCAAGAATTTGCTTCGTACCTGACTTCAATCCTCAGAACCGTGGCACAAAGTATGATTACCCTTCAATTTTTTGGATAGCACAATAATTACTTGGAACAAAACTATAATGCTCATGACAATGTGTCTGTGGAGTTGTATACAAGTCGATTATTAGGATTCCATGTGAACAATAGGTTTTTATCAAATTAATTACCGGGGCATTTAAATTTTTATTTTTACTAGAGCCAATTTCGAGCACCTCTAGCAAAGCATGCAATTTCTTGTTTTAACTTTTGTCGACTAGAGCCAATTTTGGGCACCTCTAGTGATTCTTTAATGTGTAACAACTAGAGCCATTTTCAGGAACCTCTAGTGATTCTTAACTATAGTCGGTTTCGGGCACCTCTAGCAAGAAATTTTTTAATTTCAATTTACCCAATTTTTAAGCAACCTAAGTTCACTAAGTCTCCCTTAATCAACAAGACTAAACGGTGTCAATTTATATTCAGCATCATAGTGAAATTCTAAGTTCTTTCCATGCAAATCCTGAAATTAAAGGTTCTTTCAATTAAGTACAATGGCAAAAATTTATCATTAGATATCCAACAAGTCTAGGTAAATTAAATCCAATAAAAGGCATGACAAGTAATATATACAACCTATATGAGACAACTAGATGAATGCAACTAAAGATGAAACTAAATAAAAACAAACACCCCCAAACTTGAGAGAAGCATTGTTCTCAATGCGTGCAAGTAAACAAAATTAAAATGCAAATGAGTTAGTCGGAAAGGTCGTCACCTTGAATGATGAGTTTCCTTCGAGCTGTTTGCTTATTTTTTTTCCGATTCGCGGTGGCTGAGTGCGTGTGGCTGGTGGTGCGGCTTGAACCCTTACTTTCGCAACCTTATCGCTTACTGTATTCTTTTGATTGGCCTCTTCAATGATCAAAGCTTTACGCTTCGTATTTGGTGGTGCAGCCGGTGGCGATGTCACTTTATCATGTGCAGCAGTTGCTGGGGCAAGTAGTTCGGCAGGAACACCGAAAAGGCACGGTACTATCAGGGTACTTCTTTAAAATCACTTGAGTGATGGTTGTGTTGTGGTCCTTCATATACCGCATGAATAGCAATTGACGAGCCTCCATTTGCTCTAATCGATGGGATAGTGGGTGGAGCATCTCTTCGATTCGATTCATGTTCACCGAGGTAGGTTCGCTTGCCTGGACATCAGGAATTGCTGAGGCATTTTTGGTTATCTGGTCGAAGCATGTGATTTCTTTGGTCGCATTGGTTCTCTCATCGGTTCCTCGCCCATGATTCGTAAAGTATGTGTTGATGGTAGTGACATCAACAAGAATTACTCTACCTCGCACATAAACACAAGGGTTATCCGAATTAGAAATATGAGAATAAAATTCCCTTACCCATGAGATGTCTCTCGGTTAGAAATCGCCTTTCAATAAGTGGAGACATGAATCGTCGGCAAGAAGACTCGAGTGCTTGGGATGAACTTACTCCGGGCATGGTTTTGAGGTTTTTGTGGGTTCTTGATCGGAAAGACTAAGTAAACAAGAAAGGAAGAACTTAAGATTTCAATAGAGGAAGAAAGTAAAGAAAGATGAAATAGATGGGTAAGAAATAGGCTTAAGAACAACTCATTTTCCCTTGAAAGTCTTATCCTAAAAAATAAAAACAAAAGGATAAATATCAAAATAAAATAAAAGAAAAACAACGATATTAAATAAAAATATAGAGAAAGCTTGAGGAGGGTCGTTTCTGATGTTTCTTATAGTTCATCCGCACCCTCCATCGGGTGACAATATTGCCCAAAAAGAGTTGGGCCAATGTGCTCACAACTACTCCCCTTTGCGTTACCATGGTAGATGTGTTTTTCTTTCGTGTTCCCTTGTAGTCCATGCATACCTTCCACCGTGCTACTATTCATGAAGGCATTAATATATCATTAGAAAAAATAATATCAACATCCAACCATTTAATTACCTCTTTCTCGTCGAATTCTATCATGGTTGGATGTAGCCTTCGTTTTTGTGGCAATTGTTGCTCTAGCCAATTCTCGTGGCAATCCTCTGCCAAAATTCTGTGTAAGTCAAGTGAAGGTCCATCTTTCTTGAAGTCTTCAAGCATCCACCCACCGTTTTCTTTAGGCTTATCAAACATCTCCATCACTAGAGATTTTGGCTCGACACTAATATCAGATGGAATCACCATGGATAGAATGCCATCTTCCAAACAATCATACCCTTCTTTTGATGGCTTCAAATCTATCAGCGTTGGTTCCTCAAGAGATACCTGCATTGGAGGAGGTGATATTTTAAAGAATTCAACAGGTTCAACCATTACCTTCTCATATTCCATTGATGAAGTATCACTATCTTGTTGATCGAACATGTAGTCATGCAATTGTTGTGGTAACTGTGGGTAACAACAATTCACAAATTCCTGCTTTAGCATCAGCATTGTTGTAACATTATGGGAATCAGACTCCTCAGAATTTGCTGTGGTATTACTCTTCTCAGTCTTACTGGATGTTATCGTGGCATTGCTTTGTTCAGGCTTCTTAACCTTTACTGTGGCAATTGGTTAGTTAGGCTCATCAAGTGTTGGGCAATCTTTCTCGTCAACATGTTCTCGACTTGTAGGTTCGAGTTGTTCCACACACATCGGGGAGTGCTCTTCACATTGCTCCTTGTCTTTTTGTCTTGGGATTTTAGTATCCCTAGGAACAAATTGTTGGTGCATATTATCCAAGACATATGTTAATATCCTGATTTATCTTCCGCTTCTCTCAAGAGTACATCCATTCTTGCTATCCTTGCATCCATAGAATTTGATAGCTCTTGAAAGTTACCACATTGAGGTGGCAATTGATTGAATTCAATGAGAGAATCAGGTCTATCCATGAAAGCTTGAAACATTTCCTCTGGTGAATTTGAATGTTTTTGAGGAAGACTATATTGCCATGGTATATCTGTTGCAATAGCTAAATTATTATGGTAAAAAATTTGAGCATTTTGATCGTGCCATGAAGGATTTTGCTGTTGGTTCCAACTACGATCCTCTATATGGCCACAAGCATCAAGACTGTATGGGCAATTTCCAAACAAATGATGTTCTCCACAATAAACACAAAAATTTGACCTGACATGATCTTGTTGGGCTGCTCTCGGCGGTTGCATTTATGTATAGGTAATCATATACTCTCCTCTCTTGTTGAGCTTTTTCAATTATATAAGTTGTGCCAAGATTGATTGGGGATCATATACTCTCCTCTCTTGGAAGGCTCTAGTGGGTTGGTATAGGTAATCATCAGTGGGAGTAAGAAGCTCTCGAATAGATTGATTCCTATCTTCATGCATCAATTCTCGAATAGATCACTTCCTATCTTGAAGTTCCTTCAACTTGAAGCACATCTAAATTTTTTTTTGTGCTTTTTTAAACAAAAGAAAACAAGTTAGTAAAAATAATAAAATGTAATAACAAAAACAACTAACACCAATTGTCAATCTCTGGCAACGGTGCCAAAAACTTGTTGCGTTTTTAAGTGCTACGCAAATGGTGCAAGTGTACACATCGCAAGTAATAAATGATAAGTATCGAGTATCGTCTCCATAGGGATTGGTTTGGACAACTTTGCTTAAGTCACTTCAAATGTTTCAAGAATTAAATAGTAATGATGAATTGAGATAAAATAACTAGATCTAAAGAATTAAAATAAAGGATAGAGGAAACAGAATTAAGAGAGTAGGTCGGGTTATCGTGAGTCGTAGAGTGATAATTGAATGGACCGTCGTGGTAATTGATTGCTAGAGCCGCTCAATCGTTCCGTCAATTGGCTCTAGTCGAATTGTCTGGGCAATTAGGAATGGAGCGATTGCCTGGGCAATTGGGCAACAACCTTCAAAGTTCGGCAAAGCATTCTTCAACGGTTTCTTGTTATCCCTAACTCGAAACACTATTAATTGTGCATGCCTTGATAATACATCCCTGCGTGAACCAAGGGTGGACAATAACCGATCTTGCGCTTCTTTTAGCCGTTGAAATCTGCAACTTATCCCTAAGTTGAATTAGTCTTTACCATTGATTGATTGAATAAAAACCATGTTCATTCGTTTCTTGAATCTAACTCTCCCAATATTAGATAAATGGATGAATTCATGAGATTCTTTCCCAATTCACTCGCAATCAAAATTAAGAACCCAGAATGAACAAACTTTGAATTAAATTGCAAACTCAAGTACCTAAACAAATCTAATCGTTTATCAAAACCAAAAACCCTAAATAACCCAAGCCAATTTACATCAATTCATGGATGGGTTCAAAAGATATACAAAGAATAATCCCCAAACATGAATTGCATAAACTAAAAATAAATGAGATGAAGCCTTGCAATCTCTCTCTCATCCGATTCTCTTACTCCCTCTCTTTGGTGGCTGCGGCTATGTCCCTTTTATAGGGGATGATTAGGTCAAGATCTTTGTTGATGAGGAGGAGTTTAATTTGGAATTAAATTGAATAAAAGAAATAATAAATCTCTTTTATCTTTTTCATTAAAAACTCTAATCTAGATTTAAATCTTCATTAAATGTTATGTATAAATCCAAATCTTTGGGATTTATTCCCTAATTTTCGTGCTTATCCAAACATGGCAGATTTGTTCCGAATTGCCAAGGAAATTAGTTTGGCATGTCCTTCAGAAATTCTCCTCAATTGCCATGGCAATTTCCTACTTGCTTCTGCAATTCCTATCCTGCATAAAATAACGAACAAAGCATCGATTTTTCCACGAAAAACAACAAAAGTTTAACGCCAAGCTCGTAACGACGAAAACTAGGAAATTATGCATAAATGCCTAACAATGCAACTAAAATGTTCCTAAGTATAACAATAATATGAGCAAAAAGGGCAATAAATATAGTACTTTTGAACACTCATCATCATTCTTTCGGAGTAATCTGAAAATAGGATCACACTTGTGGTCAATTGGAAGATGAACCGAGAAATGTAATTGATCCTTCCTAAAAATTCTCGAACCTCCTTATGAGTTTGAGGTGGTAGAAGATCTTGAATTGCTTTTACCTTATCGAGGTCGATTTCTATCCCCTTTCGACTAACCACAAAACCTAAGAGTTTTCCAGATGTGACTGCAAAGGTACACTTAGACGGGTTGAGCTTCAATTGATATTTTCTTAGCCTTTGGAAGAGCTTCCTTAAATTCTTAATATGTTTTTCTTTGGTTCGGGACTTGGCTATCATGTTGTCCACATACACATCAATCCCTTGTGCATCAAGTCGTGGAACAAGGTAACCATGGCCCTTTGATAAGTTTCCCCAACATTCTTCAATCCGAGCAACATGACTTTATAACAAAATATGCCCAACATAGTTACAAATGTGGTCTTTTCCATGTCCTTGGGGTTCATTTTGATTTGATTATACCCTGAAAAGCCATCCATGAAAGAAAACCAAGAATGCCCTGCAGTGTTATCAACTAGGGTATCAATGTGAGGCAGGGGAAAATTATCCTTAAGGCTCGCCTTATTGAGGTCCCCATAGTCTACGCACATACATATTCTTCCATCCTTCTTGGGCACCGGGCTATGTTGGCTACCCATTTTGGGTATTTGGCAACCTTCAAAAATTCAACTTCAAACTATTTTTGTACTTCCTCTCTAACCTTTAAAAGAATATCCGGTCTCATTCTTTGGAGCTTTTGCTGGACTGGCTTGGACTCTGGCTTTATCAAGATTTTTGCACCACTATATTCATGTCTAAACCTGGCATGTATTGGTACGTGCATGCAAACATATCTTTGAATTCTGGAAGCAATTCTACCAAATCTTGTCTCACCCTCGATGACAGAATGGTACCAATCTTCATTTCCTTCTTTTCTTCCTCGGTCCCTAAATTCAAAACTTCCAACTCTTCTTGGTGAGGAAGAATCTACTTCTCTTCACTAGCCATCAGTCTTAGCAATTTATCCGGGATCTTATATTCCTCTTTATCATGCCCTTCGTCTATCTCAGCCGAACATGAAGGCTGTTCAAAATCTATCCTGGGATTAGGCCTAGAATCAATCATACAGTTAACATTCGAAGACATGCATGAGTTTAGAAGTATGTATTGGGAATAAAAATAGCTTATAAATGAAATAATAAATAAGTAATGAAAGAATAAGTGATGAATGAATGAATAATGAATGAAATGAGTGTTATGTTTGCTATTTGAGAAACAAAGGAAACATCATTTTTATTGAAAATAAAAACAGATTGACATAGTAGCCCTATTACAAAATATTGCTATTACTCTTAGGCCAAAAGCAACAGGGTGATTCTGGGCATTACTTTGATTGAGTCCTAAAAACTACAGTCAACTTCTATCTGGTCCAATTGCTAAGCTATTCGCCCGAAAAGCATGGGCAGATCTTTTCCAAGGGCTAAACCATCTTGCCACCATCAGAGATTACGTTTACATCCATTCCATCAATGGCTTTACAGATCAACTCTTCATTCAGGATCCGTTCATTCTCTAGATTAGTTCTTGGACCTTGAGTCTGGGATTCACGACTCTGTTTGACACGAAAATCTTTTTCATATCCGTATAAGTGATAGGAGCCCACGGGATCTCCTCTCCTCAGAGTCAGGCATTTCGTTGTTCCTCTCTTCTCCTCCATTCTTGCTTTTGTAGAAAGTTAGGCTTATGTCCAAGCCCGAAATGGTCATTCTTGTGGATAACGCTTATAGGCCGTAGGCGTCCTTTCAGGCTTCTTCCCAAACCTCTCCTTCTTTTCGCTCCTATTCCTAGAGTTTCCGTCACCACCATCTTGGTACAATTTGACAATCTCGGGCATGGAATCCTATTCCCCTGAGCAAAAAAGGTGGTATTAACGAATTCCAATGACCTGAAGGCATACTCCAAAGCCTCCTCAATAGTAGGAATGTAGGGAACGTTCAAAGTTACCGAAGCCACAACATCTTGCTCGGCATGGACTATTACTATCTTTCCTTCAATGATGAACTTCAATTTCTGGCGCAAAGAAGACGAAACAGCTCCGGCAGAATGTATCCACGGTCTCTCTAACAAGCAGTTGTAGGATGGCTGGATGTCCATGACCACGAAATCCATAATATATTCAGTTGGGCCTATGAGCACATGTACTTCAATTTTCCCAACCACTTCTCTTTGGGTCCCATCGAATGCACCACGGCATTTTGGCAAGGTTTCATATGTGAGCTATTAATCGGTAAGCATTGTAGGGTAGCTAAGGGTATGACATTCAGGAAAAAGCCGTTGTCGATGAGCACCCCCCGTAATATGTGACTTTTGCAGTGGGTGGTAATATTTAGGGCCTTGTTGGATCTCATACCTTCTTTCGGTATCTCATCATCATTGAAGGTGATATGATTACAATCATTGATATATTCGATGATCTAGTCAAGCTTACCAACCGAAAGATAACTCTCGACAAAAGTTTGATTCAATACTTTCAACAAAGCCTCACGGTGTTTTTCTGAATTCAACAGTAAATCAAGCACTGAAATCCAGGCCGTCTATTTTTTGAGTTGGTCAACCACACTATATTCACTATGCTTTAAGAACTTCAAAAATTCCTGAGCTTGGGCTTCGGTCATTAGCTCATTGAGTTTCGGGGGTGGCTCTTCCCCAAATATCTTCATAGGTTCAGGTTCAGTTGCCTTGCCTTTTTCTTTCATCTCTTCTACTGCCTTCAGAGCTTCAGGAGCATAACATCGCCCACTTCGTGTAAAATGCCCCGCATCATTTATCTCCTTGAGGTTCGACTTTACTGGTTCTCCTTCGGTAGGCTTTATCTCTTCAACTGGTTTCTTCTCTTCTTGCGAACTGAAACTTGTTTGTATAGAGACATTGGTGGTGTAGTTCCATGGCACCATCCGGGTATCCTTAAAGGGAAATGATGTCGGGGATGAAATTATAATTTTTGGGGTTATCATGGGATTCTCTTCCCATGGTGCATTTTCTTGACTTGGTTTGAGGTCAATGATGAATGGCCTTTTTGCACTGTATTTAGAATCTGGAGTATCCATCGTGCAAACTTCGGGCCCGCTTTTCCTTTCTTCTTCATCGAAAAATTCAATCACTTTACAATCTATCAACTTCTGGACTACTTGGCGGAACTCCACACAATCTTGGATTTGATGATCCCCCGACTGATGGTATTCGCAATAGGGGCCACAACCCTTTTTCACAATTACCATTCCATATTAGATGAGACGAGCTATACAGAGTTGCTGAAAGAATCGTCTTATGGGGGACCTGACTTCTGACACGCTAACCTTAAGCTTTCTTGCACATCCTTCTTCAATAGCATTCACCTATCGTCCGTCATGATTTGGCAAAGGGTTATTGGCGGTACTTGGATCCCCGAGCTGCAGTACTCTAGTCTTGATCAAATTCTGAACAAACTTTTTAAATGCTATACAGTTCTCAATAGTATGGCCTGGGATGTCGGCGTGGTATTCGTAATGGGCCTTAGGGTTATACCATACCGAATGAGGGGGGTTGAAGGAAGTAACATGTTGAGGTCAAACTAAATCTGCCTTGTAGAGCTGTGAGTAGAGTTCTTTATAGGTAATTGGCAGCGGTGTGAAGGAGTTTTCCTTCTTAGGCCCCTGCTCTTCCCTCCTATTAAAATTTCGGGGGTTTGAAGCTTGAGGCTGAGATATAGTGAATTTGTTAACAACCTCGTAGGTAGTTGTGGTGTTCACTTCATGGTTCTTCCTCTTGAACTGCTTACGTTATTGCTCCCCTCCATCGATCCTTCGGCTTTTGATTGCGGCTTTAATACGCTCATCGGTCATTACCATATCAGCAAAGTTACTAATAGGGTTATTGATCAGACGGTTATAGAGCGTTCCTTTTAATGTGTCGATGAACATAGGGGCAATCTCATTCTCTCGAAGAGGGGGCTAGACTTGAGCAGTCATCTTGCGCCACCTTTGTGCTTACTCCTGGAGGCTTTCATTTTTCTTTTGTTCCATTCCTTGCAACAGAAGCCTTTTGGGAACCATATCCGTCACATGCTTATACTGATTAGTGAAGGCCTTTGCCAAATCCTTCCACGATTTAATTTGAGCTCCTGTAAGCTGATTATACCATCTTGTGGCAGATCCCACTAAACTATCTTGAAACAGTGTATCAAGAGCTTCTCATTGTTGGTGAAGCCAGCCATCTTGCGGTAAAACATTCTAATTTGATCAGTTGGGCAAGTTGTCCCGTTCAACTTCTCGCATTCTGGGTTTTAAACTTATACCAAGCTGGGATCCTTAGCATTCAGACCATAAGAACCGTCTTCGTCTTCTCTCACTCGAAATTTCTCTTCGAGGTCTTTTTTAGTCTCCTCAAACTATTTGGAGAATTCCGCTTTCACTTGGCTTAATTTCTCTAGTTTGTCAAAGTTTGGGATACTATCTCCAACATGCTCAACATTTGCAAATGTCACAGCCGGCTGAGGTGGAGCAGAGGCACTGCCTGGTGGGACGAGGATACCCTTTGTGGGGGTTCGGTGTAGGATTAATGAAAAAATGGTTTTTGAAGCTTGAAGAATATACAGGGCCTCTCGAACTTTGAGCCGGATTCACAACGGTGTTTTTTCCTCTTACATCCCCTTGGCAAATTTGTAACATCTGTGATATTTCTGCCATCATATCTTGCTGAGATTTAATGATGGTTTCTCTCAACTCTTGTTGCGTTCGCTCCAATTGGCTTCTAAGATCGGCTTCTAGTTTAGCAAAGCTCTCTTTCATTTTTTTGGCTTGAAAACGTGTACGATATGAATGTGGAATGATTGCAATTAACATAATTAAAATATTCTAAAATAAGAGATCTTTTAATTAGTTTAGATGGCTTTAATAAATTATGCAAATAAATTTGCTATGCATGAATGCAGAGAAAAACACTAATTCTGGCAAATATCATCATTAAACAACTGTCATCAATAAAAATGTTGTTCTGTTACAATAATTCAAAGAAAATCAATACGCATACGGTTCCAAGCTAACGCCTAAATCAATAATTTCTCTCAAGATCCAAACAATCTTCTCTCATTCCTCGGATTCATCATCTATGCACACTTGGAGTTCGGCAGCATCTTCCGATAGGAACTGTACCTTTCGAGCGATTTCTTGCATCCAGTTCATGAAACGTGCCAAATCTTGCTCTTGTCTCCAATTGGTGTAGGCAGTAAACTAAAGCTGCTCCATCGTAGGCATTCGATGTACTTGAATCGCTCCCCTAAAGCTCGTAATTTGGTCATTGAGTTGTTGGACCTTAGCTTCTAAACCCTCAATTCGGTCCTTTAAAACTCAGTTTTCAGAACTTCTGGCTTCTAGCTCTTGGGTAGAACCTTTATGCTTGAGAAGGGATCTTTCTAACTGCTTCATTTGAGCCTTTAATTCCTCGTTCTGACGTTGCTCATTCTCAAGCTTTGTCGAATGAGAAGTCTTCAAGTCCTCCATCTTTTGAATCATGGCAAGTACTTGATCCTTGTGCTCGTAATATTTCCTCTTATAAGCCTCGGTTCTCGCCCTATCTTTTTTGAGTCTAAGCTCTAGTCCTCGGCTTAGCTCGTCATTCGCGACTCTCTTGCTTTTGTTCAGCCTTTGTAACTTCTGAATTTCTTTTTTTTCTAGCTTGAGTTCGGATTCCAACATCTCACTCCTCTTTTGTAGACCTTTGATTTCTCCTTTGAGCTTTGTCTTGTCTAAATCGAAGTTGAATCTCTCTTGGTCGGCTTTTGCTTCTAACTGAATGTACTTCTTTTGTTCCTCTTCAAGTTGTCTTCTCATCAAGTCAATTTTAGTAGGAAGTGTAGCCAACCTTTCTTAGGCAGACCTCGCACCATCGGGATTTAACTGAGGAATATTGTCATTGACGCGATTGAAGTGCCACACTTCGTATTCAGGAGTCACCATGTAAGGAGCACTTAAAATCCTGACTCGCCTAGCATTATTCCATGTAGAATAAGCATCGTATACCTTCCCTTTGTAGCCTTTCTTGGTTGCATAGTCCATGTTGAATTCATTGAGTCCGCTCATGGCCGGTATAAACTGCTTGGAGCCATATTGTCTCAAAACCAACAAGGGCGCATAGGTTGTATGCCCCCAAAGGCCAAGCAATGGTACCCAATGATGCTCCCCACATCGGTAAAGAATATTCTTTGTGCGTAGCCATGAAGCCTTTCAAACTATGTCTTCATCCTTTAGGTTTCGCAAGACATCTAGCCATACCTCCTCGGATCTTCCGGTTGGCCAATCTTTCTTTTGCAAGAACTCTTCTAATGGGGAGAATTTGTCATCGAAGAGAGGCCTTGAAAAGTGAATGTCAGACCACAGATGACTATAAAACCAAACTGTCAGCAGCTAAGGGCATCCTAGAACCTCTACCATGTTTCCTACAAAACCTAAGGGACTGGAAAGTTTCGGGCAAAATGAAAGGCACCGGATTGGACTTCCCTTCTATGCAATCAAACAGATCTAGCACCGAGGGATGAATGAGCCCCAATGCTTTCAGGATTAGAACTAACCCATAAATCAATAATGCAAATAGGTTTTGTTGAACTCGGCCCACCGGATGTACTGAAGCCAAAGCCAAGATTCCTTCCGATTTGAGATAATTTTTTTTGTTCCAAATGTGACTTCATCTTCAACCCATGATGACAAAGTTCCTGAAAATCTACCTAACTTGGCCTAGAATAACTTGTTCTTGGGTGGTTTGGCGTAAACCCGATTCTCTTTGATCCTTTTGCAGTTCATGAGGGAAAAATAGTCATCGATCATAAGTGTCAAATCGATGTTGCCAATTGTTAAAAAACTGTAAGTCGGGTTCCAAAATCTCACCAAGGCTTGGAGTAGTGATTGATCAACTGAAACATCTAACAAGTGTGTCATGTCGCCATATTTGCTTCTGAAAGCCTCTCTAGCTTTATAGTCCCAACTGTGCCATACTGATCTCAACCCTGACACATCATAGTTTTCGGTGCTTATGAAGGTTTCGACTGACATCACTAATCTATATCCGATAGAAATACTGTCTCCGTCATGAAGCTGCTCGCCTTCGAACCATATTTGTACCTTGGAGTTCTTTTCATCAGTGATCCGAATTAAGTCTACCATTGATCAAGTCTTTAAGTTTAGACTATTTTCGAATCAGTGTTTTCTTCATGATATGACAATATATGCAAAACAAAGTATAACATGGGAAAGAATAAAAACAAATGAAACATGTTAGTAACGAAATAAATAAATTCAAAATTGCAAAATAGAAACACAAATTAAGGAGCAACAAGCAAGAAGATAAGGAAAAGAAAACACTAACCACATGAATTCTAAAATACTATGGTTGTATGCATGGCTCTAATTGGGGTGGGCTCCTAGGTTCTCACACACGGGTTCGGTTCTAGAAAGGGTACTCGAACCTATCTTCCTGCCTACTAAGACAACAAAAGCCCCAATTCTAGCCCATTACAGGCTTGCGAGTTGGATTCGGTCCAAGGGTATGCATGACCTAGTAACGTGGAAGGCTGCTCGGTTGTCAAAAAGCGTGGACTCTAAAAGTGAATTACCGACCCGTGGAAGGTTACTCACTTGGGTATGTGGCGTTTCACTCCCACTCAAGGGACAAAGCTCGGATATAGAGCTTGATGATCATGATGCAACACATGTCGGTGATTCCTTAGAAATTAAACGAGCAATTAATTCGAACCCACCAATTATCAAAACCCGTGTAATTTAAGTCATACCTTCAAGAACAAACAAATTAATTGAAGTCAATTTAAATTTCAAAATTTCCATCATTAAAAGCAACATAGATTTTCTTGGCTTAACTCTTTTTTTTGTTTTATAAAAATAAAAATCTTTCCCCAGCGGAGTCGCCAGTTGTAGCGACCTAAATTTTTCGAGTCGCTAGAAAATAATCAAGTTCTTTGAAAAAATCTTTGAAAAGTGGGGTTTTAGAAAATCTCGACGTTTTTTGAAAATAAAAAAACTTAGAGTCGCCACCAGCCACTAAGGTAGGCCGGACACGCTAAAACCAAAGATTCGTTCGAAAGCGGGTTCGGGAGTTGGTTACGTGTGGGGAAGGATTGGCACCCCTATCACGCCTGGAAATCGGTACCAAAATAAATGTTGCTTTTAATTGATGGAAATTATCGAAATTTAAATCGAGTTTAATTAAATTGTTCGTAATTAAAAATAAACTTTAATTAAATAGGCTCGGTCAAATTGGTGTACTCGAATTAATTAAACATTTAACTAATAAGGGTTACGAAACCTCAGACTATAGATTAAACCGACATCGAATAAACCCGAATGTCGTGTTAATTTATTGTTCGAACCTCGTTCATCACCTTTATGCATGATGCAAACAGTTAAACAATGATGTGATGACTAGTCAAATTTTTATTTTGAATTATATTTACCTTTAGACGATAAGAATTAATTCGAATATTTGGTCAACATCCAGTGAGCCAGGACTATTACAACACAAATATTAGAATTAATAAATATCTCCGTTTTATGATTTAAGTTGATTAATTACATGCAATGTCCAATTAAAATATTAGAGGTATAATGAATGACAATTAAAATGTATGGCATAGAAAGGCACAAAATTAAAAACTAAGGCCCATTAAAGCCTTAACCTAAAAAGGCCCAAATTATTGAAAATAAAATTAATGATCTAATTATTAACTAGGTTAATCTAACATTAGCCCTAAATTAATTTAATCCTAGAAACTAAAAAACCTATTATTTTATTGGTTATCTTGAACCATAATAATCAATTCGATTAATTTTAAACTAGAATTCCAATGAGCCAAGAAAACTATCTAAAATTAATCGAATTAATTAGTCATGATTTTAAATTAGGTGATCAACATGAAATTCCTCTTTTACCCCTAAAATTATTAAGAATTGTTCAATCAATTTTAATACATTTAACATTTACCCCAATGAGCCAATGGCAAATTTAAATGGATTAAATTGATTCGAACCTATAGTCTAACTAAGGCTCTAAACCTAACCTTAATTTAATTTAATTAATTTAAAGTCTATGCCCCCAATTAAACGAGCGCATAGTTTAAATTAATTAAATTAAATTTTAAACTCTAAACAATTCCTAAAGGGCCTAAACTAAACTAAAAAATCTACCCTAATAACTAGAGGGACCAAACCAAACAACAACTTAATATTAGGGACACATATGAAAAAAAGTAAATAAAATAAGCAATATAAAAAACTTAAATAAATATGCAATGCAAGACCAGATTAAAATAATAGCAAATTAAGGGACCCAATAGGTGATTTAAACTCGGGAGGGGTCAAAATTGAAATGTTGAGAAATGGAAAAGGGTTAAGTTAAGAAGATTTTAAAAGGACAAGGACTAAATGGGTATTAAACCCTTTTAAAGACAAATTAAATTAAAAATAGGATTTAATTAAATGCGGGTTAAAACCACATGGGCCTAGAGTGTAATTTAAGAAAATGAAAACCCTGAAAAGATATATTTAAAACACGGAAGGACTTTAACGTAATAAACCTATTTTAAATAATCAATCTGGTTCAAATTTTGGACGAAATTAAAAGATTTGAAAAATTTTAGAGGACCTGGGCTGTAGTTTAAGAAAACTAAATGGATAAAATGGGTATTAAAGAGGGACGGAAGGTTTTATGAATGAAAATAAACTATTTATTTTTTTAACGCTATAAAACTTATTTTTTGCCTGAAAGGGCAAAGTTTGGCCATTTTCAAATTTCCTCCCATTTTCAGAAAATTTCAAACCCTCTCAACTCTCCCTCGGCTAAGGATGAACACCATCGTGGTGTTCATCCGAGCCGCCATGAAACCCAGAAACTAACCTTCCTCCTTAGCGCCGGCCACCACTCACTGAGGGTCAAAAAATTCCAAAACAACCAAAAGCCTTGTCTTTTAACCACAAACCCCAAAACAACTTTAGTTTCACCGAAAAACGACCTCTCTGACCTAGATCTAGGGAAAAACCGTGATGGAAGCCTCACTTTCAAAAGAAAATGGGGTTCATTTTGAAAACGAGAACTCGACCGACACTTCCCCGTTCACCTCTTGAAGGCTCAACGGGCCGAAGGTTTGTCACGAGGAAGACGAACGACCACGGAATAGAAGGGTAGCATCTCTGAAAACCTAGATCTATCCCTTTTACATGCATGTGAATGTTAATATGTGAAAGGAAATATACCTCTTCTAAAGGCTTCTCTTTTTTTGTATTGCTCTTGAAAAAAAACCTCATTTACAATGGATGATGTGTTTGGTTTTATAACCGAATAAGTTACATGAAATTTTAAAAATAAAAACCAGTCCATAACATGCTCTGAAATCCGCCGATATTTGCTTAATTTTTGTTGTTTTTGCTTAATCTGCCTTTTGATGTTTGTTGCTAACTTTTTCCCTTGTTTTGGTTGCATAGCGAACGTGGCTGAATGGTGGAGGAGGGGAGTAGAGAGAGAACCATCTTTGGGAGCAAGGCTCCATTTTTGCCATTGGATCAAGGATGGATGGACGACTCAGATGCAGAGGATGGCAGAGGGTGTATATCTGGTTGTGGCAGACAAGAAGCTGGACAGTCAGGAGGAGTGGAAGATTCGCGCGTGCAACTCACGCGCGCATGAAGGAGGGCAAGAGCCAGAGCGTGGGCGCGTGGAGCTTCTGTAGAATTCCAACATTGATCTTGACCGTTGGATCGAGGGGCAGATCCAACGGTTCTGGGGTGGCTGCGCAAGAAGATAGGAAATTAGGGCATCAGATTAGGGTTTCATTGTTATTTGGGCCTAAACGGGGCGTGCACTTATTTGATATATATTTTTGGGCTTAATTGTATAATTTGGACTATTATAAAAAACTTGGGCTTATTTATTTAATAGTTAATTGGGCTTTATTTATTACTTGTTTTGTTTTTTTTGGCTTAATAGTATTATAATATTATAATTATAATATAATAACATAATGATAAGATATTAAAAATAATAGTAATTATGAATGATAATATTAATATATAATAATAATATAATAAAATATAAGGTAGTAAAAGTAACATGATATAATAATACCAATAGTAATATGCTATTAACAAAAGACATAATAAATACATATTTTGTGTTTTGTTCTTTTCTCCCAAATCAGAACAAAAAAAACTAAAAATAATCTATAATATTCTTGATTGATTTTTTTTATTTTTTAAAATAGATAATACTAATATTTTTTTTGTTTTTGCAATAATAAACAATAATTATACTAAGTAAGATAATAACCAAAGCTCATTATTAAAACAAACTAACAAAATAAAAACGGGTTAAAACTCCGGATAAAATTAGTGCACACTCTCTAAGAAAATTACAAAACACCCGCAATTCTCCCATCATATTCAACTTCTTATCTGCATTAGACATCCTACGCCACTCATCTTCCATTCGTTGCACATGTATCTCCTTCTCCAACCAACAATTAAGAAACCAAAATGGGCGAGGTCCCCAATCCCTCACTTCACTAATCAAACGTAATGGTGAGTGATCCGATAAACCAAGCGACATATTCCACTGAGCCAAATCCAAAAATCTCACCATCCATTCACTCGCAACCACAAATCTATCCATCATGCTGCATTTATTTCCACTACCAAACCATGTAAATGGTTTCCCAATCATCGACAGATCCACTAATCCAATATTTTCGATAAAAGCATTAAATTCAACTATCTCCCGTATGTCACTCGCACATCCTTGCCTCTATTCACCCGACCAAACGATATTAAAATCGCCTCCTAAGCACCAACGTCCCTCAGCTTGACTCATAATCTAATGTAAAGCCCCTCATACCCGCACTTGGTCCTCTACTCCATATGACGCATATATCGCACCCGTACCATAATTCCAAGCATCAAATATCCACCGACCTCTAAACAAAATAAAATTAAATTCGACTATTACTTCCTCTAACACAAAGCGATCCTCTTCCCAAATCACCACAATACTACCTAATCGTCCTTGCCACGGGGAAAATACAAACTTGAATGTATTGGAAAACCATTCCTTTTGAATCACACTTTCAGTCACCACCTTCAATTTTGATTCTTGAATGAAACGTCATGTCACAATGATGTTGTCGGATGAGCCTCTGTAATGCTCTCTTTTTTGATACAGAACCTAACCCCCGAACGTTCCACGACAGCACCTTCATCTTCCTTTGTTATTCGCGATCTCGTTCATGATAATATCCATGATATCCTGAACTATCGCTACTTCGTTTCCCACCGTACTTGCCCCCTCTCCCCATGTTCAAAATTATTCACTCTTATCCTATCCTCCAAATGTCCCTTCTGTTGTGACACAATAAATTAGATTGGTTCAACAACCAAAATACCCTCATTAGGTTCATTCGGTAATTTACCAAACATCACTGGACACTCCACCAGCGTTTCCTCAACAATTTATGTCTCGCTCGCTCTTAAATGTGATAACGTTTCTAACCTTGACACCATTCCTATCTCCTCATCTGCCTTCCAAGCCTCTTCAATCCTTGTAATCTCTACCATACGAACCTCACCCTGTTCTACTTCCCTCCATAATTGGTTTGACTGCCATAGTGGTAGCCCTCCACTATCCTTTGATAACTCCACATTGTCCTTCGAATACACCACTTCCTTAACTTCTCTTCCAGTACTTCTCCTTGATTTCTCTAGGCTATCTTTCATTGTCTCAATCTCATTATCCTCTAAATTGACCTCTTCATCCTCATTACTTTCCGTCGATCCGCAAGCCATCTCACAATTTGCACATAATTGATCATCCACCAAGGGTTCAAACTCATTTACATGAACCCTGAATGACAATCCATTCACATGTATTTCTATCTCAACTTCAATTTTCGTTATTTGTTCTGTTTCTATAAAAATGTGCCCCCATTCAAACGATTTTGGGTCTATCATAAATCATTGCATCTAATCATCACGCCCCAAATTGATGCCAAATTATCAAACGTACCACGCGACCACACATGCATCGGCATCCCATTGATCGCCAACCACACTCTCCTATTACCTTTGTCCAAAGCCGGCTCCCAATTCTGCACCCGCGAGAAACATTTTTGTAACTTCACATTTGATAACGCTACTTGCCGCGCCTCAATGTTCTCAAAAATCAGCAACATTCTCGATCCCGCTATTCGCATTAGCTATACACTCTCCACCTTGGCTTTCTTCAATTCTCTGGCCAAAGAAGCGATACCCATCGGTTCTCAGCACCACGCAATGGCACAACAGCGGAGTATCTCAATTTTACTCTCATCCTCCACTCCTTGAATACTCAAAATTTTATGTTGTGTGTTGCCAGTCAAGATCTCCCACTTTCCGATTTTCGCCTCCTTTATTCCTTCGTTTCTCTTTCAATTAAATTCTTGTCTCACTCTTTTAGCCATTGATACTCTCAATCGGGAGCCATAAATTCACCTCCCTTCTAATCGCTCAATTTCCCCTCGTGCATCTATCTCTGTCGCCATCCGTATGAAACCAAATCTCAATCCATCTTGTGCCCTTTTGTTTGGTACAAAGACATCTCTTACTTTTCCGTGTCGATCAAACATCTGTCACACACCTTTCGAATGAATTTGGGTCAATAAATTACTGACGAAGATCGTCCACCATTGTCGAGGGCTGCTCCCACTCCCATTCTCTATTCTCTGATTAAAAAATTATTTTTCATAATTTAGTTAATATTATGTTTGTATTATCAAAAAGTTTCTCTGTACATAATTTACATAATCTCTAATACCAATTATGTGTGTTTTAGTGTTCCTAACAATTTTTTGTTCAATTCTTCGTTTGCTTAGTAATACATGTATGAGAATTCATAGTTAAACTAGTTTTTATAAAGATATATATCATATTGTAACATTTCACTTAATATTCGTATCAACAATTCAATCACATGAGCTTGCATTAATCAAGCAAGAAATTAATTAAAATATAGAAACAAAGAAATAAATGAAATGGGAAAATAATTTTGTCTCAAAGTTAATATACAAAATTTAATTAGAATTAAGTATAAATTATTTAATACGTATTTACATAATATGTAGTTAAAAGAATAAAAAGAGAAACCAAGTATTATTCATGGTATTTCAAAAATAAACTCACATATTTTATTTATCAGCAAATTGTATGATTAAAAGAAAGAGTGGTTGCAGTGGGTTGGCTTCAGCGACTAGTGTGATTGGTGAGTTGGTTGATAGGCCTTGGGAGATCCGGATTTGTCATGTTCGGCGAACGGCGAATAAGATTGTGGATAGACTAGCCAAGATGGCTCGGGTTCATGGTGTTAATTACTTCGCCGAGGGGGTTTTCTCGACTAGTGTTTTCCAGACTCCATCGGCCGAGGTTATTGCCTTGTTGCATGATGACTTGTCACCTGATGTGGGCAGGGTTTGATTTTGGGTTGATTGTCCTGACATTTATCGCTTTGTAAGTACTATCAAGTGTATTCTTTTTCCTTCATTTAGGTTTAGAAGGATTTTTTAACGAGACACTTAGTAATACGAGTTGTTTATCCTACTTTTATTTATAAAAAAAAGGAGAATCACGCAATCAAAACATAAATCTTATTAAAAACCTTCTCGATTTAAATGGAAAAAAAGAGTACATCATAATTATGTACATAACATAACAACTAAGAAAACAAAATTACAAGCTCCCACAAAGCACAAGTCTCCAACCGCGCCTATCACACCCCCAGGCCACACTGTCTCAAAACGCACACCATGGCCAAGAATCAAGCTGCAGCACAACCCATGGGAACAAGAAAAACAACACAATTTTATCACCCAGCGACCGACACTCCTAAACCAAAATAAATCAGTAACAACCGACCCGCTCCCAACACCCGCTTAACTCAAAAACCAGCCAAGAACATCGGCGCGCGATCAACACCATCTTTCGCCAACACATCGGCCAAACCAGAAAAAATATGTTTATAATAGAATATAATGTGTTTTGATTCTAACACAAATATTATTCATTGAAAAACTTGAACCAATAAAAATATAAATTAAAGATTATTTTAAAAAATATTTTTTGACTTATTACTCTTTCTGTCTCACTCAAAATGTCTCTTATTGACTTTTTAAAAGTTAAAATTTTGACCTCAATTATTATAAATATTTTAAAAAACTAAATTTATAAAATATATATTTTAAAACTACTTGATTAAAAGTTTTTAAAATATATTTTTCTTATTATTATCAAAGATAAATTTTAAATAATAAAGAGTCAAAATTAAAAAAAATTGACAAAAAAAGTCAATAAGGGACCGTTTTTATAGGACGGAGGGAGTAAAATTTATTATTTAATTATCAATTGTTGAATAAAAATAATTGGGGATTATAAAAATAAATAGAATAATAAATTATTGATAAGAGTAAATGTATAAATAAAACAAATACTCTAAATATCCCATTAAATTTATTCTTATTGATTTTTAGTCGAGGTCGGCCCTGCGCTTTTAGTGGCCCAGGGTAAATCTAAAAAATGGGCCATAAATCAGAAATTTAAATCGTAGTTGCGGTTGTATTTACGGTCATGTTACATTTATCGTAGTTACAGACATTACATATGCTAGTTCGGTTACTATGAGTATCGCGGTTGTGAAGTTTTTTAATAACATACGTTATTGTGGGCATAACGGTTGCAGAAATCGCGGTTTGATGTCGTTACCACCATATAATGGTCCTTGTTGTGGTTGCATACTGCTATTTAAATCCATGTCTCTAATAGCAAGTAATGAAAAAAAATTAAAAGTAGATTCATAATTACAAGTATTGGAAAATTGGGCCCTTAATAATAAATATTAAAAAATTGACTTTTAAGAGTATGCCCATAACAACAAACGTTAGAAAAAAATCGGGCCCAAAATAACAAGTATTAGAAAAAAATTGAATTTTAAGGGTGTATCCTTAATAATAAATATTGGGAAAAATTAGCCCATTACTAACAAGTATTAAAAAAATTGGGCATCTAATAACAAGTATTAGAAAAAAGTGAACCCTTAACAACAAATATATTCGAAAAAATTACAAACATGTAATCTCCCTGAGTAATGGGCCCTGGGCGGGCGCCCTTTATTGCCCTGACCCAGGGTCGGGCATTCTTTTAGTGATTAACCTTTTTAAATTTTAATCATAACTATTTTAAATTATTAAATTTTATAAATTATATATTTAAAAATATTTAATTCAAGGTTTATAAAGTATAGTTTCTCAAATTTTTTATCAATAATATATTTTAAATAATAAAAGTTAAAGTTGAAAAAAATTTATCACAAAAGATTAACGAGTGATAAATATAGTTGAACAAAAGAGTGTACGGCCCTATTTGGTAAACAACGGTTTGAGTTAAAATTAGATGTTTGACAGGTTAAATCCGCTAATTTGGATGTTTGGTGAATAACGAATTAGAATAATGGATGAAACTTCTAATTTTGAAAAAACGACTAATATGAGCTTTTTGAAATCAGAAGTTTTGACATAAGAGTTATAAAGACCCTTTTGCCTTTAACAATTATAAATAATCTCAAAATAACCTAAGTTTAACATTTTCTATTTAAATTCTTCACTTTTACATATTTACATTGTGACATTTGTAAACTAATATTTTTTGTTTTTTCTTTTAATTCTCACACGTTTATTTTGTATTTAAATTTAATAATTAATTAAATTATATTAAAAATAATTATATAAATGATAAATTAATATATAAATCCTTCAAATATGCTTAGTAATCTTATATTAAAAAATTATTTTTCATAATCTAATTAATATTAATAGATAAAAATAATGATAACTAATAAACTATTCAAACAAGTATCAAATATAATCATGTCTTTATATGTTATTTTGCTTGTTTAAATAATCAAATAACTATTAGTTATCATTTAATTTTATCAAACACTTTTATAGAATCAGCTAATACAATTTGCTAGTCAAATCAACTAATACAATCAAGCTATCAGTACCTATTTTAAAATTATTTAACAAAGTAAAATCAAAACAAAATTATTTATAAAAGTAACATTAATTTTTGCCATGTAGAGCAAAGGCATAGAGACTCTGTTATCTGTGTCAAAACTCTATTATGGGAGGTGCATTCAAGGATGAAAACGAAAAAACTAATAAGAACCAAATTTGAAATTTGCTCCATGAATTAAAAAAAAAAATATTGACATTAGTATATATAAAGTATAATGGGAGTAGAATTTGTTTCTTATTAATGCGGGATTTATGAACTAAATAATTTTCTTTAGATTTTTTACATGATGTCTCTTTTTTTTTTTTTGAACAATTCTTACTTGGGGAAAGAGAAAATTTGCTCTTAATGGTCTAGAACCCACAACATAGGGTAGGGAAAGATGTCAACTGACAGCTTTTAACCACTTGCTCTAGAGATCGTTGACTTAACTCTTGAATCCCATATCAATAAGAAATAAATACTAACACTCCAATTACACGTATGTAAACTAACACCAATAATATTTGTAATGTATTGGTGTATGAGTCTTTATTTCTCATCTATGTCAGATTCATGGGTTAAAGAGTTTGTCTCTAGATTTTTCTCATTTGATCTCTATTTTTTAACTCATGAATCTCACATCGATAAGAAACAAAGTCTAACACTCTAATTTATATTCAAAAATTTAAGATTAATAATTTTAAAAAATAAACTAACAAGAACCAAACATGATATGAGATTCATGAGTCAAACAAATAGGATATCATGTGAAAAAAATCTCGAGACAATTTTTTTAGCACATGAAGCTAAATTTCAAATTTAGTTCAATTTATAGATCTGTCATTTTGACCATGCGGAGTAAAGGCACATTATGTTAAATGTACATTTGCGTGGTCATAATGAATAATTTTTAAATAATTTTATTTGTGTGTATTTTATTAAATAATTTCAAAAAATATATTTGGATTAAATAGACTATTTCCCTATTTATAAATAATATATTTTAAAAAATAAAAAATTTAAAGTTGAAATTTTTGATTATAAAAAATTATCAAGTGATAAATATGGTTGAACAGTGACTGTATTTCTTTCAAATTTAAAAGAGTCAAACTTATTTCCCCAGCTATTTACCCCAATAATACATATTTTAAAATTATTTAACAAAATAAAATACAAACAAAATTATCTCCGAAACCCTATTGACTGAATCAAAAGTGTGTTAAGAGAGGAGTATCTTCCAAAAAAATAACACGTCAACCATGCCTTGAATACAATGGAGGATGAAAATGAAAAAAAAAATTAAAATTTAGATCCATAAATTAAAAAAATAGCACTGGTATTAGTTTGTTTATATAGACATAATTGGAGTGTTAAAATTTGCTTTTTATTAATGCAGGATTCATGAGTTAAACTGTTTTTCTCTAATTTTTTTTATATAATCCCTCCTTTTTAACTCTTGCATCCCATATTGATAAGAAATAAACACTAACATGCCAATTACATCTATATAAACTAACAACATTAATATTTGTAAATTATTGGTGTATGAGTCTTTATTCCTCATCCATGTGATATTCAAGAGTTGAAGAATTTGTCTCGTGGCTTTTCTCATTTGATCTCTATTTTTTAACTCTTAAATCTCACATCGATAAAAAATAAAGTCTAGCACTCTAATTACGTACAATAGCTTTATATTAATAATTTAAAAAATTAAACTAACAAGAAGCAAACATGTTATGAAATTCACGAGTTAAAAAATAATGAGGTAAATTCTTTAGTTCATGACGCTATATTTCAAATTTAATTTTTATTTTTTAGCTCATTAAGTTAAATTTTAATTTTTTTTTATTTTCATCCTTTAATGCATTCAAAGCACAATTGACGTGTCATTTTTTTTTTTTTTGAAGATACTCCTCCGTAATGTGCTTTTGATGTAGATCTGTCATTTTGACCACGTGAATTAAAGGTGTGTTTTGTCAAATGTACATATTTGTTTTTGTGCGGTCAAAATAAATATCATTTCTATAAATAAATTTAATTGGGTGTATTTCGTTAAATAATTTTAAAAAATTATTATTTGGATAAAATGGCCTATTTCCCCATTTATGAATTTGTAATATCCTCCTTTTTTTGTATCAAAGAAATCAATATGTACACCCATAGTAGCAACGGTACTTCTGTATTTCCCTGCATAATTTTCCGGGAAAGGCTAAGGTGCAACACCCTTACAATACCGTTAAAATGCTGTTAATATAAAATTTTTCTATTTTAGTAAGAATTTATGTAGGTATGTATAATAATTTAGGTAGAATTGAAATTTTTACTAACTAGATAATAATTTGTGTTATAATACAAATTTTTATCAACTGAATAATAATTTAAATAGAACCGAAATTCTTACTAACCGAATAAAAAATTATATTATAACTTAAAATAAAATTTTAAATTAGATTTTATCTTAAATAAAATTTGTGTATTGTATAAGAGTCCTCATTTTAACCGCCACTGAGTGCCTCACGGTAGAACAACCCTAATTTCCAAGACAATTATGAGCCACAGAAATGGCGTTAAAGATCACACAGTCCATCTAAGGACATCATCAGAAAGCCTCTCATCTCAGTTCCTGCGTGTCATACAATGAATGGCAGAGATCTCACATCTCATTCCACCTCATCACCAGCTCAGCATCCAAACTGCACCAGCCAAATTGCTCCGTCCAAAGCTAAGGGTTGTCATCCAACCAATTCCACAAGGACAACATCCAACCCCTCCATTGTTGATGGTTCAAGCTTTCCACCGTATCTTTGAGATCCCCATCTCTTTGCATAAAACTTATGCAATGAAGACCCTCAATGCAGCAACTCCAAGCTCGACACCACTCTCGGTTATCGCCGAGAGAAGAACGGAAACCAGAAAAGCACCATTGGTCTCCATTGCTTCACCTCTCAAACTCCCAAACTCCCCGGCTTTTATTAAGACACAACCAGCTTTGCACGAGTGTTTGTCGAGAAGCTTGCATGGGGGTTTAGTGCTACTGTCATCAGTTCTCCCCGCTGGTTTCGCTAAAGCTTTATCATACGAGGAAGCCTTGCAGCAGATTACGGGATCCCCCTCGTCATTGGAAGTAGACCCGAATGGTATTCTTGATACTGTCGTCGGTTACGCAGCTGATAATCCCACCGTTGTAGCTGGCGGCGCTGTTGTTTTGGCTGTTCCATTGGTTTTGTCTCAACTGTTGAAGAATCCAAAGCCGTGGGGAGTTGAGTCTGCAAGGAATGCTTATGCAAAGCTAGGTGATGATGCCACTGCTCAGTTGCTGGACATAAGGCCACTCAAGGAGTTGAAAGAAATTGGTAGCCCTGACATAAAGGGTTTGGGAAAAAAGCCAGGGTCAATTGCCTATAAAGGTGAAGATAAACCAGGGTTCTTGAAAAAACTGTCTTTGAAATTCAAGGAACCAGAAAATACCACCTTGTTCATAATAGATAAGTAAGATTTTTTGAACCCTAAGCCTTGCATGTATATATTTGTGTTCATACATGAATTCCTAGCATTTTTTGGTATGAACATACTTTCAAGTTCTATACCATCACTTCACCAATAGTCTGTCATTGTCTAAGTCACCTGCATTTCTAGTGGAATTCGTTTAAGCCGAAAAAAGAAATCAATAAGGGAAGAGTAATTAGTTGAGGATCCACTGTTATTGACGATTATCTCTTTGTATATGAGATTAAATGGATTGTGTATTGGTTGCACAAACAATGTGTGCTTGATTGTGCGGGAAGAATTCTAAATTGATCATCTAAGTTCTTAATTCTTGATGTGTTTCCTTGAAACATATAAAAGCACCGACTGGCATACATTTTACATGTAACTATAAGTTGAAAATTGTGTTCTCTCTCATATATGCATTTGGTTGTAAGAAAGATGAAATTAGAACTTTTATTTGCTTCATCTTCCAATGTTGTTCAAATTTGTGTTGAAAGCCAGATTTGATGGGAACTCTGAACTGATTGCGGAATTAGTCACTGTAAATGGATTCAAAGCTGCTTATGCAGTAAAAGATGGCGCAGACGGACCACGGGGATGGGTGATATGTTCCGTTCTATATGTTTTCTTTCCTTTATCTTTTTATTAACCTTGCAATTGCTTCTTTTGAGACTGGTTTCAACTCTGCAGAACAGTGGTCTTCCCTGGATAACACCAAAGAAAGGCTTTGACCTTGGAAATTTAACAGAAACATTCACCGAGGCCTTCGGAGTACGGTCTTTATCCCCTGATTGCTTATGCACTTCTAAGATTTGATCTCACATGGACTTTTTTTATCATCCATGGCTTTTGGTGGAAAGTCTTCAGCCTTTCTTATTGGTTTTCTTCAATTTGATAAATGGTTTGTGATAATCTGCAGGAAGGATCAGATGGCCTATCTGTTGCTGTAGGTATTGCTGCAGCTGCTGGACTAGGCTTTTTGGTTTTTTCAGAGGTTAGGTTTTTCAATCCTTCAATTACCATTGATTCTGTATTTCTTCTTTCGTCATTATTTTGATTCAAGTTTATATATATATACAACTCAAATTGTGGCATTCTCATATCTTCTGCAGTTAGAAACAATCCTTCAACTTCTAGGCTCAGTTGCTATTGTGCAGATTGTAAGCCAGAAACTCCTATTTTCAGAGGTAAGTCTCCACTTTCTATTTGAATTATTTTCTTGTACTATTGTGTTGAAAGAACACACAGGCTGAACAAAGATAAATAAGCATTGCACAGTCCATTATGCACCAGTACACAAGGTCTAGAATCTCGACTCTAGAGCTTAGATACCATAATAGAGCCCTAATGCCCCCTTTATCTTGCGCAGCTGCACGAGGATCGTTGGATCAGATCTAGATCCAACGGCCACGGTTGAAGCATGAAGACCACTCATCTGCCGCGCGTAAGCCCACTCGCCATCCAGCTGACTTCCACGCACGTGTGGGGAGCACGCACTGGCCTTTCAGATCACCGTGTGCCACGTGTCGTGATCTGGTGCAGTCTTGCCCGCTCAAGCTTTCATCCAAGCCATCCAACCTTCAGAAAACCCTAGCCGTTGGATCAGATCTGATCCAACGGCCAGGGTTACGTCTGCCAAGGGATCACCTCCACCATGCGTCTGCCGCACCACCAGCCCCAACCACCGTACTCAGATGCACCATAAAACACAGGAAACAAAGGCTATGTCAGTATCATTTCAAATCCAAAAATATGTATTTTTATAGTACTTTTTACCAAACGATCAGAGTAGGATATATGTATGAAAAAGTTGTAAGAACAAGGGGTTATCAAGTGCCCAGTTTTATCAGTCTTTTCAGAAATACAAACAAAAAGGTTTCAGGGTAATCCTCTTTTTCTTTTCTCATGCATGCGTAAATCAAGAACCATATAGCAAAAAAAATTAAAAAGAAAAATTTCTTTACCTGAGTCAGTTTGAATCTTGCCGGCGATGAACCCTCGGGGGTAAGCCGTTTCAGGGAAGGTTTATTTTGGTTTTAAAACAAAGGTTTCGGGTAAAAGGGGAGTGTGTTCAAAGGGGTTTTTTGGTTCAAATGAGCGGTCTAGGTGGCTTGAAGTGCTGGTCTGGGAAGGCTTGAGGCGGCCGTTAAGGCCGAGCCTCGCCTGAGACCGCCTGAGTACGGCGGCGTAGAAGGATTTTAGATTTGGGGGGGATTGTTTCCTGAAAAAAAAACAGAGAACATGAGAGCTCTCTCTCTTTAGCTAAAAAAATGAGAAAAGAAGGAAAGAGGGGGCCGGCTATCGGTTTTATAGAGGGGAAATAAAAGGAAAATGGATAAATCCTGTAATAAATCCCTCTGCGTTTTCATTATTTTCATTTCTGTCTTGTCGCATGGGATATTTGCAACCCCAGTCCCCCTCATTTTTGAAATTATTTCAATTCGGTCATCAAATATACCGAATTCAAATTTTAAATGGTGAAATTACCTCCCTAGTCCCACCGCGTTTTTGAAATTTTCACTCCGATCTCGTCCCTTGGTTCAATTACATGTTTAGTCCTTTTAAGTTTCGTCTAGTTTGTAATTTCGTCCCTAAATCACGTCTTTATTGCTCCAATTTCTGTCATTTCTGTTTCATTTTATTACATTTTAGTCCTCGGCTGTAATCAATTATGTCTATTGTTTTTGTTATTTATGGTTTTATGTCATATTTATTTTGTTCATTACCTTAATATATGTTTTTATATCATCTTTGTTTTTGTTTTTGGAGGTGTTGTTTTTTATGTTTTAATATGTTCATCCGTATGACACATATATGTTCGTTTAAATATTGCGTTTTAGTTTGGTTATCATGTTATACCTATGTCATGTTTTTGTGTATATAAGTACGTTATTTATGTGTTTGATTGATCTTGAAGCATGATAGGAAATTAAGTACCTTATTACATGTTTGATTTAGTTTCTTGTAAAATTATGGTGTCTAGATTTTAGTTTTTGTTTGATGTTTTTTATTCTAGTATCATGTATAGGTTTGTTGCCTTATCCCGTTAGTTTAACATTGTGTCTCATCCATGTCATGTATGTGATATAGTTGTGGATCACTTTAATATGTTTAAGCATGATAGGGTTTTTTTTTAGTTTAAAAGCTTTATTCTTTTTTTCTTGCTCACGTATTTTATCAGTATTGTTTAATTTTGTGGTGTTCCTTGTATGTTTTAAAACCATGTGATGTATATGTATGTTTTAAAATTATTTGCTAAGATTGCATAAGAGATATATATAAATTGTCAATGCGGTGCCCTTTTATCCGAGCTTAAACAGGGCTAGTATCAGGCGTAGTGATAGTGGTTGGGCGTTTACTCTCGGATAATGGGGCCTTTAAAATATACTCGCACTTATAACCAAGTTTTAATTTAATCGTCATTTTAACCTGGAAAGTCTGATATTAATAAAGCGGTAATTATAAAAGTACCAATTTTGGGTGGTGTGGGGGTGCTAATCCTTCCCCATCCGTACCCAACAAGTTTTCAAATCTCTGGTTTTATGGTGTCCAACCTACCTAAGTGGCCGGTGGCGACTCCAATTTCAAAATAAAGTACAGTTTTTACAAAACCCCACGGAAGACATTATTTTCAAAACAAAACCATAGATAAAAATACATTTTTTTAGCGTAAAAGAGAAAGGACATCGCTACAGATGGCGACTCCACTAGGGACGTTTTTTGTTTTTTCAAACAAAATAAAGTGAGTCAAGCTTTTTAAATAATTACCGCTTTATTAATATTAGAAATTCCAGATTAAAGTGATTATTAAACTAACATTCGGTTATAAGTGCACGTTTATTTTGACGCATTTAAAATATGGCATATAAACGAATGGGCCTAGCAAGTACCTTCGAGGCTCGAGTACTTTATGCTTTCGTAAGGATATCGTTCATTCATGCAGGCATAAGCAAATGGGTCCCCCTAAATTGAACCCGGTTGAAAGGAGCCTATAATGGGTGATGATCGGGGGCCTTGCTACTCTTAGTAGAGGACATCGAGGACAATTCAGGTACCTCCTAGAACCAAAACTGCATATAGAGAACATATAGAAACCCACCCCTTTTAGAGCCATGCGGATAACCTTAGGTGTTATAGACGGGATAAATAGGGTTGTTTTGTGTGTTTATCCTATTTAATTCGTCCTTTTATTTATTAATTTTATTCGGTACTGACTTGTTTTCTTTTTTGTTTTTGCTATTTTGCATGCATTATTGCATTTGCATTACATAAAGGTACTGGATCAAGTGGTTTTCCCGATCAGAAAGTCTTTCACCATGGAAAAAAGGTATCTTAGGAAAGAAGAGCTTAACTTGTCAGTCAGGCATTGGTCAGAGGTCAATCAGAAGGCCCAAGGGGACAGTTTACCGAGAGAACGCATCGTAGCAGGGTACACCTACGTGATTCTTCAATAGAGCGACTTATGGGATCTTCAGAGCATCTGGGAAGGATGGGACCGAAGACTACAAGACATGTTCCGTGATAGTTATGGCGACATTGCACAGCTGTTATACGTTCAAGCCAATCAACCCTTACTTCGAGCTATTTTTTAGTTCTGGAATCCTACTTTTTGTTGTTTCACCTTCAATGGACAAGACATGATGCCTATAGTAGAAAGTACACTGCCTTACTTAATCAGAAGAACGTTCAGGAAGATTGGATCTATGCAAAACCACCTAGGAATCAGAACTACACTTCGAAGCTCAAAACCTTTGCCGGGATGAGTGACGACTGGGTTAATGGCCTGATTCAACTTCGAGGAGACAATACAGTCTTCGCATGGAAGAGTATTCTAGGCATCATACTCGCACATCCAGACGAGGGGAAGAAGATATACCTATTTGCCTTGGGAATATATGGTTTGGTAATCATTCCGGGAACTCTTGGAACCATTGATGTAGCCATTCTAGATCTGTTTGATCGTATGAAACGGAGGGCGAACCCAGTACCAGCGATCTTGGCCGAGACCTTAAAGCACGAAGAATGACGTATTCGAGGATGTGCACAGTTGTTACAAGTATGGATTCAGAGCCACATATGGAAGACACCGACGAGGGTCCTATCGGGGATATCCTTTCAAGGCTTTTCGCCCTTACAAGAGTACTTAACAAAAGAGTGGCGAGAAAACTTGAAGACGAAGAAATGATCTAGTTTCTTCAGGAACATTCAAGATGAAGACATAGTATGGAGGGTTCTGTGGCTCGGTAGAGTTAATTACTTCTTGTACAGTTGCGGTGATTATGACTGGTTGATGATGTTGGGGCTGCATGGTGGGATTGCTTGTGTTCTGCTTCTGGTGTCCTGACAGTTCGGATCACGACAGTTTGTTCCCAATACCACCGGATTGAGCCAAAGTGAATTCTCTTTCAAATGTGAGTTCAAGGAAAAAGTTCAGACTATCATGAGGGCTTGGGACCATTGTTACCGGGTCAGAGTGGAAGGAGACAAAGAGCGTATGATTACCCTGGACTATGATCTTTCGAGACGTTTGAGGATTAATGATAAGATTCCAGAACCTGATCAGGGACTGTGTCACTTGAGGAGCTTATGAGAGTAGTACCGTCTGAAGTTGATATTTTACGAGATAAACTCAAAGAAATCAAGAGGAAGATGGAAACCCGACAGACTCAACATGTGGGTGAGCTTTACAAAATGAGTTTAGCGGTCGACGAACGGGACGAGATCATTAGGCAATTGAAGAAACTGAATACAGATTTGAGCGAGAAGAACGCTCTTTACCAGAAAGATACCTTCTTACTCCAAGCGAAAGTACAGAAGGCCAGCCGAAGTCAGTTTATAGCCGTGGAAAAGGAAAGGATGAATGGTATCCGTTTGGTGGAAGAAGAACGAGAGACCAGCAAACGAGCGATCGAGAAAGAGATAGAAAGCTGCAGGTTAGCTACCGAGGAGGAAAGAAGATCTTTCAAAGAGGCCATCGATCAAAAGAATGAAAGAACTAGGCAAGAGATCAGCAAAGGAAAACAAGCAGTCAGCTACGAAAAAGAGAACACCGCTGCTTGGAAAAGAAGGCCCATGGGTAGCAGGAATAGACTGTTAGAGATGCAAAGATTGTACGACGACACCATCCAAAGCCTGAATCAGAGCCAAAGTCAGAATGTCGAGTTAGAGGGAAGATTGGCAGTATTAGAACACTCCTTTCAGACTTACCGTCAGAGGAATGGCTTCATCAAACTACAAGAAAGGGAGCGTGAAGTTGGCATGTTGCGAGCCCAGATTGAGTTGCTTAAAACAACTGTTCAGGATTATAGGGAAAAAATCAGAGTATTCGAAGAGGCTGCAGCCGAAGGAGATAATTATTGGCGAAGAAAACTGCGTGATGCTGCCCATATGGTACAGGATAGAGACCAGTATTACGCGAACCTAATGGTGGACATACAGTGAGTCGTAAGGCATGTGAGTGACTTAGCTTCCGAAGCCAAAACTCTCTGACCTTTCATAGCCGTAGGCATAGAAGAAGCACCCAGGTTCATCAAGCTGCTCAGAGCTATTGGAAAGTTAGGGGATAGAGCTAGGGTTTGTCTGTAGGGCTCAATGTTGTAATTAGGACTCTTTTGTATTAGGAACCCTCATTTTGTAATGTGAACTCTATTGTAATCTAGATCCTTTAATTCCCGTGAAAGTAGTTCAAAAGGGTGATTACCAACAGAATCAGTACCGTTATTTGCATACATTTCTGCATTGCATCATGACATTTGCATCATTATACATGCATTTATTTTCTTTACAATCATATTAATATTGTAAATATTGTGGCAGTGTGAAACTAGAAGTTAAGCCGCAATCATTCATCATCCATACCTTACCTGACTACAAAGCAAACTCATGGAAGGCAGGATAATCAGTTTAGAGAAAGGACAGAGAGATCTGGAAGCAAGATTTGATGAGGCCCAGAGAAGCCTCAGTGACCTAATTGCTCAGTCACAAGCGTCAATAGTGTCTGATATAACTGCGTTGTTGGCTAAGAGCCTCGAAAAAAGAGTCAAAGGTGAAGTCACTCAAGAGCCGGAAGGTACCCTTGCTCATAGTAAGGTTCAACCGGCTATGCCAAATTTGGCCAGAAGGGTGTATATTAACCCTGCTGGGATGTCTACTAATCTTCAGGTAGAGGCATCTGAGAATCAACCCATTGACACAGAAGCACTCTACGAGGAGGAGGTGTCAGACCTGAACTTTGTCGAAAGGATCAGGACAGAGGTAGAAAAGAAATGGGATGAGAGGTTTCGCCTCATGGAAGAAAGATTTAAAGCCCTACAAACTATGGAAGAATCGAGAGGTAACGCTAGTGATTTAAGTATGGTATCCGACCTTGTCCTGCCATCAAAATTTAAAATGCCAGACTTCAACAAATACGATGGAACCACGTGTCCTTCCGTACACATAACAATGTATTACCGGAAGATGGCGGCCTACCTCAAGGATGAGAAATTATTAATTCATTGTTTGCAGGACAGCCTGACTGGGTCGGCGCTGCGGTGGTATACCCAGTTGAGCCGAATAAACATTAAAACCTAGAAAGATCTTTCAAGAGCATTCATCGAGCAATACAAGCACGTGACAGACATGACGCCCAGCAGAATTATGCTAGAAAATATGGGGCAGAAATCCAACGAAAGTATGCGACAATATGCCAGAGGTGTCGAGAAGTGGCCGCCCAGATTCATCCACCCATCTATGGTCATCCTACAAAGAATTGCCTTGCTTTTAAGAAGCTTGTGCAGAGTCTAATCGATTTTGGGATACTGAAGTTTGAAGAACCAAGTGTAGCTGCTAACACATTGCCTAATCATAGGAACATGGGAGTAAATGCTATTGAGGAGTACTCTACCATGAAGGTTAAGGAGAATGTATCAAAAATCAAGTCTCCTTTGCAGTGGATATTTTAGCAATTGTGCATGGCCCACTTGATCGACATGGGCATGGTAGTAGTGCAGAAGGGATGTGGAGTGTACTGTGAGTTCCATCAGGACGGAGGACACGACATCCAACAATGCGACGAGCTTAAGAGATTGGTGTAGCAATTGATGAACGATAAGCAAATAGAGTTCTTTGAGGAGCATATATGAAGGAAGGGGTCAGACGTACATATGACGGACAGCCCCAACATTAAATACGGGAGAGACAGACCTTTTGCCATCTCCTCCAAGCCAGAGGGTGCAAGTTCCTTCCAAGGATAAGCTACCAAGGTGACTCCCAAGATCATCATCTCAGCACCATCCTCATTCTCATTCAAGGATATGCGACAAACTCCCTGAAACTATGCTGTGAATCTGACCCTACCAGAAAAGCCAAAATCTGGTGAAGCAAAAGAACAGAAAGTTGAAGAAGAGCCTACACCGAAAGACGAGCAAGCCAAGAGTGATGAGAATGTCAGTGAGGTGGGTCATTTCACGATGAGCGGTAGATGTTACTCCTCAAAAACCTTGAAGGCTGCTGAAGTTGCCCAGGATAAAGGAAATAATTCATCAGTTACCCCTGCGCAGATATTCGGTGAGAAACCACCTCCAAAGATAAATGAACCAGTAATTGAGGCTCAGGCCAAAGAATTTCTGAAATTTCTGAGACATAGTGAATACAACATAGTGGAACAACTACGAAAGCAACCGGCAAGGATTACAATGCTAGAGTTGCTCATGAGTTCAGAAAAACACTGTGAGACACCTTTAAAAGTACTAAACCAGACTTTTGTACCCTAGGACATTTCTGTATCGAAATTGGACAGGATAATGGGGCATATCACCGCTTATAACCATATAACATTCAGTGATGACGAGATCCCTGAAGGAGAATGGGGTCCACCAAGGCTCTTAACATCACAACCCACTACAAGGGGTATGTATTACCGAGGGTATTGATTGACAACGGGTCAGCACTGAACGTACTACCCATGGTGACTCCACAAAAGCTACCAATCGATGATTCTCACCTAAAGCCCTGTCATAACTCCGTGAGAGCCTTCGACGGCACACAAAGAGGAACACTTGGAAAGATTGAGGTGTTTCTATTGATTGGACCGATTGAGTACGTGATCAACTTTGTGGTGATGGACATAAAACCATCCTACAACTGCTTATTGAGAAGACCATAGATCCACTCTGCAGGAGCCGTCCCCTCATCACTGCATCAGAAATTAAAATTCGTGATCGAAGGCAAGTTGGCCACAGTAGAGGATGAGCAAAAGATCATTGCTTCGGTAACATTAGATGCCCCCTACATTCAAAATGATGAGGATGCTGCAGAATGCTCTTTTCGAGCATTAGAGCTGGTGAACGCCACATTCTTCGCGGAAGGCAATCGGATCCCCTGCCCCCAAGTTATCTAATTGCACCAAGATGACCGTTGCTGAAACTTTGGGCCGAGGAGCCAAAACAGGAAGAGGGCTAGGGAGAAGGTTGCAAGGGAGCCTACGAGCTAGGAATATAATAACTAAGATGGATCGTTTCGGGCTGGGTTACAAACCAAGGAGGATTCAGCTAGAGGATGTTCCATGGAGAGGATGTTCCATGGAGAGTACAAGAGGAAAGAAGAATAGAGAAGAGCCAAATTTAAGAGAGAGGGTGTTCCATGGAGACCAATGTCTTTCCCTCGTTTGAGAAATACTTTTGTCTCTGGAGGATTCAGCAGACCAGGACAGGAGGTCGAAGAAGCAATTAAGGAAAATGACATACTCAATGAGAAAGAAATGTTTAGTGAATCACTCGAGGGGATATCCATTAACATGATAGTTGGAAATGACCATGACAGCAGTATGTTGGCCACCATCTGCCCTTGCAGCCTCGGGGAGACTCTTGATAATTGGAGCCACGTTGATCTATCTGTGGTTTTTAGGGATAGATCAGAGTAATGCTCCGAATCAACCTTTTGTTTTTGCCCATAAGCAGTGGGGATCTTTTGTATAGGGCACCTATGTTAACTTTTTATTTGAAATGAAAATATATCTTCCCCATTTTCTCAAATGGCAAACATCTCATTTCATTCATTCATGCTTTATTCATATTCATTCACTTCATATAAAATCATTCTCTTCCCAACACGTTCGCTTCCATTTATTGCATGGCTCCCATAATTAACTGTATGAATGATGCTGAGTCCAATCCCGAGTTAGATTTTGAATGCCCCGAGATCTCAGTAGCAATTGAAGAAGAGGATGATGGGATAGAATGTAAGGTCCCTGCAGAGCTAATGAGGATGATGGCCAACGAAGAGAGGCAAATCATGCCCCACCAAGAAGAAACATAAGTTGTAAACTTGGGGACTGAAAAAGAGAGAAATGAAGTAAAGATCGGGACTACATTTTCCTCGAAAACCAGGCGCGAACTGATAGCCCTACTCCAAGAATTAAAGGATATTTTTACCTGGACTTATCAAGATATGCCGGGTTTGAATACTGACATCATGGTACACAAACTACCGACGAGGCCAGAATGCAAACCAATACAACAAAAACTCAAGAGAATGAGACCGGACATGTTGTTAAAGATCAAAGAAGAGGTGAAAAAGCAGTTTGATGTTAGCTTCTTGGAAGTGGTCAAGTACCCTGAATGGGTTGCAAACATTATACCAGTACCGAAGAAGGATGTAAAGGTCCTTATGTGTGTAGATTATAGGGATATCAACCGAGCTAGCCCTAAAGACAACTTTCCTTTGCCATATGTTGACACGTTAGTTGACAACACCGCAGGACACTCATGGTTCTCATTCATGGACTGCTTCTCGAGGTACAACCAGATAAAGATGGACTCGGACGACATGGAGAAAACTACATTCGTGACCATAAGAGGCACTTTTTTTACAAGGTAATGCCTTCGGACTCAAGAACGCGGGAGTGATTTATCAAAGAGTGATGGTGACTCTTTTCCACGGCATGATGCACAAAGAAATAGAGGTATACGTGGACGATATGATCGCTAAGCCCCGAACAGAAGAAGAGCACCTGCAGAACTTGAGAAAACTATTCCAAAGACTGCGGAAATACCAGCTGAAGTTTAACCCGGCCAAATGTACATTTGCCGTTATATTTGAAAAACTCTTGGGGTTTGTAGTAAGTAGAAGAGGGATTGAGATCGATCCAGATAAGGTGAAAGCCATCTAGGATCTCCCATCGCCCCATACTCAGAAGGAAGTTCGAGGTTTCCTGGGGAGGCTAAATTACATCTCCCGTTTCATCTCCTAGTTAACAGATAGGTGTGACCCAGTCTTCAAACTACTTAGAAAGAATAATCCTGGTGTCTGGATGAGGAATGTCAAGAAGCCCTAGAGAAGATCAAAAGTTACTTGACGAATGCTCCGATTTTAGTCGCGCCAGTACCAGGCAGACCTTTAATCCTCTACATAACAGTCTTTGAGAATTCAATGGGTTGCGTATTATGGCAAAACGATGAGTCTGGAAAGAGCCATCTACTACCTAAGCAAAAAGTTCAATGATTGCAAAACATGGTACCCGCCAATTCAGAAGCTATGTTGTGCTTTGGTTTGGGCCACCAAAAGGCTTAAGCAGTACATGCTATACCATACCACATGGTTGATATCCAAGCTAGACCCCTTGAAGCTTCCTAATAGAAGCACCAAAATTAACATGGAGGATGGCCCGCTGGCAGATGCTCTTATCCGAGTTTGACATTGTGTATGTAAGTCAAAAAGTCGTGAATGGAAGCGCCATAGCGGATTTTCTAGCTAGTCGTGCTTCGGATGATTATGAATCATTGAACTTTAATTTCCTGGATGAGGACTTGATATGTATTACAAATGAGGAAAACATATCAAACGACAACTCATGAAAGCTTTACTTTGGTGGAGCCTCCAACGCCCTTGGACGCGGGATAGGGGCCGTCTTAATTTCTCCAGAGAATGTCTAGTATCCCTTCACCAGCAGACTAGAATTCTTCTGCACCAATAATATAGCCAAATACGGAGCCTGTGTTATGGGATGGAACGCAGCTATTGAAAGAATAAGTAAGGAACTTTGAGTATTCGGAGATTCATCCTTAGTAATTTACCAGTTGCGCGGAGAATAGGAAAATAGGGATTCGAAGCTGGTCAAATATTATGAATTGATCCATGAGCTTACCAAGGAGTTTGAAAAGATCAGTTTCACTTACCTTCCAGAGAAGAAAATCAGATGGCAGACGCATTGGCAACCTTGGCTTCCATGTTCAAAGCGAACACAGCGGCAGAAATAAAGCCCATCGATATGCAGACTTTTGAAAGGCCAGTTCATTGTAGTAATGTGCAAGAAGAGATAGATGGCAACCCTTGGTATTATGACATCTTGTAATATGTCAAGTTTCAAAAGTATCCCGAAGGGGCAAATGACAATGACAAAAAAACACTCAGAAAAATGGCAGTGAAATATGTTTTGGATGGGGAGATTCTATATAAAAGAAGCTATGATAAAAAATTATTGAGATGTGTAGATGCCCGGGAGGCGAAGGAGATTTTGGCAGAGGTACACGATGGTCTATGTGGGACGCAAATGGGCTGTCTATAGCCCGAAAAATTATAAGATATGGCTATTTATGGTTGACCATAGAGGGATATTGCATCGATTATGCCAGTAAATGCCACAAATTCCAAGTTTATACTGACAAGATTCACGTTCCTTTGTTACCTTTATACACCATGAATTCTTCGTGGCCTTTTGCAGCGTGGGGCATGGACGTCATTGGGCAGATTCACCCAAATGCTTCCAACAGGCACCGCTTTATTTTGGTCGCCATAGACTACTTCACCAAATGGGTGAAGACAGCATCTTATGCCAACATCACAAGGACGACGGTATGAAAATTCGTAAAGAAAGAGATCATGATTTTCCAGAAAGGATTATCACCGACAACACTTCCAATCTGAATAACAAATTGATGGCAGAGGTGTGCAGCCAGTTCAAGATAACGTACCATAACTCCACAGCCTATCTCTCTAAGATGAATGGGGTAGTGGAAGAAACAAACAAAAACTTAAAGAAGATCACTGGGAAGATGACGGATACCTACAAGGATTGGTATGAGAAGCTGTCATTCGCTCTTTTCGCCTATAGGACATTTGTTCGCACATCGACGGGGGCAACGCCCTATTCTTTAGTGTATGGCACAGAAGTGGTACTCCCTATTGAGGTTGAGATTTCATCACTTCGGGTCTTAAATGAAGTAAAGTTAGAAGAATCCGAATGGGTGCAAGCCAGATTCGTCCAGTTGAATCTCATCGGAGAAAAGAGGCTAAAGGCCATCTGCCATGGTCAAATGTACCAAAAACGGATGATGCGGGCATACGACAAGAAAGTGCGCCCGAGAAAATTCAGAGAATGAAATATGGTACTTAAGAGGATCCTCCCAAATCATAAGGATTATCGGGGAAAGTGGATGCCCAATTGGGAAGGGCCATACGTTGTCAAGAATGCCTTTTCAGGAGGAGCATTAATCTTAACCGAAATGGATGGAGACGAGTTTAAAAATCCAGTGAATTTTGACGCAGTTAAGAAATAATATGTTTGAAAAAAAAGAAGAAAAAAAGAGAGAAAAGAAAAAAAGAGAAGAAGAAGAAAAGGAAGATAGGTGGAGCGAAAACCCGAGAGGGCGTTCCAACAAAAAAAGTGGAGAGCTTAAGGCGAAAACTCGAAAAAGAGCGTTTTGAAGCAAAGAAAGTATATGAGTCAAAAAATCGTAAAGGGCGACTTAGATAAATTTCGAGGTCAGACCTCTGGCAAGAAGAGTAATCCTTACGAGTACCAGAAGAAGAAGCTCCAGGCAAAGATTTTACTCATGTTGACGGGATCACGCATCATTCTTACTATGGATACTTGGAGGTTTTGCATTTCGTGTTTTGCTTTTCCTTTTACTCATGTTTGCCATGACCATCTCAAAATTGTTCTAAATCCTTAATCGTAATAAAATCACATTTTTGAGCTCTCGTTCCTTGTCTTCTTGTTAGTTGCCATAAACATCATGCAGATAAGTTAACATAGGCTTATGATAAATAAGAGATTTCTGAGCATTACTGCGATCTAATCTTGAAGATGTAGGTGATTAGAAAACAGTATTAACCTTGCCCTCCAACTGCCTACATGAGGTATGTTGAAGCGGGACGAGTAGAAGGCTTCGAGCACCAGGGCAAGATGACCAATGTCACATACCCCGCTTGTTTAAAGAAAGCATTCGAGACAACAAGAGAGATCTCCCAGGTGAAAACCCGGAAGGGCACCTAAAAAAAGAGAAGAAAATGATAAAAAAACAAAAATAAAAAACAAAACAAAAATAAAACAAAAAAAACAAAAAACCTCTAAAGTGAAAACCTGAAATGGTACTTTAGAACCCCGAACCAAAAATTCAGAAAAGAAAGGTTGGAATGGTTGAACCCGACAGTGAAATGGGGTATCACCACTGGAAGAAGAAAAAAAGAGAAAGCAAACAGCGGAGAGTCGAGATTGACTGATGGCCGAAATAGGCACACCAAGATATTGACACTTATGCATCATGTATAGTTAGACATCCCTAGGATTAGGAGCATGCTAACTCATTTGTCATAGTATTTTGTCTATTCTAGACAGGTATCTGCAGATTTAAAGAAGCATGGGCAGCCTTAGTAGCGTGAGTCCAGAGATAATGGCAACCTAGGTAGCGTAAGGCCAGATCGGTAGCCGTTTTGGCGTGAATCTCAAATGTGAAGATAAATGTTCTATATAAGAAGGGCCTATATTTTCAAGTGTTCGCAGCGAGGGGTTCTATATAGGAAGAATCCGCCACTCCGAGGCTTCAGGAGCTGAAAGTTTTATATAGGAAGGGCTTGCAACTCTAGGGTAAAGACTAGCAGTTCTACATAGGAAGAACTTCTAGCTGAAGGAATTCACCCATGACACAGAAGGTTTTATATAGGGAAAACCCGTTGTGTTAAAGGCGAAGAGTCATATATAGGAAGGGCTCCGAGCTTTACTGTCTTAGAGTGAGAGGTTCTATGTAGGAAGAACCCGCAGCTCCGAGATTTCAGAAGCTAAAAGTTTTGTATATGAAGGAATTATGGTTTCAGGGTTTAAAGACTAGAAGTTCTATATAGGAAGAACCCCCAGTCGAAAAATCCATCCGTGACGCAGAAGATTTTATATAGGAAAAATCCGTGTTGAAGGCGAATAGTTCTATATAGGAAGGACTCCGAGCTCTACCGTTTTCAGAGTGAAAAGTTCTATATAGGAGGGACTCGTAACTCAAGACTCCAGAATAAAAGGTTCTATATAGAAGGGACATGTAGTTCTAAGATCAGAAGCTAAAAGTTCTGTAGAGGATGGACTTGCGGTTTCAGGGTTTGAAGACTAGAAGTTCTATATAGGAAGAACTCCCAATCAAAAAATCCATCTATGAAACAGAAGATTTTATATAGGAAAAATCCGCATTGAAGGCGAAGAGTTCTATATAGGAAGGACTCCGAACTCTACCGTCTTAAAGTGAAAAGTTCTATATAGGAGGGACTCGTAACTCAAAACTCTAGAACGAAAGGTTCTATATAGGAGAGACCTGTAATTCTAAGATCAGAAGGTAAAGAAGCTCTGTATAGGAAGGACTTACGAGCCCGAAGATTCAGCCGAGGAAAAGCGGAGAGTTTCAGAAGAACACGTGATTTCGAAGCTAGAAACAGGGAAGTCAGATAAAAATGAGTGCTTATAATCTTTGCTTTGTTCTCGTTTCACAAGAACAAGCAAAGAGGGGCAATTGTAATCACTCATTTTTATCCGGTGTATAAGTATTATGTTAATCTACTTTAGTTTATTAATTAATATATTATCATTGCATGTATATGTATTATATTATATGTTCATTACTATACGTGTGATTAATGTGTACGTAAACCATGTGTGTATGAGTATATATGAATGTATATTTTTATATTATATTAATATGTTACATATATTAACGTTTGCATGTATATATTAATTAATATACGTGTATGTATGCATACGTGTGGGTGTTTGCATGTGTATATTAATTTGTATGTACATATATTATATGTGTGTGTATGCGTATAGTATTATTTTTACTACTACTGTTATTATTACTATTATTATTAGTGCTATTGGGCTGAAATTAAAATAAGATAAAAAGTATATTAAAACCCAAATTAGTCCAAGTTCAAATTACATGAAACCCGAAATTAATATTTACATTGGGCCCAATCTGGCCCAACCCCTAACCCACATCCTAAAAACCCTAACCCATATCAGATAATAGAGCCGTAATCCCCCCTTTATCTTGCACAGCTGCGCGAGGGCCGTTGGATCAGATCTAGATCCAACAGCCACGGTCGAAGCATAAAGACCACTCATCTTCCGCGCGTAAGCCCACTCACCATCCAGCTGACTTCCACGCGCACGTGGGAGCACGCACTGGCCTTTCAGATCACCGCGTGCCACGTGTCACGATCTGGTGCAGTCCCGCCCGCTCAAGCTTTCATCCAAGCCGTCCAAACTTCAGAAAACCCTAGCCGTTGGATTAGATCTTATCCAACGGCCAGGGATGCCTCTACCAAGGGATCACCTCCACCATGCCTCTACCGCACCACCAGCCCCAACCACCATACTCAGATGCACCAGAAAACACAAGAAACAAATGCTATGTCAGTGTCATTTCAAATCCAAAAATATGTATTTTTATAGTACTTTCTACCAAACGATCAGAGTAGGATATATGTATGAAAAAGTTGTAAGAACAAGGGGTTATCAAGTGACCAGTTTTATCAGTCTTTCAAGAAATACAAACAAAAAGGTTTCAGGGTAATCCTCTTTTTCTTTTCTCATGCATGCATAAATCAAGAACCATATAGCAAAAAAATAAAAAGAAAAATTTCTTTACCTGAGTCAGTTCAAATCTTGCCGGTGATGAACCCTCGGGGGTAAGCCGTTTCAGGGATGGTTTATTTTGGTTTTAAAACAAAGGTTTCGGGTAAAATGGGAATGTGTTCAGAGGGGATTATTGGTTTAAATAAGCGGTCTGGGTAGCCTGAAGTACTGGTCTGGGAAGGCTCGAGGCGATAGTTAATGCCGAGCCTCGCCTGAGACCGCCTGAGCATGGCGGCGTTGAAGGGTTTTAGATTTGGGGGGGATTGCTTCTTGAAAAAAAACATAGAACATAAGAGCTCTCTCTCTCTTTAGCTAAAAAATGAGAAAAGAAGGAAAGAGGGGGCCGACTATCGGTTTTATAGAGGGGAAATAGAAGGAAAATAGGTAAATCCTTTAATAAATCCCTCCACGTTTTCATTATTTTTATTTCTCTCTTGCCACATGGGATATTTGTAACCCTAGTCCCCCTCTTTTTTGAAAATATTTCAATTGGTCCTCAAATAAACCGAATTCAGATTTTAAATGGTGAAATTACCTATCCAGTCCCACCGCATTTTTTAAATTTTCACTCTGAGCTCGGCCCTTGGTTCAATTACATGTTTAGTCCTTTTAAGTTTCGTCTGGTTTCTAATTTCGTCCCTAAATCATGTCTTTATTGCTTCAATTTCGGTCATTTCTATTTTATTTTATTACATTTTAGTCCTCTATTGTAATCAATTATGTCCCTTGTTTTTGTTATTTTTATGGTTTTATGTCATATTTATTTTGTTCATTACCTTAATATAGGTTTTTATATCATCTTCGTTTTTGTTTTTGGAGGTGTTGTTTTTTATGTTTTAATTTTTTTCATCCGTATGATACATATATGTTCGTTTAAATATTGCGTTTTAATTTGGTTATCATGTTATACCTATGTCATGTTTTTGTGTATATAAGTATGTTATTTATGTTCTTGATTGATCTTGAAGCATGATAGAAAATTAAGTACCTTATTACATGTTTGATTTAGTTTCTTGTAAAATTATGGTGTCTAGATTTTAGTTTTTGTTTGATGTTTTTGATTCTAGTATCATGTCTAGGTTTGTTTCCTTTATCCCGTTAGTTTAACATTGTGTCTCATCCATGTCATGTATGTGATATAGTTGTGGATCACTTTAATATGTTTAAGCTTGATAGGTTTTTTTAGTTTAAAAGCTTTATTCTTTTTTTCTTGCTCACGTATTTTATTAGTATTGTTTAATTTTGTGATGTTCCTTGTATGTTTTAAAACCACGTGATGTATACGATGTTTTAAAATTATTTGCTAAGATTGCATAAGAGATATATATAAATTATCAATGTGGTGCCCTTTTATCCGAGCGTTAACGAGGCTAGTATCAGGCGTAGTGATAGTGGTTAGGCGTTTACTCTCGGATAATGGGGCCTTTAAAATCTACTCGCACTTATAACTAAATTTTAATTTAATCATCATTTTAACGCGGAATGTCTGATATTAATAAAGCGGTAATTATAAAAGTACCAATTTTGGGCGGTGTGGGGGTGCTAATCCTTCCCCATCCGTAATCGACTCTTGAACCCAACAAGTTTTCAAATTTCTGGTTTTATGGTGTTCGGCCTACCTAAGTGGCCGGTGGCGACTCCAATTTCAAAATAAAGTACAGATTTTACAAAACCCCACGGAAGACATTATTTTCAGAACAAAAACATAGATAAAAATACGTTTTTTAGCGTAAAAGCGTAAGGACATCGCTACAGATGACGACTCCACTGGGGACGTTTTTTGTTTTTCAAACAAAATAAAGCGAGTCGAGCTTTTTAAATAATTACCGCTTTATTAATATTACAAATTCCGGATTAAAGTGACTATTAAACTAACATTCGGTTATAAGTGCGCGTTTTTTGACGCATTTAAAATATTGCATACAAACCCGTTTTTTAAGTAGGGGAAAACGTTATTGCTTTCGTATACATATCGTTCTCCCGTGTAGGCCTAGCAAGTACCTTCGGGGGTTGAGTACCTTATGCTTTCGTAAGGATATCATTCTTTCGTGTAGGCATAAGCGAATGGGTCCCCCTGAATTGAACCCGGTTGAAAAGAGCCTATAATGGTTGATGATCGGGGGCCTTGCTACTCTTAGTAGAGGACGGGGAGGAAAATTCGGGTACCTCCTAGAACCAAAACTGCATATAGAGAACATATTGAAACCCACCCCTTTTAGAGCCATGCAGATAACCTTAGGTGTTTTAGACCGGATAAATAGGGTTGTTTTGTGTGTTTATCCTATTTAATTCATCCTTTTATTTATTAATTTTATTCGATACTGACTTATTTTCTTTTTTGTTTTTGCTCTTTTGTATACATTATTGCATTTGCATTACATAAAGGTACTGGATCAAGTGGTTTGCCCGATCAAAAAGTCTTTCACCATGGAAAAAATGTATCTTAGGAAAGAAGAGCTTAACTTGTCAGTCAGGCATTGGGTAGAGGTCAATCAGAAGGCCCAAGGGGACAGTTTACCAAGCGAACGCATCGTAGCACAGTACACCTACGTTATTCTTCAACAAAATGACTTATAAGATCTTCAGAGCATCTGGGAAGGATAGGACCGAAGACTACAAGACATGTTCCGTGATAGTTATAGGGACATTGCACAGTTGTTATACGTTCGAGTCAATCAGCCCTTACTTCGAGCTATTTTTCAGTTATGGAATCCCGTTTTTTGATGTTTCACATTCAATAGACAGGACATGATGCCTACAGTAGAAGAGTACAATGCCTTACTTAATCAGAAGAACGTTCAGGAAGATTGGATCTATGCAAAACCACCGAGGAATCAGAATTACACTTCAAAGCTCAAAACCTTTGCCGAGATGAGTGATGAATGGGTTAATGGCCTGATTCGACTTCAAGGAGACAATAGAGTCTTCACATGGGAGAGTATTCGAGACATCATACCCGCACATCCAGACGAGGGGAAGAAGATAGACCTATTTGCCTTGGGAATATATGGTTTGGTAATCTTTCCGAGAACTCTTGGAAACATTGATATAGCCATTCCAGATCTGTTTGAGCGTATGAAATATAGGGCGAACACAGTACCAGCGATCTTGGCCGAGACCTTCATTTCTTTAAATGCCAGTCGAAAGCACGAAGAATGACGTTTTCGAGGATGTGCAAAGTTGTTACAGGTATGGATTCAGAGCCACATGTGGAAAACTCCGACGAGGGTCCTCTCGGAATATCCTTTCAAGGCTTTTCGCCCTTACAGGAGTACTTAGCAAAAAAATGGCGAGAAAACTTGAAGACGAAGAAATGGTCCAGTTTTTTCAGGAACATTCAAGATGAAGACATAGTATAGAGGGTTCCGTGGCTCGGTAGAGTTAATTACTTCTTGTACAGTTGCGGTAATTATGACTGGTTGATGATGTTAGGGCTGCATGGTAGGATTGCTTGTGCTCTGCTTCTGGTGTCTCGACAGTTCGGATCATGACAGTTTGTTCCCAATACCGCCGAATTGAGCCAAAGTGAATTCCCTTTCAAAGGTGAGAGTGGAATGAGACACAGAGCGTATGATCACATTGGACTATGAACTTTGGAGACGTTTGAAGATTAATAATAAGATTCTAGAACCCGATCAGGGACCAGTTGTGTCACTTGAGGAGCTTATGAGAGTAGTACCGTCTAAAGCTGATATTTTACGAGATGAACTCAAAGAAATCAAGAGAAAGATGGAAACCTAACAGACTTAACATGTGGGTGAGCTTTATAAAGCGAGCTTAGAGGTTGACGAGCGGGATGAGATCATTAGGCAATTGAAGAAACTGAATACGGATTTGAGTAAGAAGAACGCTCTTTACCAGAAAGATACCCTCTTACTCCAAGCGAAAGTACAGAAGGCCAGCCGAAGTCAGTTCATAGATTTGGAAAAAGAAAGGATGAATGGTATCCGTTTGGTGGAAGAAGAACGAGAGACCAGCAAGCGAGCGATCGAGAAAGAGATAAAAAGCTGCAGGTTAGCTACCGAGGAGGAAATGCGGTCTTTCAAGGAGGCCATCGAGCAAGAGAATGAAAGAACTAGGCAAGAGATCAGCAAAGGAAAACAAGCAGTCAGCTACGAAAAAGAGAACACTGGCGCTTGGAAAAGAAGGTTCATGGGTAACAGGAATAGACTGTTAGAGATGAAAAGATTGTACGACGTCACCATCCAAAGCCTGAATCAGGGTCAAAGTCAGAATGTCGAGTTTGAGGGAATATTGGCAGGATTAGAATACTCCTTTTAGACTTACCGTCAGAGGAATGGATTTATTGAACAACAAGAAAGGGAGCGTGAAGTTGGCATGTTGCGAGCCTGGATTGAGTTGCTTGAAACAACTATTTAGGATTATAAGGAAAGAGTCAGAGTATTCCAAGAGGCTGCAGCCAGATGAGACAATTATTGGCAAAAAAGACTGCGTGATGTTGCCCAGATGGTGCAAGATAGAGACCAATATTACGCGAACCTAATGGTGGACATACAGCGAGTCGCAAGGCATGTGAGTGACTTAGCTGCCGAAGCTGAAACTCTCTGACCATTCGTAACCGCAGGCATGGAAGAAGCACCCAGGTTCATCAAGTTGATCAGAGCTATTGGAAAGTTAGGGGATAGAGCTAAGGCTTATCTGTAGGACTCCATGTTGTAATTCAGACTCTTTTGTATTAGGAACCCTCCTTTTGTAATGTGAACTCTATTGTAATCTAGATCCTTTAATTCCCGTGAAAGTAGTTCAAAAGGGTGATTACCAGCGGAATCAGTACCTTTATTTGCATACATTCCTGCATTGCATCATGGCATTTGCATCATTATACATGCATTTATTTTTTTTACAATCATATTAACATTGTAAATATTATGGCAGTGTGAAATTAGAAGTTAAGCCACAATCATTCATCATCTATACCTTACCTGACTACAAAGAAAACTCATGGAAGACAGGATAATCAGTCTAGAGAAAGGACAGAGAGATTTGGAAGCAAGATTTGATGAGGCCCGGAGAAGCCTCAGTGACCAGATTGCTTGACTTCCTAGTTTCTACCCTACTATTTGTAACAGGAACGAAAGCAAACTCTGCAGCAAGTTGACGAATTCATAAACACAAAGGTGGCTCCTATGGAACTTGTTGACGATGTAAAGGTATATGCTGCGTATTGATCAATTTATTCCACAATGTGTTCTTTCAAAGCCCCTCAGAGTTTCACAACATTAAAACATTGCTTCTTATCCGTGACAAATATCTGTATATTTGTATTTACCTGTGGACTCAGCAAATTGGAGTGGCCCTTCTACCAAAAAGTACCACTAGAAGGCTCTTCCTGCACCTACGGAGGCAAAACCTAAACCGAAAGTTGAAGCAGTGACAGAATCCCCTCAAATTAATTCGGTTCCCCAAACGAAATTCGAGGCAGATGGAATCTCTGGATTTTCTAGACCGCTTTCACCATATGCTTCTGTAATGTCCCTTTTGCCACTTCATATGCTATTGTATACACTTGTATTAGAAGTGGGAAAATGCTTATGTTTCCTTTGTTTATGGTTGCAGTATCCAGATTTGAAGCCTCCAACTTCGCCTACTCCATCACGTCCTGCCACTAGCAAGAATACTCTTTCACCTACAGAGGCAAAACCGGAGTCGAAAGTTGAAGCAGCAGCAGAAACCCCTCTAATTAATTCAGTTCCCAAACCAGAATCCACGGCTGATGGAAACTCCTGATTCCCTAGACCACTTTCACCATATGCTTCTGTAATGTCACTTTTATTAATCCATGAATTCTCATTTCTCCTTGTGCTGTTTTATATATTCCTACAGTTTCATGAACAGAGAAAAACTGCTTCCATTTCCGAATGTCTTCGTTCTTTATGGTTGCAGTATCCTGATTTGAAGCCACCAACATCTCCTACTCCATCACAGTCCTAGAGATTCATGATTTCATTAAACTATGTCGGTTTCTACGGTAAGCAAGTCAGGAAATTTTAAAGCTATGAAGTAAGTCTTAACTTGTTTTCGAGCTTAGAAAATTATATGTATCAAGAAACTAGAAAGAAAGGGAAAAGGTGAACCTCCCAAAAGTCTGCTACAATCATCTTGTGTTAATTCATATGGTTTTTTGTAATTATTAGGTATATTATAGACATTACAATTATTATTTTACGATTTAGGAAGTACCCTTTTTAGCATTTGAGTCATAGTTCGAACAAAAACTATCATGCAAGTCCGTGACCATTCAAGTGCATTGTCGTGGGTCGATCAGCTGCCGAATGATATTTGTTTTTATTTCATCGTTTCAAGATAATTGGATGATTTTGTCCATAGACATAGCTCCATATTGTAGAAGGTGAAAGTTATAATTTCGAACTCCATGAATGAAGAGTATATAACTCGATAGCCTTAGACTCCGAGTCCAATCATGTAAAACTTTGCTAATACTATGTTAAATATTCATCGTGCAAATAAAAGGAACCATCCAACATAGAACACATCCGGAGTAGCTAGAGACAAGTTATTCAGATTTCAGACCATTTTTGGTGCATTGCAGGCCCCAAGCAATGCACTGGGAGCTCTGCATATAACATGCTTGCTTACATGATTTATAATTGACTAGATTCATGCATATTACTGAAAACTAAGAATTGATGAGAGCAACAATCAACAAAAGCAACAAAAATTTCCCAAACATTTGGTTTACCTCAGATGAATGTTGTCGACAGTATAAACTTGTTCCTCTTATGTCCAAATCTTTTTCTCTTCCAAAACTTGCTCCCTAAACATTCTCCCAAGCTACTCATTAGAGTAGAAGATTCTTTAGCTTTGGCATTGCTTCTGGAAGTATCTGCAATGGCGGCAGGGGCGACAAGGACATCAGATGGATAGGAAAATCTGGTTCTGGTGGGAGTCAGCCTCTTTGAAGTTCCAAGATATGGCAGTTTCATTAGATGCCGTTCAATTAGATAACTGAGTGATACCAGTTCATATGAATCATATAAACGGCTGCTACAATCCCATATAGCTAATTTTGCTGCTACTGCTTCTTCATTTTTCTCTTTGTTTTCAGATGATTTCTCCATTTTCGTTTGACAAGAAAGAAAGAAATAAAGAAAAAGAAAAGAATTCTGGTATTTACAAACAGATTTACGAATGCATTTATATCCAGATACAGAGAATCCATTGGATTTTAAATTTCTTCTGGCCTTTCCTAGTTTGCCGGGGCATTCAAAATTTTTGCAGTATGGGAAATTTAATCACAGGTTAATGAGTTAAATATCTTAATTTATTAATATTTGGAAGAATTATTATATTTTAAAAATATACTTAATAGGTGAAGCTAACAACAAATATCATAATTGTAACGTGCTCATCCTTCAAATAAAATTACTTGGTTCTCTTACACTAATTTAACAAAAAAAATTCTGTTGTTAAAATAACTAAAATTGTTAAATAACAAATATCTAATTTAAACAGATCCGTTTAAAATCTATCAAAACAATTTCGTATGTTACCATCCATAATTAAAGTATTATCAATAGTGAGAGTCTTAACTACTATGAAGACCAACTTTCCCATGTGTACATATCCACCATTTTAAACTTCTTAATCCATTTTAAAAAGCTGTTTGATCAAGAAATCAGAGAAACTCTAAGGATGCATTTGGTGACATTGTGATGTATTATTGAGAATGTTATATTATTTTGTTTGATTTATTTGATAGAAATTTTAATAAGAATAAATTTTTTTTATCTCTTTTCGGTGCTCTTATCTATGCACTTACACTAAAAAATAGGGATTAAGGTTTATAGGTGGAGTTTAGGGCATATGGGGTAGGGTGTAGAGTTTAATTTTCAAGGTTTATGATTCAAAAATTATGGTTAGAGTGTAGGGTTTAATTTTTTAGTGTTGGACATAAAAAAGAGCACAGAAAATGGTAAAGGATTTTTATTCGTAAAATAACATTTTTGGTATACAAAATTATCGTGCTTGTTGGATATGGGTTTTAGTAGTCCTGCATTTACTTGGAAGAGGGGAGATCCATCACAAAGGCTTGATTGATACCTATGCAATACAGATTGGTATACAATGCTTCCGTTATCGTCAGTGCAGCATTTGCAACGTCTTGAATCTGACCACTACCCGATACTCCTTGATTTGGTACTCGTGAATTGGAGGGGAAATCGTGTCCATACCGTTTCTTGGCAGCGTGGAACGATCACCCTGATTTCCAGAATTTATTAGAAAAATCTTGGCTAGAGGATGCGTCCTTGGAAGACAATATTCAGAAATTTACTAGGGACAACAACGAATGGAATGATAGGGTCTTTGGACGTATCGACAAACGTAAATTGCTGCTTTAGCTCGGTTAAAAGGGATAGAGTGGTCGTTGGAAAATTATGAGTCGTCTTTTCTTCTAGACCTTGAGGCGGATTTAAAAAGACAGCTTGATGTTGTCCTTGAGCAGGAAGAGAGTTTGTGGCAACAAAAGTCTCATTCCAATTGGGTGTCGAAGGGAGATCGTAATACGTCTTATTTCCATGCTAGAACAATGGTTCGTAGGCGACGCAATATGGTGGGGTCCCTTTAGCTGGAGGATGGTCGATGGTGCGATGATCCCAGCATTCTTAAGGCTCATGCATGCCAGTTTTTCCACAACTTTTTCACTGGTGAGCCTCGACATAGCACGTAAGATGTTGCTGCTAATGATTTCCACTAGTTTAGTGGTGTGGCCATGTAACCTTTAATTGCACCTATGCCTGATGATGAAGTGCGAAGGGTGATTTTTCACATGGCCCCTTTAAAAGCTCCTGGTAGAGACGGGTTTCCTGTTCTTTTTTATCAAAGAAATTGAGTGATTGTTGGTCCATCGGTTTGTAAGTTGGTTTGGCAATTCTTTGAGGAGGGTCAGTTAGATGAATAGGTTAATAGGACATTGCTGGTCCTTATACCGAAAGTCGACAGCCCATCTAAGATCACTCAATTCAGTCATATAAGTTTGTGTAACATTTTTTACAAGGTGATTACAAAGATCACAGTGTACCGGCTCAAACCATATCTGCAGGATTGGATATCCTAAACCCAAGCGAGCTTCATTCCGGGGAGACATATCACAGACAATATAATTCTGGCTCAGGAAGTTATCCATTCCATGTGTCACAAGTCGGCGAAAAAAAGGTGGATGGCGGTCAAGGTGGACCTTGAGAAAGCCTATAATAGGCTTGAATGGGACTACATCGAGGAGATGTTGGTTTTGACTGCTATGCCATTTCATTTAATTGCCCTCATTATGCACTGTGTTCGTTCTGTGTCAACACAGGTTCTCTGAAATGGTGAGTTGACGAAGGAGTTCAGGCCATCTCGCGGCATACGGCAGGGTAACCCTCTCTCACCGTACCAGTTTGTCCTTTGTATGGAGAGGCTGTCTCAAGCCATTACGCGTAGTATCAACAATGGTGATTGGAAGCAGATTCGATTATCACGACAGGGACCTGGCATCTCGCATCTTTTTTTTTTTGTTGATGATCTTGTTCTCTTCATGGAAGCTTCCATGGACCAAATAAGGGTTCTCAATGTGGTCTTGGAGAAGTTTTGTGCCAAGTTGGGACATCAAGTTAGTAAGGCTAAAACTCAAGTGTGTTTTTTGGGTAATGTTTCGCCTCATGTTCGAACAACTATTACGTGTGGGATGGGTTTTGAGGAAGTCTCGAATCTCGAAAAATACTTTGGTCTGCCTTTTCTACATACAAGAGTCACATGAGCTACTTTTGTGTATATTCTTGATCACATGGAACATCAGTTATTGGGTTGGGCTGCGCAGACTTTGTCTTTTGGTCGGGAAAAATCGCTCGAGCTCGAGCTGTCCTTCAGGCCATTCCCACCTATGTTATGTAGTCGACTTGGATTCCTAAGGGGATCTGTGATGAAATAGAGAAATTGATCCGACGGTTTGTTTGGGGCAATAGTAGGGGGTCGCATGGCATATCACTAGTGAAGTGGTCCTCCATGCAAGCTCCAATTGAGGTCGGAGGCCTTGGTTTGAAAGATCTTCATCTCCAAGATAAAGCTTTCCTCATAAAGATTGGTTTCCAAATGATTTCTGATGAGGATAAACTTTGGATCCGGGTTCTGAAACATAAGTATGGTTGGAGGGATACATTGTCAAAACCCTTGCGAATTGGCTTGTGCTCTAGACTTTGGTGAGGGTTGACTCGTGTATGTGATGAGGAGTACCATGGATGGAGGGGTTCATTGAATGTTGCTTTAGACTAGCTGAGGAGTACCATGGATGAGTCACCTCGAGTCAAAGAACGGCTCATGTTGAGAGGATGAGGGCCATTCCTTGGCAACGTCCAACGACATGGTGGATAAAAATTAATGCTGAAGGTGCCGTTAGCACTCGGGATGGGGCGACGGTAGCATGAGGCGTGTTGCAGGATGACTATGAGAATTGGATTCTGGGCTTCTCACGCAGTTTAGGTAATTGCTCGGTTTTGTTTGCCGAGTTATGGGCTATTCATGATGCATTGCACCATGCTTGGCGGCTCGGATTTTTTGAGTAAAAATGGAGACGGACAATTTGGAGGCCTCTCGGATCCTTCATCGTTCTTCTCGTGCTCTCTCTAATAACGCGCTTGTGCTTTCAATCCAAAATTTAATTACCTCTGGCTGGGAAGTGGTTATAAGACATGTTGATAGAACTTCGAATAGAGTTGCTGATGGTTTGGCTCGTCTGAGTCGAGGAGCACCAGTGGGAGAAATGATATTCACTGATCCTCCTGCTGAGGTTGTTGTAGTGGTTCTAGACGATTTATATGTTGTAGGCTGATTTTCTTTTGTTTCAGTATCATAAAAAAAAGAGCAATTGACCAAATTGTCCTTATTATATATTTTCTAAGTAACAAGTTAAACTTTCAAAATTAAAATGAAAATATTTACATGAAAAATCGTAAAACTATTCTCGTGCAATTTAATTTCCCCCTCAATATTATGTTGTTTTTCTTCAATAAGTTAGTTCTTAATTACACCGGCGTAAAATCATTAAAATATTTGCATGGCCCCGTTACTCTTTAAAATACTTTTTGTTAATAATCAAATGCTAAATGTTTAATAAGTCCAATTTTTTAAAGTTTTTTTTGTTACTTATGATAATTTTTCAAATAAATTATATTAAATAATAAATAAATCAAATTAAATAGAAGTTAGATTAAAATTATATTATCTAATCTCATTTATATTGTGAGGAAATATAGAATTAAACTAGACGGGTTATTTTCATAGTAAATTAGGTAAAATGCCGTAATATTGTTGTTGAGTTTTTGATATCAAGATTTAGAGTACTTTCTTTTCCTTTTTTTTATCTTATGATCTATGGCAATTTCTATCAAATCAATGGAGTTATCAATGGTTTTTGCAGAAGTGAACATCAATGATTACTACAGGTGGCCATGTCACTTTCATGGTGACTTTCCTTTTGTTCGGATGAAGTCGGTATGTAGACCCGGTGAGCCCCTCTGAGGTTGGCATGTAGTCCCGACTGCTCCCCCAATACTGTAACAACCACTATAGATCATAAAATAAAAAAGAAAGCACCTTAAACTTTGAAACAAAAATCTCATCAACAATGTTGCTGCAATTTACCCGGTGTAAATTCAACTTTTAGGGATGTTATTATCTACGTCAATCGAAAATTATATAATACCTAAGAAAATAAAAGGAATAATATTCTTGAAATTTGTCTCAAAAAATTACTATTAAGAATGTAATATTAGTCTCATAGAGAATTTTCCCAAACTAAATGTAAATATGTAATTTAAAAAAATTATTCCTCTCATAGTTTTTCCGTGAAGCAAAATTTTAACTAATGGAAAAGAGAAGACTACAAGAAGCAAAAGTCATCTGTTTAAATAGAGATGCCAATTTTGCCTTTTGTCACATATAAATGAATCACGGATACGAAGGTATAGTGATCTTAATACCCATTAAAATAAGATGAAAATTATTTGTAGACAATTATTCGCATCGTTACCGACAGCCAATTACTATTATACAATTTCAGAAGCAAATGCAATGGTAAGATTTTGTGGTATTCCCTTACAGAAAAGTCGATCCACTTTCATGCGGTCTTACATCATGTTCATTAAACACCAATGAATAATCCGAAACCATCTAAAGATTAGAAGAAAAAAAGTCTTTTTACCCACTGCACAACATTTCTTGTGGTTGGATTCATGGTTTAGTCTTTAGGGGTGATTTTGAGCATGTGCAATAGAAGACGATCGCACATGTCCTTAAAAAAAGAGTCCAAAATAAGTTAAACTAGATGCTTGTAAGGAAAAACAAAGATATAATGTCAAAATTGTCTCTAACATTTGATTGAATAGTTTATTTGGAATTTTTTTTTTGAAGCACTCTAACCCTCAACGTATTATTTTAGGCCAAAGTAACACAATAACAGTTAAAGTGCTTCAAAAAAAGAATATAGGTCAAAGCGATTATTCAGTCAAATGTTAGGGGTATTATTTGAAATTATGTCTTTAATAAATTGCACAAAACACCTAAATCTTTGAACCATCTTTGACTTTACTGCAAATCTTCCACATCGATGTGTTAATATTTACCTTGCATCGCTTTCTCTTTCTCCCATCATTGTCTTAGTTGATAAAGATATTAGCTTAAGAAGAGGCTACCAACGGAACTTACTATAACTCACAACTTAAAAAATACAAAGATGTCGAACTCAACAAGTGATCCCAGTGGAAAAGCGGATGATATTCATTCTAGAAGACTCAAGTTCAATCACAATATCTGCAAGGTGTGTGCATGTCAAAGGGTTAAACTATTTATGAATAAATACTACCCCTTCTAATTACCTTTAGACTATTCAAAAAAAGGTTGTGGAGTTTGGAAGGAATTTGCTTATGCGGATTTTGTTAGAAATATTGGACAAGTCAACAAATATTTAATTTTTTAATTGAATGTCTCATTTTAATAAGGGTTTAAATTTGATACACAGTTTGTTTAGTTTACACAAACTGTGTATTGAAGTTTTTCTTTTTTAATAAATTACATAAAACCCCTGTAACTGTTAAGGCAGCATAATTGGATATCGCTTCTAACGTGGACTCGCGATCATCTAGCAAAGAGCTAAGTGAACATTTAAATTTGATGTATTCACAATCTAAACTTTTTCCCTCCTTATTGCAGGCACCAAAATTGATGTTGAAACCAATGCCAGAACATTGAAGTACACATTTTTTGGCAAAAGAGATGCCTTTCCGATCATTATTTCGAACAAGCTTTCAAAGTTGGAAGAGATACGAAAAAATGCTTATGAGAATACCCGAATCTACAAGGATAAAATGAAAGAGTTCAATGGTAGTAGTATTTTTCATAAGGAAGTTCTCAATTGGACAAAAGCGTATGGAGTGAAGAAGTATCTCTCACGGAGCCTGTAGTTTAAATTAGGTCATCGAGCTAACAACGTTAAACAAAAGTGTTATAATGAGAGGCAACACATTTTCATTTTCACTTTCCCTTTTATTTCATTTTTTAATTTTTATTATTTATTTTATCAGTATTTAATTATTTTTAATTTCCTGAATAAAGGTACAATAATGATTCTACTTTTTTTCTTCCCGCCTTGACACCATCGAGTCCAGCGTTGAGGAAATCATTTTCCCTCCTTTGGTAGAATAACTCTGGCCGCGCACGAGGTCGGTACTAGACATGGGGAGTATTCTACCCTTTTTCCTTTTCACTTTCATTTTCTTTATTCGTATTAGGGACAATACGCTTTAAGTGTAGGGTGGAATCAAATTTTTCCTTACTTGTTCATGATCATTTAAGAGCTTATTTTAATGATTATGACTGTCACTGGTCTAGACCAACTTAGAAGTTTCATTTTAATCCTTTATTGCCATGTTTGAGTTGATTTGGTTATGCCTGTATAAGCTGATTTGGGTTGATTAAATGAATTTGATGAATGCTTTTAACATAGTGATACAATTTTCAGCCTTGCCTAAATAAGAGTTTGGTTATGTATCGCTAATTTTTGTTTCACATTGTCATCAGGTGTACTGCTTCATGGTGAGACGATTGTGAGTGGTAGATTGGGAATATGTCCAGATTGGAGGTCAGGGCGAGGTGCTTGGGTTGTCATCTCGTTTCTAGTACAAAGATCCGAGTGACGAGCCGATGTAAGAAGTTAAAAAATGATGAAAAAAAAGAAAAAAATGATGAATAAGAGAAGAAAAAAAAGACACAAAAGATGAGGAGAAAAAGAACTCGCACTCAGCCAATCAATGCATTGTGAGCGGTAACTCGGGAATATGATCGAATTGTGAGAAGATTCGAATGACAAGTCGGTGTTATAGAGTTCAAAATAAAAGAAAAAAGGAGGAAAAATTAAACTCACACTCCGACAATCGTCCACCACAAGGAAGAAGGCTAGTTTTGGTTTGATATGCCTCGACCCCAAAAGCGAACAAACAAAAATTATGCATAGTTTATTGTTGTTCATTCGATTGATTGTTTTTTCGATTCATTCTCATCACTCTTATCTGATTATCTTGTTTAACTCTTTTGAACCAAGCATGCTTTTAGGATTTGAATGAAAACTTTTGAGTAAGTTTTGAATAAGTGACGAGAATAAAAAATTAGAATATGCTTGAGGGCAAGCAATGAATAAGTGAAGGGATTTTGATAGTGTAGAATGTTACATATTTTTAATTTGTTTTATTCTTTATTTTCTTTATATATATATATATATATATACTAATCTGCTTCTTTTGGGCTTTATTTTGGTAGGAGCTCTATTGGACTATGTTAGCCCAAAACCAACAACTGAAGGCATAAACTGGATGTTCATTGTATATATATATATATACTAAACTGCTTTTTTTGGCTTTATTTTGGTAGGAGCTCTATTGGACTATGTCAGCCAAAACCAACAACTGAAGGCAGAATCTGGATGTTCATTGATGTCATGGCATGAGCCGTGGGCACAACCTGAGGCACAACGTAGTCCAAGTTTGAGGTGCAACAGAATTTGGCAGAACAGTCAACAACTTCTAGAAGGCGGACCAACATTATCTCAAAGTAAAATTTTGGAATTATCTTGAGGATAAATACATAGAGATAAATATGAGGTTATCCAGAAAATAAAGCATAATTCAACTAGAACCACAAGTTTAAATAATTATCATTATCTTTTGTAATAAATCATTGGTTTAAATTTATTTCACTAGTTTAAAATATTTATCCCTTATCCTTTATTTGATTTAAGGGATTTGTTATTTTATCTCTTTAAGATTCTCGGGTATAAATAACCCATAGGTTCCTCATTTAAACACATATTGGATTTTGTAATTCCCTAGTTATTTCTATAGAGATTATTCTTTTCATATTTTCACTTGCTTCTCTATTTATTTTTCATATCAAAATGTTAAGCATGATCCAATTCATGATTAGCTAAACTTCACTTAGCCTAAAGCTTTGCAATAGCTCAATTCTAAATCGTAAGAATTTAGTTTGCACTTAACAACTCCGAGAAAGGGTTTAGGGAAAGAAAAGAGTTTAGGGAAAACTCGAAAGGGATATTAGGGCTCATTCTCTAGGGAAAATCGAAAGGGATTCTAGGCTCTTTCTCTAAAATTGGTAACTTTTGTCTACTATACGAGTACAAACTACAAGAAATAAAAATATTAGGATTTTTGTCTGTTATGTTTTGTTTGCTACGTGGTCCAATGTGATGACTTTGACTTTGTATATTTTTATGTTTTTCTTCTAAAGTTAGCTTATAAATACACTAAACTTGTTGTCTTAAAGTAGTGATGCTTGCAAAATAGGTATGCAATTTAGAACAAGTATACTCGTCGATCAAGTAATAAAGTGATAGAGTAGAGTGTCGAACCCACAAGGGTTGGATTAACAACGAAGCGATCATACTACAGAGTTGGTGAGCAAGCATTGGTTTGATGATGATTATCAAAACTAAATACAATAAAAGTAAAGATAGCAATGATCAAGACAAGCAGATGTTGTAGTAGATATTCAAATGATTATGGAAGATGTGTTTATTGCCTAGGAATTATGTTGATTACTTATTTGAATGCTATAACGGTTAGTAATACATGTATGCGTAAACCAATTATGTATTTACCTATTCGATGGGGTTTTATAATTAACTTTTGACTCTCTTGATGCCTAGAAGTTTATAACAATGATGCTAAAATAATACATGTTTGCGTGAACCCTAATGACTCTATTATCTATTCAAGTTCCCCTTATTAGTTGTTGAAATCCTAAACTTATGTCTAAGCCGGATTAGAACCTAAGTTAACAGCTTAAACCCCACTGTTTACATTTGTATAACCTAACTCTCTCGATATTAAGCCACAGATCAATAGTTAAAAGGCCTCTCTCGATAGCTCTTACAATAACTATGCATGAAGAACGATGAACAAAATAGATAAAGGAAAAGACTATAACATTAAACAATTAATCAAAACATAATATCCTAAAAACAATAAAACCAACAAAAGTATTTAGCTCATGTCTGAGCCTAAAACATCCATAAAAGTATTAAAGAACATGACAGTTTATCAACCAAGGGCAAAGAAAGAATCAAACTTCCTCGACGTTCTCCTCCAAGCTCTGTAACTATATTGTAGGTCCCGCACTCCTCAAGCCTCTCTCGATGGCTCTCATTGTATGGAGACTCCTCTAGACCTTCGACTTTGGTGATTCTCTGATAACTAAAGACTAAGGGCTACCGTCTAAGATCAAGCTCCCTTTGTTTGTGGCCCAAGTCTTCTTTATATAGGAAAAAAAAAAGCTAGGGTTTTAAAACCCTAAAGCGCGCGAAGCCTCTTAAAAAGGATATTGCTTTCCCGTTTCATTCAATAAGTTCCATATCAAGTGAGAATTCACGTGCGCCAAAGTCTGATTCATCTTCAATTCTATTTCCTTGTCAGTTCAACACGAGTAGGATGCCACTTTACTGCTCTAGCACTCATCTGCCTCAACAACTTCCTGCACAAACACCACTAAAACACCCTACCTTCCCCATTAAACATATCAAAATATAAACAATTAAGCGCATGCACTATAACTCCCTAACTATATGCAAACTACATGCAAGCTAGTCTTAAATGCAACTATATGAGCCTAACACATGCAAAAGCTAAGTAAAAAGGTACACAAAACAGGTTATCTACACAGTCATTAAGTTGTAGGTGAAAAAATTAAAGAATTACAAATGCTTAATGTATTACAAAATAGTAGATGTAATAAAATGCCATAAACCTAAAGTTATAATGTATTAAAACAATAGGTTCAAACATATTAGAAGGATACTACACTTAATATATTAAAACAATAGTGATTTTATAGGTAAAAAACACTAAATGTAGAAACTTTATAGAAGAAACTATACTAAATGTATAGTGAAACCTAAAGTACTAAAACACTTAATATATTAAAAATAGTAAAATTAAAATGTACTAAATGCACTAAAATATAATGTATTAAAATTTATTGTACTAAAATAGTAAGATTATAAGTTCACTAAAATAGTAAAAAATTTAATGTAGTAAATGTAGTAAACTTAATGTATAGTAAAACATACTAAAAGGACACTAAACACTTAATATATTAAAACATTTAATTTATTAAAATACATTTTATTCAAATTAAAAATTTTAATGTACTAAAATAGTATGATTATAAATTCACTAAATGTAGAAACTTAATATACTAAAATAGTAAGATTATTAGGTTATGAAGAAAATTAAGATACTAAACAATAGCATTATAAATTCACTATATGTGTAAACTTAATGTAATAGTAGGATTATAAGATTCTGAGAAAAATTAAGAAATACAATAATAAATATACAATGTATTCAAATCAGCCTATTACAAATTAATGTTCAATTTTACTACTGTAATAAGTAGGGTTATAGGATTATAAAAAAACTAATAACTTTTACTTATATATTTTACAACTCCTGAGAAAATTTTAGTTGTGTTATTCATTATGGTGGGGAGTTCATCTTTTCAATCACAATAAAATACAGCTCATTATCTTTAGCATAATTTGACCGTGTTAGTTGGGACACTTTCTCCAATTTTGAAGTATGTGGCATGGTTGAAAAGTTAGACTTAGATGGTCATTTTGGTTTGTATTAGAGAGTCTCGGGTGCTGCTTTATCTAAAACATCTGTTAGGCCATTGCAAAGTGACTTTGATTGCATGGCATTAGTCAACAACCTAGCTATGAATAGATACATCCGTATAAATCTTCAAGAAAGACAGAATGTTGTTGAACATAGTAATTGAGATGATGATAGAGAAGATGAACTAGAAGTTGAGGATGAAGTTGATGAAAAAGATTATGAAAATGTAGAAGAATTTGAAGTTAGTGATATTGAATTCGGGTTTGATGAAGAAAGATTGCAGTAGAAAAATATAGGAATAGAAATTAGAGTTCAAAGGTAAATGGGTGATTTTAGACCTGATAGTGTTAGGGTGAATCCTGAGTTAGATTCTAATAGTGACAAATCTGATGAATTTTATAGTGGTCATGATTATGATTCAGATGACCTTAGGTATAGTGAGTTTAATGCTGAATTGACATGATTGACCCTGGATTTGTTAAGGGTTTAATATTCTCTGATAGGAAGGTTCTGAAATAAGCAATAATACACTATGAGAGGATTAATAGGGTCTAAGTTAAGCTTCAAAAATTGTTTCCAAGAGAATTCAAGCTGTATGTCAGGATACATGTTCATGGAAATTGTGGGTAACCCTAATAAATTCCAAAGACATTAGAGATCACACTTGACAAATAAAAGCTTTAGTTGAATCTCATAAATGTTCTAAGGTAACCAAAAATAGGAATATCAGATCATCTTGAATGATAAAATATTACATAGGAAAATTCATGGTTGATATTAATTACCAGTAAGATCACTTCGAAGTGATATGTATCAAGAATTTGCTACTTGAGTGTCGGATATTACTTGAACTAGGGCAAGAGATTTAGCAATTGAAATGATTGAAGGGAATTACAAAGGACAGTATACAAGGATTTATGAATACTTACTCCAGTCAAAGACTACAAACCCTGAAACAACTACTATTTTTCATTGTAGCGACCTAAAATTTTTCTAATGTTCGAATAGATCGCTAAAAAGGAGTAGTTGGTTTCCTTTTGTTTTTTGGGAAAATAATTTTTGAAAATGGGGAATATTTTAAAAATTCGTGTTTAAAAAATAATAAAACTTGGAGTCACCAGTGGCCACTAAGGCAGGCCGGACACCATAAAACTAGAGATTTGTTTGAAAGTAGGTTCGGGAGTCGGTTACGGATGGAGAAAGTTTGGCATCTCACACCGCCCAAAAATTGGTACCATAAAAAGGAAAATAAATAATTACCACTTTGTTAATATTAAACTTTATGCATTAAAGTGACGATTAAATTAAAATCCAGTTATACACGCGAAACTATTTTAAGGGCCCCGTTATTCAAAATAAATAGCAAGACCACCTTCACTACATTTGAAACTGGCCGTATTTACTCTCGAATAAAGAGGCACCACATTAACATAATTTAAATATCTGAAGGCGAACTTATACAACATGGCACAAAAATAAGCATAAACATGGAAAATATAAATAAAGACATAAAATAAAAGCATAATGGAAATGAACAAAATAATAATAAATAAACATCCTACATTAACAACAAAGTCACGACCAAGATTATATAGGTTACATATACTTTAAAATATTTAAAATGCACAACACATGAAAAACATAATATACACATAGGCAGACCAAATATTATATCATCATATACTAACTAATCTATAATATGTATAGATCATATATTACATAATATACATAAAATGCACTACATACCAAACAAAAGCTTCATAACATATACCAATCACAATATACACATAAATGTAACAAAACAAAAGAAATTAAACATATACAAAATATAAAACTAAAAATTTAAACACGCATGCAAGATTAAAATTAGACAAAAAAAAAACTATGGGGTCCAAAGAGTAACTTCAAACACTGAGAGGGGTCAAATAAAAGCTTTTACAAAAAAATAGGGACTAAATGGGTCATTAACCCTTTAAAAACAAATTAAATTAAAATCCATAACTTAATTAAATGCGGGTGAAAATTAAAAGGGCCTAGGGTGTAATTTCTAAAGACGAAAACCCTAAAAAACCTTTAACAGGACAGAAGGACCAAAGGGTGAATAAACCAATTTTTTAAAATTAATCTGGTTTTAATTTGTGACGGAATTGAAAGTTTTAAAAAGGTTTCGAGGACTTAGGTTGAGATTTCAAAAACTTAAACCTTGGTCAGGTAATTTAGGAAACACAGAAGGATTTAAAAACAAAATAAACTGTTTATTTTTTTAAAATATTTTTGCCTGAAGTATAAATTTTGCTTCATTTAAAAAAAACAAACCTAGGCCGAAATGCTCTACCCTATCTCCTCTTAGCCTTGATGAACGTTGTCGTTCATCGGGCTCTAACCCAGAAAACGGCCACCGCTAACCTTTTTCGGCCGCCGTATGTCGGCACCGAAGGTCTAAACTTAGCCTCCCAGAAACCTCTCCTCACCTTCCTAAACACGAATCCGAAACCAGATTTCAAAGATCTAGCCCCTACACTCCTAGATCTAAACTTCATTTTTCAAAACAAAAGGAAAACTCCAACTCTGAACCGATTTACCCTTAACAGCCAAAGGCCTAGGGTTTGTCACCGGTGAACAAAATTGAAGAGACGTCCAACAAAACATGCTCGATTCTGGCTCACCCCTTAGCCCGGAGGCAGTGGGCTTGTTACCGGCGAACGAGCATAGACGAAAGCCCAAAAATCCAAAGGTAAAACTCTTTTCAGATCTGTTTTTGTATTTTTATGCATGCAAAAAAGGAAAAAGGGATATACCTTTAAGGTTATTTTTGTTTTTGTATTGACCGTCAACTGAACTTACAATATGCGTTCGGTTTCTTATATAACCGAAGTGGGTTACATAAGAAAAACATAAAATAAATCATTACAATCGATTCTGAAATCTGCCGATATTTGCTTAATCTTTTTCATTTTTGGCTTGATCATATTTTGTGATTTTCAATAATGTTGGATCTATTTTTGGTTGCTTGGAAAACATGGCGGAATGAGGGATGAGGGGACCAGTGCAAAGGATATGGTCGTGGCAGCTGTATCGCCAGAGGATGCGCGTGAAGGAGCCAGAACGTTAGTGCGTATGGCACATGCACGCGTGGGCGCGTGAAGGTTCCAAAAGACTCTTCCATTAGATCTGAGCTGTTGATTCACCACTTGATCTGACGGCCACCATTGATGCAGCGCCAAGGGAGATGGTAACCCTAATTAGGGTTTCTCGAAGGGGTAATCTCGACCGTTAGATCAAGAGCCAGGTCTAACGGTTAGATCTTGACTGTGCACAAAACCAAATAAAGGATTAGGGTTTTAGTTATTTCGGGCTTTCAATAGGCCATGTAAATATATTTTTTTGGATTTTTAATTTTATGTAAATGGACTTTAAATAAATATTTTGGGCTTGTTTATTGTTTAATTATTTATGTGGCTTTTATTTAAGTATCTATTTTGTTTTTTTTATTAATATTAATATCATAATGTAATATAATATATTATAATAATAATAATAATAAACTGAACTAAATAATAATATAATACTAATATAATACGAATTAAAATAAAACCTTATAATATTTTTTGTGTTTTTTCATTTCAAATTAAAATAAGACAACATAAATATAATACTAAATAAATAGATATAGCAAATGTAATACTAATACGTTAAGCCCATAGCACATTAGAACAAAAAAGTAAAAGTAGGCCGAGCCCCAGATAAAATTAGTGATTACAGCTGTCCATCTTTGCTTATCCTAGTGAAACAAGAATAGAGCAAAGACCATAAGCACTAAGTTTATCCGACTTCTCTGTCTGAAGATTCTAAGCTACAAGTCCTTCCTATATAGAACCGTTCATCCTTCCTCTCTGAAATTCTAGAACTCTAAATTCTTCCCATGTAAAGCCTGAAGAAATGAAGCCCTGAAGTGATGCCTCGATCCTCGATTCATCTTGGCACCTAATGTCATCTCGCTTTGAGCCTTCTTGAGTGCCCACAATTTTCATTATCTTAGCATGGAGTGGTACCTCGCTTTGAGGATCCCGCCTAATGATGTCTCAATTGCTGGTCGTCTCGACACCAAATATCTCGCTTTGAGTCTTTATGGAATGCCTTCGATTTTTATTATCTTGGCATGGGGTGATACCTCGTCTTGAGGACCCCAAAAACTGACATCTTGCCTTCTTGTCGCCTTGACACCAAATATCCCACTTTGAGTCTTCTGGAATGCCCTCGATCTTCATCGTCTTGGCATGAGGTAATACCTCGTCTTGAGGACCCCAGAAACTGATGTCTTGCCTTCTTGTCACCTTGACACCAAATATCTCGCTTTGAGTCTTCTGGAATGCGTTCGACCTTCATCGTCTTGGCATGAAATATCAGTAAAAGATTCTTGACTTTTAAGATCTCCTTCTTGTTGTTTTTTCAAATACCTGAAAGAAACAAACACAATGATTTGATAATGCTAGTTAGTATGCTCCTACCTTAAGGATGCCTAACTATTCACGATGCATGATTAATGCTCGGATGCCTACTTTCTTGGCTTCCCGCTTTGTCTTTCTTTCATTTTCTTATTGTCTTGGAACATTTGTTGTCACTCCTTCTGTCCAAACTTAGTTCCCGTTTGACCCTTATATTCTCCAAAAAATTATCCTAAAGAGCTCTTTCGAGTTTTCACTTTAGAGATTTTTCTCTTTTCAAAGTGCCCTTTCGAGTTTTCACTTTGACTAATGTTTCTTTTCTTTTTCTTTTTTCTTTATTTTTTATTTTTTATTTTTTTCTTTATTTTTTCTTTTCCTTTTTTTCTTTTTTTTTTGAGGCGCCCTTACGGGCTTCCGCCATTGGCTTTTCCATCTTAAACTTCAATACGGAGGGCATTCGTTGTCTTCTTGGCAAACTTTGTCAGCTTTTCATACCATGTCCTTTATCCTTGACTCTGATAGACTTCTTTCTCACAGAATCGATTTCTGTCTTGGAACAACCTGTACTTAAAGGGTTAAATCATAGTAATGCCAAGAAATCATTTGTTTTTCAATGATCTATGCCAATCTATTTGAAGGATGCACATGAAATAAACAAAGGAATGGAGGAAATGAAATATTTATTATTAATATAAAAGATGTTGTAACAATTTGAAAGTCATGACAAACATGAGAAAGAGAAAAAGATATAAGTAATACGGGGTGCAACATTCCAAACATCGACTGTATAAATGATGCGAGAGCCCATCGACCGTGGTAAATCTCTCACTACCTGTCCTATACTAAAATTCCCACCATAACTCGAAGTGGGGGACTTGTACCGTAACGGAGACTATCAGTCAGATGCCTAACCTCAAAATTCATCTGAACCGCCTTTTACGAATTTTCAATTCAAATCCACCTTTGGTTTCCAGACGCCCGTTTCCAAGTTTCCACCTTGAACCCTTCTTTTTTTAAGCGTAATACTTCTTGATGGAAACTAAATTTATAGGATTTCTCAACTCTTTTTCATCCATCTCTACCAAAATTAATGCTCCCCCAAAGAAGGCATTCTTAACAACATAAGGTCCTTCCCAATTCAGTATCCACTTTCCCCGGAAGTCCTTTTGAATTGGCAAGATCTTTTTGAGCACCAAGTCCCCTTCTTATAATTTTCTCGGGCGAACTTTCTTGTTGTAGGCACGCATCATCCCCTTCTGATAAATTTGGCTGTGACAGATGGCCCTTAATCTTTTCTCATCAATGTGGTTCAACTGATCAATGTTCAACTGATCAATCCTTGCTTGCATCCATTCAGCATCATCTAACTTTGTCTCATTCAGAATTCTCAGTGATGAGATTTCCACCTCGATAGGCAGTATCGCCTCCGTGCCATAGACCAAAAAATACGGCGTTGCCTCTGTCGAGGTCCTTACAAATGTTCGATAAGCAAACAGTGCAAATGGCAGCTTCTCATGCCAATCCTTGAAAGTATCAGTAGTCTTGGCTATGATTTTCTTGATATTCTTATTTTCTGCTTCAACTACCACATTCATCTTGGGATGATAGGTAGTAGAATTTTAGTGCACAATCTTAAACTGTTCACATACTTCAGTCATCATCTTGTTGTTTAAGTTGGAATCATTATCGGTAACGATTCTTTTTGGCAAACCGTAATGACAGATAATCTTATTCTTCAAGAATTTACATACAGTTACTCTTGTGATGCTAGCATAAGAAGTAGCTTTCACCCATTTAGTAAAGAATTGATGGCCACCAAAATGAAACGGTGTCCATTAGAAGCTTTTGGGTGTATTTGACCGATAACGTCCATGCCCCAAGTAGCAAAATTTCCTGAGATGATCCTGGGTAGCACTCTCGTTGGTGTCTTCCAAAGGTGGCTTCGGATCCATACTTGAAGTAATTGTGTTGGTTTGAAAAAGGATGCGGCTGATTTTGTTGTTAAATGCATGGTATGTCAGCATGTCAAAGCTGAGCATCAGTTTCCTTTCGGGTTGTTGCAACCGTTGAGGATACCGGAATGGAAATGGGAGAGAATCACCATGGATTTTGTGTCTAGATTGTCATTGACATTGGCTAAAAAGGATTCCATTTGGGTGATTGTTGATCGGTTTACGAAGTGTGCACATTTTGTGCCAGTGCATACGACGTATACCTTGGATAAGTTGGCAGATTTGTATATCGCTGAAATTGTGTGTTTGCATGGGGTGCCCAAGTCCATTGTTTCGGTTAGAGATCCACGGTTTATAGCGAGGTTTTGGAAATGTTTGTATCGAGATTTGGGTATGAGGCTAAATTTTAGTACTTTGTGTCATCCTCACAAAAAGAACCGGAGCACCCTAAGGCGAAACACTAGGTCGGATAAACCCATGATCCAACAACTCTTAAAGCTATGTCTTTAACTCTTTTAATTGTTCGGTGCCATACGATAAGGAGAAATGGACGCTGAAGCCGTACTCGAGTACGTCTCAATAACGAATTCTACCTCTCTATCTGGCGGTAAACCTGCTAACTCTTTAGGAAACACCTCCAAAAAATCACTCACAGTCTGAAGGTCTTGCACTCGAATGACCTTGGCTTTTGGATTCATAACAATAGCCAAATAAGCTTGACAGCCTTCTTGCATCAATTTTCTGTTTGTGTAGCCAAAACAGCATTGGACAAAAATTTCACATTCTCGCCAACCACCATAACTTCATAATCATCGGCTAACCTCAATAAAATCTTTTTGGATTTACAATCCACAACTGCCTTATGCTCACTAAGCCAATCCATGCCCAGGATGACATCAAAACCATGGAATGGCGACTCCATCAAATCCGCGGCAAACTCATGACCTTGAACAACCAAAGAACGTCTCCTATACAACTTTCTAACCATAACCGTCTCACCAAAAGAACTAGCTACTAACATACCAACATTCAAGATTTTAAAAGGAACATTCAACAAATGTGCGTGCTCACTCAAGGTATAATAATGTGTAGACCCCGAATCAATCAAAGAAAACAATGACAAAGATTGTATGGTAAAAGTACCTGCGATCACATCGGTGTCATTGCGGCCCTCACGATGAACATAGATCCGAGCTGGTCCACCATTCTCCGATCATACCGCAACTGTATGAGCCACAATCTTTTACCAATCCTCACACCATTAGAAATTACCCCTACCACGACCTCAGCCTCTAGTAGGTGCAACAGCCTGAACCGGTGCATCTTTCGTAGCACGAGAACAATCATGCTTCAAATGATCAGGTGATCCATACACCCAGCAAGATGCAGCAGCTCCCCAGCACGCACCCGTGTGGCTTCTGCCACAACGCTCACACTCAGCTACGATAAGTACCCCGTGGTTACTATTGTCAACACTGCCACGCTTATAACTCAGCTTGTAGCGCTTATCATGCGATCTCTTATTCTACCTCCCAGATAAACCAGAATCAGTCGCTCTTTAACCTGAACGCACACTCGCCACTTGCATAGACACGCCCAAGGATTGCTCGATAATCTTAGCACGGTTGACCAACACATCAAAATTTGTATAGTCTGCGGCTAACAAATACGTCTTGATAACCTTCACAAGACTGTAGCGAAACCTATCACATCACTGATGATCATTCGAAACAACTATGGGCTTACTGACTCAAGCGAACAAACTTCACCTCACACTCGGCTATTGGCATGTCATCTTGCACCAATGACATGAATTCTCGCTTCCTTGCATCCAAATACTGAAGACCCAGATACTTCTTCTTAAAAGCCCTCTAGAAGAACTTCCAAGTCACATCTGTCTTTGAAACACCCGCAATTGTGGTTACCCACCAATGATACGCATCACCATGTAACAAGGACACGGTATAACCCAACTTGTGCGCATCATTACAATTCATCTGATTCAGAATATGAGTCGTACTCTCTAGCCATTCCTCGACTGCCTCAGGGTTTAAACCCCTAAATTCCACGCCTCCCAAACTATGAAGACACTCTAAATGTAGACCTTGATTAATTTCCATGGAAACTCATCCAACAACTAGACCTTTATGCTCAATAACCTAGCCTACTCTCTCAAATCGATTTTCTCTTCCATTTATCTACATTTTCTTAGACTTAGTTTATTTTTATTCATTTATTATCATCATCTATCACTATCATTTTTAGTGCGAGAAGCTAAAAGTCAAAATTTCACCAATCCCTGTGGAGATGATCTTAATCTATACTATTACTTGCGATGTGTTCACTTGCACCGTTTGTGTTTCACATAAATCACGCAACATAGAGCTTAAGCTGTTAACTTACATTCTAATCCAGCTTAGAAATAAGTTTAGGATTTCAACGACTAATAAGGGGAACTTGAATAGATAATGAGTTGTTAGGGTTTTGATGACTGTGTAAATAACCTATATTTTGTGCCCTTTCTACTTAACTTTTGCATGTTTAAAGCTCATATAGTTGTATTTAGGTTACAAGCCTGCGGTTATTGATATATATTGATGCTTTTAATGAGAATGATAGTGCGTTTTGTGGTGTTTTTGCAGAAAGCTATTGAAGCAGGGGATCGCTAGAGTAGTGGAGTGGCATCCCTCTCGTGACAAGCTAGCTAAGCAAAAGAGTTAGAGATAAATCCAGACTTTTGACACACGTGGACTTTTATCCGATATGGAACTCATTAAATGAAACAGGAAAGCAAGATCCTTATTAAGAGGCTTTGCGCGCTTTAGGGTTTCGATACCCTAGCTTTGTCATCTATATAAAGAAGACTTGGGCCATAAAAAAAAGAGCTTGATCTTAGAAGGCAGCCCTTAGTCTACAACTATTGAAGAACCACCATAGTCGAAGGTCTAGAGGAGTCTCCACACGATGAGAGCCATCGAGAGATGCTTGAGGAGTGAGGGACCTGCAGCACAGTTAGAGGGCTTAGAGGAGAACGTCGAGGACGTTTTATTACTTATTTTTCCTTACTTGATAACTGTCATTTTCTTTAGTACTTTTATTATGGATGTTTTAGGCTCAGACATGAGCTAAATACTTTTGATGGGTTTATTGTTTTTAGGATATTATGTTTTAATTACTTGATTAATGATATAGTGTTTTTTCTTTATCTATTTTGTTCTTTGTTTTTCATGCGTAGTTATTGTAAGAGTTATCGAGATAGGCCTTTTAACTATTGACCCGTGGCTTAATATTGAGAGAGTTAGGTTATACAAACGTGAACATTGGAACTTAAGCTGTCAACTTAGGTTTTAATATGGCTTGGACATAAGTTTAGGATTTCAACGACTAATACAGGGAACTTGAATAGATAATAAAGTTGTTAGGATTTACGCAGACATGTATTGACATAACATCCTTGTTATCAACTTCTAGGTATCGAGAGAGTCAAGAAGTTAATTAGAAAACCCTACCGGATAGGTAAGACATAATTGGTTAACACAAATATGTATCACCAACCGCTATAGCATTCAAAGAGCAATTAGCATAATTCCTAGGCAATAAACTCAGCTTCCATAATCATTTGAATATCTGTTACAGCATTTGCTTGTCTTGATCATTGCTACTTTTAATTTTATACTGCATCTAGTTTTGATAATCATCACTAAACCATTATTTGCTCACTAACTCTTAAGTACGATCACTTCGTATTTGTTAATCCAATCCTTGTGGGTTTGACACTCTACTCTATCACTTTATTACTTGATCGAAGAGTATACTTGCTCTAATTTGCATACCTATTTCGTAGCCATCAAGTATTTGGTGTTGCTTCTGGGGATTGGAAATTGATAATTACTTAGTAATTGAACTTAAGATTTTATTTTAGTTTTATTCTAACTTTTATTTTTGTTTTCATTTTTATTTTTCTTTTCAGGCGTGTTATAGTGCATGACTAGACGCACAAATAGAAAAGAGATAGTTATCCCTTACAATACAGATTTTGAAAGATACTTGCGAACAATACGCATAGAACAAAGGATAATGGGAGACCGAGTTAACAATAATAGCATGAACGACGCACGCAATGGCCAAGACAATCCAGCACTTGATGGAGGAGTAATTGTTGATGATGCAAACGCTAATGGGGTATGGAATGGACAGTATGGTGTTCCACCACCACCCCGTCCGATATGACCCATTCATGACAACTTTGCACCTATTCTTAATGACCTCAATCCTTCAATTGTTGTGTAGCAATAGAGGCAACTCACTTTGAGCTAAGGCATGTGATGTTCTACAAGCTCAATTCCATTGGACAACTCAGTGGATCGGCAAAGGAGGATGCTCAAGAGCATATTCAATATTTCTTGGAAGTTTGTGACTTCTTTAGACAATAGGGAGTCTCTGATGATGTGCTGAGACTAAAAATGTTCCCTTATTCCTTGCGAGATTGAGCCCGATCATGGTTAAAGATCATACCCTTAAGATCTATTAAATCCTGGGATGAACTGTGTAGGAGCTTCCTACACAGATACGATCCACCGAACATGCATAATCAGATACAGAGCGACATCATAGCATTTAAGCAATGAGATAATGAATCCATGTATAAATGTTGAGACCGATACAAAGATGTGCTGCACAAGTGCTTGATTCATGGATTCCATTATTGGCTACAAGTGGTGACGTTTTATAATGGCGTGAATGCTTTCACGAGAATGATGATTGACTATTCAGCAAATGGTATTTTGCTCGACAAAGATCCTGAAGAAGTATTTGACATCCTAAATCAGATAGCCAATAAAGACTATTAGTTTCTTATGGGGAGATTGAATCCCGACCCTAAATCTTCTAGAATACTCTAATTGGATGATTCCCAAAGTGCGGAGGCTCAACTCTCCACCTTTGCAAACCTACTCAAGAACATGCAACCTCTATCCTACACATGGGAGGCCAAGGCGGTTCAATACACTTGCGAGCATTGTGATGGGGAACATCAGTCGGATGAATAACCCCAACAGCAAGAATCTGGATGCTATGTAGGGAATACTAACTATAACAACAATATCTAATCCAACACCTATAACCCATAATGGAAGCAACATCCAAATTTTGGCTAGAAAAGAAATACTGGAAACACATGAGCCAAACTGAATGCTACAACACAGCCTCCTAGATTTCAACAATAGACCCAAAGGCAGACTTAGGGAGTTTCTAATCTCAATTTTGGAACTTTTGATACTTCTTATCAGAAATTTGTGGAAATTGCCTGAATTATTATGTAGGACCATTCAGTGCATCTCGATAACCATAGTTACATGCTCCAACGTAAGGTGCTATGCTACAAAATCAACAATCTATCCTACAGAATCACACAACTTCACTACAGTCCTTGGAGACGCAAGTTGGACAGATCGCTCAAGTCTTGAAGATGAGACCTCAAGGCGGTTTACCTAGTGATACTGAAGTCACTAAGACCTTTGGTGTGGAGCAATGCAATGTCATTCCATTGCGTAGTGGCACTCAATTCACCAAAGATGACAAGTTTAGGGGAGTTTCCCTTGTTGATTCCTCTCTAAGCAAGAAATCAGCCGATGCTTCGGCACCCAATGATGTACCTTTTGTGTTTGATATAGGGATGAACCTTGCTACTGATGGCAAGGACAATAAAGATAAGGATGCTACAGCATCCAGTGGACCACACGATAAGCCCAGACCACCACCTCAATTTTCACAATAGTTAAAGGTTTAGAAATAAGATGCTCAATTCCAAAAAATTTTGGAGATGCTTAAACAGCTGCATATTGATGTCCCATTCCTGGAGACCACCGATCAAATGTCGATCTATGCAAAGTTTCTAAAGGAGATCATAACCAAGAAAAATGATGGTGGGTAAGGCTGAAATTATTGCTAATATAGGTAAGTCCCTGGTTATGCTAAGTGATTTACCACCCAAGATGAAGGATCCTGGCAGTTTCACCATTCTATTTTCCATAGGCCAAAACTACTCTAGTCGTGCTTTGTGCAATCTCAGTGCAAGTGTGAACTTGATACCAAAATTAGTGTTTATGAAGTTAGGAATTGAAAGAGTTAAACCTACATCGGTGATCCTTCAATTGGTCGATTATTCCCAAATCTAACCTGATAGAATGATTGAAGATGTCCTAATCAAGGTAGATAGATTTATCTTCTTGACAGATTTTATCATCCTTGACTGTGAAGCCAACATAAATACTCCCATCATCCTTAGGAGACCATTCCTTGTTACCGGGTATATTGTGATCGATTGTGAGAAAGGTGAATTTACTATAAAGATGAATGACCAAAAGATCACACTCAATGTCTTCAGCACTCTCAAGTATGCGAATGACTAAGAAGAATGTCAGCTTGGGCAAAGTAAGGAAACCTTAGTCAACGGAAGTCTGCAAGAAATATGTTGCAATAATGTACTCAATGTTGCAGAGCAATCTGAATTCGACAAGGCAATGAAAGTGTAATGTCCTAATTTTTGACTAGTGACCAGAATGTAAATTTTGAAATATTTGAAGTTACAAGGGCCATTGTGGAAGAATAAAATTGAAGATTCAATCTTGGCCCTTGATTGATGATAAAATCAATCCCAGCCGTTGGATAAAAGGGCAATTTTGTAATTTCCCTATTTGGATGAATTTAAAATTTATTTACATAATACAAGTGGCATAATTGGAGTAATTTAAAATTTAAAAGGGCCAAAAGATGAAGCCTTCTTCATCTTTCAAATTTTTGAAAACTTGGGGAAAAGGGGGGAAATTTTCCAAGCTAGATTCAAGCCCCGAAACTTAATTTTTAGGCAATCTTTCGAACTGCAAAATTGTTATACTCTTCAAGCTCTATCTTTTGATGTAATTAATTCATGGAATACGTGCTTAATTGATGTAAATTTTACATGAGAAGGAAATTAGGGTTTACGAACAAAATTGGGGCTTTTGAAATTTTATGATTCCATGGTTGAATTTAAGTCGGAATTAAGCTTATATGATGTTAAAATCATGTTATTGAGTTAGGATTTAAACCCTACATATTTTGGTTTGTATGGAGAAGATTAGGATTTATGGATTTAAGTCTAACTTAGGGCCTGTGATGTTGGATTAATGATCTAGTAAGCTTGATTTGTTTCTTGGAAGCAAAACCCTAAGTTAAATATATAGGGACCAATTTGACAAGCTTCAAAGTTAAGGGACTGAATCTGAATTTTATGAAATTGGAGTGTATTTATGTAATTAATGATGTTGGAGATGTGAAATTGATGCTAGAATGCTAAACCGATGTTGAATCGAATTAGTGATCATTTTGACAATTTGTCAAAATCAAGTGACCAAATAGGAAATGAATTCTTGGATGGGGATTAAATTTGATTTTAGTTAAAATAATAGAATTAAGTTAGTAATGTTGATTTGAGGACTAAATTGCAAAGTTAAGAAGTTTGAATCCTTACATTTGCATTTTAGTGACTATTTTGGAAAAGAAATAAAATTAGAGGGAATTATTTTGAATAATTATTTGATGAAGAATATGATGAATTGGGGGTTTATTATGGAATTTGATACATTTTGTAAAATTTACATTTTGTATTCCATGTTAGTATAAATTAGAGGGAATACATGCAAAATGTACTAAATTGACAAGTAGAAAAATAAGAAGAAGTTGGTATAAATTAGAAGTTTATTATGGAAAGTTGTGTAGAAGATTGGATTTTGGCAGTGACTTCGAAAATTCACCATAAATTATACAAAAATGTTTAGATGATGAATTTTATATCAATGTAAATATTTGTTTGTCTAGTTTCGTTTCCAACAGACGGAAACTGATTTTGAGTTACGAGTTAAAAGATATGAATTTTTAATCGAATGAAGGTCAGAAAATTTACAGAGCAGTTTTTGTCAAGACAGCTTTGTGACGGGAGTCTGAAGAATTTTCTTAATTTTTGTAGATTTTATTAATTTATGTGGCTTATATCGTTAGAATTTTTATCGAAACTAGTTCTTACAGTGTGAAGGATTTTAAGATCCAATGTGTATGCTGATCTTTAGAAGTAAAACTCTGAGGATAGGACAAGTTGCCAGAAAATAGAATTTGATACATTTTGTATCAAAATATTTGATAACAAGCTCGAAAGAATTATTGGAAGTTTGAAATGATCATTAAGGACCAAAATGAATTTTTAGACAGTATAAGGATGGAAGGAAAAATATGGAAATTTTTATGTTAAATGATTTGATAGCTTGATTGAAATATTGTTAGAGGTGAATCTAAGAAATGTTTGTTTATATTCATGTGGTTAATGAAGTCAAATCCGAATCAAAAGAAGATTCGAGGTACTATGAAGGAAAGGATCGAGTAGAAATTAGTGAGGCATGTTAATAAATGGCCCAGGTGAGTGCATTTCTATATGTGTGTTATATTAAAAAGGGGAAGACTTGTGAAAAGTCAACCCATAATTTAGAAATAACATTGCATTGCTTTTTAAAATAAATGATCTTATGCATGACTCGTTATGGCAAGCTTGACGGAGTACAAGGTATGAACTATTGTTTGCATAAATGATGATGAATTATGTTTATTGATGAAATATGATAACTAGTTGCATGCTTACATGAATAATGATAATTGATTGACAATAAGATGAAATGCCCAAGTATTTATGTATGAGAGTTCATGGTATAAATGGATATCCATAGGGTCATAGCAACTGCATTCCAGCACTACAGTGCGTTCCAGACACTTCAGTGTTGATATTAGATGCTACGGCGTTGCAGTCACTTCGGTGATGATTACACACTACGGTGTCGACTAGCACAAAAAGATGTTATAATGAGGAGCAAAAGGCATCCTCGAGTACGTACTCACCATCAGACGCTACGGCGTTGCATACACTATTGTTTGAGATGAATCGTATACCATAGATTCACATGAGAATCTTTGGTATAGTTGGATATTCATAGGGTCTTAGCAGCTGTGTCCTAGCACTACGATGCGTTTTAGTCACTTCGGTGATGTTTAGACACTTTAGTGTTAACTTAGATGCTACGGCGTTGTTCAGACACTTCGGTGTTGTTAGCACAAAATGTGCGAAAATAAGGAGCAAAGAGCATCCTCGAGTACGTACTCATCTCAGTTGCTTCAGCGATGTAGATGTTACGACGCTGTAGACACTACAGTGTCGTGATGACTCACGTACCTTGGTCTTATATAATATACTTTGGGCTATGTTAAAGGATAAGATATGCAAATGATTGCGTGATGAAAGTATTACCATGTTACAGAATATGATATGCAAATGATTGCATGATGAAAGTATGACCATGTTACATAATATGATATGCAAATGATTACGTGATGAAAACAGGACTACTTAATGATAATGAACCATTGATATCATGATTTTATGACAGAATTTATAAATGAAATGAATCATATTGATATCATGTTTATGTTAAAGAAATTATTTTACATGTGAATACCTGATGAACATAGAACAATGATGACATGATTCTTAAGATAGTCATGATACATGATACTATTATGTTGTGAAATGCTTGTCATCTTATAGAAATTGTAATGCACTTTTATATAACACTATATTGCATCTCTTTATGTTATTATAAATGTTTTAAATGCCTCACTAAGTTTGTACTTAGCGTGTGTTTTGTTTCACATGTGGGTTTTCCGAAGTAGATTAACAAGGAGGAGCTGTTCTTTTGGAAAGTCAAGTTACTACAATAAGTACATCTCTATCATAATTTGATATCTAGCAAGCATGTAAATATTTTAAAGTTGAGTTGTTTAAAGTATAAGTTTACAATTTAAATATATGCTTTTATGATGAATAAGTTTAGAAGTATAGTTTGCTAATAGTAGCATTGAACTTTGGTACAATTAAATATAGTTTAACCCTAATTGTGTAGAAATTTTATAATCAAGAAAGGGTCTAGGCAGCACACATAGTTTTTATCATGAGTTACATTTTTATTTTAATAACTCAATTATAAGTTTTGTTAACCAATTGAGGGTCAAAACTAGTTGCATCTAGACGACATGGTTTTTAATTTAAAACTGAGAAAGGGTTAAACTACAAGCTAAATTTTGATATATATAAAAAATTAATTTACAAGTTAAGATTTCTTCCAACGATTTCATAACATCTTTAATGTATATTCAGCCTACGAGTATATGTTAAGGGTGTTACATTTATTGGTATCAAAGCTACAGGTTTAGCCGATTTTGGAGGCTAAATCAAGTGTGATATGATTTGTTATTAAGTACATGCCCCTAAGATGTCATGTTACTGATGTACTATCTGTGTAACTTGATTATGCTCCTTATTAACATGAATAGGTTATAGTAGTAATAGACAATGTTGAATACTGCTGAATCGCGACAGATGATTGATCATGGGGACCAAGAGGAGGTCCAAAGTGGAAGTAATGAGGTATAGAATATTTTACCTCTAACTCATACTCCAGCTGAGCCACCTACGCAGTAGGGAGCTCCAGTATAAGAATATGGAGCCTTAGTACGAGCCTTAGAGATTATGGTTAATAAAAATTTGACCCTTAACACCCATACTAGCTCTTGCAACTGCACCAGTAAGGACAACGACTGTTAAGGAGCTTAAGAAGTTAGGAGCTTCTGAATTTAATAGAGAAAGTGGTCTGATAGCCACCAACTTATGGCATAAAGATATCAAAGTCATGTTAGAAGAGTTAAACTACATAGATGCTAAGGAGTTTGAAGAAACTTTGTTGGGGGAACATGCTCGTATTTGGTGGTCTAATACCACAGAGTTAGCACTTGTTGAGGAAGTGATGTGGAAATTCTTTTAAGAAGAGTTTAAAGCTAAGTATATTGGCGACCAGTTAATAGAAAGAGATGTTACAGTAGTTCCTAAGTTTGAAACAAGGTACTCATACTGTCTACGAGTACGAATTGGATTTTAATAGATTAAGTTGGTATACAGTTGATTTGTTACCAACTGAAAAGTCCCTATGAGAATGTTTTATCGAGGGGTTCTACCTGAGGCCTAAAGAGTTATTGTTAGGTATGAGTTTATCGATTTACCAGAATGTTGTAAATAAAGCAAAGGCTACGGAGAGAGTATGTATTTACTTTAATTGAACCGGGTTCGACTAACTCATATATATATTGGTACTAAGATAGTAGTACAAAGAAAGATTCTTAAGGAAAAATATTTCTAGTAATGTGATTCCTAGTAACCCACTTGGACATAGAGCACGAGTGACTAGAATATGTAAGACATGTCCATTAGTAATTCAAGGGATTAAGTTCCCGACGAATTTAATGGAACTTCCATTCCGTAAATTTAAAGTTATTCTTGGAATGGATTAAGTTATATACATATGATGTAGAGGTGAAATGTAAAAAAAAGGTTGGTACTTCAAGGACCCAATAGTTCTGAAGTAATCATTGTGGAAGAAAGAACTGACTGTTTAGAGTTAGTGATCTCTGCAACAACAACTCAAAGGTTCTTATACAATGCATGTGAAGCATGTTAAATTTATGTGGTGATACACAAATATCATCTAAGAAGATTGAAGACATTTTGTCTGTGAGGGAATTTCCATATGTGTTTCTGAGTGAGTTGCCAGGAGTACCTCCGAATAGAGAGGTACAGTTTGGGATTGATGTTTATCCTGGAATTGAACCGGTATCGATAGCACCATATAGGAAAGTATCAATTGAACTAAGAGAACTAAAAGCTCAATTGCAAGAACTGCTAGACTGGGTTACATTCGACCGAGTGTATCACAATGTGGTACTCTGATATTATTTATAAAGAAGAAATATAGTTCCTTATGACTATGTATAGATTACATACAGCTGAATAAGGTAACTATAAAGAATAGGTACCCACTACCAAGGATTGAAGATCTATTTGATCAATTTCAAGGAGTAGTTGTGTTCTCAAAATTAGATCTTCGATCAGGGTATTATTAGCTCAAGGTTAAGGAAGAAGATATACCAAAGATAGCATTCAAGACTCGTTATGGACATTACAAGTTTCTGGTAATACCATTTGGACTTACAAATGCCCCATTGAATTCATGGATCTGATGAATAAGGTATTCTAACCCTGCTTAGACCAATCTATAATAGTCTTCATAGATGATGTTCTGGTATACTCAAAGACAGAAGCTGAACATGATTACCATCTTTGAATGGTATTACAAACACTGAGGGATAAACAACTTTATCCAAAGTTTTCTAAATTATGAATTTTGGTTATCAAAAGTAACTTTCCTTGGACATGTAGTATCGGCGAACGGAATAAAAGTTAATCCCAAGAAAGTACAAGCCATTCTCGAATGGCTGGCACCGAAAAGTGTCTCTGAAGTTTGAAGTTTCTTGGGAATTAACTGGATAATATAGACGATCACTTCAGAAAGACTAAAGTAGCAGCTGATGCTTTTAATTAGAAGATATCTTATGTTTTGTACACAATGAATGTACAATTGTCATTGAGACGAGATGGTTCATTAGCAGTAGAATTATAGGTAAAACCAACTTTGTTGGATCGAATCAAAGATTTGCAATTTTCGGATGAAGAATGTATTGAAAAGAGGAAGCAAGTTGAATCAAGAGAAACAAAGGACTATGAAATTAAGTCAAATAGTTGCTTATATTATCGAAAGAAAGTTTACATTCCTAATGATGGTGTTTTAAATAAAGAGATTTTGACTGAAGTTCGTCATAGTCCATTAACTATGTACTTTGGAAGTAGCAAAATGTATTAAAATTTAAAAACTTGGTATTGGTGGCTAGGAATGAAAAAGGGGAATTTCAAAATTTATGACAAAGTGCTTGACATGCCAACAAGTAAAAGCTGAATATCAAGTACCTCATGGATTGATTCAGCCTATTTCTATCTCCAATGGAAGAGAGAATGAGTGACAATGGAATTTGTAATAGGATTACCAGTAAAAATAGTTATTAGACAAGCATCAAGATGGCATCATTTGAAGCACTGTATGGAAGAAAGTGTCGAACTTCTTTTAATTGATTCAAGTTACAGGACCGAAATATTCAAAATAACCCAAAGGCTAGAAGGGTTGATTTGATACAAGAAATGGGGGATTAAATTAAAATTATTCAACATAATCTCAAGGTTGTCGCGGATCGACAAAAGGCTTATGCAGACAAGAAGAGAAACGATGTTGAATACGAAGATAGGTACAAAGTGTTCCTAAAGGCTTCACCTTGGAAGAAGGTGTTACGATTTGATAGAAAAAAGAAAAACTTGGTCCCGAGTTCATTGAATCTTATGAGATCTTGAAAAGAGTTAAACCAGTGGCTTATCAATCAGCCTTACCACCAGAATTATGCAAGATTCATGATGTATTTCATGTATCTACGTTGAAAATTCGAGGATAAATTTTCTTAAAGGAGGAGGAATTGTAATGTCCCAATTTTCGACTGGTGACCAAAATGTAAATTTTGAAATATTTGAAGTTACAAGGGCCATTTTGGAAGAAGAAAATTGAAGATTCAATCTTGGCCCTTGATTGATGATAAAATCAATCTCAACCGTGGGATAAAAGGGCAATTTTGTAATTTCCCTATTTGAATGAATTTAAAATTTATTTACATAATACAAGTGGCATAATTAGAGTAATTTAAAATTTAAAAGGGCCAAAAGATGAAGCCTTCTTTATCTTTCAAATTTTTGAAAATATGGGGAAAAAGGGGGAAATTTTCCAAGCTCGATTCAAGCCTCGAAACTTGATTTTCAGGTAATCTTTCGAACTACAAAGTTGTTCTACTCTTCAAGCTCTATCTTTTGATGTAATTAATTCATGGAATACATGCTTGATTGATTAAAATTTTACATGAGAAGGAAATTAGGGTTTATGAACAAAATTGGGGCTTTTGAAATTTTATGATTCTATGGTTGAACTTAAGTTGGAATCAAGCTTATATGATGTTAAAATCATGTTATTGAGTTAGGATTTAAACCCTACATATTTTGGTTTGTATGGAGAAGATTAAGATTTATGGATTTAAGTCTAACTTAGGGTTTGTGATGTTGGATTAATGATCTAGTAAGCTTGATTTGTTGCTTATAAGCAAAACCCTAACTTAAATATATAGGGACCAATTCGGCAAGCTTCAAATTTAAGGGACCGAATCTAAATTTTATGAAATTGGAGTGTATTTATGTAATTAATGATGTTGGAGATGTGAAATTGATGTTAGAATGCTAAACCGATGTTGAATCGAATTAGTGATCATTTTGACAATTTTTCAAAATCAAGTGACCAAATAGGAAATGAATTTTTGGATGGGGATTAAATTTGATTTTTAGTTAAAATAATAGAATTAAGTTAGTAATGTTGATTTGAGGACTAAATTGCAAAGTTAAGAAGTTTGAATCCTTACCTTTGCATTTTAGTGATTATTTTGGCAAAGAAAGAAAATTAGAGGGAATTATTTTGAATAATTATTTGATGAAGAATCTGATGAATTGGTGGTTTGAAGCAAGTGATGGGACTAAATTGACAAGTAGAAAAATAAGAAGAAGATAGTATAAATTAGAAGTTTATTATGGAAAGTTATGTAGAATATTGAATTTTGGCAGTGACTTCGAAAATTCACCATAAATTCTACAAAAATGTTTAGATTATGAATTTTATATCGGTGTAAATATTTGTTCGTCTAGTTTCGTTTTCAACAAACGGAAACTGATTTCGAGTTCCGAGTTAAAAGATATGAATTTTTAATAGAATAAATGTCAAAAAATTTACAAAGCAGATTTTGTCAAGACAGCTATGTGACGGGAGTTTGAAGAATTTTCATATTTTTTGTAGATTTTATTAATATATGTGGCTTATATCGTTCGAATCTTTATCGAATCTAGTTTTTACAGTATGAACGATATTAAAATCCAATGTGTATTCTGGTCTTTAAAAGTAAAACTCTGAGGATAGGACAAGTTGCTAGAAAATAGAATTTGATACATTTTGTATCTAAATGTTTGATAACAAGCTCGAAAGAATTATTGGAAGTTCAAAATGGTCATTAAGGACCAAAATGAATTTTTGGACAGTATAAAGAACGAAGGAAAATTATGGAAATTTTATGTTAAATGATTAGATAGCTTGATTGAAATATTGTTAGAAGTGAATCTAACAAATATTTGTTTATATTCATGTGGTTAATGAAGTCAAATCCGAATCAAAAGAAGATTCGAGGTACTATGAAGGAAAGGATCGAGTAGAATTTAGTGAGGCATGTTAATAAATGGCCCAAGTGAGTGCATTTCTATATGTGTATTATATTAAAAAGGGGAAGACTTGTGAAAATTCAACCGATAATTTAGAAATAACATTGCATTGCTTTTGAAAATAAATGATCTTATACATGACTCAGTATGGCAAGCTTGACGGAGTACAAGGTACGAACTATTGTTTGCATAAATGATGATGAATTATGTTTATTGATGAAATATGATAACTAGTTGCATGCTTACAAGAATAATGATAATTGATTGACAATAAGATGAAATGCCCAAGTATTTATGTATGAGAGTTCATGGTATAATTGGATATCCATAGAGTCATAGCAGCTGCATTCCAGCACTACAGTGCGTTCCAGACACTTCAGTGTTGATATCAGACGCTACGGCGTTGCAGTCACTTCGGTGATGATTAGACACTATGGTGTCGACTAGCACAAAAATATGTTATAATGAGGAGCAAAGAGCGTCCTCGAGTACGTACTAACCATCAGACGCTACGGCGTTGTATACACTACTGTTCGAGATGACTCGTATACCATAGATTCACATGAGAATCTTTGGTGTAGTTGGATATTCATAGGGTCTTAGCAGCTACGTCCTAGCACTACGGTGTGATTCAGTCACTTCGGTGATGTTTATATACTTCGGTGTTGACTTAGACGCTACGGCATTGTTCAGACACTTCGGTGTTGTTTGCACAAAATGTGCAAAAATAAGGAGCAAAGAGTGTCCTGGAAAACATACTCATCTTAGTTGCTTCAGCGATGCAGATGTTACGACGTTGTAGACACTACGGTGTCGTGATGACTCACGTACCTTGGTCTTATATAATATACTTTGGGCTATGTTAAAGGATAGGATATGCAAATGATTGCATGATGAAAGTATTACCATGTTACAGAATATGATATGCAAAGGATTGCATGATGAAAGTATGACCATGTTACAAAATATGATATGCAAATGATTACGTGATGAAAGCATGACTAGTTGATGATCATGAACCATTGATATCATGATTTTATGACAGAATTGATAAATGACATGAATCATATTGGAATCATGTTTATGTTAAAGAAATTATTTTACATGTGAATACCTGATGAACATAGAACAATGATGACATGATTCTTAAGATAGTCAGATACATGATACTATTATGTTGTGAAAAGCTTGCCATCTTACATAAATTGTAATGCACTTTTATATAACACTATATTGCATCTCTTTATGTTATGATAAATGTGTTAAATGCCTCACTAGGTTCGTACTTAGCATGTGTTTTGTTTCACATGTAGGTTTTCCGAAGTAGATTAACAAGGAGGAGCTATTCTTTTGGAAAGTCAAGTTACCACAATAAGATACAGTACGTACATCTTTATCATAATTTGATATCTAGCGGGCATGTAAATATTTTGAAAGTTGAGCTGTTTAAAGTATAAGTTTACAATTTAAATATATGCTTTTATTATGAATAAGTTTAGAAGTATAGTTTGCAAATAGTAGCATTGAACTTTGGTACAATTAAATATAGTTTAACCCTAATTGTGTAGAAATTTTATAATCAAGAAAGGGTCTTGGCAGCACACATAGTTTTTAACTTGAGTTACATTTTTATTTTAATAACTCAATTATATGTTTTGTAAACCAATTCAGGGTCAAAACTAGTTGCATCTAGACGACATAGTTTTTAATTTAAAACCGAGAAAGGGTTAAACTACAAGCTAAATTTTGATATATATAAAAAAATTAATTTACAAGTTAAGATTTCTTCCAACAATTTCGTAACATATTTAAGGGTGTTACAGCAAGAAGCTGAAGAAGAAGGTAAGGGAGAAACTGAACAATCCAATGATGAGCTTACCAGGCAAGGTATGTCCTTTAAACCTTTGGATTATGCAAAATTTAGATCTCCTAAGCCATCGCTGGAGCATCCGTCTGAACTTTACCTAAAACCTCTTCCCCCACAATTAAAGTATGCATATTTGGGGGAGAATAACATGCTACCTGTAATCATATATGTTAGCTTAACATTTGACCAGGAAAATAAATTATTGTATGTCTTAACTCAAAACAAGAAGGCTATTGGTTGGACTATTACTGACTTGAAGGGTATAAACCCTACTATTTGTATGCATAAGATTTTGCTCGTAGATGATCACGATAGATTGATTAAACCACAACGGACACTCAATCTGATCATGGGGACTGTAGTTATGAAGGACGTCGTCAAGTGGCTCGATCATGGAATCATCTACCCTATCTTAGATAGTTCGTGGCTGTCTTGTCTAGTGTGTGCCGAAGAAAAGAGGCATGACCATGATAAAGAATGATACCGATAAACTCCTTCCAACCAGAACTATTACTAGATGGCAGATCTATGTTGACTACCAGAAGCTAAACAAGCCACAAAGAAGGATTATTTCCCCTTGCTATTCATCGACTAAATGCTCGACAAGCTTATAGGAAACCTTATTATTACTTCCTAGACGGTTACTCCGAGTATAACAAGATTTCCATAGCACTACACGACCAAGAGAAAACAACATTCACGTGTCCATATGGCATCTATGCCTTTCACCGAATGCTCTTTGGCCTATGCAATGTGTTAAGTGTCTAAAAGTACTATTTTATTCACCCTTTTTATTCATATTATTGCTAGAGTTAGGCATTCATATTATTATTTTATTCATATTATTTTATTCATATTAGTTGCATTATTAGCCATTCATGCATGTTTGCATTGTTTCCTTGGTGGACAAGCTTGATTACATATTTTGCTTAATTTTGTGGAAAAAGGGTGTTGCCGATAGTTGTTTTTGTGTGTGTGCAAAATCACTTGCCTAAACAAGGTCGGAACCAGTTGCCAAGACAGTGCATGAAGGAGATGTTGAGCTAGTTGCCGGGGCAATTGTCGATAAGGGATAAGATGATATGGCAGACGAAATTGATGACTAGATAAGCCCAAGATGACATGGAGCAAAGTTAAATCCCAAAGGAGTTTGATTTCCATGAAGAGGTCAAAGAGAAATTAAATCCCAAGAAGATAGGAGAAGATCTAGAAGGAATTTAAATATAATAAAGAATTATATTCTTTTAAAGTATTTAATTCCAACTTAATTTCTTCCACAAGAGAGACTTTGACCTAGCCATCTCCTATTTAAAGGAGACCAAGCCGTCAACTCCAAGAGAGGGTAGAAGGGGAGAGATTTCGACAAAGGCTTCAACCATTCTTCATCTTTTTCTTTCTTGTTCGATTAGGTTTATGTTAAGGATTCTTTGTTTGTGTTTCTTTGGAACCTAGCCATGAACTAAATCTATTTGGCTAAGGTTATTGTGTTTTGTGGCTGTGAGAAACAATTGGATTTTGTTTAGGTAATAAGAGTTTGCACTTTCAATTTAAGGTTTACTCATTCTTGGTTTTTATTCTTGTTTGCGAGTGAATTGGGAGAAGATCTCGTAACTTCATCTATTTATCTAATATCGGGAGAGTTAGATTCAAGAAATGAATGAGTATGGTCTTTATTCAATCTATTGATGGTGAAGACTAATCTGGCTTAGGAATAAGTTAAGGATTTCAACGCTAAGAGGAGTGCAAGATTGGTTGTTGTTCACCCTTGATTCACGCAGGGATGTAATATCAAGGCATGCACAATTAGCTAGAGTTTTGACTTAGGGATAAGAAGAAACCATTGAAGAATACTCCCCTGAACCTTGAAGTTGCTGCCCAGCCAGTTGCCCAGGAAACCGTCGATTAGTTGCCAAGGCAACCCCGCTGCGCAAGTTGCCACAGCAACTGAGTTGTCGTTGCACCCTTTTACCAAGATGATCCAATTGGCTATCACTCCTCAGCTCACGATAACCTGGCATATTCTCTCTCATTTGATTACATCTTCTTTTACTTTATTGCTTTCTAGTTTAGTTATTAGTTAAACTCCTACAATCTTCTACTTGTGTTCTTTTACTTTTTACAGTGCAAGAGATTAGATTCTTGAAGTGGCACCAATCCCTGTGGAGACGGTATATTTTATACTATAACTTGCGACGTGTACACTTGCACAATTGCGGAGCACTTATTACGCGCAACAAGTTTTTGGTGCCGCTGCCGGGGATTGCCAATAGCAACTTTGTTTTTATTTTCTTGCACTTTTTGTTTTTATTGTTTAAAGATTCGAAGGGCTAACAAGCTTTGGTTTTGCATTGGTATATGACCAGGGCGAGACCAACTACATCAGAATATCCCTTTGATCCAAAAATCGAACAAACCTTGTAAAGACTCAGACAAAGGTTAAGAGTAGCAATGGATAATCAAGAAGGCAATATGAATCAGGATGTTCCAGTAGGAGGAAGAGTGATTCTTGCACGAAATAGAACTACTCGAGAATATCTTGAAGAAGATCTTGAAGGACTCAATCCAGGAGTTGTCACACCTGAAATTGAAGCCGACCACTTTGAGTTAAAACCGGTGATGTTCAATATGATCAACACAATTGGTCAATTTGGTGGCTCAGCAACTGAAGATGCACGCAACATCTTAAATTTTTCCTCAAGATTTGCAATTCATTCAAAATACAAGGAGTCACCCCTGATGTTTTACGACTAAGATTATTCCTCTATCCACTGAGGGATTGGGCGAAAGCATGGTTGAATAGTATTCTTGCCGGATCAATAGGATCTTGGCCCGATCTTTGTCATAATTTCCTTACTCGATTTAATCCTACAAATTTGACTGATAAGCTTCGTAATGAAATTACTTCTTTTCAGCATGCAGATGATGAATCCATGTACGAGGCTTGGGAGCGATATAGAGAACTTCTACACAAATGCCCCCTACACAGATTCCTAGTGTGGACACAAGTAACAATATTTTACAACATTGTGAATACACCAACAAGGATGATACTAGATGCCTCGGCAAACGGCATACTCCTAAATAAGTCGCCAGAGGAAGCAATGCAAATTCTAAACAAGCTTGCCAAGAATGATTATCAATTCCCATCTACTAGAAGAGGAGGAGTTAGACGCCAAGCCATAATACATGAACTGGGATCATCAGACTCAATTTCGGCACAATTGGCCACTCTAACCAAGATGGTCCAGAACCAAACAACACATAGGAGGTCAAGGTAATGGATTCCTTTTGTGAGTAATGTGGTGGTAACCATGATTCTTCAGAATGTATGCAGAATTCGGAATCCAGCTTTTATATGGGGAATTACAACCGGAACAACAATGTGATGTCGAATACATGCAATCCAGCTTAGAAGAAGCACCCAAATTTTTCATGGAGTAATCCCAACAAAGCTCTAAACCAGAACAATCAGAATGCACAAGCATCGGGATTCCAGCAGAATATGCTACGGCAACAGTTGCCGAAGCAACAACCGACAACATCTAGTTCTTTGGAAAATTCTCTCAATGTTTTTATGTTGAAAACTGAATCTTACATGGCTGAGAATAGTAACTTCATAAAAAGAACTGATGCTTTTATTAACAGGACCGAGATGAGATTGCAAAACCAAGAGGCGGCAATCAAATTATTGGAAAATCAAGTCGAACAATTTGCTCAAAACCCGAATACTAGACCGCAAGGAGGTTTACCTAGCGATACTGAAGTCGCAAGAGGAACTGGCCATGAGCAATGTAAGGCGATCACCACTAGAAGTGGCCAACAACTTAAAGAGGCTCAAGCTTGCTCATCAAACAAAACTCCACAAAAAGAACAAGATGAACGCAGCAGCAAAGCCTCAGATGCTGAACCAGGAAATGTCGCGGCAACTAATGATAGGCACGCCACGACAACCCTAGTTGATGATACCTCGGCAACTCCAGTTGCCCCAGCAATGCCATCAATCAGGTTACAGACCAATGAAATGATCGAAGATATTTGACTTCCACCACCATTCCCACAAAGGTTGAAGTGACAAAATCAAGAATATCAATTCAAGAAGTTTCTTGATATCCTAAAGCAAGTCCACATCAACTTGCCATTGGTTGAAGCAATTGAACAAATGTCAAACTATGCCAAGTTTCTTAAAGACATTGTGTCCAAGAGAACAAGGCTAAGAGAGTTTGAAACAGTTGCCGGAACAGAAGGATGCATGGCCATGTTGCACAATCGCATGCCACCCAAGTTGAAGGATCCCGGAAGTTTCACAATACCTTGTTCCATCGGAAACCACTATGTTGGGAAAGCATTATGTGACCTTGGAGCAAGCATAAACTTGATGCCTAAATTGGTTTTCCAAAAACTAGGAATCAGGAAGGCAAGACCTACAACAGTTATGCTATAGCTAGCCGACAGATCCTATGTGCATCCAGAGGGAAAAATCAAAGAGATACTGGTAAAAGTTGATAAATTTATTTTTCCTGTTGACTTTATTGTTTTGGATTGTGAAGCAGATGAACATGCCTTATCATTCTCGGGAGACCCTTCCTAGCAACAGTGAGAACCTTGATCGATGTTGAAAAAGGGGAACTCACAATGAGGGTGAATGACCAGCAAGTTAAACTAAATGTGTTCCAAACACTAAGGCATGTCGATGATCCGGAAGAATGCCAACTTCTTCATACCACAGCAGAGTTTGACTTCGACGAGGAATTTAGTTGCTCGGCAACTACATTACCGATCAAGAGGAACCTGAGAAGTATGAAGAACCAATCGATGAGGAACAACAAAAAGAGGCAAATTGGTTAGTCAATTGACCAGGTACATGCTTTGAACCACTGGATTACTCAGGTAAGGAAGGTAAACTCGAAAAGCCCTCTATTAAACAACCACTGATTCTCGAGTTGAAACAGTTGTCAGGGCAACTAAAATATGCTTACTTGGGAACCGATAATACATTGCCTATAACTATTTCCTCTAAGTTATAGCTTGAGTAGGAAAAGAAGCTGATCAAAATGTTGATGCTACACAAGAAGGCAATAGGGCGGATAATTTCCGACTTGAAGGGAATTAGCCCGGTAGTGTGCATGCATAAGATTTTGTTGGAAGATGATCACAAACCTTCGATTGAGGCCCAGAGGAGACTGAATCATGTCATGAAAGGGGTTTTAATGAAAGAAATCATCAAGTGGCTTGACGCCGGCATCATATACCCTATCTCTGATAGTACATGGGTAAGTCTGGTACAATGTGTACCGAAAAAGGGAGGTATAACGGTGGTGAGTAATGAAAACAATGAACTCATTCCAACCAGGACTGTGACCGGTTGGAGGGTTTGTATGGATTATTGAAAGCTAAACAAAGCCACTAGGAAAGATCACTTCCCATTACCCTTTATTGATCAAATGCTTGACCGACTTGTAGGTAAACCCTTTTATTGTTTTCTTGATGGTTATTCAGGTTACAATCAAATTGCCATAGCACCAGAAGATCAAGAAAAGACAACCTTCATATTCCCATATAGTACTTATGCTTTCTGAAGGATGTCGTTCGGATTGTGTAATGCCCCGACAACCTTCCAAAGATACATGCTGGAACTCTTTTCAGACATGGTCGAAGACTTCCTTGAGATCTTCATGGATGATTTTTCCATTTTTGATAATGACTTCGACAGTTGCCTCGACAATTTAGATAAGGTGTTGGCAAGATGTGAAGAAACGGATTTAGTCCTTAATTAGGAGAAGTGCCATTTTATGGTAGATGAAGGAATAGTGCTCGGCCACAAGATTTCATCCAAGGGAATTGAAGTAGACAAATCCAAGGTGGACGTGATCGAGAGATTACCCCCACCAAGTTTGGTTAAAGGAATCTGAAGCTTTCTTGGACATGCAGGTTTTTACAAGAGGTTTATTCATAATTTTTCTAAAATTATTAAACCCTTTGTGCAATTTGCTTGAACAGGATAAAGTCTTCAATTTTGATTATTCTTGCGCCCCAAGATTCAAAACCCTAAAGGAAAAGCTTACCTCGGCACCCATTGTCGTTCCACCCGATTGGACGCCACCTTTTAAGCTCGTGTGTGATGCAAGTGATTTCGTGGTAGGAGTAGTCCTAGGCCAATGCACAGGTAAGAGTTACTATACAAGTAAAACTCTTAATAGTTCTCAAGTGAATTACACAACAACGGAGAAAGAGTTACTAGCCGTAGTTTTCGCATTTGATAAGTTTCGATCCTATTTGATTGGTTCAAAGGTAATTGTTCATACGAACAATTCGACAATTAAGTATCTATTTGCTAAAAATGATGCCAAACCTCATTTGATTCTTTGGATATTGCTTTTACAAGAGTTTGACATTGAAATTAAGGATAAGAAAGGAACAGAAAATCAGGTGGCCGATCACGCTTAGAATGCAATAGGGAGAAGGACGCTGATTTAGAGATATGTGATGCATTCTCAGATGAGCAACTGTTAGTTACCTCGGCAACCATGGATGTGCATGCCTTGGCAATCCTTGACACACACGCCTCGGCAACTCTAGACGCGTATGCCTCGGTAACCACTGATGCGCACATCGTGGCAACTCTAGACGCGCATGCCTCGGCAACCATGGAAGTAGTTTCCACGGTAACACATGCCTCGGTAATACCCTGGTACACGGATTTAGTTAATTTCCTTGTTTGTGGTATTTTACCTTATGGCCTTACTCACCAAGGGAAAAAGCGGTTCCGCCATGATGCTAAGCATTACTTTTGGGATGAGCCTCATTTGTTTAAACAATGTGCAGATCAGGTTATACGCCGATGTGTCCCTAGAGAGGAGCAGCAGAATGTACTCCGGTAATGCCATTCTTCACCCTATAGAGGACATTTTGGAGGAACACGTACCATGGCGAAAGTTTTGCAATCCGGTTTGTATTGGCCAACCCTGTACAAAGATGCCCAAGAGTTTTACAAGCAATGTGATCGTTGCCAAAGGACGGGCAATATCTCTAAATGACTTGACATGTCACTCCAAAACATCATCGAGGTGGAATTGTTCGATGTATGGGGGATCGACTTTATGGGACCTTTCTCATCTTTATTCGGCAACCTCTACATTCTACCCGCCGTCGACTACGTGTCTAAATGGGTTGAGGTAGCTGTAGTTCCCACCAACGATTCTAAGACCGTGCAACGATTCTTGCAGAAAAATATATTTAAACGGCTTGGGATGCCGAGAGCAATTATCAGTGATGAAGGCAAGCACTTTGACAACATACTTATTGCCAAGATGTTGCAACGCTTCGGCGTGTCACACAAAATTGCCACGGCATATCACCCACAAACCAATGGGCAAGCAGAAATTTCCAACCGAGAATTGAAGGGTATACTCGAGAAAGTTGTAAATCCCTCTAGGAAGGATTGGTCAGTAAGACTAGATGTTGCACTTTGGGCATATCGCACTGCATTCAAAACACCCTTAGGTATGTCTCCCTTCCGACTTGTCTATGGCAAAACATGCCATCTACCGGTGGAAATTGAACACAAGGTATATTGGGCAATCAAGACCGTGAATATAGACTGGGAAAATGTCGGGCAAAAGTGTTTGTTGGACCTCAACGAGATAGAAGAATTTCGTGCACTCACCTATAACAATGCACGAATCTACAAGGAGAAAACAAAGCAATGGCATGCTAATAAACTATTACCGCGGCAATTCATGCCAGGGAACCAGTTCTCTTATTCAATTCTCGACTGAAACTTTTCCCGGGAAAATTGAAATCAAGATGGTCGGGACCATTCAAAGTTGTCAAACCGTTCTCCCATGGTGTCATGATAATCAAGTCCATCACTGACGAACATGAATTCAAAGTCAACGGACAAAGATTGAAGTACTACAACGGTGCCCATGTGGAACGTAACAAAGAAGTGGTCACCTTAGGAGATGCATGAGCATGCTCTCCTTTCGATATTTTCTTTTTATTTTTATTTTTTCAAACTATTTAATTTTTTATTTTTGTTTATTAATTTTGGTTATTTTTCTTTTTAGGATAAATTTATTTATTTTATTTAAGATTAAGAGTATATCTTTCTTTCATATTTATCTAATTGTTTTTAAATTTTAGGTTTAAGAATTTCTTTGTACATCTTTATTTATTTTCTTTTATTAGTTTATCTTTAATTTTAATCCTTATTTTATTTGTTTTTGAATTGTAGGAAAAGAGTTCAAGATAAAGAGGAATTTGATTCAAGAAGGAAACTTCTTCAATAAGGAAATTAATGGGCTAAATTTAAGGCTTATATTAAGCCTCCAATTTACCCTAAATAAACCCTACATAGTCGGCCAAACCCTTCTCCTTCCCCAAATCCCCTAGCCGTCCCTTTCCCCCAATCAAAACACTTGTTTTCTTTCTTTCCAATTAATCTCACACACCATATTTACTACCTATCTTTTCTATTTACCCCATCACCCTTAACTTCCAAGAAACCTATTCCTACTTTTCATCTTGCAACTCTTTAGTTTCTTTTGCTTTCTTTTCTTTGTTTCTACCAAACTCACAACCAAGATCATCCATGGCATCCAAAATTGAATTTTTGGTTCATCCAAGTTCCTACAAAGAACCAAGATACAAGAAGTTTGCTACATCAGTGGTTCAAGAAAGATTTCACTCCAAGTTTGAAAGCCAGAAGATTTGCGAAGAACAAGGCTTCGAATACTCCAACTCTCATCAAGATTCCGACCTTAAACCATTCATCTTCGAAAGGATTACACATCAAAAGTGGCAAATCTTTTGCCATCAATCGAAACCGGGTAACATCTCATGGGTAAGAGAATTCTATACTCACTCACCTAACCCGGATAATCCTTATGTTTTTGTTCGTGACAAGGCTATACTAATAAGCCTCGAAAGCATCAATACCTTTTATGGGCTCTATGTTGAGAAGGACGAGCATCAAGCCTTTGTTGATCAACTCACGCCCAAGAAACTTGACAAGGTGCTTCAAGAACTCACTCTACCGGGAACTCATTGGAACGACAGTAAATACAAGGGCACGGTAAATCGCCTTCGACTTATACCCGAGGCAAAATTATGGAATAAGTTTGTTAAAACTTGTTTAATGCCCACAACACACAATACCACCGTTGATACACCTCGTCTTTTGCTCATACATTCTATCTTGCATAATCGCATCATTAACATTGGAAAAATTATTTGTGATGAGATTTTTGTATGTAGCACAAAAGACAAGGGTTCTCTTTTCTTCCCTTGCTTAATTTCCAATCTTTGCAAGGAGATGCATGTCCCAAGTGAGTCCACTGATGAAAAGGCCCTACAAAAGTCCGGTTGGAATCGAGTACAAATCTGAAAGCTAATGGGAGAGGCATCGGTAAAATCCCCAACGCCTTTAATTACCGCGGCAACTCCTACCGCCTCGGAAACTCCTAATGCCCAAGCAACTGGTGCTCGGGCAACTCGGACAGCAACCCTGAGACAACTTGAAACACTCTTACAACCATTGGAGAACCGCCTTAGGCAAATTAAAGACCGGCAACTAATGTTCATGCGGTACATGAAGGATCACAACAATGCCATCACCCAAGTCATCCTGGAAAAGTACCCGGACAATCGCGTGTCGTTCCCCATCTTTCCTACCGAAATCCTTGCCACGGCAACCAATAAAGCAGTTGCCACGGCAACTGCAACAGATGATGTCGTGGCAACCTACACTGTGCCTGCCCAAGCAGTTACCACGGCAACCAACACTGAAGATGTCGCGGCAACCAAAGCTAAAGATGCCCCGGCAACCACTGCAAAAGCCAAAGGTAAAGCACCTATGCCTGAACCAACTCGTACTGAATCATTGTCTGATTTTTCAGATTCGGACGAGTCCTCCATTGCACCAACAAAGACCGCACGAATCGAATCCTCCAAGACCAAGCGAAAAGCCAATGACATTGATGAAGAAGACAATGAGGACAACCCCGTACGAGGATTGATTCCACCATCGGTAACAAGGAAGCAACCACCGCGTTCAAGCAAAAGAATCAAGACACCGGCCAAAAGAAAACTAATCATCCACGACGACGAACTCTCAGAGTAAGTCCTCGTTTGTATTTTACTTTTCTTTATTTTTATTTTTATTTTTATTTTTATTTTTATTTTTATTTTTTGTTGTTGCATGCATTGAGGATAATGCATCACTCGAGTTTTAGGGGATTCTTATTAGTCAGTTACCATGTTTAGATGCATTCATCTTAAGTATTGCATTTAGGATACGTAAATTGCTTGCCATGCCTTTAGTTGGAACAAGAATTGCCTAGATTTGATGAATATCCGACGATGACTTTGCCAATGTACTTAATTGATATAACTTTTTATTCTAGGATAAACGTGGAAACACTTAGAATCTTACTATGATGCTAAACTTGATGAAACACTATTGTGGCTTGATTGATTTAAGGAATTCTAGCGAACTTAGGTTGATAGTTAAAAAATTGGGGGATTAGAATAAAAATTGGATGAATGCTAGAGGTGCCCGAAATTGGCTCTAGTATGTGCTAAAAATTGATCGCTATAGGTGCCCGAAATTGGCTCTAGTATGTGCTAAAAATTGATCGCTAGAGGTGACCGAAATCGGCTCTAGTCGAATAAATTAATTAACTTAAGAAAACTAAAAACAAAACACTAGAGGTGCCCGAAACCGGCTCTAGTTAAAACATGTTAAAAGAACCCAATGAAGTCATTTGAAAACCTCTTGTTTGCATAGAATCCGAAAAATCAACTTGCACACAACTCCGCACACACTCACAAGTATTATAGTTTGATTCCGAGTAACTCCTAAGTTTTCCAAAAAATGAAATGTCAACATACATTGTGCCACGGATCTGAGAATTGAATTCAAGTTCAAAGCTATGTTTGTGAAAATTGAAGTCTTGGCGGGTAATTATTAGTTTGCATTGCTTGAGGACAAGCAATAGTTCAAGTTTGGGGGTGCGTTAAGTGTCTAAAAGTACTATTTTATTCATTCTTTTTATTCATATTATTGCTAGACTTAGGCTCATATTAGTTGCATTATTAGCCATTCATGCATGTTTGCATTGTTTCCTTGGTGGACAAGCTTGATTTCATATTTTGCTTAATTTTGTGGAAAAAGGGTGCTGCCGATAGTTGTTTTTGTGTGTGTGCAGAATCACTTGCCTAAACAAGGCTGGAACCAGTTGCCAGGGCAGTGCATGAAGAAGATGCTGAGCTAGTTGCCAGGGTAATTGTCGATAAGGATAACATGATATGGCAGTCGAAATTGATGACTAGATAAGCCCAAGATGGCGTGGAGCAAAGTTAAATCCCAAAGGAGTTTGATTTCCATGAAGAGGTTAAAGAGAAATTAAATCCCAAGAAGATATGAGAAGGTCTAGAAGGAATTTAAATATAATAAAGAATTATATTCTTTTAAAGTATTTAATTCTAACTTAACTTCTTCCTCAAGAGAGACTTTGACCTAGTCATCTCCTATTTAAAGGAGACCAAGTCGTCAACTCCAAGAGAGAGCAAAAGGGGAGAGATTTCGACAAATGCTTCAACCATTCTTCATATTTTTTTCTTGTTCGATTAGGTTTATGTTAGGGATTCTTTGTTTTGTGTTTCTTTGGAACCTAACCATGAACTAAAGCTATTTAGCTAAGGTTATTGTGTTTTGTGGTTGTAAGAAATAATTGGATTTTGTTTAGGTAATAGGAGTTTGCACTTTCAATTTAAGGTTTACTCATTCTGGGTTTTTATTCTTGTTTGCGAGTATAAAGAATTATATTCTTTTAAAGTATTTAATTCTAACTTAACTTCTTCCTCAAGAGAGACTTTGACCTAGTCATCTCCTATTTAAAGGAGACCAAGTCGTCAACTCCAAGAGAGAGCAAAAGGGGAGAGATTTCGACAAAGGCTTCAACCATTCTTCATTTTTTTTCTTGTTCGATTAGGTTTATGTTAGGGATTCTTTGTTTTGTGTTTCTTTGGAACCTAACCATGAACTAAAGCTATTTAGCTAAGGTTATTGTGTTTTGTGGTTGTAAGAAATAATTGGATTTTGTTTAGGTAATAAGAGTTTGCACTTTCAATTTAAGGTTTACTCATTCTGGGTTTTTATTCTTGTTTGCGAGTGAATTGGGAGAGGATCTCGTAACTTCATCTATTTATCTAATATTGGGAGAGTTAGATTCAAGAAACGAATGAGTATGGTCATTATTCAATCTATTGATGGTGAAGACTAATCCGGCTTAAGAATAAGTTAAGGATTTCAACGGCTAAGAGGAGTGCAAGATTGGTTGTTGTTTACCCTTGATTCACGCAGGGATGTATTATCAAGGCATGAACAATTAGCTAGAGTTTCGACTTAGGGATAAGAAGAAACCATTGAAGAATGCTCCATTGAACCTTGAAGTTACTGCCCAGCTGCCCAAACAGTTACCCAGGCAACCGTCAAATAGTTCCCAAGGCAACCCCGCTGCACAAGTTGCCACGGCAACTGAGTTGCCCTTGCACCCTTTTACCAAGACGATCTAATTGGCTATCACTCCTCAACTCACGATAACTGGCCTATTCTCTCTCATTTGATTACATATTCTTTTACTTTATTTCTTTCTAGTTTAGTTGTTAGTTAAACTCCTACAATCTTCTACTTGTGTTCTTTTACTTTTTACAGTGCAAGAGATTAGATTCTTGAAGTGGCACCAATCCTTGTGGAGACGATATCTTTTATACTATAACTTGCGACGTGTACACCTGCACAATTGCGGAGTACTTATTACGCGCAACACAATGCTCCATCAACATTCTAGCGTTGCATGATAGCCATATTCTCTGACATGGTGGATGAGTTTCTGGAGATCATCATGGATGACTTTTTCGTCTTTGGAAACTCATTTGATCAATGCCTAGGCAACCTCACCAAGGTGTTCACAAGATTGAGAAAACTGATCTTGTGCTTAATTGGGAGAAGTGCCACTTCATGGTTGCCGAGGGCATTATCTTAGGTCACCGTATTTCCAACTAGGGCATTGAAGTGGACAAAGCCAAGATAGAATTCATAGAGAAGCTTCCACCCCATCAAATGTTAAAGCCATTCGAAGCTTCTTTGACCATGTCAGTTTCTACAAGAGATTCATCAAGGACTTCTCTAAAATCTTGAAGCCTTTGTGCTCGTTGTTAGAGCAAAATAGAGCATTCGAGTTTGATGACCAATGTTGTGTAGTATTCAAAACCTTGAGGAAGGAACTTATTTTTGCACCAGTTGTAGTGCCCCCCGATTGGTCACAACCCTTTGAGCTTATGTACAATGCTAGAAAAATATGTTGTTGGCACCGTTCTTGGTCAGTATCAGAGTAAGATCTTTCATGTTATATATTGTGCTAGTCGTACCCTGAATGAGGCACAATTAAAATACACTACCACTGAAAAAAACTACTTGCTATAGTTTCTGCATTTGATAAATTTAAGGCATACCTTATAGAAACTAAAGTCATTGTGCATACTGATCATTCTGCCATTAAATATTTAGTGACAAAAAAGGATGCCAAACCTAAACTTATTAGGTGGATTTTACTACTGCAAGAATTTGACATTAAGGTAGTAAATAGAAAAGGTACTGAAAATCAAGTAGCCGGCCATCTCTCTAAGCTTGTTAATACATATGATCATGATAATCCACTTGATATTAAGGAATACTTCTCTGATGAGAAATTATTGAATGCAACGACATTATCGTGGTATGCTGATATTGTTAACTTTCTTGTTAGTGGTATTTTTCCTTGTGATCTTAGCAGCCAGGGTAGGAAGAAATTCCAACACAATGCACGCTACTACTATTGGGATAAGCCCTATCTTTTCAAGCAATGCGCCGATCAAATGATCCTGAGATGCATACCCGAGGAAGAGTGAAATGACATCCCTTTTCACTGCCATTCCACTCCTTACGGAGGTCATTTTAGAGGACAATGGACTGCTGCAAAGGTCCTACAGTCTGGATTCTATTGGCCAACCTTGTTTAGAGATGTCTAGGCGTACTACAAGGCTTGTGATAGATGCCAAAGGATAGGGAACATCTCTCGAATGAACTGAACTACCCATGCAAGTCATCTTTAAAGTTGAACTATTTGATGTTGGGGCATTGATTTTATGGGACCCTTCCCATCCTCTTATGGAAACTTGTACATTATGCTGATAGTTGATTATGTGTCCAAGTGGGCGGAGGCTATTGCGATAACCAAGAATGATGCAAATATTATCTTAAAATTTTTGCACAAGAGCATATTCACTCGGTTTGGAGTGCCACGTGCTATTATTAGTTATGAGGACAACCACTTTGATAACAAATTGATTGCTAAGGTGTTGCGCAGATATGGAGTTCACCATAAGATCGCCAAAATATATCATCCGCAGACTAATGGACAAGCCAAAGTGTCCAACCGAGAGATTAAATAGATGCTTGAGAAAATGGTCAGGCCAAACTGCAAAGATTGGTCCTTGAAATTGGATGAATCCTTATGTTCCTATCAGACCGCATTCAAAACACCGGTGGCCATGTTACCCTATAGACTTGTCTATGGCAAGGCATGCCACTTATCAGTTGAGCTTGAGCATAAAGCCTTTTGCGCGATCAAGAAGATCAACATGGACTGCCAACTAGCTGGAGAGAGGTGATTGTTAGAGATGACTGAGTTAGATGAGCATCTCCTAGAGGCTTATGAGAATGCCAAGATCTACAAGGAGAAAACCAAGAGATGGCATGATGCGAGACTGATGCCTCAACATTTTTTTGAAGGCCAAAAAGTCCTACTCTACAACTCTCGCCTAAAGCTCTTCCTGGTCAAGTTGAAGTCACGTTGGTCTGATCAATTTAAAGTTGTTAAGGTGTATCCACATGGTGTTATAGACATCAAAGATCTCAATGATGGCCCGATCTTCAAAGTTAATGGTCAAAGACTCAAGGCCTATCAAGGAGCATCGATTTTTCGTGACAAATCTTCAGTCGTGCTACTGGATGCTTAAGCATCCAGTTCTATCACTTTAATTTTTTTGTATTTTTATTTTTCTGCATTAGTTTTATTTTTTAACATTAATTTTCCATGTTTTTATTTTCTCACAGTTTATTTTTAGATTTAGATTTTTAATAATTTTTAAATTTTACGCTTGTTTTATTTATTTTTGAAAGTTATTAGGCAATAGACAAAGTTGAAAAGCCCTCCTAAGATCTTGGAAAAAAAGATCCACTTGACTTGGATTATGGATTTTTGGCGGACACATGTGATAAAGGGAAAGAATATAATGTAATTTATTACACTTTATTCCTTTGTTTTCTTAATAATTTAACCGTACCCTATCTCCTACTTTACCCTTCTCCACTTCCCCATGATCGCCACACGTCGTTCCCCTATTCCTCACACTGCCTAACCCTCCACTTTCCCACTTCACGAGATTGTCAGCATTAAATGTTGATTTTTCCCTCCATAATAACACAAACCTTTTGTCTTCCATCTTTTCATCATATTCTATTCCCCACATATAGGAGACCTATTCCCTTTCCGAAAACTAGATTACCAATTTCTTTCTCTCTGAAACCCTAACAGATTTTCTCTCCATTGTCTTCCTCTGTCTCTCTTCTAAAAAATGGTTTGCCAACTTCTCGTCACCTGTCGTGCCCAACAGCTTCCTCACCAAAAGCAAAACCCTAGTCTTTCATCCTATCCATCTCTTACGTCGTCCTCTTCCAACCCTGACACTGATGTTTCCAATGACACCACCCTTACTGAAGAAGAATTGCTCGACTTCCACCAATACTCTGACCAGTTTTGGGTATGTTATGAGCACATATACAACCAGGAATTTATCCTGGAGGATGGATTAGAGTTTACCCCACCTATCGCTACCAGTTTAACGCCGTCGTGCTCGACGCCATAACCACCCATAGTTGGGAGGATTACATCCGCCAACCAGGTCTAGTAAATGTCAACTGGGTGTAGGAGTTCTACACTCATGCCGGCCAACTTGGGAATGGATGAGTATACGTTCATGGGGAAAAGGTGGAGTTCTCAATGGCCTTGATTGCTTGCCACTACAACTCTCTGGTGATAGGGTAGCAATCGTGGTAACTTTGTGGCCAATGCCACTAGAGAAATATATACCCAGGTTCTGCAAGACCTCTGTGTCCCTAGAACCAAATGGGTACGGACGGCATCGAAGCCAGGGTAGTGCACTGAAAGCAACTCAAGCCATACTCTAAGTTCTGGACTTACTTCATCAACAAATGCCTCCTGCCCACCAGAAATTATTCTACCATATCGCGCCGACGGCTGATGCTCCTCTACTCCATGGTTAACGGGCATGGCATTGACCCGTTTTTGCTAATCTATAATGCAGTTATGGTGAAGGCGATTTCGTGAAGAAAGTAGAATGACCTAGCCTTCCCCAACCTTACCATAACCCTTTGTCAGAGGGTCTGCGTAGATGAATGGGGGAATAATTATATCATCAAAAGACTAATAAGGATGCTTCCCATCTCGAGTGCTAGAACTAAAAGGCCTTGTTGGCCAAGCTAGTACATCAACTACTTCTGCCCCAACTCCAACCCCCTAACCTTTCTATTCAAGAGTCCATCGCCAACTTTTTAGGGCCTTACTTCTTATACATCCAAGAGAGTGATATAGTTGTGCGATCTCTTTTCAACGAGCTCATTCCAATTTCAACGATGGAATTCCCCATGTTACCTTTGCACTTCCTCATCGTTTATGCCGCGCATCCCTCTACTACACCACCATCCTATTGGCGGACCCCTACTGCCTGAAATGCCGCCACCCTACCACGCCAACAAAGGCAACCAGATATTGATGTTGGTGCCTCTAGCCGCCTGGCCAAAAAGGCAAAGTCTTCCCAGGAAAAAGGCAAGGGCAGCATGATCCGGGAACCTTCCCCTCCATCCAGTAGCTCCTTGGGTAACTTTCCTTTCTTGTTTTTTTAATCTCTGCGTTTTTCTTTTATGTTTCATATTGCATGTTTTGTTTTCTATTCTTGTTTTTCTTTTTGCATTGGGGACAATTCTTCTCTCAAAGTTTGCGGGAGTACTATCCCATATACATATTAGGTAAAAATTAAAAAAATAAGATTGTAAATCGCCTAGTCAATTTTAAAAGTTTCCTTTACTATGGTTCTAGTGTGCTGAAACTAAAGTTGCATTATTGATGATATTCCTATGATGAACCAGTGCTTGATTGTGTTTTGCAATGTGTTAAGAGCTTTAGTGATTTGAACTTAGGGTTGAAACTGGTGTAGCTTCTATCTCACATGTTGCATGCTCTCTAAAAACTTAAAAAGCCTTAGGGGAATTCTAGGTCGACTTTCTAATGCCAAAGCAAAAATTGATGTTAATGAACTGAATGTTCAATGCAACAATAAAAGGCTTAAATAAGAATCCCATAAAATTGAGAAAGAATAAAAAGATCAAATTAAATGATAAACTTGATGCCAAAGGTAAACTGTTGAGGGACACTCTAATATGTATCTTGCTAGCTTAGTAAATAGGTGAGTTGTGTTTGCTCCATTTAACTTTCCCTGGTAGGAACAGTAGCATAGTATAAGAGTGAATGAAAGTCTTCACGAGATGACTCTGTTCGTAGGGCTCGAGGATGAGATATTTGCTCTACTCCATCTTCAAGTATGAATAGTAGTTGTGATAAGCTGAAACCCCAATAATATAGTTTAATGAACTTAAAGGGAATTAAGGGAGTATAAAATTGTGCTTAAAAGAAAAGAAAATGCTAAGGCAACAATAGAGAGCAATCCTTGAAATTTCCTCAGGCCATTAAGTAATGATTGCATGCGACACGGCACACACTGTACCTACATTAGAATTGATCCTAGGAACAAATATTATGTAAGCTTTATTATATTGCATATCTTTATTTTTTTAGGATTGAATTGATGTTGTAGCATGTTTTGGAACTTTTGAAACCATAGCTTAGTTGGAACTTTTGATACAATAGACAGTGTTTAGTTTTTAGTTTAGTCGGAACATTTGAGATCTTAGTTTAGTTGGAACTTTGGAAACCGTAGGTTCTTTTCTTTAGTCTAGGTCTAAGTTTGCATTACTTAAGGACAAGCAACAATTCAAGTTTGGGGGTATTTGATGACTATGTAGATAACCTATATTTTCTGCCCTTTCTACTTAACTTTTGCATATGTTTAAGTTCATATAGTTGCATTTAGTTTTAGTTTACATGGAGTTAACAAGCATGCGCTTATTGATATATATTGATGCTTTTAATGGGGAAGGTAGTACGCTTTAGTGGTGTTTGTGTAGAAAGCTGTTGAAGTAGAGGAGTGTTGGAGTAGTGGAGTGGCATCCCTCTCGTGACAAGCCAGCTAAGCAAAAGAGTTAAAGATAAATCAAGACTTTTGACAAACGTGGACTTTTATCCGATATGGAACTCATTGAATGAAGAAGAAAAGTAAGATCCTCAATAAGAGGCTTCACGCGCTTTAGGGTTTCTAAACCCTAGCTTTGCCGCCTATATAAGGAAGACTTGGGTCACAAACAAAGAGAGCTTAATCTTAGACGGCATTCCTTAGTCTTTAACTATCGGAGAACCACCAAAGTCGAAGGTCTAGAGGAGACTCCACACAATGAGAGCCATCGAGAGAGGCTTGAGGAGTGCGAGACCTATAGCACAATTAGAAGCCTTGGAAGAGAATGTTGAGGTCTCTTGATTCTTTCTTTTTCCTTGCTTGAAAAACCGCCATGTTCTTTAATACTTTTATTGTGGATGTTTTAGGCTCATACATGAGCTAAATACTTTTGTTGGGTCTATTATTTTAGGATATTATGTTTTAATTACTTTATTAATGTTATAGTCTTTTTCTTTATCTATTTTGTTCATTGTTCTTCATGCGTAGTTATTGTAAGAGCTATTGAGAAAGGCCTTTTAACTATTGATATGTGGCTTAATGTCAAGAGAATTAGGTTATACAAATGTGAACATTGGAACTTAAGCTGACAACTTAGGTTCTAATCCGACTTAGACATAAGTTTAGGATTTCAATGACTAATAAGAGGAACTTGAATAGATAATAAAGTGGTTAGGGTTTATGCATACATGTATTTCCATAGCATCCTTGTTATCAACTTCTAGGTATCGAGAGAGTTAAGATGTTAATTATAAAACCCTATCGAATAAGTAAAGATATAATTGGTTAACGAAAACATGTATCACCAACCACTATAGCATTCAAAGAGTAATTAACATAATTCCTAGGCAATAAACCCAACTTCTATAATTATTTGAATATCTGCTACAACATCTGCTTGTCTTGATCATTGTTATGTTTTACTTTTATTGCATCTAGTTTTGATAATCACCATCAAACCATTATTTTCTCACTAACTCTTAAGTACGATCACTTTGTATTTGTTAATCCGATCCCTGTGGGTTCGACACTCTACTCTATCACTTTATTACTTGATTGACGAGTATGCTTGCATACCTATTTCGCAGCCATCAGGTTTACGTAGACATGTATTGCCATAGCATCCTGTTATCAACTTTTAGGTATCGAGAGAGTCTAGGAGTTAATTAGAAAACTCTGTCAAATAGATAAGTGTAATTCATCGCTATAGCATTCGAATAGTAATTAGCATAGTTCTTAGGCAATAAACCCAGCAACCATAATCATCATATTCTTGGCTACAATATATTTTGCCTTTTGATTATTGCTACCAATTTATTTTTCTTGCATTTAGTTTATAATCTTGTCACCGCATCAATATTATTCCACTAACTCTTAAGTAAAATATCTTTGAATTTGGCACTTCAATACATGTGGGTTCGACACTTTACTCATCATTATATTACTTGAGCGATGGGTATACATACTCTTAATTGAGTATACGTCCAATGATCAAAAGGTCATTCTAGATTACTTGACTCCAAGGATCATTGTAGATGACTTGACTCCTAGGATCGTTGTAACAGAGATATAGGCCGCTCAATTTGAGCTCAAGCATGTTATGTTCAACATGCTAAACTCTATCGGTCAGTTTAGTGGATCAGCTAGGAAAGATGCTAGAGAGCATATCTGAACATTCTTCAAAGTATGTGAATGCTTCATTCAACAAGGAGTGTCTAATGAAGTGCTCAAGCTTAAACTATTCCCTTATTCCTTGAGAGATATAGCCATAGCATGATGAAGGGAGTAGCATCAGGACAAAGGGAATATGATTCCATGTACGAATGTTAGGATAGATATAAGGGTATACTGTGCAAGTGTTCGATTAATGGTTTCCATGATTGCCTTCAAGTGATAACATTCTATAATGGCGCTAACGCTCCTAAAAGAATGATGATTGATTCATTAGCTAATGGCATATTGTTATATAAAGATCCCGATGAAGCATTTGAAATTCTTGATCAAATAGCCAAGAATGACTATCAATTTCCTACGGTGAGATTGAGTCTTGGTCCTAAATATTTTATAACAACTCCACTTGGATGCTCAACTCTCTATCATCACAAACATGCTCAAGAATTTGCAACCATCATCCAACACACGAGATGTCAAGATGATTCAATATAGTTGTGAGCATTGCGATGGGGAACACCAGTCTAGTGAATGTGCCCCCAGCTACAAGAATTTGGATGATATGCAGGGAACTACAACCACAACAATAATCTCTATTCCAACACCTACAACCATGGGGAGGACACATCGTTGACCCCACTCTAAGCAAGAAACCAGTTGATGCCTCGACACTTAAAGAGGCAACCCTTACAACCTTATATTTTCAATGGCTAAGATAGAACCACTCTAGTTTTTACTAAGGCTAAACTAGAACTTGTCCCTTTTACAAGGTTTGTTTGGTAAACTAAATACCTCACAAGGTGGGTGTTTACACAATTTGAGCTCACAAGAGTGTAAAGAATGAAAATAATGAAGAACACTCTCTATACAATATATACAAGAGAAATAAAGAAATAAATACTTAAAAACTATTTCTCTTGATCATGAAGCTTGGATATTGTCTCTAATCATCTTCAAGTGTCCCAAGCTTGCTTTTATAGTATGGAATAATATTCAAGCCATTTATGGCCTCGTTGGAGATGTTTTGGAGCCTTTGGAAGCCATTAAGATTGAGCATTAAATACTGACATGCACAGAGGTTTCGAAACCATTGTAGGGGTTTCGAAACCATTAGGGGTTTTTAAATGAAAAACTAGCCATTACAGGGTATTTCAGGGTCATGGTTTCGAAACTAGTAAGGGGGTTTCGAAACCAGTAAGGGGGTTGGAGGTTTCAAAACTGTTTGCCTAGTTTTGGGTCCAGGCCTTACTGCCAAGAGGGTTCGGAACCTCCTATGGGGTTTTGAAACCTTCATTAAAACACTGAAAAAATTGGCTAGATTTTAACTTTTGAAGATATATTCAATATATGGTTTTAGTCAAAACATTTTAAACAAATTGAAAACCCTTTGAAAACATTTTAAACATACTTTTCAAGTTAATAGACTTTTGAATGTTTTTTGTAAAATTACAAACAAGTCCAAAAACATTTTCACAATTGTTATGTCAAAATAAATATCTCAACAATCTCCCCTTTTTTGATATAACAAAACCACTTGAAAATTGTTTTTGTGAAAATTGCCCCTTCGAAAAGAAAATATTTTAAAAAATATTTAAATCTCTCCCTTTTTCTTTTTGAAATTTAACTTTTCAAATATATCTCTCCCCCTTTTGTTATATCAAAAATAATTTCAAAACCAAGTTTGAAATCACATTTAAGTTCAAAACGCCAAATGTTGAAAGGTTAAAACCATTCATTGGAAATTTAGTACCAATTGATAGAAAATGCCAATTGTTGGTGTAAAATAACAATGGAGAAAAAAGATAAAACTTTTTAAAACAAAAAGCTCCCCCTTAATAAAAGCATTCCATTTAAAAAAATTTGGCTCAAATGCTTGACACTTAAAAGATTGAATTTCACCATTGAGTCAAATCAATTTAAAATCACATGAAATTCAATTTATCCAATACTTTTAAACTTTATGCAGATATGTGAATGAAATATGTTAAAGCATACATGCATAAAGCATTCAAATAATGTCATGCTATTTGATATTAAACTTAGACATAAGTTTAGGATTTCAACGACTAATAAGGGGATCTTGAATAGATAATAAGTTTTTAGGGTTTATGTAGGCATGTATTGCCGTAACATCATGTTATCAACTCTAGGTATCGAGAGAGTCTAAGAGTTAATTAGAAAACCCTGTCGAATAGATAAGTGTAATTCATCGCTATAACATTTGAATGGTAATTAGCATAGGTCTTAGGAAATAAACCCAGCATCCATAATCATCATGTTCTTTATTACAGTATTTGTTTGCCTTCTGATTATTGCTACCAATTTACTTTTCTTGCATTTAGTTTATAATCTTGTCACCACATTAATATTATTCCACTAACTCTTAAGTACAATTTCTTTGAATTTGTCACTCCAATCCATGTGAGTTCGACACTCTACTCATCATTATATTACTTGAGCAAGGGGTATACTTGCTCTTAATTGCGCATATGTCCAACTTCTTAGATGATTGCGGTATGATGGAGCTACCTCTTAAATAAGGGTCTCTTTCTTGGTCTAATAGAAGATGTGAAGAAGCCAATATCCTTGAAAAGGTCGATAGGATTCTTGTATCATCTAAATAAAGTGAAAGTTTCCCTAGAGCTTTCGACATACTTGAAGTTGCAATTGGGTCTGACCTTAGCCCTATGATTCTCCTCCCTTATGATGTTAAAAAAGTGGGAAAAGGATTTCAAATTCGAATCTCGATGGTTAACTGAAGAAGATTTCAAGGAGAAAGTCCAGAATGCTTAGTCAGGTTCCTTTAGAGGCTCAAACCAATCTCCTTTGCTCCAGAAGTTAAATAAGACCAAGTCTAAGCTTTTAAAATGGAAGAGAAGAAAGTATAGGCGTGAAAAAGACTTGATCGAAGATATTCGAAACAAGATCCTAAACCTCCAAAATGTTCCCCTCACCTTGAATTCTTCTCAAGAAATCGAAAGGCTAAAGACACAGTTGAACAAGATCTTTGAAAGTAAGGAAAGATTCTGGCATCAGCGGGCTAAAGTTTGGGGATAAGAACACTAAATTCTTTCATGCTACGAATCTTCAAAATAGACAGCGAAATAACATTAGTAGAATCAAAAATTCTAATGGAAGTTAGATTGAGGAAGAGCTCGGGATAGTGAATCTTATGGAAACTCACTTCAAAATTTTGTTTTCTAGGGACATTAATTTCTAATAGATTGTTGAATGTATTCATGTTTTAGTGACAAAAGTTATGAACTGTGAGCTAAGCATGGAAGTCCTCTAAAGAAATACAGACTGCAGTTTTCAACCTATGGGCTATGAAAGCCCATGGCCCTGATGGTTTCTTTGGATTGTTTTACCAATCATTTTGGGATACAATCAAACAAGATGTGGTTGATATGGTAAAGGACTTTTTCATTTCGGGGTGATATAAATAAAACCAATATCGTCCTCATCCCAAAGACTTCCAATCCAAGCAAGGTGAGTAATTTCATACCAATTAGCCTTTGCAATTTCTCCTACAAGGTTATCATGAAAATTTTGGCCTCTAGGATCAAGCATCTTCTCCTAGATCTTATCCCTTCATCGCATTCAGCTTTTGTTAATGGAAGACTTATTCAAGACAATATTATTATTGCCCACGAATCTTTCCACGCGATCAAAAGGAAAATGAAGGGCTCGGGGAATGTCATGGATCTCAAAATTGATTTGGAAAAAGCTTATGACAAGGTGGATTAGAGAATTCTAGAGTCAATTTTAGAGAAAATGGGATTTTGTCGATGGTGGATTAGAAAGGTTATTGAATGTGTTTCATCTCCATCCTTCTCCTTGGTGATTAATGGCGAAATAAGAAGTGAATTTTACCCGGGAAGAGGTTTGAGACAAAGAGACCCTTTGTCCCCTTTTCTTTTCTTTTTTGTCTCAAATATCTTGACTTGGTTGATCGGAATAATCTGACTTTTTCAGGGTTCAAGATCAGACGTAATTGCTCGATTATAAGTCACTTGATGTTTGCAGATGACTGTGTGATCTTTACTAAAGTTGACCAATCAAGTGTAAATAAGATTCTTAAGATTTTCTAGGAAGCTACGGGGCAAACGGTTAATGTTGATAAATCCTTTGTCTTTTTCTCTCCTAATACAAGTCTTAATGAGAGGCAACACTTGTCAAGTATCCTTGTTTTTAGTCAAATGGGATAAGGTAGTAAATACCTTGGTCTCTCGTCGATATGGGGAAGAAGTAAAAAAGAAGCTCTAAGATTCATTCTTTATCGTGTTCGGGGCAAACTGAAAGGGTAAAAATCTAAATTTCTTTCACAAGCTGGGAGAGATTCTTATCAAGACAATTGTGCAACTACCATTCAATCCTTTGTCATGCAATGCATTTTACTACCAAAGACTTTTTGCGATTACCTTAACTCGTTGATTGCTAAATTCTGGTGGAATGGATCGAATGAAGAGAACAAAGGCAACCATTGGATTAGTTGGAACAAATTGCGTCTCTCTAGAGATGTTGGAGGGCTTGAATTTAGAGATCTTAATACATTCAACAAAGCCCTTTTAGCCAAACAAGCCACGAGAATTATCAAGGATCCAAGCTCTCTTCTTAAAGGGGAGTATTTTCCTAACGATTATATTTTCAATGCCTCTAAATGTCAAAATCCTTTTGGGTATGGACAAGTATCGGATATGGTATTGATACGATTAAAATAGGGTCGTTACGGAGAGTTGGAAATGGTCGTCAAATTTCAATTTAGGAGGATAAATAGATTCCCTCTACCCATCATTTCCAGATTACTACCCCTAAACCAGATTCTTGTGTTAAATTTCCAGTTTCTCAGTTGATTGATTCTTCATCCAGGGAACGGAATCTTGCTTTGTTAAGAGATCTGTTTTCAGCCGAGGTGTGATCGAATCCAAGCTACTCCCATTGCTAGTGTTGAAGTCGGAGACGAGCTAATTTGGCCAGGGGTAAGAAATGGTGAGTACTCAGTCAAATCGGGCTATCACTTTCTCTCTTCTGCCCCTCTCTCTTCCTTTGTTCCTTCCTCAAGTTATGATCCAAGAAGTAATAAAAGGTTGTGGCATTCTATCTGGAAACTGTCTATTCCGCAAGATCAAGAACTTCTTATGGAGAGCTTGTCACAATGTTTTAGCCTCTAAATGCAACTTGAAAGTTCGTCTTAAGAAGGGATCAGAGACTGCCCACGTTGTATTGGGGAGAAAGAAAGTATCGAGCACATTCTCTTCTTCTGTCCTTTTGCTCAAGTAATTTGGCGTGCATCGAGGTTTAGCTATTGCCCATCCCTTGTTGGCTTTCCCGATTTTTGGAAGTGGTCTAAATTGACAGAGCTGAACGTGAACGGGTCTTTGGAAGAGGGTCTTTCTCTTCTTGTCTTTCTGTGCTAGTATATCTGGAAATCTCGAAATTCTTTCATTTTTTCAGGTCTTCAAGAGTCTCCAATTGATGTTTGGCACCTTGCCGAGAATGCTTTTGCAGAGTTCTCCGTTTCTCAACAACTTTCTGTTTTCCCGAATTTTTCGGTGATGGATCAAAGTTTGAGCTGGTGTCCCCCTCCATCGAGCTTTGTCAAAGTGAACTGCGATGCTTCTTTTGAAGCATCTTCAAGAAATGCAGCAGCTACTGCTATTATTCGTAACGCAGATGGCTTTATTGTTGATGGAGCAACATAGACTTTTAAGGCTTCTTCTTCAAGTGTGGCAAAGTCTTTTGCAGTTAGTCTCGGGTCTTTTGTTGTTTTTTTGCAGGATTTTGTAATGTTTACGTGGAAACGGACAACGCAGACCCTGCTTCTCGAATCGACTTCGAGCTAGAATTTTCTCTTCATGGGAATCTGCTTCGATTGATCGAGATATCTTAGGCATTTCTGCCTTCTTTTCCTTCTGCACTTTCTCTTATGTTAAAAGAGAGTAATCGTGCGATAGACTGGGTTGCTAAAGCCGTGAGGCTTAACCGCTGCCCCTCTGATTAGATGTCTTCCATTCCTGCAGGACTTTGCTCACTGTTGTAATCTTTTTTTAATGAAATTTGGTTATTTTGTCAAAAAAAAAAGATGGTGACATCTGCCGCTACATGCATCGCATCACAAACATGACACGTTAGGAAGGTGCTGGGTCTCTCTTTCTTAATTTGGACAGGCATGGGCATCGGTTAATGTTGGTGTCCAAACAACTTTCAAGGCAGACATGCCTGAAGTTCAGGCTCGGCGAAGAAGAACGTTTGTCCACACGCTCACGGTTAAGAAAAACCAGACTCTCCAGTACACGAGTCGATCAAATATATGTTGCTTGTATTTAAATTGCAGACATATGCATTAATATAATCAAATATATTACATGAATATGTTCTGCTCAACTACTGATAGGTCATATTTCGAAACCAAACATTTTCATTGGCATGTCGATCGTGACAATTTTTGTCGTGACTCGTGGGAACCCTACTTCGTCTTACACTGCAGCGCCGAAGCTAAGTCAAAATCGCCACTGCAGACCAGACAATATGAAAGATAACCCCTATATATAAAGCTTACATCGGGTCAGGGCTTGTGGATCTTGAAGCCGAAAACTCTGGGGATGTAGTTTTGCGTCGGTTTTAGTGGCTTTAGGTGCGGATATGTCATCAAAAATAGATGTGGAAACGTATTTCCGAAGTAAGCTCCGTCGTTGTCTTGTTAGTACGTTAAGGAAATGAAGCTGTAAATCAAAGTAATACAACTATGATTTGCTAACATTACGATTTTCAACGCCACCTTGTCCAAGACGCAAAATGCAAAACATCTTACATGCCGAAAGACAATATATGTATGTATGATGTATATATTAAAATTATAATCTTTAGGATGGAACAGGGAATATATTTACAATGCAGAGACAAAGGAAAAGGATAGCATGTCTCCCACTAAAGTATGTGCAGACTTGATATGCAAGGACAAAGAGGGTCGTGCAAAACACAGAAAAATAGTACATGAAATAGAAAGGATACTGCCTTGATATTTGGATCGAGGGTAATATATATCTTCGCACTTTGGACAGTAGATTTTCACGCAACTTGAACGAGGAATATCTGACTGACCAACTGGAAGGCAAGATTGTCCGCAGCAATAAACTCTGGGGCATCTTCCAAAATCATAGTTTCTGTATTTCTCCAACTGAGATAGAAGTTTTGAGAAGAACTTTGAGAACGAGACATGACAAAGTCAACAGAAAGCAAAGAGAAAACTGGAAAATTGACAGCAATATTTACCAATTACCATAGCAGACATTCCCTTGCTAGTTAATATGTATCGTACGTGTATAAGACCATACAACATCTCAGCAGCCGATTCAACCAATTCATTTTGTTCTTCAGTGAACATATCACCTATAAAATCGAAAAATACATCTACTTATAGCAAGAACGAATATGCATTTGATGGCTGTAGAGTTACTTGAGTATCCAGAAACAAAAGACCATGCCATTCTTGTCATGCAATCAGAAGGATCCCACTTCAAAGCACCCTTTTGTGAGTTATGGCAATTTTGATCCTTGTTTTACATTATTACATCTTCTGTTCAGTATCTTCATCTGTTTAGAAACTGAGAAATGCACTTACTAGGAAGTAATAGACAATGTTGAATAGAAATTAGCAAGGGAACATCATGTGAGTTACGTTATGTCATGCTATTGTCACGGCCCAAATCTTTTGGTCCGAGACAGTTGCGCAAGGATCCGCCCAAGTGGTTCAAAGCGGATCATCGGACTTGCCAAGACCACCAGACTTGGCCCAACACTTGGAGAATGCTAGAGAGCCTGATCACACTAGCTCTTCGGAAAAGGCAAGAGACAAGAAGTCAAACGAGGAATCTTGCCATATCGGGTGTGATCAACTATCTTAGGAAAGAAACCTACTAATTGATGTAATTAGGTAGGATTTGATATTCTTTCCTAGTTTAGAGATTCTTGTAAGGATTTGGGCTAATCCTGGCCATCCATGTAAATCGATCCGGACCATTGATTGAGTGGGAGCTCAACTATAAATAGAGAGCCTCCCACTCTCATTTGTATCATCCAACCTATTCCATTCATTCTCTCATTTGAGAAGAGTAATAAGACTATGAGGCATTTACTCTACTTTTCCTCTTGTTCCTTTTCAATTGTCTTCGTTCCCAAAGCTCTTCGAGCTAGTTGCCTCTCGAGTGGCCAAGAGTAGCCACCATAGTGCTTAAAGCGCTTCCGCATCCATCGAAGCCTGGAGGGCTTGTCCGAGCCGTTGCCGAGCAGGAGTACTCGCAAGGCTGGTTGAAGGCTTACTTAGGCGCGGGAATCGACCGATTAGCGTCAAGGGCGTCTAAGGCCGCACGGATCACTAGGGTTGAGCCCTAGCCCCGTGACAAAGTGGTATCAGAGCGAGACGAGGGAGCTTGCGTTCGAGCCTACTTGGTGTTGCAGTCAAGCTAGGCGAGGATTTGCGTTCGAGCTAGTCAGAGTGAACAAGCTAGTTCGTGGCAAAGAAGTGACCGAGATGGCATCAGAATGGAGAAAAATGACAATGAACGAGGTAAAAGATTTCATTGAAGAACTTGATGATAGAACATTAACTCACAGGTCTCAGATAGAGGACTTGTCCAAGAAGGTGGATTCTTTCAAGAAAGAAATCGCCAAAGAGACCCGAGAATCTCTCAACTTGACGATTGAACAGATCAAACGTCATTCCGAGGGATTACCGCCGTTGACAAAGAGGGTATGTAGGCTTGAAGAATCCGAAGAGGAAGCCAAGCAAACCCAAGGTGTTTTTGAGTCCCGCCTTAACCAAGTGGAGTCCATGGAGGGCGGTTCAAGGGCGAGACGCGAAGAGTTCTCAACGAGTTGGTGAATGTTCGAGGGAGTAATGCTTGCGGCCGAGGTGAAGACTTTGCGGATCGAGGTGAATGAGCTCAAGGAAGAGCTACTCGGTTGCAAGAGTGCAATGAGTGAATGGGGTGCGCTTGCCACCATCTTCGAGGACTTAGGCACAGGCGAGGCTTGCATTGGAGCAAGGAGGTGCCCGGATCGGGAGGCCAAAGATGCGGCCGAGTTGCTGACCGAGCTGCGCGGGAGACAAGCCCGGTCGGTGCCGAGACGCGTCCAAGCCCACGACGCAGTGACTGTGGGAATGGCGAGGCTAAGTTCGTGCCAAAGAAGAAGGCGAGCAGAAAGATGAAGTGCTACTTCTGCGATGGCCCACATGTGATAAGGAGCTGTCCCGAGAAGAATCGCCTTGCTGCACTCATCAAGAGAGAAGATGAGCCAGAAGGGGAAGTAGTGCAACTTGGCGCAATTGCGAGTGTCAATAAGCCAAGGGAAATCCAAGGTGCGACTACAAGTGCCAAAGTAGTCAAGCCAAGGTCGAGCCACGGTGCGATAGCGAATGAGAAAGCCGTCAAGCCGAGGGTGAAGAAGAAGCAATTGGAGTGCTACCAGTGTAAGGGGCCTCACAAGTTGCGGAGATGCCCAGTTCGAGCCAAGGAGTCCAAGATGAGGGACAAGCAGGGAAGCGAGGCTACAAAGCTTGGTTCGAAGCCGTTTAGTTCTGCCAAGGCCAAGGGAGACCGAAAGCAGAAAAAGGTGAACATGTCCAGGAAGGCTAGGAGAGAGCTTACCGAGGATGTTCGGGGAAAGAACATCGCTTTTGAGACCAATGGAGCGTCGAAGGGGGCTAAGCCGGGGGACATTGCAACCTTGGAGACACCACCAATGGGCAAGGTGGGGATCAAGCGAAGGACTTCGGGGAAGAAGTGCCAACGCAAGAGGAAGCACCGAACTTCGAGGAAGAAGGGTCGATGCAAGAAGAGTGCACCAAACTTCAAGTCAGAGGGGCGAGTGCAACGAGGGGCAACGGACCTTGGGCAAAAGGTGCCGATGCGTGCAAAGAACTTCAATGAGGGAGGTTCGATGCAAAGGGGGCCAGACTTCGTGGAGACAGAAGGGCTGACCCATTTTAGAGTAAATGCGACCGAGAGAAAGGTACATCTCAAACATCACTCTAGTGTTTTTGAGTTTGATTTGCCGAGTTTGATGAGCGTAGGTCGAGTTGGACCTAACCATCGAAGCGGAGGAGACAAAGCTTGGAAGGGACCTTTCAGAGTTCTAAGGAGCCAAACTGATGGGCTGACGAGTCTGAGAGTTCGTCCGGTGTTCAATGTGGTGACACCCAAGACTTTACCGCGGGATCAAGGCAAACCAAGGCTTGTAGGAGAAAGCTCCTACATCGGCAATGTACCCGAAGGCGTCATAGCACGCGACATCACTTGGCGGGAAGAGTCGGAGCGAGCAGTCCTTATGGGGGGACATGAGCAAGCCGAGACGTCGAGAAGCCACCAAGACGATGTGAGTAATGGTACAGAGGATCGAAGGATTCCAAGGCGGCAGGAGCCGAGGCGAGCAGTTCATATGGGGGAATAGCACCAAGCCGAGGCAACGAGTAGCAGCATCCAAGGAGGCCCTACCCAGGATCGTTCTAGTGCAGCGGCGAGGCGCGCCGCCAAGTTCGATGGGGAGAATGTCACGACCCAAATCTTTTGGTCCGAGACAGTTTGCAAGAGATCCGCCCAAGAGGTTCAAAGCGGATCATCGGACTTGCCAAGACCACCAGACTTGGCCCAACACTTGGAGAATGCTAGAGAGCCCGATCACACTAGCTCTTCGGAAAAGGCAAGAGACAAGAAGTCAAACGAGGAATCTTGCCATATCGGGTGTGATCAACTATCTTAGGAAAGAAACCTACTAATTGATGTAATTAGGTAGGATTTGATATTCTTTCCTAGTTTAGAGATTCTTGTAAGGATTTGGGCTAATCCTGGCCATCCATGTAAATCGATCCGGACCATTGATTGAGTGGGAGCTCAACTATAAATAGAGAGCCTCCCACTCTCATTTGTATCATCCAACCTATTCCATTCATTCTCTCATTTGAGAAGAGTAATAAGACTCTGAGGCATTTACTCTACTTTTCCTCTTGTTCCTTTTCAATTGTCTTCGTTCCCAAAGCTCTTCGAGCTAGTTGCCTCTCGAGTGGCCAAGAGTAGCCACCATAGTGCTTAAAGCGCTTCCGCATCCATCGAAGCCTGGAGGGCTTGTCCGCCGTTGCCGAGCAGGAGTACTCGCAAGGCTGGTTGAAGGCTTACTTAGGCGCGGGAATCGACCGATTAGCGTCAAGGGCGTCTAAGGCCGCACGGATCACTAGGGTTGAGCCCTAGCCCCGTGACACTATACAAAGGCTGCCGTCAGACTTCCTAATCAGGGTCTTCATGGCCACAGCAAGTCATTTAAGTGCCTATAGATTAGGTTGGGAAACAGAAGACTTTGAAAAAGTGAATGGGTAGGACTAGCATGTGCAGCGCACAAAGTCAAGAATTCTAATGGAAACCTTTAACAAAAAGAAAGAGCTTACTAAAAGGAGATATATATATATATATATGCACATAAGATTCTTCAATAAAGGGTTTACCTGCTTCTTGTAAATGCATGATTAAGTGTATGTTTGGATATTCTGTGAGCCAAAAATCACGATTGGATGAGAAAATATATATCGATTTTTGTGCCAACATGTTCGGAAGCAAAAAAGTAAAATCAATTATGTCACCGTCGTGATTTTAGGAAAAATTTTTGCAATTGGTTGTGATTTTTATACTGTATTTTTACACAATTATAAATTTTAAGAAAAAACTCCCAAACATAAATTATCATACTTTAAAATCAATTTTACACAAAATCAATTCTATAAAATCACGATGATCCGAAATCAATTCTACCACCGCAAAACCAAACACTCCATCAATGTAAAACATTTTTCATTAAGGAGAAGTCTAGCCAAGTGGCCATAGATCCATTTCTGTAGGTTTAATTTATATTTATTACGGTGAATTAGTATCATGCATTTACAAGAAGCATCATCATTATCAACAGGTTAATTTAAGTGGTAAGTAATTTAGTATCATTTCAATAAGTCTCGAGTTCAAGTTCTTGTATATGTACAAAAAATTCGCCGAAAGATTTATACACCAAAATTAAATATATAACACGTATCGGTCCGGTCCTATAAATCGGAAGAAAAAAATATACATTGAAACTCTTTGCATATAAGAGAACGTGTTAAAATAAATATTAAAAAAACGATTCAATTGTAATTTAATAACCACCATTGTTATTGTAACATTTTACAAGTCAATAATTCAAATATGTTTATGTAATATTTTTTATTGAAGAGTTCGAGAATTTAAATATGGCATAAAAATAGATATGATAAAAAAAGTTTTGGGTAAACTACACCTAAGGTTACTTAATTATGGTTTTTGTAACAAATAAGTATTTTTCTTTTAAAAGTTACAAATAGGTCATTCAATTAAAATATTGTTACAAAAAAATTACTTTATTGTTAAAGTTGAAATGAACGTCTAATGTGGTATGATATAATAACATTTTTATCTTCAAAACTTATATATTCTATTAATTTATCCTAATTAAGTTTAACATTAATTATTTTGAATTAGGACCAATTAATGGTTGTATAAGTTTTAAGGACTAAAACTACTATTATACCAAGTCACTCTCTATTTCCATTTAATATTTAACTGCCAATGACCTATTTGTAACATTATTTTAATTAATTGACATGTTTATAACTTTTAAAAGAAAAATGATCTATATTTTATCAAATCCATAATTAAGTGATCTGCATTGTAATTTGCCCAAACGTTTTCAATCGTTTAAGCGCGTGATTGAGTGTTTTAATGTTCATGCTTTTTTCCTTAAAGTTGACCTTTGACAGGTCCATATCCGACAATTATTCCTTAAAGTTGACCTCTAAAAAGCGCTTTGTCCACGCGCTGTCGCTTCTCGTGCTTCACAATAATCAGTAATACAGCAGGTGACCTCTAATATCCGTTATGATTCTGTTTTTGGTACAACCAAACTCCATTAGGATAATCAAACAAGAAAAAAGATTCAGAATTCCAATCAATTCAATGGAGCCGACGTTCACATTCACCGAATAGCGCGTGGAAACAAAATCAATCTGACAGCTCAAATTAAAGTGATCCACCGTTTACTTTATTTTTTCTTTCCTTAGAAAGCTCATAGAGACTTTTGTTTACTTTTTTTCTGGACTCTCTCCGTCTATATTTAACTTTTTAATCAAACCATGGCGCAGACAGATGAGGAAACAACTCAGGCTTGAGTAGTTTAAGTGCAAACAATGAGTACGGCGGCGGCGGCGGCGGCTACAACCCAAACGAAGTTCATAAAATGTGTGACAGTTGGGGATGGAGCTGTGGGGAAGACTTGTCTCCTTATATCTTATACAAGCAACACTTTTCCGACTGTATGTTGTCTTCTATGAACATGATCCTACATTTGCATCTTTCTTTTTGTTTTCTTGCATTGAATTTGTTTGTTAAATTGTGGTAATGGGGTTTTTGGGGTGCTTTTGTTGTGATTTACAGGATTATGTTCCTACTGTTTTTGATAACTTTAGCGCCAATGTAATGGCTGATGGGCAGACTGTGAATTTGGGTCTCTGGGATACTGCCGGTATATGCTCCTTTGCTTCTCTCATGGTTTTTTTTACAGTTCTAATTGTTCAGTGTGGTGGGCTTAAATGATGCTAGTCTGGCTGTTTCAAATTGCTGAATGTTGTTGATTCATTGTTTACTGGATAAAGTGGTGGTTAACTATGATGATTACGAATGCCGATATTTGATATATTGGTATGTTTCAGTTTGATCATCCAATGATAAAAGATAAAAAGCACAAAGAATATGGAAGTTGAAAGGAAATGGAAATTTGACATCTTACACAACACTACATTGTTTAATGCTGCATAAAGGGGCTGGTTTCTAGTATATAAAAAGAGCTCAAACACAATTAAAACAATCTAAGTGACCCAATAAAGTGAAGAAAGGACATGTCTTGCCAATAGTTACTAAGGTCAATTTCACTTCACTTTGAAGGGAACTCTGTCCTTCTCTGTTTGCCTGCAAAATTATAACTATTTTGTTTATTTATTTATTTTTCGGTTTCATAGAGAGAGAGAGATACCACATTATGAAGGTGCTGAGTTCCTATTATACCTTATATACACATTGAAATTTATAGCAAACCAATGGGTGAGGTTGTTTTCATTTGACATCCATACTTATCTTCTTCAAGATCTTTTCATGTCAATTATTAGTGAAACATGCATCATGAAATGAATAGTGAGTGATCTTTCTAGTTATATTTGTTCAGTGACTTCATTATATGTAGGACAAAGCGGATTTCATAATGTTGATACTATAATATGTTCAGGTCAAGAAGACTATAACAGATTAAGGCCTCTGAGTTATAGAGGAGCTGACGTGTTTCTTCTTGCTTTCTCCCTCATAAGTAGACCAAGCTATGAGAATGTATCTAAAAAAGTACGTTTCTTTTTGTCTTTACTTTACCATTTTAAAGTTTAAATCCTCCGTGAGTTCTCTTCTCCTTAATCCTTATGCTTAGCTCATGAAATGTGTTCGCTACTAGTTTTCTGATTACTTTACATGTCTTTATGCCCCTTGTTGTGTTGGAGAAGTGGGTCCCAGAGCTGAGACATTATGCCCCAGCAGCGCCGGTTGTTCTTGTGGGAACCAAACTAGGTGATGGTTTCTCTCCTCCTTGATGTGTTGCTTCTGTAAATGGATGCTTCCATATCCATGCTTTTGCTTATGAATCAAGGTTCAAGATGCTCAGGAGTCGGAACAGTTGAGCCATGTCTGGTGAAAAAAAAAACAGAGCTGAAGAATATGAACTGCTCTCTATTGTCTTTTTTCCTCTTCTTACATCTCACAAGTCAAGATTGCCTCTTCTTTTGTTTCTTTATAATCATTTGTGTTTCTTTTCTCTGAAAAGTGATCATATTCTCACTTATGTTCATGACCTGTATCTGACATGGACAGAAAAGAGCTAGAAAGAAATGAATGCATATAATGTGTTCATAACTGTGCTTTTGGTCCTTAGTGATTTGTGGTAGGGTTTCAGTTGTGTTTGGTCTTCTAGCTACAAGCTCTATTTGAATATCTATCATGCATGGACAAGGTTTGCTTTATTTTTTTCTTCCATTCGGTTAATAAATTTAATTTTGGTGCAGATTTAAGAGACGACAGACAGTTCCACTTGGATTATCCCGGGGCGTGTACTATTTCTACAGAACAGGTGCCCCTTCATTCTCTTTATGTTTGTGATGCCATTAGTTGTTTTGCTACATACAACAGAATCTGTACAAGTTGTCACTGCTGCAATTATAGAGACTATACACAAAATAAACAACCAGAAACCTTTTTGGATAACATGTACTGGCAGTAAATCAAAGGCTTTGTCATTGGCCTGGCTCCATCTTTTTAATAAAAATTCAATCCATCCTTCCACAAATTTATTCTTACCCTCATCTAATGAGCAATATATAGAGATGCAATCTATTTGGCGTAGCAGATAGTATATGTGCTGTTCCTTCACTTTTTCTTAGGATATTATCTTTAGGAAAGCATGAGAATTCAACTATTGCCAGTCAGTCCTTAACTAAACTGTTAAACAGACCGTGCTTCAGTAAGGTATCTGTTGCCTGTATCGATCAGGGAGAAGAAAAGAAGATAACTTCATCTGTTGTGTTTCTTGATTGAAAATCTTTCTTTCTTCTTGTTGCTGGAATCTGAAACGAATCGAAATGCATGCTATATCTGATAAGTGATCACAATGGAAATTGGTGAAATCATTCATAATGTAGTACACTTGCATTGTAGTACAATATTTTTTGATATCTTCAGCTCTGTTGCCAGGGTCTTGAACTAAAGAAGCAAATAGGAGCGCTGGCATACATAGAGTGCAGCTCGAAGACACAGCAGGTTCGTATAGCATCTGTGTTATTATGATGAAACTATTAATCCAAGGTTGCCCATCAAATATACCTAGAGGATCCACAATATACTATTGTTTCTCCCAAATGCAGTCTTTCTTTGTTTAAACATTATAGATCAAATGTCAAAATCTACCCATGAAGCACTGCCATGCCAATCGTTTTGACATCTTCTTGCTTTGGATAACACTCATTCTTTCTAAAATCTTAAGAACTTGTGTATTGAAAATTGCAGAATGTGAAAGCTGTATTCGATGCCGCTATCAAGGTGGTTCTTCAGCCTGCAAAGCAAAAGAAGCAAAAGAAGAGACTGAGTATATGCGGTGTACTCTAAACAAAGTCCCAGGTGGAAAACCAGTGTGAAGTTGACTATGTGATCCTCCTCTTATCATTATCATGTGCATTCTTGATCTTGTTTATTACATTCTTTTTCGTGTCGACTTTATTGAGTGCTTCACTTCTGGAAGTAGGGAATTTGCAATAGTTTGATCAGAGTGTAAACTCCATTTGTGTACTATCTTCTAGAACTCAAGAGTGTTTGGGTTTTGTAAATTGGCTGGCTGCTTATTGCAAATATTTGCAATGATTTGATGTGAATGAAAATTGCTGGGTTTTTTTAACCTGTTTCTATGAATCTAAGTTGATTGCTTGGTCACCCTTTTTGCCTTTGAAGCTCCAGTAAGGCATTGAATCAGGGCTCTAATGGCCATTGAAATGTATAGTACACGTCAGTATCGTTCAAGCAACACATCAAATTCTCAGCCTCATTAATGGAAACATCCAAAGAACTTGTCTCTAGGAACTTGTGTAATAATTTCCCTCCTTTTAGCTTGGAATTTTCCATGTGTCTGCAAGTCATGGCCTCTTCTGGCTAAAAAACACATCTTTCTTGCTACAAAATAGAAAATTCTTGCTGTAGATATAATAGTGGGAAAGAGAATCGTCAATCCGCCTTGCTCTTCCACCAATATTGAAGTCACCCATAAAGCAATACCAAAACTGTGTTCTAAATAACACCTGCTTCGGTGAGTGGGAAACAACTTTCTTGATGTTCTTAATGATTCAAGTGCCTGTTGCAATGTAGTTTCCATTCTATGAGGCAACAATCAAAGACAAGGTTTCTCATCCCAATATGAAGTTAAATCACATTTGCTTTGCTGATTTCTACACCTAAACCAAGTCATTTGCTAAACATACTACAAGATTTCATCTTGATGGCAGGGCATAGAAATCAAAGGGAAAATAAAACCCGACTAATATCAAACAAACAATGTTCCTATGCCTAAATGAAGATTACAATCACAAAACTACAATTAGGTGCATAGTTAAGAACAATAACTGTAACACCCCAAATTTTGCCTAATTTCGAAATCCTAATTTGTGAATCCCTAGACTCGAAACCATCGACATCCTCGCTTCCTTGCGACCAAAACCCGGTGGGCCTCACCGTGTTGCTGAGCCGTCCGTGGGGGGATCGTGTTGTAGGTCCATCGAGAACCTAGGGTTCTCTTCTGTTTTCACCAATCTTGGGCGTCACTTCATCCGCCGTCGACCACAAGCGAACCCCGACCCTTGGCTCTACTTCACCAGCTTCCGTTAACAAGAGATCGGAGCGAAACCCCTTGGTTTTGTTCGAGTCTCTTCTTGCGCCGCCGTGGTCTCCGCCCCTCGCGTTGTTGCCGGTGTTCTTGTTCGAGTGTGGGTGTAATCACTCATTTTTGACCGGGTTTTAGTGTTATTATTATTATTTTAATAATATTATTATTAATATAAAATTAATGAAAAATCAAAAAATAATAATAATAAATAAATTATTAAAGAAAAAGGAAGAAAATACGTGGAGCATGTTGCTCCACGTCACCCTATTTACCCACCCATTTGCCTATAAATACAAGGCATTGGGGGCAGCCAATTGAGGGAATTTCACGCCAAAAAATTGCCAATAAATTGGCAAGTGAATTGGCACCCAATTCGTGGGAGCCATGGCCGGCCGCAAGGCTGGCCGGGGTTGGGGGCAGTGCCCCCGGCCCCAGTTGGTTCAATCCAACATTCGATCGGGGTTCTATTTTAGATCTGATCTAGTTAATATTTTTGGAGGGGTCGCGGTAGATCTCGGTGGGGTTCAGTCGGGGTTCGTCATTTGAGCTCCTAGTTAGGTATATTTTCTTCCCTTTTTATTAGTGTTGTAATTTTTATAATTTAATGAAGTATTAGTTATTTTAAAATTGTAGTCTTATTTTTTAGTTTGTATGTTTATGTTTTAGATTAGTATTTAATATGTTTTAAATTTGTGTTTTATATTAATATTTTATTTATGTTAGATTTGTTTTTATTTATGTGTTAGAATAATATTTATTTGTGTTTTAAATTAATATTTATGAATGTTAGTATTTTATTTATGTTAGATATGTTTTTATTTATGAGTTAGATTAATATTTATGTATGTATGTTTTAGAATAGTATTTTATTTATGTTGAATTTGTTTTTTATTTATTTGTTAGATTAATATTTATGAATGTTAGTATTTTATTTATGCTAGATATGTTTTTATTTATGAGTTAGATTAATATTTATATATGTATGTTTCGGATTAGTATTTTATTTATGTTAGATTATTATTTTATTATATTAGTATTTATTTATATTTTTATCGCTTTGTATTCATTTTGCTTTCTAAGGTTGCATGATGGAATATAAATTGTCAATGCGGTGTCCTTTTATCCGAGCGTAAACGGGGCCAGTATCAGGCGTAGTGATAGTGGTTGAGCGTTTACCCTCGGATAACGGGGCCTTTAAAATTTACCCGCACTTATAACCAAATTTTAAATTGATCGTCACTTTAATCCGGAAAGTTTAATATTAATAAAGCGGCAATTATTAAAGTACCAATTTTGGGCGGTGTGGGGGTGCTAATCCTTCCCCATCCGTAACCGACTCCCGAACCCAATAGTTTTCAAATCTCTGGTTTTATGGTGTCCGGCCTACCTAAGTGGCCGGTGGCGACTCCTATTTTTAAATAAAATGCGGTTTTTTAAAACCCCCACGGAATAAACATTTTATATCCGAAAAATCACAAACACTTCGAAAACTCATTTTTTAGCGATAAGGGGATATCACTACAGATGGCGACTCCGCTGGGGACGATTTTTTGTTTTTCGAAAACAAGAAGAGAGTCAAGCTTTTTAAAATAATTACCGCTTTATTAATATTAAAAATTCCGGGTTAAAGTGACTATTAAATTAACATTCGGTTATAATTGCGCGTTTATTTTAACGCATTTAAAATATGGCATATAAGCTCATTTTTAAGTGGGGGAAAACGCTAATGCTTTCGTGGAGATATCGTTCTCCCGTATGGGCCTAGCAAGTACCTTCGGGGCTCGAGTACCTTATGCTTTCGTAAGGATATCGTTCCTTCGTACTGGCATAAGCGAATGGGTCCCCCTGAATTGAACCCGGTTGAAAGGAGCCTATAATGGGTGATGATCGGGGGTCTTGCTACTCTTAGTAGGGGACAGCAAGGACAATTCGGGTACCTCATAGAACCAAGACTACATGTAGAGAATACATAGAAACCCACCCCTTTAGAGCCATGCGGATAACCTTAGGTGTTTTAGACTGGATAAATAGGGTTGTTTTGTTTGTTTACCTTATTTAATTTGTCCTTTTATTTATGTATTTATTATTTTTATCCGGTACTAACTCATTTTTTTGTGTGTTTTATTTTTATTTTTATTTTACACATACTTTTGTTGCATTATCATTGCATCCACATTACATAGAGGCGTTGATTCAAGTGGTTTGCCCGATTAGAAAATCTTTCATCATGGAAAAAATGTGTCTTAGGAAGGACGACATCGATCCAATCGCGTGACATCGGTCAGAGATTACTCAACAGATCCGAAGTAACAATTTGCCGAACGAGCGTGTAGTGCCAAAGTATACACACGAGACCCTGATGGTGGACATACGACGTGTTGCAAGGCGTGTGAATGACTTAGTTACCGAAGCCGCGGCTCTCTGACCTTTCGTAACCCCGGACATGGAAGAAGCACCAAGGTTTATCAAGTTGCTCAGAGTTATCGAGGAGCTAAGAGGTAGAGCTAGGGCTTATGTGTAGAACTTTGTTTTGTAATTAAGACTTTTTGTAATAGGGACTCTTTTTGTAATAGGGACTCTTTTTGTAATAGAGACTCCTTTTGTAATATAGACCTTTTTTGTAATCTGGACCCTTTAATTCCCATGAAAGTCGTTCGAAAGGGTGATTACCAGCGGAATCAACGCATTTATTTGCATTCATGTTGCATATCATGGTGTTGATTCAAGAACAATTCATTAAAAGGCTTTTAAAATAGAAAAGTATGCTTTGCTAGAAATGATAATATTATAGTAACAAGTTAGGCCGAGCAAAGACCAATCGAGAAAGAAGACTGTACGATAGTAAGGCACATGCGAAGCAAAAGATTCAGTCAGGGCCGCAGAACCCCAATTTTAAATCTTCACATTTGACCATTTTTTAAAAAAATCTCATATTTAAATTTAACTCATTTAAAAAAAAGAAGAAGAAAAAATTTGAAAATATTATTATTTTGCTTTGAAACTTCTTCCCTCATAAAACTTTCAGAATAATAATAATAACAAAAAGAAACCTAAAAGTTTCATTTTTTAAGTAAGTTAAAACTTTTTGATAATAAAAAGGGGAATTTTTAAACCAAATGATCCTTGAAAATTTTAATTTAAACCCCAAAAAAGTTTTAAAGTACTCCTCTAGGATCGATAGAATCCATCCCTGTTTAGACGTACCCAGATCTACAGAAGAAAATATATTGTCTGATGTCCTTTTCAGAAGCCACAAAAATAAAGATCACGACGTCACGAGTCCATAGAATAGATTAAGAGGAGAAGATGGAGTCATCCATCATCCTAAAGACGACGTCGAGACGTGGAGCACAAGTTTTGCTTCCCGAAGTCAAGGTCTCCAGAATAAATTCAACTGTTGCCTGTAATTCATTATTAATTTCTCGCAAACATACATTTTCTCTATTGAAAGTTTTTCAAAGACTGTTCGAGAATCAACATCGCATTTGCATGCATTCTTGCATTTATAGGGTATTGATTCCCGAAGTGGTTCCTCAAATCTCAGAAATCGTTCATAATTGGCAAAGGGTCGTCTGGTCAGATATTAGAGGGCACGGATCCAGGGTTTTGTCCCAGAACAAGATCGGAGACAATAGAAAAGGAACCATCTGAAGACTTCAAGTCAGACACGGTAAGGACACACAGTATTGGTAATGAGCAAAGTAAAGTGCAAGAGTTGAAAGAAGCTGAGGGAAGACGTGATGAATCAGATGAATACTTTGACGAAAGGTAAGCGATCCATCAAACCGAAAGAATAACCGATTAAGGATCAAAATAGAGAACGAGATAGTCAGAATTCTACCTCCAAGTTAGCCAAATACGACAAATTGAACCCTTTTTGTGATCTGCATCAATAAACAGGCGGAAAGTATGCTTGAGTCAGGCTTTCAAAAAATAGAGCTCGGTCCAGAAGAAACTTGAGAAGCAAGTAATGAAAAGAAGTATATCTTGATTCCTGTGAGATACACTGAACTACTCCTAATGTTTATCGACAAGAGCCTTATTACCTCGGTGAAGTCTCTAGCGAAGAGACCGTCTTATCCGAGAGATTACGACACACGTGCTAGAGGCAGTTACCGTTTAGGAAATTTGGGTCACGGTATTGAGGATTGCGTGGCCCTGAAGAATGAGTTCAAGATCTTATCGCGATGAGGATTTTAGGTTTCGAAGACGGAGTTCCCCAATTCTGTAGTGAGCTAACAATCATCCGATGGGCAAAGTTGAAGAGGAATCGATATCCAGGACAAAGTTCGAGTAATACCGAAGTGGGTCACTCAAGCGAGTTAAATTTGAAGATCAGAGATAGGGGCATCCCAAGAGAGGGATATTCTTTCGAGTTCAGCCAGCTCAGATAAGAGAGAGATAACTTGGATAAAATTGAATTTGCAGAATGATCACCAGAAGCTTTCCTGAGTGCTTAAGAATATCAGATTGGGTCACCTTTAAAGAATAGATGAACGATATTGTCCGGTTGAAAGAGGACTCAGAATATTGGAAGAAGAGAAACTAGTCAAGCAAGAATCAAGTCAGGCTGTTATCAGGTAAGTTTGAGGGAATTGGGAATAGGTACGACAGTCTCCAGAGATGAGCTACAGAATAACTTAGCCATTAACAAGAGTTTTGGAAACAAGTTTACGACAGAGCAATGACAATTCAACACTCTTCAGCTAGAAAGGGCAACTTCCAAGCTACGAAAGACTAAGCAAGGGATGGATGAAGACCCGAAGATCGATATTACTTGAGCAGGTAAGGCGGCTCAACAAGGTGGCAGACTTTGTCAGAACATGGATCAAGTGTTGGATTATAGAGGCAAGCTGACCGGACTACTGGATGAAGTTAAGAAAAATAGGCACTGAAGCTTATCAGTAACTGTAAATATCTAATATCTGATATAATGAAACCTTTTGGCCTCAATGAACGTCGTTCTATGGGAATCACTTTTGGAATCAATACCTTATTGCATTCATGTTTATATTTTAGGATTGCATTGCATTGCTTTGCATGATCCTGGCATGTTTTACATGACATTATCATCACCTTGCATTATTATTACCTCGCATAAATTTTATGAGGAGTAATTCAAAGACCAATTAGGGTTTTATCATGGATAAAAAATTGAAGACACTCAAAAATCAAGATTCGAGCTGTTAAAAGATGGGCTCGAGAGGAAAAAGAAAAAGAAGAATGTTTGATGTCTTCGATACAAGAAAACTCTATTTGAACTCTGATTTGGTCATTCCTCCAGATTTCAAAGATTTCCATATTTACGCATGATGACGGAACAAGCTGCCCCAAGATTCACCTGACCACGTCCTGCAGAAAGATAGAGGGCTACATCGAGAATGAAAAATTGCCGATCCACTACTTCTACGACAGTCTAGCAGGACCTACCGTGATATGGTACAACTGTTTGAGTAGAGACCAAGTGTAGTCATGCAGAGACTTAACCGACGTCTTTATGGGCAATACATATATACTTTAGACCTATCACCAAGTCATCAGTATCTCCAGGGTACGAAGATGAAACCTAATGAATGCTTCAAGAAACGTGCTTTGAGGTGGCTGTGTTTAGCGACCCAGGTACAGCCTCCCATAGATGAAGAGGAAAGTGACTTACATGCCACCTTTCATATTTCTTCTTTAATAAGATGCTCGAGAAAATGAAGGCCAGCTTTGAGGACTTAATGACAGTCGGAGAGAGAAACGAGCATGCACTCTAGACCTAAGTTTAAAGACCAGACCTGTCTAGGAGCAGAAGGAAAGAAAGAGATAAATGGGTACCACTTTCAAGGTTCTCGTGATCGTAAGAGAAGAAGACAGACAGATTCCTCTGAATCACCGAGAAAAATTCCTCGAACAAGTACATATTTAGAGATATTCAGAGTATTCCATATGGTCTCATCTGGTCAAGGGTTAGTACCTTACCTCCGGGCCGATAAAGATTACACCCAGCTCATCTGCCCACAGTTTTAATCCATACAGTGCATGTGAGTTCTACATCAAGGCACCGAGGCATGGCACCAAGAAATTTGAGGTTGTTAATAGAAGAAATCAAGAAGTTGGTTGACGAGGGAGTCATGACAAGAATTGATCCAGCAAGGAAAAACAATAGAAGTGGCACAAGCCTACACTACAAAGGACCGAAATGAGTTAGTACTCGGGAGGTGGTATGGAGGTCCCTATGGTTTTCCCATCAGTTCACAAAGAAATGCTCAATGCTTTGAAAAAAGAAAAAAGAAGAAAAAACTCTCAAATAGATATTTTTAGAATTAAAAATCACATTTCCATTTAGAAAAACATTTTTACATTCTTGATTCTTTAAACATTTTATTTTTATAGGGTAGTTTTGTTCTCCCATATGCATATACACGCATTTTTGAATGGACATATGTATATATCATTTCTATACCATGTCCTCGAATTTTGAATGCAACAGTATATTTGCTTCAAACCCAAAGATCAACTCTAAGTTGCATATATTTAGAAGAGAATGAATGTTGTGTGGATACTGTAAATGTTAGTATCTGCTAGTTTACTTAGGCCAACAGAGGAACAAAGTGAGTGTTTAGACAATGGGCAATTCCCATTTTAAGAATTTATCTTCTCAGGCACTTGTCGTTTAAGATCCTTGAAACGAAATTTGACCTTAAACCCCTACCCCCTGAAGGCATTCTCAGGACATCTGTGAATTTGACAACGAATGATATTCTTTTACTTTACCAGAAGACAGACATGAGTCCAGACAGATTGGATACGAAGATCAGAAAATCATCAAAAGAAAGTGGTTGAAAACAAGGATATGTCCAAACGAAAAACTAAAGAAAAGAAGAGAAATGGTAATCAGAAGGCCGAAGCAATCCAGATCGAGTAAATATCAGAAGAGCTGCAGAGAGGCAAGTAACTTCGAGCAGAAGATATCATCAATACCTAGTATAGATACGTGTTGATTCGAGGATACATTTATAGACTCGAATAAGAAGAAAAAGATTCAATGCTAAAAACCCAAAATGGGCAGTCTAAAAAGAGAAAAAAAAAGAAAAAAAAAAAGAAAAAGAGAAAAAAAGAATAAAATAAAAAAATGAGAGAAAGAAAAAAAGGAAGAAAAAATAAAAAAGGAAAGAAAAAAAAAGAAAAAGAAAAAGGAAAAAAAAGAGAAATGAAGAATACTGTCTATGCTTCACACACGGATTAAACAATACAAGAATGAGACTTCAACTATGAGCAAGAGACACAAGGAATCCACATTTCAAGTAAATATCAGTTTTGAAAATTAGTATAGAAGCTCGAATAGAAGCCAAGTCAAGACAATTCGGCCCGAAGATTGCCAATTTTGAAAAAGGAAATGACCTCTAGGGTGAAAACCCAAAAATGGGCAGTCTAGAGTGATCCTGAAAATGAAGAAAAAGAGTAGTCTGCCTGAGCATGCTGGCATCAATATCCAACCAAAATACACTGATCCGAAGGTACAAAAGAAGGAAGTGACCTCTAGGGTGAAAACCCAAAAATGGGCAGTCTAGAGCGATCCAAGAGAAAAAGTGAAAAAGAAAAAAGAGAAAAGAAGAAAGAAAGAATAATATTTTATCTGGGCGTGCCAATCACAAGAATTCCCAGAAATGTATTCGTAGTCCTTCATTCAAGAAATCTCAGTTCCGAGGAGTTTTGGAGGATCAAACATTCTTGAACAGAAAACGAACATTAGTATATAGCCAGTATGCAAGGCTGCCTACAATAAAAAGAAAGGAAATGAACTCTAGGGTGAAAACCCAAAAACGGGCAGTCTAGAGTGATCCAAAAAAGGGAAGGAATAATGGGCATATCCAAGTTACACAAATACAGAAATACTGTTCCACTTAACCATAAACCAAAGGCCTACATTACAAGCCCCAAAGACCATTCTGGTCATCCATAGATATCAAAGTTGAATGAGAATGTCTTCAGATTTTATTCCGCCTATAAGGGTTAACTTTGCTTCAAGGAACGTCAAACTTTTAAGTGCTTGATCGACACCCAAATGAGGGAAGGATAGGGCATGGTGAGATAGTGAGATTAAGAGAGCCACCTTAAACGGGGTAGAAACTAGGTAGGGTTGTTCCTCTCAAAAGCCTATTAGACCAGAAGAAACTATACATTGGCATATATCTCCACAATAGTCAAGATCTTCTAAATATGCGCTTCATTAGAGTTGATCTCTGGCAACTTGAAGCAGATGCGCTATGGTGTTTGATATTTCGGGGCAAACATGTTTTAAAAAATTTGACATTTTCTCCCAAAGTTTTGATGTTTACCATTTCCCCCAAACATTAGTTTTAAAAAAAATGTTTGGCAATATACTTTGAATTTTGTTTACCATTCTCCAAACATTAACTTTTTAAAAAAAATGTTTGGTCCTTAAAAAAAAAGAGAGAATGTTTACCATTTGTCCCAAACAATGTTTTCAAAATGTTTGGTATCCCCTCCAAGTTGTGATTTTCAAAATGACTGTTATCTTTTCAAACAATCATTATTTTTTTGAAATATACACAAGTAAATTGCCTTTTGCATTACTTTAAAAATGAATGATGATGAGATTTAAAGCATAGGGACCGAAAGTTAGTTCCTGTTGAAAATGCTACGAGAAGCTTAAGGATGAGCTCATGGGATGGAAGCATTTTGGCTCACCCTGGTGACTAGAAATAGATCAAGGCTCTGTATGATGGGCCAGAAAATTCAAAGCAGTGGAGCCCGTGGTTGAATGGGGCAACACCAAGCGAAGAAGATGACAAGGGTTCTTATAAGAAAAATATAAGAACCAGAAGATCATTTATGAAGACGAATGATAACCCTGAAGACAAGAAAGCCTTCCGCACAAAAGGTTTAAAAGCAGGTTCAAATGAGGATTTAAGAGCATACAGTGAAGCAGTAAAGAGATGAAGAAATCTGAGGAATGACCTTTCAAGGGGTAAGACTTTAGAACAAGAAAGGGCTGAAAGAAAAAAGAGAAAGAAAGAGAAAGTGAAAAAAGAAAAAAAGAAGAAAAGAAAAAGAAAATGAGATGAGAGAAAAAAAGGAGAAAGAAAGCGTTACATTGCATGCATCATATAGATAGGGGCATGTCAATTTTTGCTTGGACAGGTACTTGAAGAATTATCAAAGAGTATTAAGAAGTGAATCCCAAATTTAAAGAAAATTTTGGCAGCCATTTTCGGCGTGAGTCCCCAAATTTAAAGAAAGTTTTGGCAGCCATTTTCGGTGTGAGTCCCCAAATTGAAGGAGATTGGCAGCCATTCTCAGCGTGAGTCCCCAAATTGGAAGAAAGATTGGCATCCATTTTCGGTGTGAGCCCCAAATTAAAGAAAGTTTGGCAGCCACCTTCGGCGTGAGTCCCCAAAATTTGAAGAAAGATTTTGGCAGCTATAGTAGCATGAGTCCTAGAAGATTGGTAGCCATTTTCGGCGTGAATCCCCGAATCTGAAGAAAGGTCGGTAACCATTTTTGGCGTGAATCCCAAAATTGAAGAAAGATTTTGGCAGCTATAGCAGCGTGAGTCCTAGAAGATTGGCAGCTATTTTCGACGTGAGCCCCCAAATTAAAGAAAGTTTGGCAGCCATTTTCGGTGTGAGTCCCCAAATTGAAGAATATTGGCAGACATTATCGGCGTGAGTCCCCAAATTGGAAGAAAGATTGGCAGCCATTTTCGGCGTGAGCCCCAAATTGAAGAAAGTTTGGCAGCCATTTTCGGCGTGAGTCTCCAAATTGAAGAAGATTGGCGGCCATTTTTCGGCGTGAGTCCCCAAATTTGAAAAAAGTTGGCAGCCATTCTCGGCGTGAGTCCCCAAATTTGAAGAAAAATCGGTAGCCATTTTCGGCGTGAATCCCCAAATTGAAGAAAGATTTCGACAGCTATAGTAGCGTGAGTCCTAGAAGATCGGACACCATTTTCGGTGTGAGTCCCCAAATTTAAAGAAAGTTTCGGCGTGAGTCCCCAAATTTAAAGAAAGTTTCGGTAGCCATTTTTGGCGTGAATCCCAAAATTTGAAGAAAGATTTCGGCAGCCTTAGCAGCGTAAGTCCAGAAAAATCGACAGCCATAGCAGCGTGAGGCCCATATGTTAAATCCTTCGGGTCATCGGTAAGTCCTTCGGGCACGGTGTTAAGTCCTTCGGGCCACCAGTAAGTCTTTCGAGCATGGTGATAAGTCATTCGGGCATGATGCGTCAGCCTTAGAAGCGTAAGTCCAAAGATATCAACAGCCTTGTAAAAAAAAGAGAGAATGAAAATGAGATATAAAAAAAAAGAGAAGAGAAAAAAGAAAATGAGAGAAAAAGAGCCGAAAAAGAGGGAAAAAGATAAAAAAGAAAAAAATTCGAAGATAAAGGTTCTATATAGAAAGGGCCTATATTTTCAAGCTCCCGTAGCGAGAGGTTCTATGTAGGAAGAATCTGCCGCTCCGAGGCTTCAGGAGCTGAAAGTTTTATATAGGAAGGGCTTGCAGCTCCAGGGTGAAGACTAGCAGTTTTATATGAGAAGAACTCCCAGCCGAAGGAATTCACCCATGACACATAAGGGAAAACCATTTGTGTTGAAGGCGAAGAGTCATATATAGGAAGGGCTCCGAGCTTTATTGTCTTAGAGTGAAAGGTTCTATATAGGAAGAACCTGTAGCTCCGAAATTTCAGAAGCTAAAAGTTCTATATAAGAAGGATTGGCGGCTCCCAGGTTTGAAGACTATCAGTTCTATACATGAGGAACTCCTAGTCAGAAGAACCCATCTGTGGCACAGAAGGTTTTATGTAGGAAAAACCAGCCGCGTTGAAGGCAAAGAGTTCTATATAGGAAGGACTCCAAGCCTTACCGTCTCAGAGTGAAAAGTTCTATATAGGAAGGACTCATAACTTGAGGCTTCACAGTGAAGGGTTCCATATAGGAAGAGCATGTAGCTCCAAGATCAGATGGGGGAAGAAGTTATATAGGAAGAACTTACAAGCTTGAAGATTCAGCTAAGGAAGAGCGGAGAGTTCCAGAAGAACACGTGATTCTGAAGCCAAAGACGAGGAAGTAGGTCAAAAATGAGCGCTTTTGATCTTTGTTTTGTCCTCGTTTCACAAGAACAAGCAAAAAGGGGCAATTGTAATCACTCATTTTTGACCGGGTTTTAGTGTTATTAGTATTATTTTAATAATATTATTATTAATATAAAATTAATGAAAAATCAAAAAATAATAATAATAAATATATTATTAAAAAAGGAAGAAAATACGTGGAGCATGTTGCTCCACGTCACCCTATTTACCCACCCTTTTGCCTATAAATACAAGGCATTGGGGGCAGCCAATTGAGGGAATTTCACGCCAAAAATTGCCAATAAATTGGCAAGTGAATTGGCACCCAATTCGTGGGAGCCATGGCCGGCCAGGGTTGGGGGCAGTGCCCTCGGCCCCAGTTGGTCCGATCCAACATTCGATCGGGGTTTTATTTTGGATCCGATCTAGTTAATATTTTTGGAGGGGTCGCGGTAGATCTCGGTGGGGTTCAGTCGGGGTTCGTCATTCGAGCTCCTAGTTAGGTATATTTTCTTCCCTTTTTATTAGTATTGTAATTTTTATAATTTAATGAAGTATTAGTTATTTTAAAATTGTAGTCTTATTTTTTAGTTTGTATGTTTATGTTTTAGATTAGTATTTAATATGTTTTAAATTTGTGTTTTATATTAATTTTTTATTTATGTTAGATTCGTTTTTATTTATGTATTAGAATAATATTTATTTGTGTTTTAAATTAATATTTATGAATGTTAGTATTTTATTTATGTTAGATATGTTTTTATTTATGAGTTAGATTAATATTTATGTATGTATGTTTTAGAATAGTATTTTATTTATGTTGAATTTGTTTTTTATTTATGTGTTACATTAATATTTATGAATGTTAGTATTTTATTTATGCTAGATATGTTTTTATTTATGAGTTAGATTAATATTTATATATGTATGTTTCGGATTAGTATTTTATTTATGTTAGATTATTATTTTATTATATTAGTATTTATTTATATTTTTATCGCTTTGTATTCATTTTGCTTTCTAAGGTTGCATGATGGAATATAAATTGTTAATGCGGTGTCCTTTTATCCGATCGTAAACGGGGCCAGTATCAGCCGTAGTGATAGTGGTTGGGCGTTTACCCTCGGATAACGGGGCCTTTAAAATTTACCCGCACTTATAACCAAATTTTAAATTGATCGTCACTTTAATCCGGAAAGTTTAATATTAATAAAGCGGAAATTATTAAAGTACCAATTTTGGGCGGTGTGGGGTGCTAATCCTTCCCCATTCGTAACCGACTCCCGAACCCAATAGTTTTCAAATATGTGGTTTTATGGTGTCCGGCCTACCTATGTGGCCGGTGGCGACTCCAATTTTTAAATAAACTGCGGTTTTTTAAAACCCCCACAGAATAAACATTTTATATCCGAAAAATCACAAACACTTTGAAAACTCATTTTTTAGCGATAAGGGGACATCGCTACAGTGGGTAAGTTGAGAAACTGTTGTTCTTCCTCTTGTGGTTTTGATTGGGCTGTTCGTCGTATGCACCGTCTATGGTGGAGCCACGGCCATCGCGTTGTCGATGCCGTTGCAGGTTCACCACTGTCGGTTAAGCAGTGCCGCCGTTGGTCCCTTGTAGCTGCTGCCGTCAAGTTGAGGTTGTGGTACCTTAGCGTTAGATGGTGGGAAAGGGGGGAATGGTGATAGGCTTATGTGTGAGGGAGGCCGATGTTAGTTGACCTTGTGAGTGAGGGTTGACCATACCAATTTTTGTGTGGGAATGTGTGGGCCGTTGGGCTGTGCTTGTGTGTGAGCGGTACGGATTTAGGTTGTGTGTGTAGTTGGGTTTGAACCCAAACTAAGAGGCTCGGTTGTGTGTGTGGTTAGAATGAGTGGCTAGTGAGGAGCCCAATCTGGGAGTGAACCGGACCAAGTTTTGAACCGAACTGGACATTGTGAACCGACCCGATCGTTGAGACCGAACCGGATGAGTGAACCAAACCGGAGGGTTGACTCGACCCTACCATTGACTCGACCCGACAATTGACTTGGATCTTTGAGTTTGACCTTTTGACCAGAGTTGACCTTTGACCTTTGACTTTGATCAGAGTTGACCTTTGACTTTGACCAGTTTGACTAGGGTTGTCTTTGACTTTTGACCTGAAGTTGACTTTTGCAAAAAAAACTTTCATCTTGACCTTATTCCACGTCCTGAGTCCGAATTCGCTGCCCGTTTTATCTAATTCGATCCCGAAAGCTCTTTTTTGCTAATTGCAAATAATTTGTACCTTAGTAATCTCAGAAGATTTGGATATTGGTTTAACTCGAGTTATTTCCCGTGGTCAGGTATCATCTCTGAGGCCGACGAGTTACCTCATTCTGTTCAGATCGATTGTACATGTTCTTCGAGGCCTTTACGTGAGTATGCCTTCGGTCCAGTTCTTATGTTGTTAGTTGGTGGCTTAGTTTTGGTAAAAGTTATTAATGTAGTGATTTTACCTCTTAGGTTCTGATTCAGCTAGACCTGAGTGTGAGGCGCGTTCTGCTCAGCATTAGAGCTACTATTGCTAAGGTGTGTATTTCTTCTTGGTAAATGTTTTATTCTTGCTTGATTTAGTTATCTGAATTGTGATTTGAGACTGTTTGAAACATCATGCACTGCATATTAAATTGTGTTTTTAAATCAAGCATCGGATTTTCGGAAATGAAACACTCGTAAGCGTTCGGATTTATGATTTTTAAATCATATCATTATGTTATGGGATCGGATTTGTGTTCGGAAAAAGCGAGGGAAACCTCCACTCTGGTGAGAGAAATCTCTACTCTAGCGAGGGCAATCCTCCACTCTGTATGATATCGAATAGCCGGGTATTGAGTCGTGCATCGGACATCATAACATTATGATTTGGATTTATCGGATTTATTATGCATTTAGAAAAGACTTTATCAGAAAATAAAAACATTGTTTTGTTTTTGTGTTGCTTGCACTATAGAGGTACGCTAAGCTCTTTAGCTTATACCCCCATAGTTTCTTCTTTCAGATACTCAGACTGATTAGGCGACTCGGTACTTGGAGCATCTCGCATTTTACTCGGACATTTTATTATTCAGTATGAATTCTTTTCAATTATTTCAGATTAATGTTTTAACATATTTTGGAACATTTTGTAACTCGGACATTTGGGACATTTAAATTGGAATTTTGTTTCCGCACGCGTTTTGGATATTTAACAAAATTATTATTTAAATACTTAGAATTTGTTTTAATGATTGAATTCAAAATTAATTGAGATATTTTATGGTAATTATTATTATTTAATAATAATTTTGATTTATAGATAAGAAAATCTAAAATTTGTTATTTGAGGGGAAAGTTTTCAAACTTAACTCCTAAGATTTAACCTAAGCAATTACGTTAAATTTAGAGGTTACAATAACGCTACATTTTTTAATATAAAGGAAGCTCAAGACAACAATTATTCTGTAGGGGACCAAATACATCCCTGTCAACAAGATCACCAACTGGTAGAGGAGTCATCATAAGAAATCAACTGGAAGTTTGGAGAGATCATTCACTTCATCATACCATCTGTCATCATATTAACTTCACGTAATTTAAAAATTGTATGAACTAGTGACAACAAGCTGTGAGCAGCACTCGGATCCATAGATTCACGCAAAAGGCAAACTTTCATAAATACTCCACAGATCAACAATATCCTTGGTATTAGTAAAGCCAGACACCAGTTCTTAAAGGAGTTTCGAAAGACCCCCACTTACCGAACTTGACCAAGACAAATCCAATCCTCCCTAGTTTCTCTCACCTGATGTCATCGCTATTGCACCTTCTGTGAATTGTTACAAAATGTCCGAGTCCAACAAAGGCTAAGCTGTAAGATTTCATTATGCTGACAGGATCCATTCAAGATGGAGTCATTTTTACGTTTCCATAGTTCCATACCAAAGAGGAGAATAGGAAATTCCACTGCACTTGGAAGTGGGAGGGCTAAAACGGCGAGTAGGCGGGCGGCTGATTAGGTGTAGGGGAGACGACTAACGTGCGCCGGTGATAGGTTGTGCCGCATCCTATTATGTGACAAAGAGGTCCATGTCTCTTTTCTTTGTTTTGTTTTGTTTTTGTCAGAATTAAATGGCACCCATTTGGATCTCAAATACGATTGATGCTTTCGATCAAATATATAATATATATAAGACAAGATCCTCTTACACTAGAGATCAAGTGTGCGGCTTTAGTCCAACTTGGGCGGGTCGGTTAAGGGAGTGGTGGTTTTTTCATGGCATTTTTGTATTCATTGGTGGAGAAGAGGAGGGGCATTATGTTCCTTTTTAAATAAAATTGATATTTATAAATAATTTAAAATTGAAATTTAAAAGTAATTCCATTATTACAGGCTTAGTGGTGAAAAAGAAGGCGTGTTTGTAGAAGTGGGTAGGCAACTTTTCGAGAGGCCTTGGGGATGCTAACGTCATACGTTGAAATTTGAATTAAATCACACGAGTGATCATATTATTTTGATCCAAACATCAGGGGTTTTTTCTTCTATTTCACGTGAAATAAGGGCACCTAATTTGACCGGAATAAATATGCAGCATACGCGCAGCACAAGGACTATTTGCATAATTCGACCCATGACAAGCAACAGTTGTATATGTGAAGAAAGAAAAGTGAGAAATTGGTATGAAACATCAGCGTATGGTAATTGGTAGAAACGGGTTTAACCCATAAAATGTTGCATACCCTAAACTGAAAAGAACAAATCCCTCAATTCAAACTCGGAAGGGTTTAACCTATAAAATTACAGCTGGGTGCAATAGCCATTTGAAAAGCAATGTTGAAATATTTCATACCGTTGGTTCTCTATCCCGTCTGTCAGAAAATGAAGAAAGATCTGAGAGCACAAGATTTAACTGCCTTTCCGTGGCTGATCTTCATTCAGAGCAACTTACAAGTATAAATCCACTTAGTTTAAGAGCATCCTGGCCAAGGTCTAAGCATTAGCTCTTCATTTTTTATGTTCCCATGAATATACACTTTGGTCTCTTTATCCTGCAAGTACATTTGGAGTTTGAATATTTAGTAGTGATCTATCATGCTACAGTTTACAATGCATGATTTGGATTCCTTAGTCCTTACCAGGATGATAGGTGGAAATCCTGGCTGGATACGAAGTCTCGAGAAACCATTCTCATAAAACAAGCATTTGTAACCATCAATAGCTGGATGTTCACTGTTGAGGAGACAATGATAATAAGTATGAACAAGGCCATGAATTCACAATGATCTATTGTTTTGGTACATATTTCCTTTATTTTTGAATACTCCTTCAGGTAAGACATTCTGACGGGGAATATTTATTTATTTAAATACACACAAGTGAAAAGGGAAGTGGGAACTCACTTTATTAGATAGGTGAAGTTTCTCTGGCTAAATTCCTCAAGGGCAATCCCTTCTTCTTTAGAGTACCTGCATTAATAATTACATAAGAACATTCCAATTAAAGAAAGAATTACAAGTCCAAGAAAATAACATGAAATATGGTGCTTTCAGAAGAAATAACTAAAAAAGTATGCTTTTCGCCCTAAAGCTTAACAAGTAACCTATCAGATCAATTTATCTATATAAGAGGCATATGCAGTAGCTGCTTTTTTGAGGTGACCGATAAGTGAATGACAGCAGGCCAAAAAATGAGGGGATTTACATCTACTTGAAAATTATTCCTATATCCATTCAATTTTATTTTAACCTGTTTCAAATATTCTTCCTTGGTTTCGGCAAAATGGTCTTATAACAGTTTTGGCATTAACAAAAGATGGTGAATGAATCAATATTCTTCATATTAGCATTTCCAGTTTAGTAACACAAGTGTTGTTATAGCCTTCTAGCACCATAGGCAGCATAAAGCCGTACAAGGCTAACATTGTAAGACAACTATATTCTCACCTACAACATAAGCCTATTACTCATACTACAACATTTCACAATAGTGCTTTATTCAGATGATATTTTGATGCTAGGCTCTCCGATGACAGAAATTCCCACAACTATAGCAATGAAGTTCTATTTTGACATTAGTTAATGTTGAGATATTTGATTTTGATATAACTAAAAGAAAAATATTTTTGGACTTAAACTAATTTGTAAAAATATTTCAAAAGTCCATAAACTTGAAAAATATGTTTGAAATGTTTTCAAAGGGTCTTTGACATGTCTTAAATGTTTTTAAATAGCCAAAGCGTCAAAAACAGACCCTGAGTATCGGTACAATTGGACCCGTACCGATACCCAGAGTGCATGTATCGGTACGATTTTCTGAGTACCGATACGCCCCTTTGTCCCAAAGTCTTGGCAAATTCCAGTAGCCAAAAGGTGTACAGGTACATGCTTAGCTGTACCGATACCCTATGGGTCATACCGATACGCTTGTGTAGTGTACCGATACCCAGTGTAAAAATGCTCTAACGGTTACTTCTTTTTAAGGCAGGTACCGATACCCTTGCACGAGTACCGATACGCCCTGCTTCAGAAGTGCATTTATTGATAAAGACCCCAACGGCTAGTAACGGCCACAAGCTCCTTAGAGAGTTTAAATTGCAAATACATTTACCTTGTAAGGGTTTTCATTGTTTGCTTATTTATTCTCTTTGTAAGAGAGTGTTTCTAGACTTTGGGGTATAAGTCTAAGTTTGTGAGCGTTACCTTAGTGAATTTGTAGAAAATCCTTAGTGTGGATAGCTAAGATAGTATAGGTAGACTTGGTTTACAAGTCGAACCACTATGAATCATCGTGTCTCAATTTTTATTACTTAGCCATTCATCCACCAAAGCAAAAATCCAATTCACCCCCTCTTGGCTATCTCGGTTGATCGTTCGAGCCCCCAACAGTTAACCTAATTTTATGATTCCGCATGTGATATAAGAAACCGTCATGAAAAGAAAACTACCTCCACGGCAATTCATTTTCACAAAAAAGGGATATTCCATTCATGGCTGAAAATGGATCGATGTGAACCCAGAGTTCATTGGACTTGTTAGAAAGATGACCTGTTAGATGATGAACCATGGCACAAATTATCAGCAAGCCACAATGAAGAAACATCCAAAAACAAGTTAAAGAGGACGATAAAATTTTTACAGCCAACTAAATTTTAGTTGAATGTAAGGATAATGAAAAATAGAGGGGGAAATTCTGGATGTCATCAAAACAAGAAGAATATATAACTTTATAGCCGACTAGCCTGACCTGTACAAAATTACTAAAATACACACACACACACATGGAAACTCTCATGCACATTAAAACAAGCTTCCAACCTCCGCTAAACCCATAGCAATACACAGAAACATTGAAGGAATAATGCACAAGCACACAGAGAAAATACTGCTATCTTTAACTACGCCTGCTTTATAGTAAATCTATACTATATTCTATATTTTCTTTTCATAACAAATAAATCGTAAGGACTCATCAGAAGGGATAAATCAAGTACACAAGTTGTAAGTAAGACGAACACATGAGAGCATTTATGTGCATGTGTGTATTTGCCTATGAGAGAAAGAGATAGGAAGGACTCACCTCTCTGATGCAACTCTTTTAATGCATAACCACTAGGATAATTCTCATAGGATGCCATGAAAGTTGTGATTGTGCACCCTAGACTACAAAATAAAATAAGTAGATAAAATGAACTTAGAATCGTATCTCAACCATCCATGGTGAGGGTTCAACGTAGAACTTAATGGTACCCATAAAAACCCACATTTATGGATAAGGACTCTATAATTGTACAAATCAGTTGTAGTGACATGGTTCACAAGAAGGAAACAAATAATTCAAACAACATAAAAAAGGAAAAATCACCTAACCTGATTAAAAGTAATCCTAGCATGATTAAATTAAGAAATTTCCAGAAACTCTTCTTCCTGTTGTTATAGCTGTAACAAGAAGACAAAGTAAATTATATATTTTGCTAACATAACAACAATTGAATACAAAAAAGACAAAAAATCACAAGGTTCACTCATTAAGAAAAAGCAGCCCCGTGCATGACTACCAAGAACAAGTTACACAAGAGTCCCCCATAATTTATGAGTCATAATGAGTTAAAAACTCGAACTAGTACATACACAGCCCACCCTACCATCAGCCTCCATTGCCCAGATCAGTTTCTTTTGGCTCGGATATCCAACAACTTAACACAAAATTTCCTAAGTGCACGGAGGGGAATGCAATCAATTCAACAATAAGTGTTGCTTGTTAGTGCAGGATCAAGTGTGTCATATCTTTGGTTATCCAGGATAGTTAGGGAGGTGACTTTAATTTCAAAAATACAAGCAGTCACAACTCACACCAATACCACAAGAATCTGGCAGTGTTAAAACTAAAGCATGATTAGTACCTAAAAAACCTTGCAAGATTATTATATCTTTATGTAATGTGTTCATGTGCTTGGATTTCTTTTTTCTTAAATACTTCTTTTAAATTCAGAAGTTTCCCATATAAATATGCGAACTATAACATCTATTCAATTGTTTCCAATAGCTTAAGCTTCAAAATAGAAGAAAAGAAAAAAACAACATACATTCTGCTTGCTACAACTGCAGCAGATAAGTTAAAGATCGGAACTGAGCTGATAATAAAACGGAGCTCCTGCATCATTAAAAAAGATGTGATTAGACAATTGGATGAGTAGCTTAGCATGTGTGTGTCTATTTTAAATAAATCTGGAAGCAAGCCAACCATGTACAAATTTACATTGTAATACCTTGTGCGGAAGCTTAGAATAGAGTACAACAAAAGAAAGTGCCGGTAAAACCAGTGGAAGAAGCCTTCCGTCAAGTAAGACCCCAAGCTACAAATATAACAAAAATAAAATGCAGTAGTTTAGAATAATAATGCAGTATAACTTTTATATTACAAGTTCAAGACTCACCATGAAAAGTGGATATGCAGCGAGTAACGAACGAGGCAGAGCAGAAGTAAAATACCAGTGAATGGAATGTGTCTAAATAAAGAATATCGTCAAGGAATAGAGATCAGAGAAAAGAGACAGATAAACAAGCGCAAGCACACATTACAACATAATTTTTAAACATGCATATTCAGATAAACAAAAAATTGAACATATATTCAAAAGGAGGTAAACAGAACTAATAGAGCTGATGGCAATCAATAGAGATCAAAACTTCAAAAACTAGCAAAGCCAATAAAGTAGGTGGCTATGCATGCAGGAAATTTACAACCTTAGCCAATAACATAAGAAAACATAATGATTTACAAAGAATGCACAGAATATAGACTGGAGACTTCTATAATAAATGCTACAGATTCCATTAGTGCATGGCAGACATAAATTTAGAAGGTGCATAAAGAGACACATCAAATCTTCCAACATATAATAAATTAGAAATTATGCTAGGAAAAATGTTGAGTGAAAATGTTATGAGTGAAACTAGTTAACCACATCAACCAAAAATATTGATTTTGCTATTTCAAACTAAAAAAAATGGATTGTGGAAAAGGAAAATCTTGAAAAATGGATACACCCCATTCAGAACTTCGATTTAGAACAGAGTTGAACCAAAAAACTTCAAATTCAGGCCAAAGAAATCTCTTCCACATGATTGAATCAACCAATACAGTGAGACCTGAGCTGAGAATAAATCCATAAGTTGATAACAGTTTATAAACCCTTAGTCAAAAATAAGAGCAAAACAACTAACCTATACACAAAAGAGTGGTCAAAGTGCAGCATCTTAATGCTCTCCAAAATGAAATTGACTTGGTCTGCCATTCATAAATTGAAATCTTATAGTCAGCACAAATTTACTATGAGATCCAAATATATAACTACAAAGAGCTAAACAATATAAGATATCATAATTAATTGATTCATAATAGAGCGCAGCAGGTAACATGTGATTTCTAGTGAAACATGTGCATACAGCTATGACAGCGACTGAGAAGACAAGAAAATAGCGTGGCACTACACATGATTTGGACAAACTTTAATCGCCATTTCCCAAGAGATAGTGGAATATATGAAAGAGAAAGAAAGGGGGGGAGGTACATTAAACGACAACCTACCAACAGAAACTCCAGGCCGAGAGGACCAAGAAGTAAGAGTATATCACATCTAAAGATGGTTGTAGCAAAGACCTGTTCATTAAGAATGAAGAGCAAAGTAATAAGATTCCAACAAGCCAAAATTGGTATCCCACATCCACAAATTACAAGATAAAGTACCTAAAACAAAACAACCACTAACAGAACCATGATCCAAGAAATCAACAAGCTATGGTAAGCTTAAGCAGAAAGGACATATACCAGATAGTTTAAAGCAGCATAAAAATTCCCCTTCAACCAATACCCGTACGCCAAATTTACTGCATAAAAGGAAATTATAAGTTTCATCGACTTCTTCACAAGAAAAAGAATAGATAAAACAGCAGTTGCTTTCAAAGAAAAACAAAACAACCTTTGTTGTGAGACACAACTTCGGTTTGATTAAAAAACCTTTCATGTTTTGTTTCTTTCTTCTTTCTAAATATCACTTTCAGCTTGTAAAGAGCAGAATATTCCAAACCAGAACCAAAGTTTCACCTAAAAACTTATCCATTTCAATCCACATTGCCAATCATAAATCATGGTCACTGGCTCAGGAAGTATAATTCACTCCTAGGTGCATGTTGAAGAAAATTAGTCTGCCCAGCCCTCTAGGTAGTAAAACTCTTTTCAAAACAAACAACAAGTTCATAATTTCTCCAATTGAGTCTTAGTTCAGTGACCCTGTTGCTGCTGCAACAACCTGGAGATTGTGGGTTTGAGTGTGCTTAAGCACAAAATTACCTCCAATTTAGGTTTGGAGGATTATAGGTAATTTAGGCATTGTATCCAAAAAAAAGTTCAAAATTACCTCCAATCTAGTACTGTGAAAACATATCACTACTTTTTTAACAAAATAAGTTCTTTTAATTTGTGCAGTCGTTGTTAGCCTTTATAAAGCTAAAGGGTCATAATAGCATTTTTGCATAAGTGACTATTCCAACCCAAAAGTTAGATAGTAATACATGCATGTATATGAACAACTTTTGATCACTTGAGAACAATTACATGAGCAGACATCCCACTTATAGATGTGAATTAGCCCATTCTTGTTTTACACATAGCAGGATTCTTTCCAATTATCACCTAGTTGACAAAACTATCCAGGACCTTGAGTAAACTAGAAGGGTGAAAAGTAAGTGCATTCATGTTAATAACATAAGTGAGGATATAGAAAGTTACTGCAGAAAGCAATCACCTACACCCATAGCTAGAATATTTGGAAGTGCACGAGAGCAATAGAACAGCACGTGAAACTGAATTGCAGTGAATATTACATAGAACACTTCAACTTGGAGTCCAAACTTGTTTCTGACCTGCATAAACAACAAATAAACCCAAATGATTACAACTCTAGTGAACATTCTGAGAAATTTAAACCTGAAACTAGAAAAGAAGTAAAATAAATTGACAGCATGAGGAAAAAAGCTATATACCTGAATACGCAAAAAGCGTAATGTAGATAGAATGATGCAACCCAACGCCAGACGTACTAAAAAAAAGAAGTTACATTGATTCAGTAACTGTAGGCAATATACATGTCGAACCAGCATGCATGGTGAACAAATGTAAATGATAGAACATTTTACAAGAAATGCTACAAAATCTTATACTATTAACCCAAATATCTCACTGAATCAAAACAAAATATGTTCCCTTTTTCTTCTGCTTGCTGATCCTGTGATTGACATTCTCAACATGGCATGTCTTAAAAGAATTATAAAGGAATTACAAAATATTAACAAGCAAAAATCTATCAGCTATTAGTATTAAGATGACTAACCAATTATAAGACTATAAATCTTTGGCAAATGCAGCAGTTGCATTGCTAATACAATTGGAGATGCGAAAATTGACACAAGCAATGCCCCTGCGAAAAAAGCATCATACAAGTAGTTTTAAACACAAATTTTCTAAAATTCATTCATTCTTACAAGCATCAAAAGCTTACCGATAAAAGTGCGAGGAACAACACCAGGAAACTCCAAATGATCATACTGATATCAGAATCAAAACAAACAAACATGAAACTAAGTATAAAATTTAAAGCAAAACCATAGTTTTAAAGTGAGAAATAAAGAAAAATAAGGTATGGACAAGGGAAACTTACATTATCTAAGCGATGCCGATGATAAAGAATGTCATGCATAGCCTTAATAAAAAAACAATGAGGTTTTACTAGAGAAAACGCAAAACGACCAAATAATTAAAAGGAAAAAAAATCAAATAAATAAGATTACCTGAACGTTGAAGCTTTCTTCAACTTTAGTGTAGGGCACCATGAGCACATAAAACGCGGCAATAGATCCCAGAAGTAAATCGTAGCCTATCAAAAGCAGTAGTAAATAAAGTCAAGAGATACGAAGTATATGGCTTCTAAACGAATTTAAAAGCCGAATTTTACCATAAAGCTGTAGAAATTTGGAAGCCATTGTTGCGCCCTCTGCCTACAGAGAAAAATTGGAAGATGAAGATGTATGAATCTAATGATATTTGGGTCAGCTTTAAGTTAAAGTTGAGTCAAAAGTGGAATTAGATCTATGAACATATGGGCGTTTTTAGCCCAAAAGAATGCTTGTCCCCAAAGTGGAGTAGACAGTTGAAATTTTATAATATGATTCAATAATTTTTAATAAACTAAAATTTTAATTACAACGCGGTGGAGAATGAAATATTGATCTTCTTAAAATGTTTAGTTCGAGCAATTTTATCTGTATAAATTTTATTAAAATTATTTAGGGTAAACTATATCACGTACCATTAAACTATTGGGGGTGATGGATGTTAGTCTTACTAGGCCAAAATAAAGTCGTTTTAGTGTCGTTATTTTGATACTAAATAGCCCAAAACGGCGTCGTTTTATTTCAATGAGATTAGAACTTGAACGTTCAGAATGAAAGGAACTTAAAATCTTTATCACTAAGCAAACTTAAAATCTTTATTTGTTTTTAACACAAATAATATATATTCCAAACTGCAGTTTATCAAATAAATAATATTACTTTATATAAATAATATAAATATATTAGAAATATGTTAGTATACATATATTAATATATAAATAAAAAATATATATAAATATTTTTATATTATAAATGATATTAAATAGATAAATAGATAAATATATTATTATAAAAACTAAAAAGACTAATTTTTAAGACTCGAAATTTCAAAAAAAAAAACTCAAAATTCACCAAAATCTTAAACCATAAACCCATAAACCTTAACTCTAAACTAAAAACCTTAAACCCTAAAATTTTATTCATAAATAAATAATGTTAAAATATATAAACAAATAATATATTATTATAAAGACTAAAAAACTGATTTAAAAAATCTAAAATTTCAAAAATTAAAAAAAAAAACCCAAAAATTCACCAAAACCCTAAAGCCTAAACCCCGAATCCTTCCATTTTGGCTATTAATGTGTTTATGATTTTAGGGTTTATGATTTATGATTTAGGGTTTATAAGTTAGAGTTTAATATTTTGGTGGATTTTGGGGTTTTTTAAAATTTAGTTTTTTAGTTTTTATAATAATATATTATTTATTTATATATTTAATATTGTTGATAATATAATTTTTTTATTTAATATAAATATTTTATTTATTAGTTATATATATAATATATCATTAAATGTATATTAATATTATTTATAATATATTTATATTATTTATATAGAGTAATATTATGTATATAATAAAATAAATTGAATTAATATCAACGGTAGTTTGGAATATATATTATTTGTGTTGGAAACAAAACAAAGATGTTAAGTTGAATTAGTTGTTAGGAGGTTGCCTTTGATTCTAAAGATTCCAAGTTTAAATCCCATTGAGTGCTTAATTTTTTTATATTTTCCTTCAACAAAACGACGCTGTTTTAGGCCATTTAGTATCAAAATAGCGATATCAAAACGATGTCGTTTTGATTTAGTATCCAAGTCATCACGCTGTGCGTCATGTCATCGTCCCATTAAGGAAATAACGGTGCGGTAATATAAACGAGTTAAAAAATAAAATTTGATGGTAAATTTGGACCAATTAAAAGGTTGATGGTAAAAACGAGTCACCCCAATAGTTTGGTGGTACCTGTCATAGTTTACCCAAGTATTTATATATAATAAATAAATTATAGATGAAGCGATAAAGACGCGTTTATTGGTCAATTTAATTGAACGTGCGTATCTAGTGAACTTTGATTTTGTATTTAAAAAGGTTAATTTTGATACACAAGTTGTGTATTTACACTATAAAATCCAAATCCTAAATTCCTAACCCTAACCCTAAAAAACTAAACCATACCCTAAATTCTAAACAATAACCTTAAGTTCTAAACCCTACAACATAAATCCCTAAACTTTAAACCCTAAACTAAAATCCTAACCCTAAATGTAACGACCCGAATTCTTGAATTAGTGAATCGGGTCTCGGGCCCGGGGGATTGGGACTTTATTTTAAAAGCCTAGTTAAGATTATTAAGTGGGCCTATTACATTGGTAGGAGGGGTTTGAATTTTTAAAAGGATGAGGATAGAAGAAAAATGGGGAAGTTCTAGGGTGAGGCAGCCTAAAATGAGGCTATACATAAATACTTACAAAAATTGTAAGAATTTCGGTATCGACTTTTTTGTACATACAGAAATACTTACAAAAATAGTAAAAATTTTAGGTATACACAAAAATGCTTACCGATCTTGTAAGCATTTATGTATGTACATAAAAGTTAATACCGAAATTTTTACTACTTTTGTAAAAAAATCTATATAGCCTCATTTTAGGAACCTCACATTAGAAAAACCCAGAAAATGGGAGATATTATGTTGGAGAGAGAGAAAAAGTAAATGGGAAAGAGAAAATGGAAAAAGGGGAGAGAAAGTAAGGATGAGAGTTTTAAACTCCGATTTATGAAGATTGGGTCGTCTGTTGTCGACATCGTCGGCACCATTGAGTTCTCTTCATCGAGACGAGTTTGCCGATGGTCGGGACATCACTTTCAGAGACATCGTGGAAAGAGGTGAAGAGTTGGAAAATTTGGGTTGCTTAAAAAGAGGCACTTTATGTGGCCAAATAGTAAAACAGAGGGCACCATTGAGTTTACCTACGTGCGAACAGCGAGACTAGAGCTCACCGTTGTCATTCGACGATCGGAGGAGGCCCTACGCGCACTCATGCACCGCCGTCGCCTAGAGTGGGCTGGCTATAGAGGCATGTGCACATGGGTCTCTATGCACCCGCGCACACTAGATCTGGCTCCTTAGGGTACACTGCAGCATTATTGCACTTGCCCGCACTGGATCCCTCTCCTAGGGTACACTCCACTTACCGTGTGCCTGGCCGCACAAGATTGCTAGGGCTTTGATCAGAGTTGACCGGCCGTTGACTTTTTTAAAGGACCCTACCTTGGGGGTTTTCGACGTTTTGGATCCATTGGCACAATTCGTTTTACCAAATTCGAACCAGTAAGTTGTTTTTACATATTTGACCCTTCGAATTCATTAAAGTATGTGATTAAGTGATACTTACGGTATTAATTGATATAAGATTTTTTAGGATCGAATATATGATCAAGTAGAATATTTGAGAAGCTCGGATGAGGATTTTAACGATATCAGCTTAAGATTAGTACACCTCGAACTCATATTACTTTATGAGCATCATAAATGTAATTACCTTACTTGTTAGTGTTCGCAAAATGGGTAGACGATGAATAAGCATGTTTAGAAACCGGTATCACGAGACTTGATATATTTTGAGATGCCTGATGAGCTTGAGAATATTCGAGACTATTATGAGCCTTAGAGACCGCGTATGGTCATTTGAATATTCATATAATTATCTGATTGATTGATTTACATGATTGTGTTGTTTGAGTGCTTGAGATATGAATTGGCATGTTCAATGGAAATTATATTAATTGGACTGATAATTGGTAATATTCGAATAATTAATCATGAAGTCGGTAATTAATATAAAATAATTAAATACGTTAGTAAACAAACCCTAAAGACTTTCATAAGCTTTAAAGAACAAATAAAGTGTGGAAATATTGTAATTCGAGGAAATGGTACGAACTCATGAATAGGGTACCGGTACGAGCCTTGGTCGTACCGGTACGCGATTGGGAGTTGTATCGGTACGGGTCAACTCGTACCTGTACTTTATAGAAATTAAGGATTTTTAGTAAGCTATTTTAATATCGATACGCGTGTAAGTACCGGTACCTATAGGTACCGTATCGATACTCATGTTCAAGTGTCGATACTCGTCAAACGAAATAATCTGTGGTGCTAATAAAAATTTGGAAATTGACGTAGAATATTAATGAGATAATATAGATTTATGGAGATAATTAATGAGGATGATTAATATATACTTTCATAATGTATTAACTTGGTAAAGTCTTGGGTGACTTGTTTGTAATAGCAACTATAGAGATCATTGGTGGATCGTGTGATGTTGCGTACCAAGTATGGGCACTTGTTTGGTTGAGTTACCATTGATTGATGGGATTCGTATTCCCAGAGAGCGTGTTGCAACACCATGGTTAGGGATATCAAATTTACTTTCTTGACGTTGTGTGACACCGGGCCTCATTCGATAATACTCGATGAGAGATGCCAAGTATGGGTTATGTTCTCGAGGCTGTGTGATACCGGGCCTCACCCAGAGAGAGTGTATGTTCTTGAAGCTGTGTGACATCAGACCTCACTCAAAGTGTATGTTCTCGAGGCTATGTGACATCGAGCCTCACCCAGAGAGAGTGTACGTTCCCAAGGCTATGTGACAACGAGCCTCACTCAAAGTGTACGTTCTCAAGGCTGTGTGACACTAGGCATCACTCCAAGTTTATGGTTATGACATTGTGCATTTTGCTCAGATAATCTGATGAGATCCCGAGTATAATTGTGCCTTGTGGGTTATGTATGGTTTTTTGCTATGATGAGAGCATGTGTTTAGGCGACTAGTGGTAGTACCATATATTTATTTCTCTTTTTTGCTCGTACTAGCTTGCATGCTTATGTTTATGATTAGCATGAAGTATAGTAGAGTAGATGTGTACCACTGAGCTTTGTAAGCTCAGCACTCGGAATCGTTGTTTTCGTGCGTAGGTTGATCATTAAATCGTGGGATCGAGGAACACTATCAATACGAGATTCTAGCATGTAGAGGTTTTTAGAGTACGATACTTGTGTTTAGTGGGGTATGTATTCATAGGACCTTATGTGATCAAGTCTATAATTCTTACTTTTGAAGTTGTATTAATTAAGTCAAATTTTTAAATGTTTTAAATTAAGTAGAGCTCTTTTGAAACAATTATAATTGTTTTATCTATGTTTTCAACTTTTGGATCTAATTGTTTTGGAAAAATAACTTGTTTGGGCTAAACCCAGATTGAGAAATTTTATGGTTTGGTTTGGGCTTAAGCCCAAATTGTAACATCCGGGTCGGGGGTGTTACACTAAAACTAAAAGGCACATGTAAACTAAAGTTTACATGGCCTATGTACCAAAGTTTTTTCCATTTAAAATTATATAAAAATATAAAAAGAAAAATATGATCACCAATTAATGGATTTTATAAGTATTTGCACATATTTTTTAGGGTTATTTTTGATATACGGGTTGTGTAAAAAAATTACACACCCTTCATTTTCAAGCTATAAAATCTAAAGCCTAAATCCCTAGCCCTAACACTCTAAAACCTAAACCCTAAATCCTAAACACTAAATTATAACCATAAACCTTAAATTCTACACCCTAAAAAATATGTGCAAATACTTATAAACTACAACCTAAATCTATATACCCTAAAATTGAAAGGCTTGTGTAAACTGAAGTTTACACAGACTTGTGTATCAAAGTATTTTCCTTTTTTATCAAAATAAGTATATGCACATATGAGATGGTTTTATTTATATATGGTATAAAACATATAGGATTTTTTTTTGATACACATGCCGTGTAACCTTTTGTTTACACGTGTCTTTTAGTTTTAGGGGTTAGGGTTTTAGTTTAGGGTTTAAAGATTAGGGGTTTAGGTTGTAGAGTTTAGAATTTAAGGTTAATGTTTAGATTTTAGGGTATAGGGTTTAAGGTTTATGGTTTAATTTTTTAGGGTTAGGATTTTAAGAATTGAGTTTTATAGTATAAACATGCAGGCTTGTGTAAAATTAGTTTTACACAGACTATGTTTTAAAATTTTACCCGAACATATAACCCTTCAATAATTGGATTTTTATAAATAGGTTTAAGGGGTAATTTTACTCGTAGTAATTTCAAATAAGTAATGTAGATGCCTATTTTAGTCTGGGCTTGAACCAATACCCATTAACCCAATTACACCCGGCCCAATAACCAAACCCATTACCCAAATTAAAAAAACCCTAAACCTAAGATAATCAACTAAACCCTAATTACACTGCCAATCCTTCTATCGTTGCCACCTACACTGTAGCAGCAACCGCCGTTGAGCCGTAAGTTGCTGCCGCCGAGCCGAGCCACACCGCCACCGCTCATTATCCCCTTACCATGTAGCCATCATGCGTCACACCAATAGGCCTCCACCACCCTGCTACCATCTCTCACTGCCCTGCAAGGAGATAAATATTAGGTTTTAATATCTATATGTAATAAAAGTTGGGTTATAAAAACCCAACGAATGTAATCGAAGGGGGATTAGATTTGGAAAAAAATTCGATTAATAAGAAAAAAAGAGGCCGAGTTTAAAATAAAAAAACTTTTTATCTCGTTCGAACCAAACAACAACAACAACAATAAATAGTAGGAAAGATAAAAAGAATCATATACCTTTGTGGTTTCATCTTAGATCTAGCATGTTGAGGCTCCTTTGTGAAAATTTAACTCTAGATTCGAGTTCGGGGTATTGAAAAGAGTCAAAAAGCCGCGACCTTCGGGCTGCGGCGACCACTGTTGATGACCGGCGGCCCATGGCAGCGGCCTGAACCGGCAAAAAGGACGACAGAGAAAGAGGAGAGTTCAACGGTTTATTTTTTTTGAATGCTGAAATAATGTTTTTTTGTTAAAACTTGGCTTATATACTAGGGTAAAAATAAGGGTAAATTATGCACTAAGTCCCCCCGCCCCTAACAATTTTACACCAGTGGTCAGCCGCATGGTTTAATCACTTATCTAGTCCCCCGTTGTTTTGAGAAACATCCAATCCGGTCTTTTTCTTCTTTTAATTAAACTATCAGGTTTTAATGTTTTTATTTGGTCCAAATGGTCAAGATAAAAATAGAAAATTGCAGAATAAGGACCTCTACTCTAATTAATTGCTTCTGCAGTACCTCCCTTTTTTGTTTTTCTTTAAATTTAGTCCATCTTTCGTATTTAAATTTTTGTTTTTTTAATTTGGTCACTTTTATTTATTATTATTATTATGTTGTTATATCATACATATATATATCTATTGACATTTTAATATATTATGTATATTATATTATAATTATTATTATATTCAGTATATTGTGGATTATATACATATCAAGCATATGTATACTGTTATTATTTTTATTATTACTACTATTACTAATATTAATGCTTATTATCTTTATTATTTGTTATATTATTATAATTGCTATCATACCTATGTATTATTATTACTGATTACTAATATTATTATTTATTTATAGTTTAATATATGCACTAGTGTATATATTCGTATATATTACATGTTAATCGTTTTAACCCTTTTTAAATAACCCTCTTTTTATTAGGGATTCTCGTGAAAAACGTACCTCGAACATAAGTGGTACCACTTTCCGTTAGTCCCTATTACAAAATATTATTTTTAATTTTCAAAATAGATTCCTTTCATTCGAGAATCTAACGAAAATTATGTCCCGGACGTAGGGGGTGTAAATTCCTTTCATACAAAGAAATATCCTTTTAAATATTTTAAAGGATCACAAATTTTAAATTTAAATTTGAATTCTTAATTTCCATCGTTAATACGTTAAATAATCGACAAAGTACCAATTTTGGGCGTTGTGGGGGTGCTCACCTCCCCACACGTAACTGAATCCCGAACCTATTTTCTAGTTTCGCAGACCAAAACTCGTTGTTTTAATAAAATGACGCAAAAACAGGTTTTATTAAAATAGCTGGGTTTTCAAGTGATCCAATCACACCTAAATTAAAAAGATTGGTGGCGACTCCATATCCAAACCAATTTTCATAAAAACGCGTCAATCGCTCACCGCGGGCAGGGTCATTGTTACAGCTTGGCGACTCTGTTGAGGAATACCTTTTTTGAGAGTTGAGCCACCGGTCGATTACTTTTTGTCTTAACAAATGGAAACTATAAATTCGGTTTAACTTATTTTGTGATCCATTTTCTTGTTAATTTTTTTACAAAAGGGTTTTTTTTATTTTTCTATGATTTTTTACATATCATGGGCTCTGCACCCGAGCTCCGTCCCTTTTAAGTGGGAGGGAGAAGCTACGCCTTCGTGAGGTATCGCCTCCGTGCAGGACAGTGGATCACTTACGGGATACATCTGTACCTTTGCCTTCGTGAGATCTTCATCTCCATGCAGACCTAGGGAAATGTATCATTCTGAATCATTGTCCTAGCGACAGTTCGGGTAACGTTACTTCAGAACCTAAACCACATATAGTAAACCATAGCAGCCTACCTTGTTTAGAACTATACCGAGCCTCTGCCCGTTTAGAGAGTAACCCGATAGGTGCATGGTAGAGATAGTTAGAGGTTTTTTTAATTTCTTTCGATTATGCTCTTTAATTTCAGTATCATTTATTTTCTCGCAATAAAGCATATACTAGGTATCACGTCGATATATTTTATTTCTATAAAATAAAGTATGCGGGTAGAAAAGCATGTTAGGGTAGGATCCACTTTTTGTTTAAAATGTGTGGGTAGAAAGCATGATGGGGTAGGATTGCTTTTATTTGAATGAAGTATGTTAACCTGAAGGTTTTATACCTTTTAATTTTCTTGATACATCATCATTATTGGATATTCTATTCGTACTAACATGTTCTTGTTTTTTTACATCGCATTAGCTTCTCCTTTTGCATGCATTTGCATCACATCATATTACATGATCATTTCTTGTTCGAGCTTCTGATTCTGAGAGAATCTCGATCGATGCGATTATAGGGCATTCGATCCGGCCGAGCCAGCATTGGTTTATCACTTAAAGCAAGGTTAAAAAGAATGGATGGCGAAAGAGTGACTTGGAACACAACCTGGAAAAAGCACAACAAGCAACTCGCGACCTTATCTTACAGTCACAGACGGATCTACTAGCCAAGATAGTTGCGATATTGGCAGATAGGATCCTGAAAAGGGAAAATGATTGGTCATAGACCCTAATGCTCTACAAAAATCAAAGAATCCTTGCGACAAGACACCTCCGCAAGCATCGACTTCAGTTGGAAAGCAACAAGGTATTTAGATTGGATCTTCATCGCACAGAAGAACTAAATGGCGCTCTATCCCAAATTCAAACGAAGTAGGTAAGCTGAAGGTCGAACTACCCAAGCAACTTGAAGATTGGTTTCATAGGCTCGAGAAAAAATTTAAAATTGTAGAAGGGGAAAATGCAGCCCGTGAAATGGACGCAAGTGAATTAAGCTTGGTCCCTAATCTGGTGTTACCTCTGAAGTTAAAAATGCCAGAGTTTGAAAAGATCGATGGAACAAGCTCTTCATCTGCTCACCTCACCATGTTCTACAGAAAGATGACGGGGCATGTTGATAATGACAAGTTTTTAATTCACTATTTTTAAAAGGTCTGAAACCATGTGGTACAATCAACTTAGCCGAGACAACATACAGTCCTATAAGGATCTGGCTAAAGCCTTCATAGAGCAGTACAAACATATAATAGAGGTTGAACCAGACCGTTTAACATTGCAAAACATGAAAAAAAGCCCGATGAGAGCTTCAAGCAGCATGCGCAAAGATGGATGGATGTCGCAGCGCAGGTACAACCACTGCTACTTGAAATGAAGATAACGCATACTTTTGTTAGAACCCTGGAAGATTCATTCCTGAAGTATATGCTGGGAAATGTAACCAAAAACTTCAAAGGCCTTGTGATATCAGGTGAGCTCGTTGAAGAAGCCATCAGACAAGGGAAAATCATGGATCCTAACAGTGCAATTATTAGAGAATAAAATGGATTAGAAGTTTATATGGTGGGATCTCATCCATCTAGCCGGCCTTGGTTCTATACCAATCAAACTATTCATACTCATATCGACCCACTTCTCAGGAGGTTGTTTACCCAATCCCGATAACATATACGGAGTTGCTTCCAATACTTGTTGAGAAGAACTTGTTAGCCCCGATTCGGTCTAAACCAAAGTAGCCTCCTTATCCAGAAGGTTATGATGTTAAGGCTGTATGTTAATATTATCTAGAAAGTACATGCCACATTACCGAGAAATTTGGAGCTCTGAAAAATAAGGTACAAAATCTAATTGAAAATGGCACTTTGAAATTCAACAGTGGAGTCTCTGAGATAAACTGACAAGGGGATAATGTTGGATCTACTCAAAATTTAGGCAACCTTTTAGGACACATTTACATCTTAAATCTCTTTTTGAGTAATGCGTGAAACAAACATGTTGCCTAATCCCAAAGGCAGAAAGGGAATCTTTTGTAAGAGTGTACATATGTTTTTAACAAATTATGCATTTCTACAAATATTTTTCACAAAATTTTTCATACATTTATCATGCATACATGTATATATGTTTTTCAAGAGCAGCATCGGTTCTAATCCGACGGTTGATTCTGAGCAACCATATGTCTAGAGGAAATTGAAAATTATGAAGATGAAAGGGCATGTGACCTATCTTCCAATCTACTTAGGTCAACAGAAGGATAACTGAGTGTGCTAGGGAGCGATGGAAAGGTCCTACACACAAATTTTGAGTGAACATTCTCTCTCAAGCATTGTTGTCTAAGATTTTTGAATATCATGATAACTCCAAACACCTATCCAACTGAAGACAACCCTTCTTCGATGATATCTGTGTATGAGATATTATCTAGAAGAGGAAGCCTAGTCAAACAAATCATATTCAGTGATGATATTGGCATTTTACAGCTCGATCAAGTTTTGAACAAAAATTAGATCAAATTATCGAGGCTAGCAAATTTCTTCAATGAGACCCAGAACTCGAAAAATCTCTAAACAGGGGATAACCAGAACAATAAGGCCATCGCACTATCACCTTCTCTTAGACCATGTTGGGTTTCAGCTGAAGATCTGCAGGAACTTGTTCATTTTGTTATATGAGCATCACTGCCATCACACTCATCTCAGTTGAGGCAATTTATAAAGTTTGGTGATGCTTCAGACATCTTGGAGTTATGCTGATAAGATTAATTCTAAAACCACTATCGTTTATCCACTTCCAAGATTGAAGAAGTTTCAGCAACTTCCTAGTCTTCTGTTAAAAAATAAAAAAGAGAAAAATAGAGCCTTCATGAGAAAAGCGATTGCATAATTTTATCCCTACTCAAAAAGATTTGAAAGATTGCTCATCTGCAAGACCGAAACAGACGCCAATGTTCAGTCAGAATACAAGTTTGCTTAAGCTGCAAAGGCCTAAACTAGAAAAAATGAGAAAATGAACTATAGGGTAAAAAACTGAAAACGGGCAGTCTAGAGCGATCTAGAAAAAAGTAAAGAAAAAACAATGCATCTAAGCAATTTCAAATCAAGCACTGTAGAAATAGTATTTTGTTCATAATTGCAAGCTCTGACCTACATTGTATGTCTCCAATGACCATCTTAATCAAACCTGGATGTCTGAGTTGAAGGAGTTTGTTTTCATATTACATCCTGCCTTATGGAGTTATCTTTTATTCAAAGATTTGAAACTTCTAATGCTTGATCGAGATCAGAAAAGACGGCAAAATAGAATGGGGGAGTTAGTAACTCAAAGAGAGCCACCCAAATTGGTCAGAAATTAGGCATACGAGAAATGTCCTTCTTGAAAGCCTAATAGCCTGAAAGGAATCTTACATCTTCAAGCATCGACACAACGGTCGAGGTCCTCTAGACACAAACTACGCTTGGGATGACCCTCGGCAAGTGGGTTCAAAGACACTCCTGCACAAAATATATGAGGCCCCTATTTTTTTTGAAAATCATATTTCTGAAAGAATAAATACTATTTGCTCATTCATATAAGCATCTTGCATTGTTACAAAAAAATATTTCTTGCATTACTCTTTATAGAGATTTAAAGTACATGGACCTAAGGCAGGTGTCCGCTCATAATAAAAGCTTGAAGCCTTCAGAGGTATTCAAAAAATATGAGCACAAGAATAGATGGGGTATTTGAGCTCCAATCAATGATCTCCCTCGAGAAGAAGAAAATAGATGACTACAAAGGTCATTCGGCCCAAAAGCTCAAATTTTTAGGACAATAAAATTTTGGGGGCAACATAATGCGTCCTTGAAAACAATGAAAGCCACCAAGAAAAGGCGTAAACATACTTCAAGCTCCTAGAGAGTAGTCTTAGAAGAAATGTTGGGGCATTCACCCGAGGAATTAATCCAACAGATGATCGAACCCAAGAAAGGTTGGAACATCCTCACATATAAAGGCACTTAACACTACTTAATCAGAAGCAAAGATCTGACAAGCAGAGAGTCAGGGGCATCTCTTTGAGGGCCGAGGAAAATAATGTCACATTGATCATGTCACATTAAACATGTGCATCATACGTACATCTAAAGTTTATTATGCATTTAGACTAAAAACATACATTTAAGCATAAAGATGCATTCATACTAAATGTATTTTTTGGCTTGAACGTACAAGCTGGTCCAAGAAAGATATTGGAGAACATAAACTATGGGGGCCATAATTGGTAACCAACTTTTAGCCCTGAAGTAGGCTGCATACGCAAAAAGCTTAAACATAAACGGTACAATTTTCTGAATGGATTACTAACTAAAGTTTCCTTTTGTTTTAGGCCATGACTCTTCACCATCAACCTTTTTCTGATCTCACATTTGTCAGTGGTAACATGTCAGTTTAATCTAGATTTTGCATCCTTGATGGTGGTATCGCAAGTCGAATCCTCTTGAGAAGAAGAAAGAAGATGACGTCAGGCTTATTCAGCTCAAAAGTTCAAATTTAGAAAAAAATAAGGACAATGAAAATTTAGGGGCGAACTTTTGTTGGGGCAGATTTGGAACAAAAATGGATTAGAAAATCAAGCTGGGCTAGAAGAAAAGGACTTTTGCAAGTATCACATACATCTTCATCCACCCTGAGGGCATACATCAAAGCACATGCACCATTGCATCATCAAGCATGTTCATACGTCATGACATCTAGCATTGATAACTCAAAGATTTCATGCATCCCTGCATCATCACGAAAACATACACATACATGTCATTTGCATAAATTACTCGAAGTAATTTTCTAAAATCATATCCTGCCATTGGGATATTTTTCTCAAGAATAAGAGTTTCTTAACTCCGTCCTTTTATATGGACGGTTTTCTCAAAAAAGGAGTTTCTTAATTCTATCCCTTCATAAGGACCGTTTTTCTCAAAAAATAAGTTTCTTAATTCCATCCTTTCATAAGGACCGTTTTTCTCAAAACAAGAATTTCTTAGTTTTATCCTTCATTAAGGACGTTTTTCTCAAAAATGAGAATTTCTTATTTCCACTTTTTCCTAAGGACATTTTTTTCAAAACATGAGTTTTTTTAATTCCATCCTTTCATAAGGACGTTTTCCTTAAAAATAAGAATTTCTTAATTTTATCTCTTCATAAGGACATTTTCCTTAAAACAAGTCTGGCATCTTCAAAAACAAAGGAACATATCATCGTCGTCAACAAATTCCAACATCTTTGACATAAAAAGTGGGGGCAAGTATTGTCTGGCGTCTTCAACCAAGAGGGAACAGACAAAGGATCTAACATCCTCAACAGGAAAGAGTGGACCAACCAGCCAAACATTCAAATCAAACCTTACAGTCTCATTATGAAATAGTTAATTTATAACTCATTTTGACCGAGTACTTTTTTAACTTTTACAGGTCTTATCTCACACATAACATGGTGTAGCGGATCAACTAATCTCTTACAGATCCTATCTCTCCAACAAATGGCGGAACAGATCAAACACAACAACAATTTTATCTCCCTGAAGTTGCAGCGGAATGAACACGATAACAATTTCATCTCCTTGAAGTTGTAGTAGAATGAGTACCTTAACAAGTTCATCTCCTGAAGTTGCAGTGGAATGGACACCTCAACCGTCTCATCTCTTTAAAGTTACAGTGGAATAGATATTTCAACCATCTTATATCTCTAAAATTATAGTGGAATGAACACAACAATAATTTTATCTCCCTAAAGTTGCAGTAGAATGGACATCTCAACCGTCTCATCTCCCTGAAGTTGCAGTGGAATGAGCACGACAACAATTTCATCTTTCTGAAGTTGTAGCGGAATGGATATCTCAACTATCTCATCTCTCTAAAGTTGCAGTGGAATGAGCACGATAAAAATTTCACCTCCTTGTAGTTGTAGTGGAATGGACATCTCAACCATCTCGTCTCTCTAAAGTTGCAGTAGAATGAGCACCTAAACAAGTTCGTCTCCCTGAAGTTGCAGTGGAATGAGCACCTCAACAAGTTTGTCTCCCTAAATTTGCAGCAGAATGAGCATAGACTGTAATTTTATCTCCCTGAATTTACAGCGGAATGAGAACAGACAACAAGTTTCATCTCCCTAAAATTGTAGTGAAACGAATGCAACAAATAGATCATGTCTCCTTAAGGAGGCAATGAGAACTAATTATCTAGTTTATTTACCCCATAGAAGCAGAACAGCAGAACAATTAGAGAATTCCATGCTCTATTAGAAGAGAAGACAAGATAGACAAAACCAAGGAAAGTCATGATTCCCTGCCATGATATAGCAGATCCTGCATTTTTAGATCTTGTTTTGCCGTTGATGGCAGCATGTCAGATTTTTATTCATGTCTAGTTTCTACATTGATGGTGCGACTAGACCAGATATTTTCGTCAAATTTTCTCTCCAGACATATGGTTATTCAAAAAAATATTCACAAAAAAGCCAAAAAATGAAAATGAAAAAAATGAAAAAGCCAAAACAAAGAAAATCAATCTCTCTTCAGATCACGCCTCTTCGTTAGAATGGAGGCATGGTCAAAACTCTCTCCAGATAATGCCACTTCGTTAGAGTTGTAGTGGATCAAACTTTCTTCTTCAGATCATGCCACTTCGTCAAAGTTGTAGCGGATCAAACTTTCTTCTCCAGATCATGCCACTGCGTCAGAGTTATAGCAGATCAAACTTTCTTCTCCAGATCATGCCATTTCGTCAGAGTTGTAGCAGATCAAACTTTCTTCTCCAGATCATGCCACTTCGCCAGAGTTGTAGTGGATCAAACTTTCCTCTTCAGATCATGCCTCTTTTTCAGAGTTGTAGCGGATCAAACTTTCCTATCCAGATCATGCCTCTTCATCAGAGTTGTAGAAGATCAAACTTTCTTCTCTAGATCATGCCACTTTGTCAGAGTTACAACAAATCAAACTTTTCTCTCTAAATCATGCCACTTCGTCAGATTTGTAGCGGATCAAACTTTTTTCTCCAGATCATGCCACTTCGTCAGAGTTGTAGTAGATCAAACTTTCTTCTCCACATCCTGTCTCTTCGTCAGTGTTGTAGACGGATCAAAGCTATTTTGACAAGTCCAACAGAAATGTTGGCACAACGTGCTTAAACACAGTAAAGTTTAAGACAACGGATAATTCAAATATCCATCGAAAATATATTTTCACGAATGGTCGAATGAAAATTCTTCGGAAAAATCCAATGTTATGATTGGTATAAACTGATTGTACCTAGGGGAATGATACAACTAGCTCGGAGCAAACGGCTACCGGTAAAGGCATCTCAAATTCGTTAATCCTTGTGTATTTGGGAAAATGCAAAAGAGAACTATAAGATAAGCTCTGGATCAAAACTTGCTAACTTTCGGTCCTGCCTCTTAGTTGGTGATTGTAGCTGGGCCAAACCTTCATCGTTCTATCCTGTGTCTTTGTCAGGGTTGCAGCTGGATCAAGTTTTGCAGACTTGTCCTCTTCATCAGTGTTGTAACTAGGTTAAATTTTCTCCTGGCATTGCGACGTCGTTAGTGTCGTAGCAAGCCGAGCTCATTTTGTCTCATCCAACGGATCACCTCTGGTTTTTTTCTTCCCCAACGAGTTCTCTATTTTGAAGATTTTGCTTACAAAAGCGGCAAAGAAGATTAAGAGAAGCCCAAGAAGTAACAGTGGCCAAAGAAACAAATCCTGACCTGACCAGACAAAAATGGTCCTTTTTGTCTTTGCTCCATTGCCGTTGCACAACAATAAGCAGAGAGGGACAACTGTAGATGCCCATTTTAGTCCGGGCTTGAACCAATAACCCAAATAAAAACCAATACCCATTAACCCAATTACACCTGACCCAATAACCAAACCCATTAACCCATTACCTAAATTAAAAAATCCTAAACCTAAGATAATCAACTAAACCCTAACTACACTGCCAAGCCTTCTGTCGTCGCCACCTTCACTGCTGCAACAGTCGCCGCTGAGCTGCAGGTTGCTACCACCGAGCCGAGCCACACCGCCACCGCCCATTATCCCTTGCCACGTAACCGTCATGCGTCACACCGACAGACCTCCACCGCCCTGCTACCACCGCTCACCGCCTTGTAAAGAGATAAATATTAGGTTTTGATATCTATATGTAACAAAAGTTGGGTTATAAAAACCTAACAATGTAATCGAAGGGGGATTCGGTTTGGAAAAAAATCGATTAATAAGAAAAGAGGAGGCCGAGTTCGAAATAAAAAAAAAACTCTTTTTTATCCCGTTTGAACCAAACAACAACAACAACAATAAACAGTAGGAATTGAATCGGAAAGATAAAAAATCATATACCTTTGTGGTTTCATCTCAGATCTACGTATGTTGAGGCTCCTTTGTGAAAATTCGACTCTGGATTCGAGTTCGGGGTATTGAAAAGAGTCAAAAAGCTGTGACCTTTGAGGTCTCTGGCCGCTGGGGGCGGCAGCGACCACTGTTGACGACTGGCGGCCCACGACGGCGGCCTGGACCGGCAGAAGGTACGATAGAGAAAGATGAGAGTTCAAGGGTTTATTTTTTTGAATGCTGAAATAATGTTTTTTTGTTAAAACTTGGCTTATATACTAGGGTAAAAATAAGGGTAAATTACGCACTAAGTCCCTCCGCCCCTAACAATTTTACACCAATAGTCTGCCGCATGGTCTAATCACTTACCTAGTCCCCTATTGTTTTGAGAAACATTCAATCCGGTCTTTTTCTTCTTTTAATTAAACTATCAGGTTTTATTATTTTTTATTTGGTCCGAATGGTCAAGATAAAAATGGAAAATTGCAGAATAAGGACCTCCGCTCTAATTAATTGCTTTCGCAGTACCTCTCATTTTGTTTTTCTTTAAATAAGGTCCCTTTTCACCGTACCTCCGCTCTAATATATGTATTAGTGTATATATCGTATATATTACGTGTTAATCGCTTTAACCCTTTTTAAATAACCCTCTTTTTATTAGGGATTCTCGTGAAAAACGTACCTCGAACATAAGGGGTGCTGCTTTCCGTTAGTCCCTATTGCAAAATATTATTTTTAATTTTAAATTATAATTTTCAAAATAGATTCCTTTCATTCGAGAATCTAACAGAAATTATGTCCCGAAAATAGGGGTGTAAATTCCTTTCATACAAAGAAATATTCTTTTAAATATTTTAAGGGATCACAAATTTTAAATTAAATTCGAATTCTTAATTTCTATCATTAATACGTTAAGTAATCGACCAGGTACCAATTTTGGGCGTTGTGGGGGTGCTCACCCTTCCCCACACGTAACTGACTCCCAAACATGTTTTCTGATTTCGCATACCAAAACTCGTTGTTTTAATAAAATGACGCAAAAATAGGTTTTATTAAAATAGTCAAGTTTTCAGGTGATCCAATCGCACCTAAATTGAAAAGATTGGTGGCGACTCCATATCCAAACCAATTTTCGTAAAAACGCGTCAATCGTCCACCGCAAGTGGGGCCGTTGCTACAAGTAATATTATTCATACTTTTTAATTACTCCCTTTGTCCCACTCAATATGTATCTTTTGTATTTTGAAATTGTCCCACTTAAAATGTCTCATTGAAAAAAATCAACAACTTTTATAAGGCACATTTCCCTTTATACCCTTTTTTAGTTTCCCAACAAAACAAAATTCAATTTTTTAAGGATAAAATTGCCGTTTCAATTATTTTACATCATCTTTCTTACACATTCTTACACAAACTTTTTCTTCCTAAATCTGTGTGAAAAGTCAACAATTGACAAAATAAATGGGACGGAGGGAGTACATTAATTTAGTCATTGTAGTCTTCTAAAATTAGTAGCATTGTCTCTCCTTAATTTCATCAATTTAGCTCTCAAACTCCTGAATTGTATCAATCTCGTATTTGACTGTCATTAACTGACAAAGCAGTTAGATTCTATGCATGTAGTCGTTATTTGCTTCCACATCAGTCGTTATCACTAACTTCTTGTCATGTCAATGTTGACGAGTCATTTTTAATGACATGATAATACGAATGAAAAGGTTTTGAATTATTTATTTATATTAAAACTACATATATTTTTGGGAAAAAAAACCATGTCAATTGTATTGTCATATCATCATAATTGACTCATCATCGTCTCATCAAATGACATAAATTTATTTAAAAAATGGCATATGTACATGCTAACTCAAACGTTGTTAATTATTGGCTAAAGGCATTATTTTGGCCTCAAGTTTGACCCAAATTAGCAATGTCGCTCCTCGCATGAAAACATATTCAATTAGGTCCTCCAGTTCGCACATTACAGTAAATTATCCCCTTGACCAACGTTGACTGACGAAACCGTTACCTGCTGCATATGTGGCCATTAACTACATGTCATGTCACGACTGACGTGTCAAAAATGCTAACGTGACATCAATTTTTTTAAAAAAATAACTTTTTCATATATATTTTTATATTAAATTTTAACCAATCAGATGATGATACGTCATTTGATTGGTTTTAAAATAAAGAGTTAAAATAACTCATGAATTGGAGGGGTTGAGAATCAAAACCAGGTCAAGTAAGGGGAAAGCTTAACACTTCGCTACCGGACCAACCTTTTAACCTTGCTAATAAATACCAAATGTGTTATATAACCTATTAAAATAGCATGGCTGCTGCTGCTGTTCTTCGTTACCTCCATTTTATTTTATCAGCCTTCTAGTTTACAAGAAGCTTAGCGCTTCATATCTTGACGAACTCTATCCGTCCTCAAATCAATTCCTTCCTTGAGGGATTTAATGAATTGGTGCCGCCTGAACTTATATCAATTTTTAACGACAAAGAGCTTGAGTTACTAATCAGTGGACTTCCTGAAATCGATTGTAAGCTTACCAGCCTCTGCTTTTATACTTCTCATTGAGTTGGCCTGGTTTGTTTTAGCATCTAACCATGTCGTCATTTTGCAGTGGACGATCTAAAGGCCAACACAGAGTATACTGGTTACACGGCTGCATCTCCCGTTATTCAATGGTTTTGGGAAGTTGTTAAAGCTTTTAGCAAAGAGGACAGGGCAAGATTGCTTCAGTTTGTCACCCGGACATCAAAGGTGATTTGATATTAATTGAACTGTTTAGGTTCTCTTTTGGTTGGCACTTGGCATCCATATCAATTGTTTTTGTTGTGTTCGGGTGCCATTGGAGGGTTTTAAGGCCTTGCAGGGTATCTCTGGTCCACAAAAATTTCAGATTCACAAGGCCTTTGGAGCTCCTGATCTGGATTCGATCGGGATACTGAGTTTCCGCAAAGGTAATGAAGCGCTAAGCTTCATGTAAACTAGAAGGCTGATAAAATAAAATGGAGGTAATGAAGAAGAAGAAACCGCCATGCTATTTTAATGGGGTTATATAACACATTTGATGTTTATTGGCAAGGTTAAGAAGTTGGTTTGATGGTGAAGCCTTAAGCTTTTCCCCGTCAGACTTGGGTTTGATTCCCAGCCCCTCCAATTCATGAGTCTCTTAAAGTGATGTCACGTGTCATCATCTGATTGGTTAAAATTTAATATGAAAAAAAGTAGTAATTTTTTTTTTAAAATTAATGCTATGTCAGCATTTTTGACACATCAGTCGTGACGTGGCATGTAGTTAACGGCCACATATGCAGCAGCTAACGGTTTCATCGGTCAACGTTGGTCAAGAGGCTAATTTGTTGCAATGTGCGAATTGGAGGACCTAATTGAATGTGTTTTCGTGCGAGGGGTGACATTGCTAATTTGGGTCAAACTCGGAGGCAAAAAAACCTTTTAGCCTTAATTATTTAACGTCAGAGCGTTTAACAAGACAAAAGACGGCTGGCGATAACAATTGTGTTAGTCAATGACAGTCAAAGGGCGAGATTGATGCATTCAGGAGTTTAAGGACTAAACTAATGATATTAAAAAAGAGAGGTAATATTGCTGATTTTAGAAGACTACAAAGGCTAAATTGATGCAATTAAAAAGGGAAACAACATTGTTGATTTGGGATTATTACATGGGTAAAATTACCCCTTAAACCTTATAAATAATTATACTTTTGCGATGTTTTATTTAAAGATTATCTAAAACTATGGAAATAAACATACAATAACTAGTAATTGAATTTTTATAAATTATACATTGTTTATGTTTTTTGGTATAACTACTGGTATCCAACTTATTCGTTGACTAATTCAGATCGGATACTGTAGATGTCTATTATGGGAACATCCCTCCCAACCTAATTGTTTCATTCTCACGTCAGAATTCGAATCTCTGACCTTATTTAAAGGATTTAGTGTCTCATCTCATTAGATCAACTGAATGTTAGAACATTGTTTATGTTTGACTAAGTGTTATAATCGATGAGTTTTGTTGAATTAAGTGTTTACATTTTTAATTCTTTTTATAGGGGTTAAGAATGGGGAATTAATTGTTCTTACTAAACCGTGTAAATTTTTTTGACAATAAAACCGTGTAATCTTTTTAAGGTTAAAAGAACATTAAAAAGAAAATTTGGTGTGAATGGCTAGCTAGGAAGGAAAGTATATTGGATATATGCAATTTTCTAATATCTTAATCTAAATTTACAAATTTGTTCGAACTATCAAGTGGTCTTACTAGAAAAAGGAATGTTGTTATTCAATTATTCTTAGGTCTTAAGTGATCTGAAATCGAGCTGTTTGTTTATATGATGTGTGCATTATTAAAAGACTAAGATCAATGAACATATATTATTGTATAATCACACTAGTGTTCAATTTTCTTTATTTAAAATTTATCTAAAAATCTGAATATGTTTCGATTTCGAAATCCAAATTGTCATACTATGACTAACGAAATTTATAAGCAAAACATATTTGAAAGTACAATAATAGAAAGGCCCCAAATTTTATAGGAAGTTGATAAATTTATTAAAAATACTTGTATGTTGAACAGAAATCAATTGTGTAATCTTTTTTGAAACATGATTTAATGTATTGATAAAGACAATATTATTAGAAGAACAGTTGATAGTCTTAACATGAATCTATGCGAGTAGAGTTTACCCAATTATATATATATATAAGATTGAATGTTTTTTTCGTCAAACATATAAAATGTAAACATTATTTTAATACAAGAAACGACTTGGATTATTTTTTTGTTTGTTTTATAGAATTTAGCAATGGTCTACTTATAAATGTCATTTCTCTGATGAAATATATGCTATATGCACAATCTAGTGTAAGAAACTCCGGATGCATAAGAATGACCATCCTGATTCCTGTCTGCAACTGTATATTCATCATAAAAATAACTACCATACATACATTTATATATGAATATTTGGATAAAGATATAATTCATTATATATTCATCTCACTGAATATTTTGATTCTCTAAAAACCCTAATCAGAAAGATGTGAAGCCTTCATTCTCAGATGAATTCGAGTCATCACATGGAGAGTGGTTGTGTCTACCTTCATAAGTTGTGATCACCATTCGACAATCTTCGGACAATCGTTCAACTCTCTTCTTCACTCTGCAGTTGTTGTGCGTGCAACGGTAGTAGCTTCTGCACCAATCAAAACCTCAAACAAAACCTTTGGTAAGAGTGGATAGTATGCTTTGTAGCATCCAACCAAGATTAGTCTGAAAATTAATATGCTTAAAGACTGTGGCTAGCTAGCCCTAAAAGCATTGACCGTACCATTCTATTAACATATCCGAATAGAAGGCTACCTACAGCCACTATTTGAAATGAAATGAGCACTGAACTGCAATGAAAATGTATGATTGAGTGATGGAACAAACAAGTGCGCATGCAGCAGTGGTCAGCTTTTCTTGAAGATGGATCTATTTTGAAGATCACACTTCACAGGATGCTACAAGTCATCAACTCATGATGCAAAAACTGTGTCAGAAATTGATTGCTTTGTTTGATTTTCTAGGATAAATTTCACATAAATGTTTAGGCAAACTCATTCGAGTACTGTTGACAGAGTTGTAATAAAAACTTAAGTTAAAAGCTATCATTTGATCAAACAAGGATAATGTTGAGCAATATATATTAGTGCTAGAAAAGAAATCTAAACATTCAGCTGTAAAGCACGTATGTACCTCGGATAAAGGCTGTTCTTGACAACCTTCTGGCCGTATTTTCTCCACTTATAACCGTCGTCTAGCACATCCACATCGCTTCTCGTCTGGAAACAAAACCTTGGTTCCCTAAGCTTTCTCCTAACCTTCACTTTGTTCTTCTCCAAGGCTGAGTTCCTCCACCTGCCAAAACCTCACAGCTGCTCTATAAGAGCCAGTTTCTATTCCACTGATATGAAATGCTGACTTTCTCATATCAAACTACTAAGTGCCTTCTCATTAGCAAGCTAGGGCAGATCTCCCCATAGATTCTGGAAAGATCTTAAAGGATTTTGTACATCTAGGGCATAATATGAACCAGCTAGAGTGCATGTTGTTTTGGTGGGAATCTGTTTTCAGTGCGCATGATACTTTAAAGAGAACATGACCATAAAAGAGAAAAGAAAAAGATGAAGCTAAAAGAGATAAGAAATCAGAATACCATGAATTATTATTTCCATCCTTGGCGTTACTGCCGCAGTTCTCATCGTGTACAGCTTTGGGAACGGGATCTAAGGTCCCTACCTAAAAACATTTTCCCACACCAACATACACACATATATAAGATACAAGGACCAGCGATCTACCACCACAAATACCAAGAAAAATCATAAACAAACTGAAACTTGAAAAAATATATATATTATACTTCAGCTTGGGGAAGACAAAGAATTGTCTTTGGTAAAACCCAGGATTCAAATAACAGTCATGCTACTGCAATAGCGGCAGCTATATAAAGGTAACGATACCAAGTCCAAAACTGTTATCGGAAAAAATAGCAGTCCGTAATGGCCAAAATAGCATCCGTTACCATGACCGAAAACCTAATTCTCATTGAGCCTAACTGTATATACCTGGTCGTTATGGCTGAATCTGATGGCGGTGGGGGAATTGGTGGTATTACTAATAGGGGAAGTACTGATAGGCTGAGATATAATTTGATGAGAAGACTGAGATGGAGTCAAGAAACCCATAACTTGGTTCTCTTCAAACTGTATAAACCCAGTTTCATGGATCGCCTGTGGAGTACTGGCGAACAAGACTTGCAGACCATAACTAGGCACTCCTCTTTCTCCTCCTTCCATTTGCTTTCAAACAAAAAACAAAACCAGCAAGTTGTCGTCCTCACAAGATTGCTTGCAGGTTTTCGTAATTGCTTGTTTCGTACAGCAAATAGGGCGATCGAGTGCTCTTTGGAAACGCAGAGTGCCTGGTCTGGTTAACTAGTAGACGCTGGATAGAATCTTTCTCCGGAGATTATGCTTTTTCTCATCTTGTTGCTGATCGTGCTGCGCCAAAACTTGCACAGCTTTCTCTAAATGCACAGTGAAACCAAATTATTAAGCGGATACGCAAGTATAAGAAGGAAAAACAAGGGAATATATTAGGACATATTATTACTTATGAGTGAATAGTTTTTTGGCATTTATGAAATTCTTTTGATGCATGCATGTATGGGTCCAATGGAAAAATTATTACATCAACCCTTTCCATTATGTCATCAATGGTCCTAACTTATTAAAAATTTCCACATCAATATTTATTTTCATGTCACTTACACATAAGAAAATAATCAATTAAAATGTTACCCAAATTACACCAAACTTGCCGCATTTATAGCCCTTTCATTTTTTTCAATTCTTTACTTTTGCCAATGAAAATATAAAATATTGTTAACTTTAATTTAATTATTAGATTTATTTAATTGGGTTAGATATTTTGTGTATCATAAGTATGTCATGTTCGAGTTTCCTAAAACCACATTTTCTTCTTTTTTCAGGCATTAACAACTGTATACCATATATATATATATATATATATATTAAATATTGTATTTTATATCATAAAAATATGCTTGTTCTAGTGGCAAGCATACACTACCTTACAATACAAGGTCTTGTGTTTTAATCCCCTTGATGCCATTTTCCCCTTCATTTTTCTGGGCATCAAAACGGTATAAAACATATATAAAAAGTTATGTTTTATATCATGAAAATGGCTTGGCCCAGTGGCAAGCATACAATACTCACATTGCTTTAGAGATCCTTGGTTTGATTCCCCTAGCCTCTAATTAATTTATTTTCCCCTCCAAGTGTCACCATTTGATTGGGGGAGAAAAATAAATTAATTAAATTAAATAAAAATAAATAAATCCCTTCAATAAGGTGGTGACACCACCTAATTAAATAATTAATTTATTTTATTAAATTAAAATTAGGACTAAATTGATTAAATGTGTAAATAACGGGGACTAAATGCGTAATTATATAATTTTCTTTTAACTGCCACGTCAGCCTCTCCGTTAGGTTTTAACGGCTGGTGGCTATATTTGGACCATTCAATAATTGAGTGATCATTTTGATAAAATTAAAAGATCGGTGGTCATTTCGACTCCAACCTTAAAGATCGGTGGTCTCCCGTATAGTTTACCTTTTTTCTAATTTAGACGGGGAATCGTAAATAATAATGATATGAAATTAGGATATAACATATTTTTAGAGAATGAAAATGGTACTCTAATTATGGGGACAAGAGAGAGTATTTACCAAAACTCGTTGAGAAAAGGAAAAAACATCTCTTGTTGGGGTGGGAAAAGAAAAGTTACCCTCTTGCCCTTAAATCATAGGATGATAGTTATAAGGCGACTGCTGATGGGATCGGTGGGGTTCGAATGAGTCTCACTAATATTATTTGTTATTAATTAGGATATAACAATATTTTTTAAAGTAAGAAATATATAAATTGAATTGAGAATAAGGTGATAAATTTATACAATATTGTATACCCTAGTTAAGACTTCATAAATCTATATATGCATTTGACAAATATATTTCTCAAAACATATAGTATTACTTTAGAAATAAAAAAGAATAACATCAGTCTGATTTGAGAGTATACGGGTGTACAAAAATCTCATGCTCCCTTTCGGTGCCCCTTTGATGCCTCAACATTAAAAAATTAAATTTTAAGTCATCACTCTAAATTTTAAATTCATAAATCTTAAACCTTAAAAATATATTATACCTCAACTCCTCGAACCCTAATACTAAACTCTAATCGTAAACCTAAATTTTTAGTGTAGAGCATAAATAGGGACAGTAAAAAAAAATAATTTCTATTCGTAAAAATGTACTGATATACTAGATGTTTTAATTGATATTTCAAAGTACCCCAACTAGATGGACTTGATTACAGCTCAATCCTAGAGCTAAGTTGGATACGTTTATGTCTACTCTATGTATAAGAACAATATACGGTAATTTATAAAAACTAGAGTATATTTATTATATTTAATTTATAGAGGGGTATGGGTTGTATAAAGTTGTATTTAATTCTTGTATGAAAGTTATGAATTCAAATCCTATTTTAATATGGTTGCTTTTAGTTTTTTTAAATAAAATTTTGATTATAAATCAAATAGTAATCATAAAATATGTTAATCAAAATTTTCTATCAATGTTGGCACCTTTAATTTTATATTTTAATTTTTTATAATTTAATCATATTATTCATGTATCTTTAAGTCGTAATTGAAACTTTAGAACTTAAAAAGTATAAAATTAAAATTTATCAAATTAAAATGTGATGACTAAATCTAAAATTATATATCTATATATATACTGTGTAGCACATTTGTAGCCCTGTAGCTATAGGGTAGGAGTTGCACTTGATTTTGTTCCTCCCCGACCAACCGATATAAATATTTAGGGTGAAGTACACAAATGGTCACTAAACTATCTCTAAAAGTATAAAATGATCATTAAATTTTTAAAAATTATATAATGGATATTAAATTTTAGTTTTGGATACAAAATTGTCACTGAGCCGTTAACTGTCATTAAGTGGATGATGTGATAGTTATAGAAATTTGAACAATAAAATATTTAATCTCCATGTTGACACATTCAATCAATTTATTCATAATTTAAACCTCATTATTGATGTCTAAATTAATTGACTGTGTAAGTATTAAAAATTAAATATATTATTATACAAATTTTTGTAACTGTCACGTCTCCCAGTTAACGGCTCAGTGATTATTTTGTAATAAAAACTAAATTTTAATGCCCATTATATAACTTTTGAAAGTTTAGTGACCATTTTATATTTTATGGATAATTTAATGACCATTTGTATACTTTACCCAAATATTTACTTGACAATATATACCATGCACTAAAATTTATATGATCATGAAAATATATGAAGAAAGCACTTGTTTTATGACACAGACAAATCTGGTTTCAAACTCGACCATTACCAAACATCCATCACATTTTTTAGAATTTTTAGGTTGTTTTGATGAGGAAATTCTTGAGTTCGTTTCCCAAAGAAAAAGTTTAGTTAATTAATTTTTTGAACGATTCCTATTTATGGAAGCCGAAGAAAAATTTATTCATAATAAATATTGATCTTACAACTTAAAAAATGTTAACTAAAATTTTTTAACCACGTATTTTAGAAATTATTGACACATTAATCAGCTAGTTTGCGAATTAAAATTCAAAAGCACCTAGCTTCTAGTTACATGCACTGTGCTTTATAGAAACATGACGGAGGATAGAATTAGTTAGTGAAACGGATGTGACTTAATTATGTTGTCTTAAATCACTCTGTCTATGATTTATTCATTTATTTAAGCAAAGGTCGACATATGGCTAATGCTCACGAGAGATGTTCTGGTGGCCGTACTCGGAGGTAAATAAAAGCGCAATAATGTTAAGGGTTATATCTTAATCAATCCAATAATTAAAAATTAACGTAAGCAAACATATCTAAAATAAAAAATAATAAAAGATGGCTCAAGAGTTACTTTTATATGTGTAATAGTTTTAATTTATCGATTTTATTTATATTATTTTTTTATATCCATTTAGCCCATGAACTAATTCAATTGTATCACAGTTGCCCCTTGACCGACAGAAGTCAACGTTCATCGTTACAGAGATGACACGGTGGTCAACTATGCTAATGTGGCAGTCCACGTGTAAAGATGGCGTGACAAAAGGGCAAATTTTATTTTTAACCGAGTTTTAGGATAAAATTGATTTTTTTAGTTGAGTACGAGGGCAAAATTGATTTTTTGGCTTCCGTTAGTCAAGGGACAACTGTGATGCAATTGGAATAGTTCAAGGGCCAAATTGATGCAAAAAATATCATAGGGGTAAAATCAATAAATTGGGAGTACTACATGGACAAAAGTAGCCCTTAAGCCATAAAAGATTAAAAACATTGTCAGAAAATTTGATCAGATGATTTCAAATAAAGCAAATTTATTTTCATTTATTCACTTACCAACAAAATAAGAACCATTTTATGATACCAAAGCAGGTAAAATAAATTTTAATTTAAAATTCTACATGAGACAAATTAAAAAAAAATAGGCCGTAGGGGTAGACTACAAGGGTCAAACTCCTGGTAGTCCCTTGTAGCTTTGCCCTTAGTACTAATACATAATATGTGTAAAGAAAATTACACAACACTTTATATTTAAATTATAAAATTTAAATTTTAAATCTCTAAACTCTGAATCTTAAACTTTAAACCATAAATTCTTACCATAAATTATAATGTCTAAACCTACAATTTAAATCTATAAACTCTAAATTAAATTTATAAACTTTAAATTTAATAAATTTATATAAACTTTAATTTATACTACTTAAATAATATTTTTTCATAATATTAATTAAAAATTAATGTCAAGTTTTATTAGAAAAATATACTCTCTTTATCCCATGTTTTTTGTCTGTTATTCACGAAGCACATAATTTTAGGAGGTCAATTTAACCACATGCCAAGTCATAAATAAAATAAATGAAAAAATTATCCCCTAAAATGTTAAGCTATTATTTATAGCGGAAAACAATAAAAAAAAAGATTTTAACCCAGCTACATAGTTAACGCCAAATTAAATTTCACTAAAATTTTATTTTAATTTTTTTAATAGTCTAAAAGTGATTACAAGGTGATATCTGTTCATACATATTCTTAATCCTTTGAAAATGCACGTATATAATCATTAATTTTATCCGGGGTGTTAACCCGTTTTTACATTTTTGTGAATATTGGAAATAACGAGCCTTTGATTTATTGTATCTATTTTGTTAATATTATTATTATTAGTAGTAGTAGTAACTATGTTTGTTATTATTAAAACTCAAAAGCAAAAAAAAATTATTAATAGTATTGTTTTTTTTTATTGATATCATCTTATTATATGTTATTATGTTTAAAAATCCCAGAATATTACTATTAGTTTGTTATATGTTGCTATATGTTATTATTATTAGTATTGTTGCTATTAGTACTATTATCATTATTGTTATATTTATTATCATTATTTTATTATTCAACAGAAATGGAAAAACAAAAATTAAATAATAAATTAATAAAAGGCCAATTATTTTCATAATAGTCCAATTACAAATTAAAAACCCAAAAAATAAATGTAACACCCCTTCCCGTGACCGTAGACTGATCACGAGTTGGAAATGTCACGACTTTTTAAAATAGTCTTTTAATCCAAAAATCGGGGTAATTTAAAATTTTTGAGACAAATTCCCAAATGGTCACCCATCTTGAAATTTCTCTAATTCAAGCACACTTAATTTTATTTAATTTGAAAATAAAATAATAATTTAATACCCGATAGTAAAACTTTTTACATATATAATATATTCAAATCAAAATATATAATAATAATAAGCAGTATAAACGTTTAACACCTATGGAAGGTTTATAAGCCCATTACATACCCGATTGAAATATTAAATCAAAAAGACAGATTTAGTTAGTACATGCCACTATTTACATTCATAATAAGAATGCCATAAGTATTGAAATAGCCTGTCGATTTATGTCTCCTCACAGAGAAGGTGATGCAAACCTCCACTCCTACTTCCGTTTACCTACGTGTATAACAGAAATACACGCTGAGTATAACTCAGTGAGGCATAAGATGAGTAACATATATAAAATACCTTGTAGTGTATGACACTTTTCAAAAGCATGATAAACTTTTAAATCATATAATCTGTAATGCAGGAATATCTATGTAAGAAAGCATATAATTATCCTATAAAATCATATAGCCCAAGGTAAATATCAAGAGACTAGTAAACGAGTCGTGTACTCCTAGAGTACTAACCACTCCCCTTAGGGATGAGGCGACGGCAACGAGCTCGTAGCAACCCTTAGGTGCAAATGGTAGACACAATTAAGTGTCGGCAGTAGACATATATAAATGCCAACGGTAGACACACAAAGTGTCAGACACGAAAAGTGTCGAACTGTAGATACGATAAGTATCAGTGGTAGACACATAATGTGTCAGTGTAGCTACTAGACTCTTATGGTATACCACAATACTGTCATTCTTGCTATTATACTACCAAGGTCAAACATTTAATACAATTCCTGCAAAATGGCAAGTAATCCAAATACAATTCACACTCTTACATGTTCTATAACTTCATGGTACACATGCCATTTAAAAAACTGTATGAAATAACTCATTATCTGTATATCATGCTATAAAACACGTGTGATCATAAAAATACCACAATCTTTAAATTAGTAAAATAAAGAATCATACCAAAAACATTTCATGCTTTATGAAAATCATTACCTTTTTGGTTGACTTATCTCAAGTCTTCCTATAATATGTATGTTACTAACATACATTTAAAAACATGTATGCACTCACCTTAGCCTTGCAATGTAGTAGCCTTTACTATTCGATATTATTCCCGAAGTGTTTCCTTTATTTTTCTACCGTCACAACTTTGATTTATATCGGAATCTACAATAAAATAACATATACCATTTCAAGTATATGTTAGTACATATTCATACCATATACAATAATGGAAAGTAAATAAAATAACTATCCATTATATAGAAAATTGATCCGATAAAACTTTCTATATTTGAATCGCAATTTCCCATACTTTTCTTTAAATCTCCAACTTTTCCCAAAATTTCTATTTTAGTCCCTAAAGAGTCTTTTAAACTTCCAACCAAAATTTTCAAGTATAAACCTTACATTTCTCATCCTTTACACTTTAGGACCTAAAGTTTAAAAATTTGCACTTTGGTCCCTAAAGTAGCCGAATATTCAATTTAACCCAAAATGTTGATTTAAACTTCAAAATCAACATTTAAATCACTAGACTTAATTTTCCAACATAATATACCTTAAATACAAGCTCAACATCAAATCCCTAAACTTTTCAAAATTTATATTTTAGTACTTCGTGCCATCTAATTAGGGATTTTCATTCCAAACACCTTAAATGAACATATATAACCAATCTTCCTTTAATCATGTTTCAAAATTCCAAACTTTAACATAAACCCTAATTCTTAGTTTTCAAGAACATGATCATTTCTTCATCCAAATAACAAAATCAAGCTTATAAAACATCATTCTCATCATTTCTATCTTCAAAGTAAATTTTTCCATAATTTCCCCTAATTTTCTCAATATTGCCGAAAAGTCCCTAAACAATTTTTCATGGAATTTTCAGCACTTCTAACATAGAAACAACATACAACCTTATTTCCAACATGAACAACCTTTAAAACATAATATTCCAACATGTCCTTCATCCACCCTAATCACTAAACTCAACTTAAGAACATGGAAACCAAGTAAAACTTATACCAAATGATAAAGAATTCGAAGAAGAACAATTTCTTATTTCATATCTTAACCCCAAAACCAATCCAAAAAACTTAAAAATTGAATTGGAATTTTTTTACCCCTTTCTTGGAGCTTCACGGCAAGAGAGAAAGATGGGAGAAATTTCCAACTTTTCTATTTCTTAATTATATGCCAAATGGCATATTAAAACCCTTATTTAAAATAAAAATCATTTTAATAGTCAAATGACTATTTTACCCTTGAATTATAACCAATCGCCTACCAACACTTGCATATTCTTATCCTTAATAATAAAAAATATTCATAAAGTAGGGATGAAAAGACCATTTTGCCCTTAATGCATAAACTTATCTTCAAAAAAAGCCATTTTCGTCTACTACACCAAATACTGCATAGAATCGAATTTAAATCGAATAAAAACGATTCATAAACCACAATATCATATTCTTCAAGTCTTTCTAAGACTTTCATAAAATTTTCACAATTTTTTGAATTCGAATAATCATTCGAACTAATTACCGAAACTTTTCCTTTTTAAAGCTTTTCACACAAATCTCGTATCAAAAATCTAATTCCCACCAAAATTCTTATACCGGGATAAACTATTCATTTTTGACATAAAAATAATGTGGGAAAATTGCCATTTTGGTCCCTAAACTTTTCCTAACTTTTCACTTTAGCCACCAAACTTTAAAATTTTATGTTTTAGTCACTAAACTAAAACCACCAACCTTTGATTCTTTACATTTTAGTCACTAAGCAAATATTGGGGTATTACAATTCTCTTCCCCTTAAGAAAATTCATCCTCGAATTTTCAAAACGTACATGTTTTAAACAAGTGCGGATACTGCTTTTCCATTGCATCATTTGTTTCCCATGTTGCTTCTTCCACTTTGTGATTGCGCCAAAGGACTTTCACCAATGGTATTTTCTTGTTCCTTAATTCTTTGACACCATAAGCTAGTATCTTTACTGGTTTATCCTCGTATGTCAAATCTGATTGCAACTCAATTTCCTCCGGTACAATCACATGTGAGGGATCTTATCTATATCTCTGGAGCATCGAAACATAGAAAACATCATGAATTTTTCTCATCTTCGGTGAAAGAGCTAACTGATATGCCACAGGGCCAACTTTCTTTATAATTTCATATGGTCTTATATACATGGGACTTAGTTTTCCTTTACGACTGAATCTCATTATTTTCTTCCAATAAGAAACTTTCAAGAATACTTTTTCCCCAACTTCAAACTGAATGTCCTATCTTTTCAAATCTGCATAAGATTTCTGTCGATCAGCGGCCTTTTTAAGATTGTCTTGTACAATCTTAACATTTTCCTCCACCTCTTGCAATATATCTGGCTTTATTAACTTGCGATCATGTAACTCAAACCAGTTTAATGGTGATCTGTACTTTCGACCATAAAGAGTTTCATAAGGTGCCATTTGAATACTTGCCTGATAACTATTATTGTAAGCAAATTCTGCTAATGGCAAGTACTTTTCCCATGATCCTTCAAATTTGATTATGCAAGCTCTTAACATATCTTCCAGTATCTGAATTATCCTTTTAGACTGACCATCTGTTTGAGGATGAAATGCAGTACTAATGTTCAATCGTGTCCCCAAAGCTTTATGTAAAACTTTCCAAAATCTTGATATGAACTTTGGATCTCGATATGATACTATGGATATAGGCACTCCATGTAGTCGAACTATTTCCTTGATGTACAGCCCATCATACTTGCTCATTTGATAATCTGCTCTAACTAGTATAAAGTGAGCATATTTAGTTAACCTGTCCACAATTACCCAGATAGAATCTTTCTTTCTGGGAGTCAATGGCAATCCTGTCACAAAATCTATAGTAATTTTATCCCACTTCCACTGCGGAATAGAAATAGGTTGTAAATTTCCTGATGGTACTTGATGTTCAGCTTTCACCTGTTGACAAGTCAAGCACTTAGCAACAAACTCTGATATCATTTTTTTCATACTAGGCCACCAATATCGACTATTCAAATCTTAATATATCTTGTTTCCCCTAATATGCATAGTCAAAGGACTATAGTGTGCCTCAAAAAACAAATCCTATTTCAACTCAGCATCTTCAGGAATATACACTATATCTTTGTAATAGAGACAACCATCAGGTTTAATCTCAAAATTTTTAATTCCACCTGATTCCGCTTGCTTTATCTTGGTTTTGCAATCTTCATCTTGTTGCTGAATTTCTTTAATCTGATCTAATAATGATGATCTCAATTGCAACTCTACCAACAACGAACCATCTGATTTTCTCTTCAACTGAGCATTTAAAGTTCTCAATGCAGCAAATTATTCTCGACTTAAAGCATTTGCTACAACATTAGCTCGGCTTGGATGGTAGTCATTAATCAGGTCATAATCCTTTATTAAATCCAACCACCTTCGTTGCCGTAGGTTTAACTCTTTTTGTGTCATCAAATATTTTAAACTTTTATGATCCGTATAAACGTGACAACGTTCACCATAATGATAATGTCGCCACACTTTTAGAGAAAAAACTACAGTTGTCAGCTCTAAGTCATGAGTCGGATAATTCTTTTCATGCGATTTTAATTGTCGAGAAGAATAAGCAACCACATTTCCATCTTGCATTAATACGCATCCTAATCTATTATGAGATGCATCACTGTACAAAGTAAACTCTTTTCCCGACTCTGGTTGTACCAAAACTAGAGATTCTGTCAAAATTTTCTTTAATTGATTAAAGGTTTCTTGACACTTTTCAGTCCAAACAAATGGAATACCCTTTCTCAATAACTTTTTAAGTGGAGCAGCTATCATCGAAAAGTTTGTCACAAACCTTCGATAATATCTAGCAAGTCCCAAGAAACTACGAACTTCAGTAGTATTCTTATGAACCTTCCACTCCACAATAGATTGTATCTTTTTAGGGTCAACTCTGATTCCTTTAGCTGAAGCAATATGGCCCAAGAAAGCCACTTCGGATAACCAAAACTCACATTTTTGATAGCTTAGCATATAACTTATTTTCTTTCAAAGTCCGTAGTACTATCCTCAAATGTGCATCACGATCTTCTTTAGTGTTCCAGTACACCAATATATCATCAATGAAGACTACGACAAATCGATCAAGATACGGCTGAAATACTCGGTTCATTAAATCCATAAATGCTGCTGGAGCATTTGTAAGGCCAAATGGAATCACTAAAAATTCATAATGCTCGTACCTCGTTCGGAATGCCATTTTCGAAATATCTTCCTCCTTGACTTTCAGTTGATAATAACCAGACCGAAGATCTATCTTAGAAAATACTGCTGCTCCTTTTACTTGATCAAATAAATCTTCTATTCTAGGCAAATGATACTTATTCTTTATAGTCACCTTGTTCAGCTGTCGATAATCAATGTACAGCCGCAACGAATCATCTTTCTTTTTGACAAATAACACCGGAGCTCCCCATGGTGATGTACTAGGACGTATAAATCCTCTATCTAATAACTCCTGCAACTGTGATTTTAACTCCCTCAATTCTGCATGTTCCATTCTATAGGGAGTCATAGATACTAGTTCAGTACCAGGAATAACCTCAATTCCAAACTGTACTTTTCTCTCTAGAGGTAATCCTGGTAACTCTTCCGAAAATACCTTAGGAAAATCCTGAACTGTCGGAATCGAACTGAGGTCATTATTAACCTTCTTAGTATCCACTACATCGGCTAGAAAAACCTCACATCCTTGCTCCAATAGTTTCTTGACTTTAAAGGCCAAAATCATATTCTTTATACATTGAGATCCTTCACCCAACACTATAATCTCTGAGCCATCTGCAGTCTTTAAAATCAACTGCTGTTGGCGACACCTTATTGTAGCATCATAGGCATAAAGCCAATCCATGCCTAAAATAATCTCAAGATCACTAAATGGCAGCTCCAACAAGTTAGCTGGGAATTCAATTCCCTGAACTTTAAGCGGACATTTCTTACTTACTTTTTTTTACCAGAGCACTTTGGCCTAGGGGGTTTATGGCTACCACATCACTCTGAGTTAGTTCTAAAGGAATTCATCTTTCTCTAACTAACTTCGAACTAACATATGAATGTGTAGACCCAGTGTCTATCAAAACAAGAACATGTTTATCATAAAGTTGAAAAGTACCTGTCACAATGTTGGGTTCTTCTCTGTCACCATTGTCATCCTGTGCCCGGATGTGAAATACTTTAGCTGAAGCTCTATCATCTCGGCCCATGGCAGCTTTAGTCTCCTTTTGAGAACCCACTCTAGATGATCCTGCAGATCCATAACCTCTGCTGCTTTGCATTCCAACAGATCTTTCAGTCTGAATCGATCTGTCATCTCGATTTGGGCAATCACGTACAAAATGTCCAGTTTCACCACATCGGAAATAGGCTCTCGTGATCATCCTACATTCTCCATAATGCTTTTGGTTATAAATCTTGCATTGGGGAGGTCATTATTTTTTTCCAAATCCTTTCACTGATGTTGAGGTGTTTTTGGACTTTCTAGTTTGACTTGATTGCCATCGAGGTGCTGAAAATCCAGATATCCCCTGCTGCGAATATCCTTTGCCTCGCTTAGATGATCGCGAAGCAAAAGTTGTTTCAGCACTCATTTTCTGACTTTGTGATTCTTTTCAGCCTTATTTCGGACAATCTCCATTGCTTTAGCTCTATTAACTGCTTCTTGAAAGTCCTTGGGAATAATTGCCACCAGTACCTCTTGGTATCTAGCATCTAATCCACTTATAAAACTATCAATGATGGCTCTCTCATCCGGTAGCAACTCAGAGGCAAAACGACACAATATATTAAACTCACATTCATATTCATCTGTCTCATCTCTTGGATAAATGCATCTCCAATATATTTCTTCCTAAACTCACGGAGGACAAACTGCCAATTCACTTCTTCTCGAACACGAACAATGACATAATTCCACCATACCAGTGCTTGCTCTCTCAATAAGGAGACAACTCCTTCCAGCTTTCATTGATCTTCACACCCAGTCCGAGCCAGCATTGTATGTATGTCATTCAACCAGAAATCTGCCGACATAGGATCCCCATCAATGTTGCCTTTAAAATCAGGAGCTTGCAGCTTCTTCAACTCATTCAGAACATAAATTCGAGGGGGTCTATTATGTATCGCGTCCAAGGCTTGCAGAAATGTACCCTGATCTTGCACCGACATTTCTTGTGCAAGTGCACTAGCCTCGTGTTGAACAGGCTGTTGTACTTCCTCATCTACTTCTGGAGCATTCACAGGCCTCATTTGTTGAGCAGCATGTCAGGATCTGATTCCTTCCGACATCTGTACTCATAACATATACTTAAACTAATAAGCAATTACATCAATCAAACAAGTATCATTTTCAAATAAATACGACATCCTAGTGGCATGTACACACTTTGACACTTTTATGTTCAATTTAACTCCAAAACTGACTAAAACTGTAGCTCTGATACCAATAAATGTAACACCCTCTTCCCGTGACTGTACACTGATCACGAGTTGGAAATGTCGTGACTTTTTAAAATAGTCTTTTAATCCAAAAACTGGGGTAATTTAAATTTTTTGAGACAAATACCCAGATGGTCACCCATCTTGAAATTTCTCTAATTCAAGCACGCTTAACTTTATTTAATTTGGAAATAAAATAATAATTTAATACCCAAAAGTAAAACTTTTTACATAAATAATATATTCATATCAAAATATATAATAATAATAATAATAAGCAGTATAAACGTTTAACACCTATGGAAGGTTTATAAGTCCATTACATACCCGATTGAAATATTAAATCAAAAAGAAAGATTTAGTTAGTACATGCCACTATTTACATTCATAATAAGGATGTCATAAGTATTGAAATAACCTGTCAATTTATGTCTCATCACAGAGAAGGTGATGCAAACCTCCACTCCTACTTCCGTTTACCTACGTGTATAATAGAAATACACGCTGAGTATAGCTCAGTGAGGCATAAGATGAGTAACATATATAAAATACCTTGTAATGTATGATACTTTTCAAAAGCATGATAAACTTTTAAATCATATAATCTGTAATGCAGGAATATCTATGCAAGAAAGCATATAATTATCCTATAAAATCATATAACCCAAGGTAAATATCAAGAGACTAGTAAACGAGTCGTCTACCCCAAGAGTACTAACCACTCCGCTTAGGGATGAGGCGACGGTAACGAGCTCGTAGCAACCCTTAGGTGCAAACGGTAGACATAATTAAGTGTCGGCAGTAGACATATATAAATGCCAACAGTAGACACACAAGGTGTCAGACACGAAAAGTGTCGAACTGTAGATACAATAAGTATCAGCGGTAGACACATAATGTGTCAGTTTAGCTACTAGACTCTTATGGTATAGCACAATACTGTTATTCTTAATATTATACTACCAAGGGCAAACATTTAAGACAATTCCTGCAAAATGGCAAGTAATCCAAATACAATTCATACTCTTACATGTTCTATAACTTCATGGTACACATGCTATTTAAAAAACTGTATGAAATAACTCATTATTTGTATATCATGCTATAAAACATGTGTGATCATAAAAATACCACAATCTTTAAATTAGTAAAATAAAATATCATACCAAAAACATGTCATGCTTTATGAAAATCATTACCTTTTTGGTTGACTTATCTCAAGTCTTCCTATAATATGTATGTTATTAACATACATTTAAAAATATGTATGCACTCACCTTAGCCTTGCAATGTAGTAGCCTTTACTATTTGATATTATTCCTGGAGTGTTTCATTTATTTTTCTACCGTCACAACTTCGATTTATATCGGAATCTACAATAAAATAACATATAACATTTCAAGTATATGCTAGTACATATTCATACCATATAAAGTAATGAAAAGTAAATAAAATAACTATATATTATATAGAAAACTGATCCGATAAAACTTTCTATATTCGAATCGTAATTTCCCATACTTTTCTTTAAATCTCCAACTTTTCCCAAAATTTCTATTTTAGTCCCTAAGGACTCTTTTAAACTTCCAACCAAAATTTTCAAGTCTAAACCTTACATTTCTTATCCTTTACACTTTAGGACCTAAACTTTAAAAATTTGCACTTTGGTCCCTAAAGTAGCCGAATATTCAATTTAACCCAAAAATGCTGATTTAAACTTCAAAATCAACATTTAAATCATTGGACTTAATTTTCCAACATAATATACCTAAAATACAAGCTCAACATCAAATCCCTAAACTTTTCAAATTTTACATTTTGGTCCTTAGTGCCATCTAATTGGGGATTTTCATTCCAAACACCTTAAATCAACATATATAACCAATCTTCCTTCAATCATGTTCCAAAATTCCAAACTTTAACATAAACCCTAATTCTTAGTTTTCAAGAACATGATCATTTCTTCATCCAAATAACAAGATCAAGCTTATAAAACATCATTCTCATCATTTCTATCTTCAAAGTAAATTTTGCAATAATTTCCGCTAATTTTCTCAATATTGCTCAAGAGTCCCTAAATAATTTTTCATGGAATTTTCATCACTTCTAACATAGAAACAACAGCACAACCTTATTTCCAACATGAACAACCTTTAAAACATAATATTCCAACATGTCCTTCATCCACCCTAATCACTAAACTCAACTTAAGAACATGGAAACCAAGTAAAACTTATACCAAATGATAGGGATTTCGATGAAGAACAATTTCTTATTTCATATCTTAACCCCAAAACCAATCCAAAAAGCTTAAAAATTGAATTGAAATTTTCTTACCCCTTTCTTGGAGCTTCACGGCAAGAAAGAAAGATGAGAGAAATTTCCAACTTTTCTATTTCTTAATTATATGCCAAATGGCATATTAAAACCCTTATTTAAAATAAAAATCCTTTTAATGACCAAATGACTATTTTACCCTTGAATTATAACCAATCACCTACCAACACTTGCATATTCTTATCCTTAATAATAAAAAATATTCATAAAGTAGGGATGAAAAGACCATTTTGCCCTTAATGCATCAACTTATCTTAAAAAAAGCCATTTTCATCTACTACACCAAATATTGCATAGAATTTAAATCAAATAAAAACAATTAATAAACCACAATATCATATTCTTCAAGTCTTTCTAAGACTTCCATTTTCATAATTTTCTGAATTCGAATAATTATTCGAACTAATTACCGAAACTTTTTCTTTTTAAAGCTTTTCACACAAATCCCGTATCAAAAATCTGATTCCCACCAAAATTCTTATATCGGATAAACTATTCATTTTTGACATAAAAATAATATGTGAGAAAATTACCATTTTTGGTGCTTGAACTTTTCCCAACTTTTCACTTTAGCCATCAATCTTTAATTTTTTACGTTTTAGTCACTAAACTAAAACCACCAACCTTTGATTCATTACATTTTAGTCACTAAGCAAATATTGGGGTATTACAATAATAAATATTACATATGACCCGTTATGAAGCCCAACTAAACCTAATCTACCGTAATATCTAAAACCCTAATTCTATTATGGTTGATGCACATCTCATCCTGGACCGTTAGATCTGGGAACTTGATCAACGGTCCATATCACATCTTGGAAGGAAACCCTAGAAGCTGCCCATATGCCCTAACACCGCATCATCATAATCGTCAGATCTGGAGATTTGAACGGACGGTCCAGATCGCGCAAGGAAACTTCCAAAACTCAAACGCGCCCACGCGCGGCTTATCACTGCCCCTCACGTGTGCATGTGCCACACGCACTGATGCTCTAGATTTCCACGCGCTCATTGTAACAACTCGTCTGCCTCGCCAGAACCTCTCTCTGGTCCCATCCTCCTCACCAAGCGACCATGACGTTCATGCAACCAAAATAAACAAGCATTAGTAAAAAAAGGACTAATGGCAGAGGCATAAAAAATGGGCAAATATCAGAGAAGTTTAGCGGATCTCAGAGGAAATTGCAACAAGAAAAATTGTTCTTTTTTCTTTCATGTAACACATCGGTTATGAATACCAAAAACAAAAAACATTGTAAAAGACAGAAAAACAATACAACAAAAACCAGAGTTCTTTTGAGGTATTCCCTCTCTTCTTTCATTTTGAAGCATATTCATACTTTTTTAGGGTTTTATTTTTTACCTGGACAGTCGTTTGGCTACCTCCATGTCATTCGTTTTTCTTTCTCTGATGACAAGCCATCGGTCTTTGGACTGCATGTGGTGAGTCAGATGTTCCCCTAAGAAGGGGATTTCAGTTCTGGTTTTCAAAAAGGGGAGGGGCTTTATTTTTTTCAAAAAAGGAGTTTTGATATGCATTTAGAACAAGAAAAAGAGGGTTTTCTAAAGATTTTAGGATTTACCAATGCCGGTGAGCGACGACCGATACGGAGGATTACGACTGTCGACCGTCAGAATCTAGGAATAACGGTGGCCGGTACAGAAGCTTGTGGCTTCGGGATGAACGCACGACGACGTTCATCCGAAGTTGAGAGGATTTTGCCGAATTTGGTAAAGGCTCTCATTTTTTAAAATGATTAGGGCAAAACTTTTACCCAAAATGTTACTTAAATACCGGCCCCAGTTTTAAAAAAGGGTTTCTTACAAAATAAAACCCTCTGTGTCGTCGTAATCACACGCAGAGGGGCTTTCATATTTTAAAATCACATCCCCCATCCCTGTGTTTTTTTAAATGTTGCAATTTCGTCCTTTTTCAAGCTTAATCTGATTTCAAATGGTTTAATCCCTATTTTAGTCCTTAAAACTTCAGATTTTGTTTACTTCAGCCCTAAATCCAGTCTTGAAACCCTAAATTTATCCTTTTCTCATGCATGTTTAATTTTTAGTCCTTTTACTGTTGAGATTTATCTTCTTGCCTTGTTATGATATAGATATATATGATGTGGCTTTGATATATATATATATATGAATGTATATGTTATATTAGAATATAATATATGCTTTTTTCTTTTATATATTATATATTTTTATATGGTATATAGTGTATGGCTTTGATATATATTATACACATGTTTTCTTTATATAATACATAATATATGTTTTTATATGATATAGATATATACATAATATGGTTTTGATGTATACATATTTTATAGATTTCTTTGTAGTATATAGTGTACGATATGAAGTTTGTATTATATATATAAGTGGTTATTGCCGAAGTTAAACTATGTTTATATATATATATAAATGCACATTCATATATACATATATGTATAGTACCGTATTATATGATTTATAGTATAGTTTTCATATGGTATAGTGTTTTAATATTTGGTGGTCGAATCCTTGGCTTGTACATTTATTTCATGCCGTTATTTATTTTTAATATGTTTATGTTTATATGCCATGCCATGTTAAATATTGCATTTGGTTTTTAATTTGTTAATGTGGTGCCCTGTTATTCGGGGGTAAATGCGACCAGTATCAAACGTAGTGATGGTGGTTTTGTAGTTTATTTTCGAATAATGAGGCCCTTAAAATTTACTCCAACGTATAACCGAATTTTTATTTAATCATCACTTTAATTTGAAAAATTCGATATTAACAAAGAGGTAATTATTTATTTTCTTTTTACGGTACCAATTTTTAGGCAGTGTGGGGTGCCAAAACTCTCTCATCCGTAACCGACTCTCGACCGGCTTTCAAACAAATCTCTGGTTTTATGATGTCCGACCTACCCTAGTGGCCGGTGGTGACTCCAAGTTTTATTATTTTCAAAACACTAAGTTTTAAAAGGACTTCCCATTTTCTAAATATTTTCCCAATAACAAAAGGAAATCAAGTACTCATTTTTAGCGATCATTTCGACTTGTTTGAAAAAAATTAGGTCGCTACAGCTGGCAACTCTGCTGGGGACCCAGTTTTGATTTTTAAAACTAAAGTGAGTCATTTTTAAGAAAAATAAAATGTAATTATCGCTTTATTAATATCGGGAGTTGTGAATTAAAGTGATGATTAAATTGATATCCGTTTATAAATGTGAGTTTATTTTAACACATTTAAAATTTGTCATTTAAACATGTCCTTTTAAGTGGGGGAAACGCTAGTGCTTTCGTGTGGATATTGTTCCTCTGTATGGGCCTAGTAAGTACCTTCCGGGCTCGACTACCCTATTTTTTCGTGGGAATATTGTTTTCCCGTACGGACATAGCGAAAGGGTCCCCCTGAATTGAACTCGGTTGAGAGGAACCTATAATGGGTGATGACCAGGGGCCTTGCTACCCTTTAGGAGGGGACAGCGAAGACAGTTCAGGTACTGTTTAGAACCAAAACTGCATGTAGAGAGCATAGAAAACCCACCCCTTTTAGAGCCATGTGGTTAACCTAGGTTATTTGAAAGGATATAAATAAGGTTGCTTTGTTTGATGCTTGATTTAAATTCTTGCTTTATTTTTATATCCGTTTATTTTATCTAGTATTGACTTGTTTCTTTTTTGTCTTATTTTGTTTTGCATATATTTTTCGCATATGCATTGCATATCATGAAGGTGTTGATTCAAATGGTTTGCGAAGTTGAAATCTTTCATCATGGATAAAAGGTACCTCAAGAAGGAAGAAATTAACTCAGACGTTCGACATTGGTCCAAAGTCAACCAAATGGTCCAAATTGATCTATGAGATTTGAAATAGATCTGGGAAGGATGAGACCGACGATTACAAAATTTGTTCCAGGAAAATTATGGTGACATAGCACATTTGATGTATGTCCGAGTCAATCAGCCTTTGCTCCGAGCCATCTTTAAGTTTTGGAATCTCGCCTTCTGTTGCTTCACTTTCAACATGAATGATTTAATGCCTACAGTCGAAGAATATACAACTTTGCTCAATCAGAAGAACATTCATAAAGATTGGATTTATACGAAGCCGTCAAGGTCTCAAAATTACCCTTTGAAGCTCAGAACCTTAGCCGGGATAAGTGAAGATTGGGTCAAAGGTTTGATTCAGGTTTGAGGTGACAGCACTGCTTTTTTATAGGAGTGCATTCGAGATATCATACCAGCACACCCGGATAAGGGTGTGAAGTTGGATTTATTTGCTTTGGGATATACAGTATGATCATTTTCCTTAAAGTTTTGGGTAACATTGATATAGCCATCTTGGACTTATTCGAGTGGTTGAAAAAGAAGGCCAACCCAGTTTCAACAATCTTGACTGAAACTTTTATTTCCTTGAACGCGAGCCGGAAGTATGAAGAAGGGCGTTTTTGAGGATGTGCACAGTTGCTTCAAGTATAGATTCGAAGTCACCTTTGGAAAACACCGACAAAGGGTTCTACCCGGGATATTCTCAAAAGATTTTTCCTATCTAGTGAAAGAATGGTGTGAAAAGCCGGACAAACAGAAATGGAAGGCCATCTTCAAAAATATTCAAGATGAGGACATTGTGTGGAGGGTGCCTTGGCTCGGTAGTGTCCTTCATTTCTTGTATAATTGTGGAGATTATGATTGGTTAATGATGATAGGCTTATATGGTGGAATTGCTTGCGCTCCTCTGTTGGTGTCAAGGCAGTTAGGGTCTCAACAGTTTGTACCTGTCACTGTCGGCTTGAGCACCGCCAGAGTTTCTATTCAAGAATGAGTTTAGGGCAAAGGTTTAAAGTGTTTCTATAGCTTGGGATCACGGCTATCGCATAAAGGTAGAAGAAGACAACAAGTGTATGTTTACTCTAGACTATGCCTTTTGGATGCACAAGAGAGTTAATGACAAGACTCCGAAGCCTGATCAGAGACTGACTATGTCACTTGAAGAGCATTTACGGATGGTTCATTCCGAGGCCGATATCCTAAGAAGCGAGATAGAAGAGGTTAAGATGAGGATGGACGCTTTGCAAATCGAGTACACAAGTGAGCTTTATCAGGTCCGCTTAGATGTCGATGAGCGAGATAGGACTATCAAACAGTTGATGAAGCTCAACACAAATTTGAACAAAAATAATGCTCTCTGCCAAAGTGATACTCTTAAGCTCCAAACTCTGATAGGGAATGCCGATCGAAAGAAGTTCTTGGCGGTGGAAAAAGAAAAAATAATCGGGATACGCTTAGTCGATGAGGAGAGAAAAAAGGTAAGCAAGCACTCGAGAAAGAGGTAGAGAAATGCAAGCAAACCGTCCAAAATGAAAGAAAGATTGCCAGAATAGCCATTCAGCGAGAGAGAGCAAAGGCTAAACAATAAATTGAGAAAGGAAAATAAGTGATGGATGCTACCACGTGGAAGAGAAAATCCCAAGAAAGCAAAAAACCGATTATTTGAGATGCAAGGTCTGTATAACTCTACCCTCGAGAGCTTGAGTCAAAGCCAAGCCTGAAATGTTCAATTAGAAGAAAGGGTTGGGGAGCTAGATCCGTCCCTTCATGAATACCATGCTCGAAATAGCTTTCTTGAGCTTCAAGCTACCCTATAAGAGAACGAAACACTCTGAGCTTAGATTGAGACATTAGAGGCTACAATCCAAGATTACCTCAGAAGAATTGTGGTTCTTGAAGAAGTCGCTGAGGGAAAAGACAATTATTGGTTGTGGCGTCTTCGCGACGCTACTCGCATGATTCAAGATCGAGATCAGTATAACACTGACCTAATGGTGCAAGTGCAAGAAGTCGCCATACACGGAGGAGGCACCCAGGTTCATTCAGCTGCTTAAAGCTATCGAAGAGTTAAGAGTTAGGGCCAGGGCATATCTGTAGGAGTTTATCTATCTTTGTAATGAGAACCTTTTAATCTTCAATGAAAGCTATTCAAGGGTGATCACCAACGGAATCAATGCCTTTATTTGCATACATTCTTGCATTTTATTCATTTATGCATTGTATATCGCATATAATTTGCATTAATTGATTATGTCATGAAATTAATAATGAGAATGTTGTGATAGAATTTGAAAGATAAATTACAATCATTCCACACATATATCGAACCCGTTTACAAATAAGAATCATGGAGGAAAGCTTTGCGAAATTAAAAGCCGATCTTAGAGGTCAGTTAGAGAGAACATAACAAGAATTAAGAGACACCATCATCAAATATTAGCAAGATATGATGAGGGAAATATCTCAAATGATGTAACTTATTTGCGGGAAAGACTTAAGGGGGAAAAGTACCGCTGTAAAACCTACTTAGAACTCGGGAGACCCTTCATATTCTCTAATCTTTAAAAACCCTCTCTTCATTAATCCTACACCGAGCCCCACACAAGGGTATTCTCGTCTCATTAGGTAGGCACCTTTGCTCCACCTCAGCCGAGCGTAACATTTGCATATGTCAAACATATCGAAGATAGCATCCCGGACTTCGACGAATTAGAAAAATTGAACCAAGTGAAGACGGAGTTCTCAAAGCAGTTGGAAGAGACTAGAAAGGATCTTGAAGAAAAATTTTGGGTAAAAGAGGATGAGTATGGTTCTTACGGGCTAAACACTAGAGATCTTAGTCTAGTCCCTAATGTATAAATCTCGTACAAGTTTAAGACCCCAGAATTTGAAAAGTTCGATATGACCACTTGCCCCACCGCGCATATAACCATGTTCTGTCGCAAAATAGACAGGTTTACTGATAATGAGAAGTTGTTAATATACTATTTCCAAGACAGTCTTGTGGGACCTACCACGAGGTAGTATAACCAATTGACACGAGCTTAGATAAAGTCATGGAAGGATTTGGCCAAGGCTTTTACCGACCAATATAAGCACATCACTGATATGGTTTCCAATCAGCTCCTATTGCAAGGGATGGAGCAAAGACGTAACGAGAGCCTGTGTGAATATGCTCAGAGGTGACGTGACATAGTGGCGCAAGTTCAACCTCCTCTTCGTGAGAATTAGATTTCTCCTATGTTCGTCGACACGCTGAAAGGGACACTCTATGATCGTTTGCTCAGTAACCCTATTAGCAATTTTGCCGACATGGTAATGACCGACGAACGTATTGAAGCAGCCATCAAAAGTAGGAGAATTGACGGAGAAGAACCGTCGCGCAAACACTTCAAGAAGAAAGACCATGAAGTTAACAACACAAACACCTATGAGGCTATCAAGAACCTCACCATAACTCAGCCCCAAGCTTCTATCGAGAACCCCTAAAAGTTTTAATAGAATAGAAGATCGGGGGCCCAAGAAAGAAAACAAGAGTAAGTCTTTCACTCCGCTACCGATTTCCTACAAGGAACTCTACTCACAATTGTACAAGGCAGATCTAGTTCGGCCTTATCATGTGACCCCTTTCAACCCGCCTTATCCAGCATGGTATGACCCCAAGGCACATTGTGATTACCATGTCGATGTTCCAGGGTATTCAACTGAGAATTGTGTGGCGTTCAAGAAGTTCATTCAGAATTTGATCAAGACCGGAGTATTACAATTGAGGGAACCAAGTACCGCCAACAACCCCTTACCAAATCATGAGGTCATGGTGTAAATGCTCTTGAAGAATGATATGTTAAAAGAGCAAAGGAGGGTATGTCCGAAGTGAAGTCATCATTGAGATAGGTTTTTTATCAGTTGTGCATGGCATCTCATTGACCGAGGAATGATGATCACAAAGAAAAGTTGTGGCCCTATTGTGAGTACCATTAGTCAATGGATCATGAGATACAAGACTGCGAGGAGTTCCGTCAGGTGGTTCAGCAATTGATAGACAATAAAGAGATTGAATTCTTTGAGAAAGAAGAAAGAAGTAGTGAGTCAGAAGTTTACACGTTGGATGGTCCAGATACCAAGTACAATGTAAGAAGGTCGTTTGTCCTTGGCCTCAAACCAAGTCAAGAAAACACACCACGGGAAGAGGGTCCTATGGTGGCCCCTAAAATTATAATCTCTGTCCCAACATCCTTTCCCTTCAAGGATACCCAGATGATTCTGTGGAGCTACACCGCCAGTGTCTCAATACCAGGATGTTCAAGTTCGCAAGAAGGAGAGAAGCCAGTTGCGAAAGTAAAGTTCGGCAGAGAGGAGCCAATGAAAGCAAACCCCAAAGGGATAAACGATGTGGGGCATTTTACGAGGAGCGGTCGGTGTTATGCTCTAGAAACTTTAAAGACAATATAAGAGCCGAGGGGTAAAGGCAAGGTAACCGAGTCTGAACCCGCAAAGATATTTGGAGAATAGCCTCCCCCAAAAATTAATGAGCCGGTAACTGAGGTTCAAGCCCAATAATTTTTTAGATTCTTAAAGCACGATGAGTACAGTGTGGTAGATTAACTCAGAAAGTAGCCAGCCTAAATTTCAGTGCTCGACCTCAAGTTAAATTCAAAAAAACACCGCGAAGCACTGTTAAAGGTCTTGAATAAAACTTTTGTTGAAAGTAATATTTCAGTTGGCAAGCTAGATAGAATAATTGGCCATATCACCGCTAATAATTACATCACCTTTAACGATGATGAGATACTGGAAGGAGGTATAGGGTCCACCAAGGCCTTAAACATTACCACTCACTGCAAATGCCATGTGCTGCCATGAGTGTTCATTGACAATGGCTCTGCCTTGAATGTTATGCCTTTAGCTACTCTGCAATGCCTAACAATCGACAGCTCGCACATAAAACTATGCCAGAATATTGTACGAGCATTTGATAAAACCCAACGAAAAGTAGTCGGGAGGATTGAAGTACCCCTGCTTATTGGTCCAAGCAAATACACTATGGATTTTGTGGTTATAGACATGCGACCATCCTATAATTATCTGTTAGAAAGACCGTGGATCCATTATACCAGAGTTGTTCCTTCCTCTTTGCATCAGAAATTAAAGTTTGTTATCGAAGAAAAACTAGTAGCAGTTAACGCCGAGCAAGACGTCGTGGCTTCGGTAACTTCTGATGCGCCAAACATTTCGATCGATGAAGAGGCAATAGAATGTGCCTTTAGGGCATTGGAGTTCGTCAACACCACTTTTGTTGCTGAAGGGAACATGATTTCATGCTCGAGACTATAAAACTGTACTAAGATGGTGGTGTCAGAAACGCTAGGAAGAGGAACGAAAAAGGGAAGAGGCTTGGGAAGGAATTTGCAAGGACGTCTACGACCTATAAGTGTTATCCACAAGCATGACCGTTTTGGGCTCGGGTATAAGCCTAACTTTTTACAAAAGAAACAAGAGTGGAAGAAAAGAGAAGAATAACAGAAGGCCCGACTTAGAGGAGAGGATATTCCGTAGGCTTTCATTACTTATGCAGATCTCAAGAATGTTTTTGTATTTGGCAAAATCGTGAATCTCGAGCTGAAAGTCCAAGAAGCCAACCAAGAGAATGAGAAGATCCTCAATAAAGAGTTGAGCTGTGAAGCTTTGGAGGGGATGGATGTCAATGTGATCTCTGAGGGTGACCAGACTGTCCAGCCTTTGGCCAAGACCCGCTCGTGCCTCCCGTGAGAGAAGTCGACAATTGGACCAGTATGGATCTGCCTGTAGTTTTTAGGATAAAATCAGAGTAATGCTCAGAACCACCATGTTGCTTTTGCCCGAGAGCAATAGGGATCATTTGTAAAATGGCTACTATGTCAACTCTATTTCGCTTTCAATGAAAATGATGCTTTCCGTTTATTTCTCAAATGGCTAACATAACATTCATTTCATTCATTCATTATTAATTTATTTTATAAACTATTTCTATTCCCAATATATACTTTTAAATTCGTGCAGGCCCCTTAACATTAACTGTATGAATGATTCTGAATCTAATCCTGGGGTAGATTTTGAACAACCCATGTGTTTAACTGAAATTGATGAAGAGGAAGATAAAGTAGAATATGAGGTCCCGGATGAATTGTTGAGACTGTTGGCAAGTGAAGAAAAATAGATTTTGCCACATCAAGAAGAGTTAGAAGTCTTGAATTTGGAATCAACGAAGAGAGGAAAGAGGTGAATATTGGTACTACTTTATCATCAAAGGTTAGACGAGACTTGGTGGAGCTGCTCTTAGAATTCAAAGATGTATTTGCATGGATATACCAAAATATGTCGGGTTTAAACATATATATTGTGGTGCACAAGCTTCCTATAAGGCCAGAATGCAAGCCCATCCAACAAAAGCTTCGAAGAATAAGACCTGACATGTTGCTAAAGGTTAGAGAAGAAGTAAAGAAACAGTTTGAGGCTGGATTTTCGAAAGTCACCAAGTACCCGTAGTGGATAGCCAATATAGTCCCAGTACCCAAAAAGGACGAAAAAGTGCGTACGTTTTTAGATTATAGGGACCTCAACAAAGCAAGTCCTAAAGATAATTTCCCTCTGCCTCACATTGATACTCTAGTTAACAATACTACGGGGCACTCTTGGTTTTCCTTCATGGATGGCTTTTCCGAATATAATCAGATTAAAATGCACCATGATGATATGGAAAAGACCACTTTTGTGACCATGTTGGGCAAATTTTGATATAAACTAATACATTTCGGGTTAAAGAATGTCGGGGAAACCTATCAAAGAGCCATGGTGACCTTGTTCTATGACATAATGCATAATGAGATTGAGGTGTACGTGGATGACATGATAGCCAAGTCTCAGACCGAAGAAGAGCATATCCAGAATTTGCAGAAACTATTCCAAAGGTTGATGAAGTACCAGTTGAAGCTCAACCCAGCCAAGTGCACATTTACAGTTACGTCTGAGAAGCTATTAGGTTTTGTGGTTAGCCGAAAGAGAAGAGAGATTGACCCAATAAGGTGAAAGCAATTCAGGATCTCCCACCTCTTTAAGCTCAAAAAAAGTTTGGGGATTCTTGAGGAGGTTAAATTACATATCTCAGTTCATCTCCAAGTTGATCGATAAGTGTGACCCTATCTTTAGACTGCTCCGAAAGAATAATTCGAGAGTATGGGATAAAGATTGTCAAGAAGCCCTAGAAAAGATTAATAAGTATTTGACCAATGCCTCAATCTTAGAAGCACCAGTACCTGACAGGCCATTAATTCTGTACTTAACCATATTTGATAATTCGATGGGATATGTGCTAGGGCAGCATGATGAGTCGGGCAAGAAAGAAAGGGTCGTTTATCACTTGAGCAAGAAGTTCACCGAGTGTGAATCGCAGTACCCATTGATCCAAAAGCTATGTTGTGCCTTAGTGTGGGCTACTAAGCGACTCAGACAATACATGTTGTATCACACTACTTGCTTAATTTCCCGAATAGATTCACTAAAGTTTCTAATAGAGGCACATGCACTAACTGAAAGAATGCTAGTTGGAAAATGCTGCTGTCTGAATTTGATATCGTTTACGTAAGCCAGAAAGCGATAAAGGGAAGCATGGTGGCAGATTTTTTGGCTAGCCACACTTTAGATGACTATGAGCCGTTGGATTTTAGTTTTTAGGATGAAGATCTGATCGGTGCTTTATTTGAGGAGAAGCCCACCAATGAATCTTGGAAGCTCTATTTTGATGGAGTATTCAATGCCCTATTCCATGGAATAGGGGTCGTGTTAATTTCTCCTGAAGAGGTCTACTATCCCTTTACAAGTAGGTTGGAATTCTTCTATACCAACAATATAGCCTAGTATGAGGCATGTGTCATGGGACTTCGGGCGACCATAGAAAGAAAAATCAAGGTGCTTCAAGTCTTTAAGGATTCATCTTTGGTGATCTACCAGCTTCGGAAAGAATGAGAGACAGGAGATCAGAAGCTATTCAAGTACTATGATTTGATCCAAGAGTTGGCTAAAAATTTTAAAGAAAGCAGCTTTGCTTATTTACCAAGAGAAGATAATCAGATGGCTAACGCCCTAACGACTATGGTTGCCATGTTTGAGGCAAGCCTAAAGGCCGAAATGAAGCCAATTGAGATGCAGATTTTTGAGGTAACAGCCCACTACTATAATTTGAAAGAGGAGGAAGATGGAAACCCATAGTACTACGATATCCTTCAATACATCAAGTTTTAGGTCTACCCAAAAGAGGCCAACGATAACAAAAAAAGGACCATTAGAAGGTTGACGTTAGGGTATGTCCTTGACGGGGAGGTTCTATACAAGAGAAGTAAGGATCAAATATTATTGAGATGTGTTAGCGCTCGAGAGGCTAAGACTATCTTAGCTGAGGTACACGATGGTTTATGCGGGACCCAGGTTAACAGATTCTCAATGGCTAGAAAGATCATGCGATTTGGGTGTTTCTGGTCTACCATGGAAGAAGATTGTATCAAATATAGAAAGAAATGTCACAAATGTCAGATCTATGCCGATAACAGTCTCCGCTAGTGTCACTCCACACCATGAATTCACCATGGCCTTTTGCTGCTTGGGGCATGGATGTCATCGGTTAAATACACCCGAAAGCTTCTAATAGGCACTGTTTCATCCTAGTAGCCATTGATTACTTCACCAAATAGGTGGAAACCACCTCTTACTTTAACATTACAAGAGCAACCGTATGTAAATTCTTGAAGAAGGAAATTATTTGTCGTTACAGTTTGCCAGAAAAAATCATTACTGATAATGCTTCTAATTTAAACAACAAGATGATGATTGAAGTATGTGAACAATTTAAGATTGTGCATCACAATTCTACTGCTTATCATCCCAAGATGAATAGGGAGTAGAAGCAGCAAACAAGAATATCAAGAAGATCATAGCCAAGATTACCGACACTTTCAAGGATTGGCATGAGAAGCTGCCCTTTGCACTGTTCACTTACCGAACATTCGTAATGACTTTCATAGGGGCAACGTCATATTCTTTGGTCTATGGTATAGAAGCGATATTACCTATTGAGGTAGAGATTCCATCACTTAGAATTTTGAATGAGACGAAATTGGATGATGCCGAATGGATGCAAGCAAGGATTGATTAGTTGAACCTCTTGAGGAGAAGAGATTAAGAGCCATATGTCATGGCCAAATGTATCAGAAGAGGATTATACATGCTTACAACAAGAAGGTTAGCCCGAGAGAGTTCAAATAGGGGGATCTGGTGCTCAAGAAGATTTTGCCAATTTAAAAAGATTTCTGGGAAAAATGGATGCCTAACTGGGAAGGGCCTTGTGTTGTTAAAAAGGCCTTCTCCAGGGGAACATTAATTCTAGCGGAGATGGATGAGAAAGAATTAAGCAATCTTATAAATTCAGACTTCGTTAAGAAGTACTACGCTTAAAAAAAAGGAAAAAAAACAGAGTGAAAACCTGTAAAGGGAGCTTCGCAAAATAAAATACCTACAGTGAAAACCCAGAAGGCCCTCTCATGCATAAAAAAAGAAAAAAAAAGAAAAAAAAATGAGGGTTCAAGATAGAAACTCATAAACGCGCATCTTGAGACCGAATGAGGATCTGAATTGGAAATCTAAAAAGGACGGTTCAGATAAATTTTGAGGTTCAGTATTTGATTGATAGGCTCTATTCTAGTTCAGGGGCCCCACTTCAATTTATGGGGGAATCCCTTTAGTTATCAGAAATTTTAGTCTAGGGCGGGTAGTGAGAGATCTATCACGGTCGATGGGCTCTCGCATCATTCATACAATCGATGCTCGGGGATGTTGCACCCTGTATTACTTATATCTTTTTCATTTTCTCATGTTTACCATGACTTTCAAATTATTCCAACATCTCTTATATTAATGAAATTTTATTTCTTTCCCTTCCTTTGTTTATATCATGAGCATCCTACAAATATATTAACATAGATTATTGAAAAACAAAGGATTTCTTGGCATTACTATGATTTAACCCATTAAGTACAGGTTGTTCCAAGACAGAAATCGATTCCGTCAAAAGGAGTCTGCCAAAGTCAAGGCTAAAAGACATGGCATGCAAAGTTAACAAGACTTGCCAAAAAGATAATGAATGTCCTCCGTATTAAAGTCTAAGACGGAAGAGCCAGTGGCAAAAACCTGAAATGAAGCCCAAAAAAAAGAAAAAAAGAAAAAAAAGAAAAAAGAAAAAGAAAAGAAATAAAGAAAGAAAGAAGAAAAGAAAGAAAGAAAAAAGAAAAGAAAAGAAAAGAAAAAAAGAAAAAAATCTCAATCAAAGTGAAAACCCGAAAAGGTGCTTTGAAAAAAAAAGGCAAAAAGTAAAAAATCGAAAAGACGCTCTAAAAGAGTATCTAAGGAAAACCGAATGGACGCTTTAGAGAAAAGTTTTGGAAGAATATGAGGGTCAAACGAGGGCTGAGTTTTGACACAAAGAGAGACAAAAAATATGCAAAGATGAAGAAGAAAGCGAAAGAAAGCCAAAACAAGACGCCAAGAAAGAAGGCATTCGAACATTGACTAAATTTTATTTGTCATGCATCGTGAATAGTTAGGTATCCCTAAGGTAGGAGCATGCTAACTAGCATCATCAAATCATTGTGTCTGTTTCTTTTAGGTATTTGAAAAAAACAGAAAGTGGATCCTATGTTCCAAGAAAGAATAAGTAAATACCAACACAAAGTCAAAGATCCTTGAGAAGTTTTCCAATCTTCAGCTATTTGGGAGCTACTCCATGGCAAGGCGATAAAAATCGAGGGCATTCTGGCAGTCTCTAAGCGAGATATTATTTAGTGTCAAGACGACCAAAAATCGGGACATCATCTGTAGGATCCTCAAGGCAAGAAACCACTCCATGCCAAGGTGATAAAGATCGAGGGCATTCTGGCAGTCTCTAAACAAGATATCATTCGGTGTCAAGACAACCAGAAATCGAGACATCATTTGTGGGATCCTCAAGGTGAGAAACCACTCCATGCCATGGCGATAAAGATCGAGGGCATTCCGACAGTCTCCAAACGAGATATCATTCAGCGTCAAGACGACCAGAAATCGAGAAATCATATGTTTGGATCCTCAATGAGAGGTACCACTATGTGCTAAGGCGATCGAGGATTGAGGCATCACTTCAGGGACCTTATTTCTTTAGGCCTTACATGGGAAGAATTCGAAGTTCTAGAATTTCTGAAAGAGAAAGGGCAAATGGTTCTATATAGGAAGGACTTGCAGCTCAGAATCTTCAGATAGGGAAGTCGGATAAAATTAGTGTTTATGGTCTTTGATTTATTCTTGTTTTACAAGGATAATCAAAGAGGGGCAGCTGTAATCACTAATTTTATCCGGGGTGTTAACTCGGTTTTACATTTTTGTGAATATTGAAAATAACGGGCCTTTGATTTATTGTATCTATTTTGTTAATACTATATGTCGTATTATTATTAGTAGTAACTATGTTTGTTATTATTAAAACTCAAAAGAAAAAAAAAAGATTATTAATAGTATTATTATATTCTTATTGATATCATCTTATTATATGTTATTATGTTTAAAAATCCTAAAATATTACTATTAGTTTGTTATATGTTGCTATATGTTATTGTAATTTGTTATTATTATTAGTATTGTTGTTATTAGTATTATTATTATTATTATTATTATTATCGTTATATTTATTATTATTATTATTATTTTATTATCATTATGTTAGGTTATATTATTATTAAACAGAAATGGAGAAGCAAAAATTAAATAATTAAATTAATAAAAGCCCAATTGTTTTCATAACAATCCAATTACAAAATTAAAACCCAAAAATTAATAAATATTACATATGACCCGTTATGAAGCCTAACTAAACCTAATCTACCCTAGTATCTAAAACCCTAATTCTATTGTGGTTGATGCGCAGCTCATCTTGGACCGTTAGATTTGGGAACTTGATCAACGGTCCAGATCATATCTTGGAAGGAAACCCTAGCAGCTGCCCATCTGCCTCAGCGCCGCATCATTATAACCGTCAGATCTGGAGATTTGAACGGACGGTCCAAATTACACAAGGAATCTTTCGGAACTCCCACGCGCCCACGCGCGGCTTATCATTTTCCCTTACACGCGCGTGTGCCACACGCACTGACGCTCCAGATCTCTGCGCGCTCCTTCTGACGACTCATCTGCCTCGCCAAAACCTCTCTCTGGTCCCCTCCTCCTTACCAAGCGGCCACGACGTTCATGCAACCAAAATAAACAAGCATTAGTAAAAAAGGACTAAGGGCAGATGCATCAAAAATGGGCAAATATCAGAGGAGTTCGGCGGATCTCAGAGGAAATTGCAACAACAAAAATTGTTCTTTTTTCTTTCATGTAACACATCGGTTATAAAAAAAAACATTGTAAAAGACAGAAAAACAATACAAAAAATACAGTTATTTTGAGGTATTCCTTCTCTTCTTTCATTTCGAAGCATATTCATACTTTTTTAAGGTTTTGTTTTTTACCTGGACAGTCATTTGGTTACCTCCGTATCAGTCATTTTTTCTCCGATGATAAGCCCTCGTTCTTTGGACTGCATGTGCTGAGTCGGATGTTCCCCTAAGAAGGGGATTTCGGTTCTGGTTTTCAAAAAGGGGAGGGTCTTTAATTTTTTTAAAAAAATGAGTTTGGATCTGCATTTAGAACAAGAAAATGAAGGTTTTCTAAAGCTTTTAAGATTCACCAGCGTCGGTGAGCGGCGGCCGATGCTGCAGATTATGACGGTCGACCGTCGAAATATGGGGATAGCGGCGGTCGATATGGCGGCTTCTGGCTTCGAGATGAACGCACGACGGCGTTCATCCAAATTTGAGAGGATTTTGCCGAATTTGGTAAAAGCTCTCATTTTTTTAAAAATGATTTGGGCAAAATTTTTACCCAAAATGTTACTTAAATACCGGGTCCTGTTTTAAAAAAAGGGTTTTTTACAAAATAAAACCCTCTGTGTCTCTGTAACCACGCGCGGAGGGGCTTCTGCATTTTAAAATTATATCCCCCATCCCTGTGTCTTTTTTTAATGTTGAAATTTCATCCTTTTTCAAGCTTAATCTGATTTCAAATGGTTTAATCCCTATTTTGGTCCTTAAAACTTTAGATTTTGTTTACTTCAACCCTAAATCTAGTCTTGAAACCCTAAATTTATCATTTTCTCATGCATATTTAATTTTCAGTCCTTTTACTGTTGAGATTTATCTTCTTGCCTTGTTATGATATAAATATTTATGATGTGGCTTTGATATATATATATATATGTTATATTAGAATATAATATATGTTTTTTTTCCTTTATATAATATATATTTTTATATGGTATATAGTGTATGGTTTTGATATATATATTATACACATGTTTTCTTTATATAATACATAAAATATGTTTTTATATGATATAGATATATACATAATATGGTTTTGATGTATACATATTTTATAGATTTCTTTGTAGTATATAGTGTACGATATGAAGTTTGTATTATATATATATATATATATATATATATATATATATGTGTGTGTGTGTATAAACGTGGTTATTGCCGAAGTTAAACTATGTATATATAAATGCATATTCGTATATACATATATGTATAGTACCTTATATGATTTATAGTATAGTTTTCATATGGTATAGTGTTTTAATATTTGGTGGTTGAATCCTTGGCTTGTACATTTATTTCATGCCGTTATTTATTTTTAATATGTTTATGTTTATATGTCATGCCAATATTGCATTTGGCATTTAATTTATTAATGCGGTGCCTTGTTATTCGGGGTAAATGCGGCCAGCATCAAACGTAGTGATTGTGGTTTTGCAGTTTATTTTCGAATAACGGTACTCTTAAAATTTACTCGCACGTATAACCGGATTTAAATTTAATCGTCACTTTAATTTGGAAAATTTGATGTTAACAAAGCGGTAATTATTTATTTTCTTTTTACGGTACTAATTTTTGGACGGTGTGGGGTGCCAAAACTCTCTCATTCGTAACCGACTCTCGAACCGGCTTTCAAACGAATCTCTAGTTTTATGGTGTCCGGCCTACACTAGCGGCTGGTGGCGACTCCAAATTTTATTATTTTCAGAACACAAAATTTTAAAAGAGCTCTCCATTTTCTAAATATTTTCCCAATAACAAAAGGAAATCAAGTACTCCTTTTTTAGCGACCATTTCGACTTGTTTGAAAAAAATTAAGTCGCTACAACATACGCCATGTAGACAAAATAATTTGAACCCGTGTCTAAATTTTTAACATAAAAAGTTTTGTCAAAATTTCAGCTAAAAATTTCGCACTAAATTTTATGCTACCATTTAAAATATTTTTTATTATTTTTACACCACTTAACAAAATTGAAATGTGTAAAGGGTAAAAAAGAATTATAAGTATTATTATTTTTTGATTTTTTAATAAAATAATTTTAAAAATTAAAAGGACCATTTTAAATAGGACGAAAAAAAATATATTAGAGAAAGTGGTGGGTCACGAAGGCTTTGAGTGGTGGGGTGTAATATCAGAAATGAAAAAAGAAAAGGCAGAAGAAAGATGGGTAAATGATAGAGGGGCTTTCAAATCCCTGGCAAATCAAGTTCTAATATGCAACGCACATAAGTCACATTATACAGGGAGCATAATATGTCCACTCGGACCGACCTTTCCCTGCCAGAAATAAGAACCATGATAACCCCCACATTTTTCCTTCGCCATTTCTCTCCCTTTCCACTCACCTGTTACTTCACCCACAGTATCCTCCTCTCTAACTCCCTCCCCCATGAAAAGACCTCCCCAACTCCCTCCACAACAACAACAGCAACTGTTACGATAGTTTTTTGGAATTAATGACGAATATATAATTTTATGTCAGAGAATATAAACTATCAAGAGATAATGTCAGAAATTTAGGGTTATAAAATTTTAAATGAGGGTAAATTTAAATCATTAATAAAAAATATAAATTATATAAAAATAAAATTTTTTAGAAAATGCGACTACCCCTCCAACATCGTCTCTATCAATCCCTACACCAACTACTTGAAGAAAGCAACGTGAAGATCTTATTCTCCGTAAAGTTGTAACTTCCGTTTGCACTTTGCAGTATTTTAATCTCATCATTAGCCACAAAGATAAACTAAGCTTGTGCCGGAGGATGATTGCTTAGCTTTGCTAATTCTGGCTTTCCCCTCCTTTAAACTGTTGAGTTTTGAAGGAATGTTATTTCTCTTATATTACAAGGCAACATGATTACCTTGTGAATAAACAAACATATCCCTTACCAGTTATCATGTGAAGAGATTGTTTGGATTAAAAATATAAGATTATATTTCGTAATAAAATTACAAGAATGTAAAATTACAAGATAAAATATCCAATGTATTATATTATTTTTATTTTATTTGACTAAAATGTAAGATTTAGTTGTATGGTTAAGATGATGTAAGATTATTCAGAGATGCATTTTATTAAAGCGTTATTGTCATTGAAATCTTTTTTTTAAACAAATTTAGTTCCTTCAATATGTTTTAGTATTAATTTCCATAAAATTATGATAAATTATTATACTTTTTATTTATATATTAATAAGTAAATATATAAGATTGGACTAAATTTATAAATAACAATTCATGAAAAGTGATTGTATCACCCACCATAATTATAATTAATTATAATTATAATTACAATTAATATACTAATAAATAAATCAATAGTGTAAATATAATAATTTTAATTATCTTTAATGCATCACATCTATTGTTTCACTGTTAAAAAGAATTATATATTTTTTAATAAAATAGAAGGCCTAAACCACTACATTAGGTACACTGTATACGGACATAAGGGGGGCAGAGATTATGAGCTCGACGAGACCATGGGAAGGATCAACGAAACCTTCTATAATCCCATTCGAGGGGGCGTCAAGTTTTGCCAAGTGATTACGCTTAAATTTTATTTAAGAATAAAATGATTAAATGATTAAAATAATAAAAACAACGAGTAAATTGATCAAAAATTTAAATTTATGCTTGTAATATATAATTATCCAAAGAATAGGTAATAATAAAATTATATTTTATATTACCAACAATCAAATTGTCTAATGAGATTAGTCATTAGTTTTTTAATCAATGTCAAATGTTTAAATTCTGATATTGTAAATAAAGAAAAAGGATGAGTTTATCATGCTCGACGAACATCGTTAAACACCACTAACACAGAACATCGCTGAACACCACTAATTTGATTAATAAAGATTAAAAATCTCAATGACTCAACATATAATTATAAATTATTTAAAATAAATTTTCAATTAAATTATTTTCTATATATATTATTGGTTTTAATTTTTTTAAATAATTAGATCAAATACCAACTTTAGTCAATTAAAAAAGAAAAAAACTAAAATTGAAACCTGAAATCTGAAGCCCGAAACCCGAAACTCTAAACCCTAAACTAGAAAACCAAAAACCCTAAACTTAAAACTTAAAACACTAAACCCTAAACTCAAAACCTAAAAACTTAAACATTGAACCCTAAAGCCCAACCCCAATGTTTGAATTTAGGGTTTGTAGTTCATGGTTTTAGATTTAGGTTTATGGTTTTAAGTTTAGGATTTTGGGTTTAGGGTTTTAGGTTTCGTGTTTTGGGTTTTATGATTTATTGTTTTGGATTTAGGGTTTTTTATTTTTTAAATTGACTAAGGTTGATATTTGATCCAATTATTTAAAAAAATTAAAAAATATAATATTTACAGAAAATAATTTAATTGAAATTTTATTTTAAATGATTTATAATTATATGTTGAGCCCTTGAGATTTTTAATCTTTATTAATCAATTTAAAGGTGTTCAGCAATGTTCAACATTAGTAGTGTTCAGCGGTGTTCGTCGAGCATGGTAGAATTTTCCTAAAAAACTAATTTAAGATGATTGCTCCCATGATAAACTTCTTCAATATCTTATCCAGATTAATCAATCAATAAATTAGATATCAATAATTATAAAAAAATCTACTGCCTATAATTGAAGTGTTAAGAACCAAACAATATAACTATGGAAAATTCTACCACGACGAACACTGCTGAACACCACTAAAACTGAACATCGCTGAACACCATTAAATTGATTAATAAAAATTAAAAATTTCAAGGACTAAACATATAATTATAAATTATTTAAAATAAAATTTCAATTAAATTATTTTTTATAAATATTATATATTTTTTTAATTTTTTAAATAATTGGATCAAATATCAACCTTAGTCAATTTAAAAATAAAAAACCCTAAACCCTAAAACCTAAACCCTAAATTTGAACATTGGGTTTAGGCTTTATGGTTTAGTGTTTGGGGTTTTGGGTTTTGATTTTTATTTTTTTAAAATGACTAAGGTTGATATTTAATCCAATTATTTAAAAAAGATTAAAAATATAATGTATATGAAAAATAATTTAATTGAAATTTTATTTTAATAATTTATAATTATATGTTGAGTCCTTGAGATTTTTAATATTTATTAATCAATTTAATGGTGTTTAGAGATGTTCAGCGTTAGTAGTGCTCAGCGGTGTTCGTTGAACGTGTTAGACTCATCGTATAACTATAATATAATATTCGGATAACCTAATTCTTAAGGCATGCGTTTTTATTCACTATTTCGTAGAGAACATTAATGCGGCCATTGTAGACGGTCGGATGAAAACGTATCTTATCTGTTCATTTTTCTTTTCCTAGGAGAGAATACCGCACGAGAGATGAAAAAGGTGCGGGCGAATTGAAACTAAAGATGTCTGGTACAAAGTCAAAGGATAATGAGAAGAAAAAGGACATTTGCAAAATTCGAGCTGCCCCACAATGGAAGCATATACCATGTTGCCTGGTCATGTCGTGCTTCAGCTACTGTGAAACCAATTGGATTCGAACCATGAAAAGCAAACAACACATTGAAAATCAATTGGATCACTGTAATCTATAGTTAGAGGAATATATTATAACTTCTTTCCTCTTGTTTATTGCATTGCCCCACAGTGGTTGTGTCTGTCCAAGTGGTGCCCATGGTAGTGGAAACTAATTTTCTTTTTCCCAAGTAACAATTTACGTACAACACTATTCCTGGTAATAAATTTCTGTAATATTTAATCTGAATACAAATAATCCGAGAAGAGTCTGGTGGCAATAGAAAACCATTGATTTCGGTTTTATTGGGAAGGAACATGTGAACGGCAAATGAAGCCAAAAATGCTTTTCAATTAGACAATTGTACACAGTTTTATTTTCTAAGGTTAAAATCAATGTAACGAGTAAGAGAAGTTAACTCTAGAAGGTGAATGCCCCCACTGAGCCTCTGCTCAACAATGATTGCAAAATTTGTCATATATTCCTCAGCCATATCTACAACGACAGCATTCCAACGTAGATTCTGGATTTATTCCAATTCGTCCTGTAGTTTTAGGATTAGATATTCTTACGGTGCGATTAAAATGAGGCGATCTTATATAAATTCTTACTCAATTGGTAAGAATTTATATAATTACACAAATTCTTATCCAAATAATAATAATTTAGGTTATAATATAAGAATTTGTACAGCTATATAAATTCTTACCTAAAATAAAATCTACATAAATTCTTACCCAATTAGTATAAATTTATGTAGTTATACAAATCTTTACCTAAATTTATATAAATTTTATTATTTTTTTGTAAGAATTTATATTGCCTCATTTTAATTTTATTTTAAGCTGTTTTTTTAGAATTTTCCGTCCTATAATTTAAAACCCAAAGCTAGAAATTAGTGTCTGACAACTGAAATGGCAAACTTTCATTTAAGAAAAGGGTAGAAGCAAGAGATTAAAGCATAGCAGGGCAAGCGACGTGTTCATGATTTGTGCATCCAAGATTCAAAAGCGTAATGATTAAATGCTTACAAAAGGATTACATATTGAAGCAATAAGGGAGGAAGTACCTAAAGCCAAATCCCTCTCTCTGTGTGTCGATCAATGAATTATTCCATGCAATAATGATGGCATTCTCCAATCAATTCTTAAAGTCTTGCAAGGTTCATGATGATGGAGTGAGGCATCAGATATTTGGTGGTCCCCCCCCCCCCCCGGAACTCGCCTATTCATTCTCAATCATCAATCTGATGGGTGATTGAAATTGAGACTTGAGGGGAATGTTGTTTGTTACAGCTCAAACTTAACTATCCTTCACCAAACTTTGTTATCATCAATATCTCGATGCTTGAATCAAGACAATGAAATTTACCTGTTACGAAAGACCCCAAAAGAAACCCAAATGCAAAATCTTAATCAGTTCCCTTTTACGAAATGGAACCCATATGAACTGATCTGGAAAGATATATAAATTGACTGGTTCAGGATTTGGTTAGTCCCGGCCCGGGCGTGTGCTGCCGCTTTGCGTGCAGTTGATGACTAGAATTTCTTCAAATGATTTCTTTCTCGTGGCGCGTGGGGGCGGAGGGTTGATGGAGAATTACACTTTCACTTAATTTTGTAGGACTAATGTTTCTTACTACCCAATCAAATAGGGTCTAGTTTCTTAAATGGTTTAGCCAATTTGCCGGAAACGCCATAGCTCCTTGGTTACCTACGATAAGGGCCTGAATTTCATCACTTTCAAATTTCAATCAACAATAGGTTATTTTTTATAACCATCATTATACAACTCATTAATTGACTAGTTCAAATCGTAATTTGCAGAAGTTCAAAATAGGGACGACCCTTCCAACTTAAATTTTTTTATTCACAATGTCAGGGTTTAAACTCTTAATCTTGCTTAAGGGATCTAACGTCTCATCCCGCTAGATCAACTAATTGTTGGTATCAAAAATGTCTTTAATTTATTAAACTTAAATTTCAGAATTAATTGCACCAAACATTTTCAAATAGTAATTTCAATTCTAAATTAATCCTAAAATTTGTAATATTCTAATTGGGTCTTCAAACTTTAAAGTATTCTAATTGAATTCTCAAATTATCAATATTGTTTCAATCAGGTATTTTTGTCAAATTAACTTTAACTACTAGCTTAATTCTAACATAGAGTATATTTGAAACACGTGAACAAACTTTAAATATTGTGCACCTACTGCATGATAACTTTAAGGAAAAACTATATATTTAATACCCTAATTGTGCCTGTATTTTTGTTTTGGTACCCCAACTATTATTTTTGGCAAAATAGTACTTAACATTATGTTTTGGTACCTTTGGTGTTTAAAATTAACACAAATGATGATGTGACTTGGGTTAATAACAGTCTTAATCTAAAAACTTATACGATCTATCAATTTAGTCTAAAGTTCTATGAATTTAAAAATTATTTTAATTTTTTGATTAAAATTGTAAATTCCTCATTTTTCTTCTTTCAGTCGAATACTTTTTTAGTTTTGGGAGTTTAAAAACACACTAGGGCAATAAAAATTTTAGAATTTGCGGAACAAAGAGGGGCTAATATGGGGTCCATTGGAGGACCCAAACTCCACAATCGGGATACCGACAAGAATACGAGAGGTGGGAAAGGGATGAAACAAAATTCAATCAAAATTAAAATGATGTTTCACTCCAAAAATTAAGATGATGTTTTAAATTGATGAATTTTGGACTAAATTGATAATATAAATAAGTGTTTTGTACAAGACTGTGATTATACCAAGCTACGACATCATCTCCGTTAGTTTTTAACGGCCGATGTACTAAAACATAACAAAAACATAACGTTTGACATTATTTTGCCAAAAATAATAGTTGGAGCACTAAAACAGTAACACATGCATAGTTGGGTACTAAATAATTAGTTTTTCCTAACTTTAATTGTATGTGTTTAAAAACACTTTTTTTTTTTCAAAATTTTAATGACTATACTTCTTAAAATGTCATTCAAAGTGTCCATGGTGTGCACGTGTGTGTAAAAATCTAATCTATATATTTTAAATATACTCCAATGGATCTGAGTTGACATTTAAACTAAAAAAAAAATTAATGGAAATGATATTAATAATCAAAGGACTAATTTATAATGCTTTAAAATTAGAAACCAATTTAAAATCTTGCATTTAGTACAATTAACTTTTTTCAAGAATAGTGGTGATCTTGAGTAACATATATATATATATATACCAAAGGCCATTACACTAGAAGGCTATAGCCGTAAACGAGGGAGACCATAGAGGTCTTTATGCAAGAAATTAACAATGTGAGGCGGCGAAACCGGAGTACACTAAGGGATCCATCAAGATTTGGTGTCAATCTCGTAATAGAATCAGCAGCGAAATTAGCCTCACGACGAATAAGAACAAAGTCCACAATCCAAGCCTTAGAAGTAATGTTTGCAATCTCACGAACAAGGGCAATCGGGCTAGAGCGAGAGTCGCCAGAGGAGATGAGCTTGAAGGCTTCAGCACAGTCGGTTTGACATTGAACACGTTCGAATCCGTAGTCCCAAGCAACAAGAAGACCTTTGAGAATGCCCCAAAGTTCTGCATTTAGCGGTTGAAAAACTCCAAGGTATCTATGAAATCCAACGAGCCAGGCACCATTGGTGTTGCGTATTAGACCTCCAGCTGTGCCATGAGAATCATGGTTGTCAACTGCAGTATCAGTATTAATAGTGAGCCTTCCCGAGGCTGCAGACTGCCATTGAATATATTCTGGTAGAGCAAGCGACGAAGGACATGAAGAGGAGGGAGCAGGGGCTCTATAATGAATGGCCCAAGTCTTGCTAATTTGAGCAATGGCTTCATTTGAGGGAGAAGAGTTCGAAAAAAATCGTAGAGTTAGGAAGTTCCCAAATCTGCCAAAGAAGAGATGAACAAAGTTAACCCAAATCAAATTTGATTTTCATTGCGTTTTTAAATCAGTTTTTTTGAAATCAAAAGCTTTTTGGACCCATAACAATGAAGAACATGTGCTTATGAGATATTTGAAACCAACTTTTTAAACCAAATTCAAAAGTTCAAAAATAAAATTTGACTTTTTATTAAAATATCCTTATTCATTCCTTACCTTACCACTTATTGCAACACTTGAAATTTCTCCAATAATGAATATAAAGCTAGAAAAACATGTAGAAACAAAGAATTTAGTGCAAAATAGAGAACATGAAAACAAATTAAAATTGCTCCCAAAGAACTGATGAAACTCATTATTGAATTGTTTCTCGTTCGTCTTGAAACAATTAGAAATCTATCCACATGTACGGAAACACATGATAAGATTTTGAGAATTTACTTTTTAGATTTAATTATATATATATTTAAGACTAAATGAACTAGCTAATCTGTTGAAGTATTGCACAAATCTAGAGGTCACTATTCAGAGGAATTAAGGGGAAATCAAATCCGAGTAGCAATGTATGTCGCACATTCTAGTCACATACCATCTATAAACATAAACATAATTCTTTCACATCCCTGGAAAATTTCAAACTTTTATACATTTTATTTAAAAAAAATCTTTGATCTAATTTCAAACCATAGAATCTTCAATTTCTCGTATAATTTTATTAAGTATAAAAAGTTAACGTCCCTAACATAAAATCATTACCCCAACCATAAAATTCAAACATGTCACCAACTGAAATTTTATTCATACAAACCAAAATACCCAGTTGCTATAAAGTTTCAGCATTTGATTCATGATACATCTGGTGCACAAAAATACCGGCATCAAACATCTTAAACGGTAACCAAAGGCAATTAACTTAGTAAAAAGTTTATAAAAAGTTCACTAACAAGAAACAAACATGATAATGCCATGATCTGCAACAGCTTAGTCGAAAAATCTACTCATAGATCCAGGGGTGAACACTGCTCTGCCAGTTAACAGGGCCTTCTGGGAACCACAAAGCAATTTCCTTCCTTGCACTCTCAATCGAATCACTTCCATGAATCACATTCCTGCAAATCAACTCATTGATATGAATTATTGCCACAGATCAATGAAATAACAAAACGGGTATGAAGAATTCCAATAAATGGAAGGAGAGAAGAACTATCTATACCTGCCAATGTCAATTGCAAAGTCACCACGAATTGTTCCAGGAGCAGACTCAGTGGGGTTTGTGGCTCCGATAATCTTGCGACCAGTGGTAACAACGTTCTTACCCTCCCAAATCATAGCAACAACAGGGCCAGAGATAATGTACTCTACGAGTCCATTAAAGAAGGGCTTTGCAGAAAGGTCTGCATAGTGCTTCTCAGCAAACGATTGATCCACGGTGATGAGTTTCAAACCTAAATTAGGCACATCAAAAGTGAAAAAAAAGTAAAATTCCAACCAAAAGCATGTAGTGCTACTAATTTCAGTAGAATTAGAAAAGAAAATCCATTGTCAGTTGAATTCAAGTATAACTGAAGTCCTGTGAACTTTCATATCATCTCTACTGCACTTAAAAGACAATTCTTATAATAATTGGAAACCAACTCTAAGGGGTTTACCTTTCAAATAGAAGCCTTTCTTCTCAAATCTGCTAATGATTTCACCAACCTGAAAGACATAGCAATCTGAATAAGAAAAACACTTTTCCTCATTTTTTAACTCACAATCAAACAAATAACATGCTACATTAGAAAAGAACGCGAAAACCTTTCATACGTTCCAGAATTCATTTCTCATGCTCTTGGCATGCAGAAAAGACTAAAATAAAACTAAAACAACATTCATATGCTACCCAGGATAAAATATTAGCCAAATTGTACCAATATTCTCCCTGGGTACATTAGATCTACGAACCTAACTAAAACAGTTCACTAAGTTCCATACAACTGAAAATCGAAAAGGAGTTGTTCTAGTTAACAGGGCTTAAAAAATCAGACCACCAAGGTATTTTTTTTTTAATTTCTAGCAGTTCAGGGAGTCAAAACATTGGGATAAAATTAGAGGTGAAAGGAATTAAAATTGAAAGAGTGGGAGTAGAAGAATTACCAATCCCCTTTGGACGCCATCAGGCTTGATCATGATGAAAGTTTGCTCCATCTTTCTCTTTCTTAACGTCTCGGTGCTGGCCGCCTCGTTCCTTAATGCTTATGCGAGAAAGAAGAGAGTTTAAGGAGTTTATATATAATCGTGCTACGCGGCGCAACCCTATTTTCAGCCGCACTTGCAAGAGAAAATCCAAATCCTAAACCTAAACTCGGGGTATTTTGTCTCAAAGAGAATATCCCGGTCCGAAAAGGAATATGCGGTCGGATCCACCTCCTCTCAACAATTGTATGGGCATGGGTTAGTAAAATACGAATTTTAATTTTGAGTTATTGATTTGAAGTATTCGAATTCGAGTTTGTCCAACTCGAAAAACTAAAGTTTATAGTTTTGCAATTTAGCGCATAATTTTTTCCCTTCGATTCTTTATTTATTTTAAGTTAATTTTAATTAAATTTGAACTATGTATTCTTAAACTAATATAAAATACCTATTTAATTTTAATTCATATTTTTAAAAATAAATTCTTTTTTTACCAAATCATAGTTTAGGGACTTAAAATGACCAAAACTTATAGTTTAAAGGCCTATTTTGCCCAAATCATAGTTTAAGTTTGATAGCTGCTTTTTTGTTTAAGCCTAAAGGAAATAAAGTGAAGGCGGAATCCATAAAGAATTTTTCTAAAGAGAAATTTGAAGTTTGAAAGAATTGTGTTTATAGTTAATCGTCGTTTACCATTTAGCAGATAGTTGATAGCATATTATATTGAACTTGTTTTGTAAATAACGATTTAAGTTAAAATTAGATGTTTGAGCTAATATTAGAGGTTTGACTAGTCAAATTCGCTAATTTGAATGTTTGGTGAATAGCGGATTGGATTGAACCGCTATTCACAAAACATTCAATTTAACAAATTTGATCGGTCAAACTTCTAATTTTAACTTAAACCTCTAATTTTGGCTCTATCATACCTCATTTTGTCCGCCGGTCTTACTATCATTATTATTATTAGTATTCATTATTATTATCATTATTATCGGTATTATTATAAGAATTAAATAAATAAGTAAGCCCATACTACATACATTTATATATTACATTCATAGTCCATATATAAAAGCAGTCCATCTATCTATCTATATTTAAATATTCATATACATAAGATAAACCTAATAAATAGTCTATTAATACAAATCTGAACTAAGAGCCCAACTTTATTACAAACCCCAAATGTAAGTACAAATTGCAAGGCCCAAAAAAACAGAGCATGTTTACAATTTAACCCGTTATCTTCAGACTTTCCAGACTATTCTGCCAGCTGGTGATCAATGAATGGTGAATTTAATATCCACAAGGATTGTGCTTTTACATTTACAAGGAGTAAATTCGAGCCATTGATTAGCTGCTGATCCAACGGACAACGAGGGAAAGTACACGGATTGTGCTTTCCAGAAAGCTTTTCCGCTCTCATTTCTTGCCCAAATAACAGGACTTTTGAAATTCAAGGCGCGTGGCTCTCACCACCACGCGCCCATGACATGTCTCTACCAATAGGGGATCAACATACACCCATCTCAGCCATCAGGACCAATTACCAGCCGACACGTCACCAAAAAAGAAAATACAAACAAATGTCAGTGATATTTCAATTAAAAAGGGTCGAATGTACTAAGCCCATACTGGTTTCTAAGGAGAAGTTATTATACGATGCTTACTCATAACGTCATTTATAATCTTTTTTAATAAGATTTATTTATTTAATAATATATAAGAAAAATATAAAGATTTATTTTAAAAAAATGAGATGAAAATTTATTATTAGATGAAACTATAAATAACGTGATAAGCCAAACACATCTAATAATTTTTCGTTTTTAAAAGACAATGACATCACTAAAGTGCTAAAAACACCGGTAATCTAAAGTATTCCCTAGCTCATAAAAATTATTCCTTTCATATTTTAAAATTGTCTTATTTAAATTGTCTATTTAAAAAATTTAACAATTTTTATTAAATACATTTTTTTCTATCTCTTTTTAATTTTTTAATAAAATAATTTTTCATTTTTTAAAATTAAAATTATTATTTTAATTATTTTACAATACATTTTTTATATAATTTTTTTTAAATTATGTGAAAAATCAACGGAAAGAGATATTTTTGAGAAAGAGGGAGTACTATTTAAGGGGAGATATATATATTGATGTGACAATTTATTATGGGGTATTAATGGGGCAATTATTATACTAAAAGAGAGAGAAAGTTTTATATCTTTGGGGAAGCTGAGCAGTTGCCAGAGTTTGCTGTCGGAGTTTGTAGGTCGCCAAGGATAGTCATTTGGATCCTTGAGATCGTCGAGAATCAAAATGTCAGATAGCGTTTCTAAATCTCTTTTCGATTATGCAAATAGAGAGTCATAGAGTTAGATTTCGTTTTTGTTGTTTTTTCAAAAAAAAAAAAAATGGTAGGGAAATGAGAGAGTAGAGAGAGGAGTGTTGTTTCACTTATCTTCATCGGGGTTGGTGGCTGGGAACAATGAGTGAAGTCAGTTGAAAATGAGCGCCGATTTCGGGTAGTTTTAGGTTTAGGTGGAGAAGATTGGGTGGTTCTGTTGAACCAGAAGTAGATCTGGAAATCTTGAGAAGATTGAGAGTTTTTTTAGGGTTTAGATGACGGTTGAAAATCGCCCTAGAGTGGTCGGATGCTTTGGGACGATGGTCGAAAGTTCCGGGATGATGGTCGGAGAAATTAAATGGGTGGTTTAGGCGACGGTTTGTGGCCATGTTCTTCGAGTTCATCATGAACTCATATGGTGTTCCCCCAAATTTATTTTCTTTCAATTTGGTCACTCATATGCGTTAATTTGGGCTTTGTGTTTCTATTTTGTTCAATTGAGTCCCTGATCCATTAATTGAATTTTAATTTCATTCGATTGAGTCCTTAATTTTAGTTTATTATTATTGTTTGCATGCATTAGGGTTTAATTATTAGTTTAGTATAATTAATTAATTAGTCAAATAACCAAACCTTAGTTTAGGTTCTTTAATTAGAGTTCATAATTTAAATTATGAATAATTAACTACTAATTAATATTATTTACATTAATTCTAAAAATTAATTTAAAATAATGCCAAAACACAATTTGGTGTTATTTTAAGGATTTTTAAAATTAAATAAATAATATTTAGCGATAAACTTTAATCTTAGTTTAATTTAATTTAGAATCAGATTAAAGCCTCAATTAGGTTTTGTTTAAATATATTAGGATTTAATAATATTTAGTATCTTTTATCCATTATTTCATTAATTTTAAAATCAAATTAAAATAATTCCCTAAAAATTAATTGGGTATTTATTTTAAGATTTTAAAATTAATTCGATAATTGATAAAAGATAGGAAATGATATCTAGTTAATTTTTAGTTCAATTTTGAAAATCATGCACTAAAACTAATTGGGTGTGATTTCTATGAACTATCTATTAATTAAATATAATTTAAGGCTCACTTGACGTAGATTAAAACTTAGTGCCTTTAGGGATAGGGCTTTTATACCCGAGTTCCGACCCTTAAGTGGGAGTGAGATGCTTTCTCCTTTGGGACCCACGCCTCCGTTTGAGAATTATGTCTTGCTTCCGAAATATTAACTTTATATTTTGTGGGGTGTTTACCTCCGTATGGTATAAGAGAACATATTCTTCCGAATCGATGTCTTGTCGTCTTAGTAGGCAATAACGACAGTTCAAGTACCTTTCTTTAGAACAAACATTTCTGTGTGAATCTAAGAGCCTACCCTAATAGAGCCATGTAGATAGCCATAGAGAATTAGATTGCAAGTTGGCTAGGGTGTCTCTTTTTAATTCATTTCTCTGGTTATTTTGTATTGTTTTTTTATTTTCAGTTCTTTTTATTTGTTTATATTATTGTACTAACTTATTTCTTTTCTTGTTGTTTCCTTTCTTTTTTGTTTTTGTTTTTTTCATCATTCATGTCATACATAGGTGTTGATTAAGAGATAAAATTGATTAGAAGGTGATCATCATGGCCAATGAAGTTAGACACTAGGAGGATAATACACAAGTCTGGACCTGGTCAGAAGAGACACAATTCTTCAAAGGAGACATCACTAATGAAGATCACATATAAGAGTTGGTAGAGTATAATCAGATTAACTCGAAGAAAAATGAGCTCCAAGGTTTGAAAGATATTTGTAAGCAATGGTACCCAGTTACAAAAGAAAATTTTCAAGAAGAGTATGGGGATATTGCTCTTTTATTAGATGTAGAGGTGGATCGAGAGTTATTTCGTGCCATGGCCCAATACTAGAATGCCGTATATAGTTGTTTTACTTTCGAGAATGTAGATTTGACTCCTACAATTGAGGAATATGAAAATTTGATTAATTGCCCAAGATATAAAAATGACTAGATTTACACTAGACCACCTAATGCAACAAGCTTTAAAAAGAAATTGATCAACACAACAAAAATGTGTAATGAACGATTTAATGGTAAACCCCGATTTTGATCTGAATCCAAAGCACTATTACACTCGGGTCACCCAAATCAGACCATACAAATTTCCATTTTAAAATCGTAGGTCCATCTTATAAAACCCTAAACCATCCATAATCTCATATAATAAGTTAAATAGTAAAATTAGTTTACAAATAGGAGCTCCGAGTTTAAAACACTGTATAACAAAATAATAGTTCAAATGGAGTTATAGACTCCATACTTGTAACGTCCTATGAGTATAATATCCCAATACTAAACATTAAGTATTGTACTCTAAAGCGATGCGGTGTTGGGAAATCCCTCCAAGATGTGATCCTCGATCATGATCAACCTACTAACGTGCAAACGGAAACAACGATTTTGAACGCTGAGCTTACAAAGCTCAATAGTACATTTCTACACTACCACGATTCATGATTATCATAAAATAAGCATGCGAGATAAATATAGTCTAAAGAGCATAGATATGACCTCACTATCTATGAGTCGCCGTCTAGCCTACATAGAGTTCTTAGATCACATATCTTAAGACATCTTTAAATTTACAAGAAGTCTTACATGTTTCACAATGCTTCGTAAAACTCGAGATCACTAATCCCATCGAGTTAATCTATCCGCTAACTATTAGTACATGACACTCAAGACCCAACCATACACGAAATCTCATTAGATCATCAAGGCAAAAACACACAAAGTTATAACTACAAACTTGGAGTGAGGCCCGATGTCACACAACCTCGAGAACATACACTCTAAGTGTGGCTCGGTGTCCCATAGCCTCAGGAACATACACTCTCTCTAGGTGAGGCCTGGTGTTAGATAACCTCGGGAACATACACCCATTCTAGGCATCACTCCTCGAGCATCTTCGAATAAGGCCTGATGTCACACAGCCTCGAGAACGTAAATTCGAAATCTCTGACCATGGTGTTGTAACACGCTATCTAGGTATTCAGGTCCCATCAATCAATGTAACATCCCGTAAAATGGGCTAGAAGATTTGGGTGAATTATCAGAATTGGTTAGAATTTTTAGACTAGGAGTCAGCTAATTGATTAATTTCGAAAAAGAAGTTGTCTTGATTAAATTGATTTTTGGTAAATTGGTTATAGTTAATATTTTTGAAAATATATTTAATGAGTTTATTAAATGATGAGATTAAGTTTTGAGTAATTTTAAATGTAACTATTATGTAAGATTTGTGAAATACTAATGATGACAATATTGTAAAAATGAGTTAAAGTGATATTTGTTGGGATTATTAAACCATTTATTAATATATCTTTTCCTTCTCTTTTTTAACAAAAGAAGATACGATTGTTATTTTCTTAAAGATAAGAAAAACATATCTAACCTTTTCTCTCATTTTCTCTTTAGAAATTGCCAAACACACTTTAGAAAACATTGATTTTCCTTCTTGATTTTCATTTATTTTTTATTCTAAATGATTTCTAGTCAACAATCTAGTAAGAGCTAGTAGTCTTCACCAAATCTTGGAATTTACGTTCAAGTGAAGAATGTCGTTCTCAACTTCTATTTTCCTTATCAATTGGGTAAGCTTTTGATTTTTTAAAGGTTATTTAATTGTTTTTAACTGATTATCTGTAATTCCCCAGTTTTGGTCTTAAGAATTTTCCAGGTGGTTTAGACGGTCTGACAGATCGTATTAGAGGATTCGAGTTAGTTTCAAGATTTAATTTGGAATAAATATTTTTGGGCGAGATAAAAGTATGGAAAATAGTCTAAATCATTATTTAATATGGAAATGATTTTGGTAAAATCAATTTTTCAAAACAGGGTCTCGAAATTGGACATTTTGGTTAGTGACCAAAATGTAAAGTTTCCAAAACTATTTTTAGTGACTGTTTTGAAAAAGGGTCAAAACTTTGAATCTTTAAGGAGCTATTTACCCTAAAGTCTAATATTAGACTTTTTCCCTTAATTGACTATTTTTAGTGATTTAAAATAATATAAAAGGTTGGCGAATTAGTTGGTTAATTAAAAAGTTTTAAACAAATTTGACGTAACTAACTTTTCTCAAAAAGAATTTTCTCTCCAATTCTCTCCAGACAAACACTTATTTTCTCTTCAAAATTCTTAGGTAAAATCTTCTTTTATTTAATCTTTTGATTTCAATTGGAATTATAATGATTTCCTAACAAAATCAAATTGACTTCTCATTTTTTTGCTATGAAAATTCATCCAACTAAGGGGAAAAGCAGCCATTAGAGGTGAGGTTCATTCTTCTCCCCTAATACAAGGTTCTTTATTGAAATTCCCATGTTGTTGATCCCTTTCACATATTTTCTAACTTGATTTGATAATTTAATTGTGAAAGATTGGTTAAATTAAGGTTTAATTGGTTTAAGTGATGGATTTTCATATAGTATCTATTTTGTTGAGTTATTGATTGATTTTAATCATGATTTTGATTTTTTTGATGTTAATAAGTGGGCTTTAACATTGGAATCCCGAAACTATGTGAATATCTAATTTGTTAGGTTGTTAGTTGTGAGTTCTTGAGGTGTTATGGAGGTTTTATGAATGCTGGAGGTATAAGGATGTTGTTATTGTATTTTTAGTTGTTAATTGATGTTAATTGATGGGTTAAAACATTGGATTGTGACTGGGTTAAGTTTGGAAGATGTTTGTTGTCAATTTCAGGTGTTGTAGAGTAAAATTGTGTAGTGGATGTTGAGGATTTGTGTTGCTGTTTTGTTGATTGCATTTTGATGAAATGTATCCTCTATTTTTGTATGGATAAATTAGTGGAAATTGATCTTCAAGCTTGAACATTGCATTTTAATACAAGGTTTGTTGCATTAGGTAAATGATTTTGCTGATGCATATGAAAAAAGTGAGTTGTTGTTAATGGAAAGAATTATATTGGCAAGTGATGGTATGAAAATGTTATCAGATATAGTTGGCCAGCCATAGGATTGATAGTGCACTATAAAAAGTTGCCTTAGATGTTGAGGGGTTAATGTGTATCGAATACTCTATCCAAGTAACCTAACAGTTGAGGGGTTTAATCGTATTGAAGACTCCCATTAGCGGGTTATACATCTAGCCGATGAGTGGTGTCGAGGGGTTTATGTGTACCAAAGACTCCACCACGGGTGTCACAACGATGGAGGGGTTTATGAGTACCGAAAACTCCCTTGTGTGAACCTTGAGATATCGGTAGATTGTATGTTAAATGTTGGGGGAACACTTGTTGAATCCTGTATCTGATGTTATGTTTTGTAAAGTGAAACTTGGTTAATGATCACTTGTAAGCCAATATAATTGATGATGTATCATGAGATAGATTATGTTATTTAATGTGGTTTAAACATGTTTTGCTCTTTAAGCCTTGCATTGGTAGATGCATGGGAAAGCTTAAATTGAGAGTAGCAAATGGGACTTTGCTGTTTAATCCATGATACATGTTGCATATGGTTTAATATACTATTTTGGAAATTTTAAGTGTATGGTTTTGGCAAGGCATGATGTTGATTTAAAAATGTTTTGGAAAGTGGTTTTCAAAAGGAATGTTAATTGGTTTAAAATCCATTGATGATGGTTAGTTTTTGAGCATTCCTCACTAAGCCTTGCGTGCTTACGCTCTCTTTTCCATCAATACAGAGAATTAAGGTTGCAGGCAGCTAAGAAGCAATGAAGGATTTCCAAAGACTTGTTTTTATAGTGTTGTTTGAACATTATATAGTAGTAATAAGGGCAATGTGTCAAATGTTGATTTATGAGGGTTTTTGATGAACTCCATGTTGGTGCAAGTTGCAATAGTTGGTTTGGTTTTGTAAGTGACTTAAAGTGCTTGAGATGTGGTTGGTTTTATGTTTTGGATGTTGACTAGGGAGCATGCCTATAGACTTTGTGATTGATTGTGCTAGACTGTTGATGTTTAAGCATATTGATGATGTTACATGATGAATTGATATGTGTTAATGTTGTTTGGAGCCACCCAAAGTGTCATATGTTGGACCTAGAGATCATTACAGACCTCTGCGTATCAGTACGAGTACCCAAGGATCGGTACGCAGGGTCCTATTAAGTTTCAAATCGTTGGAATAAAGCATAGTGTATCGGTACACTTAGCTATCATATTAGTACGCCTTGAAGGAATATGCACACTGGTGTTGGTACACAGGTTTGCGTATCAGTACGATCCCTTCAAGTTTAACATGCCGTGTCAATATGCAGGGTACCGTATCGGTACGGGCTTTATCTACTGGAATTCTAAGTTTTGAAATAATAAAGGGGAGATTGGTACGGGGTCAAGGCCGTATCGGTACATATGGGTCAACATACCGTATTGATACAGTTATACCTGTATCGGTACGGGTAGCCATTTTTTTAGTTAAGCTGTATCGGTACAGGCTTGCCTGTATCGGTATGCTATGTTGATTTTGTGTAATCTTGTTGCTGAAGTTTGAGAATCTTACAATTTAGTCCTTGACTATTTTGGATGCAATTGAATGGGTTTGGATGATTGATTTGAGTTGGAATTTAACCTATGAGCATACAACTAAATTAATTAAGATTGGGTAATCTTAATTATGGTAAAAACCCTATATTTGCAGAAATTGCATTTTGGCCCCTAATATGCGTTATCGAGCAAATGAATCATGTTTCAAAATCTGATTTTAATGTAACGATTCTGCTGAAGCATGTTCATTTGGAAAAATAATAAAAAAGCATGTAGGCAAGATAAAAATGAAAAAATGGGCTTGGTTTAGGTTATTAGCTCGGATTTGCTTCGGCAAACCTAATATAACTCTTTTAGTCCGATTTCAGCTAGGCCAGGCTAATGGTGTTACATTTGGTGGTATCAGAGCTAGGTTTACGAAAACTTAGGATGTTGTTGATGTTTGTATAATGCTGATTTCTATGCACGATGATTGTTTATATGTACGGTGTTTGAAATATGTCATGTTGGGGTATTTTTAGGGACACATTGCCTTATTACTACAGTTATGAAATGATTTTGGTTTGAAATAGAAGCGTTGGATCCTTGCTTGAAGCTGGCCTGATTGTTTTTATTTTGGTCTAATTATGATGCCTTAGATACATTTTTTATACGATGTCACCGATGAAAGAGTTATGATCTAGTGGAAAAGCTGCTCTACGAGGGTAGGGAATAGAGGGCGAGATTGTACATCTTAAAAGATTGCTGCCTTCTTCGCCTAATCCTCCCGAGGGAGTGGAACAAGTATCAGCTACACAACTTGGTCCAGATTTTGGTGATATGACGCCTTTGGTTCAGGCGATGACAGGAGCGTTTTAGGCCGCGATGGCTGGAGTTCATGTATCTGCTTTGGCACCTATTGTTGTTAATATAGGGTTGCCGTTGGAGCATCTACACAATCTTGGAGGAGTTAATTTTAGAGGGTTGGCACCTGAGGCATCCGATGAGTGGTTTTCTAGTACATAGCGAATCTTAGTTCAGATAGGGTGTAATGATGTGCGTAAGTTGGGATGTGTTGGGTCCCTGTTGCAGGGTGATGCATACAATTGGCGGACCACTGTTAGCATGGGCATGGAACCCGATGATGTGATATGGGAATTCTTCTAAGATGTCTTCAGAAAGAAGTATCTAGGAGTTAGATACTTGGATGAAAAGAAACATGAGTTCATGGCCTTGGTTCAGGGCAGTATGTCAGTATTTGAGTATGAGGTACAGTTCGTGAGCTAAGTTAGTATGCACCTGAGTTAGTACCAGACAAGAGGCATTGCTGTGAATAATTCTAATATGGCTTGGTACAAGATGTTAGGACATATATGTTGGCCACTGACTATACTGACTTTGACGTACTGGTCATACGGGCGAAAGATATAGAGTAGATGAGAGGCATTGCTATGAACGATTTCGATATGGATTGGTGCAAGATGTTAAGACATATATGTTGGCCACTAACTATACTGATTTCGATGTGATAGTCACACGGGTGAAGGATATAGAGTAGAGTTTGGGCTTATCCTATCAACCAAAGGGTTCTGGCTCAGAAAAAGGGCTGTGAATTTTGGTTCTAGGGTGGTCGGTCTAAGAGGACCGTGATAGGAGGTTTTGACCAATACGAGACGTGGTAGAGATGATTCTGGTCGAGGATTATATGGACAGAGTACCCAGGTCTGGTCAACATATAATATTTGTTGGGTTTGTGGATCGTGAAACCATCTGAGGCTAGATTGCCAACGTTTGGCCAGAGAGGGGTAAGCTTCTATAGTTGTGGCTGCAAATTCTTGTTGCAGTTATAGATCGGTGGAGCACATGAAATGTGATTTTTCTTTGCTTGCTAAGGGTAGACAAGTACCTGCACCTATTGTTGTACCACCTAGAGGCCTTGGGCGCGGTCGAGGTAACTTCTAACAAAAGAAGAAAGGACAGAGGACTGTAGCATATACAATGGCGGTTTAACCTGAGAATAGTGGACCGGAGAGGATTTATGCTTATCGCGAAGTGAGAAATAACATGAACGTGATAGCAGGTACCTTTACCTTGTAGTCTATGTCATTATTATCCTTGATAGATTCTGGTTCTACGCATTCATATGTTTTACATGAGCATGCACATTTACTTGGTATACCGGTAGAAATGCTTAATGTAGATATGCAAGTAACGAGTTCGTTTGGAGAGGCAGTCATTACGGGGAAGTTGTATTGGAGATATTCTCTGATGGTTCAAGGTCACGTGTTGCGGCTGATCTAATGGACCTGCCATTCCATGGTTTTGACGTGATCTTGTGTATGGATTGGTTGTCTAAGCATCAGGCTGTGGATGATTTTGAGGCAAAGCGAGTTTTATTGAGACTTGTAGATGATTATGAGGTGATAGTTGTGGGTAAGAATGTTAAGTTCTTTTCCAATTAGGTTTTAGCCTTGGAGGCGCAAAATATGTTGAGAAGTGGGTGTCAAGCATACTTGGCTTATATTATGAATCCGAATGTTGAGGAAGTACATACTAGAGATATATGTACTATTCTGACTTTCTGGGTATGTTTTCAAAAGGGTTACCTGGTTTGCTACCGGATATGGAGGTGGAGTTTTGTATTGGGATATATACTAGTTCAGCTCTAGTGTTGATTGCACCGTATTGAACGGCACCAAAGAATTGAAAGAGTTGAAGACGCAACTCTAGGAGTTATTAGATCATGGATTTATCCAGCCTAGTTTTTTTCGTAGGGAGCACCAGTTTTGTTTGTGAAAAATAAGATGGCACTTTGAGGATGTGTATTGACTATCGACAACTGAACAAGTTGACGATTAAGAACAAGTATTCTTTACCGCGAATTGATGACTTGTTTGATCAATTCTGAGGTGCTACGATGTTTTCCAAGATCGATTCGAGATCTGAATATTATCATTTAAAGGTTAACGATAAATATGTGTTGAAGACTGGTTTTCGTATGAGGTATGGCCATTATGAGTTTTGGTGATACTGTTTGGGTTGAAGAATGCGCCTACAACATTCATGGATATGATGAATCGAGTGTTCTAGGAATTCTTGGATTAATTCGTAGTAGTATTCATTGATGATATTCTTGTGTACTCTCGTACCGAGAAAGATCATGATCGACACTTGCGGATCATGTTGCAGACTTTGTTGGTTAACCATCTTTATGCCAAGTTGATCAAGTGTGAGTTTTGGATTAAGGAAGCAGTTTTCTTGGTCATGTAGTTTTAGCTAAAGGTATCCGGGTGGATCCTAAAAAGGTTGAGACAATTGTGAACTGGAAGCAGCCTAAGTCAGTGACGGAAGTTCGTAGTTTCTTGGGTTTGGTAGATTATTACTGTTGTTTTGTGGATGGGTTTTCGAGAGTTACTGCTCCGTTGACCATGTTTTTTCAAAAGAATGTACAGTTCGAATGGACACAAGCTAAGCAGTAAGCTTTCGAGAAGTTGAAAGAAACCTTGACATAAGCTCCAATCTTGATTCAACCTGAGTCATGGAAATAGTTTTTGGTTTATAGCGATGCATCTTACGTTGGTTTAGGGTGTGTGTTAGTGCAGGATGAGAAAGCTGTAGTTTATGTATTGAGGTAGTGAAGGTGCACGAGCGCAACTACCCTACGCATGATCTTGAGATCGCTGCGGTAGTGTTTGCGTTGAAGAGTTGGAGACATTACCTTTATGGTGAAAAGTGTATTGTATACACTGATCATAAGAGTTTGAAATATTTGATATCATAAAAGGAGTTGAATCTTAGGCAACGTAGATGGTTGAAGTTGCTTAAGGATTATGATTTGACAATTGAGTATCATCCGAGAAAAACAAATGTTGTGGCTGATGCTTTGAGTAGAAAGGTTGTTCTGGAGTTGAGGGCCATGTTTACGAGGTTGAGTATGACCCGTGATGGAGGTCTGTTGGTAGAGTTGCAAATGAAACCATCTTTTTCGCAGTTGATTAAGAAAAAACAACCTTATGATGAAGTGTTGGTACCACATGTCAAGGACGTCATGGATGGGAATCCTATGGATTTTCACTTTAATAGTGACGAGGTGTTGTGTTTTAAAGATCGGATAGTGGTGCCTAGTGATGAGGAGTTGAGGCAGATGTTTTTGATCGAGGTTCATGCTAGTTCTTTTTCTATTTATCCCGGTAGTACTAAAATGTATAGAGATTTGAAGAAAGAGTACTATTGGGTGGGTTTGAAAAAGGAAGTGGCTGATTTTGTTGTTAGATGTATGGCATGTCAGCGTGTGAAGGCTGAGCATCAATTTCCTTCCGAGTTGTTGCAACCGTTGAAAATTCCAGAGTAGAAATGGGAGAGGATGACCATGGATTTTTTGTCGGGGTTGCCTTTGACACCTACTAAAAAGGATTCCATTTGGGTGATTGTTGATAGGTTTACAAAATGTGCACATTTTCTGCCGGTGCATATGACGTATACTTTGGATAGGTTGGTGAATTTGTATGTTGCTAAAATTGTGAGGTTGCACAGGGTACCTAATTCAATTTTTTCAGATAGGGATCCGTAGTTTACAACAAGGTTTTGGGGATGTTTACATCAAGCTTTGGGTACTCACTTGAATTTTAGTACTTTGTATCATCTTCAGACGGATGGCCAATCTGAGCATGTAATTCAAATTTTGGAGGATATGTTGAGATGTTGCATCATTGAGTTCCAAGGAACTTGGGAAAGACAATTTCCTTTGGTTTAGTTTGCGTACAATAATAGCTACAAGCAAGTATAAATATTGCACTGTATGAAGCCTTGCATGGTAGGAGGTGTCATACAACCATGTGTTGGGCTAAAGCTGGGGAAAAGTATGTTTCCACGCCTAACGTGCTAAAAGAAACATATGAAAAAATAAAGACAATTTGTGATAATTTGAAAGAGGCATCGGATAGACAAAAATCTTAAGCGGATTTGAAGCGTAGAGAGGTTGAGTACGCTGCTGGTGAAAAGGTTTTCTTGAAAGTCTTACCTTGGAAGAAGGTGTTGCGTTTTGGGCGCAAGGAAAAGTTGAGTTCGAGGTTTATTGGACCATATGAATTGCTGGAATGCATAAGTTCTATAGCTTATCGGTTGAGGTTGCCTCATGATTTGGAGAAGATTCATGATGTGTTTCATGTATCCATGTTGCGGAGGTACCGTTAAGATTCGTCACATGTGATACCAGTTAAGGATATTGAGTTACGACTGGATCTGTCTTATGATGAGGAACCAATGGAGATCTTTGAATCCAGTAGTCAAGTTCTTTGTGGCAATATGATTGAACTCGTTAAGGTGTTGTGGCGACATTATAGTGTTGAGAAGGCTACGTGGGAGAGTAAGTCGGACATGGTTGGTCAGTTTTCGCATCTGTTCCCATTAGGTAAATTTTAAGGACAAAATTTCTTAAGGTGGGAGAGTTGTAACACCCCAGTTTTGGGCCTAGGATTTTTCTAGGTGGTTTAGACGGTCCGACGGATCAGATTAGAGGATTCGAGTCAGTTTTGGGATTTAATTTGGAATAAATATTTTCAGACGTGATAAAAATATGGAAAAATAGTCTAAAATCATTATTTAATATGGAAATAATTTTGGCAAAATCAAAATTTCAAAACTGGATCTCGAAATTGGACATTTTGGTTAGTAACCAAAATGTAAAGTTTCCAAAACTGTTTTTAGTGACTGTTTTGAAAAAAAGTCAAAACTTTGAGTCTTTAAGGAGCTATTTAACCTAAAGTTTTGGGCCCAGTTTTGGTACTCGTTTGTATTGATTGGATGATAGCATTATATAATGTTTAGGATGTTGGTTATGTTTTAATGCTAGTTATGTTTAATGAATATGATCTAATGTTTTAAAATGGATTAAATAATGAGTGGATGGATTACTTAGTTCCCTAGTGCTTAAATAACCAGATGCCGTTGATTTGTTTGATTTATAGCCTATGTTTGAGGTCTTGACCATTTGATGCATATTGGATAATGTTTTATATTGTTAGGAAACATGCTTCTAGCTTTCTTGTTTGGATATGGTTATGTGGGTTTATTGGCATGTAACTAAATAAGCATATATATTTAATGATGGTATATTTTAAGAGCATGAAAAAGTTAGTTTGTAATTAATTTGGATGTGTTCGATTTGGGATTCGAATCCCCTAAGATACATTTTGGTGCAGTTGTATTAGTACATTTAGAGCCAATACCAGTACGCGGGGTCATTCTAGTGACCAATATTGCATGTAGGTACTGCTTACACAAGATCGAGTTTCGGTACGCATAGCCAAGTACCGGTATGCCCCGTTGCGTACCGATTCCAATATTTGCTTTGATGTTTGCATTTACCGGTGCGAAATCTTGTGTATGGATACGACCAGTAGTTAATTTGGTTAATGAGCTTTACCAAGTTCTGATTCTTTGCATTTTGGTCATTGTATGTTCATGTACCAATTGAATGAGTAAACGCTGTCCGTTTGAACTAAGATTTTGAAAGCATGCTTATAATGTATCTAATTGCAGTAAGACACTTTTAGAAATGGTTTAGTCCAAGTGGTTTTATAGATTTACATAATAATCCCCAATGTATGATGTGCTTAATTAAAAAGGTTATTGTAATCCGTTTGAGCTAAAATTGACATGCTGACATAAAATATAATTAATTAATTATTGGTAACCTGATATTTGGCTAAGTTCCTGTAATTATTCACATTTGTATTTTGGTCCTTAAAATACTCGTGTTTGCAATTGAGTGCCTTATTAATGAAAGTATCAATTGAAAATTGAACCGCTGCTTGTATGTACAGTTTAGGGATTAACGATGCATTAGATAAGATAAAAGAAAAAATAACCTAATTTTGAATAAGTTAGTTTGGGTTTGCTTCATAAAATCAATGTGATTTCCTTGGTTCGGTTCTAGTGACTAGGCCAGGTTGAGGGGGTTACATTCTACCAGGAAATGCCTACCGGACATACAAGCAACACGATCCCAAGGATCTCCCTATTGTTACTAATCATCAATACATCATTAACTTTACATTACCGAGTTGTTAATACATTTTGGATGAGTACATTAATCATTCTCATTAATTATCTCTATTAATCCACGTTATCTCATTAATCAAGGTGATTCTATCACACAAGTGCATATACGACACACAACATCATCACAATAACCAACTCTATGGTTTCTATCTTTAACATACTACTCATTCAATTTACCGAGTTGTTATACATTATGCTCTCAAATAAGAATAAAATCTTGGTTTCTTATTTTTATAAGTCATGTGATCTCATTTGAAACCCATTGGACCATATTATACAACTTTCCAACCCCTCTAGCTCGATCTCACATTTCTTTGGCTGAATGCCCAGTCAGTACCGGTACTGGACCTTGAGCATTGGTACAGTACCCTTGGGTACTGTTACTCACACGCGCACTGATACCAAAATTGCTTACTGGAATTTATCAAAGACTACTAGTATTGGTACTTCATCAACCGTACCGATACTTTGGCCTCTGGTATCATTACTCTCAATGCGTACCGCTATCAAAATTCGTTATTAAAATTTTACAAGACTTTGCATACCGGTACGGGTTGACCCGTACTGATACTGCCTTGGATCGCATACAGATACTAGTTAAACATTGTACCGGTACTCCTCTTTCAGTACGGGCTCCTCGCATACAAAGGATATCGGTACGGGCTCCTCGCGTACCGATATTGAGGCCCAAAAATTGCTTCCTATGGCTCAAAAATCAACCTACTATTGTCTCAAAAGACCCCTCACTTAAAACTAAGTGATTATTAAAGTTTCCTTAGGTGTTTATGAGTCAAATAGAACTATCTAACGACATATCAATCTTTAAAAAATACTACTTTGATCCCCAAAGCAAGTTTACCCATATAACACCCATAACACTATACAATCAAGCAATGCAATTATTTATGATCCTTATAAACCATAGGAGTTAGAGATGTATTGACCTTTAGCAAGAAATCTCAGATTTAAGCTTACCCACAAATTCTCTCAAACTTTCTTCATGCCTTTAGCTTGCAAAAGCTCTCCAACCATTTCCTCTAGCCATAAAATCATGAAAAACAAATCAAAGCTCGGGACAATAATTATGGGGAGAAACCACTATGAATTTACAACCCCTAAATTCAAAGGAAAGCCCTAAAAATTCCCTCAAAGCTTCAAACTTTAAAACCCATAAATGGTTACCTTACCTTTCCACCAAAATACTATACTTTTCTTGAAGCTTAAGAGATGGAGACTAACATACTTGAATCTTGGATGAGAAATTTGGAGTAGAAAGCTTGGATTTTTAAAGTTAGAAACAAAACCAGTAGGAAGAGAGAAATAGAAGATGAAGTGAAAAAGATGATCTTGCTTTTTCCCTTCTTTCCACGTGAAAGACGAGCAAATAAAGGGGTGGTCAGCCCTTTAGTTTAAAAAGAGGTCTAAACACAACATAAAATCCTCAAGCTTTTCCCCTTTTACAAAATGGTCACTCTCTAAGCCTATATGATCCAATTCTCATCAAATTAGGCTCAAACTTGGCCCAAGGAGTCTAATTTTCCAATCCAACATGAAGGTCCATAACTTAGATCAACGTACAATCGTTGACTCAGAAATTTGGGCCGTTACAGGGAAAAAGGGTGTAAGTTGACACACATAATTTTGAGAAATATATGAATATATTTATAGGAAAATATGTATAAAAATGAAAATTGACACCATTTTAAAAAGAAATTAATGTCGGTTTAAAAAATAATTGAGATCATTTAAATTAAATTGATTCCTATCATTTGAATTAATCCGCTTTTAATAAAATACGAGTTAACACCTAAAATTTTAACGTTGTAATATAAATTTTCTGGCTCCACCCCTGTTTATTGGTGCCTACAAATATAGCCTAGAAAGATGGAATCGTCTTGTCTGATTTTAGAAATTTTCTAAGCCGTTCTTCAACATAATTTATTTTCAAATAAAGAATATTTAAACATGTATACAATAATTAAATTTTGGAAAATATTCTATGCAATGGAAGTGAAAATTTTGTTTTCTATAAATGGGTTTAATTTAGAGTTTAGGGGTTTAGTTTAAGATTTAAAGTTCACGAGTTTAGGTTGTAGTGTTTATAATTTAGGGTCTATGGTTAGAATTTAGGTTTTAGAGGTTATGAATTAGGGTTAATATTTTCGGGTTAAGATTTAAGATTTTAGTATGAATTTTTTCATGTTTGTGCAAAAATATTTACTATCAGTGCATGAAATAATAACCTTTAATTTTTTTCATGAAACATTAAATTATTCTCTTATATTTAGAAAGTTTCAAACTCACTTGTTTTACTAATAAAGGTCAATTTGATATAATTTTTTAAAATTGGTTGAATAATATTTTTAATATTTTTAAAATTTAAATGTTTAATAACATTAAAATATAATTTTAAATAAATAAAATATTTATTTTAAATATTATTTTGAAAATATAAAATAATTATTAATATAAGTGAAGACAAAAGAAAAATTTTGTTTGAAAGTACTTTTGGTAAATAAAACTTGTTAAATTTTTAACTTTTAAAAGCATTTTCCAACTTAAACTGAAGAAACACTTTTGACTTAAAAATTTACTATATATTTTTACTACTTTTAATCTCAAGATATTTTTTTATAAATAAAAAAAAATACTTAGAGCACCTTAAGGCCTTGCTAACCCAATCCAACAAAACCAATTAATTAAATCCCTGTACCAGTTTCATAAAATTAAGATTATATTGCATTTAACCCATAAAAATCATAATCCAATTAAAACATTTAGATTTCATCCTTCAAATCATGATTTACCCTTTAGCATTCAAAACCAAATTAATTTATTAAAATTCATTTCAATATCAAAAGATAATAGTGTAACACCTCATCCCGTATTCGAATACTGAATATGGGTCAGAGATGTCACAGAACAATAACATGACTTTATTCAAAAATTCTATAAATTTAAAACTTTTGAAAATATTTAAAATTAACTTGTACACAAAATCAGAGCTCCTTTACAAAAAATAATTTAATTGTTTGATAAATAACAAACTCTGAACCAAAATAAAGAAATTTATCACATTTATACATGCCACTAAAATAAATTAAAAACCTCAAGTAGGATGTCATTAATGCAGTACCTTGATGAAAATTTCTGAACTTGATGCAACGCCTTATTTATGCCCAATGTCTCGAACCACCTACGTATGCACAGACAAACACACGCTAAGTACGAACTTAGTGAGACATTATAAGGTAATCATACAATTAAACAATAATCAGTTTTTAAGTATAACATACTATAAACAATTTCTATATCAAACTATTTCAAATCAATATTGCTTAAAGCAAAGTTAAAATATTTATAAATATATTTTGTAAAAGTTCTTTTATATCAATAGCCCAAGAAATACGTATAGAGAGAAACTAAGTATATTAGATCATGTACTCCCAGAGTACTAGCCATTTCCCTTAAGAAGAAAGGAAAACATTACATTAATACGATCTCTTTGTGCTCCCATAGCACTAGTCACCAAAGTGACGGTAGTCCCAGACCAATAGATCTGTAGATCAATGCATTCCCAGAATGCTAGCCACTATGTGGCAAATGTAGCTACAATGCAGTCCCTGACTGCTAGTCTCTTATGGCATGCCACTATACTGTAACTCTCATGTAATCTCGGGCAATAAAACAATATCATTACCTTTGCAATACATCATTTTATAGATGGTAAAAATCTCATCATCGATAAATCAAAATAATAGAGCAGTTCATACTCCATTAGAACATAAATCATTCTGTAACAATCATCAATATATGATAATAAAGTTATCATAAACAAAACATAATAAGGCAGTTCATACCTTATCATGTACAAAATCATCTCTTTTTGCTTGTAAAAATATTATATTTCACATAAAAATCAATATTTATTATACCATAAATTATTCTGATAACATAGTTATCGATATATGATAATAAAAATGATCATAAGCAAAACACAATAGGGCAGTTCATACCCCATCATATACCAAGCCTTACTTTATGCTTGTGAAAATATCATATTTCATATGAAAACCAATATTATTAATTCGATAAAATCATATAGGTCGACTTGTCGCAAGTCTTCCTAAATACATTTTAAAAACAGATAAATCCACTCACCTTGTCACTTCTTATCCCAACTAAATTGAATATATTAAGAGAACACCAAGCTTGAACCTTTGCCTTATCTACTGAATTTTTGATTTCTCGTGTTTACTTGAATGCATCACATTCATCCCTTACATGCACAAATTAATAACATCAATAAGGTACTCATTTTATAATCTATTAGTATGCGCTACCTTTAAAGAAATATTTATTTAAAATAATCTATGACTCAAAATTCAATTCCGTTTGTTCTGACAAAAACTAGATTCGATAATCAGTTCAATCATATAAACTAATAGCTCAAATTCAACTCCTACGATTTATGACGAATTTTCAAAGTCGAATTTTAGTGCTGAATTTCAGAGTAGACTACTACTCTGTTTTCTGACCTTTCGTCACTTAAAAATTCATATTTTTTATATACCAACTGAAATCAGTCACCGTTTGTTTTAAACGAAACTAGACTAAACCAGGAATACAACGGTATTTGCCTCACTTTCTAATAATTTTTATGGATTTTTTGGTGAATTTCCAAACTCACTGACAAAGACTAAAATTTCTGGGCAGATTCATGAATTTGATCTTTAACTTCCTTTAACCATTCCAACACTTCAAATTAACCTTCAATTACATTATTCCTACATTTTCTTTTCATGACAAACTCCAAATTCAACTTGAATCCAATAACCCTAAATTAACCTTGACTTTCCAAAATTAGAGATTTTACTTTACACTTGAAATCAAGCTTAGAAAAGCTAATTAAACTTAATCCTTTAAAATCAAACCACAAATAAATTTATATCCATAAACCCTAAAATTTAATCCTTCAATTTCATGAGCATAGCTTAACCAATCCATGCTTTTTTATACCAAATGATAGAGAATTCAAAGAGGATCAACTTTGCATTTCATAACCAAACCCTAAATCCAAGCCATTTAGGGAGAAAAAATAAAAATAAAAATTCTTACCTTTGCTCTTTGAACCTCACGTACATGAAGAATGGAAGACTTGTCTTCTATTTTTCCTTTTGTTCAATTTATGCCACTTGTTATCTTTTATTTCCTTAAATAATAAAATATCTTCTTAATAGTAAAATAATTGTTTTACCCTTGAATCTAAAGCTCCACATTATGCCACATGTCACTTTTCTTCATCCATTGGACTAGACTTAATCTTGAATTAGTAGTTTACCAATTTGCCCTTGAACTATATCAATTTCCAATTTTGCCCTTAAAACAAACTTAAATTCCAATCTTGTCCCTTGATCCAATGGCTAGGATTCAGCATGGAAAAATTATCTTAATCCAATGGTCTATGTTAAATCCTTCCAAATTAAGGAATGGAAATGCCATTATTAACCTTGCCTTATCATCTAACAAAATATCTCAAATATTCAATTCGATCCGATTATCCAATTTTTTTCTCGAACTTAACCCTTTTATAGCTTTTAACACAAATTCTGTACGAAAAATTAAGTAACACGGAAACATCATTCTTGGGGGGTAAACTATTCATTTACGGGACTAAAATTCATAAGTTTTGAAAATTATAATTTAGTCCCTGAACTTTTTTCTAAGTTTATACTTTAGCCACCAAGCTTTCATTTTATTCATTTTGGCCACTAGCCAAAATTTTGAGGTATTGCAATTCTCCCCCTTAAGAAAAATTTGCCCTCGTATTTTAGCACATACATGCCAATTCTCTAATCAATCTTCCATATGGCTTCTACTACTTTGTGATTCTTTCAAGAATTTTTTACTATAGAAATCTATTTTATTTCTCTATTCTTTGACTCCAGAAGCCATGATCTCTGCCAGTTCCTCTTCATAAGTGAAATCTAATTGAATCACAATCTTTTTTTGGTATTATGATATGTGAAGAATCAAATTAACACTTCAAGAGTATCGACATATGGAAGGTATCGTGGATTTTGATTCTTCTTTAGAACCTAATATAGGTCAATGGATCTTAGGATAAGCTTTACTTCTCGTCCAATCCATAACACCTTCTTCCAAGGTGAAACTTTTATGGAATACTTTATCCTTAACTTTATATTAAATATATTTTCTTTCAAGATCAACATATAATTTCCGTCATTCTAAAGCAATTCTATGATTGCTTCGAACTATTCTTACTTTATTCTCCATATTCTAAACTAATTCAAATCCAATCACCTTTTAGTTTCTTTTTAACTCATTATCATCGGGGATATAAATTATCCCTTAATAATATGAACATCCTTTAGAATTAAGATCAAAGTCTTTAATTTCCCCTTTTCACTTTACTAAATTCTTTCCAAGCATATCTTATCTTTCATTTATAAATCTCTGATTCGATTTGTCAATTGTAGACTTGAGATGAAGCTGTGAAATCAACACACTATTCTTTTCCAAAGATAATTGGACATTTAATGCTTATAAGGCAAAGAAAGACTTTCAGTTAAATACACCGGCTACTATTTTAACCTTATTACATTAATACACATCCCAACCTATTATGGGACATATCATTAAATAACATGGAATCCTTATTAACTTCAGACTATATTAATACTAGTGCTACCATCTTAACTTTCTTAGGATCTACTCAGATCCTCTTTGTTAAGACAATGTGACCTGGAAATGCAACTTGAATTAATCAAATTCACATTTGGGTAACTTTGCATACAATTACCTTTCCCACAAGGCTTGTAGCACTATTTGTAAATGTTTATCAAAATCTCATTTCGTACTACACCATTGATGAAGTCGTCTTTATACTCAATTGATAACCGTTATTGTAAAAAATTTCATCTAATGCCACATACTTTTCCCTTGAGCCTTCAAACTCAATCAAATAAAAACTATACATATCATTCAAAATCTGAATTAAACTTTCAGATTGTTCGTCATTCTATGGATGCAAAACAATTTTAAAATTTATACCGAGTCCCTAATGCCTTATGCAAGGAACTCTAAAATCTAGATATAACCTTGGATCTTAATCACACACAATGAAAATAGGTACAACACGTAACTTCACAATATTTTATATTTAGAGCTCAACATATTTCTTCATTATTGATTTATTCAATCTATCCATAATTACCCAAATCAAATCATTTTTACTCATTATCATTGGTAAACTAGTTACAAAATCCATCGTAACTATTTTCCACTTCCACTAGGGGAATGGAAACATGTTACCATATTTTTGACGGTACTTGATGTTTTGCTTCCAGTTGCTAGCCTATCAAACATGTAGCCATAAATTCATTTACTCTCCTTTTTATATCTAGCCGTCAATGTTTGCTCTATAGATCTAGATACATCATATTCCCTTTTGGATGTATTGACAATGGACTGCAATGTTCTTCATTAAGACGTTCTATTTTCCACTGATCATCATCAAGACATAATATTTTCCTCAAACATCCGACATACTTAACTTTGAAGTTTTTATTTTCACCATTTTCAATTTGTTTTAACCCTGACAACATTTTTTAAAGCATATACTATTGTATCTAACTTCAGATCATGAGTCGAATAATTTATCTCATGAATCTTGAGTTGCCATGATGCACATGCCACTAATTTGCCCCCTTTTATCCATACGTATCCCAATCTATTATGGGAAACATCACTGCAGAGTGTAAAGTCTCTCTATACTAACACTAGAGCTTCTGTTAGAATTCGTTTTTTAATCCAATCAAATTCCACCGGTCTTGACAATATAGCCTAAAAATAAAAATTCAGATATCCAAAATTCATATTTAGACAACCCCAAATATCTAGATTCCATACTTGAACAACTTGGCATACAATTTATTTTCTAGTAAAATCTGTAATACCACCTGAAACTATAAATCATAATCTTCACTAGTCTTTGGGTACCTAACATATATCTTTATTGATTACAACAATCAAAACCGATCCGAATACGATTAGAACACTCTATTTATCTATTCCATGAATGCTATTGTAGCATTAGCATGGACAATAAGGCACCACTATGAACTCATAGTGCCCTAATCGTGTCTTGAAAACAATTTTTAAGAATATTCTCCTCCTTGATCTTCAATTGATATACTTCGAATGAAGATTAATTTTGGAAAACACTTCAGCTCCATTCAATTGATTGAAGGTATAATCAATCTAAAACATCAATTATCTATTCTTTCCTACTACTTTATTTAATCGACGATAATCATTACATGATCTCATCTAACCATTTTTCTTTTTCACAAAGATTACTAAAATTCCCCAAGGTAATATATTAAATCGTATAAAATCTCAATCCAACATTTAATGTAATTGAACCTTTAACTCTCTTATCTCTGTAAGAGCCATTTTGTACAATACCTTTGATATAAGTTTAGTGCTAGAGAAAACCTAATTCCTGAATTTCATTTCACGATCAGATAGTAAGCCTGGCAATTCTTGAAGGAACACATACTGTTATTCATTGACAGTTGAGATACTTTCCAAGTTCACCTTTGAATACTTATATGTTCATAACATAAGCTAGAAAGTTCTTTCATCATTGTGATAGCAGTTTCCAAAAAAATACTACTGAACCACATTGATCAGAGAAAATCTAATTTTTCCCTCATAATTAAAATCTCTTAACTTTCTAGTTCCTTTCAGAAATATTTATTTCAAGCAAAAATTCATAAAAAAACAACTCCATTAAGCTCACTAAAATTCAGTTTCTTTGAATTACTATCGAGTAATTCTTACAAATTTAACTTACTCTTGTGCTATGTCCCAAGAGATAAGTTACTATCACATCAAGCTTTCCCTAATCATCACAACGAAGCCCTTTTTGTATCAATACCCCACATGAAGTCTCATACTTCAAGACTTCTCAGCTCTCTAGCAATAAAAATTTAAGGAACTCTGGCTTGAATTTCGTTTAAAATCATATCCAAGGTTCGAAATAATAAACCTTGGTTTAGCCAGGCATTTCCAACTACACCAGCACATTAACATCATATTGAGCGGAAATCAGTTAATAATTAACCTTGTTAAAACTTTTACAGGCCTAATTTCTTTTTACCCAACTGTTCGATCGCTCTATGCGATCTCTCAACTTCCGACATCTATAAATTTATTCAAACAATTCAACAAGCAGTTTCATCAAGTCACTCAAGCATCAATACAGTAATAATGACAACCTAGTGGCATGTATACACTTGCTGACTGATAACAAGCTCTGTTTGGATCCAGAATTAGCTAAACCTGTAGCTCTGATACCAATAAATGTAACACCTCATTCCCATATTCGAATACCGAATATGAGTCAGAGATGTCACAGAACAATAACATGACTTTTATTCAAAAATTCTATAAATTTAAAACTTTTGAAAAATTTAAAATTAACTTCTACACAAAATTGGAGCTCCTTTATGAAAAATAATTTAAATGTTTGATAAATAACAAACTCTGAACCAAAATAGACAATTTATAAAATTTATACATGCCACTAAAATTAATTAAAAATCTCAAGTAGGATGTCATTACTACAGTACCTTGATGAAAATTTCTGAACTTGTTGCAACGCCTTATTTACACCCAATGTCTCGAACCACCTACGTGTGCATAGGCAAAACACACAAAGCACGAACTTAGTGAGGCATTATTAGGTAATCATAAAATTATATAATAATTAGTTTTTAAGTATAATATAGTATAAACAATTTCCATATAAAACTATTTCAAATTAATATTGCTTTAAAGCAAAGTTAAAATATTTATAAATATATTTTGTAAAAGTTCTTTTATATCAATAGCCCAAGAAATACGTATAGAGAGAACTAAGTATACGAGATCGTGTACTCCCATAGTACTAGCCATTTCCCATATGAATAAAGGCAAACATTACATTAATACGAGCTCGTTGTGCCCCCAAAGCACTAGTCACCAAAGTGACGGTAGTCCTAGACTACTAGATTTGTAGATCAATGCATTCCCAGAATGCTAGCCACTATGTGGCAAATGTAGCTACAATGCAGTCCCAGACTGCTAGTCTCTTATGGCATGCCACTATACTGTAATTATCATGTAATCTTGGGCAATAAAACAATATCATTACCTTTACAATACATCATTTTATAGATGGTAAAAATCTCATCATCTATAAATCAAAATAATAGAGCAATTCATACTCCATTATAACATAAATCATTCTTTAACAATGTAACACCCCAGTTTTGTGCCTAGCGGTTTTGAGGCTTATTAGATGGCCTGGTGGACCAAGTTAGAGATTCGAGTCGAATTTGGGACCGTATATTTTTCGGTAAGATAAAAATATGGAAAAATGGTTAAAAATTATCTTTTAATGTATGATTAATATTGGTGAAATCAATTTTGGAAAATAAAGTTTTGAGGTGTGACATTTTGGCTAGTGACCAAAATGCAATTTTTGAAAACCGATTTTAAAGGTGACTAAAATGAAAAGGATCAAATTCTTAGAGTCCTTAAGGAGATATTTTACCAAGTTTTTGCTTGTAATTTCTCCCTTCAATTAAATCATTTTAACATGTGTTTTAAAGGATAATAAAAAGAGATTTTAGATATTAAAGTTAGTCGGAGATGCCGTAGTGTTGAGAAGCCACATGTGAATGTAAGTCGGAGATGTTGGAGTAGTTTCTACTTTTGTTTCCTCTGGGTAAATCTTGGGGAAGAAATTTCTTAAGTGGGGGAGATTTGTAACACCCTGGTTTTGGGCCTAGCAGTTTTGAGGCTCATTAGACAGTCCAGTGGACCGGGTTAGAGATTCGAGTCAGACTCAGGACCGTATATTTTTTGGTAAGATAAAAAATATAGAAAAATGGTTAAAAATCATATTTTAATGTATGATCAATATTGGTGAAATCAATTTTCGAAAATAAGGTTTGGAGGTGTGACATTTTGGCTAGTGATTAAAATGTAATTTTTGAAAGCTGGTTTTAAAGGTGACTAAAATGAAAAGGATCAAATTCTTAGAATCCTTAAGGATCTATTTTGACAAGTTTTTGCTGGTGATTTATCCCTTCAATTAAATTAGTTTAACATGTGTTTCAAAGGATAATAAAAAGAGATTTTAGATATTAAAGTTAGTTATTTGGTTTTAATGAAAATTGACGTAAGTTTTCTCTCAACTTTTCTTTCCACTTCTTTTCTGCCAAACACTCAATTTTTCATAAAAAAATCAGAGGTGAGAGATCAATTTTACTTAGATTCTTTTATCTACAATTGATTATTTAACTTTGACTTACAAAACCTCATTGAAATCTTGTGTTTTCCTAGCTTTAAACAAGCCAATTGAGGAAGAAATCACACAATAGGGGTAAGGTCCGTGATCTCCTCTATTGATTTGTTCTTTATTGATATTACCAAGTATTTGATCCTTTATTTATAGTTTATAATCTGATTTTGTGTTTTTATATTGAATTAATTGATTTAATTGGGTGAAATTGATGAAAAAGAGAAAGTTTCGAATTGGATATGTTTTCCAGTGTTGATGATTGATTTTAAACATATTTTGGATGTATTATAATGTTGTTAAGTTGATTATAACAATGGAATCCCAAAACTCTTAAATCTCTAATTGTTTAAGAGTTATAGTTTAATGGTTGAATATCGTCTGAGCTAAGGTTATAGTCGATGCTTTGTTTATGAGGGTTGCGATGGAGTTGAGGATGTTGTTTACACGATTGGGTATGATGCGTGATGAAGGCTTGATGGCCGAGTTGCAAGTGAAGTCATCCTAGTCACAGTTGATTAGGGGATGGTAACTGTGTGATGATGCATTTGTACCCCATGTTCAGGTTATTGAGGGAAGGAAATCCGATGAATTTTCATGTTTTTAGTGGTAGGGTGTTGTTTTTAAAGATCGAAAGGTGGTGTTTCTTGATGTTGAGCCAAGGCATGTTGTTTTATTTGAAGCACATGCCAGTTCTTGTTGGGTTGGTCTAAAGGAAGATATGGTTGATTTTGTTGTACGATGCATAGTATGTCAGCGAGTGAAAGCTGAGCATCAGTTCTCTTTCGGGTTGTTGCAACTGTTGAGGATACCATAATGGATGTGGGAAAAAATCACCATGAATTATGTGTTTGAGTTGCTTCTGACACCGATCGAAAAGAATTCCTTTTGGGTGGTTGTTGGTTGAGTTGCAGAGTGTGCGCAACTTTGTGGCTATGCTTGTGATGTATGTTTTAGAATAAGTGGCAGATTTGTATATTGCTGGGTTAGTGCGTTTGCACACTGTGCCTAAGTCCATAGTTTTGGACGGAGATCCGTGGGTTACGATGAGGTTCTGGGGGTGTTGCTTGAGTTTGAGTGTGTTATTGATGGTCATATGATCATTATGGTATCGCCTTGGAAGAAGGTAATGCGTTTTGGGTGGAAAAAGAAATATTATCCGAGGTTTTGTGGACCATACGAGTTGGTTGAGCATGTGGGTCCTGTTGCTTATTGTTGAGGTTATCTCCTGTGTTAGAAGGGTTCCATTATGTGTTTTATGTGACGGTGTTGCGAAGGTATCAGTTGGATTCCTCGCATGTTGTGCCGGTGGAAGGCATTATGTTGGGATCAAATTTATATTGTCAAAAGGATCTAGTGGAGATCTTTGATGCCAAGGGTTCAGCGTGGTAAGATGGTTGGGCTTGTTAAGGTGTGGTGGAGATACCACAGTGTTATGAAGCCACATGTGAATGTAAGTTAGAGATGTTGGAGCAATTTATCCTTTTGTTTCCTCAGGGTAAATTTCGGGGTTGAAATTTATTAAGTGGGGGAGAGTTGTAACACCCCATTTTGCGCCTAGAGGTTTTGAGGCTTATTAGACGGTCCGGTGGATCGGGTTAGAGATTCAAGTCGGATTCAGGACCGTATATTTTTTCGGTAAGATAAAAATATGGAAAAATGGTTAAAAATCATCTTTTAATGTATTATTAATATTGGTGAAATCAATTTTGGAAAATAAGGTTAGGAGGTGTGACATTTTGGCTAGTGACCAAAATGCAATTTTTGAAAACTGGTTTTAGAGGTGACTAAAATCAATAGGATCAAATTCTTAGAATCCTTAAGGAGCTATTTTACCAAGTTTTTTCTGGTGATTTCTCCCTTCAATTAAATCATTTTAACATGTGTTTTAAAGGATAATAAAAATAGATTTTAGATATTAAAGTTAGTTATTTGGTTTTAATGAAAATTGACGTAACTTTTCTCTCAACTTCCCTCTCCACTTCTTTTCTGCCAAACACTCAAGTTTTCATCAAAAACCAGAGGCGAGAGCTCAATTTTACTTGGATTCTTGATCTACAATTGATTATTTAACTTAGATTTACAAAACCTCATTGAAATCTTGTGTTTTCCTAGCTTTAAACAAGCCAATTGAGGGAGAAATCACACAATAGGGGTAAGGTCCATGATCTCCTCTATTGAATGGTTCTTTATTGATATTCCCAAGTGTTTGATCCTTGATTTATAGTTTATAATCTGATTTTGTGTTTTTATATTGAATTAATTGATTTAATTAGGTGAAATTGATGAAAAAGAGAAAGTTTTGAATTGGATTTGTTTTCTAGTGTTGAAGATTGATTTTAAACATATTTTGGATGTATTATAAAGCTTTTAAGTTGATTTTAACAACGTAATCCTGAAACTCTTGAATCTCTAATTGTTTAGGTTGTTAGATTGGTGTTTTTGTGAAGTTATGGTGGCTATTTAGTTTCTGGAAGTGTTTGGATGTTTTGGTTCTATTTTTAGGTGTTCATTGATGATATTGAAGGAGTTTAATTGCTAGTTTATGGCTGGGTTGTGTTTGGAAAGGATTAGATGATGTTTTCGGTTGTTGTTGTTGGGTAATTGTGAGGAGATTGTGGAAGTCCGTGTGGATTTGTTATTGTAGTGTTTTGAATGAATTGAGATGCATTAATCCTCTGTTGTAATATGGTTAAAACAGGGGATATGGATCCAGAAGTGAGCAGTGAAGCTTTGGAGGCTTCAGATGCTCGTTTTCGCGTCGGCGGATCGAGGTTTCGCGTGTCGGTGAGTGGAAATGGTTTTAAAAGTCTTTCAAGGGTTTGAAAGTGGTTTTAGAAGTTTAGATTAAGATTGAAACACTTACCTAAGCTTGGAAGTAAGTTTCCATCCTTTGCTCTTTAATATCGGTTTGGATATGAGCTTGTGTGATTCATGTTTCAATCGTAAACATGGTTGGTTTTACTTACTGTAAATGCATGATTTTAAGTACATATACAGTGTTTGAAAATTATGTTAAATGCTAGTAAGCATTGGTTTTTATTCCGGTCGGGAATGTGATGTTGCTATGACAATGTAATTTGCATATGTAGGGATTTTGTGTAATGCATTGTAAAACAGTGAGTAAATGGATTTGTAAATGATATATTGGCTATGTGACAAGGTGAGAAAACATTCAGATATAGTTGGCATGCCATAGGATAAAGTGCACTATAATATGCTAAAAATCGATCGTGGTTAAAGGTTCCTTGATGTATAGCGGTCGGCTACAAGGAATATGTGATTATCACTTGGGTTGAGCGGTCGATTCCCCTTGTTGATGTAAAAACTTGCAGTCGGCAAGGTGGTTAACTTGTGGTCGGCAAGGTGGTTAACTCACGTGGTCGACATGGAGCAGCCTTGATGATGGTCGGTCATTAAGGGAGATCCATGTATCCGATGTGTAAAGTTAACGGTCAGTTAACTAAGGATTAGAGGTCGGTTAATTAGTGGTTAACTATCGGACATGATGAATAATCAAGGATAGTTGATGATCCATGCCAATATATGAAATCCATCGATGTGTAAAGTTAACTCACGTGGTTAACTATAGATTAGAGGTCGGCTAATCAAGGATAGTGGTTGACTATCGTGGTCACTATAACTATAATTGCCAATATATGAAATTCTATTGTTGAATATATTTTTAATGCTTTGGAATTTAAGAATGGTTTTGTATTTAATGCTTTGGAATTCATGCATGATTTTTTGTATAAAATGTTAACGGGGTTTAGATAACTATAGGATATATGAAAGTTCGATGTGTAAAGTTAACTGTCAGTTAACTATAGATTAGCGGTCGGCTAATCAAGGATAGTGGTCGACTATTCGGGGTCACTATAATTGCCAATATATGAGAATTCTATTGTTGAATATATTTTTAATGCTTTGGAATTTAAGAATGGTTTTGTATTTAATGCTTTGGAATTCAAGCATGATTTTGTATAAAATGCTTTGGGGGTTTAAACATGTGGTATATATTGTTTTGCATATGGTCGATAATCAAGAATAGTGGTCGACTATCCGGGGTCACTATAATTGCCAATATATGAGAATTCTATTGTTGAATCTATTTTTAATGCTTTGGAATTTAATCATGGTTTTGTATTTAATGCTTTGGAATTCAAGCATGATTTTGTATAAAATTCTTTGGGGGTTTAAGCATGTGGTATATATTGTTTTGCATATGGTCGATATGCATGATTTTAATTGGAATCATTGGAACTTGCTGTTGATTAATGATACATGTTGCATATGGTTTAATATGCTGGTTTTAAAAGATGTTAGGTACATGGTTTTAAAGGCATGATAATGTTTAAGTAATGTTTTCAAGGATGATTGAAATGAGATTTTAATGTAATGTTGAGAAATGGTTTTAAATGCATTGATGGTGCTTTGTTTTTGAGCATTCCTCACTAAGCCTAGTATGCTTACGCACTCTTTGTCCATCAATGCGGAGAATTAGAAGCTTGGAAGGCAGCAAGAAGCAAGGGATGTTGAAAGACTTGGTAACCAAAGTATGTTTTTTGGATTAAACTATAAGTATAAGGGCAATGGGGGTTTCCGTTGTTATTTGGGGGATGTTTTGTTGAAATCCCTGTTTGAGCAAGTTTGTCTTGTTGTTCTTGGGTTGTAATTGGCCTATACGGTTTGATTGTGGTGATGGTTTAGAGTTTCATGTTTTACATGAATGGTTTTATAGGAAGCATGTCTATAGATTTACATTTGATGCATGATGCCATGAAATGATGTTGAAATGGTGATGTTATATGGTGGTTTGATTCTAGATTATATTGGTTGTATGTTAGGAGCATGTTAAAATGTTTTGGAATGGTTGAAAGCTTGTTAAACCAACAAAAATAGACATTATAGGTACATGCGTACCGGTACAGGTGTCTCCGTTTCAGTATGGATAAGCCATTTCAGGCTTAGCGTACCGGTACACGAGCAGCTATTTCGGTACAAGTTAAGGCAAAATAAGCCAGCGTTTCGGTACGCGGGTATCCGTTTCTATATGACACAGTGTTTTATTTAAGGGTGTTTCGATATGCGGGGGACGTATCGAAATGGATTTTTGCTACTCGAATCTGGGGTGTTCGAGACAATGAAGCTGTACTGATACGCGTGTACCCGTACCGATACGGGTGGCAGTTAAGTTGGTTGTATGGAATATTCTGAGGTTCTATTTTCTTATGTTTTGGTCCTTGAATGTTGTGGATGCAATTGGATGAGTATGGATGAACGTATTGAGCTGATTGTTGACATGTAAGCATGAAATATATTTAATTAAAGGTTGGCAATTTAAAATTGGGAAAGTCCCTATAGTTTATCAAAATTGCAATTTAGTCCCTAAATTACATTTGTATCCAATTGGATATCGATTCGATACCCGATTGAGATGAGTTCTCACTTGTGAATAGTATGTACATGTAGGAAAGTAATAATGCATCAAGACAAGATAAAAGAAAAAAATGGGCCCGTTTTAGGTTTCATCTTCCCAGTTTACTTTGGTAAACCTAATGTAGCTTGCTCGGTTCGGTCTTGCGACTAGGCCGGGTCGAGGGGGTTACAAACAATCATCAATATATGATAATAAAGTTATCATAAAATAAACATAATAAGGCAGTTCATACCATAAATCATTTCGATAACATAATTATCTATATATGATAATAAAAATTATCATAAGCAAAAGACAATAGGGCAGTTCATACCCTACCATGTACCAAACCTTTACTTTATGCCTATGAAAATATCATATTTCATATGAAAACCAATATTATTAATTCGATAAAATCATTTAGGTCGACTTGTCGCAAGTCTTCCTAAATACGTTTTAAAACAGATAAATGCACTCACATTGACACTTCTTATCCAACTAAGTTGCATAAATTAAGATAACTCCAAGCTTGATCCTTTGCCTTATCTACTGAATTTTCGATTTCTCGTGTTTACTTGAATTCTTCACGTTCATCCCTTACATGCACAAATTAATAACACCAATAATTTACTCATTTTATAATGTGTCAATCTGCGCTGCCTTCAAAGAAATATTTATTTAAAATAATCTACAACTCAAAATTCAATTTTGTTTATTCTAACAGAAACTAGATTCAATAATCTGTTCAACCATATAAACTAATAGCTCAAATTCAAATCGTACGATTTATGACGAATTTTTAAATTCGAATTCTAGTACTGAATTTCAGAGCAGACTGCTACTCTATTTTCTGACCTTTCGTCTCTTAAAAATTCACATCTTTTGATATACCAATCGAAATCAGTCACTGTTTTGAGGAAACTAGACTCAACCAGGAATACAATGGTATTTGGTTGACTTTCTAATAATTTTTATGGAATTTTTGGTGAATTTCTAAACTCACTGACAAAGACTAAAATTTTTGGGCATATTCATGAATTTCATCTTTAACATCTTTCAACCATTCCAACACTTCAAATTAACCTTCAATTACATTATTCCAACATTTTCTTTTCATGACAAACTCCAAATTCAACTTGAATCCAATAACCCTAAATTAACCTTGACCCAAAATTAGGGGTTTTACTTTACACTTGAAATCAAGCTTAGAAATGCTAATTAAACTTAATCCTTCAAAATCAAACCACAAATAAATTTATATCCTTAAACCCTAAAATTTAATCCTTTAATTTCATGAGCATAGCTTAACCAATCCATGATTTTTTATACCAAATGATAGAGAATTCAAAGAGGTCAACTTTGTATTTATAACCAAACCCTAAATCCAAGCCATTTAGGGAGAAAAAAATAAAAATAAAAATTCTTACCCTTTCTCTTTGAACCTCACGTACATGAAGAATGGAAGACTTGTCATCTATTTTACCTTTTGTTCAATTTATGCCACTTGTTATCTTTTATTTCCATAAATAATAAAAATATCTTCTTAATTGTAAAATAACTATTTTACCCTTGAATCCAAAGCTCCAAATTATGCCACATGTCACTTTTCTTCATCCAATGGACTAGACTTAATCTTGAATTAGTAGTTTACCAATTTGCCCTTGAACTATATCAATTTCCAATTTTTCCCTTTAAACAAACTTAAATTCTAATCTTGTCCCTTGATCTAATGGCTAGTGTTGCGCGTAATAAGTGCTACGCAATTGTGCAAGTATACACGTTGCAAGTTATAGTATAAAAGATATCATCTCCACAGGGATTGGTGCCACTTCAAGAATCTAGTCTCTTGCACTGTAAAAAGTAAAAGAAAACACAAGTAGAAGATTATAGGAGTTTTAACTAATAACTAATCTAGAAAGCAAATAAGTAAAAGGCGATGTAATTAAATGAGAGAGATAGGCCAGGTTATCGTGAGTTGAGGTGTGATAGCCGATTGGATCGTCTTGGTAAAAGAGTGCACGGGCAACTCAGTTGCCGTGGCAACTTGCACAATGGGGTTGCCTTGGCAACTAATCGATGGCTGCCTGGGTGACTAGTTGGGCAACTACTTGGGCGTCTGGGCAGCAACCTTCAAGGTTCGGCAGAGCGTTCTTCAATGGTTTCTTCTTATCCCTAAGTCGAAACTCTAGCTACTTGTGCATGCCTTGATAATACATCCCTGCGTGAATCAAGGGTGAATAACAACCAATCTTGCACTCCTCTTAGCCGTTGAAATCCTTAACTTATTCCTAAGCCGGATTAATCTTCACCATCAATAGATTGAATAAAGATCATATTCATTCATTTCTTGAATCTAGCTCTCCCGATATTAGATAAATAGATGAAGTTACGAGATCCTCTCCTAATTCACTCGCAAACAAGAATAAGAGCCAAGAATGAATAAACCTTGAATAGAAAAGTGCAAACTCTTATTACCTAAACAAAATCCAATAGTTTCTCACAACCACAAGACACAATAACCTTAGCCAAATAGATTTAGTTCATGGCTAGGTTCCAAAGAAACACAAGATAAAGAATCCCTAGCATGAACCTAATTGAACAAGAAAGAAAAAGATGAAGGATGAAGCTTGTCGAAATCCTCCTTGCCCTTGATGCTTGTCGAAAATTCTCCCCTCTCTCTCCCCTTGGAGTTGACGGCATGGCCTCTAATTTATAGGGCTAGGTCAAAGTCCTTCTTTGAGGAGGAAGTTAAGTTGGAATTAAATTATCTTTAAAGAATATAATTATTTATTATAATTATATTCCTTCTAGAACTTCTCTTATCTTCTTGGAATTTAATTCTTCTTTAATCTCTTCATGGAAATCAAACTCCTTTGGGATTTAGCTTTGCTCCACATCATCTTGGGCTTGTCTAGTCATCAATTTTGACTACCATATCACCTTATTCTTTGTCGACAATTGCCCTGGCAACTGGCTCGATGTCTCCTTCATGCATTGCCCTGGCATTTAGCTCAGCATCTCCTTCATGCATTGCCCTGGCAACTAGCTCTAGCCTTGCTTTGGCAAGTGATCCTGCACATACACACAAAACACACCAAAGCAGCATCTTTTCCCACAAAAACTACCAAGTTATGTAATCAAGCTCAACGATGGAAGGAAACATGGATTAATGCATGAATGGCTAATTATGCAACTAATATGAGCCTAAGTCTAACAATAATATGAGTAAAAAGGGTAAGAAAAATAGTACTTTTGAACACTTATCACACCCCCAAACTCGAACTATTGCTTGTCCTCAAGCAATGCAAACTAATAATTACTTGCCAAGACTTTAATTTTCACAAACTTAGCTTTGAACTTGATTTCAATTCTCAAAACCGGGGCACAAAGTATGACTGGCTTTTCATTTTTCAGAAAACTTAGGAGTTACTCGAAATCAAACTATAATGCTTGTGAGTATGTGCGGAGTTGTGTGCAAGTTGATTTTTCAGATTCTTTGCAAACAAGAGGTTTTCAAATTACTTCATTGGGTTCTTTTTAACATGTTTTAACTAGAGCCAGTTTTGGGCACCTCTAGTGTTTTGTTTTCAGTTTTCTTAAGTTAATTAATTTATTCGACTAGAGCCAGTTTCGGGCACCTCTAGCGATCAATTTTTTTAGCACATACTAGAGCCGGTTTCGGGCACCTCTAGCGATCATTTTTTTAGCACATGCTAGAGACAATTTCGGGCACCTCTAGCATTCATCCAATTTTTATTCTAATTCCCCAATTTGTTTAATTATCAAGTTAAGTTCACTAGAATTCCTTAAATCAATCAAACCACAACAATGTTTCATCAAATTTAGCATTATAGTAAAATTCTAAGTTTTTCCATGGTTATCCTAGAATAAAAATTCTATCATTTAAGTGCACTGGCAAAGTCATCATCGGATATTCATCAAATCTAGGCAATTCTTGTTCCAACTAAAGGTATGGCAAGCAATTTATGTATCCTAAATGTAATACTTAAGATGAATGTAACTAAACATGGTAACTACTAATAACAATCCCCCCAAACTTGAGTGAGGCATTGTCCTCAATGCATGTATTAAATAAAAATAACGAAAAATAAAATGCAAACGAGGACTTACTCTGAGAGTTCGTCATCGTGGATGATTAGTTTCCTTTTGGTCGGTGTCTTGATTCTCTTGCTTGGACGCGATGGTTGTTTCCTTGTTGCCGGTGGTGGAATCAATCCTCGTACGGGGTTGTCCTCATCGTCCTTTTCATCAATGTCATTGGCTTTTTGCTTAGAGGATTCAATTGGTGCGTTCTTTGTTGGTGCAATGGAGGACTCGTCTGAATCTGAAAAATCAGACAATGATTCTGTAGGAGTTGATTCGGGCATAGGTGCTTTACCTTTGGCTTTTGCAGTGGTTGTCGGGATGTCTTTAGCTTTGGTTGTCGTGGCATCTTCAGGGTTAGTTGTCGTGGCATCATCTGTTGCGGTTGCCGCGGTGAATGCTTAATTGGTTGCCGGGACAAGGATCTCGGCAGGAAAGATTGGGAACGGTACGCGATTGTCTGGGTACTTTTCTAGGATGACTTGGGTGATGACATTGTTGTGCTCCTTCATGTACCGCATGAACATTAGTTGCCGGTTTTCAATTTTCCTTAGGTGGCTCGCCAATGGTTGCAAGAGTGCTTCAAAGTGTCCCGGGGTTGATGGCCGAGTTGCCCGGGCGTTAGGTGCTTGGGCATTAGGGATTTCAGAGGCGGCAGGAGTTGATGCGGCAATTGGAGGCCTTGAGGATTTTTTCGGTGCCTCTCCCATTAGTTTTCAGATTTGTGCTTGATTCCAACCGGACTTTGGTAGGGCCTTTTCATCGGTTGACTCACATGCATCTCCTTGCAAAGATTAGAAATTAAGCAAGGGAAGAAAAGAGAACCCTTATCTTTTGAGCTACATACAAAAATCTCATCACAAATAATTTTCCAATGTTAATGATGCGATTATGCAAAATAGAATGTATGAGCAAAAGACGTGGTATATCAACGGTAGTATTGTGTGTGGTGGGTATTAAAGAAGTTTTAACAAACTTATTCCATAGTTTTGCCTCGGGATTAAGCCGAAGGCAATTTACCGTGCCCTTTTATTTATCGTCGTTCCAATGAGTTCCCGGTTGAGTGAGTTCTTGAAGCACCTTGTCGAGTTGCTTGGGTGTGATTTGATCAACAAAGGCTTGATGCTCATCATTCTCAATGTAGAGCCCGTAAAAGGTGTTGACGTTTTAGGGGTTTACGAGTATGGCCTTATCACGAACAAAAACATAAGGATTATCTGGGTTAGGTGAGTGAGCATAGAATTCTCTTGCCCATGAGATGTTACCTGGTTCCGATTGATGGCAAAAGATTTGCCACATTTGATATGCAATCCTCTCGAAGATCAATGGTTCAAGGTCGAAATCTTGATGAGAGTTGGAGTATTCAAAGCCTTGTTCTTCGTAAATCTTCCGGCTTCCGAACTTGGAGTGAAATCTTTGTTGAACCACCGGTGTAGCAAGCTTCTTGTATCTTGGTTGTTTGGAGGAACTTGGATGAACTAAAAATTTAATTTTGGATGCCATAGATGACCTTGGTTGTGAGTTTTGTAAAAACAAATAAAAGAAAATAAAAGAAACTAAAGAGTTGCAAGATGAAAAACAGGAATAGGTTAAGGGTGATGGGTTTTATAGAAAAGATAGGTAGTAAATATGGTGGGTGTGATTAATTTTTGGAAAGACGAAAAAGAGGGTTTTAGTTTAGGGGAAGGGTGACGGCATGGGAGGTTTAGTTAGGGTAGGTTGGAGGCTTTATATAAGCCCTAGATTCAGCCCATTAATTTCCTTGTTGAAGATGTTTTCCTTCTTGGATTAAAATTCCTCTTTATCTTGAACTCTTTTCCTACAATTCAAAGACAAATCAAATAAGGATTAAAGATAAACTAATAAAAGAAAATAAATAAAGATGTGTAAAGAGATTCTTAAACTTAAAAAAGTAAAAAAAAACTATCCTAAAAATATAATACTAATCGGAAATAAAAGAATAATTAGTTCAAAAAAATTAAAAAAAATAAAAAAAGTAATCAAAAATAATAAAAATAAAAATAAAAATAAAATATCGAAAGGAGAGCATGCTCATGCATCTCCTAAGGTGACCACTTCTTTGTTACGTTCCACATGGGCACCATTGTAGTGCTTTAATCTTTGTCCATTAACTTTGAATTCATGTTTGTCAGTGATGGACTTGATTATCACGGCACCATGGGAGAATGGTTTGACAACTTCGAATGGTCCCGACCATCTTGATTTTAGCTTTCCTGGGAAAAGTTTTAGCCGAGAATTGAATAAGAGAACTAGTTGCCCTGGCGTGAATTGCCGCGGCAATAGTTTCTTGTCAAGCCATTGCTTTGTTTTCTCCTTGTAGATTCGTGCATTGTTATAGGCGAGTGCACGTAATTCTTCTATCTCATTGAGGTCCAACAAACGCTTTTGTCCAACACTTTCCCAATCCATATTGACGGTCTTGATTGCCCAATATGCCTTGTGTTCGATTTCCACCGGTAGATGGCATGTTTTTCCATAGACAAGTAGGAAGGGGGACATACCTAAGGGTGTTTTGAATGCAGTGTGATATGCCCAAAGTACGTCATCTAGTTTCAATGACCAATCCTTCCTAAAGGGATTTACAACTTTCTCGAGTATACCCTTCAATTCCCGGTTGGAAATTTCTACTTGCCCGTTGGTTTGTGGGTGATATGCCGTGGCGATCTTGTGTGATATGCCGAAGCGTTGCAACATCTTGGCAATAAGTCTGTTGTCAAAATGCTTGCCTTCGTCACTGATAATTGCTCTCGGCATCCCAAACCGTGTAAATATGTTTTTCTGCAAGAATCGTTGAACGGTCTTGGAATCGTTGTTGGGAACTGCAGCTGCCTCAACCCATTTAGACACGTAGTCAACGGCAAGTAGAATGTAGAGGTTGCCGAATGAAGACGGGAAAGGTCCCATAAAATTGATCCCCCATACATCGAAAAATTCCACCTCGATGATGTTCTGGAGCGGCATCTCATGTCGTATAGAGATATTGCCCGTCCTTTGGCAACGATCACATTGCTTGTAAACATTTTGGGCATATTTGTACAATGTTGGCTAATACAACCCGGATTGCAAAACTTTTGCCGCAGTACAAGTTCCTCCAAAATGTCCTCCATAGGGTGAAGAATGGCATTGCCGGAGTACATTCTGTTGCTCTTCTTCAGGGACACATCGACGTATAACCTGATCTGCACATTGTTTAAACAAAAGAGGCTCGTCCCAAAAGTAATGCTTAGCATCATGGCGGAACCGCTTATTCCCTTGGTGAGTAAGACCATAAGGTAAAATACCACAAACAAGGAAATTAACTAAATCTACGTACCAGGGTATTGCCAGGCATGTGCTACCGTGGCGACTGCTCCCAAAATTGCCGAGGCACGCGCGTCAAGGGCTGCTGCGACGTCGAGAGTTGCTGAGGCGTCGAGGGTTGCCGAGGCAACTAAAAGTTGTTCATCCGGGAATGCATTGCATATCTCTAGATCTGCGTCCTCCTCCTTATTGCGTTCTAAACGTGATAAGTGATCGGCCACTTGATTTTCTGTTCCTTTCCTGTCCTTAATTTCAATATCAAATTCTTGTAAAAGTAATATCCAACGAATCAAACGAGGTTTGGCATCCTTTTTAGCAAATAGATATTTGATTGCCGAATGGTCCGTATGAACGATTGCCTTTGTACCAATCAAATAGGATCGGAACTTGTCAAATGTGAAAACTACAGCTAGTAACTCTTTCTCCGTTGTTGTGTAGTTCTCTTGAGCACTATTAAGAGTTTTACTAGCGTAGTATATCACATGGAAGGTCTTACCTGTGCGTTGGCCTAGGACTGCTCCTACCGCGAAATCACTTGCATCATACATGAGCTCAAAAGGTAGCGTCTAATCTGGTGGAACGATAATGGGTGCCGAGGCAAGCTTTTCCTTTAGGGTTTCTAATGCTTGGGGTGCAAGAATCATCAAAATCAAAGACTTTATCCTGTTCAAGCAAATTGCACAAGGGTTTAGTGATTTTAGAAAAATTATGAATGAACCTCCTGTAAAAACCTGCATGTCCAAGAAAGCTTCAAATTCCTTTAACCGAACTTGGTGGGGGTAATCTTTCGATCACGTCCACCTTGGCTTTGCCTACTTCAATTACCTTGGATGAAATCTTGTGGCCGAGCACTATTCCTTCATCTACCATAAAATGACACTTCTCCCAATTGAGGACTAAATCAGTTTCTTCACATCTTGCCAACATCTTCTCTAAATTGCCGAGACAGCTGTCGAAGTCATTACCAAAAATAGAAAAATCATCCATGAAGATCTCAAGGAAGTCTTCGACCATGTCTGAAAAGAGTGCCATCATGCATCTTTGGAAGGTTGCCGGGGCGTTACACAATCCGAACGGCATCCTTCGGAAAGCATAAATACCGTAAGGGCATGTGAAGGTTGTCTTTTCTTGATCTTCTGGTGCTATGGCAATTTGATTGTAACCTGAATAACCATCAAGAAAACAATAAAAGGGTTTACCTGCAAGACGGTCAAGAATTTGATCAATAAAGGGTAATGAGAAGTGATCTTTCCTAGTGGCTTTGTTTAGCTTTCGATAATCCATACAAACCCTCCAACCGGTCACAGTCCTAGTTGGAACGAGTTCATTGTTTTCATTACTTACCACCGTTATACCTCCCTTTTTTGGTACATATTGTACCAGACTTACCCATGTACTATCAAAGATAGGGTATATAATAACTGCGTCAAGCCACTTGATGATTTCTTTCATTACAACCCCTTTCATGGCATGATTCAGTCTCCTCTAGGCCTCAATTGAAGGTTTATGATCATCTTCCAACAAAATCTTGTGCATGCACACTGCCGGGCTAATTCCCTTCAAGTCGACAATTGTCTATCCTATTGCCTTTTTGTGTAGCTTCAACATTTTGATCAACTTCTTTTCCTGCTCAGGCTGTAACTTAGAAGAAATAATTACAGGCAATGTATTATCGGTTCCTAAGTATGCATATTTTAGTTGCTCTGGCAATTGTTTCAACTCAAGAATCGGTGGTTGTTCAATAGAGGGCTTTTCGAGCTTACCTTCCTTACCTGAGTAATCTATTGGTTCAAAGTATGTACCTAGTCGATTGACTAGCCAATTTGCCTCTTCTTGTTATTCCTCATCGTTCGGTTCTTCATACTCCTCAGGTTCCTCTTGATCGGCAATGTAGTTGTCGAGGCAATTAAATTCCTCGTCAAAGTTAAACTCTGCCGTGGCATGAAGAAGTTGGCATTCTTCTGGATCATCGGCATGCCTTAGTGTTTGGAACACATTTAGTTTAACTTGCTGGTCATTCACCCTCATTGTGAGTTCTCCTTTTTCAACATCGATCAAGGTTCTCCCTGTTGCTAGGAATGGTCTCCCGAGAATGATAGGTGCATGCTCATCTGCTTCACAATCCAAAACAATAAAGTCAGCGGGAAAAATAAATTTATCAACTTTTACCAGTATGTCTTCGATTTTTCCCTCTAGATGCACATATGATCTGTCGGCTAGCTGTAGCACAACTGTTGTAGGTTTTGCCTTCCCGATTCCTAGTTTCTGGAAAATCGATTTAGGCATCAAATTTATGCTAGCCCCAAGGTCGCATAATGCTTTCTCGACATAGTGGTTTCCAATAGAACAGGGTATTGTAAAACTTTCGGGATCCTTCAACTTAGGTGGCATACGATTGTGCAACATGGCCATGCATCCCTCTGTTGTGGCAACTGTTTCAAACTCTCCTAGCCTTGTTCTCTTGGACACAATGTCTTTAAGAAACTTGGCATAGTTCGGCATTTGTTCAATTGCTTCCACCAATGGAAAGTTGATGTGGACTTGCTTTAGGATATCAAGAAACTTCTTGAATTGATATTCTTGCTTTTTTCGCTTCAACCTTTGTGAGAATGATGGTGGAAGTCGGATATCTTCGATCATTTCATTGGTTTAGAACTTGATTGACGACATTGCCGGGCAATAGAAGTTGTCGAGGCATTATCAACTGGGTTGCCAAGGCATGCTTATCACAGGTTGCCGAAGCATCATTATCGTCGGTTGTTGAGGCATGTTTATTGTCGGTTACCGCGGTAATTCCTGGTTCAGCATCTGAGGCTTTGCCGCTAGTTTCGTCTTGATCTTTTTGTGGAGTTTTGTTTGATGAGCGGGCTTGAGCATCTTTAAGTTGTTGGCAACTTCTAGTGGTGATCGCCTTACATTGCTCATGGCCTGTTCCTCTTGCGACTTCAGTATCGCTAGGTAAACCTCCTTGCGGTGTAGTATTCAGGTTTTGAACAAACTGTCCGACTTGATTTTCTAATGATTTGATTGCCGCCTCTTGGCTTTGCAATCTCATCTCGGTCCTGTTAATAAAAGCATCAGTTCTTTTTTGTAAAGTTACTATTCTCAGCCATATAAGATTCAGTTTTCATCATAAAAGCATTTAGAGAATTTTCCAAAGAACTAGATGTGTCGGTTGTTGCTGCGGCAACTGTTGCCGTGGCATATTCTGCTGGAATCCCGATGCTTGTGCATTCTGATTGTTCTGGTTTAGAGCATTGTTGGGATTACTCCATGAAAAATTCGGGTGCTTCTTCCAAGCTGGATTGTATGTATTGGACATCACATTGTTGTTCCGATTGTAATTCCCCACATAGAAGCTGGATTCCGGATTCTGCATACATTCAGAAGAATCATGGTTATCACCACGTAACTCACAAAAAGAATCCATTACCTTGACCTCATGTGTGTTGTTTGGTTTTCACATGTTCTGGACCATCTTGGTTAAAGTGGCCAATTGTGCCAAAATTGAATCTGATGATCCTAGTTCATGTATTGTAGCTTGGCGTCTAACTCCTCCTCTTCTAGTAGAGGGGAATTGATAATCATTCTTGGCCAGCCTATTTAGAATTTGCATTGCTTCCTCCGGTGACTTATCTAGGAGTATGCCGTTTGCCGAGGCATCTAGCATCATCCTTGTTGGTGTATTCACGGCGGTGTAAAACATTGTTACTTGAGTCCACACCGGGAATCTGTGTAGGGGGCATTTGTGTAGAAGTTCTCTATATCGCTCCCAAGCCTCGTACACGGATTCATCATCTGCCTGCCAAAAAGAAGTAATGTCGTTACGAAGCTTATCAATCAAATTTGAAGGATTAAATCGAGCAAGGAAATCACGACAAAAATCGGTCCAAGATCCTATTGATCCGGTAGGAATGCTATTCAACCATGCTTTCGCCCTATCCCTTAGTGAATAGGGTAATAATCTTAATCGTAAAACATCGGGGGTGACTCCATGTATTTTGAACGAGTTGCAAATCTTGCGGAAAGATTTAAGATGTTGTCGTGCATCTTTATTTGTTGATCCGCCAAATTGACCAATTGCGTTGATCATACTAAACATTACCGGTTTCAACTCAAAGTGGTCAGCTTCAATTTCAGGTGCGACAACTCCTAGATTAAGTCCATCAAGATCTTCTTCAAGATAGTCTCGAATAGTTCTGTTTCGTGCAAGAATCACCCCTCCTCCTGCTGGAACATCTTGATTCATATTGCCGTCTTGATTAGCCATTGCTACTATTATCCTTTGTCTAAGTCTTTGTAAGGTTCTTTCGATTTCTGGATCAAAGGGATATTCTGGTGTAATCGGTCTCACCCTGGTCATATACCAATGCAAAACCAAAGTTTGTTAGCCCTTTGAATCTTAAACAAGAAAAGTAAAAAGAAAGTGCAAGAAAAATAATAACAAAGTCGCTATTGCCAATCCCCGGCAACGGCGCCAAAAACTTGTTGCGCGTAATAAGTGCTACGCAATTGTGCAAGTATACACGTTGCAAGTTATAGTATAAAAGATATCGTCTCCACAGGGATTGGTGCCACTTCAAGAATCTAGTCTCTTGCACTGTAAAAAGTAAAAGAAAACACAAGTAGAAGATTATAGGAGTTTTAACTAATAACTATTCTAGAAAGCAAATAAGTAAAAGGCGGTGTAATTAAATGAGAGAGATAGGCCAGGTTATCGTGAGTTGAGGTGTGATAGCCGATTGGATCGTCTTGGTAAAAGAGTGCACGGGCAACTCAGTTGCCGTGGCAACTTGCACAACGGGCTTGCCTTGGCAACTAATCGATGGTTGCCTGGGCGACTAGTTGGGAAACTACTTGGGCGTCTGGGCAGCAACCTTCAAGGTTCGGCACAGCGTTCTTCAATGGTTTCTTCTTATCCCTAAGTTGAAACTCTAGCTACTTGTGCATGCCTTGATAATACATCCCTGCGTGAATCAAGGGTGAACAACAACCAATCTTGTGCTCCTCTTAGCCGTTGAAATCCTTAACTTATTCCTAAGCCGGATTAATCTTCACCATCAATAGATTGAATAAATATCATATTCATTCATTTCTTGAATCTAACTCTCCCGATATTAGATAAATAGATGAAGTTACGAGATCCTCTCCCAATTCACTCGCAAACAAGAATAAGAACCAATAATGAATAAACCTTGAATAGAAAAGTGCAAACTCTTATTACCTAAACAAAATCCAATAGTTTCTCACAACCACAAGACACAATAACCTTAGCCAAATAGATTTAGTTCATGGCTAGGTTCCAAAGAAACACAAGATAAAGAATCCCTAGCATGAACCTAATTGAACAAGAAAGAAAAAGATGAAGGATGAAGCTTGTCGAAATCCTCCTTGCCCTTGATGCTCGTCGAAAATTCTCCCCTCTCTCTCCCCTTGGAGTTGACGGCATGGCCTCTAATTTATAGGGCTAGGCCAAAGTACTTCTTTGAGGAGGAAGTTAAGTTGGAATTAAATTATCTTTAAAGAATATAATTCTTTATTATAATTATATTCCTTCAAGAACTTCTCCTATCTTCTTGGAATTTAATTCTTCTTTAATCTCTTCATGGAAATCAAACTCCTTTGGGATTTAGCTTTGCTCCACATCATCTTGGGTTTGTCTAGTCATCAATTTTGACTACCATATCACCTTATTCTTTGTCGACAATTGCCCTGGCAACTGGCTCGGCATCTCCTTCATGCATTGCCCTGACAACTAGCTCTAGCCTTGCTTTGGCAAGTGATCCTGCACATACACACAAAACACACCAAAGCAACATATTTTCCCACAAAAACTACCAAGTTATGTAATCAAGCTCAACGATGGAAGGAAACATAGATTAATGCATGAATGACTAATTATGCAACTAATATGAGCCTAAGTCTAACAATAATATGAGTAAAAAGGGTAAGAAAAATAGTACTTTTGAGCACTTTCAGCTAGGATTCAACATGGAAAAATTATCTTAATCCAACGGTCTATGTTATATCCTTCCAAATTAAGGCATAGAAATGACATTTTTAACCTTGCCTTATCATCTAACAAAATATCTCAAATATTCGATTAGATCCGATTATTTGAATTTTTTTGTCAAACTTAACCCTTTTATAGCTTTTAACACAAATTCTGTACAAAAAATCCGAGTAACACAGAAACATCATTATTGGGGGTAAAATGTTCATTTACGTGACTAAAATACACAACTTTTGAAAATTACAATTTAGTCCCTAAACTTTTCCTAAGTTTATACTCTAGCCACCAAACTTTCATTTTATTTATTTTGATCATTAGCCAAAATTTTGAGGTATTACAAATAGAATTGATATAAAATCAACACAAAATAATTAGGAGATCATTAAAAAAAATCAAAGCTCACGCAAATAAATTAGAAATTGAAAATGAAGATTGCTCCTCTAACATTCCAACGTGAAATCCATGGAACAAGATGAAAGAAATCCAAATCTTTTGTGTGGTTATTGATTAGAAATGGTTTAGGAAGAAAATGAATAGCAATTGGATAGGAAAATCAAAGAGAATCTAAATGGTGTATGGGGAATCTTGAGAGAAAATGAGAGAAAAGTTTAGCTTTGACTTTCTTTCTTGAGAAAATAATAATCGTCGTCATATTTTTGTTAGAAATAGGTGGGAAAAGGTTTTTAATAAATGGGTAAACAATCCCATAAAACCACTACTTTAATTCCTTTTACAATATAGTCATTTAAAAACACTTTGCAATTCTTGCAAAATAGTCACCATTTAAATCAATATTAATTCAACTCATTTAATAATTACTCATAACTAAATTATGTCATTTAATAAACTCATTAAATTTACTTTCAAGAATATTGGCAATGACAGATTTACCAAAAATCAATTTATTCAAACCAAATTATTATTTTTTCCAGAATTAATTAATTAGCTAAATTCTAACAAAAATTGCAACTCGGATCTGATAACTCGCTTGAATCTTCTAGCTTATTTTTTGGGGTGTTACATGCCACGACAATACCATGGTATGCTGATATTGTAAATTATCTTGTGATTCGTATTTTGCCTTATGATCTTACTTATCAGGGAAAAACGGTTTCTACATGATGCTAAGCATTATTGTTTGGACGAGCCTCTTTTGGTTAAACAATGTGCAGATAAGGTCATACGAAGGTATGTTCCTGATGGAAAACAACAAGATGTGCTCCTTCATTGTCATTCATCACCAAAGTCCTACAATCTAACTTTTATTGGCCCACTTTTTTTAGAGACGCTCATGAGTTCTTCAAGAAATGTGATTAATACCAACGGATGAGGAATATCTCAAGGCGACCTTAGCTACCATTATAGAACATCCTTGAGGTAGAGCTATTTGAAGTGTGAGGCATTGATTTCATGGGGCCTTTCCCATATTTATTCGGTAATTTATAAATTTTACTTGTTGTGGACTACATGTCTAAATGGGTTGAGATGTGCTCCTTCATTGTCATTCATCACCAAAGTCGTACAATCTAACTTTTATTGGCCCACTCTTTTTAGAGACGCTCATGAATTCTTCAAGAAATGTGATTGATACCAACGAATGAGGAATATCTCAACGCGACCTTAGCTGCCATTATAGAACATCCTTGAGGTAGAGCTATTTGATGTTTGGGGCATCGATTTCATGGGGCCTTTCCCATATTCATTCGGAAATTTATAAATTTTACTTGTTGTGGACTACATGTCTAAATGGGTTGAGCCATCTAAGTTCCCAAGAATGATTCCAAAACCATGAAGCGATTACTACAGAAAAATATATTTACGCGGTTTGGTATGCCGAGGGCAATTATCAGAGATAAAGGTAAACATTTCGACAATAAGCTTATTGCCAAGATATTACTGCTCTATGGAGTGACACACAAAATTGCTACGGCATACCATTCACAGACAAATGGTCACGTTAAGATCTCCAATCCTGAGCTTAAATTTATCCTCGAGAAGGTTGTTAATCCATCACAGAAATATTGGTCTGTGAGACTTGATGATGCTCTCTGGGCCTACCAAACAACATTCAAGACACCTTTAGCCATGTCTCCCTATAGACTTGTCTACGAGAAAGCCTGCCACCTTCTAGTGGAGATCAAGCATAAGGCTTATTGGGCAATTAAAATGACGAACATAGACTGGGAAAAAACAAGGCAAAAGCAACTATTGGATCTAAATGAGATGGAAGAATTCTGTGCTGCAACTTACGACAATGCCAAGCTCTACAAAGAAAAGACTAAACAATGTCATGACAAGAGGCTATTGCCGCGACAATTCTTGCCAGGACAACTGGTGCTTCTCTATATTTCAAGACTTAAAATCTTTTCGGGAAAATTGAACTCAAGATGGTCCAAACCATTCGAAGTAGTTAAACCCTACCCTCATAGTGCAGCCATAATCAAATCAAATACAGATAGACGAGAATTTAAAGTCAATGGCCAAAGATTGAAGCACTATGTTGATGCACACATTGAGCGCAATAAGAGAGAAATGTATTTAGATGATGCATGAAAATGCAACTTCTAAGTGTTTTTATTTTTTCTCTTTTATTTATTTATTTTTATTTTTTTGTTTTATTTTTTGTTTAAATTATTTTTATATTTATTTATTTATTTATCTTTTAGATTTTTCATACTTATCTTTTTTTTTTATTTTTAGGATAGGAGTTTTAAGAAGAATGAAGATTGAGATTAAGAGATAAAGTTATATTTGAAGGAAATTTTTATCCCAAGAAAGAAGGGTCAACTCCCTAAGTAGGATAGTAGTTAAACCCTATTCTCATTTCTTTTAATTCACTATATTTTAAATAAACGCACTATTGATATTGGTCATTTGATTGTGAATAAAATTTATGTGTGTGGCAAGAATGATGTGAGCTCTTTGTACTTCCCAAATTTGATCACATCATCATGTAAAGAAGTGATGGTACCATCAGATGTAACAGACGAGGGGATGCAAACAAAATAAGGTTGGGTCAAGAACCAATACATGAAGATGATGCAAAAAGGTCCAGACAAGTGCACATGCTGCGTCAATTCCACAAGTACCAACAGACTTTGTTCGTCTACTGTTTCAACGATTAGATCGATTGGAAGCGAAGCAATAACTATTATGGCGTTATGTGAGGAATTGAGATATCGCTTTTGAAAATGCCATCCTAGAGATCAATCCAAAGAGTATTGTACATTTTCTTATTTTTCCTACTGTAGATTCTATAAGTGAATGCTGACAAAAGGGGCAGAGGATGTGTATTGGAAAAGTATAAAATAGTGCCAAGATGAATCTTTTGCGTGCAAGTATACACGGTCTGCAAGTAATATAGCAGTTAAGCTGAGTATCGATCCCACAGAGATTGACTTGGAATTCAATTATCTTTGATAGTTACTTGCCTTGAGAAAAGTTGTTTTTGTTTTGAAGATGGTTTTGGAAATAACTGAATAGAAAAGAAATAAAAGTAATGTAAAGACGTTGGCAAGGAAGGTGCTTTAATGAATGATGAGCGTTTGCAGGGAATGCATGGTTTTCACGCTATTCATGTCATGCCAGTCTTTAATAAAAACCTATCATGGCATGGTTAGCCAACCATATTCAAAATTAGAAAAGCCTCTCTCGATGTTCATTGCCCTAAATTGATCATGTAAAACCCCCTATATCTTTATAGTGCTTGCTTTTAAATAAACCAATTTGATTAAGATCCAATCTATACTCCTAAGGGGTAGATTTCACTCCCAAAGTAAGTTCATCTACTTGAACGACTTCTCTCGAAGCTTCTCTCTTTAGTATTCAACAACTTAATCCTTGTTACCCCAAGTCTGCTAAGATATTGAGGAGCAATAGGCCATCAGTGCCAGCTCTCGCTTGGCATAGTATTTAGGAAACATTAAAGTATGCCGAATAGATAAAACATTGCCAAAGCAGATTTATTATCAAAAACTAAAGCATAAAATAGCGTTCAATGCAAAACATCCCCCACCAACTATTAGATTAGTTCATGGTGAGGGATTTAACCCAAAATTCAAAAACGTTTTCCAAATTCATCATTATTAAAACGAAATTAAAACTACTTAAAATAAGAGAATGGGTGAGAGGAGTCTCTTGATGCAGCCCTTAAGATCCAGGCTCTCGGCCAAGTGGTTGAACCTCCCTCATTGGTGCGTCCGGTTTTCAATCGTCGCACTCCAACTCCTCACTCTGATCACTCACGATCAAGCACCACCAAAAATCCCCAAAACCACTCATCGAACGCTTGCTTTGTCTTTAAATAGGCGTGCAAGGAGGGCATATGATAAGCTTCTCATTTGAATTTTAAATGCTGAAGGGATACGAGATGGGATCTTATCCGAATTTGAATGAAAGGTGATCATGTTAGTGCTGACACCATACTGCCGATGCTGCCTTGGCATGCACCTGCCAACCAATCTTGGCATTATCTTATCCGCTATTTTCTCAGAGATTGATCCAATTGCTATCTTTTCGGAGCATGATCTTGTCTTATTTTTTCAAAGTTCAATAGCTTCTTGGGATGGCATCAAGTTCACTTCTCTGCCAACCGATGGTTAGCATTGTCTGGTCCATCTGTGCCAACAACACTCGGCATTCTCTCTGGCATTCCTTCTTGTGTTGCTTTTCTGGGCCAAATACTATGCCAAACCTACAAAATTGCCAACAAAACAACCCTTCACACTGGCATAGATAGAATTCTAAACTCCTTATGCAAATGCATGATTTTATCATCCTAGTACAACTAAATGTACCTAAAAACAAGAAAATGCATTGTAAGATTGGCATTAAAAACAATACTTTTGGAGAGGTAACACACCCCCAAACCTAAATCTTTGCTTGTCCTCAAGTAATGCAATCAAAATAAAAACAAAAATTGTGAAAATGTTACCTCGACAAAATTTTGGTTAGGATGCCAACACGTACTGGCAAGCAGATTTTGGCTCTATTTCTATCCGCAGTATCTTAGAGAAATAATGCCAAGCAGGTAGTAATTCAAGTGCAGCAATATTACTCTAGTCTTAGTTCATGAATAGTGCATGATGTGCAGGAAATATGCATCAAGTATCCTTTCATTCCCTTAGACAAATTTACTACCTAAACTCAGATTTTTTGCATTTTTTCTTTGCCAATGGTTTCTACTAGATTAATTTAAGCTTGCTTCGTGACACTATTTAGCCTGAGAGATAAGAGGGAGCATACAATGAATCCCCTCTTAATCTAGACATCACTAGACTTTCTCTTCAACTCATACCCTAAGGTTTTGGACTAGAGAACTAAGAGGGAGCAAACCACGAAGCCCCAAGTAACTTATTATTCCTAGGTAGAGGAGAGTTCATTTATTTTCATTGCCCTGGCAGAACATTGCTGCCTTATTAGTTTCTTTTACCCTGACATCATTTTTTTTCTTTTTCTTCTTTTTTTAAAATCTGAGCATAGTTTCAAAAAGTCTAAGTTTGCTAAGGAACTAGATACATACTACATGTTAAGTGAAATTTTAGTTCCCTAAACTAGAGATCAATTGCCTAGCTAACCTGACATACTACTCTGCTGGCATGACATGACAACTAAAGATTAAAATTTCCTCATTGGACAGACACCTAGATCAAATTAAACTTGAGTAACAAGTGTTAACATTCTTCAAAATTAAACCGAGGCAAAAATTTCTTTTTCCTTTTTTTAGTGGTTCGGTATGAATCTATTCTAAATGACCTAGATGGCATGTCAAATGGCATGGCAACAGAAATTAAAAGTGAAATGCATGGCGTGGCATAAATGTGAAGAAATGCACCCCCCAAACCCAATATGTGCATTATCCTCTATGCATGAAACAACACATATATATAAATAACAGAAGAATAAAATGCATGATCATATAAATGCAATATAATGAAATGTAAATGATTGGTTGTGAAGCGGTAGTGGAGGCTCCAACTTTTTCCTTTTTCTTGGCAGGTTCTGACGCGACAGGTGCATCGGTGGCATCAGAAGGTGTTTGTATAGTAGGTGTCACTGGTGACTTGGCTTAGTTTCCTTTAATTCAGAAGATGAATCAGAACTGGCAGAATTGACTTGATCTGGAGACAATAGGACTGTGGCATCGGATGGGGTATGAACTGGACTAGCTGGCATGACATTGTCACGGTAGAGGGCTAGGTAGGGAAGTCTAGAAATTCTGGCACAAAATCAGTGGGAAATTTTTTAAGAGCCTCCATGATTACAACATCCCTAGCCTTTATGTAATCTCGCATCTTGATATTGAGCTCCTCAGCTTTTTATAGTTTTCGGAGATCAGGCGATGGTGAATTTGGAATAGTATTGCCAGTGAACTATCTGACACGGTTTCTGGCATGGTTGCTGGCTCTACCTTTGACACTTTCAGCCTTAGCGTGGGCACCTTGGCCTTCCCCTTGCCCTTGTCCTTTGGCTCGACAGCTATGAGGTTTCTCCAAATAGCAATTGTGATTGTCGTTCCCTTGATCCTTTAACCTTTACCTGTATCAAGCTTTGGCACACCATGGTGCATACAAATGTTAGAAATTAACAAAGGAAAGAACAAACTGCCATTACCTTTCGCTGCACACTTGTAGGTTTCATCAATAATGAGCCTGTCAACATTAATCTTGTGCCCCATAATGATGGAATGTAATAGGATCAACCTCTCTTCCGGTATAGTATCGTTGTGATATGTTGGCATCAGATTTGCCTTGAAAAAGTGATTCCATCCTCTCTATTGAGGTTTCAATCCCAACTGCTTTATCGTGTGGTGTTCCTTTGATGACACTATCCATGCCGTGCCAGGCTCACACAAATCTGCCAGCAACTTTTTTCTATTGCCAGCATTCATCGAATCGACATACTCAAAATATTCATCCCCTGCACCATCCAATTCAAACATATTGTTAATATACCCTTCATCAAAATACACACACGTACCTCTAATCATTAAGAAGGGCGAATCTTTGGTCACAATATGGGCATAGAATTCTTAAACAATGGTGGCATAAATCTCCCTTTTTTGTTCGCAAAACAGATTCCACTTGTGCATGTCAACTATTGCCATGAATTCTAGAGGGAATCCAATGCTTGTGTCCATCTTGAAATTGAAGTATTTTTCGTAGCAAAAAGATCTTGAAGCAAAGTTATCTTCAAACTTTTTTCAGATCTCCTCATTGAAAAATCGGTTGAAAGGGGTAGAAGAAGAATCTATTAGAAATGTGCAAGAATTTGGAATGGTTTTGAATCAAGAAGAAGAAAAGATGAATAAGTGCTTGGTTCTTGCTTGAGAAAAAGAAAAGTGTGAGAGAGATTTGATTCTTTAAAATCGGCTAGGGTAAGAAAATGAAAAGGTTGAGTGTTTAATGAGGATAATAATGGTAGCCGAATAAATATTGACAATGAAATAAAAAAAAATGATTTGAAAAGGGGTAAAGTGATAAGGTTGTAAGTGATAGGATTGGGTAAAGATTGGGGTATAAGGTGATTAGGTTGAATTTAAATTTTAACCTAATTTTTGGGCGGCTAGGATTTAAGGTGAAAGAAAAATATTCTCTCTCATGTAATGATCTGATCAAGCTAGGGTTTATCTCATCTTTCCATCATTCAATCTGCTGCATGCCAAGCTACTTTGGCACTATGCTTGGCACACAGAATTCTTCCAGTGTGGCATCGGCTCATGCCAAGCCTCTACTTGGCATTGTTCCTGACATTGCTACTGGCATTGTTCTTGGCATACTGATTCTGCATACACTCAAAGAAAACCTTTCAACACAATGACCATACTGGGTTGGCAAAACGTTACTGAATATTCGCAAGGAGAATGGTCTCCTTGGCATTAACCTGGTTTCCTTTCCAGTAGCGATTCAGCTTGTGGCCCTTGGTTGGTGGATGGTAGGTCGTGGCAATATTTGGTTTAAATAACCAACATATAAAGCCAAAGAATTGCTTTCCTTTGATCATGACAAACCCTATATTTTTCAACAAAGGAGAATGTTTTGCCATGGGGGTTTTGAATAACCACCTTAGAAAACCAAAATACATCTTCCCTGTAGGCCTATCAAATATTAGATTGAATTCAGCACCCCAGTAGTGCTTAGGTTATGGTCCTTCTGTTTCATTTGATGCCAAGGCGTATGTATTCTCAATCGGTTCCAGACTTGCCACAACATTCTTAGGTAAATCTTCAATTTCTGGTGGCACTATCTCTAGCATTATTATCATGGCCAAATTCTCTTGCTTCAGTTCTTCATTTTTTGCTATTTAAGCACACCTCGCTTAGGTTATGGTCTCCACTTTTTCTTCCAGTAACTAGCCATCTAAGCACACCTCGCTTCATGGCATCAGTCCTGACCAAAATCGATCTTCTCTGTCGCTCAATTGTTTTGTCATCATACTTATGTTTAATGGCATTAGCTTTCATTCCTTGGCAAGTCAATGTCAGGTTCTCATCCAAAATGGATTCCATTGGCTCAACTACATACAATTCTTCAGTTCATCTGCACACTTAAGAGATTTGTCAATATTAAAAGTGACATTTATTTGTCTTACCAATGTAGGGTTGGCAATTACTGGCCTCACTGGTTTTGTCGTGGTGGTGTTGGCATTAGATTGAGATCTAGCATTGCTGGTGCTTTCTTCCCTTTTCCCAGCTTCTTTGGTTTCTTCTGTAACGCCCTGGTTTTGGGCCTAGGAGTTTTGGGATAGTTTCCAATGGACCGAAATTATACGTTCGAGTTGGATTCATGATTTAAATTGGATTAAATATTTTTTATTAGAGATAAAAATATAGAAAAATGGTCTAAAATTATTATTAAATATATAAATGATTTTGGTGGAAACAATATTGGAAAATGAAAGCCGAAAATGGGACATTTGAGTTGGTGACCAAAATGTAAAGTTTGCAAAACTGTTTTAGTGACTGTTTTGAAAATGGGTCAAAACTTTGAATCTTTAAAGAGCTATTAATCCAAAAAGGGTTTCATCAGATTTCTCCCTTTAATTAACTATTTTAATTAAGTTTTTAAGAGGTATAAATAGTGGAGGGAATTAAATAAAAACAATTAAGCATTTCAAAAGAATTTCACGTAACTAACTTTGTAACTTCTTTCTCTCAAATTCTCTCCAGCCAAATATATTTTCAGCTTCAATTTCTTCAGGTAAAATTAGGATTTCAAAGAGTTTTTGATTTCCAATTGATTTCTAAAGGTTTTACATCAAATACTTATTGTTTCTACCTTGATTTTTCATGGTTTATAAAGCAATTAAGGGGAGAATTCAGCATTGGAGGTAAGGATTCGTTCTTCTCCTCTAATGAAAGGTTCTTTATTTAAATTACTAACTTCTTGATCCATTTTATATGATTTTCATTGGGTTTTGATAAATTAAACTAGGATGTATGGTTTAATTGGTGATTTATGATAGAAAATGAGGAAATTCGTAGTTGATCTATTTTTGCTGAGTTAAGGATTGATTTATAACCTGATTTTGGTGTTTAAAATGTTGGTAAAGTGAGTTTTGATGATAGAATCCCAAAATCTAGAGAATATCTAATTTGTTAGGCTGATAGTTAAGAAATTTTGAGATGTTGTGGCTGAATATTGTTGCTGGAGGTAAGAGGTTGGGTTGAGTTGTTGATTTAATGTTATTTGATGACATTTAGAGGTTGGGATTCGTAGTTAATAGCTGGGTTGAGGTTGGAGATGAATCAATGATGTTTTTGGTTGTTAATATAGGGTGTTGTGGAGGATTATAGTTGGATAAAAGTTAATTGTTGGTTGCTGTGGGTTTGGATGCATTATAATGTATTGGATCCTCTGTTGTGATGTGTTTGAAATAGAGGAAGATAATCTGGAAGCGAACCTTGGTGTTTAGGAGTTGCCAGAAGCTTAGTTTGACATCGGCAAGGGAGGTGTTGCTTTGTCGGTGATTGAAACGGATAAGAATGGCTTTTCAAAGATTTGAAAAGGTTTAATGGGAGTCTAGACTAGGCTTAATACGCCGGTCTAAGGCTCATAAGTAAGTAAAGTAGATTTCTCTCTCGATTTCGGTTGGCAAATGATTTATGAATGCACTTGTTAAATGATTGTTTACCTCCTGTTTTATGTATGAAATAAGCATGGTTTAATGCTGGGAATTGATATGAAATGATGTTAGAAGCATTTGGAAAGTAATGCATGATTTTAAAGAATGTTTATGAACATGGCTTATGCATGGTTTAATGCACAATGAAATGATTTGAATAATGCATATGAAAACAGTGAGGTATGTTTATAAAAGTTGATTATATTGGCAAGTGATGAATTGAAAATGTTATGGAAATGTTATCGGATATAATTGGCCGGCCATAGGATTTAAAGTGCACTATAATAAGTCGCATGTGGTTATAGAGGTAGTACGAGAGGTACTTACTCGGATCATGTGAACCCCAATGTTGTTGAGGTAACACTTAGATGGCTTTTACTCCAGCCATGAGCTGTAGAGGTTGATGCGTTAAATGTGTGAACTACAAGTTAGAGAATTAGCCTTGGTAGTGTAGAGGTGGTGCATGTGTTGTACAACTCTATGCCATTGGGCTGCAAAAGATTGCGAAATCTCTTGGGAAATCTGTGTATCCTATGTTAAAAATGATTTATGGAAAGGATAAATATTGAAATGGATCACTTGAAAGCCAATATAATGTTTTAAATTGTATCATGTTGATGGATTGGTATGATGCAAGGTAATTGGGCTTAGCATATTGGTAGTCGGGTTTGCGTATTGGTACTCGAGTTCTCATATCAGTATGATGCAAGGGAATTGGGCTTAGCATATTGGTGCTCGGGTTTGCATATCGCTACGATGCAAGGTAATTGGGCTTAGTGGATCGGTACATAGGATTGGGTACCGGTACGGAAAGGCTTTTGTAAGGTAATACGTACCGGTACGCGTAGGTGTACCAGTATGGTATTGAGCTACTAGATTTTCAATTCATGCTTGCGTACTGATACTCGACCCTACCGTACTGATACTGCAAGCAGTTAAGTTAGTTGCTGGGTGTTCTGAAGTTCTGTTTTCTTTCATTTTGGCCCTTGAATGCTGCAAATGCAATTGGATGAGTTCGGATGCTCGTTTAAAGTTGAATTTTGGCATGTGTGCTTGTAACCTGACTAATTGAAGATTGGTAAATCAATTTTAAGTAAGCCCTTATAGATTTGTAGATTTATATTTTAGTCCCTATTCTTACAAACGTGGTCAATTGGATTCAATTCGATGCCCGATTGAGTTGGGTTTTCTTTGGTTGTATGTATGAACATGTAGGGTATTAACCAACATCTAGACAAGATAAAAAATGATCACGTTCTAGGTTCTTCTTCTCGGTTTACTTCGGTAAACCTAATGTAGCTTGCTCGATTTGGTCTTGCTACTAGGTCGGGTCGAGAGGGTTATATTTGGTGGTATCAGAGCCAGGTTATGATTGTTGGGAGTGGATTATGGTTGGTTATGTATGTTGGGAGGTTGTTTGATTTGTATGATTGGTTGATTTAAGTTGAATGCTATATACTGTGATTGATTGAGTGTTACATGCCATGTTGGGGTACTATTTGGGACACGTTGCCTTATTACTTTTGATGTAAAATGCTTTTGATTTGAAATGGAAGTCTTGGATCTTTGCTTAAAGATGGCCTAATCATTTTTGTTTTGGTGTATTATCATGCCATAGATTATTTGTTTACGATGCCATCGAGGAGAGAATTACATTTTAATGCAAATGCGGGGAGGCATGAGGATGAAGATAACGTTATCCCTATTGAGGGGTTGCCATCTCCTCAACCGAATCCATCTACGGGTGTGGAACAAGTACCACCTGTGTCAGCTGGGCCAGCATTAAGTGATATGACCCTTTGATACAGGTAATGACATGAGCATTTCAGGCCACGATGACTGGGGTGTATGTGCCTGCACCAACACCAGTTACTGCTGCTAATCCGAGATTACTATTAGAGTGTAGGATCGAGTTTATAGGGTTGATGCCTGAGGCTTCCAAGGAGTGGTTTGCCAGCACAAATTGTATCCTGGATTAGATGGGTTATTTTGATGACTGTAAGCTTGGATGTGATGTATATCTGTTGCAGAGAGATGTGTATGGCTGGTGGACTACAGTGATTGCAGTAATGGAGCCTGGCAATATGACATGGGAAACATTCCAGACTACCTTCAAGAAGAAGTATCTTAGAGCTAGATATCAAGATAAAAAGAAGCGCGAGTTTATGGCCTTGGTACAAGGTGATATGTCGATATCTGAGTATGAGATACAGTTCGTAAAGCTGAGTCAGTATTTTCGATTTGATGCCTAATGAGAGAAGTCGTTGCGACTGCTTCCATTATAGATTGACTCAAGAGATTAAGATATATATGTTGGCTACTGAGTATGTTGACTTTGATGTGTTAGTTTTGAGAGCCAAGGATATTGAGCAGAGTTTGGGATTGACATCCAGTACTACAGGATCTGGCCTTGGTAAGAGAGCTGCCGATTTTAATATTGATGGTGATCGGTATAAGAGGCACCGTGATCAGAGATATCGACCTGAGGTTAGGCGGAGAGGTTAGCCAGGTCAGAGTTCTAGAGGTGGGATACCCGAGTGTGCTCAATGTGGGAAGAGACATTATGGGGTTTGCTGGACATCAGATAAGGTTTGCTAGGGTTGTGGATCTCGAGACCCTGTTAGACGTGACTGCCCGCAGGTAGGACGAGTTGGTCCAGTTTTTGCACCGGTTGCAGCTAGTGCTTGTTGGAGTTGTGGGTCGACTGATCATGTGAGGCGTGATTGCCCTATGTTAGCTAGAGGTGCGCAGGCTCTTGCACCTGATGTGGTCGCCCCGAGAGGCCAAAGGCATGATGAGGAGATTTTCAGCTGAGAGATAGTGGGCGTAGGACTGTGGCTCACACTGTTGCTATCCAGTCAGAGGGTAGAGGTCCCACGAGGGTGTATGCGTATCGCGAGGGACACAGTGATACTGATGTGATTGCAAGTACCTTTACTTTGCAATCTTTGTTGTTATTTTCATTGGTTGATTCTGGTTCCACCCATTCATATAATCTGAGTGAACATGCACAGTTACTTGATATACCTATTGAGATTTTGAATTTTGGTGTTCGAGTAACTAGTTCTTTGGGCGAGACGGTTGTGGTTAGAAAGTTATACCGAAGGTGCCCTTTGACAATGCAAGATCATGTGTTTGCGTGGACTTGATGAAGTTGCCATTCCATGGTTTTATTGTGATTTTAGGGATGGACTGGTTATTCAAGCATAGGGCGATTGTAGATTTTGAAACCAAACAGATATCTTTGCGTCTTGACGATGATTATGAAGTTGTGGTGGTTGGCGAGAATACAAAGTTCCCGGCCAATGTTGTTTCAGCTTTGGAAACAAGTTGAATGTTGGAACTTGGATGTCAGGCATATTTGGCCTATGTTATGAATCATGGATCTAAGGATGTACGTGTGCGGGATATCCGTACAGTTTGTGATTTTTTGGAAGTTTTTCGTGAAGAGTTGCCAGGGTTGCTGCTGGATAGGGAGGTAGAGTTTAAAATTGAGACTTATGTTGATACGGCTCCAGTGTCCATTGCGCCTTATCGCATGGCACCTAAGAGAATGAAGGAGTTGAAGACGTAGCTGTAAGAGCTGCTTGATCGAGGTTTTATTAGACCTAGTGTTTCACCCTGGGGTGCACCGGTGTTATTTATGAAGAATAAGGATGGCACGATGAGGATGTGCATCGATTATAGTCAGTTGAATAAGTTGACGGTGAAGAACAAGTATTTGTTACCGCAGATTGATGACTTGTTCGACCAGTTTTGTGGAGTAGCGGTGTTTTCCAAGATAGATTGAAGATCAGTGTATTACCAGTTGAAGACTAAGGACGTGGATGTGCATAAGACCGCGTTTCGTACGAGGTATGGGCATTATGAGTTTCTAGTCATGCCTTTTGAGTTGAAAAATGCCCCGACTTATGGACATAATGAATAGAGTGTTCCATGAGTACCTTGGTCAGTTGTGGTGGTGTTCATAGATGATATTCTCGTCTACTCTCGTACCGAGAAGGAGCGTGATCGGCATTTGCAGATAGTGTTGCAAGTGCTGAAGGATAATCAGTTATATGCTAAGTTGAGCAAGTGCGAGTTTTGGCTTAAGGAGGTGATGTTCCGTGGTCATGTGGTTTTCGCGGAGGGTATTTGTGTTGATCTATATAAAATTGAGGCTATTCTCAATTGGAGACAACCTTAGTCTGTATCGGAGGTGCGTAGTTTTATTGGGTTGGCAGGTTATACCGCCGCTTCGTTGAGGGGTTCTCGAGTATTGCAGCGCCATTGACCAAGTTGTTGCAAAAGAATGTTCCTTTTGTGTGGACGGAGAAGCAATATCAGGGTTTTGAAAGGTTGAAAGAGGTTTTGACTCACGCTCTTGTATTGATTCATCCTGAATCTGGGAAGGAGTTTATGGTCTATAGTTATGCACCGTATCTTGGCTTAGGTTGTGCGCTAATGTAGGATAGGAAGGTTCTGGCCTATGCATCGAGGCAGTTGAAAGTTCATGAGCGCAATTATCCAACTCATGATTTGGAGCTTGCGATTGTGGTGTTCGCTTTGAAGATTTGGCGACATTACCTCTATGGTGAGAAGTGTATGGTTTATATGTTTCATAAGAGCCTAAAATATTTGATGTCGCAGAAGGAGTTGAACCTTAGGCAGCGTAGATGGTTGGAGTTGCTTAAGGATTATGGTTTGACCAATGAGTATCATCCGGGTAAAGCAAATGTAGTGACTGATGCTTTGAGTAGAAAAACTGTGGTCGAGTTGAGAGCTATGTTTGCTCGGCTGAGTATAACTCGTGATGGAGGTTTGTTGGCCGAGTTACAAGTGAAACCATCATTGTCGCAAATGATAAATGAGAAGCAACTGTACGATGATGAGTTGGTACCTCATGGTAAGGATATCATGGATGGGAAACCATTAGATTTCCATTTTAATGATGATGGAGTATTGTGTTTTAAGGATAGAATAGTGGTGCCTTGTGATGATGAGTTGAGACGTAACATTTTGACCGAGGCTCATTTGAGTTCTTTTGCTATGCATCCCGGTAGTACCAAGATGTATCAGGGTTTAAAGGATGAGTATTTCTGGGTTGGTTTGAAGAAAGATGTGGCTGATTTTGTGGCCAAGTGCATGGTGTGTCAGTGTGTTAAAGTTGAGCATCAATTTTCTTCCGGGTTGTTGCAACCGTTGAGGATACTGGGGTGGAAATGGGAAAGAATCACCATGGATTTTGTGTCGGGGTTACCTTTGACTCCAACTAAAAAGGATTCCATTTGGGTGATTGTTGATCGGTTTATGAAGTATGCACATTTTCTGCCGGTGCATACGACGTATACTTTGGATAAATTGGCTGATCTTTATATTGCTGAGGTGGTGAGGTTGCATGGGGTGCCCAAGTTGATTATGTTGGATAGATATTCGAGGTTTACAGCAAGGTTTTGGGAATGTTTGCATCGAGCTTTGGGTGCTCGGTTGCATTTTAGCACTTCATATCATCTTCAGACGGATGGACAGTCAGAGCGTGTGATTCAAATTATTGAATTTCAAGGAACTTGGGAAAATAGTTGCCTTTGGTGGAATTTGCTTACAATAATAGCTATCAGTCGAGTATCCAAATGGCTCCGTATGAGGCCCTATGTGGTAGGAGGTGTCGTACGCCTTTGTGTTGGGCTGAGCCTGGGGCGAAGTATATATATCCATGCCCTATGTTTTGAAGGACACTAATGAGAAAGTGAAGCTTGTTTTTGATCGCTTGAGAGCGGCATTCGATGGACAAAAATCTTATGCGGATTTGAAGTGTAGAGAAGTGGAGTATGCTGTGGGTGACAAAGTGTTCTTGAAGGTTTAACCTTGGAACAAGGTGATGCATTTTGGGCGTAAAGGAAAGTTGGGTCTGAGGTTTATTGCGCCTTATGAAATTCTGGATTGTGTTGGTCCTATGGCTTATCGGTTGAGATTGCCTCCCGATTTGGAAAAGATTCATGATGTGTTCCATGTTCCGATGTTGCAGAGGTATCGCTCGGATCCATCGCATGTTATGCCGATTGAGGATGTTGAGTTGAGGCCGAATTTGTCCAATGATGAGAAACCAGTAGAGATCCTTGATACCAGCTGTAAAGTTCTACATGGAAAGACGATAGAGGTTGTTAAGGTGTTGTGGCGGGATCGAGGAGTTGAGGAGGCCACATGGGAGAGTAAGTCATACATGAAGAACAATTTTCACATCTTTTTCCCCTAGGTAAAATTCGAGGATGAAATTTTTTAAATGGGGGTGAGTTGTAACGCCCCAGTTTTGGGCCTAGGAGTTTTGGGATGGTTTAGTCGGTCCGGTGGACCAGAATTAGAGGTTCAAGTTGGATTTGGGATTTAAATTGGATTAAATATTTTTTATTGGAGATAAAAATATAGAAAATGGTCTAAAATAATTATTAAATATATAAATGATTTTGGTGGAAACAATTTTGGAAAATGAAAGTCGAAAATGGGACATTTGAGTTGGTGACCAAAATGCAAAGTTTGCAAAACTGTTTTATTGACTGTTTTGAAAATGGGTCAAAACTTTGAATCTTTAAGGAGCTATTAATCCAAAAAGGGTTTCGTCAGATTTCTCCCTTTAATTAACTATTTTAATTAAGTTTTTAAGAGGTATAAATAATGGAGAGAAATAATTAAGCACAATTAAGCTTTCCAAAAGAATTCCACATAACTAACTTTGTAACTTCTTTCTCTCAAATTCTCTCCAGCCAAACATATTTCCAGCTTCAATTTCTACAGGTAAAATTAGGATTTCAAAGAGTATTTGATTTCCAATTGATTTCTAAAGCTTTTACATCAAATACTTATTGTTTCTACCTTGATTTTTCGTGGTTTATAAAGCAATTGAAGGGAGAAATCAACATTGGAGGTAAGGATTCATTCTTCTCCTCTAATGAAAGGTTCTTTATTGAAATTCCTATGTTCTTGATCCATTTTATATGATTTTCATTGGGTTTTGATAAATTAAACTCGGATGTATGGTTTAATTGGCGATTTATGATAGAAATTGAGGAAATTTGTACTTGATCTATTTTTGCTGAGTTAAGGATTGATTTATAATATGATTTTAGTGTTTAAAATGTTGGTAAAGTGAGTTTTGATGATGGAATCCGGAAATATAGAGAATCTCTAATTTGTTAGGTTGATAGTTAAGAAATTTTGAGATGTTGTGGCTGAATATTGTTGCTGGAGGTAAGAGGTTGGGTTGAGTTGTTGATTTAATGTTATTTGATGATATTTAGAGGTTGGGATTCGTAGTTAATGGCTGGATTGAGGTTGGAGATGAATCGATGATGTTTCCGGTTGTTAAGATAAGGTGTTGTGGAGGATTATAGTTGGATAAATGTTAATTGTTGGTTGTTGTGGGTTTGGATGCATTATAATGCATTGGATCCTCTATTGTGATGTGTTTGAAACATGTGAAGATAATCCGGAAATGAACCTTAGTGTTGAGGAGTTGTCGGAAGCTTAGTTTGACATCGGCAAGGGAGGCGTTGCTTTGTCGGTGAGTGAAATGGATAAGAATGGCTTTTCAAATATTTGAAAAGGTTTAATGGGAGTCTAGACTAGGCTTAATACATTGGTCAAAGGCTGTGAAATAAGTAAAATGGATTTCTCTCTCGATTTCGGTTGGCAAATGATTTATGAATGCATTTGTTAAATGATTGTTTACCTCATATTTTATGTATGAAATGAGCATGGTTTAATGCTAGGAATTGATATGAAATGATGTTAGATGCATTTGGAAAGTAATGCATGATTTTAAAGAATGTTTATGAACATGGCTTATGCATGGTTTAATGCACAATGAAATGATTTGAATAATGCATATGAAAACAGTGTTGTATGTTTATAAAAGTTGATTATATTGGCAAGTGATGAATTAAAAATGTTATGGAAATGTTATCGGATATAATTGGTCGGCCATAGGATTTAAAGTACACTATAATAAGTCACCCATGGTTGTAGTGGTAATACGGGAGGTACTTACTCCGATCATGTGAACCCCAATGTTGTTGAGGTAACACTTAGATGGCTTTTACTCCAGCCATGAGCTGTAGAGGTTGATGCGTCGAGTGTGTGAACTCCAAGTTGGAGTATTAGCCTTGGTAGTGTAGAGATGGTGCATGTGTTGCACAACTCCATGCCATTGGGCTGCAAGAGATTGCGAAATCTCTTGGGAAATCTGTGTATCCGGTGTTAAAAATGATTTATGGAAATGATGAATATTGAAATGGATCACTTGAAAGCCAATATAATGTTTTAAATTGTATCATGTTGATGTATTGGTTTGAATGATGTGATTTATACGAGTTATACTCCTTAAGCTTTGCATATGGGATGTTATGCTTGGGAAGGCTTAAGTAGAGGGAATTGCATATGGGATTATGCTGTGGATTCCATGATACATGTTGCATATGGTTTAATATGCTAATTCTCTTTGTAAAGTGTAAGTGCATGATTTGAAAGAAGGGCATGATGGTTTGAAATGATTTTAAATTGCATTGGATGATGTTATGTACTTTGAGCGCTCCTCACTAAGCAACAATTGCTTAAACTCTCTTTTATCATCAATGCAGATAAGTGCAAGTGGCCTAGCAAGCAAGGAGGGAAATCTCAAGACTTGACTTACCAAAGTATGTTTGGGTTTTAAAGTAGTAATAAAGGGAATGTGGCTTGAATGTTGTTGGGAGGGTTTGAGTGGTTACTTTTCTGTTTGAGCAAGTTTATACTAACATTTTGGACTTGCATTAAGTTTGGTTTGTTTGATTTTGCATATGGTTTATGTTTTGGTTGCTTGAGTTCTAGGAAGCATTCATATAGTTGTTCTTTGAAGTAGATGACTTGTGATGTTAGTCTATATGTGATATATGGTTGTAGTTGAACTCCTAGATTGTGATATATGACTTTTCTATATGTTAGTACCTCTGTACCGGTACGAGTAGGCAAATCAAGCCTAGCATATTGGTACTCGAGTTCTTGTATTGGTATGATGCAAGGCAATTGGGTTGGCGTATCGGTACGATACAAGGCAATTGGGCTTAGTGGATCGGTACATGGGATTGGGTACCGGTACGGAGAGGCTACGCGTACATGTACGATATTGAGCTACTAGATTTTTAATTCATGCTTGCGTACCAATAATCAAGCCTACCGTACCGATACTGCAAGCAGTTAAGTTAGTTGCTGGGTATTCTGAAGTTCTATTTTCTTACATTTTGGCCCTTGAATGTTGTGGGTGCAATTGGATGAGTTCGGATGCTCGTTTAAAGTTAAATTTTGGCATGTGTGATTGTAACCTAACTAATTGAAGATTGGTAAAGCAATTTTAAGCATGCCCTTATAGATTTGTAGATTTACGTTTTTGTCCCTATTCTTGCAAACATGGTCAATTGGATATAAATTCGATGCCCGATTGAGTTGGGTTTTCTTTGGTTGTATGTATGAACACGTAGGGTATTAACCAACATCTAGACAAGATAAAAGAAAAAAATGATCGCGTTCCAGGTTCTTCTTCTTAGTTTATTTCAGTAAACCTAATGTAGCTCGCTCGATTTGGTCTTGCGACTAGGCCGGGTCGAGGAGGTTACATCTTTCGCTGGAATTGATTTATTCGCATGGCAAGCAATTGACTCTTTTTCACACATTAAAATATCGACTTGGTTGCCACTTAGGGGAGTGTCAGCTTTGCTTTGTTCTCTCATTTTTAGCTGAGCAGCATCCGTATCACATGAAGAGTTTCTTGAGGTCTGGCATCAAATAGTGGTATGGCATCATCAGCCTCTACTTCTTCTTTCTCTACGTCATTGAGTTCACCTGCTGACACTGATTTCTCTCGTTGGCAAATAATTGGCTGATTGTCTTTGTCTTCTTGGTTTGGAACTTTAGAATCCCCTTTTATCCTATCATCAAACTTGGTAACATTATCTAGCTTTGCCTTGATGTTGTTGTGTTCAGGATCCTTGCCCTCAATTTTTTCCTCACACTCTATTACCACTAATGAGTCCAATGTACCTGTTGTGGAATACTCTTCATTAGCATAATATATTGATTCAAGTGTGTTAGGAAAAACATGATACTCGTAATGTTGATTCTGAATTCCTTGAGGAGCAGATGGAGGAAGAAAATTGTCGGCTTGTTGATGTAGTGTTGCCATGGCATTCTAATTGTTACCACTAACCGAAACGTTTGCCACCTCTTGCTGCCTTGATGGAAGTTCTATCCCGTTCTCTTGAGGCATGCCATTCACAGCATTGTCAAGCCTCCTGACTTGTTCTTCCATGCCTCTCATAGCATCCATGGCTTCTTCAAATGCGTCTCCAATGTAATTTGTTTGCTCTTGAGGTGGATTGTTGTGTATCAACATTTCTGAAGGCAATTTTACCATGGCAAACAATCTGTTGGATCCATAAAGATCTGTCCCTAATTTCTCATGAAGAATGCTGCCTTGGGATGGCATTTGTTTGAAGTCTGGTGGTGCAGCAAAGTTGTTACGTGCATACAAATAATCATCGTCTTGATGCTACTGGTTCCATCCTTGGCTGAAGTTGTAGGAGGAAAGGTTGTTCACATTACAATGCCATGTATACCAATAGGAATTAGGGTTGAAGGGACAATTGTCAAACGAGTGGCATCCACTACAATATGAACAAACAACAGGTGTTGCTTGCCTTTTGCTGAACTTGTTAAGCACTTGCATTGATGTAATCATGTTTGTCAGTTCAGAAATATGTGCTGATAGTGTTGTACATGCATCCTCTTCATGCTTTTCATATCGTCTTTGCTCATGGACAACTCTTGGAGTTGGATATTGGTAGTCATAAGTGGGAAAAATATAGTCATCATCATACCATATGTGGCTGCCCATACTCTTCTTTGTAGCTTTCCTAAAAAAATAATGATAAAAAAGTTAGAAAAATAAAAACAAAAAACAAGTAAAAATTAAAGCAATAAATTCCGTCGCAATCCCCAGCAACGGCACCAAAAACTTGTAGACTCTCTAAGTGAATGCTGGCAAAAGGGGCAGAAGATGTGTATTGGAAAAGTATAAAACAGTGCCAAGATGAGTCTTTTGCGTACAAGTATACACGGTCTGCAAGTAATACATTAGTTAAGTTGAGTATCTATCCCACAAAGATTGAGTTGGAATTAAATTGTCTTTGATAGTTACTTGCCTTGAGAAAAAGTTGTTTTTGTTTTGAAGTTGGTTTTGGAAATAATTGAATAGAAAAGAAATAAAAGTAAAGTAAAGACGTTGGCAAGGAAGGTGCTTTAATGAATGATGAGCGTTGGCAGGGAATGCCTGGTTTTCACGCTATTCATGCCATGCCAGACTTTAATAAAAACTTGTCTTGGCATTGTTTGTCGAGCAGATTCAAAATTAGCAAAGCCTCTTTCGATAGTCATTGCCTAAATTGATCATGTAAAAACCCCTATATCTCTATAGTGCTTGCTTTTAAATAAACCAATTTGATTAAGATCCAATCTATACTCCTAAGGGGTAGATTTCACTCCCAAAGTATTCATATACTTGAACGACCTCACTCGAAGCGTCTCTCCTTATTATTCAACAACTTAATCGTTATCACCCCAAGTCTGTTAAGATATTGAGGAGCAATAGGCTAATAGTGCCATCTATCGCTTGGCATAGTATTTAGGAAACATTAAAGTACGCCGAATAGATAAAACATTACCAAAGCAGATTTATTATCAAAATCTAAAGCATAAAATAGCGTTCAACACAAAACATCCCCCAACAACTATTAGATTAGTTCATGGTGAGGGATTTAACCCAAAATTCACAAACGTTTTCCAAATACATCATTATTAAAACGAAATTAAAACTACTTAAAACAAGAGAATAGGCGAGAGGGGTCTCTCGATGCAGCCCTCAAGATCCAGGCTCTCGGCTAAGTGGTTGAACCTTCCTTCTTGGTGCGTCCGGTTGTCAATCGTTGCACTCTAACTCCTCACTCTGATCACTCACGATCAAGCACCACCAAAAATCCCCAAAAACCACTCATCGAATGCTTGCTTGGTTGGTCTTTAAATAGGGGTGCAAGGAGGGCATAAGATAAGCTTCTCATGTGAATTTTAAATGCTGAAAGGACAAGAGATGACATCTTATCGAAATTTGAATGAAAGCTGATTAGGTTAGTGCTGACGTCATACTGCCGACACTGCCTTGGCATCCAAGTTTGGCATGCATCTGCCAACCAATCTTGGCACTATCTTATTCGCTATTTTCTCGGAGATTGATCCAATTGCTATCTTTTTGGAGCCTGATCTTGTCTTATTTTTTAGAGTTCAACAGCTTCTTGGCATGTCATCAAGTTCACTTCTTTGCTAATCGGTGGTTGGCATTGTCTGGTCTATCTGTGCCAACAACACTCGGCATTCTCTCTGGCATTCCTTCCTGTGTTGCTTTTCTGGGCCAAATACTATGCCAAACCTGCAAAATTGCCAACAAAACAATCCTTCACACTGGCATAGACAAAATTCTAAACTTCTTATGCAAATGCTTGATTTTTTCATCCTAGTGCAACTAAATGTACCTAAAAACAAGCAAAAGCATTGCAAGATTGACATTAAAAACAGTACTTTTAGAGAGGTAACACCTATAGAGCTACTTGTCACAGTAACTAATGGTGGTAATACTGGGCTAGCTATGAGTGACATTTTTGTGGCAACACCTGAAACACACAAAGGTAAATAACAAATATCTGACCATCAACATACTGACTCATGTCATGATTTTTCAGATTTTAAAGATACCATCTATGCACCGATAAAGGCTTCGCCTCTGCCTACGAAATCAATGCAAACATCAAAGCGTAAAGCTTCATCACCTGAAGAAGTTGAGAATGAGGCTAAGCCAGTTGAGGAGGTTGAAGAAATATAGGAGATTGACAATCCGCACCAACCCCACAACCACCACCAAGGCGAGGCAACAAACGTCTCAAGCAAACTACCAAAAGGATTATACAAATTCAAGGTGACGACCTACATTTCTTTTCATATTTTAGTTTGTCTGTTTTGCATGCATTGGGGATAATTTTTCTCTCGAGTTCGGGGCGAGTGTTTTGTTTTTTCTTTGTTTTGTATGTCTCATTGTAGTTTGCATATATTACTTGCCATGACAATTGTCTGTTTAATTGCTGAGACCTGTTGTGATCTCCTATGATGAGTTAATTGCCACAAAATTGAGTTGAAAGAACCTTAGACTTTAGGATTGTCATAGAATTAACTTTGAGGTTTTGTATGATGACTTCAGTACTTACAATAATGTGACTTTTCAATCTTAGGAAACCTAGTGAACAATAGGTTGTTAAAAAGGGGAAAAATGAAAAAAAAATGTTGAAAAATTACTAGAGGTGCCCATCTTGCTCTACTTGAATAAATTGCCATATACTTTAGGAAACTCTGTTGTTAACTTAATCAAGCATGAATAAATGAAATTCTTTAAAGGATGACTCTACTCAATAGGCTAGAAGGTTCGTTGTTTGCTCCATCTTATCTTCAAGCCTAGGAAAGTAGTTGTGATGAGCTGAAGCCTTAAAATAGCTACAGTCTTTGCTTAATGAATTGCATCGACAATATGTTTGTTATAATAAAATTTAGTTTTTCTGGGATCTTATTATTTGAATTGTACACAACTATGAGCACACACTTGCACTGGCATTATGGTTAATTTTAGAGTGACATTCTTTACTATCTGAGGGTCATTGGGTGATTGATTCTTTATTTCTGTGGTTATGAGGATGAAAGTTAGGTTCAAAGCATGATTGGTTGGTAAATGCCTTGGTAAGTAATTGATGGAAGTTCATGCATTGCTTGAGGACAAGCAATAGTTCGAGTTTGGGGTGTGATAAATGTGGACAAGTATTATATTTTGTACCACTTTTAGTTAGATTATTGTTTAGACTTAGGCTCATTTAGTTTCATATTTACTTAATCTTGCATCATTTTATAGTTATTCCGTTAGGTGGGTGACTGGTGATTTAACGTCACACGAACTGTGCTAACGTACACTGCCGATGCAAGTATAGTTAACAGATAGATCCTGTTAGATATCGATCTCACGAGGATAAGTATTTAGTTGTATTGTTATATGGCTGTAAGAAATTCTAAAATTGAAAGATTGTAAGTGTAATTGTGACTGTAAAAGAAGAATAAAAGGGTTGATTATAAGATCGATTGTGAAAGTAAAAAGAAACAAATTAACAAAGATAGAAGAAATATCAATAAAGATCTGGATCCCCTTGGCTCAACTTGGCAGATTACCATTTGCAATAAGGCAACAACATACGTTGATTCATTTGACAATTTAAATAAAAAAGCTTGCTTACTAGCCTTCATTCAACTCTCAATCGGTGACTCAAATATGTAGATCAATCACAACTCTCATTGTTCGTCAAAACAACTTTCATCGCTTACTGGCTTTCATTCAACTTTGAACTGTCACTGCATCTCTCAATGTCAGTGATTATGCTAAACACTCTCATGCAAACAAAGCTTTAATCCAACAATTGAAATAATAAGAAAGCTAATAAGATTATATTGAACTTAAAATCCAAGTTAAAACAACTTCATAACACAACTAAAAAGGTAAAACATCGTCAATCAATACAAGAAATGTATTAAAGATTTGATAAAACATCTATTTCTAGAAAGCTTTAGAGAAAATAAACATATTTCTCTTTGTTTCGGCACATGAATCCTTGTTTCCTCAAAGGTTTCTGCCTTGTTTCACCTTGGTTCTCTAGATGGTGGGTTTAAGTAGCCATGGAAGGAGCTCGGAAGGTTGAAGATGATGGATAAAAAATGATAATCGCGTGATTGCCCTCTCTTCTCCCAAAAATATCCTTTTCTGGATTGCCGAGATAAAGACACCTATCCTTCAGGTGATTTTTGTGACAGTCTGTCGTATGAAATCTATTGTAATAGATAATCTAGCTAGTAGATTCGTTCTTATCCTTAGTAGTCTGGACAGCTGGCTACTACAATGTCGAACTTGGATGAAGTAATGAGACATCCTATGCAGGGACATTAATAGTACAACGAAAAAACATCAAAAAGGAAGAAAGTTGTATAACAAGAGCAAACATGACTTGAGTTAATCAAAATGCAAATAATAAACAGAAAATACAGAAATATCAAATAAAGATCGAAGGATTGTAAGTGAAATTGTGACTGTAAAAGAAGAATAAAAGGGTTGATTATAAGATCGATTGTGAAAGTAAAAAGAAACAAATTAACAAAGCTAGAAGAAATATCAAATAAAGATCTAGATCCCCTCAGCTCAACTTAGCAGATTACCATGTGCAACAAGGCAACAACATACGATGATTTATTTGATAATTTAAATAAAAAGCTTGCTTACTGGCCTTCATTCAACTCTCAATCAGTGACTCAAATATGTAGCTCAACCACAACTCTTAGTGTTCATCAAAACTGCATATCCTCGAACAAGTTGATCAACTCTCATTGTATCCTCATCTAACTCTCGTTGTAATAACTTGAGTTAATCAAAATACAAATAATAAACAGAAAATGCAAAAATGAATGCCTGATATACTGATGTGGGGACAAATTAATCCATAAATCAAGGGGAAAACATGTTCTTTAAAGAGCTATCACACCCTCAAACTTGAGTTTTTGCTTGTCCTTAAGCAAAATTGGATGTAACATTGTATAACAAAAGCTTAAAAACATTTTAGCTACTTGAATCATTCCAACCACAAATGAATCAACTGTATCGACATTATAGAGGAATGCATTAACAGTTCAAACATAAAAGAATGAAAAAGCATTTCAAAAATACATAGCATCATGCCTAATGATCTTAGATAACATCATTTATTTAATACAACACATAACAACAATAATATATATTTATTATTAAATTTAAGTAGCAAGGGATATCGAACAATGAATGCACCCTAGATCCTGAAAAGTAAGATGTTGTACAACGAACCCCTAGGAAGTAATTCATTGCCTCGACACACACTCATGCAGCGACAACCTTTGATCAAATTCATTTTTCTAACGCATGTATTGGAGTGTTCCCCCTTAAGCTACTATCTTATTGCACTCACATTGGAATGTCTTTTATTTACACATAATAAGTACTAATAACATATATAAACACAAGTTGAACAAGGTAGAATTCATCCAAAATCAAATAGATGATGCTAGATATCCTTTACTCAAACAAGCACATTTATTCATGCCGAGTTATATTGCAATCATCCAGTATATATCCAACCAGCTCATCAACAATTAGTATGATTCAAGATTTAAGCATCGAATGTAAGCAACATATTTTTTAAAATAAAAAGAACCTTGCCTTTGCGTTTTTGAAATGGGGGAGCATTTCAAATCCCAAGTGTATACCCCAAACTTAAAGATTCCATTGTCCTCGATGCAAAAATAGAATGCAATGATAGAATACAATTACAATGATAAATGCAATGATAAAAAAAACTAAATGCAATTACAATGACAATGTAGATGTAATGACAATACAGTTAACAAAAGGAAATTAAACTACATGGTATGCATGCCTACAAATCTAAACACTAACTTAGTCATTCATGGCTCTTGAGTGGAGGAAGAGGAGCGATGCTTCTTCTTCTTGCCCCTCTTCTCCTCCTTACACTTCTTCTTATGCTTATCCTTTGATTTGGCGCGCTTACACTTCTTCTCTTTTTTCTGAAGCAAGAGGAAATTATTCTACAAAAAGAAAAGAATAAAATAAAAAATAAAACAAGGAAATAAATTAAACTAAATATATGTATATCAAAGAAATTAAAGAAATCATCAAAAAATTTTGACCAATTTAATTGTGTCAACAGTTTTAGAATCTAAGTCACCAAAAAAAGCTTGAGTATTTATCTGTTGACTTTGAACGGGATCCCTTATGTGCAATCCTTGATTGTGACTGCACCATGCGGAAAAACTTCCATAACTTCAAAAGGTCCCGACCAACGTGATCGCAATTTGCCTAGGTGCAAATTCAGTCGTGAATTAAATAGCAAAACCAATTGTCCAACTTCAAATTGTTGCTGCAATATGATCTTGTCATGCCAACGTTTTCTTTTGTCTTTGTAAACAAAGGCATTTTCATAAGCATTGCGGCGAGTTTCTTCTAGTTCAGTGATATCCAATAATTATTTTTCCCTGCAGCCTCATAATCCAAATCCACTTGCTTCAAGACCCACATAGCCTTGTGTTCTAACTCAACATATAAGTGACAGGATTTTCCAAAGACTAGATGATATGGTGACATCCCAAGTGGAGTTTTGTATGCAGTATGAATAGCCCACAAAGCATCATCCAAGTGCGAAGACCAGTCCCTCCTAGTGGTATTCACTACTTTTTCCAAGATATTTTTTATAGCCCGGTTAGATATCTCAGCTTTTCCATTAGACCGAGGATGATAAGTTATAGCGAATCCATGATTCATTCCATATCTTTTTAACGCATCAGCCACTTGTCTACAATGAAAATGCTATTCTTGGTCATTGATTAATGCCCTTGGTGTCCCAAAATAGGTTAGTATATATTTGTGGAAGGACTTTAAAACTGTCTTGGCATCATCCTTCGGCATAACTACAACTTCTATCCATTTGAAACATAGTCCACATCAACTAAAATATAGAGATTCCCAAAATAATTTGGAAAAAGACCCATGAAATCCAAGCCCCAAACATCAAATAGTGCAATTTCCATAATTGTTGTTGTAGCATCTCATTTCTTCTAGATATTGACCCTATGCGCTGACAACGATCACACTGTTGGGCAAATTCATGGGCATCCTTAAACAATGAAGGCTAATAAAATCTCAATTGAAAGACTTTTGTAGCAGTTCTTATACCACCAAAATGCCCTCCATATGGAGCATCATGACAATGCTATAAAATTGATATCATTTCTTTCTTAGGAACACAACGTCCGATAATATTATCATTGCAAACCTTGAACAAATAAGGTTCATTCCAATGATATTTAGCGCAAAGGAATCTTGCCTTCTTATACCAGTGACACCTAAAGGAGTATTTCCACATACTAGGTAGTTGACAAAATCTACATACCAAGGTGTTGCATCCACAACAAAGAGCTTTTCATCTAGGAATGTGTCGACAATTTAGAGTTTATTTCCATATTTTTTGCCTGGTTTTAATCTTGAGATATGACCAGCCACTTGATTTTCTGAACCTTTTCGATCTTTTATTTCGATGTCAAACTCTTACAGCAATATCCATCGAATCAATCTTGGTTTTACATCTTTTTTAGCAAAAAGGTATCTTAAGTTTGAATGATCAGTGAACAACGTAATCTTTATGCCTACAAGATAGGAACGAAACTTATCAAAAGCAAAGATTAATGCTAATAACTCTTTCTCTATAGTTGTGTAATTAATCTGAGCGTCAGTTAGAGTCTTACTATCTTAAAAGATTGCATGAAATACCTTGTCTCATTTTTTGCCTAAAACTGCCCAACAACGAAATCACTAGCATCACACATGAGTTCAAATGGTTGCTCTTAGTTGGGTGCAATGAAGATATGTGCGTTCACAAGCTGCTTCTTCATTCTATTGAATGCATCCAGACATACATCATCAAAGACAAATTTCCTATTCTACTCCAGCAATAAACATAGCAGTTTTGTAATTTTCAAAAAATCATAAATAAATCTTCTATAAAATCCCTCATGACCCAGAAAAATCCGAATTCCATTTATATTAGTTGGTGGAGGGAATCTGTCAATAACATCGACCTTAGCTTAATCGACCTCAATTCATGCTTTAGAAATTTGATGGCCTAAAATAATTCCCTCTATGACCGTAAAATAACATTTCTCCCAATTTAGAACGGGTTAGTGTCTTTGCATCGCTGCAATACTCTCTCAAGATTGTCAACGCAATGGTCAAAGTCATTTATATGCACCACGAAATTATCCATAAAAATTTCTAGGGAATTGTAAATCATGTTTGAGAATATCACCATCATGCACCTTTGGAATATAGTTGGTGCATTGAAAAAACCAAAAGGCATACAACGAAAAGCAAATGTATCAAATGGGCATACAAATGTATTCTTTTCTTGGTCCTTAGGTGCAATAGTAATCTGATTGTAGCCAGAATACCCATCTAAAAAAGAATAATGTCAGCATGTTGATCGAGCATTTGATCAATAAAAGGAAGAGGAAAGTAATTTTCTTGTGGCCGCATTGAGTCTCTTGTAATCCATGCAAATCTACCACCCCGTAGGAATATGAGTCAGAATAAAGTCATCAACATCATTACGAACAACAATAATGCCACTTTCTTGGGAACACAATGGACTGGACTAACCCACGCACTATCAGATATTACATATATAATAACAACTTCCAACCATTTGAAAGCTTCTTTTTTGACCACTTTTTTCATCTTCTCATTGAGTTTGAGTTGAGGTTCAATAGAATGTTTGCTATCATCATTCAGCTTGACCTTATGCATGCATAGAGATGGGCTAATGCCTTTAATGTTTGCAATAGTCTAAGCAATAACACATTTGTGCCAATTCAGAATATTGATCAACTTAGCCTCTTGAATTCCATCCAGAGTTATAGAGACAATAACTGGGAGTGTATCTGCATCACCAAGGAATACATAGTTGAGATTAGCTACTAATGGTTTCAGTTCCAGAGTAACAGCTTCTTCAATAGATGGTTTGAAAGTAAGAATTGTACGGTGTTCCAAATCTAAGGATTCAACCTACCATTTGTGCTGAACAACAACAATAATCACTTCAGCAATGCTGTCACAATTTGGGAGATCATCTTCAACAGTTGTCAGCGCAACATCCTCATCAATGATTATACTGCAGTGATGCAAGTCTTCTTAGATAAGGTCGTTTAGAACATCAAGATGATGACATTCCTCCATATTTCTCCCATGATTTGCATTAAACATCCCAAAAGTAATTTGATCATTATCATTCACATTGTGAGATATCCTTTGGTTGCTAAGAATGGTCGGCCAAGAATAATAAGGACATTATTGTCTTCTTCACAGTCAAGAATAATAAAATCTTATAGAAATAAAAACTTATCCACAGAAACAAACACGTCTTTAATTTTTCCATTCGGATGAGTCAAGGATTTGTCTGCAAGTTGCAATGTACCGTAGTAGGTTTTATTTGTCCAATGCCTAACTTCTGAAAATTTGATAATGGTATCAGATTAATATTGGCACCAAGATCACAAAGAGCTTTGCTAACGTAGTGATTTCTTATAGAACAGGGAATTATGAAGCTGCCAGGGTCTTTCATTTTCCTTGGTAAATAATTAGAGATAAGGGCACTACATTCTTCTGTAAGTGAAATGGTCTCTATAACACTGTGCTTTTTCTTCTTAGATAGAATTTCCTACATGAACTTTGCATGATTAAGAATCTACGTAAGAGCATCCATCAATGGGATTTACACCATGAGCTGTTGCAAAGTATCTTGACAGAACTAAAATTGATTGTCAGACTCAGTATTCTTGAATCTCTATGGGTAAGGTGCAGATGGAGTATCTGCTTGCTGCGTCGACGGCTGAAATTATACCGACAATTTAGATTGCAACACTGGTGGTAAAAAAGTAATAACCGAAGGAGTCTCATTTGCCATGCCATCCTCTATTCCATTTTTCAATATTGGATCAATTTTCTAGGACTCTCCCCACTCTTGAATAGAGATGGGTAATTGTAGAGTCAAATCACTCATTTTTTTCCACTGCAAAGAGTAATAGCCTTGCATTATTCTTTACCTTTGATTATCTGGGTCTTAGTATTGCTAAGAAGTGTGCCCGGTTGTGGAGAGTTCATATCAGTAACTAACTGCCTCAGTTGAGATTCCAAAGTATAGATCCAAAAAGAGTGACCATGTACTATAGCTTCAGTTTGAGAGAAGTATTCTCGCATTATTTCCTAAAAGAGAGCAAATGGATTAGATATAGATGATGGAGCATAGTGACTAGTCTTTGATTGTATCTGAGACGATGCTCCATACTATGATTACGCGTCATACTACGATTGTTGAGTCTGTGAAGAAGAATATTAAGGTTTCACCTTGTTTTGGTTTGACAGCAATGGAGCATATATAGTATACTGTTGTTATGGATAACTGAAATTCCCTTGTAACACACTAGAGTTTCCTTGAAAAGTATTATTCCTAGAGTGAAATACCCCTGAGTTTTGTGTAGAATTAGAGTTTCCCCATGACTGTCTATTAGCTGCATTGTAAGAATTACCCATGACATTACCCCTCATGTTGCTTACAGAACTCACATTTTCTGTATGTCGTGGGCAATCTTCATAACTATGGTTCTCACCACAAATCTCACAAGAGAACACATGAGTAGTAGTTTGCTAGTTGAATAGGAGAAACTTCACTTCTGCCTTCCATATTCTTGATCTTATTCTCTAAAGAATAAATTTAAGCCTTTAGAGAAGAAATATCATCCAACACGAAAACACTTGGTGCAGCCTTGCATGAAGCAACCCTTGAAATAGGATATTGATAATCATTTTGTGAAAATTGCTCCAACACTCCGACAACAACAGTGTAAGTGCAATCAAGTAAAGGTCCATTATATGATCTATCGACAAGATGTCTTATTGACGCATTCAACCTATTGTAGAAGATCTCAATTTGAGTTTCTTGTTGAAGACCATGATTGGAACATCATCACAACGAAAACTTGTATCTTTCCCATGTAGAATAGAGAGTTTCATCATCCAACTAATAGTATACAGTATCAATGGATTAAACCGTAACACAAACTGTGTTGCGAGGTCATTCTGTGACGTGATAGTTCCGACAAGAAGTCCATAAAACCATGTATGAGCTCTTTCTTGTTAAGAATATAGAAATAATTGTATTCATAAGGCATCATCAGGAACACCTTGTTGACTAAAAAAGAACAAATTAATAGAAATGATTAAAGATGCTCTCTAGCATCTTTATATGCCAACTCTGTATACTGCCCATTTAAGTTGAGCATTTGAAACATGACCGAATTTAACTTAAAATTTCCAGCTTGAATAGGTGGTCGAACATCTCCTGGTTGTAAATAATCCAACTAAGGAGCTACAACCTCTCGAATTGTTTTATTCTGAACTGGTGGATGCAGTGGTGGTTTTCAAGATCTTGTAGGGGCACCAATGGTTTTCAAGATCTTGTAATCCAGCTGCAGATTTGTTCTTATCCTTGGTAGTCTAGACAGTTGGTTGCTACAGTGTCGAACTTGGCTGCAGTGATGAGATATCCTCTATAGGGACATTAGTAATACAACGACAAAGTTTTATAACAAGTGCAAATATAACTTGAGTTAATCAAAATACAAATAATAAATAGAAAATGCATAAATAAATGCATGAAATACTGATGTGGGGACAAATTAATCCATAAATCAAGGGGAAAACATGTTCTTTAAAGAGCTATCAGTAGGCTTGGCCTTTTTGTGTATAAAATAATTGCCAAACCAATTCTCGAATGATTGCCAAGGCAAGTCAGAGATAAGATCAATCTTTATGAGCCTTATCGTTATCACTTTGGAGAAAGAACCAAATTTAAATTCATGCGCTATTGTAGATAAAGAGAATAATCCTGCTATTTTAAATTTCAAATTGAGTCTTCCCTATTCTATACAAGTGTATCACATCAACACATTCAAAGGGGAACGAGATTGACAGAATAAGATCTAGAATAGGAGATCGGCCAAGGAGGAGATCGAACAACCAATGAGGAGTTCTACTCAACTCCTTAGGATTTATTTTCTCTTTTCTCTTTTAATTAATTCAATGTCTGGGGTTTTAATCTTGTTGATTTCTTCCAACCCTGCCATGAACTAATTAAATTGGCTTGGGTTATCGGGTATTTGATGTTGTGAATGCATGAATTATTTTGGCTTTTAATTCAATTTTGATGTTTATTCAATTTATTGTTTATCATTTCGATTTAAGTAATCTAGGGATAGATGCTTAATGTGAATTTATTTATCTAGGATCTAGAGAGCTAGATTCACGAAATTGATTGGATACAAGTTTCTATTGAAACCACCGTTGGTGGAAGCTAATTTGCCTTAGGGATAAGAAGAGAATTTTAGTGACTAAAATGAGTTAATCGATCGATGAAGTTCACCCAAGGTTAACGCATGGATGTATTATCGAGGCATTTTCAATCATTAGTTCTTTTGTTAGGGATAACTAAAAGGCATTAAAGACAACTCTGTCGAATATCGAAAAGGTAATTAATTGCCATGACAATTATGTTAGCAACTGCATCATAATGCTCAATAACCCGACCTACTCTATCAACTTGGTTGCTTCCCTTGTTTATCAAATTCCCTTAGATTAAACTTCTTAGTTTAATTTCTTTATTTAAGTATCCTTATCTATTATCACCAATCTTATTCCTTTTTAGTGTGAGAAACTAAAAGTTAGGTTTCACCAATCTTTGTGGAAACCATCTTACTCTATACTATTACTTCTGACATGTATACTTGCACCCACTGCGTTGTAGCTAAATCACGCAACAGAATACATCCCCAACTGCTTGGAGAAACCAATCAACCAACGTCCAGCTTCACCTGGAACCACCTCACCATAGCTGGCCATTCCATGCACCATATCTCTTGTTCCATCGACATTGAGTTTACACCACCCTAGCAGCGGTACTTACCATCTAATCAGACTTCTCCAGGCCCTCGATAAAGCATGTTGTTAACTCCCCAACAATCTTTCCCCTGAAACTATACACCAGTCATCTACTCTTTACAACAATCGGATCATTATTAGTTAATTTAGAGTAAAAAATTATATGATCTAAAGAATATTTTCAATTTTGAAAAGTAATGCAAAAGGAAGTCTGAATTTATTTTTCCCTCTCATCTTGTAACATCATGATTTTTATTCGGATCTAAAATGCTACATTCAGACCATCCAAAGTTCGACAAAAAAAATCATTTTAAAACCATAGATTTAGCCATATTTTAAAACATTAAATCATTCATAACTTCATATAATTAAATAAGCGGCATAAATTAGTTTACAAAAAAGGAGCTATGAGTTTACACATCGTATTTCAAATAGTATTTCAAAATATAGTTACAGACTCGAATACGGTAAATTTTTTATGAATACATAAGCCCAAGATTAAGTAATAAGTATTATACTTTGAAGCGATACGGTGCTGGGAAATCCCTTGATGATATGCTTCTTGATCACGAATAACTTATTATCCTGCAAACGAAAACAACGATTCTGAATGTTGAGCTCACAAAGCTCATTACTACTTTTCTACTCTACCATAATTCATTATTTTCATAAAATAAGCATGCAAGATAAATATATTCTATAGGGCATAAATATGGCTTCTATATTTATAAACTGTCATCTAGCCTACATATGCTAGAGTTCTATATTGCTTTACTATACTCGAGACCACTTAGCCTAAAGAGACTAATACATCTGTTGATGTTTTCGGGGCTTATGAGTATAGACTTGTCACGAACAAAAACATAAGGATTATCCAGGTTAGGTGAGTGAGCATAGAATTCTCTTACCCATGAGATGTTACCCGATTCCGATTGATGGCAAAAGATTTGCCACTTTTGATGTGCAATTCTTTCAAAGATGAATGATTCAAGGGCGAAAATCTTGATGAGAGTTGGAGTATTCAAAGCCTTGTTCTTCACAAATCATCTGGCTTTCAAACTTGGAGTGAAATCTTTCTTGGACCACCAGTGTAGCAAACTTCTTGTATCTTGTTTCTTTGGAGGAACTTGGATGAACCAAAAATTCGATTTTGGATGCCATGGGTGATCTTGGTTGTGAGTTTGGTAGAAACAAAGAAAAGAAAGCAAAAGAAACTAAAGAGTTGCAAGGTAAAAAGTAGGAATAGGTTTCTTGGAAGTTAAGGGTGATGGGTTAAATAGAAAAGATAGGTAGTAAATATGGTGGGTGGGAATAATTTTGGAAGAAAGAAAACAAGGGTTTAGATTGGGGAAAGGTGATGGCTAGAGGGTTTAGGGAAAGAGAAGTGTTTGGCCGGCTATGTAGGGTTTATTTAGGGTAAGTTGGAGGCTTAATATAAGCCTTAGATTTAGCCCATTAATTTCCTTGTTGAAGAAGTTTCCTTCTTGAATCAAATTCCTCTTTATCTTGAACTCTTTTCCTACAATTCAAAAAGAAATAAAAAAGGATTAAAATTAAAGATAAACTAATAAAAGAAAATAAATAAAGATGTGCAAAGAAACTATTAAACTTAAAATTTAAAAACAATTAGATAAATATGAAAGAAAGATGTAGTCTTAATCTTAAAGAAAATAAATAAATCTATCCTAAAAAATAACCGAAATTAAATAATAATAATAAAAAATAGTTCAAAAAAAGAAAAAGAAAAAGAAAATATCGGAAGGAGAGCATGCTCATGCATCTCCTAAGGTGACAACTTCTTTGTTACGTTCCACATGGGCACCATTATAGTGCTTCAATCTTTGTCCGTTAACTTTGAATTCATGTTCGTCCGTGATGGACTTGATTATCACGGCACCATGGGAGAATTGTTTGACAACTTCGAATGGTGCCGACCATCTTGATTTCTTTTTTCCCGGGAAAAGTTTCAGCCGAGAATCGAATAAGAGAACTAGTTGCCCTGGCATGAATTGCCGCGACAATAGCTTCTTTTCATGCCAATGCTTTATTTTCTCCTTGTAGATTCGTGCATTGTTATAGGCGAGTGCACAAAATTCTTCTATCTCGTTGAGGTCCAACAAACGCTTTTGCTCAGCACTTTCCCAATCCATATTCACATTCTTGATTGCCCAATATGCCTTGTGTTCAACTTCCACCAGTAGATGGCATGTTTTGCCATAGACAAGTCAGAACCAAAGTGTGCCATCTAGTCCTACTGACCAATCCTTCCTAGAGGGATTTACAACTTTCTCGAGTATACCCTTCAATTCTCGGTTGGAAATTTCTGCTTGCTCATTGGTTTGTACGTGATATGCCGTGGCAAATTTTTGTGATACACCAAAGCGTTGTAACATCTTGGATATGAGTTTGTTGTCGAAGTGCTTGCCTTCATCACTGATAATTGCTCTCGGTATCCCAAACCGTGTAAATATATTTTTCTGCAAGAATTGTTGCACGGTCTTGGAATCGTTGGTGGGAATTGCAGCTACCTCAACCCATTTATACATGTAGTCAATGGCAAGTAGAATGTAGAGGTTGTCGAATGAAGATGGGAAAGGTTCCATAAAATTGATCCCCCATACATTGAACAGTTCTACCTCGATGATGTTTTGGGGTGGCATCTCATATCGTCTAGAGATATTACCCGTCCTTTGGCAACGATCACATTGCTTGTAAAACTCTTGGGCATCTTTGTACAATGTTGGCCAATACAAACCGGATTGCAAAAGTTTGGCTGTGGTACGAGTTCCTCCAAAATATCCTCCATAGGGTGAAGAATGGCATTGCCATAGTACATTCTGCTGCTCCTCTTTAGGGACACATCGACGTATAACCTGATCTGCACATTGTTTAAACAAAAAAGACTCGTCCCAAAAGTAATGCTTAGCATCATGGAAGAACCGCTTCTTCCCTCGTACCAGGGTATTACCGAGGCATGTGTTGCCATGGCAACTACTTCCAAGGTTGTCGAGGCGTGCGCGTCTAGAGTTACTGCGGTATGTGCATCCATGGTTGCCGAGGCGTGCGCGTCAAGGGTTGCTAAGGCATACGCATCCATGGTTACCGAGGCAACTAATAGTTGCTCATCCAGGAATGCATCGCATATCTCTAAGTCCGCGTCCTCCTCCCTCTTGCATTCTAAGCGTGATAAGTGATCGGCCACTTGATTTTATGTTGCTTTCTTGTCCTTAATTTCAATGTCAAATTCTTGTAAAAGTAATATCCAACGAATCAAACGAGGTTTGGCATCCTTTTTAGCAAATAGATACTTAACTGCCAAATGGTTCGTATGAATAATTACCTTTGTACCAATCAAATATGATCAAAACTTGTCAAATGCGAAAACTACAGCTAGTAACTCTTTCTTCGTTGTTGTGTAATTCACTTGAGCACTATTAAGAGTTTTACTAGCATAGTATATCACATGAAAGGTCTTACATGTGCGTTGACTTAGGACTGCTCCTACCGCAAAATCACTTGCATTACACGTGAGCTCAAAAGGTAGCGTCCAATCGGGTGGAACGACAATGGGTGCCGAGGCAAGCTTTTCCTTTAGGGATTCGAATGCTTGGGCGTAAGAATCATCAAAAGTGAAGACTTTATCTTATTCAAGAAAATTGAACAAGGGTTTAGTAATCTTAGAAAAATTAAGAATGAACCTCCTGTAAAAACTTGCATGTCCAAGAAAGCTTCAGATTCCTTTAACTGAACTTGGTGGGGGTAATCTCTCAATCACGTCCACCTCGGCTTTGTCTACTTTGATTCCCTTGGATGAAATCTTGTGGCCGAGCACTATTCCTTCATCTACCATAAAATGGCACTTCTCCCAATTAAGGACTAAATCGGTTTCTTCACATCTTGCCAACACCTTCTCTAAATTGCTGAGGCAACTGTCGAAGTCATTACCAAAAACAGAAAAATCATCCATGAAGATCTCAACGAAGTCTTCGACCATGTCTGAAAAGAGTGCCATCATGCATCTTTGGAAGGTTTTCGGGGCATTACACAATCTGAATGGCATCCTTCGGAAAGCATAAGTACCGTATGGGCATATGAAGGTTATTTTTTCTTAATCTTCTGGTGCTATGGCAATTTGATTGTAACCTGAATAACCATCAAGAAAACAATAAAAGGGTTTACCTGCAAGACGGTCAAGCATTTGATCAATAAAGGGTAATGGGAAGTGATATTTCCTAGTGGCTTTGTTTAGCTTTCGATAATCCATACAAACCCTCCAACCGGTCACAGTCCTGGTTGGAATGAGTTCATTGTTTTCATTACTTACCACCATTATACCTCCTTTTTTCGGTACACATTGTACCGGACTTACCCATGTACTATCAGAGATAGGGTATATGATGTCGGCGTCAAGCCACTTGATGATTTCTTTCATTACAACCCCGTTCATGGCATGATTTAGTCTCCTCTGGGCCTCAATTGAAGGTTTGTGATCATCTTCCAACAAAATCTTGTGCATGCACACTACCGGGCTAATTCCCTTTAAGTCGGCAATTGTCCACCCTATTGCCTTCTTGTGTAGCATCAACATTTTGATCAGCTTCTTTTCCTGCTCAGGCTGTAACTTAGAGGAAATAATTATAGGCAATGTATTATCGGTTCCCAAGTAAGCATATTTTAGTTGCCCTGGCAACTGTTTCAACTCCAGAATCGGTGGTTGTTCAATGGAGGGCTTTTTGAGTTTACCTTCCTTACCTGAGTAATCCAGCGGTTCAAAGTATGTACCTGGTTGATTGACTAACCAATTTGCCTCTTCTTGTTGTTCCTTATCGATCGGTTCTTCATACTCCTCAGGTTCCTCTTGATCGGCAATGTAGTTGCTGAGGTAACTAAATTCCTCATCGAAGTTAAACTCTGTCGTGGCATGAAGAAGTTGGCATTCTTCCGGATCATCGGCATGCCTTAGTGTTTGAAACACATTTAGTTTAACTTGCTGGTCATTCACCCTCATTGTGAGTTCTCCCTTTTCAACATCGATCAAGGTTCTCCCTGTCGCTAGGAAGGGTCTTTCGAGAATGATAGGTGCATGTTCATCTGCTTCACAATCCAAAACAATAAAGTCAGCGGGAAAAATAAATTTATCAACTTTTTCCAGTACGTCTTTGATTTTTCCCTCTGGGTGCACATATGATCTGTCGGCTAGTAGTAGCATAACTATTGTAGGTCTTGCCTTCCCAATTCCTAGTTTCTGGAAAACTGATTTAGGCATCAAGTTTATGCTTGCTCCAAGGTCCAATAATGCTTTCCCGATATAGTGGTTTTTGATGGAACAAGTTATTCTGAAACTTCCAAGATCTTTCAACTTGGGTGGCATGCGATTGTGCAACATGGCCATGCATCCCTCTGTCGCGGCAACTGTTTCAAACTCTCCTAGCCTTGTTCTCTTGGACACAATGTCTTTCAAAAACTTGGTATAGTTCGGCATTTGTTCAATTTCCTCAACCAATGGCAAGTTGATGTAGACTTGCTTTTGGATATCAAGAAACTTCTTGAATTGATATTCTTGCTTTTGTCGCTTCAACCTTTGTGGGAATGGTGGTGGAAGTCGGATATCTTCGATCCTTTCATTGGTCTAGAACCTGATTGACGGCATTGTCGAGGTAACTGGAGTTGCCGAGGCATCGTCAAATAGGGTTGTTATGGCGTGCCTATCGTTGGTTGCCAAGGCATGCTTATCGCTGTTTGCCGTGACATTTCCTGGTTCAGCATCTGATGCTTTTCCACTGAGTTCGTCTTGTTCTTTTTGTGGAGTTTTGTTTGATGAGTGAGTTTGAGCCTCTTTAAGTTGTTGGCCACTTCTAGTGGTGATCGCCTTACATTGCTCATGGCCGGTTCCTCTTGCGACTTCAGTATCGCTAGGTAAACCTCTTTGCAGTCTAGTATTCAAGCTTTAAGAAAATTGTCCGACTTGATTTTCCAATGATTTGATTGTCGCCTCTTGGTTTTGCAATCTCATCTCGGTTCTGTTAATAAAAGCATCAATTCTTTTTATAAAGTTACTATTCTTAGCCATATAAGATTCTGTTTTCAACATCAAAGCATTGAGAGAATTTTCCAAAGAACTAGATGTTATTGGTTGTTGCTGCGGCAACTGTTGTTGTGGCATATTCTGCTGGAATCCCGATGCTTGTGTATTCTGATTGTTCTGGTTTAGAGCATTGTTGGGATTACTCCATGAAAAATTTGGGTGCTTCTTCCAAGCTGGATTGTATGTATTGGACATCTCATTGTTGTTCCGGTTGTAATTACCCACATAAAAGCTGGATTCCAGATTCTGCATACATTCAGAAGAATCATGGGTACAACCACATAACTCACAAAAGAAATCCATTACCTTGACTTCAGTGTGTTGTTTGGTTTCTGCATGTTCTGGACCATCTTGGTTAGAGTGGCCAATTGTGCCGAAGTTGAGTCTGATGATCCTAGTTCATGTATTGTGGTTTAGCGTCTAACTCTTCCTCTTCTAGCAGAGGGGATTTGATAATCATTCTTGGCAAGCCTGTTTAGAATTCGCATTGCTTCCTCCGGTGACTTATCTAGGAGTATGACGTTTGCCGAGGCATCTAGTATCATCCTTGTTGGTGTATTCACAACATTGTAAAACATTGTTACTTGTGTCCACACTGGGAATCCGTGTAGGGGTATTTGTGTAGAAGTTCTCTATATTGCTCCCAAGCCTCGTACATGGATTCATCATCTACCTGCCGAAAAGAAGTAATTTTTTTACGAAGCTTATCAGTCAAATTTGTAGGATTAAATCGAGCAAGGAAATCACGACAAAGATCGGTCCAAGATCCAATTGATCCAACAGGAATACTATTCAACCATGCGTTCGCCCTATCCCTCAGTGAATAGGGGAATAATCTTAGTCGTAAAACATCAGGGGTGACTCCTTGTATTTTGAATGAATTGCAAATCTCGAGGAAAGATTTAAGATGTTGTCGTGCATCTTCAGTTGCTGAGCCGCCAAATTGACCAATTGTTTTGATCATATTGAACATCACCGGTTTGAACTCAAAGTGGTCGGCTTCAATTTCAGGTGTGACAACTCCTGGATTAAGTCCTTCAAGATCTTCTTCAAGATAGTTTCGAATAGTTCTGTTTCGTGCGAGAATCACTCCTCCTGTTGGAACATCCTGATTCATATTGCCGTCTTGATTAGCCATTGCTACTCTTAACCTTTGTCTGAGTCTTTGCAAGGTTCGTTCGATTTCTGGATCAAAGGGATATTCTGGTCTAATCAGTCTTGCCCTGGCCATATACCAATACAAAACCAAAGTTTGTTAACCCTTTGAATCTTAAACAAGAAAAATAAAAGGTGCAAGAAAATAAAAACAATGTTGCTATTTCCAATCCCCAGCAACAACGCCAAAAACGTTTTGCGCGTAATAAGTGCTCTGCAATTGTGCAAGTGTACACATCGCAAGTTATAGTATAAAAGATATCGTCTCCAAGGAGATTGGTGCCACTTTAAGAATATAATCTCTTGCACTGTAAAAAGTAAAAGAACACAAGTAGAAGATTGTATGAGTTTAACTAACAACAAACCTAGAAAGGAAATAAAGTAAAAGAAGATGTAATCAAATGAGAGAGAATAGGCCAGATTATCGTGAGTTGAGGTGTGATAACCGATTGGATCATCTTTGTAAAAGAGTGCAAGGGCAACTCAGTTACCTTGGCAACTAATCGACGGTTGCCAGGGCAACTGGTTGGGCAACTGTTTGGGCGATTGGGCAGCAACTTCAAGGTTCGGTGGAGCGTTCTTCAATGGTTTCTTCTTATCCCTAAGTCGAAACTCTAGCTAATTGTGCATGCCTTGACAATACATCCCTGCGTGAATTAAGGGTGAACAACAATCAATCTTGCGCTCCTCTTAGCCGTTGAAATACTTAACTTATTCCTAAGCCGGATTAATCTTCACCATCAATAGATTGAATAAAGACCATACTCATTCGTTTCTTGAATCTAACTCTCCCAATATTAGTTAAACAGATGAAGTTACGAGATCCTCTCCCAATTCACTCGCAAACAAGAAGAAAAACCAAGAACGAGTAAACCTTGAATTGAAAGTGCAAACTCTTATTACCTAAACAAAATCCAATTGTTTCTCACAACCAAAAAACACAATAACCAGAGCCAAATAGATTTAGTTCATGGCTATGTTCCAAAGAAACACAAGACAAAGAATTCCTAGCATAAACCTAATTGAACAAGAAAGAAAACGATGAAGAATGGTTGAAGCCTTGTCGAAATCTCTTCTTGCTCTTGTTGAAATCTCCCTTCTCTCTTTGTCGAAATTTCTCTCCTCTCTTCCCTTTGGAGTTGAAGACTTGGTCCTCAATTTATAGGGCTAGGTCAAAGGCTTTTTTGAGGATGAAGTTAAGTTGGAATTAAATATCTTTAAAGAATATAATTATTTATTATATTTAAATTCCTTCTAGAACTTCTCCTATCTTCTTGGGATTTAATTTCTCTTTAACCTCTTCATGGAAATCAAACTCCTCTGGGATTTAACTTTGCTCCATGTTATCTTGGTCTTATCTAGTAATCAATTTCGACTACCATATCATCTTATCCCTTATCGAAAATTGCCCTGGCAACTGGTTCTAGCCTTGCTTTGGCAAGTGTTTCTGCACACACACACAAAACACACCAAAGCAGTATCTTTTTCAACAAAATTAAGCAAAATATGAAATCAAGCTTGTCCACTAAGGAAATAATGCAAACATGCATGAATGTCTAATAATGCAACTAATATGAGCCTAAGTCTAGCAATAATATGAATAAAAAGGGTAATACAAATAGTACTTTTGAACACTTAACAACATCCATAAGCTATCATCCACAATAACATGCAACACTACAAATTAGCACACAAGGTCATACCTTACATGTGATAACAAAAAAATAAAGTTACCAAAATGATAACTCCATGAAAAGTCTACATTTCATGCCCTTTTACTTGAGTTATTGTTTGTCTTCAAGCCCATATAGGTGCATTTAGAGCATTTTGCATGCATTTAAGGAGTTTATTCTTGAGCTTAAATGATTTATTAATTGGTGCTTCTAATGGGAAATGTAGTATTTTTTGGTGGTAATTGTGCAAGATCAAGGAACGAAGGAAGCAAAGACACGCTAGATCATTATTTAGCATCATCTTGTACAAGACTACAAAATTCCACAACAATTCTGGGAAGCTAGAGACAAAATCTCTATTCTCTGACCTCACTCAACACATGGTCCCTTTCCCATTGTTTTAGGCTATTGCACATGTGAATAGAGAATATTCTCCTTATGGACTACATGTTAGATTAGGGTAGCAAACCATAGGAGGGCCTCTACTATATAAAGGCAAGAAGGGAAACATTTCAACCTAAGCCAAAATTGAGGAAATAGCCCATTTGCCTTCAACCTTTGGAGAACCACCATTGTTGGAGGAAGAGAGGAATCTCTAAGCAACATAAGCTATCGAGGAAGGCTTGAGGAGTTCGGAGAAGATGCAGCGAAGCTCACAGCACAAGGATGAATCCTTAGGACGTTTTGATTCTATTTTGTCTAGTTCTTATTTTACTGAAATAACTTCATACTTTTGTTGGATGGATGATTATTGCTAAGACGTGAGCTAAATACTCTTTTAGTTGGTTTTAATGTTGAATACTTTTTTTAATCTTTGCTTAATTCCATAACATTTATTCTGCTTACCTGTTATGTCCATTGTTCTCATTGTTAGCCTTGTAAGAGCTCGTGAGAGTAGTAATCAGTTGAGATTTGTGGATTAATATCGAGAGAGTTAGGTTATAATAGATAAACAATGGAACTCAAGCTGTTAGCTTGAGTTATAACCCTACTTAGACATAAGATTAGGTTTCAACGACTAAAAGGAGTTTAAACAAATAATAGCTTGTTAGGGTTAATGCAAACATGTATCATCGTAGCATTTTGTTATCAGCTTCTATCTAGATATAGTTTAGGAGTTCTCTTGATAACCCTATCAAGTAGATGAGTAGGTCTTCATTAATATGGTATCTTGTTAATGGTTGAGCATTGTATTTGGCAGTAGACCCAAGTACCCATTCACCTTGGTAATTTTTTGTGAGTTAGGAACTGTTTGTTAATCTTCAATATTTGCTTCAATTTATCGTTTGATACAACATTTTATTTATAGTTTTGTTCATTCATCTCATTACCATCATCTTATCCTTATTTGCTTTTTGTGCAATTCCTTTGAGTGTAATCATTCCAATCCTTGTAGGGACAATATTCTCATAATTATATTACTTGTACAATAGGTATACTTACTCTTAATTGTGCATACATATTTGTATGCCATCAAGTTTTTGGCTTACATAGTCGTCGAGTTAAATGCACCATACCCGAATCACCACAGCCACAAATATGTCTTGAACATACTTAGATCACAATAGCCACAAAAAGGTTCTGACTTAAGCCATGAGCAGTCTCGACTATTCTTGAATCATATTAGCCACAAGAAGGTTTATTGTTAAGACATGAGCTAAATATTCTTTTAGTTGGGTTTATTGTTGAATACTTTGTTTAATCTTTGCTTAATGTCATAGCGTTTATTCTGCTTATCTATTCTATTCATTGCTCTCATTGCTTAGCCTTGTAAGAGCTCGCTGGAGCGGCCATTGGTTAAGATTTGTGGCTTAATATCGATAGAGTTAGGTTATTCTAGATGAACAGTAGTTGTTAACTTGAATTCTAACCATATTTAGACATAAGATTAGGGTTTCAATGACAAAAAAAGAGAGCTTAAATAGATAATAGCTTGTTAGGGTTAACACAGACATGTATCGCTATAGTATTCTATTATCAGCTTCTAGCTAGACATAGTTTAGGAGTTCTCCTGAAAACCCTATCGAGTAGATGAGTGGATCTTCATTAATTGCATTCTTAACAATTAGGTACCAAATTGCAAGATTTCTAAACTTCATTTGAAAATATCACAGATTTAACATGGCGTGCCGATATAGGAAGGCCACATACCGATACAAACCAACTAATGAAACGACTTCTTGTACCGATACATGTATATCTGAATCGATATGGTTTGTTGACCAATTCATACCAATACAGCCTTGACAGTACCGATCCCCACTTTACAATTTCAAAACTCAAAATTCTAGTAACTAGAGCCTGTACCGATATGGTACCCCGCGTATTGATACGTTAAACTTAAACTTGATGGAACATTTCGGTATGCTATCCCGTGTACCGATACCAAAACTTTTTTCTCTTAAGGCGTACCAATACTGTGGCTAAGCGTATCGGTACCCTAAGCATAATTTCAACAATTTGAGCCTTATACAGACTTCGCATACCGATCCTGAGATACCCATACCAGTATGCAGAGGCCTGTAATGACCTCTAGGTCTAACGTATGACACTTTGGCTCACTTCAATTAACATTAGCACTTAACTAATCAACATATAACATCATCAACATGCTTGAACATCAACATATCAACAATATGAGCCAACCTAACATATCTAGCATACTCAATCACCAAATCTAAAGCCATGCTTCCTAGTCCACATCCAAAACATAAAACCAACCACAACACAACCACATTAAGTCACTTACAAAACCAAACCACCAATACAACTTACCCAAACAGGGAGTTCATCAAAAACCCTCCTAAAACATCATTTGACATATTGCCATTATTACTACTTTTCAACATTCCAAACCATACATTGAAAATAAGTCCTTGGAATTCCCTTCATTGCTTCCTCGCTGCCTCAATTCTTAATTCTCTATATTGATGGAAAAGAGAGCGTAAGCACGCCAGGCTTAGTGAGGAATGCTCAAACAACAACCATCATCAATGCAAATTAAACGGTTTTACATTTCTTTTGAAAAACACTTTTTAAAACTCTTTAAAACATCATCACAACATCATGCCTTATCAAAACCATGCACTTAACATTACCAAAATAGCATATTAAACCATATGCAACATGTATCATGGATTCTACAGCAAAGTCCCATTTGCTACCCTTAATTTAAGCTTTCCCACGCATACTACCAATGCAAGGCTTAAATAGTAAAACATGTTTAAACCACATTAAACAACATAATCCATCTCATGATACATGAACAATTATATTGGCTTTCAAGTGATCATTTACCAAGTTTCAACTTTACAAAACATAACATCAGATACACGAATTCAACAAGTGTTCCCTCAACACTTAACAAACAATCGACCGACAACACAAGGCTCACACACGGGAGTATTCGGTATACATAAACTCCTCCACCGTTGTGATAGCCGTGGTGGAGTCTTCGGTACACATAAATCCCTCAACACCACTCATCAGTACGATGTTTAACCCACTAATGGGAGTTTTCGGTATATATAAACCCTTTGACCGTTAGGGTACTTGGATGGAGTATACGGTACACATTATAAACCCCTCAACATCCAAGGTGACTTATTATACTGCATTATCAATCCTATGGTTGGCCAACTATATCCAATTTCATTTTCAAACCTTTTCATTCCATCACTTGCCAATATAATTCATTTTAACACCAACAACTCAATGTTTTCATATGCATCATCAAAATCATTTAACTAATGCAATAGACCTTGTATTAATCAATGTTCATAAACATTAACAAAATGTGCATTACTTTCAAATGCATCAACATCATTTTGTAACCAATTTCCAGCATTAAACCATGCTCAAAACATGCATATACAATGAGTAATTAAACTATGTAAAACAAGTGCATCGAACTATTAGCCCAACCGAGTTTGAGAGAGAGAATTCATCATTTACTTACTTCTGAACTTAGACTAGCGTTTCAAGCTTGATCTAAACTCCCAAACACAACTTTCAAACCTTTGAATGGTTGTAAAACATGCTTCCACTCACTGACACGGAAAGCCTCACTTGTCGATACAGAAAATCTCGCTTCCAAAGCTTCTAAAACAAACGTTCAAGCTTGAGGACCAACTTCCCCTACTTAATCCACACAAAAACAGAGGTACATTGCATCAAAATGCAATCAATATCAGAGCAAAACAAATCCTCAACATCCTTTATCCAATTTCCTTCCAAAACACCCAAAATTAACAGCAAAACTCTTCCAAACTTAACCCAGCTACAACCTAACTTTTCAACACATCAATTACATCTAAAACACATCTCTAGCATCCTTATATCTCATACCTTCAATAAACCAGCACAACTCCTCAAAAACACATAACTAGCAACCTAGAAAATTAGAGATTCACATAGTTTCGGCATTCCAATGTTAAAACCCATATATTAACATTATTCAAAATCAAAATTAAGATTAAAATCAATCAAGAACTTAGCACAAGAGAGTTCATAGAAAAATCCTTTAATTAAACCAATTAAACCACCATTTAATCAAATTTCTACAATTAAATCATCAAATCAAGTTAGAAAACATGTGTAAAGGATCAATAACTTAGGAATTTCATAAAGAACCTTGTATTAGAGAAGAAGAATGAACCTCACCTCTAATGGCTACTTTTCCCCTTAATTAGATGGTTTCCAAAGCCAAAACAGTGAGAAATCAACTTTATTTTGTTAGAAAACCATTGTGATCTCAATTGAAATGAAAATACTGATTAAAATAAGATTTTAACCTGAAGATTTTGAAGAAAGAAAAGGTGTTTGGTTGGAGAGAATTGGAGATAAAATCATTTTTGCAAAAAAAATAGTTACGTCAAATTTATTTTAAAGATTTTAATTGCCAATTAATTCTCCAAGTATTTAATATTATTTTAAACCCTTTTAAAATAGCTAATTAAGGGGGAAAAGTATGATATTAGACTTTAGGGTAAATAGTTCCTTAAAGATTCAAAGTTTTGACCCTTTTACAAAATAGTAACTAAAAACTGTTTTAAAACTTTACATTTTAGCATCTAAACCCTAAACCACTTGGGCCCAAATGAGTGAAACATATGGGACGACAACCTCGTACTCCTCCATGACAATAAACTCCATATAGGTACCTTATTTTGCACTTGCATTTCATTTCATATATTTGAATTGAGGGCAATGTTTCTCTCGAGTTTGGGGATGGTATTGTTCATTGTTAGTATTTTTGTTTTGCATTTTGTTTATTTCGCTATGGCATTGATAGTGTAATGCCCCCTACCCGGTCTAGAAGATAACCAAGTCGGAGACATTATCCAAAACTTGTACTTGAATGTGCACTTGTCATAATTCATGTACTGTCAAGAAATCATACTTCTAAACAATATTTCTAAGCATTCATTTTATACAATTAATTATGTCATAACATATTTAATCTTGAATCCATGATTAGGGCCATATTGCAACAAAACCAAGGCTTAGGGACTAAATTGTAAATCTAATAAATTTTAGCAATTTTCACAATTTAAGGTCACATGCATGAAATTCATGCCTTTATAAGCTTACCTACAAATTTTCAATTGATTTGGAGATCTATAACTCATAAAATTAACATTTTGAATATTTGACCCTAATGCAAAGTTTGAAAGTTCATTTTAGGTTCATAACCATTTTTAACTACCTTCGTACCAATACTGAGGAAGGGTTGTACTGGTACGCTACTAATTCTCCAAATTCTAGTAGTCAATTTCGGTATTGGTACGAGTGCCTGTACCAATATGCTGAGGTATTGTACTAGTACGCCATGCATAATCAAAATTCAAGTAACAAATCTCTGTACCAATACGGTTGAATGTACCGGTACGTTTTGCACTATATGGACAATTTTTGCCTAGCTATACCGGTATGCACCAAATAGAGTACCGATATGCCCTGCACTAGATGACATATTGTCATGCTAATTCTTGATTAAAACATATCGAATTCATGTTAATGCATATCAAACTTATACACACACATTTCTAACTTGTTAAATTGTACATACCATGTTCATGAATGAATTAACATGCATGTTTTCCATTCTGGCATGCAAGTTCTAAAACGGTCATAATAAGAGCCATACTTGCATTTTCATGTCTAGCTTAAAATTCATGCATCATACAGCATATCCCACACATAATTTACGTATCAAATCATACTTAAAAATGCTTGAGCCATATGCCACCTTACTAGGAGTTAAGGGATGTTATGCACATTACACAAAATACTTGTAGGATTGACTTGCAAACTTCCCTGCACGATCGATCGTTAAAACACTTAAGGACCTAAAAATGCATGAAATGAACATGTTAGGCTTATATAGCCTAGTGAGGTAGTTGACAATAAAACATAAAATTTATGCCTTGAATGCATACATGAAACAAAATATATCATAAAAATACATGCTTGTTCATGCTTTATAACATGGTTACATGAGTGCTTTCTTGCTAAATCATGTTTCATAACATAATCAGACGAGTTCATGCTTGCATAGTTCATGTATAAATAATCCAATTAATCACTTTGCCTGGGATCCTAGTAACCAATGGATACACGAATTCTTAACCGACCTCACGAAGTCCATGAATGGCTAATCCCTCCACCTCGCCAAAGACCAAAACACATCATCCCTCCGCCTCGCCACATAAGGGTTGTAACCCAAAGACCGTAATCCACCCATACATGAGCTCAACAAATTCTATGGCATGCCAATTGTATCCAAGTAGACCATAATGCAACATTTTCATGATTTCATGGTTCATGATAAGTGTTCAAAAGTACTATTTTTATTACCCTTTTACTCATATTATTGTTAGACTTAGGCTCATATTAGTTGCATAATCATTCATTCATGCATTAATTCATGTTTCTTTCCACCGTTGAGCTTGATTACATAACTTGGCAATTTTTGTGGAAAAGGATGCTGCTTTGGTATACTTTTGTGTGTGTGCATAATCACTTGCCTAAACAAGGCTAGAACCAGTTGCTAGGGCAGTGCATGAAGGAGATGCAGGCCCAGTTGCCAGGGCAATGCATGAAGGAGATGCTGAGCTAGTTGCCAAGGCAATTTTCGACAAGGGATAAGGTGATATGGTAGTCAAAATTGATGACTAGATAAGCCCAAGATGACATGGAGCAAAGTTAAATCCCAAAGGAGTTTGATTTCCATGAAGAGGTTAAAGAGAAATTAAATCCCAAGAAGATAGGAGAATTTCTAGAAGGAATTTAAATATAATAAAGAATTATATTCTTTTAAAGTATTTAATTCCAACTTAACTTCCTCCTCAAGAAGGAGCTCCTATTTAAAGGACCAAGCCGTCAAAGAGAGTTGGGCAAGAAGAGAGAAATTTCGACAAACTTCAAAAAGGGGAGAGAGGAGAGAATTTTCGACAAAGGCAAGGGAGATTTCGATAAAGCTTTGGAGAGATTTCAACAAGGCTTTTCGACAAAGGCAAGGGAGATTTCGATAAAGCTTTGGAGAGATTTCAACAAGGCTTCAACCATTCTTCATCTTTTTCTTTCTTGTTCCATTAGGTTTTATGCTGGGAATTCTTTGTTTTGTGTTTCTTTGGAACCTAACCATGAACTAAATCTATTTGGCTAAGGTTATTGTGTTTTTTGGTTGTGAGAAACAATTGAATTTTGTTTAGGTAATAAGAGTTTGCACTTTCAATTCAAGGTTTACTCATTCTTGGTTCTTATTCTTGTTTGCGAGAGGATCTCGTAACTTCATCTATTTATCTAATATCAGGAGAGTTAGATTCAAGAAATGGATGAATATGGTCTTTATTCAATCTATTGATGGTGAATATTAATCTGGCTTAGGTATAAATTAAGGATTTCAACGGGTAAGAAGAGCGCAAGATTGGTTGTTGTTCACCCTTGATTCACGCAGGGATGTATTATCAAGGCATGCGCAAATAGCTAGAGTTTCGACTTAGGGATAAGAAGAAACCATTGAAGAACGCTCCATCGAACCTTGAAGTTGCTTCCCAGCCACCCGAGTAGTTGCCTAGCTAGTCGCCCAGGCAACCATCGATTAGTTGCCAAGGCAACCCCGCTGTGCAAGTTGCCCTTGCACTCTTTTACCAAGACGATCCAATCGGCTATCACTACTCAACTCACAATAACCTTGCCTATTCTCTCTCATTTGATTCCTTCTATTCTTTTACTTTATTGCTTTCTAGTTTAGTTGTTAGTTAAATTCCTACAATCTTCTACTTGTGTTTCTTTTACTTTTTACAGTGCAAGAGATTAGATTCTTGAAGTGGCACCAATCCCTGTAGAAATGATATCTTTTATACTATAACTTGCAACGTGTACACTTGCACAATTGCGGAGCACTTATTACGCCCAACAAGTTTTTGGCGCCGTTGCCAGGGATTGGCAATTGGTGTCAGTTGTTTTTGTTATTGCATTTTTTCTCTTAGTTTTACTAACTTTTCTTTTTATTTGTTTTATCAAAAAAAATAGGTGCGCTGCAAGTTAAGGGACATCAACATGTCGGGAAATAAAAGTCAATCTATTCGAGAGATGATGTTGGAAGATATGAATCAATCCAATCAAGAGTTTCTTACACCCTTTAATGATTACCTATACCAACCGATTAAAGCCCAAAGAGCCTATACCGTGGAAAAATCTTGTGCTATATGTGGAGAACATCATGTGCTTGAAAATTTCCATCACATTTTCGGTGCATATGACTACATGGAGGACCATAGAGGGAACCAACAGCAAAATTCTTCATGTTATGGTCAAAAAGCTCAAAAAAAATTTTACCATAACAATTTTACCGCAGCAACAGATATGCCATGGCAATGTAGTCCTTTTCAAGAGCATTCCAATTCCTTAGAGGAAACGTTGCTAGCTTCGTTGACTAGACTTGACGGATCAATTGAAGAGATTTAAGAGCTATCAAAGTCCATGTATACGAGGATAGCTCAATGGGATGCAACCTTGGGGGATTCAGAAGTTCATTTGAGGAGATCCACATATGTCATGGATAACATGCACCAACAATTCATTCCTAGGGATACTGAAGTCCCAAGGCAAGAGGACAAGGAACAATGCAAGGAAAGCTCTCTGATGTGTGAGGAACAACTAAAACCTCAAAGTCGAGAGTATTTTGACGAGAAAATCTACCCAACACATGATGAGCCTAAGCAACAAATTGCCTCGGCAATGATTGAGGAGCTTGAACAGAGCAATGCCGCGACAACACTCAGTGAAGCTGAGAACAACAATACTACATCAAATTATGAGGAACCTGATGCCTAGAAGGTTACAACGTCGATGCTGAAGCATGAATCTGTAGATTGCTCTCATCTATAGTTGCCACGGAAATTGCACGACCACATGCAAGATCAACGAGATGATAATACTTTGCTAATGGAATATGAGCAGGTAATGATTGAACCTTTTGAATTCTTTAAAAACTCACCTCATCCATTGCAGGTATGTCTTGAGGAACCGATGTTGGTAGATTTAAAGCCATCGAAATCTCTACTGATGGAGATGTTTGAGAGGCCAAAAGAAAAAGGTGTTTGGATTAGTAAAGCTTTTCAGAAAATTGGTTCTTCCCTTGACTTATAGCAAATTTTGGCAACTGATTGCCACGACAATTGGCTTAAGCAGCAATTTCCATGACAACAATGGCTACATCCAACTAGGATAGAAGTCGAAAAGAATGAGGTAATTGAATGGTTGGGAATGGATATAATTTTTCCTAATAATATATTCATGCCTTCAGGAACAGTAGCAAGGTGGAAGATGTGCATGGATTACAAGGGAACACGAAAGAAAGACACCTCCACCATGGTAACACAAAGGGGAGTAGCTGGGAGCACATGGGCCCAATTCTTTTGGGGTAATATTGTACTCGATGGAGGGTGCGGATGGACTATAAGAAGTATCGAAAACGACCATCCTCAAGTTTTCTCAGATATGCAATAACATTAGAAGATGCATGATGGCACTCTTTTCAGACATGGTCGAAGACTTCCTTGAGATCTTCATTGATGATTTTTTCGTTTTTGGCAATTACTTCAACAGTTGCCTTGGCAATTTAGAGAAGGTGTTGGGAAGATGTGAAGAAACCGATTTAGTCCTTAATTGGGAGAAGTGCCATTTTATGGTAGATGAAGGAATAGTGCTCGGCCACAAGATTTCATCCAAGGGAATTGAAGTAGACAAAGCCAAGGTGGACGTGATCGAGAGATTACCCCCACCAAGTTCGATTAAAGGAATTCGAAGCTTTCTTGGACATGCAGGTTTTTAAAGGAGGTTTATTCATAATTTTTCTAAAATTACTAAACCCTTGTGCAATTTGCTTGAATAGGATAAAGTCTTCAATTTTGATGATTCTTGCGCCCAAGCATTCGAAACCCTAAAGGAAAAGCTTGCCTCAACACCCATTGCCGTTCCACTGGATTGGACGCTACCTTTTGAGCTTATGTGTGATGCAAGTGATTTCGCGGTAGGAGCAGTCTTAGGCCAATGCACAGGTAAAACCTTTCATGTGATATACTACGCTAGTAAAACCCTTAATAGTGCTCAAGTGAATTACACAACAATGGAGAAAGAGTTACTAGCAGTAGTTTTCACATTTGACAAGTTCTGATCCTATTTGATTGGTACAAAGGTAATTGTTTATACGGACCATTCGACAATTAAGTATCTATTTGCTAAAAAGGATGACAAACCTCGTTCTATTCGTTGGATATTACTTTTACAAGAATTTGATATTGAAATTAAGAACATGAAAGGAACAGAAAATTAAGTGACCGATCACTTATCACGTTTAGAACGCAATAAGGAGGAGGACGCAGATTTAGAGATATGCGATGCATTCCCGGATGAGCAAATTTTAGTTGCCTCGGAAACCATGGATGTTCATGCCTTGGCAACCCTCGATGCCGCAGCAGCTCTTGACGCGCACGCCTCGGCAACCATGGATGCACATGCCTTGGCAACCCTCGACGCCGCAGCAGCTCTTGACACGCACGCCTCGGCAACTCTAGATGCGCACGCCTCGACAACCACTGATATGCACGCCATGGCAACCATGGACACGTATGCCTCGGCAACTCTAAACGCACACGCCTCGGCAACCATGGAAGCAATTGCCACGGCAACACATGCCTCGGTAATACCCTGGTATGCAGATTTAGTTAATTTCTTTGTTTGTGGTATTTTACCTTATGGCCTTACTCACCATGAGAAGAAGCTGTTCTGCTATGATGCTAAGCATTACTTTTGGGATGAGCCTCTTTTGTTTAAACAATATGCAGATCAGGTTATACGCCGATGTGTCCCTGAATAGGAGCAGCATAATGTACTCCGACAATGCCATTCTTCACCCTATAGAGGACATTTTGGAGGAACTCGTACCGCGGCCAAAGTTTTGCAACCTAGTTTGTATTGGCCAACACTGTACAAAGATGCCCAAGAGTTTTACAAGCTATGTGATCGTTGCTAGAGGACGGGCAATATCTCTAGACGACATGAGATGCCGCTCCAAAACATCATCGAGGTAGAATTGTTCGATGTAGGGGGGATCGATTTTATGGGACCTTTCCCATCTTCATTCGGCAACCTCTACATCCTACTTGCCGTTGACTACGTGTCTAAATAGGTTGAGGCAGCTGCAGTTCCCACCAACGATTCCAAGATCGTGCAACAATTCTTGCATAAAAACATATTTACACGGTTTGGGATGCCGAGAAAAATTATCAGTGATGAAGGAAAGCACTTTGACAACAAACTTATCGCTAAGATGTTACAACGCTTTGGTGTATCTCACAAGATTGCCACGGCATATCACCGACAAACCAATGGGCAAGCAAAAATTTCCAACCGAGAATTGAAGGGTATACTCGAAAAAGTTGTAAATCCCTCTAGGAATGATTGGTCAATAAGACTAGATGACGCACTTTGGGCATATCGCACTGCATTCAAAACACCCTTAGGTATGTCCCCCTTCCGACTTGTCTATGGCAAAACATGCCATCTACCGGTGGAAATAGAACACAAGGAATATTGGGCAATCAAGACCGTGAATATGGATTGGGAAAGTGCCGGACAAAAGCGTTTTTTGGACCTCAACGAGATAGAAGAATTTCGTGCACTCGCCTATAACAATGCACGAATCTACAAGGAGAAAACAAAGCAATGGAACGACAAGAAACTATTGTCGCGACAATTCATGCCAGGGTAACTAGTTCTCTTATTCAATTCTCGGCTGAAACTTTTCCCAGGAAAACTGAAATCAAGATGGTTGGGACCATTCGAAGTTGTCAAACCATTCTCCCATGGTGCCGTGATAATCAAGTCCATCACTGACGAACATGAATTCAAAGTTAACGGACAAAGATTGAAGCACTACAACGGTGCCCATGTGGAATGTAACAAAGAAATGGTCACCTTAGGAGATGCATGAGCATGCTCTCTTTTCAATATTTTCTTTTTCTTTTTATTTTCATTTTTATTTTTAGGAGATATTTTATTTTACTTTTCTTCATTATCTTTAGTTTCCAGGTTTTCTTTGTTTTCTTTTCCACAACAATACTCACAACCACCATGCTAAGGAAATTCACTGCCCACTACTTGCCACGGCAAACGCAATAGAGGATGCCCTTGCAACTACCTTAGCAGTTGTCACCGCAACAGAAGCTGGCGATGCCCAGGCAATAACAATGGCTTCGGCAAATACTGATGCCCAGGCAAGTGAACCTTCATCGGCAAACATGGATCAAATCAAAGCAATGCTATTCATGCAGTACTAGCCACAAGCATTCAACCACCGACTGGAAATGAATCAAGCAAACGGCACAAAGGAAACTTATCACTCGAGGTGACGACCTCTCCGAATAACTCATTTCATTTAGTTTCTTTTAAATTTTGTTTTATTTTTACATGCATTGAGGACAATGCTTCTCTCGAGTTTGGGGGTGTTGGTTTCTAGTAAGTTTCATGTTTAGTTGCATTCATCTTTAGCAATCACATATAGGTTGCATATGTTACTTACCATGCCTTTAATTGGATTTAATTGCTTAAGACTTGTTGAATATCCAATGATGAATTTTTGCCACTGCACTTAATTGAAAGAACCTTTAATTTTAGGATTGCATGAAAAAAACTTAGAATTTTACTGTGTTGCTGAATTTTTTTACACAGTTGTGGCTTGTTGATTGAAAGAAACTTAGTGAACTTAGGTTGCTTAAAATTTGGGTAAATTTAAAATTGAAAATTAAAAGTTAAATTCTTGCTAGAGGTGCCTAAAACTAGCTCTAGTAGTTAATGCACTTTCTTGCTAGAGGTGCCCAAAACTGGCTCTAGTAGTTAATACACATTAAAGAATCGCTAGAGGTGCCCGAAATTGGCTCTAGTCTACTAAAATAAAATGAGAATTTGCTTACTTTGCTAGAGGTGCCCGAAATTGGCTCTAGTGAAAATAAAAATAAATACCCCGGTAATTAAATTGATAAAATCCTATTGTTTACATAGAATCTTAAAAATCAACTTGTGCACAACTAAGCACACACTTGTCACGAGCATTATAGTTTGGTTCCAGGTAATTTTTGTGCTATCCGAAAAATTAAAAGGTGATCATACTTTGTGCCACGGTTCCAAGGTTTGAATTCAAGTTTAAAGAATGTCTTTGATGATTAAAGTCTTGGTAGGTAATTGTTAGTTTGCATTGCTTGAGGACAAGCAATAGTTCGAGTTTGGGGGTGTGATAAGTGTTCAAAAGTACTTTTTTATTACCCTTTTTACTCATATTATTGTTAGACTTAGGCTCATATTAGTTGCATAATTAGTCATTCATGCATTAATTCATGTTTCTTTCCACCGTTGAGCTTGATTACATAGCTTGGTGATTTTTGTGGAAAAAGATGCTGCTTTGGTGTGCTTTTGTGTGTGTGCAGAATCACTTGCCTAAACAAGGCTAGAACCAGTTGCCAGGACAGTGCATGAAGGAGATGCCGACGCAATTGCCAAGGCAATGCATGAAGGAGATATCAAGCTAGTTGCCAAGGCAATTTTTGATAAGGGATAAGGTGATATGGTAGTCGAAATTGATGACTAGATAAGCCCAAGATGACGTGGAGCAAAGTTAAATCCCAAAGGAGTTTGATTTCAATAAAGAGGTTAAAGAGAAGTTAAATCCCAAGAAGATAGGAGAAGTTCTAGAAGGAATTTAAATATAATAAAGAATTATATTCTTTTAAAGTATTTAATTCCAACTTAACTTCCTCCTCAAAAAGGATTTTGACCTAGCCATCTCCTATTTAAAAGACCAAGCCGTCAAAGAGAGTTGGGCAAGAAGAGAGAAATTTTGACAAACTTCAAAAAGGGGAGAGACGAGAGAATTTTCGACAAAGGCAAGGGAGATTTCGACAAAGCTTTGGAGAGATTTCAACAAGGCTTCAACCATTCTTCATCTTTTTCTTTCTTGTTCCATTAGGTTTTTGCTAGGAATTCTTTGTTTTGTGTTTCTATGGAACCTAGCCATGAACTAAATCTATTTGGCTAAGGTTATTGTTTTTTGTGGTTGTGAGAAACAATTGGATTTTGTTTAGATAATAAGAGTTTGCACTTTCAATTCAAGGTTTACTCATTCTTGGTTCTTATTCTTGATTGCGAGTGAATTGGCAGAGGATCTCGTAACTTCATCTAATTATCTAATATCAGGAGAGTTAGATTCAAGAAATGAATGAGTATGGTCTTTATTCAATCTATTGATGGTGAAGATTAATCCGACTTAAGGATAAGTTAAGGATTTCAACGGCTAAGAAGAGTGCAAGATTGGTTGTTGTTCACCCTTGATTCACGCAGGGATATATTATCAAGGCATGCGCAAATAGCTAGAGTTTCGACTTAGGGATAAGAAGAAACCATTGAAGAATGCTCCGTCGAACCTTGAAGTTGCTGCCCAGCCGCCCGAGTAGTTGCACAGCTAATCGCCCAGGCAACCATCGATTAGTTGCCAAGGCAACCCCGCTGTGCAAGTTGCACTCTTTTACCAAGACGATCCAATCGGCTATCACTCCTCAACTCACGATAACCTGGCCTATTCTCTCTCATTTGATTCCATCTACTCTTTTACTTTATTGCTTTCTAGTTTAGTTGTTAGTTAAACTCCTACAATCTTCTACTTGTGTTTCTTTTACTTTTTACAGTGTAAGAGGTTAGATTCTTGAAGTGGCACCAATCCCTGTGGAGACGATATCTTTTATACTATAACTTGCGACGTGTACACTTGCACAATTACGGATCACTTATTATGCCCAACAAGTTTTTGGCGCCGTTGCCGGGGATTGGCAATTGTTGTTTGTTGTTTTTGTTGTTGCATTTTTTTCTCTTAGTTTTACTAACTTTTCTTTTTGTTTGTTTTATCAAAAAAAATTAGGTGCGCTACAAGTTAAGGGACATCAACATGTCGGGAAATAAAAGCCGATCTATTCGAGAGATGATGTTGGAAGATATGAATCAATCCAATCAAGAGTTTCTTGCACCCTTTGATGATTACCTATACCAACCGATTAAAGCCCAAAGAGCCTATACCGTGGAAAATCTTGTGCTATGTGTGGAGAACATCATGTGTTTGAAAATTGCCCTCACATTTTTGGTGCATATGACTACATGGAGGACCATAGAGGGAACCAGCAGCAAAATTCTTCATGGTATGGTCAAAAAACCCTCACAATTCCCTTATTAGGGGCTTGGGCTTGCTTAAAGGAACTTGATGATTCTTCACCACCAATGGATTGCTCTAGCATGGAAAGAACATGAATTCATCAAAATCGATAAGATTTCCATTACTTAAGGCTTATAACAATATTCATAGTTATTTTGACCATAAAAAAACACTTGGTATTGTTTAACTATTCATAGTTGGAAATCCATGTGAAAATCCCTAAAACTACCCTAACTTGATTCCATGATCTGGTTACCCAATTGACCTTGAATTCACATGCTAGATTCATAGGCATACCTTGGGTAATATAAGGACTGAGTTTAGCTAAAGAAATCAAAAGAAGTTCGAAGCTTTGCTCAAGATTTAATGGAGGTGATTGCTTGTTCAAGAAGGAGGTTGAAGATGGGGAGGTGCTTGCTTGATGTTCTTGCTTCACTTGATAGGTTTGTTTCCATTCTTTTATTTCCTTTATTATTAGCATAGGTAATTGTCATAGTTTAGCAAACCAAAGAATGAAGAAATCCCTTCCATTAAGGACACGTGTGGGGTGACTAACCCCTTGTGGTTATTCACATGGTTAGTAACCCTACACTTTAATCTTCTAACTTAAGCACCTCACCTTTCAATTATTTCAACCTAGTCACTTAACCTATTCAATTTGATCATTGTTCCATGATTAAGAATAATTCGAATAAAATCTTATGATTTAATTACATGATCATATCTTGGATTCATATTATCTTATCATAATCAAAATTCTCGGGTCATTAGAATCTGATTTCCTATTAGGCCGATTTTAGGGGTGTTACAGATAGTCCAAGCATGTTGTGTGAAATGCTGATGATATCCGATGATGAGTACATTGTTAGGGTTGAATTCTTAGCAATTTTGTTAAATCTCTTGATAATTAAACCTAGGGTTAATGTTGTTGTAGTTATACTTTGAACATGTTTGCATGCTTTCAATATTTTCAGGCTTTAGAAAAATTTTAAGTTAGACTCTCTTATGCCTTAGCAAACCTGAAAAAGAGAAAAATAGAACAAAAATTATCAATGTTTGCATAAAAGCTTAAATATAAAAAACTCCCAAAAAATGAAAAAAAGGAATAAAAAGACAAAAATAAAATAAATGCTAAAGGCGTAGCTATTGAGGGACACTCCTATTTTCTTTGCTAGCCCAGTACACTAGGTGAGTTTTTTTTTTTGCTCTATTTAACTCTTCCCAGTAGGAAAAGTAGCATTAGGATGTGAGTGAATGAAAGCCTTCATATGATGACTCTGCTCGATGGGCTCAGGGATAGGGTGTTTGCTCTATTTCATTTTCAAGTCTAGATGTAATACCCCAAATCTTAACCTAGGAGATTATGACATTCGAACCTTATGTTAGATTGTTATAAATATTATATAAATAAATCTAGTGAACCTATTAGGCCCTAATTGGAATTAATTAAAGAAAGATGACTCTTTGGGAGAGTGACTAAACCGATTGGAATAAAAAATATGGTGTTTGCAAGATAACAAAGTTAATTTAGGGGAGGCTTGCACACTTGTCAAGTTTTGTTGAGACAAGTGTGGGGGGAATTATGTTAGAATCAGCCACATGGATGGGGATCAACTTTGATCTTCTTCTTATTTCCTTCAAAATAAACGAACCATCAAATTTGTGGGAGAGGGGGAGAGAACCAGGCACCATGGAAGCTTATTAAAGCTTGAATTTTTGCATGAAATTCTTGAGAAACAAGGTAATACCTAACACTCATGAGTTTCCTTCTTTAATTTGTGATTTTAGTAACTTGAATTACTTGTTAAATGTTGATAGTTGCTTGAATTTGTAGAGATACTTAGAATTCATGCATAGGATGTTGCCTAAATGAATCAATTCAAACATATGTTGAAGGCCATGTAAACATTTAGAAACTGTTTTGAGTACACATGGTATGGCTATGGAAAATTTGATTATTGTACAAGTGTTTGTGTGAAATTGATGAATTTATGAATTTGGTATCTTGAGTTGAGTTATTAAGTGAGTGAACATGTTCGTAAAGATAGAAAGTTATTGTTGATTTGAATGAATCCATACCTTGTTGTACAATTGGAATTAGAGTCAAAACTACCCAGATTTTAATGTTTAAACATGTGAATATATGAAATGTTACATATGGTGACCATATGTGTAAAAACAGGGCATGAAAATTAAATACATGAACTTGGGAGCTATCTTAGACATGTATTAGAGTGAATATAAGTTAAATTAACATGTTAGAACTACCATTTAAGTTATTACTGAAGCTAAAATCTAGTTTAGTGAAATCTGCCCAGAAAACTCTATTCTGGGAAGTAACTTTGAAAATTCACTACAATTGGTAATGGTTGAATTAAAAGCTATAATTTATATGGTTAGAAACCTCAATATGTATAGTTTCACATGCAAAAAACGGAATTGAATTCCAAACTATAAAACGGATTTTAGAGATGAAACACAAGGGACAGTGCAAATTGTCCTGTGTTGTAAATTGCCCTGTCTTTAGTTAAAAACTGTATTAATTGGTAAAGAATAAAAATGTAAGGCCTATATGGTTAGAAATATAGTTAAATTAGATTTCTAACGGTGTAAATGAATCAAAATTCCGACATACGGAATGAAAGTTATGCATGTTTAAGTAAACAGTGCACAAGCTGCCTAGCAGCAGCAATCTAGGTATTTTGAACAGTTTTATAAACTGTTTTGTAAACAGTTTGGACAGTTTGGTTATTGCCCTGCTTCTGCCCAAATTGGAATGTACATAGTTAAGCATGCTGTTTGATTATTGAATATGTGTATTGGGACAGTTTCAATGTATGGAAACAGTTATAAAGTAGGTTGTCTAATTGATGTCAAATGTATGCTAGAGTGTGTATGAAATCATGCATTGTTTAAATTGGTTACTGAATTTGAATCTACGGTCTTGTGTGCAATGTTAGAGCAAGGAGAAAACCTTGTGGAGGAAGAAAGGAGTGGCCAAGCTAGTGGCAAACACAAAGGAGTTTGGATCCAATACTAGCTAAGCTTGGAGTATTGTGAGTGTAGTTTTGGTAGGGTTAGGACTTAGGTCCTAACCAAAATTTACACGTCTATTTGTTTTGCAATTGATATGCCATGATAATGAGCTTAATTAAACTTGAATATGAATTAAAAGGGAAGATTGGACTAAGCTGAAATTTGTGATTAAGTAATAGCATGGAAATGGATAAGTTAAATTATTTAGAAAGAAATGTGTAAACATTGTGTGATTCCATGCCTTGAATGATTCCATTCGAATTGCTTGCTTGAGTTACACTATGGATGTAAATGCTTGATTTCTTGTTCTTGATTGTGCCTATTCGAGTAGTGGCATGTATGTATTATAATGATATATGATGCTAGATCCTTGTATCATGAATGCAATTCACTAGAATGCTTACTTGATACCTAAGATGATAATGTAAATACTTGCTCGAAAGATAAGTAATTGGTGATTGTAGAGGTAAGGCTCAACTAGCCTAAGGGCTAAGCATGATATTGCTATAACTTGCTTGAATGTAATTCTCGAATATGAATTGTCTCGACTTGGACATGAAAGCATAAAACATAAGAAACAACAACAAGCTTTAAAGTATAATAATACCCCTCTAATAAAAGTTTAAAGATTAAAAAGACTTAAATTGCCTACAATGGAAGTCCTTGGATACAATGGTATGATCCATGGTATACTTGGGACTACGGTCCATGAGCCGCGGCTCGGGGGGATGCCCCATTCCATGTAATATGTTATTAGCGACAATTGGAGGTAACGGGGGAGTTGTACGGAGTGGCGACAGTTTGGATGGATAGTGAGAAGTATAGGATTGACATGTTTCCAATATTAGCCATTGCTATGTGCTTTGAGCTAAGTATCTCTTGGACCTTTATGGTCAAACACGTACCAATGTTATTCATGACCAATTATGATCCAAGGCAAACATGTTAAAAAGATATGAACCTTATTGAGAAATTGAATAAGAAATTCAAAAGAAAATCTTGAATACTTGAATTATATCTTGAAATACTTAAATGACTTGACAAGAAATCTTGAACACTTGAATCACTTGACATGAATCCTTGAAATACTCGAATTGCTTGACATGTAATGCTTGATTCTTGACATGAAACTCTTGAATATATTTCTTGAATATATTTCTTGAATATATTTCTTGACTTGAGTACTCGAACTCCTTGTTACATGATTGTTACTTGAAAAGGATCTTGATCTTACTTGAATTAATGAGTGTTGCTGCCATGTACATCTTGTACATGAAAATATGGATTGTTTTTGCATTTTGAATTATGTGTACGTGTTATATGACTGAATTGGCTAGATTAAATGAAAATATGGACTTTTTGGCATTGTGAATTATGTGTAAGTGTTATATGACTGAATTGGCTAGATTAAATGAAAATATGGACTGTTTTGGCGTTGTGAATTATGTGTACATGTTATATTACTGAATTTGGCTAGATTAAATGAAAATATGGACTGTTTTTGCATTGTGAATTATGTGTACATGTTATATGACTGAATTGGCTAGACTAAATGAAAATATGGACTGTTTTGGCGTTGTGAAATATGTGTACCTGTTATATGAATGAATTTGTCATTGTGAATTATGTGTACATGTTATATGATTAAATTGGCTAGACTAAATGAAAATATGGAATGTTTTCCATTGCAAGAATGTATAAACATGTATAATGGATAGCTAAGTAATAAGGCTTAAATTAAAGAAAGTAAACAAGCAATAATTAAGGCTTAAGGCTTACATGATACTTAAAATGTATACTTGTATACTTGATAAACTTGTCGCATGAAATGTTACTCGAAATGGACTTATACTCTCACTTGAATCAATGTGTATAACTTGTGAACATATCTTGAGCAATAAGCTTGAAATAAATTGTGATTATGTTACTTGACATGGAAATGTTGTGATTTGCTTAAACATGATATCGATTGACTTGAAATGATTGAAGATTGAATTATGATCTATGATTTTGCTTGTCATGCTATCTTGCTTTTTGAATGATACTAGAAAATGTTTACTTGATAATTACTCGATTAGCTTATCGTGCTGCTTGATTTGCTTGACAAATTGGTTACTTAACATTTACTTGTCTTGATTTTTGATTGCCATAAGTATGACGATACACGAGTTCATGATTTTTGCTTGACTTGGAATGCTATAAACCTTAATAGGGTTACTCAATTAATGGAGACATGACATAATAATTGGTTAGAAGTAGTACTACCTCACTAAGTACATATCATACTTATCACTCTTGTTTCCTCTCTTCCCAAATCATAGGTTAGGTGCTTCAAGGTGAATTACTTGATCCCGAAGTCAAATTCTCGAGCTTGAAGTAAGACACAAGCAAAAGCATAAGTATGAATCCATACTTGTTTGTAATGCTCCTAGTGGTTGGTGGCACCTAGTCTTGTATATAGTAAGCTAGGACATGCATTATGTTAATCAAAAGTTGTATATATGAACTTGAGTTAGCATGTAATGTCACGAAGGCTTAAATTTTAAACTTGGAGTATGTAATGACATAATTCTCAAGTGGATTAAATGGATTAAGTTGCGCATATGTTATGAGTTTGAATTGAGTAAGTTCTAGTAAAGTATGCTAGTTGAATGCCTTGTATTAACATATAAATGCTTGAATAAATATTATAAATAACTCATGTATACATGAACTTGAATTGCTGAATGGGTAAGGAATGAAACCATGCATGCTACTTGAAGTATGATTCGAATAAATGCTCACATGAAATTGATTTGCTGCGAGTATATGGAAATTGAAATGAAATGAACACATTTTTGCCTAATGCTATACATGACATTAAGACTCGATGAATGAGGAAATTGTTTTATGATATGCTAGAACTTGCTATTGCCAAATAGGAAGGGATCAAATGTTAATGCTTTGCTTGTTCACGTGCTTAAATAATAGTTAACCTTGAATAAACAATTGAAGATAACCAATCACATGAATGACCTATAATGTCTATGAAACATGAAATGCTTGCTTGAGATATGTTCGATTTCATGTACATATGATCGTGTTTAGTTAAACTTACATGAAATATTTACATGTCTTGAATGTAATGAGATTGGGTTAAAATGAAACATGCTAGTCTAGGTATGCTAATTGAAAGCTTTATATGATCGCATGAATATAGATTTGAAAATGAATAATCTAAGTGGTAACCCTAAATGAATAATAAGATGGCCATGCTTGTATACTTAATTGTGAATGCCTTGCTAGTTAAGAATGTCATTTGAATGCTACATATGCCTACATGACTAAGTAGTTATTAATCTTTGAATGTAACTTAAAAATGACTAATCAAGGGTTGGCATATAATGAAAAATAGTGATAAACATATATTGCTTGTATGATCAAATGTAATTGTCTAAGTTGCTTTCTTGCTAATCACTCATCTCGCCTATTAGTGATGAGTTCTTGAAATTTTTTTAAATTATTCCTGTTTCCAGTGTTCCCCGTAATGCCCCTCAGCCGATTTACTACTAAATCGGTTGGAGTGTTACATTTATTGGTATCAGAGCATGGTTTAGTCGATTCTCGGGCTAAACATGGACTCACTGCATTGTCATAAGTCTAGTGTGCCACCTAGGAGTTCGAGTTCTTGTCGTATGGGTAGCTTGTAACCAATACAGGTTGTTTTCTTTGTTTACAAAAATTCAGAGTATGTAAAAATATTCTAAACTTGATAACGACAGATCTTCATCATTGAAGAAATTCAAGGGTGAATTTCTTTTAAGGGGTGAATTGTAATACCCTAAATCTTAGCCTAGGAGATTAAGACATTCGAACCTTATATTAGATTGTTATAAATATTATATAAATAAATCTAGTGAAGCTATTAGGTCCTAATTGGAATTAATTAAAGAAAGATGACTCTTTGGAGAGTGACAAAACCAATTGGAATATAAAATATGGCATTTTCATGCTAACAAAGTTAATTTAGGGGAGGCTTGCACACTTGTCAAGTTTTGTTGAGACAAGTGTGGGGGGAATTATGTTAGAATTAGCCACATGGATGGGGATCAACTTTGATCTTCTTCTTCTTCTGTCCTTCAAAATAAACGAACCATCAAATTTGTGGGAGAGAGGGAGAGAACCGAGCACCATGGAAGCTTATTAGATCTTGAATTTTTACATGAAGTTCTTGAGAAACAAGTTAATACCTAACACTCATGAGTTTCCTTCTTGAATTTGTGATTTTAGCAACTTGAATTACTTGTGAAATGTTGAGTATAGTTGCTCGAATTTGTAGTGATACTTAGAATTAATGTATAGGATGTTCCCTAAATGAATCAATTCGAACATATGTTGAAGGTCATGTAAACATTTAGAAACTGTTTTGAGTACACATCGTATGGCTATGGAAAATTCGATTATTGTACAAGTGTTTGTGTGAAATTGATGAATTTATGAATTTGGTATCTTGAGTTGAGTTGTTAAGTGAGTGAACATGTTCGTAAAGATAGTAAGATGGATTTCGGATTTGAATGAATACATACCTTGTTGTCCAATTGGAATTAGAGTCAAAACTACCCAAATTTTAATGTTTAAACATGTGAATATATGAAATGGTACATATGGTGACCATATGTGTAAAACCAGGGCATGAAAGGTAAATACATGAACTTGGGAGATATCTTAGACATGTATGAGACTGAATATAAGTTAAATTAACATGTTAGAACTACCATCTATGTGATTAGTGAAGCTAAAATCTAGTTTAGTGAAATCTGCCCAGAAAACTCTGTTCTGGGCATTAACTTTGAAAATTCACTACAATTGGTAATGGTTGAATTAAAAGCTGTAATTGAAATGGTAACGAACCTTAATATGTCTAGTTTCACATGAAACAAACGAAATTGAATTCCAAACTATAAAACAGATTTTAGAGATGAAACACTAGGGACAGTGCAAACTGTCCAGTGTTGTAAATTGCCTTATCATTAAGTTAAAAACTGTACTAATTGGTAAAGAATAAAAATGTAAGGCCTATATGGTTAGAAATATAGTTAAATTATATTTCTAACGGTGTAAACGAAACGAAATTCTGACATACAGAATGAAAGTTATGCATGTTTAAGTAAACAGTGCACAAGCTGCCTGGCAGCAGCAGTCTAGGTATTTTGAACAGTTTTGTAAATTGTTTTCTAAACAGTTTGGTTACTGACCTGCTTTTGCACAAATTGGGATGTACATAGGTAACATGTTGTTTGATTATTGAACACGTGTATTAGGAAAGTTTCAATGTATGGAAACAGTTATAAAGTAGGCTGTCTAAATGATGTCAAATGTATGCTAGAGTGTGTATGAAATCATGCATTGTTTAAATTGGTTACTGACTTTGAATCTATGGTCTTGTGTGCAATGTTAGAGCAAGGAGAAAACCTTGTGGAGGAAGAAAATAGTGGCCAAGCTAGTTGCAAACACAAAGGAGTTTGGATCCAAGACTAGCTAAGCTTGGAGTATTGTGAGGGTAGTTTTGGTAGGGTTAGGACTTAGGTCCTAACCAAAATTTACATGTCTATCCTTTTGCTATTGATATGGCATGATAATAAGCTTAATTAAACTTGAATATGAATTAATAGGGAAGATTGGACTAAGCTGAAACTTGTGATTAAGTAATAGCATGGAAATGGATAAGTTAAATTATTTAGAAAGAAATGTGTAAACATTGTGTGATTCCATGCCTTGAATGATTCCATTCGAATTGCTTGCTTGAGTTACACTATGGATGTAAATGCTTGATTTCTTGTTCTTGATTGTGCCTATTCGAGTAGTGGCATGTATGTATTATAATGATATATGATGCTAGATCCTTGTATCATGAATGCAATTCACTCGAATGCTTACTTGATACCTAAGATGGTAATGTAAATACTTGCTCAAAAGATCAGTAATTGGTGATTGTAGAGCTAAGGCTCAACTAGCCTAAGGGCTAAGCATGATATTGCTATAACTTGCTTGAATGTAATTCTCAAATATGAATTGTCTCGACTTGAACATGAAAGCATAAAACATAAGAAACAACAACAAGCTTTAAAGTATAAGAATGTCCCTCTAATAAAAGTTTAAAGATTAAAAAGACTTAAATTGCCTACAATGGAAGTCCTTGGATACTATGGTATAATGCATGGTATACTTGGGACTACGGTCCATGAGACACGGCTCGAGGGGATGCCCCATTACATGTAATATGTTATTGGCGACAGTTGGAGGTAACAAGGGAGTTGTACGAAGTGGCGACAGTTTGGTTGGATAGTGAGAAGTATATGATTGACATGTATCCGATATTAGCCATTGCTATGTGCTTTGAGCTATGTATCTCTTGGACCTTTATGGTCAAACACGGACCAATGTTATTCATGAACAATTATGATCCAAGGCAAACATGTTAAAAAGATATGAACCTTATTGAGAAATAGAATAAGAAATTCAAAAGAAAATCTTGAATACTTGAATTATATCTTGAAATAATTAAATGACTTGACAAGAAATCTTGAACACTTGAATCACTTGACATGAATCCTTGAAATGCTTGAATTGCTTGACATGTAATGCTTGATTCTTGATATGAAACTCTTGAAATGGTAATTGCCTATGCTTGGACCTTGTATTGTATGATTTGATATTTGGAATGGCTTATGGTATCACTTGAGCTAATGTTTACTTGATTGGTTTGCTTGAATTGCTTGACATGCAAACTTGATTACTTGAACATATTTCTTGACTTGTATACTTGAACTCCATGTTACATGATTGTTACTTAAAAAGATCTCGATCTTACTTGAATTAATGAGTGTTGCTGCCATGTACATCTTGTACATGAAAATATGGACTGTTTTGGCATTGTGAATTATGTGTACGTGTTATATGACTGAATTGGCTAGATTAAATGAAAATATGGATTGTTTTGGCATTGTGAATTAGTGTACGTGTTATACGACTGAATTGGCTAGATTAAATGAAAATATGGACTGTTTTGGCATTGTGAATTATGTGTACGTGTTATACGACTGAATTGGCTAGATTAAATGAAAATATTGACTGTTTTGGCATTGTGAATTATGTGTACATGGTATATGACTGAATTGGCTAGACTAAATGAAAATATGGACTGTTTTGGCGTTGTGAAATATGTGTACATGTTATATGAATGAATTTGGGTAGATTAAATGAAAATATGGACTATTTTGGCATTGTAAATTATGTGTAAATGTTATATGGTTGAATTGGCTAGACTAAATGAAAATATAGACTGTTTTGCATTGCAAGAATGTATAAACATGTATAATGGACAACTAAGTAATAAGGATTAAATTAAAGAAAGTAAACAAGCAATAATTAAGGCTTAAGGCTTACATGCTACTTAAAATGTATACTTGTATACTTGATAAACTTGTCACATGAAATGCTACTCGAAATGGACTTATACTCTCATTTGAGTCAATGTGTATAACTTGTGAACATATCTTGAGTGATAAGCTTGACATAAATTGTGATTATGTTACTTGACTTGGAAATGTTGCTCAAACATGCTATCGATTGACTTGAAATGATTGAAGATTGAGTTGTGATCTATGATTTTGCTTGTCATGCTATCTTGCTTTTAGAATGATACGAGAAAATGTTTACTTGATAATTACTCAATAAGCTTATCATGCTGCTTGATTTGCTTGACAAATTGGTTACTTAACATTTGTTTGTCTTGATATTTGATTGCCATAAGTATGATGATACATGAGTTCATGATTTTTGCTTGACTTGGAATGCTATAAACCTTAATAGGGTTACTCGATTAATGGAGACATGACATAATAATTGGTTAGAAGTAGTACTACCTCACTAAGTACATATCGTACTTATCACTCTTGTTTCCTATCTTCCCAAATCATAGGTTAGGTGCTTCAAGGTGAATTACTTGATCCCGAAGTCAGATTTCTCGAGCTTGAAGTAAGACACAAGCAAAAACATAAGTATGAATCCATACTTGTTTGTAATGCTCCTAGTGGTTGGTGGAACCTAGTCTTGTATATAGTAAGCTAGGACATGCATTATGTTAATTGAAAGTTGTATTTATGAACTTGAGTTGGCCTGTAATGTCACGAAGGCTTAAATGCTAAAGTTGGAGTATGTAATGATATAATTCTCATGTGGATTAAATGGATTAAGCTGCACATATGTTATGAGTTTGAATTGAGTATGTTCTAGTCAAGTATGCTAGTCGAATGCCTTGAATGAACATATAAATGCTTGAATAAATATTATAAATAATTCATGTATACATGAACTTGAATTGTCGAATGGGTAAAGAATGAAACCATGCATGCTACTTGAAGTATGATTCGAATAAATGCTCACATGAACTTGATTTGCTGCGAGTATATGGAAATTGAAATGAAATGAACACATTTTTTCCTAATGCTATACATGACATTAAGACTCGATGAATGAGGAAACTGTTTTATGATATGCTAGAACTTGCTATTGTCGAATAGGAAGGGGTCAAATGTACATATTTTTCTTGTTCACATGCTTAAATAATAGTTAACCTTGAATGAACAATTGAAGGTAACCAATCACATGAATGACCTATAATGCCTATGAAACATGATATGCTTGTTTGAGATATGTTCGATTTCATGTACATATGATCGTGTTTAGTTAAACTTACATGAAATATTTACATGTCTTGAATGTAATGAGATGGAGTTAAAATGAAACATGCTAATCTAGGTATGCTAATTGAAAGCTTCATATGATCGCATGAATATAGATTTAAAAATGAATAATCTAAGTGGTAACCCTAAATGAATAATAAGATGGCCATGCTTGTATACTTGATTGTGAATGCCTTGCTAGTTAAGAATGCCATTTGAATGCTGCATATGCCTACGTGACTAAGTAGTTATTAATCTTTGAATGTAACTTAAAAATGACTAATCAAGGGTTGGCATATAACGAACAAAAATGATAAACATATCTTTCTTGTATGATCAAATGTAATTGTCTAATTTGCTTGCTTGCTAATCACTCATCTTGCCTATTAGGGGTGAGTTCTTGAAATATTTTTAAATTATTCGTGTTTCCAGTGTTCCCCGTAACGCTCCTCAGCTGATTTACTACTAAACCGGGTGGGGGTGTTACACTAGAAGGGTAGCTGTGATGAGCTAAAGCCCTTAGGAACGAATCTTTTGAGCTTTGACATATATTACACATGTTTATTTGATTTTCTATGGACTGAGATATTGCTGCATCATACCTGGATTCACTAATGCCATAATTTATTTTTAATCTGCATCTTTTGCTTGAGGATAAAGAATAGCTTATGTTTGGGACTGGGATAACTTCGTGAAAAGTCTATATTTTATGCCCTTTTACTTGAGTTATTTTTTTTATTCAGGCATATATAGTTGTATTTAGAGCATTTTGCATGCATTTAAGGAGTTTATTATTGAGCTTAAATGATCTATAAATTGGTGCTTCTATTGGGAAAGGTAGTATTTTTTGTGGTGATTGAGTAGGATCAAGGAACGAAGGAAGTAAAGTCATGCTGGAGCATTATTTAGCACTCTCTCGTGAAGGACTACAAATACCACAACAATGTTGGGAAGCTAAAGACAAAACCTCTATTCTCTGACCTCATTCAACACATGGTCCCCCTCCCATTGTTTTAGGTTGTTACACACGTGAATAGAGAATATTCTCTTTATGGACCACATGTCAGATTAGGGCAGCAAACCCTAGGAGGGCCTCTACTATATAAAGGCAAGAAGGGAAACATTTCAACCTAAGCCGAAATTGTGAAAATAGCCTATTTGTCTTCAACCTTTGGAGAACCACCATTGTTGGAGGAAGAGATGAGTCTCTAAGCAACATAACCTATTGAAGGAGGCTTGAGGAGTTCCGAGAAGTTGCAGCAAAGCTCACAGCACAAGGAGGGAGCCTTAAGACGCTTTGATTCTCTTTTGTGTAGTTTTTATTTTACTGAAATGAATTCATACTTTTGTTGGATGGATGATTATTGCTAAGACATAAGCTAAATACTTTTTTAGTTGGGTTTATTGTTGAATACTTTGTCTAATCTTTGCTTAATTCCATAGCGTTTATTCTGCTTACCTATTATGTCCATTGTTCTCATTGTTAGCCTTGTAAGAGCTCGCGAGAGTAGCAGTCGGTTGAGATTTGTGGCTTAATATTGAGAGAGTTAGGTTATACTAGATGAACAGTGGAGCTCGAGCTGTTAACTTGAGTTCTAACCCTACTTAGACATAAGATTAGGGTTTCAACGACTAAAAATGGGAGCCTAAACAAATAATAGCTTGTTAGGGTTAACGCAAACATGTATCATCGTAGCATTTTGTTAGCAGCTTCTATCTAGACATAGTTTATGAGTTCTCTTGAAATCCATGTCAAGTAGATGAACGGGTCTTTATTAATATGGTATCCTAGTAATGGTTGAGCATTGTATTTGGTAGTAGACCCAGTTACCCATTCACCTTGGTAATCTTTTGTGAGTTAGCAATTGTTTATTATTCTTTAATATTTGCTTCAATTTATCTTTTGCTACAACATTTTATTTACATGTTGTGTTCATTCATTTCATTACCATCATCTTATCCTTATTTCCTTTTTGTGCAATTCCTTTGAGTGTAATCATTCCAATTCCTATAGGGACGATATTCTCATAATTATATTACTTGTGCAACAACTATACTTGCTCTTAATTGTGCATACATATTTGCACTCCATCAAGTTTTTGGCTCACATAGTCGTCGAGTTAAATGGACCATACCCGAATCACCATATCCAAAGATATGTCTTGAACGTGCTTAGATCACAATAGCCACAAAAAGGTTTTGAACATACTCGGATCACTTAAGCCATGAGCAGTCTTGACTATTCTTGAATCACATTAGCCACAAGAAGGTTTAGTCATACTCAGATCACCATAGCCACGAGTATATCTATTTGTACTCTGATCACCATAGTTACAAGTAGGTTCCTAACAACACTCTGATCACATAGCCTTGAGTATATCGAATGTTACTTGATCACAAAGCCAAAACTACTCATCCCCTTATATAAGTACTGTAGTACTGATTATGTGACATCTTTATTCCTTATACAACAATCACAAGATAAGATATGCTCCTCGAGCATTAATACACCCCATCACGAGTTAAGTGGCTCTAAGGCCACACTATCAACCAATGCCCCCAATACATGATACCACCTAACACGAGTCCACTATCGAATTACGATTATCAAGCTATTTGCAGCAAGTGAACATGCAAATATCATTAAATCACTACATTGGAGTTTAACTACTAGCTCATTTAGGCGTTAATCATGTTAAGTTCCTTTTTACTCAAATGCTCTAGTGAGTACTTATACTAGCCAATGGGTACTGATACTAAGTAAGGGTATCAGTACCAGCCAATGTGTACGGTGCCGGTACCAACTTGACAGTACCGGTACTCGAGGTATGAAATGGCTTTCCCAACCACGCAATTTGACTGTAAATCATCTTAATCCATCTATAGTTGGTCCTCAACTTCATCTAAAGTCTATTTGATTAATTATGAGTATATTTGAGTCATCTAACAACAGTTTTAACATCAAAATACTACTTTGATCATCCAAGACGTGTTTCTCCCATACAACACCGACAAGCACTATAAAATCAAGCAAAACGTTCCAATCACTTCCTTTTCACACTCGATTTAAGCTTCCACACTAAACTCTAACTTTCTCTTTACCTCTAGTTTGGAAAAGCTTTCCAATCACTTCATTTTCACCAAGAGAGTATACTTTTTCTTGGAGCTTTAAAGATGGAGATTATAAATCCATAAATCTCGAATCTTGTAGGAACCAAATGAAGTATAAAGATTATTTTTTTTAGTGTAGAGAAAATGAGTTTGGGAGGAGAGAAGATAGGTGTTTAAAATGAGGAAAATGAAGGAAGATGGTGAAAAAGGGTGATATCACATTGTTTGTCTTTCTTCGGACAAAAAGAAATAAAGGACATCAGTCTTTATTTTTTAAAAAAGGTATAATCACAACATAAAACTCCAAGTTTTCCCTTTTATAAAACGGTCACTTTTCCAGCTTGCAAGGTCCAAATCTCATCAAATTAGCCCCAAATTTGACCTAAGGGATCCAATTACCCAATCTAACACGAATGTTCATAACTCAGGTCAACGTCTAACCGTTAAGTCAAAATTCAGGTCGTTATACATCTTGTAATATAAAACTTCAAGGCCCATTTTACATATTTGTAATTTAGCGTATATATAATAATATTTTTAAATATTTCAAAGCTCCGAAGCGTATCACCCCTAAAGCCTATTAAATTCGGATATTATTACAATTCCTAATCTAAACATTGAAAATTTCTCATTTAACAATACTTCTTTTGGTGGAAGCTAAGGGCATTGCTTCTTTTACAAGGGAACAAAATACTAATGAAAGCGAAAATAAATAGATCAGAAAACCAAAAAGGAAGTTCGAAAACAAAACCTAAATTTGACAAATTAAAATCGTAATTACCATTGAATTCCAATGCCCATCTCATTCATTAGCACTGAACATATCAAACAAACAGTTCATTATAGATGATTTCAATTACAGGCTTCTACGAACATATAGTTGTATGAAAAGAATGTACTGATTTCCTGATTTACCATTAAAATTTTCATTGTAAAAAAAAGCTATACAAACAAGATTTTATCTATTATGCTTCTTAGGATGTCCCATTTCTTTTAACTGTGCTTTTAAAGCAGCATGCTCCTGCCACATCCTCTCTAACCGAGCTTCAACCATCGTCATCTCTTCTTTAAGGTGATGCATCCGCTTCTCCAACCAAGCCACTGATTCAGCTCTGCTTTCTCCGCTGCCACCCATCATACTACCCATGTACTCTACTGGGTAACTCACTTGAACTTGTTGCGGTCGGTTTAAGAGCACGACAATGCTTACCTGCAGTTAAAATCCAAAAGGAGGAAAGCGAGTTGTAAGGATACAACAATACAGTATGGGAATGATAAATCGGTATGGGAATGACTAGTTCTTACGGACAAGCTATGGAGTGCAACTATAAAAATTAAGATAACAAGTCAACGGGGAACCACAAACCTGCATCAGGAAGATCACAGCAAAAGCAACGGCTAAGACTAGTGAAACATGGCCTTGGCGTTTAAAGTACGAGTAGGATTTCCTCGCAAACTCTCCTAACAAAGATGCGATGGATAAAGCACTGGTCAAACTTTCTTGCAGAAGATGCCCAATTTGTTGGTTAACATCCTGAGAATCGGACATCTGCAATGTCCTTACTGGATCACCTGTATTATGAGATCTTTCTGAAGGATCCGTGGTAGCCACTTGCCTTTCAACTTGGACTTCACCATTTTCAGTTGAGCTTCCAGAAGGATCTATCCCTGCTTGAAACAAAGGAGTTTAGGTCAGTAATTCTGACATCTGCATCACTGCCCAGATAATAAACATCATTCGATGAAATTGTTAAAAAAAATCTGATGGTCAGAGTTCAAACCTCCTTGTTTATCAGTGTTCTGCTTCAACAATTCATGTGCCTGAAACATTAATGATAAAAATTCTTTCGATCAATGTTCAGACAAACTTCACAAAATAAACATAAAATACGGGAGAAATATAAATACCATGCTTATCCATGTTGCATAAGCCTCTCGACACTCTTCCAGAGTAGACTGCACTATTTTCCCTGTACCATCAGATTCATTAATATAAAATCGAAAGGTCCCCTCCTTAAGCTATTCAAGAAAAAGAACACCATAAATCCTTTGGAACTCATCTTCAAAGAATAAAAGACCTCCAAACTCACAAGTTCAAAACAATTTAGAAGTGACACAAAATGGTTTTACAACTGCCGAAAATTCTCTCCCTATTTCTTGTTAAATAACTCCTTCCTCTACAAACCATAAATAATCTATTTCATTCTAAATCATTTTGGCACTTCTGCAATAAAATTTCAGATGCAATTATAATATGAGACATGTAAATGCAAGTCATTTGTAACTGGAGCCACAACAATAGAAACTCAGAAATCAAAATACAAAGATGCAGCACAAGAGATGTATAATCATACGAACACCCTATAAACAAGAGGTTCATCATCATTCAGCGGAGGCAAACCTTTCCAAACAGTTCTCTTACTAAAAGCCACATTAACATAAACCCGCAATGTGCAGCCTTCTTGTGGGCCATCACCGTCTCTTTCTACATCCCAAAGTCCCTGATCGCATACAGGGAAATTTCATGAACATATCAGGAACATTTTTGACTGAGCTTGAAGTGTCACAAACAGAAGAGACACAGATTATGCACAAAACAGGGAATCTTTCAGAAAAAAAAAAAAGCAGAACTGTTATTCATGACCTTTATCCAAGGCTTAGAAGTATTCACATTCAGCATCTTCAAAAGTTTTACTATGTTATATAAACTCAAACAGAGAAAGTATAGCTCCTATACCCTCTCTTCCGTTCTCCATGATATATACCCTAATATGAAGAATTCTAAAGCAGATAATTTTTTTTTAAAAAAAAGCCCATTTCAGTTAGCTCAAATCTTACATGCCAAGTTCGGGTATACTTAATACCATGATTTAATTTAGCACATTGACCAAACTTGGGCAAACAAACGATTTGGATCAACAAAGATTACCAACCTAAACATCTTGAAATGCAATGGACAGATTTGTCTCCAATATATATTGCACAAACATAGACCAACTAGATGTAGACATGTCATCATGCTTTTGTTTTGAGTTCTTAATTTCAAGGGCTAGAGTACAATTTTCCTGTCTGAAAATTTTGATCCATAATCTTCTTAAGAAATGGCATGATAATTTATGCCTAACAGTGATAAACTATGGAATGGAGAACAGTAGAACAACTTCACAGTTCACACATTCAAGCATGTTTAAGGGTGCTTATGTCTGAAAATTCTGACCTAATCTTCTCAAGAAATAGCAGGATAATTTATGCCTAAAAGCGACAAACTAGGGAATGGAGAACAGTAGAACACTTCACACTTTAAAGCATGTTTATGGGAGCTTAGTTCTAGCTTGTACCTCTATACGGAAATAATCTCCATATGGTACATCACTGATCTCTTGTGATGTCTCCATAACCAAATGACTGTCCAAAGTATAAGTGATATTGTCAGGATATGCAAGGATAAAAAAATATAAAAGATCTAAAGGGGAAAGAAAAGGCATCCAACCAAAGAATGAAAAGTTAATGCCTATTCCCAGTTTGAGCAATGTGTTTACATGCATGGAAGAATAAACTACTTGGTGAAATGTAAGGGTAGAAAAATACTAGGATAAAATTTTGGTTTTAGCATAAGAACCAGAAACAGTAATATTTTACTCATTCCGTGTATCAAAAACTGCAACTTAAATAATATTTCTCATTAAATAAAAGTCTAAAACTATAGACACGCTAATGGATCTAGTTTTAGAATACACATACACCCTCAAAGAAATAATTTTCATATGTTGTTTTATAAGTTGTTTTGGACCATCAAACATATCAAGAGTAAAAGGTCCATTCCAATGATGCACTCTTCCAGAGAAATAATAATAACAAATAGAGATTGTCTTCAACTATATAATAGCATATAAGGCACCAGAAAGTATCATCAACCTGTTTCTGTAAATTCGAAATTTCTGGGTTTCCTGGCAGCTACCAAATTTTGCACCTTGATAAAAACAAAAAACATTAACACTGAAAGAAAGGCAGCATTAAACTGACTTGATACTTAAACCAGTACTGTATAAGTCAAAAGAAAAAGGCTTTTTGTGCCATTAAGATTTTCCTTATCCTTATTTCAAAATAAATAAAGAATAATAATAACAACAACAATAATTATAAGAAATTATGCTAATCTCAGCTTAAATAATAATTAAAGGACAAAAGGATGACCTAAAAAGGACTAATACCAAAGTACATCTTAATTGGATGTTGAAATGACACATCACGGACATGTCCAAATTCGTCATGAGGACACCATGAAGAGCACTTAAATTCTGTAAAAATAACCATTTATTAAGCATAAAGGCATGTGTGCAATAAGTGATCACTTTTATAATATGATATAATAAAAAAATCAACCACGAACATAAAATAAAATGCACATTTGGAAATTATATAATTCTTGAAAGTTCAAAGCAGATTACCTTTATCTCCACACCTTCTATGAAAAGATTCAATGAAATTAACAGCATTATCTGAAAAAAACAAATTGAAGAACTCCTCTACCTTAATCTGCAGCCCAAGAAACATTACTTCAGAATAAAAAAGAACATACCAATGTTACAAATATTTTACAATATGGTAGAACTTTAGGAGAACGAGTTAACAATTATTACCGGGAACTTTGTTTCAGCAACTTCGGTAAAACATTCAGCAACTGCATAACAAAAAAAAACATAGATTGCAACGACATTTACAAAAAAGAAAGTGTAGTATCCTATAAAAAATGAGACTAACAAGATGCAATATATCATCCCTCTGCGCAAAGGAAGAAAGTGGAGAATCTATGGCCTCATGTCTGTATCTGAATAAAAATGTGTGTTTAGTTTCCTCCTCCACTTGAAAATTTCTATGACCAAATCCCACAAATGCATTTCAATAAGCCTACACGGTACAAAATTAAACACATCTACCTTCTATTGCCACATATACCCTCATTTGCCAACAAAAAGATGCTGATTCTGCCCATTTCTACAAGAAATGATGAGCTTCCATAATCAATCCATTAGGTTTACTTCAAACCTTTCAGAACCAGTTAAGTCATGACTTCCCTTAGCCCTCTAATAAGTTGATTTAGAACCATCCTTGCAGATTTACGGTTATATTCAGGATTTTGCATTGACATCGAATTTATTTAGGGCAAATAAAATTAAGTTGAAATCAATGTTGTAAGAACCAAACTGGAAGTCGAACCGGTCAAATCACCGGTTTCCGATTCAATTATAATTAAATAAAATATAAAGAAAATTAAAAATAAAGAAAAAATATTAAAATCATAATCGATTCCACAGCCAGTTTTTTGGTCCCAGTTTTTGGTGTGTATCGGTTCATAATGGTTCGCTCTATTTCCGGTTTTATATCACTGCTGAGACCAACAGTTCCTGGTTCAACCGACCAACCGGTCAAATCCTATTGTGACAACACTAGTTGTAATCTTCTAAGGAGCTTTCAGAATTATTGATACTTGGGGCAATTATGGATTAGGCAATTTATCTCGATTTTTTCTCTCTCCAGTTAACTTTCTTTCTTCCTCTATTGTTCTCCTTGAACCCCACCTCCCCCCCCCCCCCCGTTCTTTTCCCCCCCTTATTTCAGCCTATTACTCACTCTATTTATCTATTCTCACTTTCCCCTGTTTCTGTCTTTCTTCTTACAAGTTCCATCCATGGCACACCATAGTTCTATATCAAGATCATTTGAACAAGTGAAACCCAATCACACATAACATTAAATACATAATCCAGGAACTTGCTATGTAGCAAATTGTGAAATTAGAAAGCCATAACCCGAAATAATGAACTCAAAATTAAATAATATGAACATGAGAAAGTTACAGTTCATAATTGCAGTAACTAACCCATTGGCGCGTCACAATCATCTGGCTTCCGTGAATAAGTATCTCTAGATATTGCATCAGTTTCAGATGTAGATGGAACCTTAGAAACACTAGAAGTGGGAACGTCCTCATTCCTATATGAAAAAAATGCACTTAAACAAATAATTCACAGGTTCATATCCATACAATAAAATAAAATTTAAGAAAGCCTCCAAGGAATTCACAAGAAAGTTCCCAAACTGTTCTGTTCATAAATAATACCTGTCTGCAGATTCCATGTCATTTACTGGGTTTTTGGAGCTATTGATATTTTCAATTGCAACAAAGCAATTATCTTGGGTACTGGACTCAGACATGGAATCCTAAAAATAAATGGTATTAGAAAATAATCAATGGGAAATACACAATTTGCTATTACTAAACTATGAACCTCAGTTTTTAGAACATCTGGGTAAAATGTCTTAAATTTTATTTAATGAAATAAAAAATTCCACTGAAATCCTTACATACAGATAAAAAACAAGACCATGAAATCAGCATATGATACAAAATACCTCTAAAAGAAGCATGAGCAGTGAAAAATCAGTTGTTCACATTTAAGATGTGCATTATGCTGTATCAAGAAGGCGTAATAAATGATTTGGCTAACATTTACTGCATAACTAATGAATTGCTTATAGAAGAGGCAGAAAAGTCTTCTTCAACAGTAATCCTAAGTTGTAATTTTTAATTTTAATTTTTTCAATAGACAAGCTGTGAAATATAAGATACCTGTTGTTCTGTAATTTCTTGGGCTCCATTACCATACCGCACCCATCCATCATTAATGAGCTTGAAAGCTTCATCACGAGATAGGAATGATGCAAAGAAGTGCTGCCAAATCAAAAAGTCGGGTCAGATAGAATAATTAATGCACGCACACTTAAACAAGCACATAGAAGAAATATGCAAGGCAAGTACTAGTACCCTCTTTCCTCCAGCAAAAATTTCTATTGCATTAGGAAAGATTCCGGCAGTCTTTGCTCTGTTAACACTTGTAATTTCATTGAAGGCAATGACTTTCTGCAGAAGGAACTCATAAGATATCCCAAGATCATATCATTGTTATATAAAACTTAAAAGAGTTGGGAGGGAAACAAGACACTGGAAAGCAAACTAAGAATAAAAAACTTCTGAGGAATACCTTTGTTTCAAATCCAAATATATTGGAATAAAAGCAAATGTAACGAACAAACAGGTACATGTGACCCTGCAGCAGAGTAAAGAAATCATCTAAGTAAAGCGTACCACTTCAAGGCAGTAAAGGTCACTGTAAAGATGTAAATTACCTGCAGAAGAATACTCTCCTGGAATGCACAGTTGAAATCCTGAACAAGGAACTGCAGCAGAGGACAAAAGAAACTGTTTAAAAACTGCTTTTTTATATAGAATTCTAAAATGCAAGATGGTGAGAGAATTTTCAATTAAAGAGGAATTCAATTAGCAAGTATTTTCAAAACTATCACCAAAAGTAAACTAAAAAAAATGGTATAGCATCCATGCTATATGAATGTTTAGTCATCACGTACTACTTGCATGCAATGTGTTGTTATTTCTGTCACACTAATCATGATAAAGAATGTTTGATTTACAGAACAAAGACTTCAAACAAGGAGGAGACTATCAGAGATCTGCTAACCCATTCTAATCATGAATAGACTAAACACAAGGTGGAAACTCATCTATTTTTTAACTTAAAAAAAGGTACTTCAAAAGGTTAACAATAGATACCATTTAGACCTAAAATAGAACAGAAAGCATGAACAAGCATTTTAAAATACAAAAAACTGCCAGTATCTTCTCACACAATCATGCGAATCAATTTTCGCAATTACAAGCCAAAGACTGTCAAAAACGAAATACAGAGGCAAGAGGAGAATTGGTAAAAGCTAGTGATTGTGACTCATTAGAGACCCTCACCTCTTCAGGTGGAAGCCTAAACAGTTGGCGGTATTCTTCACTCCTTAATGCAGACGGAGACTGAAATTCAAAAGCATCAGATTTAGCCATAGTGCTAGAAGTTTAAAATCCTCTAAAACTAAATCCTTAATAAGTTCAACAAAATTGGTCAACCATCATCTTCTCTATCTCTTATTGAATAAAATATTTGCAAATCCTTCAAAGAAAAACAAGAAAGCTTCAATAGATTTCTAATAACAGAAAGTTTGGTGAGAACTGAGAGCAACCTTCAAAGAAAAAAATTCTGTGAAAAGTAAATATCACTCAATAATGGTGTAATTACTTTAGAACGTGGGCATAATTATCAAGAATTTGCAAAAATGAATTCAAAACGTAATCCTAATCCTAATCTACTTTCTCGCTTTCTTCTCAGTACAATTGTTAAGGGAGCAGGGAAATGAATTAAGCTATTAGAGAGTGGAAGAAAAAGGAACCTGAATTTCAACATCTTTGTTGTTAGGGTTGGGTGAAGAATTGGAAGGATCATTGCGATCGGGCGTGTCGGTGGGAGACACGTCGTTTGGCAAAGGTAAAGAATCAGAAACGTCGTCGGATGATACTTTAGAAAGAGAACGCTCCATAGAAGACCTCGGAAGATCGATCCTCTCTGCGGCAGCAGAGGTCAGCGCCATAGCAGGGGAGTAAGAGCCGATAGAGATGGCGGAGATCTGAGTTTTCAGTTTTTTTTGGGTGGAAGAATCCAAGGGGGTAGTTGAGAGAAACTACGTCGTTTGACAAACAGGGACTGATTCTGAAAGTAGAAGTAACAAGCTTCCAGCTTTGCAGTCTATTTCACTGCCACGCCAAGTCTTTCAAGGCGAGACGTTGACTGCATCAAACATGGCGTATTGTTTTTGAGTGGATAAAAACGACAACCGCACTGTCCTCCGTGGACTCTACCACGTGCCGGAGTCAAAACGTCCGGTCAAGTTCTTTTTTTATTGGGAAAAATTCTCCCAACTATTTTTGGCCGATTTAACCGAGCTTTTGTAGTGGCACAATAGAATGCTTATTGGGCTTCCGACTAATATTAGGATAAATTATTTAAAGAGTTAACTATCGAAATAGTCACTTACTTTTGGTAAAAGTACACTTTTGCTCACCAATTTCAAAACACTAATGTTGTGGTCACATAATTTTTTTTAAACATTTGGTCACTCGTGTGTTAAATGACGTTAGACAACTTACGACGTGCTGACTTGGCACAGGAAAAAGAAGAGTAAATTACTTAGATAGTCATTAAACTATTATTTCATTCCTATTTTTATCATTCAACTAATTATACATTTAGTCTATTATATTTATACATATAATTAATTTAGTCTTAATTTTAATATAAAAACATTTAACTGGAAAGAAGAAATTAATGCAAAACATTCACGGGCTTACTCTCTAGCTCTTAATGAATCAATGATGGTGGGCTTTAGAGGACAATACGCAGGCCAACTTTGAGATAGATCATCTAGAGTTTATCTTGGCAGATGTATTGCGTGATGCTATTAATGATTGAGGTAATATAATTAGGATTTTAAAAAATAATAATTAACTATAAATATTTTATTTATATATTTTATTACTCAAATTACATCATTTTTAAAATATAAAGTTATTTTTTAAATTTTAAAATTGAAAACACTACTCGTAAAATATTTTAAAATTAAATAAAATAGAGTTTTGCCATTTAAATAAGGTAAAATTATTTTTTAGATATAAATAATATTTAAATTTATATTTATTATTTATTTATTTTAATGATGAGTGTGATTTAGGTATTTTATTATAAAATATTTTAGTTTAAGCAATAAATTGCTTTAATATATCAAAAAAATATTGTTGGTGAAATAGAAACGAATGATTAACATGAATAAAACATATTATTTCAAGGCTATTTTAGTCAATGATGGTGGGAATTGTTTAATACCTAAGAATAAGGTGTGAATGACATTCTCACCATTTGGGGGGAAAAGGATACTATTTGAAATATTATATTACCCCATGGAGGGAATTTTCTTAAACCAAGCATAGGTATGTGATTTCGAAAAAGATTATTCCCCTTGGTAATGATCATTTCCGTGAACCAAACGACCCTAAGTGGGAAGGGCTTTTCTTTCAAAGCACAATTTTTTTATCTTTTTATTTATATATATAATTTAAAAAGGAATTAATTACGAATTTACTCATCATAAGACATTTATGTTTTCTCCATAACCTTTAATTTCGACTTTTGTCCCTGTTACTACCAGCTCATTTCGTCCATGCAATTTCACGACCGACATCCAACTTTATGTGGCAATCAGGTCGTTCGAATTGGGTTTAGGTCAGCCATTTCAGTTCAGGTTGGTTTTCGGTTCAAGTTAACGTTTTTTAGGTTCGATCGAATTAGGTTTGATTCGGATTTAGTTCAGGTCTATGTTATTTCGGGTCAGGTCAATATCAGATTGGTTGACTTCTGGGTTAAGTCAATATCAAATTGTTTTTTTTGGGTCTAGTCAATTGCGGATCGGTCGGTTTTCGATTTGAGTCAATATATGAAGATGATTTTTTAAAGGAGAAAAAATGACACTAAACTATTACTGAAGGAGGTTGTTAATTAGTAATATAATACGAAAAGAGAATAAAACATACATATTTGAGCAATTTAAATTCAAGTTGCTTTCGATTCAATTTGCTTTTGGTTTCAAATGATTTTCAGTTTAGGTTGCTTTTGGTTCGAGTTGCTTTTGGTTCGGGTTGATTTTCATTTTAGCTCAAATTCAGGTCGGTTTGTTTTGGGTTTGGATCAAGTTTAGACCATCCTGTTTATGTTTATATCAGATTTTGGGTCAGGTAAATTGGTTCGGGTCTCAAGTTTGTCCTGTAACGACCCGAATTTTGGATTTCGGGAGTCGGGTTAACCCGAGGCATGGGCTTCACGTTTGGGCCGAGATAGTGGGCCTTAAGAGCCTTGCTAGGCTTGAAGAAAAGCTTTTGTGCTTGTGTTGTTAGGTTGTTGATGGGCTAGGAAGGAAGTAAGAATGGTAAATGGGTAAAAGCATAATTAGAGACAAGGTGAGCTGATGGGGGGCTTTATTTTCTGCAGAAAAGTGGGAGGGTGAAGTCACCCTTGTCCCCTTGTCTTCTTCCTTTTTCTCATATCTATCTTCCTACCCAAGTTTGAAGTGAAAGGTGTAATATTTGAGTGTTTAAGAGAGGATCACGTTTTGACGATGAAGGAAAGTTTGATGAGAGGCAAAAGATCTACACACCAAGGTGAAGATGAGCTAAAATGGTGGGGATTGAGGTTTTGGTGGGGTTAGTGTGGATGAACGGGAATGAGTCTTTGAAGGCTTCTCCCCTAGCTCTAATTCGAGGTTAGTACACTACTAACTCTTATCGTTTCCTGCAACTCATAAAATTAGGCTTTGTGCATGGTTTTGGTGTTTATGGTTTGATAAGCTTTGGTTGACCCTTTAATGGTAAAATGGAGATTTGATGTTGCTAAGGCTTAAAATTGGTAGAAACCCACTTAATACCTTCACAATAACTTGTAGGACCGATTTGGGACATAACCATAGAGGTTAAGGGTGGATTGGTGAAATCCCGAGCTCCAGGTTTTGAAATCTGGGGTTGAGTATCGGTACGGGGTGGCTGTGTACCGATACTCTTTTGTAAGTTAGGGGGAAAGTTGTGAGAGGCGTACCGGTACTCCTCCCCGTGTATCGGTACCCCTTGCAAGATAAGGATTCAAGTAGTACTTTGACGTACCGGTACGCAATGGGGCATATTGGTACCCACTGTTACATTGTCTGGGTAGGGCTTAGCGTACCGGTACACAAGGTATGAGTATCAGTACTGTTAGGGATTGGTACAGGGCCATCCTAGTACTGATGAGGCGTACCAGTACGGTACGTAGCATATCGGTACAGCTTGGAGTCTATTTCTTTCGAACTTATTTAGTGTATCGGTACTCATGAGGGAGTATCGATACCAGAGGGCAGTACCGATACTCACCTTGGAGTATCGATACTAACTGGGCGTTCTGCCCAAGAAAGTTGAGTTTATGTTCAAGCGTTCTATAATTCAAGGCAAAGGGTCATAGGGGTCTGTTAAGGTGTAAAATGACCATTAAAACTGAGAAATAGAGATTTTAACCCTAGATGAGAATAATGGGCTAATAACATGGTAAATATCGGGTAAACTGTAGGTGATGGAACCCATAGAGATCATAGGTGGATCGTTGATGTTGTGTGGTAATATAGGCCCTTGCTGTGTGCGAAAAAAGGGACGCCTATAAGGTTGAGTTTTATTGAGTAATGAAATAAATTAATGAGAGTGGCTAATGTGTACTTTATAAACATGCTAATGAATAGATAGTTCAACGGAATGATATAATAACAGATAAGAAATATAAGGCTATGGTAAAAGTGTTAGAGCTGTGTGCGGTAAGACCCTTGTGTCGAGGTTTAGAGCTGTGTGGTTACTAGGGTCCTTGTTGTGTGTTGATAGGACACCTAGATAGTCGAGTCATCCCTTGTTGTTGGGATTGGATACCATAAGTGTGTTGCAACACCTTGAAGACTTCTAAAATGTTGGATCCCGATGCTATGTGGACGCGGGCCTCAGCCCCTTGAGTATAGGATCTCGATGTTAAGTGGACGTGGGCCTCACTCAAGTGTAGGATTCTGATACTTTGTTGACGCAGACCTCACTTAATGTTGCTGGTGTTATCTGTGTGATACTAGGTAGTCGTATGAGGTACTTGTATGAGCTGTGTGCGTAATCATACATTCATAATGCTATGTGTTTAGGCGGTTATGGTAGACAGGATATCATTCATGTTGCATTGCTTTATTTATGATTTGCATGAAGCATGGTTCAGGTGTATCCACTGAGCTTTGTTAGCTCAGCGTTCAGAATCGTTGTTTCCGTTCGCAAGTTAGTAGGTTTGGCTTGTTCTTAGAGGAGAACCATCAAGGAAGGATTCCAGCGCATCGTTTCATCAAAGTACAATATTTAGGTCATTGTGCTATGTATTCGTAGGAGCCTATTGTATTTTGTAATTTGTAATTGGATTTTCAAACGATCGAGTCAAAGGTTTATAATGTAATTTTAAAAGGGAGCTCCACTGTATATGTTTTCAAATATTTATTATGTTTTGTTGGGTTGTAATTAAATGGATTTTCATAATGGATTTGTGGATTGGGCTAAACTAGGTTAAAATTTTATGGTAATGGTTTGGGTTTGAGGTCCAAAGGTGATATTCGGGTCGAGGTTGTTACATTTGATATCATAGCCTAGGTTTAGCTGGTTCTAGGAAAAACTCTAGGGTAGTTAGGAGTCAGGAATAGGTGTCTAGCGAATACGAGCTTGTGTGTCTAAGTTGTACTCTTTCAAGACTAGAATCTGAATGGTGTGTCTTGTGTTCGCGTGTGCCACTGGTTACGACATTAAGATGGATTCAATCGTGGTCGTGAGGGTTGTGATGATGGTTGATTCCTTTGAGGATGATTCTGATATCGGAGTTATCTCAGATATTAAGCTTGGGTTTATGAAGGAATGGAGGAGTTGAGGGTGTGCCCTCCTCCCATCGTTTAAGAAGTAATCATGGTTATGTGCTGTAAGTTACCTTGAAGTCTTGAGTTAATGGTGAGAACCTCATGTGGTGAGATTCTGCGTGTTGGTAGACGACCCTTATGGAACGGATAAGAGGATTCATTTGTAATTGACCCATGGAAGAGTGTCGATCGGGGGTCCTATCATTTGTAGTAAGTGGGCCTCAATGGTGGGTACCATGTGATGGGGATGTAGCACGCCTGGCAGATATGCGTTTTCATCTAATGTAGAGAAGTACATGATGGTTGTGAGGTCTCAAGCACGATCTTAGTAGGCTGAATGCTTTGAGATCTCGAGCAAGGTATGCTTGTTGCGGTTATTTATAGTAATGGTCAGAAGAACATCGTGAGTTTTGTGCAGGCGATGCTTGAGTAAAGCTTGAGAATGCTTGGTTAACAAATACAATGAAGTTGTCTACTAAATGAGTTGATATGATCTTGGCCACCGGTTGTTGTCCGATCATGAGCCAGCTTGAGATGAAAAGTATAGTGTTGAAAGCTTCGAGGTTTTGGGGGAACCAAACACAGGGTAATAAAAAAGACGAACTACCATATTCTGAATGCGATTCATACCAGTTGGGTCGACGACACGAGATTGACCAAGGAGAGTCGTGAAGGGAGTCATGTTTCTTTAAAGGGGTGATCATTATTGTTACGAATCTAAGTATAGAAAAAGGGGTTGAGAAAGGATGACCTGATCGATCGGATTGCTGGTTAAGAAACACTCAGAAAGATCTAAGGATGACGTGGAATAGTCTTAAGGGAATCTCAATTGTATCGCCTTTTTCTTAAGGGTCATACATATGAATGGTAAGAGACCGTAGAGTCGGGTTTACAGCCTGCGCTCCTGACATGGAATGTCTTTTTGGATGAGTTTCGGAAGAGATACATTAGTAAGGTACACATGGATGAGGTGAGGACCAGTTTCTGCATCTAGTTCAAGGAGATCAAATAGTGTTTGCTTATAAGCAAGAGTTTTTGCGTTTAAGCCGTTATACCCCAGAGTTGTTGTCACGAAAGAGTTGAGGTGCAAGAGGTTTAGAAAAGGCTTGAATGTTGACCTTCAGTTGCATGTGATAGTGAATCCGCTTAGGATATTCTTCGAGTTATCCAATAGTGCGAAGATACTTGAGCGACTTTAGAGTTCAGCATCTAATCTGTTCGAAGATTCTAGAGGTCATGACGTAGAGACCCAGGATATCATGGATTCCTCTCCCTATCTGCACGAGAGGTTTTGTGCTTCAAAGAGTTTGAAGAGAGTTTCTTTGGATCAGTTACCGAGAGTCAGTTTGGGATCTAGATCGAGGGTTCTTGGAGGCTCTTCATTTCCTACTCCGAAAAGGAGTATTGATGGATCTGTTGGAGTATCGCTTCTATCGGCATGCGAGCATTTTGGCCGACATCATCTTGGAGTATGCTTTTGCTTTAGAGGGTTGCTATCAGTGCCGGGCACCAGGACATATGGCAAGGGACTGCCCAGTTGTGGATAATGATACATCAGTTCAGTTTTAGAGGTTGGTTATTTCCTGGCATGATCAGAGCTTTGCTAGAGGCGACGGGGCTAGGACACCATCAGGTCACCGGGGTAGAGGTCCTGTGAGATCCACTGCTAGGTTTGGCACGAGAGGTGTTTCTAGGGAGTCTACTGCACAAATTAGAGTTGACAGCATTGCGACTGAGGATATGTCAAGTAATTAAGTTTTGTGTTGGTTTCAACTGTAGTGTTGGCTGTTTAGCTCTTCGGTTGTGTAATAGACCGGTTCTTGTGAGGTACAACTTGGTAAATCTTGGCTTTGTTGTTGCCTTAGAGGGTAAATAAAATTGCATCATTTGCTAGATAAGGTTTTATCGTAGACGGTTGTTGAGAGTGCATGAGTGCCGTATGATGTGAGTAAAAAGTCGAGAAGTTTTAGACTGCTAGAATTTAGCTGTTAGTGTTAGATGAGAAGAATCTTAACCTTTCTAGAATAGATGTTATGCTCCGTAGTGCTAGCTCGAGGAAGATTATGTATGTTGCAAGATGTTCTTAGCTTGCATTGTAGACGCAAGGGTTGAGAGTTCCTAGTCTTAGAGTTGTGGGTGTTTTAAGGGTATAGAGGTACCCTTGGTGAGTGAGCAATCTTACCGATTGATTGTGGTTTAGAACTACGGTAAAGGTAAGATTGAGTTCGTTGTTAGTGTCCATCGCCCTGTGGTATGATACTTAGCAAACTCTTTGTTGGAGGCACACTTGTGCTAGTGACCGATTGGGTGTTGTTACCAAGCGCTTCGTCGAGATCGCGTCTGTGTGAGAATAGCTTGTATGGTGGTTTTAGATGTGTTGGACCGTAGTGTAACGGTAGGAGACTGTTGCCGGTTCCGTGAGAGTTTGGCAACTTTGCTATGGCCATAGAAGGTGAGAGCTTCACGTGTTGTTTATCGGAGTAAGGTACCATAAGAAAGGGTAAATGAAGGTTGTGATGAAAATAGTTAAGGTCTTAAGGGCGAAACGCAATGACAGTTGTTCGTCTTGTACACCTGTTGAGCTAGATCTCGGGGAGTTAGAGGATTGCCCAATTGAGTTCGACCAAAGTTAGCATCAGTTAAGATAATTAGGGTGGAAGTTATCAGAGTAGCGCAATAGAAAAGTAGATCAATAGCTGTATTGCGGGTAACCGAATGATTGTGGTGCAAAGAAATATTTTTAGACGAGCCAGTTAGAGATCTTTGAGGACAGTCAGATGGCTCTTCGAGTCTGATTGTTTGGACTGAGTCAAGGGTTAGAAAAAAGTGCTTAGGCCTTCGTAAATAGAATGGTTAGTTTTTGATTGCTTGTGCGAGTCCGTATATGGCGGTGGCCATCTCTCAGAACCAAGTAGTTGAATCGTAAGTAGTTTCGATCCTGTTGAAAGCAAGTTTGGATAAAGCAAAGTTTTAAGTTCCGACTTGGTGGGTCAAGTCTGGAAAAAAGAGCTGTTAGTGCAAGGTAGATAGATGTTAATAAACGTTATAAGGGCTCTGCTTGTCCTTTAGTGTTTTGATCGGGATATGGTTGTTAGACGTGATGCGTTCCTAACAATGTTTTATGGATGTGGTACAGTGTTTTAGATGTAGATAAAGTCTAAGATTAGTTTTAGCTGATGGATGCTAGTAGAAGGGTTGGTTAACCGAGGTAGAATCCCTTGAAGGTGACTTCTTTAAGTTGGTGTTTGAACAGCGTGGCTCGATGTTGGTAGTGTTACTATGCTTAGCGGTTCGTCGTAAGTGTCGTTGGTTGTTGAAAAAGAGTCATGGAAAATCTCGAAGAAAGTGTGGAGAGCGTGTGGTTTAATGCTATGGTTCTGTTTAAGGTAGTTTGAGGGGGAAACTTTTCCTAATCGAGGTGATACTGTTTGAATGGTGAAGTGGTTAGGTCTATTTTGGTTGTATCTCTCTTGCATCCATCTAAATTTCGAGGATGAAATTTTCTTTAAGGAAGGGAGAGTTGTAACGACTCAAATTCTGGATTTCGAGAGTCGGGTTAACCCGAGGCATGGGCTTCACGTTTGGGCCAAGATATTGGGCCCTAAGAGCCTTGCTGGGCTTGAAGGAAAGCTTTTGGGCTTGTGTTGTTGGGTTGTTAATGGTCTAGGAAGGAAGTAAGAAGGGTAAATGGGTAAAAGCATAATTAGAGACAATGTGAGCTGATGGGGAGGCTTTATTTTCTGCAAAAAAGTGGGAGGGTGAAGTCACCCTTGTCTTCTTCTTTTTTCTCATATCTATCTTCCTACCCAAGTTTGAAGTGAAATGTGTAATCTTTGAGTGTTTGAGAGAGGATCACGTTTTGATGATGGAGGAAAGTTTGATGAGCAGCAAAGGATCTACACACCAAGGTGCAGATGAGCTAAAATGGTGGAGATTGAGGTTTTGGTAGGGTTAGTGTGGATGAACGGGAATGAGTCTTTGAAGGCTTCTTCCTCAGCTCTAATTCGAGGTTAGTACACTACTACTCATATCGTTTCCTGCAACTCATAAAATTAGGCTTTGTGCATGGTTTTGGTGTTTATGGTTTGATAAGCTTTGGTTGACCCTTTAATGGTAAAATGGAGATTTGATGTTGCTAAGGCTTAAAATTGGTAGAAACCCACTTAATACCTTCACAATAACTTGTAGGACCGATTTGGGACTTAACCATAGAGGTTAAGGGTAGGATTGGTGAAATCCTGAGCTCCAGGTTTTGAAATCTGGGCTCATGTATCGGTACGAGGTGGCTGTGTACCGGTACTCCTTTGTAAGTTGGGGGAAAAGTTGTAAGAGGCGTACCGGTACTCCTTCCCGTGTATCGGTACCCCTTGCAAGATAAGGATTCTAGTAGTGCTTTGGCGTACCGGTACGCTAGGGGGCGTATTGGTACCCACTGTTACATTGCCTGGGTAGGGCTTAGCGTACCGGTACACAAGGTATGAGTATCGGTACGGTTAGGGATCGGTATAGGGCGATCCTGGTACCGATGAGGCACGTAGCGTATCGGTACGGCTTGGAGTCTATTTCTTTCGAACCTGTTTAGTGTATCGGTACTCATGGGGGAGTATTGATACCCAGAGGGCAGTACCGATACTCACCTTGGAGTATCGATACTCGCTGGGCGTTCTGCCCAAGAAAGTTGAGTTTATGTTCAGGGGCTTTATAATTCGAGGCAAAGTGCCATAGGGGTCTGTGAAGGTGTAAAATGAACATTAAAACTGAGAAATGGAGATTTTAACCCTGGATGAGAATAATGGTCTAATAACGTGGTAAATATCGGGTAAACTGTTGGTGATGGAATCCAAAGAGATCCTAGGTGGATCGTTGATGTTGTGTGGTAATCTAGGCCCTTGCTGTGTGCGAAAAAAGGGACGCCTATAAGGTTAAGTCTTATTGAATAGTGAAATAAATTAATGATAGTGGCTAATGTGTACTTTATAAGCATGCTAATGAATAGATAGTTCAACGAAATGATATAATAACAGATAAGAACCATAAGGATATGGTAAAGGTGTTAGAGCTGTGTACGATAAGACCTTTGTGTCGAGTTTTAGAGCTGTGTGGTTACTAGGGTCCTTGCTGTGTGCTGATGGGATACCTAGATAGTCGGGTCATCCCTTGTTGTTGGGATTGGATACCCTAAGTGTGTTGCAACACCTTGAAGACTTCCCGAATGTTGGATCTCGATGCTATGTGGACGCGGGCCTCATTCGAAGATGCTTGATGAGAGATCCCGAGCATGGATGTAGGATCCCGATGCTATGTGGACGCGAGCCTCATCCTCTTGAGTATAGGATCCCAATGCTATGTGGACGCGGGTCTTACTCGTAGTGTAGGATCCCGATGCTATGTGGACGCGGGCCTCACTCAAGTGTAGGATTCCGATGCTTTGTGGACGCGGACCTCACTTAATGTTGTTGGTGTTATCTGTGTGATGCTAGGTAGTCGTATGAGGTACTTGTTTGAGCTGTGTGCGTAATCCTACATTCATAATGCTATGTGTTTAAGCGGTTATGGTAGCGCCATTGTTATCTTGCCATGATATCATTCATGTTGCATTGCTTTATTTATGATTTGCATGAAGCGTGGTTGAGTGGCGGTGTATCCACTGAGCTTTGTTAGCTCAGCGTTTCGGAATCGTTGTTTTCGTTCGCAGGTTAGTAGGTTTGGCTTGTTCTTGGGGGAGCACCATCAAGGAAGGATTCCAGCACATCGTTTCATCAGAGTACAATATTTAGGTCATTGTGCTATGCATTCGTAGGAGCCTATTGTATTTTGTAATTTGTAATTGGATTTTCAAACGATCGAGTCAAAGGTTTATAATGTAATTTTAAAATGGAGCTCCACTGTACATGTTTTCAAATATTTATTATGTTTTATTGGGTTGTAATTAAATGGATTTCATAATGAATTTATGGATTGGGTTAAACTAGGTCAAAATTTTATGGTAATAATTTGGGTTTGAGGCCCAAAGGTGATATCCGGGTCGAGGCTGTTATATGTCCGGTATAATCCAACTCAAAGCCAATGGTGTTAGTTGTTTAAATTATAATTCATATCGCACATCGATTACATAGCACTTGTTTCTGGAGAATGTGGGCATGGATTTCAAGTAAAATAAGGGAATCATTGTAATCACTTTGTGTCCACCATCGTACCTTTCTCTTCAAATTATTTGACTAAAATATTTGCCGTCTGTTATAGGATTCGCATCTTACGCTTTCTCTCAACCGGGTAAGCAAGCAAATCAATTGAATAAACAGCTTTTCTATCTCCTCTCCAAATCCGGCGAGTCCAAACAGTTCCTACCACTGTTTATGAACATGGAAAGTGATCCTGGTGGCTAGTGAATGCAGTCACCATCTTGTCTTGGAGCAAACAACCCCCAACCGGACAAGTGGATGGCTGAGGCTGACCGCTCACTCAGCCACTCAGTGGTTTCTTCTCCCCGTTTTGGCCTATAAGTCAGCACCCAAATCCCAATCATCACTCAACGCGCTCGCCTTTCGATTATTGACTGTCACGGGCGAGATCGACAAGGATAGAACCATTCACGCGCATGCCTCCGATATGTGTACATCTGCGGCAACTTTAGGACGGCCTTTACGTTCCAGACATCAACTGTTCGTAAATGGGCAGTGTCGGGCGACAGAGAATCTTATTGGTTCGTTTCCCAAACGTTTTAATGTTTGGGATCTCAAAGTCAAATTCTCACTCTTTTTTGTTCTTACTAAAATAATTGGCGATGTTAATGGATATACGTTTAAGTTTTAACCAGCTTTTTATTGGTCAACAATTTCATCTGTTTTTGGTGATACGAATACAAAATGCTGGAAGAATGCTTATTATTGGCCATTAGAGAAAAGTATATAATTATATGGTTGAATTATACAATATATGTAATCAGAGAATGATGTCTAAGGTTAGAGACTTCCAACAGATGAACAAAAACTACAGTAAAAGAGAGACTTCCATCGGATAAAAAAACCCCGTCGACATTAGTGGGTTAAGGAGGAGTAACGCACAATTGAATTTTATTTTTATAATATCTCAAACCCAGAACACTTAGAAGAAACAACGCTACCCTTTACCATTAAGACCGTAAACCACTTGATAAGTTCATTCCATTGGATTATTATTTTTATAAGAAATAAATTTAATCGCGTAGTTTAAAGTTCAATTATTATGTTGTAGCTTCATTTGAAGCTGAAAATTTCAACACTAATCAATAACAAAAACATATATAGAAAATTAATTAATCTCGCCAACTATTCATATCAGGTAATAAAAATGATTAAATATGACTCGCTCAATATTCAATAACTCAAAAAAAAGCTTAAATGTCAAATAATTTATTAAATTATACCTTTTGTTCTAGATAGGTGCATAAAGTATTTTTCGGGCTAAATAGGTGTCTAACGTTTTCATTGTTATCATTTTAGGCGTCTGTCCGTTAATGGCAGTTTAAAAAACTCTGTTAGCCAATCAAAACATGACGCGTGGTTTTGGTTTTAATTTATTTTTTATTCCCTTTAAATTATTTTTAAAAAAATTCCTAAATTTTCCAAAATCCATAAAATAAACCCGAATATCCCTAGATACCCAAATCCATCCACTATCGTCGGCGTTCATCACACTGTCGACAACGGAATGAAGCCTCCTTCTGTCGCTGCAAGCCGCACGCCATTTGTCGTTTGATCAGCCACCGTTTGTCGTACATCGTCTTTTTTTCTCTTGCCGTTCGACTTTGTTTCGACGTTAGATATACCGGCCGTGTAATTTTGATGATGGAAGGATGAGGAAATGATCTTGGGGGTCCGATGACGGAGATGGTGGGCACGTCATCGACGATTGACGATGGCAACGACTGCAATATGGACTTGAGACTTAGGGGTTAGGGGATCTATGGATTATTTTGGGAATCTTTGAGAATTTTAAGATACTTTTGAAAATTCTAATTTTTTAAAAAATAAAAGAAAATAATATAAAGCATGTCACGTGTCATATTTTAGGACACTTATTTGACAATTAGGCGAAAAAATATTCAATAACTCAAATTGATAATAACCCAATTGTTTTTTTTTTCAAATTGAATGAGATAATTTATAAACATAGATATATTATGGTTAAATATTCAAATAATGGTTTAATGTTTTAGGTTGTTCACATAACGGCTTAACATTTCATAATATTCTTAAATTTGTTCAAATAAAAGCCAAGCATTTACTTAGTCAAATAAGGGCGATTACATTTTCGAATTTGCTCAAACAATAGTTGCTTCTAAAGTAAATTTGCTATTATGTCCATTTTTTATGAAATATGATATGGTACTAAAAATATTTGATTAAAACATAAATTAAAAGTAAAAAGGTGCCGAAAATCTAGGGATGGTAATTTAACCGTACCCAACGAGTTTCGATCCGATTCAACCCGATAGAGGTGAATTTTTCAAAAAAAATCGGGTTCAGGTTGGAACGGTTGGGTTATATGAAGAGTAGCGTCGGAGCGGGTTTGAATTTAGGGTGAAAATTCTTCGTTCCGACCCGCCCTGAATTTTTTTTAAATACATAATATAATTTTATCATATTTACAAATATGTCATTGTATATATAAACAGTTTTAGGGTTTTTATTTCTTTCCTTCCTCATTTTCTTCATTTCTCATCCGCCGTTCTTCTCATCCCTATTCTTCTTTTCTTAAATTTCTTTTAACAACTTAATTCATCTCAATTTCATCTTAAATTCTTTTAAAACATTCTTCATTTCTTCATCTCTTCTCCCTATTCATTTATTTCATTCTTTTTCATTTACTAATTGAAAGTCTTAACTACAAAATAAGTGTTCAAACTATGTTTCTTTTTTGCAATAGGTGCCTAAAGTATTTTTTTAGCTGAAATAGGTGCCTAAAGTTTTAGTTTTGATTGAAATAGGTGCCTGATAAGAGTTCAAAAGTACTATTTTTATTGCCCTTTTTACTCATATTATTGTTAGACTTAGGCACATTTTAGTTGCATTGTTAGGCATTTATGCATAATTTCCTAGTTTCCGTCGTTAAGAGCTTGGTATTACACTTTTGTTGTTTTTCGTGGAAAAATCGCTGCTTTGTGCGTTATTTTATGCAGGATAGGAATTACCAAAGCAAGTAGGAAATTGCCGTGGAAATTAAGGAGAATTTCTGAAGGACATGCCAAACTAATTGCCTTGGCAATTCGGGACAAATCTGCCCTGTTTGGATAAGCACGAAAATTAGGGTATAAATCCCAAAGATTTGGATTTATACACAGCATTTAATGAATATTTAAATTCAGATTTGTGAGGAGTTTTTAAGGAAAAAGATAAAAGAGATTTATTATTTCTTTTATTAAATTTAATTCCAAATTAAACTCCTCCTCGTCAACAAAGATCTTGACCTAATCATCCCCTATAAAAGGAACATAGCCGTTGCCACCATAGAGAGGGAGGAGGAGAATCGGACGAGAGAGATCGCAAGGCTTCATCTTATTTATTTTTAGTTTATGTGATTCATGTTTGGAGATTATTTTTTGTATATCTTTTGAACTCAGCCATGAATTGATGTAAATTGGCTTGGGTTATTTAGGGTTTTTGGTTTTGATAAACGATTAGATTTGTTTAGGTATTTGAGTTTGCAATGTTAATTCAAAGTTTGTTCATTTTTGGTTCTTAAATTTGCGAGTGAATTGGGAGAGGATCTCGTGAATTTATCCATTTATCTAATATCGGGAGAGTTAGATCAAGAAAAGAATGAGCATGGCCTTTATTCAATCAATAGATGGTGAAGACTAATTCGACTTAGGGATAAGTTGTGAATTTCAACGACTAAAAAGAGCGCAAGATAGGTTGTTGTTCACCCTTGGTTTACGTAGGGATGTATTATCAAGGCATGTACAATTGACAGTGTTTTGAGTTAGGGATAACAAGAAACCATTGAAGAACGCTTCGCCGAACTTTGAAGGTTGACGCCCAATTGCCCAGGCAATCTCTCCATTCCCAATTGCCCAAGCAATTGCAGAATTGCCCAAGCAATCTGACTGGATCCAATTGAGGGAACAATTGAGCTACTCTAGCACTTAATTACCACGACAGTCCATTCAACTATCACTCTACGACTCACGATAACCCGGACTATCAATCTATTTTTTTTTCAACGCAGTAACTTAAGCAAAGTGGCCCAAACCAATCCCTGTGGAGACGATACTCGATACTTATCATATCACTTTATTACTTGCGACGTGTATAGTTGCACCATTTGTGTAGCACTAAAATCACGTAACAAGTTTTTGGCACCGTTGTCGGGTATTGGCAATTGGTGTTAGTTGTTTTTGTTATTGCATTTTTTTTATCTTTACTAACTTTTCCTTTTTTGTTTGTTTTATCAAAAAAAATAGGTGTGCTACAAAGTTAAGGGACATCAACATGAGGGGAAATAAAAGACGATCTATTCGAGAGTTGATGTGGGAAGATAGGAATCAATCCAATCAAGAATTTGTTACACTCACCGATGATTACCTATACCAACCGAGAAAAGCCCAAAGAGCCTATTCCGTGGAAAACTCTTGCGCTTGTTGTAGAGAACATCATGTGTTTGAAGATTGCCCTCACAATCATAGTGCATATGGCTACAAGGAGGACCTTAGATGGAACTATCAGCAAAATCCTTTATGGTATGATCAAAATGCTTAATTTTTTTACCATAACAGTTTTGCTGCTGCCACGGATGTGCCAAGGCAGTATAGTCCTTTTCAAGATCATTCCAATTCCTTAGAGGAAACGTTTCTAGCTTTTTTGGCTAGACTTGACAGATCAATTGAAGAGATTCGAGAGCTATCAAAGTCCATAGATACGAGGATAGATAAATTGGATGCACCCTTGAGGGATTCAGAAGATCAATTGAGGATATCTACATATGCCATGGATAACATTCCCTAACAATCAATTCTTAAGGATACTAAAATCCTAAGGCAAGATGAGAAGGAACAATACAAAGAGAGATCCCTGATGTGTGAGGATCAATTAAAACCTCCAAGTCGAGAACCTGCCAATGAGAAAGACTGCCCGACACTTGATGAGCCTATGCAACGAATTGCCACGGCAATGATTGAGGAGCCTAAACAGAGCAATGCAGCGACAATATTCCGAGAGGCTGGGAAGAGTAATGCTACAGCAAATTGCTCCCATCCACCTTTGCCACGACAATTGCACAACCACATGCAAGATCAACAGATCGACAATACTTTGCTAATGGACTATGAGTAGGTGATTGTTGAACCTTTTGAACTCTTTAAAAACTTACCCCATCCATTGTAGGTATGTCTTGAGGAATCAAAGTTGGTAGATCTGAAGCCATCCAAATCTCTATTGATGAATATGTTTGAGAAGCCTAAAGAAAACGGTGGTTGGATTCATGAAGCTTTTTATAAGATTGGTTTTTCCTTGACATTCATAGAATTTTGGCAGATGATTGCCATGGCAATTGGTTTGAGCAGCAATTGCCACAACAACGAAGGCTACAGCCAACCATGATGGAGGTCAACAAGAATGAGGTAATTAAATTGTTGGATGTTGATATAATTTTTTCTAATAATATATTCATGCCTTCAAGAATAATAGCAAGGTGGAGGATATACATGGACTACAAGGGAACACGAAAAAAAGACACTTCCACCATGGTAACGAAAAAGGGAGTAGCTGTGAGCATATTGACCCAACTCTTTTTGGGCAATATTATCACTTGATAGAGGGTACGAATGGACTATAAGAAATATCAAAAATGAATCTCCTCAAGTTTTCTCTATATTTTTGTTTAATATCGTTGTTTTTTATTTTATTTTGATATTTATCCTTTTGTTTTTATTTTTTTAGGATAAGAGTTTCAAGGGAAAATGAGTTGAGCTTAAGCCTATTTCTTACCCATCTATTTCATCTTTCTTTACTTCCTTCCCCTCTTGAACTCTTAAGTTTTCCTTTCTTGTTTACTTAGTTTTCCAATCAATAACCCACAAGAACCTCAAAACCATGCCCAGAGTAAGTTCGTCCTAAGCACTCCAGTCTTCTTGCCGATGATTCGTGTCTCTACTCATTGAGAGGCAATTTTTAACCGGGAGACATCTTATGGGTAAGGGGATTTTATTCTCATATTTGTAATCCGAATAACCCTTGTGTTTATGTGCGAGGTAGAGTGACTCTTGTTGATGATGCTGCCATCAACATATACTTTACGAATCATGGGCGAGGAACCAACGAGAGAACCAACGCTACCAAAGAAATCCCATGCTCCGACAATTTCCCAGGCAACCAAAAATGCCTCAGCAAGTCTTGATGCCCAGGTAAGTGAACCTACCTCAGTGAACATGAATCGAATCGAAGAGATGCTCCGCCTACTATCCCATCGATTGGATCAAATAGAGGCTCGTCAATTGCTATTCATGCAATACATGAAGGACCACAACACAACTATCACTCAAGTGATTTTGGAGAAGTACCCTGATAACATCGTGCCTTTCTCGATGTTCTTGCCGAACTATTTGCCCTGGCAACTGATGATGTCGCGGCAACTACTGCATATGATAGAGTGATATCACCACCCGCTGCACCACCAAAGACGAAGCGTAAAGCTTCGATCATTGAAAAGGTCGATCAACAGAATACATCAAGCGATAAGGTTATGGAAGTAAGGGTTCAAGTTGCACCACTAGCCACAAGCATTCAACCACCGCGAACCAAAAAAAGAATCAAGCAAACGGCTTAAAGGAAACTCATCATTCAAGGTGACGACCTTTCCGACTAACTCATTTGCATTTTAATTTTTTTACATGCACGCATTGAGAACAATGTTTCTCTCGAGTTTGGGGGGTGTTTGTTTTTATTTAGTTTCATCTTTAGTTGCATTCATCTAGTTGTCTCATATAGGTTGCATATATTACTTGTCATGCCTTTGATCGGATTTTATTTGCCTAGACTTGTTGGATATCTAATGATAAAATTTTTGCCACTACACTTAATTGAAAGAACCTTTAATTTTAGGATTTGCATGGAAAGAACTTAGAATTTCACTATGATGCTAAATATAAATTGACACTGTTGTGTCTTGTTGATTAAGGGAGACTTACTGAACTTAGGTTGCTTAAAAATTGGGTAAATTGAAATTAAAAATTTCTTGCTAGAGGTACCTAAAACCGGCTCTAGTTAAGAATCACTAGAGGTACATGAAACCGGCTCTAGTTGGTGCCCGAAATTGGCTCTAGTCGACAAAAAATAAAACAAGAAATTGCATGCTTTGCTAGAGGTGCCCGAAATTGGCTCTAGTAAAAATAAAAATTTAAATGCCCTGGTAATTTATTTGATAAAAACCTATTGTTCACATGGAATCCTGATAATCGACTTGTACACAACTCCACACACGCATTGTCACGAGCAATATAGTTTGGTTCCAAGTAATTTCTGTGCTACTCGAACAATTGAAGGGTAATCATACTTTGTGCCACGGTTCTGAGGATTGAAGTCAGGTACAAAGCAAATTCTTGATGGTCACGAGCATTAGATTTATTCTCCCCCCACATCTCTATCAGGATGCTCTGAGACTTATTTGATTGTTCATTAATTTTAGAAATTTATCTCTGATGCTGGGGTATTGAACATGTGGAGTCTAGTTCCTTATTAGATTTGTTCTTCTGCAGAGCTCCATTAATTGTTCGTTTCTTAACGAATTTTTTCTTTTTTTAAAGAATTCTTAAGTTTAAACAACTCCATCCATATTTCCTAGGATATTTTCTTATCATTGAACATTATCGAAGGAGTGGTAATCTTACGTCTCGCGCTTTACTGACTAGAGCGAGCTAAGCAAAAAATCATACTTTAACGTGATCACAACATTCAATTGATCTTTTATTAGAATCAATGCCACATCATACATGTGATATCTGAGAATCTACATTTTTACTCAAAAGATGTATCATTTCATTGAAAGGAAAAAAAAGCAAACATGACATATGCCCTTATAAAAGGTATTTGCTAATTTCGGGCAAAAAGTAGCAAATTTAATTACACATAACTAGAAAAAAACATGCATGAAAAATCGAAAGAGATGGCACCTAAAAGCATTGATAGGATGCATTAAAAATCCTTTAACATTGCAACACTGGTCAATCACCCCGACTCTTCAATCATTCCTACAAACTCAACCTCTTTCTTGAACTTAGGCCTTCCATTCTCAAAAGAAAGTATCCCTTTCTTGACAAGTTCATAGATTTTGCCCTTCAAAAACACATACTCTTCCGTTGTATGGCTAAAGTCGCCATGATGGTACCCGCATGGAACCCTAGTACCAAACACATTAGGGTTGAAATAAGCATATCGCTTCGCGGGAAGTTGCTTCAAGAGTTTGTTCTGAACTAGCAGGGGTAATAGCTCCGAATTTTATATTAGGAATGACATATTCGTCCTCTTGTTACTCTCTTTTTCATTTTTATCATGCATTTTAGCATTTATCGCTCCCTTTTCCTTGAACAGAATTCCCCATCTTTGAGAACGTCAAAATTCTCAAGCACTTTCACTTTTGGGGAATTTTCTAGAACTGCTCCTAAATTTTCAAGCGGGTTCAGAACAATACCTTTCATGGAAAATTTGTGGTCATGATAATTGCTGACATTTTTAGATTTTGCTGATGTCAGCAATTTCGCTTTATCCACCCCTGTTATTGTGGCGACTTGACCTTCCCTCAAATTAATCTTCAGACCTGGACCCATTGTCACAAACTCTACTACCTCAAGATCCAGAAGGTGTTGAACTTTACGCTTGAAACTCACACACTTCTCGATGGAATGCGAATGAATTTCGGCAATGGTAATCGCAACTATCTTTCTCATTAAACCATCTCAAATATAGAGGTGGCTGAGATTTGACGAAGCATGGTGCAACCAATCAGACGTGTAGCAACTTAGAGAACAAATCTTGGTATATGAACGGGCTTAGAGTAAATTGAAAGTCCTTTATTTACTGTCTTTCTTTTGAGATCTGAAAGTTGGGTTGGCTACAAATAGAGAGATTCTTGTGGTTCTTCCTCATCTGTCTTTTTATTTATTGGTGAAGATAAATCTTTTAAGAGATAGTCCTCGGTCTCACCCATCACTAGTTTTGGCAAGACATTCAGAGGTGACACTGCCCACCTCACGTTGATTGGTGATAGCTTGGTTTTCATCAGATAAGGTTTCTTCCGCTATAAATTCATAGTCTCGACTTTCACTTATCTTTTCAATCTCCTCATTCATGGGAGAGTCTTCGGTCAATCCTACCATGCATAATGGTTTGAATTCCTGACTTAAAGGAGACTTGACTCATAACACATCTATCTTTTCCATTGTTGCATCTTCCTCTTCAAGGGTGCTCATGTCCTGACCTTTGTGGTTCGGAGGTGGATTAATTTTCACATTAGGTTCTTCACACTTTAAGACTCTGTCTTTAATCAAGCTTTGCACCACTTTCTTGAATATCGGGTAATTCTCTATCGTGTGTCCCACTACTCCAACGTGGTACTCACAGTGTGCGTTAGGGTCATACACTATTGGTAAGGGGGTTCAAATGGAGCAACAAGACATGGTTGAACCAAATCAGCCTTGCATAGTCACGAGTACAACTTCGTGTATGAAATTGATAAATGAGTGAAGGATTCCTTCTCTATCTCATCTCTAGGACCTCTAGTCTCCTTTCTATTCGAGCCTTGCGCATTTGGGGACATGGCCTAGGGTAAGGCGATCATCGGCCCCTTAGGGGCTTCGTAGGTGTCTGTGTTATTATCCTCCCGATTCAATTGCTCCTGAGCTAGTTCTTGGTCCTTTCGCGTTGACAAGATTTTTAAGAGAAAATTTTCAATCCTATCCAACGCCAATTCGATAGGACATTCAGAAGTAGTACGGACTATCTCATACTAGTTAACCGTGGCTTGATTTTTATCAAACAAAATCTTTTTCGCTATAAATTCGCAATCCCAACTCTCACTTATTTCTTCGACCTCCTTTTGTACCAATGAGGAGTCTTCTTCCAAACTCTTTCCTTTGACCATCACACCCATCAATTCATCGATTTGCCCCCTAGTTTCCTCTTAAAGCTTCTTCAAGTGTGTTATTGTCTCTCTTCGATTCCAAACCAGATGTTCTTTCTATTATATGAGGTTGTACTGGCTAGAAGTCTTCCCTTTGTGCTTTCTATTTTCTGAGGCGAACGCTCCTCTCATATTGGCTTCCATTTTAGCAGAACTTCTTTCCATTTGCTTTCTTTGATGTCGAGAACGTGTGAGGGAGGAGTTTTTAACTACTGTCACAAAATCCCTCATAATTAACCTTATTGTTTAATTATTTAATGCATGATATATACTTTATGCAATGCATGGAACAAATAAAAATGCATGGATGTGTGAAGTGAAGGCATTGATTCCGTTAGTGATCACCCTCGAACAACTTTCATTGGAGACTAAAAGGTTCTCATTGCAAAGAAAGATAAACTCCTACAGATATGCCCCAGCTCTAACTCCTAACTCTTCAATAGCTTCAAGCGGTTGACTGAACCTGGGTGCCTCATCCATGTCCATGGCTACAAAAGGAAGCAGGGCTTTGGCTTCGTTGGATAGATTCCTCACGTGTTGGGTGGCTTCTTGCACTTACACCATCAGGCTAGTGATATATTGATCTCAATCTTGAATCATGCGAATAGCGTCGTGAAGACGCCTCAACCAATAATTGTCTCCTCCGTTGGTGACTTCTTCAAGAAACACAATTCTTCTAAGGTAACCTTGAACTGTGGCCTCTAATGTTCTCAATCTGAGCTTGGAGTGTTTCATTTCTCTTGCAGGGTACCTAGAAACTCAAGAAATCCGTTTCGAGTGCGGTATTCATAAATGGACTGATTTAGCTCCCCAATCATTTCTTCTATTTGAGGATAAAGTTATACAGCCTTTGCATCTATAATAGTCCGTTTTTGCTTTCTTGGGACTTTCTCTTCCATGGGGTAGCATCCATTGCTTGCTTGTCTTTCTTAATTTCTTGTTTTAGCCTTAGCTTAAAAGTGTCGCTTTGGTAAAGAGAATTTTTCTTCCAAACCCGTGTTGAGCTTCATTAACTATTTAATTATCCCGTCTTGCTCATCCACATCTAAACTAACCCGATAAAGCCCGTTGGTGTGCTCGATTTGCAAATCATCCATCTTCTTCTTAACCTTTTCTAGCTCACATTTTAGGATGTCAGCCTCGGAATGAACCATTCTTAAATTTTCTTCAAGTGACATAGTCGGCCCTAGATCGGGTTTCAGAATCTTGTCATTAATTCTCTTGTATCCCAAAAAGCATAGTCTAGAGTAAACATATACTTGTTGTCTTATTCTAGCTTTAGGCGATAGCAACGATCCCAAGCCCTATGAACATTTTGGACCTTTGCGCTAAACTCATTCTTGAATGGAAACCTCGAGGTGCTTAAGCTGGTAGTGACAGACATATACTGTCGTGTCTCGAATTGTTTCAATGGCAACAAAGGAGCACAAGTGATCCCATTGTACAATCCTATCATTATTAGCCAATCATAGTCTCCACAACTATACAAGAAATGAAGGACACTACTGGGCCAAGACACTTTTCACACAATATCTTCGTCTTGAAAATTTTTAAAAATGATCGTCCATTTTTGTTTGTCTGGTTTTTCCCTCCATTCTTTTGCTAGGTACTCTCGCAAGGGAGAAAAATTTCCCGAAAGTATTCCAGGTAGAACCCTAGTCGGTGTTTTCCAAAGGTGACTCAAAATCCGTAACTAGAGTAATTGTGCACACCCCCTAAAGCACCCTTCTTCATGCTTTCGACTCACGTTCAAAGAGATAAAAGTTTCAGCCAAGGTTGTCGATACCAGGTTAGCCTTCTTCTTCAACCGCTCGAACAAGTCCAAAATGGCTACATCAATGTTGCCCAAAACTCTATGAAAAATGATCAAACCGTAGACCCCTAAAGTAAATAAGTCTATCTTTACTCCCTTGTCCGGGTGTGTCGGTATGATATCTCAAATACACTCCCATGGAAAAGCGGTACTCTCACCTCGGACTTGAATCAAACCCTTAACCCAATCTTCCCTTATCCCGGCTATGGACTTGAGCTTCAAAGGGTAATTCTAAGACCTATACGATTTTGTGTAAATCCAATCTTCATGAATATTCTTCTGATTAAGCAAGGTTGTATACTCTTCGATTATTGGCGTCAAGCCCTTCCCGTTGAAAGTAAAGCAACAAAAGGCGATATTCTAAAACTGAAAAATGGCTCGGAGCATAGGCTGATTAACTTGAACATACATTGAACGTGCTATGTCACCATAATCTTCCAGAAAAAATTTTGCAATTGCCGGTCCCATCCTTCCCAAATTTGTTTCAAATCTCATAGATCATTTTGTAGGAGACTGACATATGTATTCCCAGCCACAATACGCTCACTCGGTAAACTGTCACCTTAGACTCTTTGGTTGACTTCGGACCAATGTCGAACTGCTGAGTTAATTTCCTCTTCTTGAGGTACCTTTTATCCATGATGAAACATTTCAAATTGGCAAACCACTCGAATCAACACCTTCATGTTATGCAATGTATGAACAAAAATATATGCAAAACAAAAATAACAAAGAAGAAACAAGTCGGTACCGGGTAAAATCAACAGGCATATAAAAACGAGAAACAAGAAAATAAATCAGACAAAACAACCCTATTTACACCATTTCTAAAAGACCTAGGGTAACCGCATGGCTCTAAAAGGGGTGGGCTTTCAACGCTTTCTACATGTAGTTTTGGTTCTAAACGGTACCCGAACTATCCTTGTTGTCCCCTTTTAAAGGGTAGCAAGGCCCCGGTTATCACCCATTATAGGCTCCTCTCAACCGAGTCCAATTCAGGGGGACCCTTTCGCTATTTCCATAGGGGGAAACAATATTCCCACGAAAACATAGGGTAGTCGAGCCTCGAAGGTACTTACTAGGCCCATATGGAGGAACAATATCCATACTAAAGCTCTAGCATTTTCCCCCACTTAAAAGGACTGATTTAAATGTCAAAATTTAAATGCGTTAAAATAAACTCGCATTTATAAACGGATATCAAGTTAATTGTCACTTTAATTTACAATTCCCGATATTAATAAAGCGGTAATTATATTTTTGTTCTTTTTGAAAAAATAGCCCGACTAACTTTAGTTTTAAAAATCAAAACCAATCCTCATCGGAGTCGCCAGCTGTAGCGACCTTTTCCTGAAATTCAAAAATTTATAGTTTCAGATATATGGGATTGCTAAAAATGAGTAATAGGGTTCCTTTTATTTTTTTTTATTTTTTGAAAATATTTGGAAAATGGAAAATTCTTTAAAACTTCGTATTTTTGAAAAACAATAAAACTTAGAGTGGCCACCGGCCACTGAGGTGGGCCGACACCATAAAACCAGAGATTCTATAAAATAGGGTTTGAGAGTCGGTTACGGATGGGGAAGGTTTTGACACCCTACACCGCCCAAAAATTGAACCGTAACAAGAAAATAAATAATTATTGTTTTGTTAATATTAAACTTTGTGAAATAAAATGATGATTAGTTTAAAATTTGGTTACACATGCGAGTATATTTTAAGGGTCTCGTTATTTGAAAGTAAACCGCAAGACCACCATCACTACGTTGATACTGGCCGCATTTACTTCCGAATAAAAAGGCACCGCATTGACGAAATTTAATATTCGAATGCAATCTAAACTACACGACAAACATACTAATAAATAAAAAAGGGAACAAAGCTCAAAAAAGCACATAAGAATAAAAGGTCTAATAAAATGTATAACATATATTTCAAACAACCCTATATAAAACGGTATAATATGAACTAAAAAACATATTAACAACGCATCATATAAACTTAGTATGTACACCTGATAAAATACCCCAGACTATACATACATACTGGTATATACGATATAAGGAAAATAATTAAACAAGTACATATCGATTTATGAACATGAAATCCAAAGAATTATTATATATTATGTACATTAATATATACGATATATGATATATAACCTAAAAAATAAATCAGAAAGGTACACATGCTAATATACACCACGCCTAACATATATATATACAATATTAAAAAGTTTAATATAGAATCCATATATATATTCATAACAATTAAAAAACAATATACGATATACTACGTTATAGATAAATCTAATCTACATAGACCACAAATCAATTAAACCCCAAATGTACCAATCATGAATATGTACATATATAAGGCACGATAAAAAAACCAAAGCACAACTCACATGAATCGTATAAATATGTATACATGGGAAGCCAATACAAACACATAAGCTAAAAAGAACAAATACAAAACAAAAATATAAATGAACAAGCAAGGGAAGACTGAAAATAAACGGGAAATGCAAGGCTGAAAGTTGAAAATGCAATGCAAAAATGGGTGCAAACGGAATAAAATAAAAAACAAGGGCGAAGTTCGGGTTTAATCCACTGAAAATGGGACTGAAATTAAAACGTAAACAAAATTTTAGGGCTTTAAAGGGGTATTTATCCACGAAAATCAGTTTTAAAATCAGCACGAGGACGAAATCGTAAAGCTTAAAACAAATCCAGGGACTGCGGAGAGTATTTCAAGAGGCGAAATGGTTTGAAAGAGACACACAAAGGATGAAAGGACTAACAAGTGATAAAACCATTTATAAAATTTTCAACCTGAAAGGAGTTAGGGACGAAATCGAATTATTTGGAAAACTTGAAAGGGCCGAGATAGTGATTAAAAAAAGACGAAAGGACCACATGCGCAATTAATTTGGGGCGAAAGGATTTATTCTGTCATTAGACCATATCTTCAAAACGAGTTTGAGTATAAATGATACTTTCCCAACCAAAATTGAACCCTTTAGACATTTAAAAAAAACTCAGATAGACACTCTCCCCTTTTTTTCTTAGACTCTGCCTCTCAAGCCCCCAAACACCGAACCGAACCCAGATATGAGAAAACAACAAAAAACCTTTTTTTTTTTGTTTTTGATAACCAGATTTAAGAGTGTAAACCAACGACCTTCTTTTACATTTTTGCCACTTCACCAGTTCACCCAGTGGGGCCCTGAGGAGGCCGACAGGCTTATCACCGGCGAGCGAGGTCAACAGATATGAGGGGAGACTGATCGACGCGGGGAAAAGGAAACGACATAAAGGTAAAAAGGAAACCCTAGATCTATCTTTTATCTATGCATGCAAAGGAAAACCAAGAAAAAACCTTAAAGCTTTTTCTTCTTTTTTTTGTATTTTATTTTTGTCGATTCTCCCGAATAGGTCTTTACAACTCTTCATCTTCTCTATTTATCTAGCCTTAGAATTACAAATCCTTAAAAAAAACAAAACTTAATTGATGTTGGTTGCTTTTTATTAAAATCTTATCTTCTCTGAGATTTTTGGCTATGTGTTTATGTTTGTCCTTGTTGTCGATTTTGCATGTCGTGGCTGCGCGAGCGGAGAAGGAGACCAGAGAGAGGGTCTCAATTCTGACATGGTACGGCTGTAACATTTCGGGCAGTCACAGGTCATCACATTGCATGCGTGAAAGTCTGAAAGACCACAACGTGTGGCGCACGCGCGGGTGAAAGATTCCAGAAGTCGAGCGTGCGGTGCGTGGGAGAACCTCAACAGTCTCTTACTTGATCTTGAACGTTCGATGGCGCCTGCAATCCAACGGCTACCATGATGCGGCTCTTTATCTCGTAATAGTGCAGCTAGGGTTCCACGCGTTAGGGTGATCTGGACCATCCGATCTAAGATAGATCTAACGGCTGTTAGTTGTCTGCGCAATGAGACATGAGGAGAATTAGGTTTTTATAAGTCTAGGCCTCAAACGGGCCAAATATGTAATAATAGCTAATTATTCTTTTTAGGCTTGTAATATGGACTTTATAATAAACTGTGGGCTTTGTTATATTTATTTAATAGTTTGTTTTGTTTTTTTTATATATTTTTTAATAATAATATAATATAATAAAATGAAAATAACAATAAACCAAATTACTACAAAAGCAAATAGTAATAATATTTTTGGTTTTTTCTTTATAAATTAAAATAACATATAACAACATATATAAAAAGGTAATATAATACTTATAAAAGTATAATGTTTTTGGCTTTTTAATGATAATATTTTGCATTTTCTTCATTAATAAATGATATATATAAAAAGGTAAGAACAATTAAAGTCCATTATTTTAAATACTAAAAAAGTAAAAAAGCGAGTTAACAGTTTGGATAAAATTAGTGATTACAGCTGCCCCTCTTTGCTTATCCTTGTAAAACAAGAATAAAGCAAAGATCGTAAGCACTAATTTTATCCAACTCCCCTGTTAGACGATTTGCTCATCCGAAGCAACAATGAACAAATCCAAATAACTTGTATTCCTAGAGTGGCAAAAGTAAGCTGGGTAGTGTCGGCAAGTCCTCCCGGAGTGGCAATGGACAAACCAAAACTTCAAACGACTTATTCCTCTGAAGCAGCAACGAACAAATCCAAATAATTTGCTTTCTTAGAGTGGTGAAAATAAACTGGGTAGCGATGAACAAGTCCTTCTAGAGTGGCAATGGACAGGCCAGAACTTCAAATGATTCGTTCCTCCGAAGCAGCTATGAACAAATCCAAATAATTTGCTTTCTCGGAGTGGCAAAAACACGTTGGGTAGCGCTAGACAATTCCTTCCAAAGTGGTAATGGGCAGAACAAAACATCAAATGACTCGTTCCTCCGAAGCAGCAGCGAACAAATCCAAATAACTTGCTTTCCCAGAGTGGCGAAAACATACTGCATATCCTTCCAAAGTGGTAACGGACAGACCACATAACTTGCTTTCCCAGAGTGGCAAAAATAAAATGGCATGTCCTTCCAAGGTGGCAGTGGATAGATCAGAAACTTGCTTTCCCAGAGTGGCAAAAACAAACTGGAATATCCTTTCGAAGTAGCAATAGGCAGACCAGAAAACTTACTTTCCCGGAGTGGCGAAAACAAACTAGCATATCCTTCCGAAGTGGCACTGGATAGAACAAAATGGCATATCCATCCGAAGTGGCAATGGACAAACCAGATAGTTTGATTCCCCGGAGTGGCGAAAACATAAAAGGCATATCCTTCCGAAGTGGCAATGGACAGATCAAATAACTTGTTTTCCCGGAGTGGCAAAAATATAATGGCATATTCATTCGAAGTGGCAATGGGCATACCAAATAACTTGTTTTCCCGGAGTAGCAAAAACAAAATGGCATATCCTTCCGAAGTGGCAATGGATAGACCAGATAACTGTTCTTCAAATGAAGGTGTCCATTCCCCATGAGCCTGAAAAGATATGCTTTTTGACTTTCCTATCTGAAAATTCTTGAGCTATGGGTATCTGTTTCATCCGCTCTGAAATCTTTGAAGTTATGGGTCCCTCATATACAAAATCTTTCTCATCGGAGTCCTCTTGAACGAGGCTGCAGACCAAATAACAGGATTTACGCTAACACGACTTTCCATCAAAAACCTTCAATAACTGGATCTACACTGACGTAGCTACCAAAGGAAATCTTTAGTACGCCCCAATTTTGGATCATCCTGGCATAAAAGATCGTTAGAAATCTTAATTACGCAAGTCCAAAAGACTCATGATTCTTTTTTGAGATCTACTTCTCTTCTCGTGAAGCTATAGATCAGATCTTTTATCAATCTTCAAATACTTGTTTAAAACAAACAAAATGCTATAATAGTATGAGTTAGCATGCTCCTAACATAGGGATGTCTAACTATAAAAGATGCATGAATATTATCATTTTTTTAGAGATGCTGATGATAAACCCTTGCTTTCTGGTTAAGCTCCCATAGCTTCTATGGGCCCTTTTGTCTTTGGAAGATTCTTCATCTTTTGCCCTTTCTTGAAAAGGTGATGCTGGTTTGCGTTGGTCGGAACAAAATCTATCATTTTTGAAGTTCAACTCAATAATATTGCCCCCACTCTACTTGGGATTAAATGTTGTCTCTTCAATGATTCTTCATGATGTGGTCTTCAACATTATGGTGACCCATGCCCCCAAGCCTCAAAACTTTTCCCACTTTTATGAAGTTCAATCTTTACTTTCCTAAACCAAACAAGATATTATCTTTATCTCTACTGTATCTCTCTCCCTTGTTTTCTCTTAAAATGATCATTGACTTGTTCAGGTCAGAGTTGAATCTATCATTTGCTGAAGTCTAAATTCATGACATCACCCTCACTCGATTGTTATCTCTTCTGTGAATCTTTATGATGAGCCTTATTCTACCTCGGTATAGGGATGAACACATGCCCCACAAGCTTCTAAGTTTTTCGTACTTCGACGGGATCCCATTTTCTGAACCAAACAAAGTATTTATTCTTTCTTTATTGAATCTTTAACTTTCGTCGCACTCTAAAAGGCAATTGCTATCTCTTCCAAAATCTATTATTTATCATCCTGAGACATCACCCTTACTTAGCCGGGGCTCAACTATTATCTCTTCCAAAACTCTCTACAATGAGCATTCTTCTATCTTGACGTTGGGGTGAACATCGCGCCCCTAAGTCCCTAAATCTTTCTTCCTTTTGATAAGGTCCCAAATCTTCATTATTCTGAGCCATATGACATGTTATGGTAGAAATTTTCCACGAATCTCCAAATTGACTAGCATATAAAATCATGTTATTGTTCTTAATACAATTTCTGACAAATTATTCTTTCATGCTAGGTCGGCCATGTAGACTTAAAACTTTATCCCTGAAGCTATACATGGACACATTCTTCTGCTTCTAGATATTTTCCCTCGGGTTTGACTATCATTTAGTCTTGACCCCTCGTTACAATCTTTACTCTATCTCAATGTCAGGCTATAAATATGCCCCCCAAAATCTCCAAACATTCATTCCTTCAATAAGAATTAATCAAGTTGAGTCCTTGAACTGTGCAGCGCACTGAATCTGGCTTTTATTTTCTTTAGGATCACTGACGGGTTTTGTATTAGGTCGACTATGTACATCCATGACCTAAAACTCTATCTGGAAGCCATGCAGAAGAATAATTTTCTTCTTTTTGGATCTTGGTAATAACTTATCTTGCTTTTGGGTTTAGTTGTTATTTTTTGCCTCTGACCCAACAAGATGATCCTTTTTATCTCCACGGTAGGCTAAAAATATGCCACCTAAGTCTCAAAATTTCATTTCTTCTATAAGATTCAATCTTCATTCTTCTGAATGAATCAAGGCATTGCAATAGACACTCACTTTGAATCGCTGAGCCATGTAGCATACCAAGGCTTGCTATAATTTTTTTTCTGGATTATTGATGGGTTAGGTTGATTATGTACGTCTCTGTCCATGAATTCTAAATTTTATTCTCGAAACAATACAAACAAACCCAAGTCTTCATTTCTTTCTCTCTCTTTCTTTTATATTTTTCTCTCTTTTTTGTTCTATTTTTTATCTACATATTAGTTTGCTTAATTGACATTTCAACAAAGAATGCCTTTTGGATTAATATACAAAATCAAAATCAATAGAAAAATAATAGAATGCTCCAGATATCAAATGTAAGAGCGGCTTAGATTCAATCCCCCGGTGATCAATAATTGTCTTTGAATGTTGTGGCAATATTTAAAGTTGTAAAATTCCTGCCAGATTGTTTGGCTTATCCTCATTATTATGGTATTTGCTTGATCTGTTCGAAAACTACTCCTTCTAGTTCTCATTGTTTTTCTCCAAAATATGTTTAAGCTTTTCAAATTTGTTTAAAACATTGAGTGCAAAAATATCAAACTGAGAATTTTAATACAAGTGTATTCTTCCAATTGTAATTAGTATCGTGTCAGTGCCTTCAAAGAGTCATCACTGACGCTAGGGTATTGAACAGGTGAAGTATAGCTCCTTATTAGATTTGTTCACGCCCCCACAGCTCTATCAGGATGCTCTGAGACTTATTTGATTGTTCATTAATTTTAGAGATTTATCTCTGATGCTGGGTATTGAACATGTGGAATCTAGTTCCTTATTAGATTTGTTCTTCTGCATAGCTCCATTAATTGTTCGTTTCTTAACAGATTTTTTCTTTTTTAAAGAATTCTTAAGTTTAAACAACTCCATCCATATTTCCTGAGAGATTTTCTTATCATTGAACATTATCGAATGAGTGGTAATCTCACATCTTGCGCCTTACTGACCAGAGCAGGCTGACCAAAAATCATACTTTACCGTGATCACAACGTTCAATTGATCTTTTTTTAGAATCAATGCCACATCATGCATGTGATATCCAGGAATCTACGAGGGTAAGAAAGACTATACATATATTTTTACTCAAAAGATGCATCATTTCATTGAAACGAAAAAAACAAACATGACATATGCCCTTATAAAATGTATTTGCTACTTTAGGGCAAAGAGTAGCAAATTTAATTACACACAACAAGAAAAAAAAACATGCATGAAAAATCGAAAGAGATAGCACCTAAAAGCATGGATATGATGCATTAAAAATCCTTTAACATTGCAACAGTGATCAATCACCCCGACTCTTCAATCCTTCCTACAAACTCAGCCTCTTTCTTGAACTTAGGCCTTCCATTCTCAAAAGAAAGTATCCATTTATTGACAAGTTCATAGATTTTGCCCTTCAAAAACACATACTCCTCCGTTGTATGGCTAAAGTTTCCATGATGGTACCCACATGGAACCCTGGTACCAAACACATTAGGGTTGAAATAAGCATATCGCTTCGTGGAAAGTTGCTTCAAGAGTTTATTCTGAACCAGAAGGGGTAACAACTCTGAATTTGATATTGGGAATGACATATTAGTCCTCTTTGTTACACCCTTTTGCATTTTTATCATGAATTTTAGCATTCATCATCCCCCTTTTCCTTGAACAGAATTCCCCATCTTTGAGAACGTCATTATTCTCAAGCACTGTCACTTTTGGGGAATTTTCTAGAACTGCTCCTAAATTTTCAAGCGAGTTCAGAACAATACCTTTCATGGAAAAGTTGTGGTCATGATAATTGTTGACATTTTTAGATTTTGCTGATGTCTGCAATTTCTCTTTATCCACCCTTGTTATTGTGGCGACTTGACCTTCCCTCAAATTAATCTTCAGACCTGGACCCATTGTCACAAACTCTACTAATCAAGATCCAGAAGGTGTTCAACTTTACGATTGAAACTCACACACTTCTCGATGAAATGCCCATGAATTCTGGCATGGTAATTGAAAGTATCTTTCTCATTAAACCATCTCGAATATAGAGGTGGCTAAGCTTTGACGAAGAATAGTGCAACCAATCGAGCGTGTAGCAACTTAGAGAACAAATATTGGTATTTGAACGGGCTTAGAGTAAATTAAAAGTCCTCTATTTTCTTGACTTTCTTTTGAGAATTGAAAGTTGGGTTGGCCACAAATGGAGAGATTCTTGTGGTTTTTCCTCATCTGTCTTTTCATTCATTGGTGAAGACAAATCTTTTAAGAGAGGGTCCTCGGTCTCACCCATTACTAGTTTGGCAGGACATTTAGAGGTGACACTGCCTACCTCACGCTAATTGGTTATATCTTGGTTTTCATCAGATAAGGTTTCTTTCACTATAAATTCATAGTCTCGACTTTCACTTATCTTTTCAATCCCTTCTTTTATGGAAGAGTCTTCGGTCAACCCTACCATGCATAATGGTTTGAATTCTTGACTTAAAGGAGACTTGACTCCTAACACATCTATATTTTCCCTTGTTGCCTCCCTCTTCAAGACTCTTCAAGAGCGCTCATGTCCTGACCTTCATTGTTTGGAGGTGGATTAAATTTCACACTAGGTTCTTCACACTTTAAGACTCTGTCTCTAATCATGTTTTGCACCACCTTCTTGAATACCGGGCAATTATTTATTGTGTGTACCACTACTCCAGCGTGGTACTCACAGTGTGCGTTAGGGCCATACACTACTGGTAAGGCGGTTAAATTGGAGCAACAAGACATGGTTGAACCAAATCAGCCTTGCATAGTCGCGAGTACAACTTTGTGTACAAAATTGGTAAAGGAATGAAGGATTCCTTCTCTATCTCCTCTCCAGGACCTCTAGTCTCCTTTCTATTCGAGCCTTGCGTATTTGGGGACATCGCTTAGGGTGAGGCAACCATCGGCCCCTTAGGGGCTTCGTAGGTGTCTGTGTTATTATCCTCCTGATTCAATTGCTCCTGAGTTGGTTCTTGGTCCTCTCTCGCAGACAAGATTTTTAAGAGAGAATTTTCAATCTTACCTAATCAATTTGATAGGACATCCAGAAGTAGTACAGACTATCTCATACTGGTTAACCGTGGCTTGATCTTCATCAGACAAAATCTTTTTCGCTGTAAAGTCACAATCCCAGCTCTCACTTATTTCTTCGACCTCCTTTTGCACCAAAGAGTCTTCTGCCAAACTCTTTCCTTTGACCATCACACCCATCAATTCATCTATTTGCCCCCTAGTTTCCTCTTGAAGCTTCTTCATGTGTATTATTATCTCTCTTTGATTCCAAACCAGATGTTCTTTCTATTTTCTGAGGTTGTACTGGCTAGAAGTCTTCCCTTTGTTCTTTCTATTTTCTGAGGCAAACGCTCCTCTCATACTGGCTTCCATTTTAGCATAACTTCTTTCCATTTGCTTTCTTTGATGTCGAGAACGTGTGAGGGTGGATTCTTTAACTACTGTCAGAAAATCCCCCATAATTAACCTTATTGTTTAATTATTTAATGCATGTTATATACTTTATGCAATGCATGGAACAAATAAAAATGCATGGATGTGTGCAAGTGAAAGCATTGATTCCGTTAGTGATCACCCTCGAACAACTTTCATTGGAGACTAAAAGGTTCTCATTGCAAAGAAAGATAAACTCCTACAGATATGCCCCGGCTCAAACTCCTAACTCTTCAATAGCTTCAAGCGGTTGACTGAACCTGGGTGCCTCATCCATGTCTGAGGCTACAAAAGAAAGAAGGGTTCGGCTTCGTTGGCTAGATTTCTCACGTGTTGGGCGGCTTCTTAGACTTTCACCATCAGGCTAGTGTCATATTGATCTCAATCTTGAATCGTGTGAATAGCGTCGTGAAGACGCCTTAACTAATAATTGTCTCCTCCGTTGGTGACTTCTTCAAGAAACACAATTCTTCTAAGGTAACCTTGAACTGTGGCCTCTAATGTTCTCAATCTGAGCTTGGAGTGTTTCATTTCTCTTGCAGGGTACCTTGAAACTCAAGAAATCCATTTCGAGTGCGGTATTCACAAATGGACTGATTTAGCTCCTCAATCCTTTCTACTATAAATCGTTACAACTTCAAAGCTTTCTACCCAAAGGTTTGATTGGTCCACTATTTTACAAAGAAAGTTTTTGCAAACAGAAAAATAACCTCTCAAAGGTGAATTTGTTTGCCCAAATACAATTTCTTACAACCCCAAACTTGAAACTAAGGATTACAATGAAATACATAAGTTGGGTTTACAAGGGTTTGACTTTAAAAGCTCAAATGGTTGGATTTAGCTTGAATGTTTGAATGTTGTTCAATGGAGGTTCAATAGTTGTTGCAGCAGCATTGGAGACTTGTATTTATACCCTCTTATTGATTTCTATCTGTTTAGGTAGTTGAAGTCATCAATATAGCCGTTGGGGACCATTTATCCCACAATAAATGATGTTGGGTGACCTACCGTATCGGTACATAGAGCCCGTATCGATACTTGTTACAAGAAAAATATAGCCGTTGTACATTAGCGTATCAATACGCGAGAAGGCATATCAAAACGGTCATATAGTAAAATTGGGGGCGTATCGAAACGGCAAGGCCGTATCGGTACGGTATTTACTTATTGGAATTTGAGTTGAAAAATTGTATCGGTACGCCTAGGGGCATATCGATACGGGTAATTGAAAATTAAAAGTTCGTTGATTCCAATAATTGACAAGGCAACGGTCAAATAATTTAATGCAAAGATCTTGAAGATCTTGAAAAAACGTATCAGAACAGATGAGACTGTATCGATGCGATTAAGAATATCTTAAACCTAGATTTCAGATCATATCGAAACGAACATGACCATATCGAAACATTTGTCTTAAAACACTTGCCCAGATGAAGTCCGTATCGAAACAGGCAAGGCCGTATCGGTACGGTTTGCAAAACCAAATTCTAGTGACGAAAATCCGTATCAAAACACCAAGGGTGTATCGATATGCCTGGGCGTATTTGTGTATTTTGGCTTGAAAACACTTAGAATAAATTTGGGTTTAAGGTTTGGACTTAAGAAGAGATTTTCCTTGTCATTATGTGAGACTTTTGAGTACTTAAAAATTTATTTTCTTTTACAATTTGGTCCTTATACAATTTGTTATATCAAAATCAAATATATGTTTTACAAAAAATAACTTTTAAAACGAAATACAGAACAAGACTCTAGTTGAATTTTTTATTAAATTTTGTTTGTTCATTTATAATCAAATACTCGAATTTGTTATTAGATATGTTGGAAAAAAATAACTGTGAAATGAAATCGTTAGCACTGACTGAATGAAATAAAACAAATTGAAAGAGATCAAACCATTTGTTGTGTCATGGTATGACCACTACCTTAGAAGAAAATTTGCCCCGATTGGTGTAATCGCTGCACTGGATGATGCCTCACGAGGTTAACACAACGCCTTCAAAATTCATACACCTGAATTTTGAAGTTGGACAAAGTGGTATTGCCATTTTCTTCTTAGAAGCATGAAAAATATATGAGAGTGTTTGAGAGATACACTAATAGTGAATCTGAAGCCTTCTATTTATAGGCTAAAAGTTGAGGGTAAAATCATCAAATCACTCAAAACAATAATGACAAACAAATTAATTTGTTTGCAACTGTCATATTAAATATGCATTAAATGAGTGGTTAAATCATGTATTGTCATATTAAATATGCAGTAAATGAGTAATATAACTCATATAATTGCCATCTTAAATTTGTAGTAAGTGAGTGAAAAACCTTCTGAATTTTCTACACCATCATTTCTAACATTTCCCCACAAATTCGTAGATAAAACGAATTTTGAGGAGAAATATCATGAGAAGAGCAATAGCGAAAACAACCGCTTAAGTACTAGTGAACATATCTAGAACTAATATGTAGCGGCAATGAGTGATCCTTCTCTTTGACAAGTGAACGACTCCTGAACTTGTAAAGATAGAGGTAAACTCTTGACATACAACTAACCTCATTCATTATAAACCAACCGAATTAGGGCTATGAAATCATTAAGAGATTTTCTATAAGCTCAACCTTACAATAAAATAGGTGAATCTTCATGTTCATTTAAAAGAATTCATTAGGAATACAAACTCAACCTCTTTTATTGACGAATTCAATATGTCCTTCTCAAATAGGACCACCCAAACTGTTGGGATTGAATTCATTAAGAGTATAAAACTCATCATTATTAGCAGTGAGTTCATCTATTCCTTCTTAATAGGACCACCCAAACACTAGTTTATGAACTCATTAAGAGTATATATTCATCCATATCGGTAAATTCGTCAAGTCTTTCCCACTAAGATCACCAAGACATGGGCTATGAATTTATTAAGAGCAAAAGATCAACCTTTATGTGTACAATGTTCGCCATAGGGATAGATCAATATGTGCACTATAAGTCTCTTCAAGGTTTAGTCCACATTGAACTACGAACGCTAAGTTGGGTATCTACCATATTTCCATGATTTCGTTATGACCACATTGAACTTAGAATACTAAGTTGGCCATTCACCATGAATTCCTCAATCAATGGGCTTGAGATTCATCCCCTTCGACGAGTCCAAAACCAATATCTTACTTAACCTCTTGGTTAGTGGATAAGCTAGGTTCTCATAAGTATCTCGAAATCTAAAATTAGTGATCAATAATTATAAATTCACACCTTCTTATTATACTTTATTTTCAGACACTCCCACATTTTTAAAGTCAAAGTTATTGACTTAAAAAGACCACAAAAGATTTTCATCTGCTATGACCAAATGAATTTATCTTAATAAGATTTATCAAATGTTACTCTTAACTTCTGTATCAAGTTAAAGAGTATCATTTAGTCATAGTATGTTATAAATTAGAATAATGAGTATATTAATGAATAATGCACTAGGTAGATATCTAAAAAATAGAGGTGGTGCACTAGGCACACTTAAATACCAAGTCTTTCATAGAAACAATCCTAAACATGCACATTTTGTACTATCACAATACTTTCCAATAAGCCATTTAGGAATTTTTCATAGACCGTGGGAATTTAATCAATACTTTGATAAGGATATTTGATTGGAGAACTTTTAATCCAGCGGTATTTGCTCATACTCACTCGTAGAGCTTACCTTATCATTATTGGTTACCTATTTGGCATCATTGTATCCCTCTAGGACTGTATAATAACCAACGAATTTCAGTTTCCATAATATAATTTATGAAAACAAATTCTTAATCCAATCAACTTCTTAGCATCCCACTTTATTCATATTTTCCAACAAATCTGGATAGGGTACATCAAAGTTCCAATATGAGGACAACCCTCTTAATTCATTTTTTTTCATTCGCAACACCGGGATTCAAAAACCATCATAAAAGAAACTCATCATGGATTCTCAAAGCCATAAAACAATTGTTTCACTTTAATCAAACGTTGTAATTTTCAACTGATTATTCAACCATTCTCTTATCAATTGTTAAAACCTCGATATTTGAATAAATAGGACATTTCTTCGTGGATTTTTTTCTTTTTCCTCCATCAAATTTTTGCTAGACGTTGAAAAATTTTAACCGTCATAAAGAGTTATAAATTCTATTAATCTCATTAAAAGAGGTTATTAGCACCCACAAAGGCAATTTAATTTGATATGAAATCTGAAATTTATTCGATAAGGCAACCAAAAATTTATTCGATAAGACAACCCAAAACTTAATCGTCTCAACCATATCAAAACACAATTCTAGCAACCACGTCACATTCGCACTAGCGATTTATGGTGTGCATATCATTGGGAAGAGCTTTCTCAAAAGCTAAATTTGCTTTAAATTTCAACCACGTTTCAATAGCAATATACATTTTCTTCTAAATTGTTAGAAATATTAACTGCAAAATAAATCTGTTAGCACTGATTGGATGAAATAAAAACAAATTGAAAGAGATCGAACTATTTTCTGTGTCATGGTATGAGCATGGCCACTGCCTTAGTAGCAAATTTGCCTCGATTGGTGTAATCGATGCACTAAACGTTGCCCCTTAAGGTTAACACAACACCTTCAAAATTCTTACACCCGAATTTTGAAGTTGGACAAAGTGGTATTGCCCATCTCTTCTTATAATCATGAAAAACATATGAGAGTGTTTGAGAGATACACTAAAAGTGAATCTGAAGCCATATGTTTATAGGCTAAAAGCTGGGGGTAAAATTGTCAAACCACTCACAACAATAATGACAAACAAATTAATTTGTTTGTAACTATCATATTAAATGTGATTTAAATCACTTAGTTGTCATACTAAATATACATTAAATGAGTGATTAAATCATGTAATTGTCATATTAAATATGCAGTAAATGAGTAATTTAACTCATATAATTGTCATCTTAAATTTGCAGTAAGTGAGTTAAAACCTTCCGAATTTTATTTTTTATGGAGCAATCTCGGAGGGCAGTCGAGTTGATTCTCAAAAATTTAACCATGCTGAAAAACCCTAGAGCATGATAAGAATCTTTGACCCTGGCGCCGACGTTCCCTGCAATCCTAGAAAACACCAGCAGCTCGATGATTACCCGCCTGACATATGAGGATCCGCCTCTAAGCCTACTACTGCCTCTGATTCTGATCCCAATGTAAGTCCACTGCCATTGCTGCTCTCTCGTACAAAGATTCATTTCATGTATGGTTCAAACTCCCTACCATCTGAATCTAATGAAATTATTGATGAAGACATAGAAATTAAGGAAGGGGAGGTAATCCGGGGAGAGATCGATTGAGTATCTCCATTGATTTTACTAATCGCATCCTCTCACTCAATGAGAAAAGCTTCGAGCAAACTGTGGTTGTCAAACTGTTAGGGCGTCGTATTGGCTGCACCACCTTACATAACAAGATTTATGAGATCTGGAAACTGTCAGAGCCGATCAAACTAATGACATAGAGAACGATTACTTCCTTGTCACATTTCGAACAAGGGCAGATTATCTACGCATCCTTTCCGATGGTCTATGGACAGTTTTTGGGCATTACCTAACAGTGCAGCTGTGGACCTCTAAATTCTCTACTGCTACCTCATGCCCCCACAAGGTTATGGCCTGGGTCCGTTTGCCTGGCATTATTATGGAAATAGGAGAGTGCATTGGTCCTATAGTTCGCATCGACTACCAAACAGAAATTGGTAGAAGAGGCAGGTTCGCTAGAATGGCCGTGAATGTTGATCTCAGTAAACCGCTTGTGTCTAAGATAATTATCAATGGGAATGTTCAGTTAATAGAGTATGAATAGCTTCTGAAAATATGCTTCCATTATGGTAAATATAGGCATCTTTAGGAGGGCTACCCTGACGTAGAATCAAAAACTCATACTGATGCGCTGATTACACCGCAAGAAATGACCAAGCATCAAGTTGAGGACACCTCGTTTGGCCCACAGATGGTTTTCGAACGACAGCCACACAAACTAACTAAGAAATCAGATGAACCAAACGAACGTCCGAGTAGGGTGGTATTTTATGAGTCGTACTTTAATCCGATATTTGATGCAAGATCTGAGGACACTTCTGTTCAATCTTCAAAGGCAGGCCAATCCTCAAGCAATGCGGCGCATCAACCCTTACATCCCCGTCCGTCTACAATTTCTACCAGATCTAAGTTGAAGAACCATAAAAAATTAGCAATGACACCAAAGCTGTTCACATCCGTAAGCCCCCGATTATTACTTTGTCTGACTTTTCAGTTTTATCTCGCTTCCAGAATAAGCCAAGTAGTTTTCTCCTTGCTCCTATTCTTGATAATTCGAAACACTCAGCAGTGGTAATGGATGAGAATATTAACCCTAATATCCCTTTATACCCTAAAGACTCTTCTCCTATTAGGTCTATAGTTCACAACATCCCTATGGGTGACCCTCCTACAGCCCCGCAAGTTATTGAATTGATGAGCCTTGATATACGTGATGGATTAAAATCCAATAATAGTGGGCACATATGTATAATGTATGTTGCTATTATAAAGTTTAACACATAATGAAGTAACCAATTATGTTACACGTATTATAGGTACTAAATTGTCATGGAATTAAAAGTGTAGATATCATAAGTTAGGCTTATAACTGAGGGGTAGATTTGTAAATATTAATAAACTGTTTTAATTCAGTTTATATAAAGGGTAGTGGTCCCCAAGATATAGGTTAACTTGCATATATCTTTTCCCCGTCTGAGAGTTATGTGGTAAGAGGTAATCTATCATCTTGGAAGATCAAACCCTCTCTGAAAAATCTCCATCGATGGATTCAGGTACGCTTTTGCAAATCTAGTTTTTGTTCTTAATGATTTGACATAGATATAGATCTTGGGTTTATATTCGTATGAATATATTTTGGTTCTAACAATACGGTCTAACCTATCAGATGGCTTAAGCCACGACTTGGGTAGAGGCCAAGCAGTGGCAATGTTAGAATGATGTATGTTTCTCTTGTTTTGGTTCGTATTGTATATCATGCTTTTGGTTAAAGAATTCTTTTGGTTCGTATTGTATATCATGCTTTTGGTTAAAGAATTCTTTTACAGTAACTTTTTAGATATGAATTTGCCCAAAAATCTTTGGTTTACTGTTATGAAATATATATATATATATATTATTTACAATATATATTTAATTTGGTTGGATCAAATTTTCAGTTTTGATCATCAGGTATAAAGATAAATCTTTAGAAACAGATAAATTCATGTTTTGGCTATGTCTAATATTTTAGTGAGTTAATCGAAACACAATGTCACCAAAGTGACAACTTCTGCGTAGATTAACTTATTTAAAATATCAAGATGTTTGTGTTTTTGTAATTCATGCGTTTATTAATTGGCCCAAAGGAAAATTAATATTTGGCCAAATTACAAATAACACCTTAGGTAATAAATGTGTGACAATTATAAGGTAATTTATGTGTGCAACACGTTAGTCCAAAGATTAACATGTTGTTCGACATAGTTTATTGTCAATGTTTGATTGCTACAACAAGAATACCGCTTATAGTTAATATTACTGTCCAAAGACTTGTTATTAAAGTTGTGTTTGGTATCTTGAGGGGAATTAGTCATTATTTTGAATTTATTTGTTTACTTATGAATTATTGGTGTGAGCATGTTTATTTATTTATTTATTATTCTTTTGTTCTATATTCAACTAGTTCTTCTATTGCCATAATATCTGCTAATGTCAATTTTATACCCATGCTTAATGGGACGAATTTCAAGGAATGGAAAAGGCATTTACTGATAGTGCTTGGCTGTATGGACATAGACCTTGCATTAAGGGAAGAACAACCTGCACCTCTCACTGTGGCAAGCACCCCTGATGCAAAAAGGGATTTTGAAAGGTGGGAACGTTCTAATCGCATGAGTCTGATGATCATGAAACACAACATTTCAGAAACCTTTAGGGGTGCAGAATCTGAAGAGATTATTCAGGCTAAGGATTACCTTGACAATATTGAGCAACGTTTTGTTAAAAACGATAAGGTTGAGATGACCTCACTTTTGAATTCTTTGATGTCTATGAAGCACAAGGGTAAAGGAAATATAAGGGAGTACATTATGAAAATGTCTCATATTGCTTCAAAACTTAAGTCACTTAAAATCGAGTTTTTTGATGATTTACTCGTCCTTATGGTTTTGGTATCGCTTTCTGCACAGTTTAACAATTTAAAATTAGTTATAACTGTCAAAGGGAGAAGTTGACTCTCAATGAGCTCATTTCTAATTGTGTTCAAGAGGATAAAAGGCTGAAGCATGAGAAAACTGAAAGTGCTCATTTGTCCAGTGCCTCTAAAGATAAGGGCAAGAAAATGATATATCAAAATGAAGTGCTAAGGGTCCAGCTCAAAAGAAACAAGAGAAAGTTCCAAATAATTGTTTCTTTTGTGACAAGCATAGACACATGAAGAAAGATTGTACCAAATATCACGCATAGAGTGTAAAGAAAGGTATAAAACTTAATTTGGTCTGTTCTGAGGTTAATTTACTTCAGTACCTAGAAAAACTTGTTGGTTAGATTCTGGTGCTACTACTCACATAAGTGTTTCTATGCAGGGTTGTCGGGCTACCGAAAGCCAAGTGATGGTGAAAGAAACATCTTTGTGGGCAATGGGAAATCGGTGGAAGTGGAAGCGATTGGGCATTTTAGGTTGTTATTAGGAACTGGTTTTTATTTGGATTTGAAATACACTTTTGTTATTCCGTCTTTTAAGCGGAATTTAGTTTTTGTTTCTTTGTTGGACAAATTTGGTTACTATTGTTCTTTTGGAAACAATCAATTTACTTTTTCTTTAAATTCATGTATTGTTGGAACTCGTTATTTAAATGCTTATGAAAACCTTTATTTGTTAGATACAATTGCATCCTATAATGAAACCTTGCATGTGGAATCATGTGGTACTACGCGAAAATTAAATAAAGAAAATTCAGCATCATTATGGCATAAACGCTTAGGTCATATATCAAAATGTAAGATTGAGCGTCTTGTGTCAAATGATATTTTAGAGTCCATTGACTCCACATACTTTAATGTTTGTGTTGATTTCATCAAGGGAAAACAGACCAAAACTAAGAGATTAGGTGTCAATCGTTCTACAGACGTCTTAGAATTAATTCATACTGATATTTGTGGAACATTCCCTACGACATCTTAGAATGGTCAACAATAGTTCATAATATTCATAGACGATTACTCACGTTATGGGTACCTATATCTCATTCATGAAAAATCTCAATCTTTGGACCTGTTCAAATCCTATAAGGCTGAAGTTGAGAATCAACTAAAAAAATTAAGAAAGTTTGATATGATCATGGTGGTGAGTAATACGGTAGATATGATGGATCAGGTGAACAACGTTCAGGACCATTTGCAAAGTTCCTAGAGGAATGTGGTGTTGTCCTAAAGTACACCATGCTAGGATAACCTAGTATGAATGGTGTTGCTGAGAAACGTAATAGGAATCTTAAGGATATAGTAAGAAGTATGATTGCTCATTCTACCTTACCTGAGTCACTCTGGGATAAGCATTAAAGACAACAACGTACATTCTAAATAGAGTACCCACTAAAGCAGCTAAAAAGACAACTAATAAGCTTTGGGTGGGTAAAAAGCACACTCTAAAGCATTTTCACATTTGGGGATGTCCACCTGAGGCAAGGCATTATAGGCCACATGAAAAGAAATTGGACTAAAAATAGTAAGCATCTACTTTATTGGTTATTCTGAGCGATCTAGGGGCTATAAATTTTATGATCCCATAATTAAGAATATTTTTGAGATGGGAACTGCAACATTTTTTGAAGATGTTGAGTTTGGAGGGAAAAATAAGGTTAGAGACATTGTTTTTGAGGATGAATTGAGTTTTAACTCAGTCCCTACTACCACTTTTGATGATGTTCAAGTTTCTATACCTATCATCAATCAAGAAGTGATTACAGAACCTCAACAAGACAATGTCAAACAGCTTCCTCCTATTCAGGATGTGATAATTATTCCAGAAAGATAAACTCAACAACCTCAAGAACAAGTGCCATTAAGGAGATCCACGAGAGAAAGAAGAAATGCTGCTCTGGATGATTATATTGTGTTTCTCCAAGAAAATGAGGATGACAATAGAATGATGAAAGATGATCCTGTCAACTTTCATCAGGCCATGCAAAGTATTAACTCACAAAAGTGGATTGATGCCATGCAAGAAGAGTATAAATCCATGCAAGACAATAAAGTTTGGGAACTTGTCCCATTACATGAAGGTGCAAAACCAATTGGTTGTAAATGGATTTTTAAAACCAAGAGGGATGTAAATGGTAATGTGGAGAGGTATAAGGCACGTCTTGTAGCTAAAGGATATACTCAAAAAGAAGACATTGACTTTTCAGAGACTTTATCTTCAGTTTCATTGAAAGAATCTTTTAGGACAATCATGGCACTTGTAGCTTATTTTGATCTTGAGTTACATTAGATGGATGTTAAGACTGCGTTTCTCAATGGAGACATTGAAGAAACAATTTATATGGTGCAACCAGAAAACTTTGAGTCATGAAACCCAAAGAATATAGTTTGCAAATTAACAAAATCCATCTATAAACTCAAGCAAGCTTATTGTCAATGGTATCACAAATTTCATCAAGTAATTGTCTCGTTCGATTTTGAGATGAATATTGTTGATGATTGTGTGTATCACACGTTTAGCGGGAGTAAGTATATATTTTTGGTTTTATTTGTCGATGACATTTTGCTTGCCACGAATGATATAGGCTTATTGCACGAAACTAAGAGATTTCTACCTAAGCATTTTGAAATGAAAGATCTTGGGGACGCTTCTATTATTTTAGGAATTCAGGTACATCAAGATCGATCTCTGGGTATTCTTGGATTGTCACAAAAGAATTATATCGATAAACTACTTAAAAGGTTTGGCATGCAAAATAGTAAACCAATAGACACCCCTGTCACTAAAGGAGATAACTTTTGTCTTGCCCAATGCCCTAAAAGTAATATTGAAATTGAGGAAATGCATAAGATTCCTTATACATCAGCTATTGGGAGTCTAATGTATGCTCAAGTATGTACGCGTTTAGATATTGCGTACATTGTTGGGATGTTAGGCAGATATTCAAGCAACCCTCGTATGGACCATTGGAAAGCAACCAAGAAGGTTATGAGGTAACTTCAGAGAACAAAAGATTATATGCTCACATACAGGAAATCAAATCATGTAGAGGTCATAGGGTATACGGATTCTGATTTTGTTGGGTGCCAAGATAGCAGAAATTTACATCAGCTATATTTATCTGTTAGCTGGTGGAGCTATATCTTGGAAAAGTGCCAAACAGACACTTGTAGCTTCTTCCACTATGGCAACAGAATTTGTAGCTTGCTACGAGGAATTAAATCATGGAATATGGCTATGAAACTTTGTCACCGGGCTACGTATTTTGGGGAATATAGAAAGACCACTTAAATTATTTTGTGACAAAAAATCAGCGGTGTTGTATTCCAACAACAATAGGAGCTCGTCTAAGTCAAAGCACATTGACATAAAGTTTCTAGTTGTGAAAGAAAGAGTGCAAAGTGGAAAAATATCCATAGAACGTATTGGGACAAACTCTATGATAGCGGATCCGCTCACAAAAGGTTTACCACCCAATGTCTTTCAAGAGCACACTGCTCATATGGGTGTTATGTCATTTGAGGATATTATCGTTTGAGTGGGAGTTTGTTATTTGTTTGTTTTATGTTTATGTTTATTTTCAGACATTTATGTATTTGATTATTTTCTGATCTAAAATGAAGTATTCAGTTTATTCACTCTTTTCTTATTTGGATAAAGACCTCGATTATGTTTAAAGAGGATCGGTTGGAAATAGGCATGTTCGGTTTACATTTACATGTAATTTTCATGCTACGCATCCATGATTAATCTATGTCATTTGATTATGTTTGTATACGTGACCATTGATGGGTCCAGTCATGATTGATATGGTGAATACCTCTTCGATCCTATATGGATATAATTGATAGACGAGATTGTTATAGAATACCTATTACATGATAGCAAATTTTTAAGCTCATAAGGTTGTACATTTGTCAGGAAACATATGCTGCCCAAGTGGGAGATTGTTCGATTAAAATTCAATAATAATGGGCACATATGTATAATGTATGTTGCTATTATAAATTTTAACACGTAATTAAGTGACCAATTATGTTACATGTGTTATAGGTACTAAAGTATCATGGAATTAAAAGTGTAGATGCCATAAGTTAGATTTATAACTTAATGAGGGGCAGAGTTGTAAATATTAATAAATTGTTTTAATTCAGTTTATATAAAGGGGTAGTAGTCCCCAAGATATAGGTTAACTTGCATATCTCTTTTCCCCGTCTGATAGCTGTGTGGCAAGAGGTATCATCTTGGAAGATCAAACCCTCTCTGAAAAATCTCCATCGATGGATTCAGGTATGCTTCCTCAAATCTAGTTTTTGTTCTTAATGATTTTACATAGATATAGATCTTAGGTTTATATTCTTATGATTATATTTTGGTTCTAACAAGTGGCATCAGAGTCAGGTTATGTCGAATCATTGATATCGTAATTTTCTTTTCCATCGTTATTTTCCGATTTGAAATCCATAGTTTGTGTATTTATGGTGATCTAGGTTTTGCCTTTTTATATATTCCTCGATTGTGTAATTAAACCTGCAATTGGACAAATTAGGTTTTTCGTTGGTTGATGTTAATCGGCAATTAGAATTTTTTGCATGCTTTTGTTTTCTTTGCGGCAACATTTGCGATAACCCTAATTTTACATATTTAATTTCGATGGATTCAAGGTTTTAATTCTCATGGATATATGTATTGTATATCATGCGTTTGGTTAAAGAATTCCTTTTACAGTAAATTTTTTTAAATATGAATTTGCCCAAAAATCTTTGGTTTACTGTTATGAAATATATATATATATATTATTTAAAATATATATTTAATTCAGTTGGATCAAAATTTTAGTTTTCATCATCATGTATAAAGATAGATCTTTAGAAACAGATAAATTCATGTTTTGGCTATGTTAATATTTTAGTGAGTTAATTGAAACACAATGTTACCAAAGTGATCGTTTCTGCGTAGATTAACTTATTTAAAATATCAAGATGTTTGTGTTTTTGTAATTCATGCGTTTATTAATTGGCCCAAAGGAAAATTAATATTTGGTCGAATTTCAAATAACACATGTGGTAATAAATGTGTGACAATTATAAGGTAATTTATGTGTGCAATACGTTAGAACAAAGATTAACCTGTTGTTCGACATAGTTTATTGTCAATGTTTGATTACTACAACAAAAGTACCGCTTACAGTTAATATTACTGTCCAAAGACTTGACATTAATGTTGTGTTTGGTATCTTGGGGGGGAATTAGTCATTATTTTGAATTTATTTGTTTACTTATGAATTATTGGTGTGAGCATTTACTGATAGTGCTTGGTTGTATAGACATAGACCTTGCATTAAGGGAAGAACAACCTGCACCTCTCACTGCGGCAAGCACCCCTGATGCAAAAAAGGATTTTGAAAGGTGGGAATATTCTAATCGCATGAGTCTGATGATCATGAAACACAACATTTCGGAAACCTTTAAGGGCACTGAATTTGAAGAGAATATTCGGGCTAAGGATTTCCTTGACAATATTGAGCAATGTTTTGTTAAAAACGATAAGCTTGAGATGACATCACTTCTGAATTCTTTGATGTCTATGAAGTACAAGGCTAAAGGAAATATAAGGGAGTACATTATGGAAATGTCTCATATTTCTTCAAAACTTAAGGCACATAAAATTGAGTTTTCTGATGATTTACTCTTCCTTATGATTTTGGTATCGCTTCCTGCACAGTTTAACCAATTTAAAATTAGTTATAACTGTCAAAAGGAGAAGTGGACTCTAAATGAGCTCATTTCTCATTGTGTTCAAGAGGAAGAAAGGCTGAAGCGTGAGAAAACTGAAAGTGCTCATTTTTCATGTGCATTTAAAGATAAGGGCAAGAAAAGGATATATCAGAATGAAGCTACTAAGGGTCCAACTCAAAAGAAACAAGAGAAAGTTCTAAATAATTTTTTCTTTTGTGACAAGCCTGGACAAATGAAGAAAGATTGTATCAAATATCATGCAGGGGATGCAAAGAAAGGTATAAATCTTACTTTGGTCTGTTCTGAGGTTAATTTAGCTTCAGTGCCTAGAAACACTTGGTGGTTAGATTCTGGTGCTACTACTCATATAAGTGTTTCTATGCAGGGTTGCCTAAGCTACCGAAAGCCAAGTGATGGTGAAAGAAACATCTCTATGAGCGATGGGAAATCGGTGGAAATGGAAGCAATTAGGTATTTTAGGTTGTTATTAGAAACTGGTTTTTATTTGGATTTGAAAGACATTTTTTTTGTTCCGTCTTTTAGGCGGAATTTAGTTTCTATTTCTTTGTTGGACAAATTTGGTTATTATTGTTCATTTGAAAACAATCAATTTACTTTGTCTTTGAATTCAAGTAATGTTGGAACTGGTTTTTTAAATGCTTATGACAACCTTTATTTGTTAGATACAATTGCATCCAATAATGAAACCTTGCATGTGGAATCACATGGTACTAAGAGAAAATTAAATAAAGAAAATCCAGCATTATTATGGCATAAACGCTTAGGTCATATATCAAAATGTAGGATTGAGCGTCTTGTGTCTAATAATATTTTAGAGTCCCTTGACTTCACATACTTTAATGTTTGTGTTGATTGCATCAAGAGAAAGCATATCAAAACTAAGAGATTAGGTTCCAATCATTCTACAAACGTCTTAGAATTAATTCATACTGATATTTTTGGGCCATTCCCTATGGCATCTTGGAATGGTCAACAATATTTCATAACATTCATAGACGATTACTCACGTTATAGGTACCTATATCTCATTCATGAAAAATCTCAATCTTTATACGTGTTCAATTCCTATAAAGCTGAAGTTAAGAATCAACTCAACAAAAGAACTAAGAAAGTTCAATCTGATTGTGGTGGTGAGTACTATGGTAGATATGATGGATCAGGTGAACAACATTCAAGACCATTTGCAAAGTTCCTAGAGGAATGTGGTATTGTCCCACAGTACACCATGCTAGGATCACCTAGTATGAATGGTGTTGCTAAGAGACGTAATAGGACTCTTAAGGATATGGTAAGAAGTATGATTACATATTCTACCTTACCTGAGTCACTCTGGAAAAACATTAAAGACAACAACATACATTCTGAATAGAGTACCCACTAAAGCAGCTGAAAAGACACCTTATGAGCTTTGGTTGGGTAAAAAGCTCACTCTAAAGTATTTTCACATTTGGGGATGTCCAACTGAGGCGAGGCCTTATAGGACACGTGAAAAGAAATTGGAATAAAAAATAGTATGCAGCTACTTTATTGGTTATTCTGAGCGATCTAGGGGCTATAAATTTTATGATCCCACAATTAAGAATATTTTTGAGATGGGAATTGCAACATTTTTTTAAGATGTTGAGTTTGGAGGGAGAAATAAGGTTAGGACATTGTTTTTTAGGAGGAATTGAGTTTTAACTCAGTCCCTACTATCACTTTTGATGATGTTCAAGTTTTGATACCTATCATCAATCAAGAAGTGAATATGGAACCTCAACAAGACAACGTCGAATAGCTTCCTCCTATTCAGGATGAGATAATTGTTCCAAAAGGACAAACTCAACAACCTAAAGAACAAGTGCCATTAATGAGATCCACGAGATAAAGGAGAATCGCTATTCCGAATGATTATATTGTGTTTCTCCAAGAAAATGAGGATGACAATAGAATGATGAAAGTTGATCCTGTCAACTTTTATCAGGCCGTGCAAAGTATTAACTCTCAGAAGTAGATTGATGCCATGCAAGAAGAGTATAAATCCATGCAATATTGATGCCATGCAAGAAGAGTATAAATCCATGCAATACAATAAAGTTTGAGAACTTGTCCCATTACCTGAAGGTGCAAAACCAATTGGTTGTAAATGGATTTTTAAAACCAAGAGGGATTCAAATAGTAATGTGAAGAGGTATAAGGCACGTCTTTTAGCTAAATGATATACTCAAAAAGAAGGCATTGAATTTTCAGTGACTTTCTCTCCAGTTTAATTGAAAGAATCTTTTAGGACAATCAAGGCACTTGTAGCTCATTTTGATCTTAAGTTACATTAGATGGATGTTAAGACTGCGTTTCTCAATAAAGACATTGAAGAAACAATTTATATGGTGCAACCAGAAAACTTTGAGTCGGGAGACCCAAAGAATATAGTTTGCAAATTAACAAAATTCATCTATGGACTCAAGCAAGCTTCTCGTCAATGGTATCACAAATTTCATCAAGTAATTGTCTCGCTCGGTTTTGAGGTGAATATTGTTGATGATTGTGTGTATCAAAAGTTTAGTAGGAGTAGGTATATATTTTTGGTTTTATATGTCGATGACATTTTGCTTGCCACGAATCATATAGGCTTATTGCATGAAACCAAGAGATTTCTATCTAAGCATTTTTAAATGAAAGATTTTAGGGACACTTCTTTTGTTTTAGGAATTCAGATACATCGAGATCGATCTCGGGGTATTCTTGGATTGTCACAAAAGAACTATATCGATAAAGTACTTAAAAGGTTTGGCATGCTAAATAGTAAACCAATAGACACCCCTATCACTAAAGGAGACAACTTTTGTCTTGCTCAATGCCCTAAAAGTAATCTTGAAATTTAGGAAATGCGAAAGATTCCTTATACATCAGCTATTGGGAGTCTAATGTATGCTCAGGTATGTACGCGTCTGGATATTGCGTACATTGTTGGGATGTTAGGCAGATATTCAAGCAACCCTAGTATGGACCATTGGAAAGCAACCAAGAGGGTTATGAGGTATCTTCAGAGAACAAAATATTATATGCTCACATATAGGAAATCAGATCATTTGAAGGTCATAGGGTATACGGATTCTGATTTTGTTGGGTGCCAAGATAGCAGAAAATCTACATCAGGCTATATTTATCTGTTAGCTGGTAGAGCTATATCCTGGAAAAGTGCCAAACAGACACTTGTAGCTTCTTCCACTATGGCAGCAGAATTTGTAGCCTGCTACGAGGCATCAAATCATGGAATATGGCTACGAAACTTTGTCACTAGGCTGCGTATTTTGGAGAATATAGAAAGACCACTTAAATTATTTTGTGACAATAAACCAGCGGTGTTGTATTCCAACAACAATAGGAGCTTGTCTAATTCAAAGCGCATTGACATAAAGTTCCTAGTTGTGAAAGAAAGAGTGCAAAGTGGACAAATATCCATAGAACACATTGGGACAAACTCTATGATAACGGATTCGCTCCCAAAAGGTTTACCACCCAAGGTCTTTCATGAGCACACTGCTCATATGGGTGTTACATCATTTGATGATATTATTGTTTAAATGGGAGTTTGTTATTTGTTTGCTTTATGTTTATGTTTATGTTTATTTTCATACATTTATGTATTTGGTTATTTTTTTATCAGAAATGAAGTATTCAGTTTATTCACTCTTTTCTTATTTGGATAAGGGCCTCGCTTATGTTTAAAGATGACCAATTAGAAATAGACATGTTCGGTCCACATTTACATGTAATTTCCTTGTTACGCATCTATGATTAATCTATGTCATTTGATTATGTTTGTATACGTGACCATTGATGTGTCCAGTAATGACTGATATGGCGAAGACCGCTTTGATCTATATGGATATAATTGATGGACGAGATTGTTATAGAATACCTATTACATGATAGCAAATTTTTGAGCTCATAAGGTTGTACATTTGTCAGGAAACATAGGTGAGTGGGAGATTGTTGGTTTAAAATTCAATAATAGTATGTATAATGTATGTTGATATTATAAAGTTTAACACGTAATTAAGTGACCAATTATGTTACACGTGTTATAGGTACTAAATTGTTATGGAATTAAAAGTGTAGATACCATAAGTTAGATTTATAATTCAATGAGGGGTAGAGTTGTAAATATTAATAAACTATTTTAATTCAGTTTATATAAAGAGGTAGTGGTCCCCAAGATATAGATTAACTTGCATATCTCTTTTCCCCGTCTGAGAGTTGTGCGGCAAGAGGTAATCTATCATCTTGGACGATCAAACCCTCTCTAAAAAATCTCCATCGATGGATTCAGGTACGCTTCCGCAAATCTAGTTTTTGTTGTTAATTATTTGACATAGATATAGATCTTGGTTTTATATTCGTATTAATATATTTTGGTTCTAACAATACGGTCCAACCTATCAGATGGCTTAAGCCACGACTTGGGTAGAGGCCAAACAGTGGCAATGTTAGAATGATGTATGTTTCTCCTTTTTTTCTATATTATTTTTATAAATCTTAAAATTATCTCATGGAATGTTTAGGGCTGTGGCCATTGGCGATTTCTTCCCACGGCCAAGCAGTTCTTGTAGGATTATAAGGCTGATATTGTCGTCTTTGTCGAACCTCAAGTCAGTGGAGGCAAGGCGAAATCTGTAATTACATCTCTTGGCTTTCTAAACTCACACCAGGTTGAGGCTGCGGGTTTTGCTGGTGGGATTGGGATAGCTTGGTATGGGTCTGTCACTGTGGATATCATCTTGAATCACTTTTAGTTTTATTCACTGCCGTGCTACAAATAAATATGATGTGAGTGTTGTTTATGCCACTACAGTATATGCTAGCCCTTCTTCTATAGGTTGCAAGCTATTATGGCCTCATCTACGCCGTTTAGCAGCCTCAATTCGGTCTATTTGGGTCATATTTGGCGATTTTAATTCCACTACTAGTATCTCAGATAGGAAAGGTTGTGCACAAATAACCACACCGAGTAAAGCTTTCTAAAACCTTTTGCTTGATTATGGATTGAAGGACATGGGTTACACCGGACCAAATTTCCCCTGGTCTCGCGGTCTAGCACATACAAGGCTCGACTGTTTCATCTGCAACAACTATTAGGATAAATCATACCCTAAATCGGTTGTTCAATATCTTTTTCACCTTCGTTCAGATCATCGCCCTATTCTTCTACAAGTGGGCCATTCTCTGTCTCGAATTCACCATAGTCAGTTCAAATATTTCAGTGGTTGGTTATCTCATGAAGACTTCAATCGTATGGTATCTGATAATTGGCGTCCCTCGCCCACCATGGCTGATACTCTTTTCTACTTCACCAGGGCTACTGACTCTTGGAACAAACTGGTTTACGATTATATAGGGACAAAGAAAAGACTCCTCATGGCCCGACTTTGAGGTATTCAAAAAGCCCTTAGCTCTCGGACATCCAGTTTTTTATGTAAGCTTGAATCAGAGCTAATAGAGCTTGAAAAACTCTTCGACCAAGAAAAACTAATGTGGACACAAAATTCACGTTCAGATTGGGTACTACATGGAGACAGAAACACTCACTATTTCCATAGGCGAGCCATCTGCCGTAAATAACGTAACAAGATTTCCACTCTGAAACTTTCCACTGGAGATTGATGTGATAATGACCATTTGCTCCAAATTGAGGCCATGAACTATTTCAAGAACCTCTTTGCACGTGACCCTGAAACTGTTCAATCGTTTCTAATTTTGGGTTCTTTTTCGACTATTAGTGCAGATGTGATGCAACCCCTTGGCAGTATTCAATCCGACCAAGAGATTCATGATGCCTCTATGGATATGGCTCCCTTAAAGTCCACAGGTTGGGACAGCCTCTATGCAGAATTTTTCCAGAAATAGTAGAGTATAGTGGGTGCATCTATTTATCAAATGATACAAGGGATTTTTGTCGGTGACACCATAGAGAGGCCATTGAATAGAATCATTCTTGTCCTCATTCCTAAGAGTACAGTGCCTGAAACCTTTACTAACTTCTAACCCATCAGTTTATACACCGTTCTCTACAAACTGCTTACGAAGGTTATCATCCGCAGGATGAAAGCTCTCTTTCCTCTCTTAATCGGACTGCCTCAAACTAGTTTCATTTCAGGGCATTCGATCATGGAAAATATCATCGTTAACCAGGAAGATACAGGCCTCTAAGGAAAAACACGGGTGGATGGCAATAAAGGTTAACCCAGAAAAAACTTTTGACAGGCTGCTATAGGACTTCATTTCTGACACACTCTTGGATGCTCGGTTTCCCTTGTTTGCATCGCATTATCATGGACTGCATGACCTCATCTAACATGCAAGTTCAATGGAACAGTGGTCTTTCTCAGTCTTTCAATCCAGAGCAAGGCATTCGTCAAGGCGATGCCCTATCGCCATATCTCTTTGTTCTCGCCATGGAGCGTCTTGGGCATTTGATTAATTCTTCTATATCTGAAAGACAATGGGAACCTTTTTGTTTTTATCAGAAATGGACTGCTTATTTCTCACATGTTCTTTGCCAACGACCTCATACTCTACGCAAGGGCGGATATGTCAAGCTCATAATATTCAAAACATCTTCACGGTTTTTGGGAACTCTTTAGGATATTGGGTCAGAAAAAGGAAAACAATAGGCTATTTCTCGTCGAATACTGACCAAGCTCTGCAAACTAAAATTAGCTCTTTTATTGGCTTTCAATCTGTTGACTGTTTGAAGAAGTACCTGGGAGTACCAGTTTTACACCAATGAAATGCTCAGATTATGATTTTATTTTAGAGAAGATGTGCGCACGGCTCACTGGTTGGGATGCTCGTACTCTCAGTTTAGCAGGCAGGATAACATTCGCTAAATCTGTCTTCTCGGCTATTCTGGTGTACTTTATGCAAGCGACACAACTTCCGCAAAAGGTTTGCCTATATATCAAGAAAATTATTCGCCAGTTCATTTAGGGTTCAACCGCCACTACTTCTAAAATGTCTCTTATCAATTGGGAAACCTTGAGTCAACCTCTCGAACATGGAGGGCTTGGCATATGACGTATTCATGATTTTAATGTTGCTTTTATCTTAAAGGTTGGTTTCTCTCTTCTCACAAACACGACGACCATGTGGTTCAATTTTTTAGATAGAAATATTGTATTCTTGAATCATACCATATTTCAATCCATCTCCCAAATTGTACTCCCTTATGGCGTACCTTGGCCAAATATTGGCAAGATTTAAGAAGTGGCATGTCTTGATCGTTAGGAAATGGTGTAACTGTTGATCCTCTAGTAGATGTCTGGATTCCCGCTTTAGGTTCGTTACGTCAACATTTTTCTGAAGATGCTATGCTCTTCCCTTCCTGCTCTTTTTTCGACTTGCTTGATAACAATGGTAATTGGGACTATGGCAAGCTCTCTATTATATTCTATGCCGATGTTATCCCTCACATCATGGGCATTAAATGCCCTAATCCCTCTGACATCGATGATAAACTTATTTGGCGATGAACTCCAAAAAACAACTTTAAGACAAAGTTAGCCTATGCTCAAATGGCCCAAGCAACATGGGATCCCAAGCATTCGATTTGGAAATGTCTCTGGCAAGCGCCGGTACCACAATGCCTCCGGATGTTTTTATGGGTTGTATATCGCAATAAGTTAATGACCAACCTTGAACATTGTCGTAGATCGATCAGACATTGCTCGGCTTGCCCTTCTTGTGCGGTTGCTGAGGAATTTGCCCTTCATATTTTCCGAGACTGCCTAAAAGTTCGTTCTATTTGGCTTCATCTCCTACCGCAAGGCTCAGATACTCCGTTCTTTCATCTAACCCTGTAGGTATAGATTAAAAGCAACTTATGTTGCACTTCTCTGTGCACTGAATGGAACATCCCTTGGCCAAGCTTATTTATTTTGATTCTTTGGCAGATCTGGAAAAATCATAATGATTATGTTTTCAATCATGTTCATTTTCCTACTGATGCAATTCTTCATAGAGGCACCACCTGGGCTCGTTATTATGGTGAGAGCTTTCCAATAGCCACTCGACAAGGCCGTGAAAGACCTCCTATTGTTCCTTGGTTGTCGCCTAAACCTGGTTGGATTTGTCTAAATGTTGACGTAGCCGTTTCACCAACTGATGGCAGTGGATCCATGGGGGTTTTCTGCTCGATCATTCAGGTACCTGGATTTCTGGGCTTCAAAAATCTGTTGGCCAGTGCTGTCCTCTACAAGCCGAACTGTGGGCAATTTATATTGGTCTGCAATTTGCTTGGGAGCAAGGGTTCGATGTTTTACAGGTCCAATCTGACTGCGTAGAGGCTGTGAAGCTAAACCATGATGTCGCGACTAGTTTGAGCTCTATTCCACTTGTCCGTTCGATCGCTAATTTACAGCAGCGATGTTGGGTAACTGAAATCATCTGGGTTCCATGTGATGGCAACCGACCAGCAAACGTGCTTGACAAGGGCAGTGATCCCCCTCCCATTACGCCATTTGGAATCACCACCTGCTATTTTGCTTCCTATTCTTGACACTGATGTTCTCAATCTTCAGCTTGTAACGGCCTAATCTTAGGTCCTCTTTTTAATTAAAAAAAAACTTTTTGAATTTTCTCCACCAACATTTCTAGCAAGATATAATATTTGTGTTTCTAATTTAATATCTATTTTCCCTAATATTTTACATATAATTGGATTTTTTTTCTATTTGGTATTTAAATTTGATAAATTTTATATGTGATGATGTAATATTTTGGTCACGCTCACAACTTTATAAGTTGTTGAGAGGCTGCTACAAATAATCAAGTAACGCTTTAAGAATATAACTAATTCAATATTAAATCGTAAATTAAACTAATTTTGTTAGATTTTTTAATAGAAACATTTAATTTTATTAAAAAAGAAATATTTTAAGATTATAATGAATATTTATAATTACAATTGTAAATTAAACATATAATTTGGACATTTTCTTATAATTATTGACACAATAAACTAGCCACTTAAGATCATACAAGAAAAAGTTAAAAAGCCCAACAAAAAGACTCGAACAAAAGATAGATATGAATAAATCTGACTACATCAGCAAATGAACCACAAAAGGGATCTAACTACTAAAAACCACTGACAATCGTAAATCAAAACCGAGCGTCATGAGAAAACTATCAACGAACAAAAAATGCGTGTCATAAAGACAAATAAGTGCCATCTTGCTTAATCGAACCAACGCCAAATCCAACCCTGAGAAAAAAATAAACGAAAATAAATATTAAACGATTAACAAAGAAGAGAAAAAACGTGCTAAAAGGCATAAGAATACGTGTCATAAAGACAGGGTTATTCTTATTAAAAATAGTTAATGCACACACATCCACAAACTATGACTCTCATTCTAAATTGATCTCTAAACTTTTAAATATTTCAATTGCATCCCCAAAACTATGACTCTCATTCTAAATTGGTCCCCAAACTTTTGAATGTTCCATTTCACCCCCAAATTATGACTCTAATTCTAAATTGGTCTCCAAACTTTTTAAATGTTCCAATTTTATCATTAAATTATCGTTTATACCACATCATATTGTTACATAATACACATAAGTGTTTCATGACTATTTAACGATTTTATTAACATAAGATATGATTAGCATATACTGATAATTTGTGGATGAAATTAGAGCGTTCAAAAGGTTTGAGACCAATTTAGAATGAGAACTATAGTTTGAGGTTGAATATGGAATGTTCAAAAATTTAGGAACCAATTTAGAACGAAAGTCATAGTTTAAGGATGAAATTGAAATGTTTAAAAGTTTGAGGACTAATTTAGAATGAAGGTCATAGTTTGAGGATAAAATTAGAATGAAAGTCATAGTTTATGGACGTGTAGTTCAATTAACTCTATTAAAATTTAGAAAAACAAATAAAGGAGAAACAAAGATTGAAGATAAAAAAGTAAATGAAGAATAAAGAGTACCTACGATTGATGACCGAGACCAAAATTTATATCGTCGTCGACCAAAACAAAGAGGAAAAAGAAGACAAACAACGTTGTGTAGAAGAAATAATCTAGGCGGCTAATTTTGTTAGATTTATTTGGTTCAAAAGTTTTTTTCTATAAACATATTGAATATGATTTTCAATTTTAAGGTAATTTTGTTTTTTTATTAAATAGAGATGTATTACATTTTCGTGTCGAGATTCGAACTCATACAAGATGGGTTTTTAAAGTTGTATATATAAGGTTTAGGGTGAGGAGAAGAAATGTATACGAGTTGATAAAAAAATTGAGAGAAAGAATTAGTAGAGTTCGAGTGTTAATTGAGTAATCATTTTGTTAAATATATTCGAAGACGGTGGAGGTTATTGAAATGTATTTATTTGTAAATCTTCACGGATTCTCAAAAGTAAGTAAGTATTTTTTAAATTAATCTGATTTTTTTTAATTAGAGGGGTTTATAGATTTTTTTCATGTGATTAAAGATATATTTGAATGATAATTATTTTTTATTGTTGAAAGATTTAGAGTAAGTATTTTTTAATTAATCTGCTATTTTTTAATTAGAGGGATTTATAGATTTTTTTGTGTGATTAAAGATATATTCGAATGATAATTTCTTGGTATTATTGAAGGATTTAGAGTAAGTATTTTTTAACTAATCTGTTTTTTTTTTAAATTAAAGGGGTTTGTAGATTTTTTTGTGTGATTAAAGATATATTCAAATGATAATTACTTTTTATTGTTGAAGGATTTAGAGTACATTTACACGGTTTCTCGTCTAATCTGGTAAGTATTTTGTTTTTTTAAGATATATTTTTAAAGTTAATACATTTTTTGTTGTATATATATTCGAATGAAATTTGTTTTGCAGATTTGTTTAAAAATGGCATTTGGAGGAGTTTTATTGTACCGTGACCATGAGCACATTTCGTCTCATATTCATGAAGAGCATGTAAGTAATTTAAATTTATTTTGTCATGTGTGTAAACAAAATAGTTTATTATAATAGTTTATTATAATAGTTTATTATAATAAATTAAATATAGGGTGTGGAGTATACCATTCGTCGTCAAGGAATGAAGATCAAAAAAGCTTCCGACCACATAATTTATTTATTACAACTTGCCGGTTTTTTATAATGCTTTATTTCTCCGTGGTTTTAAGATTGTTCTTGGTTTGATTACTGGATTGATAGAACGGTGGAGACCATAGACTCACACATTTTATTTTTCATTTGGCGAGTGCATAATAACTCTGGAAGATATAGCTATCTAGCTTGGTGTCCCAATAAATGGGAATCCGTTGGTTGGACAAAACAACTATAATGTATTTGAGTTTTACAGCCAGTACCTTGGCAAAATTCCTCCCGAGGCATGTGTGAACGGCCTACACGTGAGAATTTCATGGTTGTAGAATGAATTTATTGTAACAGAGGGATCTACTCGCCAAGAACTTGTGTGTGCAGCTTGAGCATATATACTGCAAATCATTGGTGATATATTGATGCCAGATACATCTGGTAATCTGATTCACACACAATATCTGCCGATGTTGGCTAATTTTAACACAGTTGGGCAATATAGCTGGGGATCTACAATTTTGGCATTCTTGTACCATGAAATGTACAAGGCTGCAATTATGATTGGTGAGGAGAAGACGTCAGATATGAGAGGATGTCAAATCTTGTTGCAGTCGTGGGCTTGGTATAGGCTGCCTTATCTAGTGCCCATTGTGGAAGTACCCGCGCCCATGCAGTTTCCGCTTGCTGGAAGGTAATATTATGATTACAGTTGTCATATGGATATATTATTGATCTAATATTTATTTACAATGACTTAAAAATATAAGTTCAATATCTTTGCAGATGGAGACATAAGTTGAGGAATGCGAGGGTGGTGCATAATGATGTGAGAGGTATAAGACTAAAGATCCAAACAATAGGAAAAAAATCAAGTATCATAATATAATTTTTAAATTAAATTGTTGACTTTGTATTTTTTAAAATGATATGTTTGTGTATATAAGTGTATTAATATTTGTTTTTGACAGTTTATTTGGATGTCGTACGAGAATCCAACAATCAAGGCTTGCATACCATAAAGTGTGCTTGAATGTAAAACATTCTGGGTGCAGTTGTGCCTTTAATTCATTTTTCTATTATTGAATATCATTGTGGTGATAGAGTGTTGCGACAGTTTAACTTTCATCAATCTATTCCTAGAGCTCCACTTGATAGTGACCATATACATATTGCTTCTAGAGGTAGATTCGATGCGAATTTTTCTGTGAAGCAAGCCTATTTTATTTTGCGATGGGATGAAAGATATATGCGGTAGGATAAAGGTTTGAGTCCAATTGAAGCCAATGATTTTGAATTTAATACAGAGTACTATTCGTGGTTTTTGAAATATAGAAAACCATTCTTAGTATCTATTGAAGATGCAAATAAACGGCTTGAAGATTTACGATGCTCGAAACACGTACACTCACCAGTATTGGATTTTGGTCAAAGCTCAGATGAACCAACAGATGAACCAAACTTTGATTCTTCTACGGGTTGGCATTATTCATGGTCTCCGATGCAATCCCACCCAGGACATATAAGCAATGATCCTTGGCAAGAACCAATACAAGGGCAGTATCCACCATTTGGTCAAGTTTCGGAACAGCCACCATTTGGTGACAGCTCATCATTATATCAACCATTTGGATTTCGTAATGTTTTGGAACAATCACCAATCAATTTTCCATTTGGTGGCAGCTCATCTTCTCAGCTGGATTACAATAATGATGGAGGATACATACAATAATTTCAGTATGGTGCACCACCATCTATGCAATCGATGGATAATATATATGGTACACTACCGTCTATGCAATCGATGGATAATCAATTTGGAAATGATGAGCAAACTCTGGATCAACCACGAAGAATGGTTCAACCCCCTAGACGGTACGATCAGACATCATCCTTACACCGACAGAAATTGCCGAGAATGAGGCGAAATAGGAAAAAAGTCAATTTTTTGTAATATATTTTTAAGTCGAAATATTTTTTGTTTGTTTTGGTTTTTGGATTATCTAGTATTTTGATTTAATTTATCCCTTTTTATTTACACCTATATTTTTTCGTATATTTTTAATATTTAAATTTGATATTTAATTTTGATTTAATTATTTAATAGCTAATATATTATATTAATTAATATATTAGATTTTTAGAAATAAAAGATCCTTCAAATGCAATTTGAAATTGAACTTATTCAAGTACAAATGCAAATGCAAATGCAAATGCTAATAAAAATGCAAATTCAAATTCAAATGTAAATTCAAATTCAAATTCAAAATGCTTAACTTGAACTCCCCCTCTCTGTTATTCGGATCATCCATATTTGTATAAATGCTAGTGGAATTTGGCTGACCCTTCAACTTTCTACGAAACTCTAGATTTGGTAGCCATTCTTTATATATTGGCTCTACCGGCCAATAATCTTGGTTCGGGATCATGTTGAACTGAATTCTATATATATTTGCCATAGTGTGCAGGCTATAACACGGATCTGCAAACCTGTAAAGGTCCATATGAATATGCATACATGCGGTATGTGCGTGAGAGCAGGGGAATCGAAATGCTTGAAATTGATCACAATCCCACCATATCCGATGAAGGTTTACAACAAACATTCTTCGCTTACCTCGGACCATAGCTTGATAGTAAATTCTGCACCACTTGGGTCGAATGTTCTGACTCTCATAGCAGTTGCATCCGCTTAAAGAGCAATCATTCGATCTTGCAGTGTTCTAGACCAATTTTGTTCGCTATTTATCCGGGCGTTAACCCCCTACCTTTTGTCAGACCAAAATTTACCCAATCTGAAGTAAGTTTCTCACACAATACTTGCAATTGGGAGATGGCGTGTTCCTTTAAGCACCGAGTTTATAGCTTCCGCAAGGTTTGTTGTCAAATGGCCATAACGTCGTCCTTTATCATAAACTTGTGATCATCATTCCTTGGGGGTGTCATTTGCAAACTTAAATACAAGTCCGTCGTGCCGCTTCAACCTTCTTATCCCTCGCGTCAAATTTAAGTTTAACTAGTTCATACATATTTAAAAAAGAATAGCTAGTTACAAATAAGAAAATATCATAAATAAATTAATAATTTTTATAAACAATAAATAATAATTTACTTGCACCTAAAATTTCTTTTCGAATCTCATTGTTTCCAAAACTAGTCTTCGCATTTGCCGTAATATGTCGTACACAATATGCTGGATACGCGTGTGGAGGAGCCCATAAACTTTTAGGTCTGTTAATTACTGACAAGAGTGTAGTCCCTCTATCGGAAATCATACAAACCCCATCTTCTTTTACTACATGGTTGCGTAAATGCTTCAAAAAGAATTATCATCCATTCGTGTCTTCCTTTTCAACTATGGCAAAGGCAATTGGGAATATATTATTGTATCTATCTTGTTCAATAACCATGAGTAATATATGACCATACTTCCCATACAGTCATGTACCATCCACTTGAATCATGCGTTTGCATAATGGGAACCCTTCAATGCAAGCCTTGAATGCCAGAACAACTTACTGAATATCCTTTTACCATGAATTATTTCTCCTCGTAAGCTGTACGCCGGTATTGTTTTGTATTCTATAATGGTTCATGGGATAAATATTTGCATTGATCGTATAAGAGCTGGTAGCTCATTATACGATTTATCTCAACCTCCATACACCTGCATCATCGCCTTTTGCTTTGCCATCCATGTCTTGTAGTAAGATGGAATATATCCAAATTGATTTCGGATGGATGCTACTAACACTGCAATCGAAATTCTTGGTTCCTTTTCAACCAATAACCTGGTGTATGCACATATTATATCGGAGTCTAAATTAATGTGTTCATGTGATAATGATATATTTGAACAGGTGTGTTGCTCAATGAAACGTGTCACGTCCCACATCTGACTCCTCTTCTTGTATGAAATTCTTACCCAGGAAGGACATTTGCTCTTCCAATTAATACACCTTACACAATAGGTTTGTGTATTAGACTCAGCAACATATGATTTCGTATGACGTTTAATGCAGTACTCTTTAACGGCTAGCTGAGCATTTTTTTTGTTTCGAATTGAGCCTTCAGTACCAATTCTCCATAGTTGGAAGATGATGAAGAGCCAAATACGCGAGCTTCATGTTTCGGATCTCGCATTGCAGTATAGTCCACCTCATACATGCGGGTTAGAGGTTCATAAGCTGGATAAATGGGTTCCGGTTGCTCGGTCTGTGGTTCAACATAACCCCAAGCATGCTACTCATTCCCAAACCAAGCCTAGCGACAGCCGCGTTCCAATCATCATCTTCAACCTCCAGACCATTACCCTCACTCACATCTGTCATAACAGCCTCAACATCATCAGCATCGAGTAAATGCACGTCATCATCTTCCGCAATAGGCACAATATTTTCTTCATCCTCATTGAAATCATCAAGCGATTCGCCCCAACGACAAACTATTTTTTCAGTGTCACAATATGTTGATAAGCTCATTCTATCTACATATTTAAAAAATTCTTATTAAATTTGAAAAATACAAAAACTACATATATATATATATATAACAACAACATTAAGCATTAAAAAATTAATAAACTAATTAAAATTAAAAAAATAACAAAAAATGTATTAACTTCAAAAATTTTCATCTATTCGAATATATCTTCAAAAAATACAAAAACTTACCAGATTAGACGAGAAACTGTGTAAATGTACTCTAAATCCTTCAACAATAAAAAATAATTATCATTCGAATTTATCTTCAATCACACAAACAAATCTACAAAATTATCTAATTAAAAAGCAGATTAATTAAAAATATAAATTACTTACTTAATTACTTTGGAGAAATTGAGAAAATTTACAAACAAATATACTTTAATAGTCTTCACCGTCTTCATGTATATTTTTAACAAAATTATCACTCGATTATCAATCGAACTCTCTCAATTTTTCTCCCAATTTTTTCTCCAATTTCGTATACAATCCTCCCTTTTTCCTCATCCTATATAGATACAACATTAAAAAATAATTTAAATGACCAATTTTCACGTAAAAATTAGTCAGCATGCATGTACAGTATAACGTCACCTGAAGGTGGCGTTCTGCCTCTTAGCCGCAAGCTGCAGCGCTGATCGGCCCCCTTGGCTGAGCCAAGGCATCGAACCAACATGAACAACGCTATGTGCACTGTTCAAATTGGCAACACTTTCCAAAATATCGGCCACTATACCCTATTTTTCCAAAAAAAAATTCGTTTGAATTATCTTCCAAATTTTGCCAAAAAAGTGTGTAATCATTCCCATAACCATATTTTGTACATCCATCATCTAGTTAAGGAAGTTAAACATATCTTTCAGCCTTTGAAAAGCAATGTAGCTTAAAGACGGCACAAACGAGGGACCAGCTTTAATGCGGACCCCTAACGGGCCCCTCTCTCTCGCGCGCGAGCTCAGTTGCCCTCCTCCCCCACGGAATTCTTACGAATCAATTTAAGCAAAAGCTACTCTGCCAATTCTAAACTAACACAAGGACAAAAACCTTACTTAATTGTTAATTTGACCTTTGTTTTGGAACTTTTTGGCGAGACAGAAATTCGACTCTGTGGACTGATTGAAGGCGAGTTCAAATCTCTGTTTCATGATCCTTTGATTATTTTTTTTAAAGTTCGTACAGGTTCCTATTCTTCCCATGCTCTTTTTTTTTTGGCTTGAATGTTCTGTATTTTGATTCCGTTCGCTTTTTTTCCCTTTCATTTTGTTAATATGAATTTTTAGATCTCTGTGTGTTTATTTTATGGGTTGTAATTATAAGAGAACATTCTTTCTTTTATTCCTTGACAAGAGGCAGAGGTTGAAAGGTTTTGGAGGGTGGAATCGAAGGGTTTACGTTGCGAATGTTCCGACAATGGAATAGAAGAGATGCGGGGATCTTTAATTTGTGATTTTATCCCTTTTTTAAATATAAATTCACTAGGTTTTCTCTAATTTCATTTATCCAGCATTTTACTGATAGCAACTTAAAGTCAGATTTACAAACTTATTTCATTGATCTGATTTTTTTTTTCTTATACTTGAAGTTAGAAGTCAAGTATATCTTTTCAAGCATTGACGCTAAAATTAGAGGCTTAGTGAGAGAAATTTGATTGCTCTATTATTGTAAGTTTTATATATTTTTTTTTGTTAAAATGTGTGGAAAAAAACCTGTTTTGGTTAGAAAAATATAGGGAGAGTACATGTTATATATGACATGTTGATTTTTTAACATGAATATTATATTGAAGACTAAATCTAGATATGTTGCACTGGCAGCGAGTGAGTTTTGATTTTTGTTTCCAATTGATTAGTGCCCTATTTTATTTTGGTGTGCTGATAAAGTGGCTAAAATCTGAGAATATCATTGTTAATTTATTTTATTTTGGTTAGAGAGTATAGGAAAATAAATGGTTCATTAGATTTCTTTTGAAGTGCAACCAGAAAACTAGAGGAATCATTGAACTCAATCTCTACCTCATTTTGCAGGGTTGTCTTTGCTATTAAGATTATTCTATGTAAGATTCAAGATTTCTCGGAATGGAAAGGGTTCCAAAACTGAAGTTGCTTCCTAGGGAATTGCCCACCGTGAGTTCAGTATCAAATCCACATATAGTCTTTGAGGGAGAAGGAGGTCTTATGTTGAATTTGCAAGCTGTATATGCTAGAGATAAAGTGGGTAGATGTAATGCGGGAAACTCCCAATTATCGGAGTCAGCTGAACCTGTAAGAACATGGAAAGGGAAAGGGAAAGACTCCTTGCTTAAACAAGTAGAAAACGTGCCTAATGTTATTACATTCAAATGCGACGGTGATTCGTTGGAGGAAAGTGGACTGAGTTCTTTTTCTGGAGCTAGTCACCCTCCGGAACCTGTGGACATGGATCCAATGAGAACCGTGTATGTAGCAATCAGTCAGAAGAAGTCCGATCCTGGGTGTTTGATGAAGAGCATGTCAGTGAAGGGACCTTTTCTAGAAGATCTTTCGATCAGGGTTCCTCATAAAAAACCAAGTCCTTTACTTTCACCAGCAGAAAGTTCGGTTGAAGAGCCCAATGATTTAGGTACATTATCTTCTTCTCCTTTTTCGGGTCCACGTGCATCAAAGAATGTTGATAACTCTCTCATTCATCCAGGTTCAAATGAAAGAGAATGTTTTTGGGATGCTTCTTTACCTCCAAGTGGTAATGTAAGTCCACATAGCAGCATGGACAGTACGGGAAATGTGACTGCTATGAGCATTGCCCATAGCTCTGTGAGCATGTGTAGGAGTGATGCAGTCACAATTGATGGCATGGTTGGCATGGAGAGGAATTGTGAGAGTACAAAAGGAAGTGTCAGAGCAAATTCACTGGAGAAAGCGAAGACTAGTGTTAGCCAAGCAAGTGATAGCAGTGGCCTTAGTGATGACAGTAACTGGAGTAATATTACTGGAAGTGCTAATAAGCCTCATAAAGGAAGCGATCCAAGGTGGAATGCCATCCTTGCTATCCGAGCTCGAGCTGGAATTTTGGGCATGAGTCATTTTAGATTGCTTAAACTGCTTGGCTGTGGAGACATTGGCAGTGTATATCTCTCAGAGTTGAGTGGGACTTCTAGTTGTTTTGCAATGAAAGTAATGGACAAGACATCGCTTGCAAGTCGTAAGAAGTTGAACAGGGCTCAGACTGAAAGGGAGATTCTGCAGCTGCTGGACCATCCATTTCTCCCCACTCTGTATACTCATTTTGAAACTGACAGATTCTCATGTCTAGTCATGGAATATTGCCCAGGGGGGGATCTACACACTTTGAGGCAACGGCAACCTGGAAAGCATTTCTCAGAGTATGCTGCAAGGTATAGCTTATATACTATAAAGGATTCTCCTTGTGTATGATACTGGCATCCGTGAAGGGAAATAAAATAAATTTCCGCTGAAGGGTTTCTCTCTCCTTTTTTTTTTTAATCTTACTGCTATTTATCTTTCCTTCCTATATTGTGTCTAATCTCATTGATTTTCATGATAGTTTCCTCTGGTTTCTCAAAAGTTTACTACCACAAGGATTATTCTGTTGATCCTTTTTTCTTTCTGATGTGCATATGCCTCCTATTGTGTGGTAATGTTTTTTTCTATATTAGAATTACAGGCAAGTTAGTCCCTAGGTATTGGATGGGTGTGCACTTCTACATGTTTTGCCTTTTATGTTGCAAGATCTTACCTAAATGTCATGCACATGAGATTATGGTTTCATCTCTTTCATATTTTTCCACATGTTGGGAACCTTCAGCATATCTTCAAATAATTAAATCCAAACTGTTGGTTTTCTCATGTCTTTGGAGTCATGGTGTCATGTATAACCAACCTAGTTTACTGAGTCCAGAGATAGTAGTTCTTTATGCAACCTTGGGCCGTATATCTAGTTTATGAAAGTTATTTTCCCCCTCATGCTGCTGAACTATAGGCAGGGAGATGCTTGCCATCCTTGCAGACCTGCTAGCCTGTGTATGCGAGGGAAAATTGTAAATGCAACTAAACGGAACTTTTATTTCCTTCTATAAGTCTCTCGTGTTTTAGAATGACCTGGAGTCCATAGAACTGTATAGCGAGGAGGCTATGTGAGACTGAATGTGCTGGTCATGGAAATGGATTCCTTTCACATCCCAAGTTTGCTTGGTTCCCTTAACTCTGTAGGCATCTTTTATGAGTAGGTGCTATGGACTGATTGTTATTTGTTATGTTGAATTCCAAAATGGTTATCAGCTTATGAAGAAATGATGCTCAGAATTTCCTTGTCCCCGTAAGGCAGTACTTTTTGGAAAACTATTTGAGTCACTGTCCAAAGAGGTTATTGCATGTACCAACATTCATCATGTTTCAGAAGTTTTTATGTTTTTATATAGTTGGCATAAGCACAATGCTAATGGCTTTGTCATCATGTAGTCATAAGCAAATGGTTTTGGCTAAGATCAGTGAATTTCAGCTAGAAAAGTTACAAACCTATCTTTCTTCTTAATGCAGATTTTACGCCTCAGAGGTTCTATTAGCGCTCGAGTATCTCCACATGCTTGGTGTTGTTTATAAGGACTTGAAACCAGAGAATGTTCTAGTTCGTGAAGATGGCCATATAATGCTCTCAGACTTTGATCTTTCCTTAAGATGCACAGTTTCTCCCACACTGATAAAAACCTCAGCATTCAACTCGGATCCTTCAAAACGTGGTGCGTTCTGTGTTCAACCTGCATGCATTGAGCCTACTTCAGTTTGCATTCAACCTGCCTGCTTTATCCCGAGGATATTACCTCGAAAGAACAAGAAGAAAACCCAAAAACCTCAAGTTGAATTTGGGTTGCCTTATCATTCCCTCCCGGAGCTTGTTGCAGAGCCTACTGCAGCCCGGTCTATGTCCTTTGTTGGAACCAATGAATACCTAGCCCCTGAAATAATCAAAGGAGAAGGCCATGGAAGTTCTGTTGATTGGTGGACATTTGGAATTTTCTTACATGAACTACTATATGGCAAAACCCCCTTTAAAGGCTCAGGAAATCGTGCTACACTGTTCAATGTTGTAGGGAAACAACTGAAATTCCCTGATTCACCGGCAACCAGTTTTGCTAGCCGTGATCTAATCCGTGGCTTGCTGGTTAAGGAGCCACAAAACCGGCTAGGGGTGAAGAGGGGTGCAACCGAGATCAAGCAACACCCCTTCTTTGAAGGTGTGAATTGGGCTCTAATACGATGCAGCACACCACCCGAGGTGCCAAGACCAATGGAGAGCGAGTTGCCTAGGATCCCCGGGAAACACGGGCAGGTGGAGCCAGTCGGAGTTGGTAACAACAGTAAAAGGGGGGTAGGGACAGACATAAAATCTGGAGGTAAATATCTGGACTTTGAGTTCTTCTGACGATGTACATCAGCTCAGAGCTCACTGTCTCATCAAAGAAATACCATGTTAGTTTAACAAAAGAAGAAAATTGGAGGCTTCTTTTTAAAGGTATGGTGCTGCGTTTTGTCCATTTACTCACAAATATAGATAATTAAGGCCGAGTGTTTAAATAGCAAATTTCCTTATAATTTCTTGGTATGCAATTCATGGAAGCTATAGCCCATATAGTATGCTGCTAAGCGCAAGCCTAATGATTTCTATCCAAACCTTAGAACGACCGATAAAGAAAGGGTTTATACTTGATAGCATTATTACAAAAAGTTGGGTTCTCAATGGTTTACATCATATGCTTTGATATTTGTCCTTATCATTACCATACTCTTCATCCGATGTATTGTCCTCCTTCGGCAAAACAAACCATCAATCCAGGTCTGAAGGAGCAGAGAATTGGATTGTTTGAAAATTAGAACCTTTTACATATGTTATTAGGTTCTCATTTCAGTTTTACATATATTATTAGGTTCTTTTAGATATTTTGGGTGTTGGGTCGAAGGGTAATTAGTTTGATAATGTTTCTTAAACATTTAAAATTCGAGTATTGTAGATTTAAAAAAAAAAAACAACATTGAGGAAGCTTTGTCCTTCTTTAAGACTCTGATCCGGCTCGACTTCGGATTGAGTTGGGGCTCATGTGAACACCAGGGGTCTCGGGTTACAAGGCAAATCATGTAAAAGGAGAGAAGTTTGCAGCTTTTAGAATTTGCTGAGTTTCGGATTTATGTACTCGTCAATTCCAATTTATTAGGCCAGACTGCATGCGGTTTTTTCAATTAACAACAAATGTCTTCTTTGGACTCGGTGAAAATCAACAAACTAGAAGTTTGTAATGGCTTTCTTCGTGGTACAGCAAAGCGGGTTATGTCGTAAGATGGGAACAAACAGAAGCTGTGGGATGAAATAAAAGTAAATTTTGGATGCAGTGATGAAAGTAGGTATTAAATAAATGGTGATAAAATGTCAAAGGGTGAATGAAACCAACGTGGACCGGAATTGGAAGGCAAATGGTGCAAATTTCTGTAACATGAAGAACATTTCAAGTACTTTGTGCTATTTTTGACTGTTTCTTCCACCATTTACATGAGACAAATGTTGCACTAATTCATTTACCATATTAACTCTGTTTGTCTCATTTGAAGAAAAAAAAAGCTTTAGTTTTCAACGAGAAAAAAGAGAGAAGAAGAGCAAATTAAGGTTTATCTGCTTGGGGGTAATCTATTTGATATGATAGGAGTGAGAGCAAACTGAGTAGAGAGCTTCCGTAAATAACGCAGAATAGCTGGTCAATGCTTGGAAAACTCCTGTTAAGCCTGTTTGAAGATTATTCAGTGTCATCAGGTATTTAAATTGTGGTTGCGGCCGTGTTTTCAGTCGCGTTGCGTTTATTGCGATTGTGGACATAATGGATACTATTGCGGTCGTTGCGGTTATATTGGTCATGAATTTTTTAAAGAACATATACTATTACAAACATAACGGTTGCAGATATCGTGGTTTCAAAGAGTATCAAAACCTTTAAATAACAGTATCATTGCTATTGTAACCTCTACTGCTTTCGCATTTCTCAAAATTGATCTACCACCCGCCTTTGGGAGGTTGCGAGCTCCAATTTCTTTTCAGCGAGGGGATCCCGGGCATCCAGAACCTGCCCATGATCAGGTAGTCTGACACCAACCATTAAGTATGAGTGGTAGAACCTTCTTTCTATGTAAGGGAGAGATGACGCCTTTTTCTCAAGCTCCTTTGATGCGTTTTCAGTTTGCTTCTTAACCCTCATCACAAAATATGTATACGTTAGAAGCACTGTGTAACACCCAAAAATACCCCTAATTCAGAAACCTTAATTAGGAAATCCTTAAATTCAAAATCCTAAGAATTGAGAATTTTAGTTCAAAAACCCTAATTGAAATAAGGGATTAAATTCAGTTAAATCATAATTGATTGACTTAATTCAGAAATGTGACTAATTTGTAAAAAGAGTAAACTTTGGGAGCCCTTTTGTAAACCTTAATTTAGTTCGGTGACCTTTTGTGCAATTTACCCGTTATGTTAAGGTATTTAAATCCCATTAGCTTTTCCATCTCCCATATTTGGAATATCACCCGCCACAACCTTCTTTTCTCTCGATAGCTCTTCCGCATCCTCTCCCTTGCTTTTTCGGTGAATCCCTAACCACTGTCCATTAGGGGTGTTCATTGTCAAATATCGGATCGGATTTAATCTAGTTTTTTAGATATTTAGTTTTTTGGATCGACAATATAGTAATCTGTATCCGATTCAAAAATGGGATATCTAGATATTCAGATAATCGGATCGGATATCCGATTATCCGAAAATATATTTTTGATTTAATTATTTTTCGAATTTGAAATTCGTATTTATGAAAAATTCAGAATTTCAAATATAACAAACAACAAATTGCTAAATATAACAAGATTCACATCTATAAACATTTCGATTTTTTAATTTTCGGATATAACAAGCACCAAATTGTTAAAAATAATAAAATCAATATTCATAAAAATTTGAATTTTCAAATTTTTGAATAATCCGAAGCTTGAAATATTGTGATCCGTATTCGATCCGGGAAATTTAAAATCGGATCGGATATCTAAATTTTTATATCGGATCATGGATAATCAGATCGGATATTTTTGAACACCCCTACTGTCCATACCCCATCAGTGGTGCACATGACCACTACCAGTGAGTTTTTTGTCGTTTTGTGAGCCTAACCATCCTCCGTGCATCGTCTTTTCTCATCGCCATTTGCTCGGAATTTGAAAAGAACCCTTTGGTTTCCCTTGCACCGTCGTTCCTCATTCTTTCGACGTTTGGGGTAAGCCTTTAATCCTTGTGTTTGATGGTTTTTGCTCGTTTTGTTGTTGAGCCATCGGAAACCTATGCTACCGCCGGCGTCATGTTGAGTCGAGCCGTCAGCAGCATCTAAAAACCCTTGAGCCGCCACCTTGTTTTAGAGAGTTGATTTCGCATTGTCGATCATTTTTTCTGCCATTATCATTTCAAGTTCGTCATCGTCACTGCCGCTATTGGGTGTTTTGGGAACCCTAGAATTTCCTCAAGCAGCCCTATAGTCTGGGCCATTGGAATCTGTCCATTGTATGAGACCCAAAGGCCTTGGAGAAAGACCAAGCTTGTGACCTAGAGGCCGGTTGAGTGTAAGCCATTTGAGAGCCTGTGTTTTGAGCCCAAAGAGAGCCCAAACTAGTGTGATCAAGTATGCAACCCAAAACTGAACCAACAAGTTGAACTGAACTGGACTGACAGAATTGACTCGAATCAGATTTGACCATAAATCAAACTCGTTGACCTAACCTGATCGTTAACTGTTTGGCCGGCTGATGTTCGTCTGACGTCAGTGCTGACTTTGATCTTACGTTAGTGTTGACTTTGACTTGTTGATTTAGACTTTGATCAAGGTTGACTTTGACCGTTGACCAGAGTTGAATTTTTCAAACAACCTTCACCATGACCTTTTTGCTATTCAAAATTGTTGTACTTGGTAATTTCGAAGGAATTGAATATCGGTTTGATTTGAGTTATTCTCGTGTCTAGGTATCGACTCTAAGGCCGGTGAGTTACCTCCTACTATTTAGTCTAATCGTGCACGTTCTTTGGGGTTTATATGTGAGTATTCCTTCATATTAGTAATTGAATTTTAGTTAGTGGTTTAATAATAGTGATAGATATTAATGTGGAATTTTATTGTAGGATCCGATTCAGCTAGACCTGGTGATAGATCTAAATGTAAGGGACGCCCACGATGTTAGAATCTCAGTCGCTAGAGGTGTGTCTCTTCTTGTGCTATAAACTCATGTGTTTCTTCTGGTGTTATAAATAAATGATGTTTTTATACATTCGATGTGCATTATTCTGTTGTGTTTGGTGAAAGTTTTCAGATACCATGCATAACATGTCATATTGTGATTTAACTAAAAAATCATATTTACCGAATTATGAAATATCATATTTACTGAATTGTGAAACATCGGATTTATAGACTTGTGCAACTTGAATTTTTAATAATTCAAGTTTCGGTTGAGACTCGAATTTTAAGATCAGCATCATATCATTGTGTGTACATGGATTGGGATTGTACGAGGAAGTTCAGTGGTTTCATCTTTTCGGGCTGAATTCTACATTGGATCAATGGTTCCACTCTTCGGGTTGAGTTCTACTTCAGATGGTGTAAGTAGAGAGTGGTTATGGGGAACCTTACTCTTCAGACGGTGCAACGTAGATTGGGTATTGTGTTTTTATGTGCATCAGGCATCATATCATTACGATTCAAATTTAATGTGTTTTCAAAAGAATTTATCAGAAAAACAAAAATATTATTTTGTTTTGTGGTTGCTTGTAGTTTATAGACACACTAAGCTCTTTAGCTGACCCTCCTTAGTTTCTCTTTTAGATATACTCAAACTCTTAGGCGACTCGGTACTTGGAGCATCTCGTATTTTACTTTGGGCTTATTATTTAATGTTTTAATTAGACTTTTGGATTATTATTTAATGTTTTGGAAATTTGTGTAATTTGGGCTTTGGGACTATGTTCAACATGCATTATGAGTTTTATTTCAGATGTTTCTATTAAATAATTAGGATGCGTGATAACGTTTCAGTTTCATAAACAATTGTGGTATTTTACGGTAATTACACTTAAAATCTATTACTTGAGAGGGCAATTGTTATGCCTCCAGAAACATAATAACTTCGAAAGTCGGAGTTGATATCATCATATGCCTTCGAGAACATAGCAACTCCGGAAGTCAGAGTTGATATCATCATACAAGCATGTGTCACCATCTAAACTCACCCGATAACCTAATGATATTTTGTGACCTTGATCAGAGAACCTAGGCAAGGTATGCTGACATCTAATGAATGACCTAACCTATCCTCGAGCTAGAATGACAACATAGCCATTCCAGATGTAAATTTTAAGATCCGCCACCAGACACCACATGGCAACTAGTGAGTATAAATGGAGAAGACGGAAGTTGGGAGAAGGGATTTCCCCCGAAACAACTAGCAACTTGTTTGAGTGAACTAAGTCTTGTAATCTTATATCCTCCCTACACGTATCACACCATCGTATAGTCTCCGGCTCTCCTCCCCAAATCTATAGGAGGTGAACCGCCTAAAATTATCCTCAACCACCGTCTACTTCTTTTTCACTCCCTTGTTTGATGCCTTCTTATTTCGACATCAACAACATTGAATATAATAAATAATCAATGGAAAAAAGCACTTAGGTTCAAGCAGCATCTCTGCATAATGTATGTGCTTTATTAGAAAAAAACTAGAATAAATAAATATATATACTATCATGTAATCAAACCATACAATTAAAAAAAACCCTAATGTATCTTATTTCTCTAATTTTGGTTTATATTGTGTTTTGAATGCAAGAGAAGGGGAATATATAGTATTAACTCGTATGCTTTGATATTTTCAGTATTTTGATAAATAATTAAAATTAGAGAAATAAGTCATTAAGGATCCGAATGTTGCTTATATATAGTTTTTATATATTATTATATAGTTTAAGATAATATATATTTGAAAAAAACTTTGAGACACAGGCGTGTAAACTTTAGTTTACCCTTTTAATTTTAGGGATCATGGTTTTATTTTAGTGTTTAAAGTTTAGGGGCTTAGGTTGTATGATTTAGAATTTAAGGTTAGTGTTTAGAATTTAGTGTATAAGATTTAAGATTTAGGGTTTAAGTTTTTAGGGTTAGGGTTAGGAATTTAGGATTTGAATTTTTATAGTGTAAATACATAGGCTTGTGTAAAATTAGTTTTACACAACCTGTGTATCAAAGTTTTACCCTATATATTTATATAAATTTTAATATATAAACAATTAAATTATAGATCTCAATAGTTTCATTTGTTGAGCCCACTTATAAAGAATTCTGTGATATGACTACTCCGAAATCTTCGGAGATTCCTTTAGCAAACCCTGACGTTGAACTTTCTCAAAATCCAAGCACACCGGCAGCCACTAGACAGAATGGGCGCCCTCTAGAGACGGTGCCTGTGCCATTTTTGTCTTCATCCTTGGAGAGACTGATGCTTCATGTCAAGGACCTGCTGGGGTGACAAACATGGTTTGTGAAGGTGACGTCGACAAGATAGAGAGTCAGGGTACTCAGGATAGTCAAACAATTGTTTCGCCAAATCTGAATGTTGTTGCTGATAATTCTCCAAGAATCATAGCCAAACCCTCGTTCTGAGATATGGTTCTAGGGAAGTAATCTGTAGAGACGGTGGTTTCAGACATCCCTAAATTGGATGTCGAGATTAGGGATGACGATGTTCGGCTGAGTTTACTGGATGGTACTCCGATCATCGACTTTTCTGAGAGATTACATGCTCAAATTGATGCTAAGTTGTTGAATTCAGTTTTGGTATGACTTCTGGTAGATCGATTGGTTATACGGCTCTGCTTTCTTGAATCAAGTTCCTTTGGAATCTGAGTGGTGAAATTGCATTAATAAACCTGGATAACGATTATTATTTGGTCTGTTTTGGCCAAGTGGAGGATTGTTCTAGGGTTTTGATGGGGTCCTTGGCTGATTTATGGAAGTTACGTGACTGTTCAAACCTGGAGTCGGACATTTTTTACAGTAGTAGATCATCCGAATAAAATTGTTGTTTGGGTACGACTTCCAGGTCTGCCATATCACTACTATACAAAGAGCATGTTTTGTGTGATTGACGGGACTATGGGTAAGATTGTTCGTATTGATTATAACACAACAGAAAGGAAGCGAAGCCGTTTTCCTAGGTTAGCCGTGGTGGTTGATCTGAATCTCCTACTCACTTCAAGTATTATTATCGATGGATTCCGACAACGAATTGAATACGAAGGGCTCCCAATAATTTGATATTCGTGCGGCAAGTATGGTCACACTGTGGAAACTTGCAAACCAAAAGATATGACCGATGATGCATCAAAAGGTAATGAAATCATTGATGCAACGGTATTTGAACCTGTCAAGCATTATGAGCCATGGATGCAGGTTGCAAACTGGAAGAGTCGGAAGGGGAATGGAATAAAGATAGAGAAAGAACGTCTATTGTTGACCGACACTTGCACGGAATGAAGTTAGGGAGATTTGCTGCCCTTCGAGTTATTGAGATGGATAATAATAATAATGGTACATGTCAAATAGAAAGTGAAAACATGGGGAAAACCTCTAGCCAGGAGGGTGAGGGAGCTCATAAATTCAAAGAGGTTGGGCAGGAGTCTCATGACAAAACAGATTTGCCTTTGCAAGCTGTGGTGAATGTTCTTAAAAATTCCAAAGGGCAGCAGACTACTAAGGATCAAGCCTCGATAGGGCTGAAGCAAGATGTACCTTTGGGTGATAAGACTGTTAAGTGACGAGGGTCTGGATCTAAGGATGGGAGGTTTAAGACTGGAAATGAAATCGTTCCCTCGGTTGATGGCACAAATATGAATGTGGGTAAGAATGTTGCATCCATGGGGATTGTGACTCCAGCACTGATTACACTTGATGCGTCCTAGCATAACGCTGTGACAGTGATAAAACAAGGACATGATTTTGCGGATTCACCAAGGAGAGGTAGGAGCACAGGAACAAGAGCATCGTGACCTTCAATTGCTCGCTGTTTGTCAAAAATTAAAGGGGTTGCTCGGATAGGGCCATATCCTGCTCGGAAGAAAGCGCGTGAGCTGCACGAAAATTTCCATCCAAATGTAGTCGATCTTGGGGAATAGAATGGAGCAGTGTCGTATGATTTAGTGTGGATGGAAATGAGGATTCTGTACCGATAGATAATTCTTGAATACAATGGCAGAATAACACAACCTTTGATGGCGAAGAGTTGTCTTGGTAATTAGGTTGTTTTCTTCTTTCCCATATTTTTTAATGTTTAAAGTTTTATATCGGAATGTACAGGGTGCCTTAGACTCTAAATTTAATCTATATTTGAGACTTCATGTGAGATCACAGGATCCTGACATTGTTGTGCTCATGGAGACAAGAGTGAGTGGGAGGAAGGCTGATAGAATTATTACTCGTCATGGTTTCCCGTTCTCCTACCGTGTGGAAGCCAATGGTTTTTGGGTGGCATTTGGGTTTTGTGGCGTGATACGGTTAATGATGTGCTTGCTGTGTCCAGCCAATTTATTCATGCTCTTTGCACTGTTCGCCAAACTGAGTCAACGATGTTCTTATCTTTTATCTATGCAAGTCCGGATAGGCAACATAGAAGTGGTGTATGGAGTCAGTTGGCTGCTCTACAAACGGATACTAAGATTCCCTAGGTTCTTAGAGGGGATTTTAATGCCATTTTGAGTTTATCCGATAGAGCAGGAGGTTCGGCTAGAAAGGATGGGTTTGTCACAGGTTTGGTGAGTTTGATGTATCAGTGTAATTTAACAGACTTAGGTTATCAAGGACCTTGGTTCACATGGAAGTGGGGTACGCTACAACAATGACTAGGTAGATGTTTGGAGAATGATGCGTGATGTGAGTCTTGAGCCAATTCTGTGGTATTACATCTTTTTCGTATGAGGTCCGATCATCGTCCTCTTTTGTTGATGTCGGCTCCAGTTGTGAAAAGTACGACAAGTTCTTTCAAGTTTTTAGCTGCTTGGCAGAGTGACCATCACTTTGTGGATGTTGTGAAAGATGCGTGGAGCTTGGATGAGTCGCTAGTTGATAATGGGGCTAATTTTCAAAAGCAGGCGAGTATCTGGAATAAAGAGGTTTTGGTCATATTTAGGGACATAAGGCTAGGCTTATGGCGTGTATTAGGGGTTTTGAGCGTATCTTAGAGTTCTCGGTTAATGATCATCTTCAGGGCCTCGAGGATGAACTTAAAAACGAGCTTGATATGGTTCTTCAAACGCTCTCGATGTGAATGGATTCGAAATGGTGACCGCAATACTAAGTTTTATCATTGTGCTACTAAGGTGAGGTCCCGTCAAAACCTGTATACTATGATGAAGCTTGAGGATGGCCATTGGTGCGATAATATTGATCTTATTCGTGATAGTGTTGTCCAATTCTTTAAGATTTTATTCACCTCAACACTGGACAACTTATCGGATTGGAGTATCCGTGGCCATTTTGGAGTGATTCTGACGGGAGATTAATATTAGCTGTCTACAGACATTATTGATGACGAGGTTCATGCGGTAGTTTTTGATATGAATTCGTTATAGGCCCCTGGGGTGGACGGATTACATGATATGTTCTTTCAGAAAAATTGGACTGTGGTGGGTTATAGTGTTATTAATTTTGTTTGCAGTTGTTTTCATGGTACTCAATTGCCGACGATCCTTAATCGTACTGTTGTGGTCTTAATCCCCAAAATTCATTCTACAGAATCCTTCTCTCAATTTTGGCTATAGTCTTTGCCCTGTTATTTATAAGACTTTATCAAAGGTAATTATTAATCATTTAAAGCCGTTTCTTCCTAATTGGATTTCTCAATCTTAGGTTAGTTTTGTTCCGGTAAGATACATTATGGATAACATGAATATCACTCAAGAAGAGATACATTCGATGCACAAGAAAGCTGGGCTAAAGGATTAAATATCCATTATGATTGATCTTGAGAAAACCTATGATATGTTTCATAGCCCATACTCTAAGTGATTTGGGCATTCTCCAGGATTTTTGTTGGCTGATTATGAATTGTATTACATCCATTTTGACTCATATTATATAGAACGGTGAATGGACTAGGTTTTTTAAACCACCGAGAGATATTTGACAAGGTGACCCACTGTCACCCTATATTTTTTTGTCATGTGTATGGAACGTTTGTTGCAGGCGATTGATCTACAGATTGAGCAAGGCAATTAGGCGGGTATTTGTCAAAGTAGGAATGGACCTCGTATATCCCATCTATGTTTTGTTGATGACATTGTTCTGTTTGTCGAGGCGACTGTTCAGCACATGGTAATAATTTGCACTGTGCTTGATATGTTTTGTTCGGCTTCGAGGCATAAGATCAGTGTTTTCAAGACACAAATTTGTTTTTGGTAAACTTTACCGGAGGTCCTTTTGTTTGGAGCCTGTTTTATTTTGATCACTCGATTTGAAAAAATATTATAATAGCAACTTACGTTTTCGATCTATTTTATTTTGGTCATTGTGCCGTTAACCCCAGTTAGTGTGATAGTGTGGTGTGTTAGTCAAAAGGGTTAATTTTTAATTTGACCCTTAAACTTTAGATAAAATATTAATTTAACCACTAAATTTTCTCAACCTCACTTTTAACCCACAACGTTGCTGCTCATACCACTTTCTTTGATATAAAAAAACAATGTAAAATTTTGCTCTCCCAGCAAATAAATACTTGGCATAAAAAATGAAGAGATAGTGCAACAATCAACTAACAAAGCCAAGGTGCATATTCTAGCCTCAGTTATAGAATTTTTAAAATTGTAGGAATTTACAACTCACATAGAAAAGAAAGCATTGTTTTTGTCTCTGTTTCCGCAAGGTATAAGCCACTCCCTGATTATAGACTTAAAAATGTTACCGAACTTTAAAAATATTTAAATCTAACACTGAATTTTAATTTTAAACTCGAAAATACCACTCCACCGTTAAACCGTTAACGAAGTGCTGACATGTAACTCAACTCCCTTTAAACAGCTGATGTGGATTATTCTTAATTAATTTTTTCCACCTAATTTATATTTTAAAGAAAAATAAGAATATATGTAACGTAAAAAGGGCAAAACGGTGTAGTTTTCATAAAATACTCTATTATTAATAATAAAACCCAATTCTTAAACGCCAAAATTGTGTTTATAGACTTCGGCTAAACCAAAACCCCGAACTTGACATTGAATTCATCGTCAAGCTTTATGTTGCACGATTTCATATCTCTATGAATTATCCGTCTCTGACATTTTTCATGAAAAAATGTAAGCGTTGAAACAACACCTAGAACCACCTTTAATCTTAAGCTCCATGAAAGGAAAGTTGATGAATCTGGGTTTCTATGGAGGAGTCTGTCAAGGCTTTCATTGGCCAAAAACACATAGACCAAGAGCAACTCATTTTCCTCACAACACCACCCTTGAAGCTCTCGTGCTTAAGCGACCGGCCATTGCAACGAACTCGGTGGTAAACAGATTAAGTGAAAGATTTTCGATTGGACTGATCAAACCACTTCACTGCAACGGCTCCACCAGAAGGGATAGATCCTCTATAAGCATCTTCACCAACAATTATATTCCTATGAAACCACAATATAGCTGATTTGATCTTTGCAAATGACAATCTTGTTCGGACATTAGTCATTTCAACTATAGTTTCTTCTCTTCTACTTCTTCTTCCAACATTCCTCTTCATAAGCAATGGGTCTTCCATTCCACCTATGCGAGTTGTTTCCCTTTGCATCTCTCCTTCCATTTTTGTCGGCAGAATGATGCAGAGAAATCTATAGAGAAATACACACAATTAGGGATTTAAGAAGTGGGGGTACTGTGAAACTACACCGTTTTATCATATTTATTTACACATTCTTATTTTACTTTAAAATATAGATTAGGTGGGAAAATAATTAAAAATAATCCACATAAGCAATGTAACGGGAGTTGGGTTACATGTCAGCACTCCGTTAATGGTTTAATGACGGAGTGATATTTTCGAGTCTAAAATTAAAATTCAGTTTTAGATTTAAACAATTTTAAAGTTCGATGACATTTTTAAATCAGCGATAATAATTTAGTGATATTTGATGTAATTTACCCTAAAAAAATATATATAAATCATACCTATCAATAACAACAGAGGCTGCACGCCCTGAAGCAAAGGATGTAAGAACCTGACATACAAAAGAATTGCAATCAAAACCCGCTTAAATGAAAAATAAGTGTTTAAAGTATATTTTTTTAAACTTTAAGTGTTTAAGGTATTTTTTAAAAGAATCGCAAATCGTTCGAATGAATTTTTGAATATTTCGACTTTCGTCCGGCATTTTGTAAAACTTCAGTCGATTTCCGGTGATTAGATGATAGAGTAAAAGACCATTGTGGTCCGGCGACGGATGTGGTCGGCGGCGGAGTGGCCATCGGCGACGAAATCGACTTAAATCGTGATTTGAGTTATGGATTTCGAATTTGTGGGCTATTTTAAAAATTTAGAGTTTTTTAAAAAATACTTTAGGCACCTAATGTTTAAAAAAATGTATACTTTATACACCTACTTTTCATTTAAGCCAAACCCAATTAAATAAAACAGAAAGAGTTGGAAATGAGGGAAATAGTAATACCGCATTCTTGGCCAAAAACAGAGCAGGAACTTTGTACTTTTCAAACACGAGTTCCGTTGTCCTGTTAGATTTTAACAAAACCAAACAGCGTATTTTCATATTGGGGGAAGAAAAAAAAAAGCAAAGAAAATTAACTAAGCTAGAGTGCTCGGAAATTCTGACTTCTCCCTCTGTTGTTGAGTGTTGGAAGAAGGTTCAGCAAGTAGCATTAGATGTTCCTTAGGATCAATGAGTAAACAATCATTAAAAGCATGATCCCAGATGTTATCAACAATATCCAGTGATCGGAGTCATCACCCACTAAAGAAAGTGGCCGGAGCAGGGACGTTGTGAGTTAAAAGTAAGGTTGAGAGAGTTTAGGGGTTAAATTAATATTTTGTCTAAAGTTTAAGGGTCAAATTAAAAATTAATCTTTTTGACTAACAAGTCACATCATCACACTAACGGGTATCAACGGCACAGGTGACCAAAATAAAATAGATAAAAAAACGTAAGTGGTCATTATAATCTTTTTTTCAAATCGAGTAACCAAAATAGAACAAGACTCAAACAAAAAGACCTCCGGCGAAGTTTACCCATTTATTTTTCTCAGAATATTTGTTTGGATGTTAGACTTGCGATTGTTGATGGTTTTGGGTATATCAAGGTTCAAGATTTGGGGATACTATTATTTCACAAACGGGTGACCAAGGCAATGTATGAATATTTGTTAGATAAAATTCGTAATCACCTTTCATGATGGCCTGTGAGATCCTTAGCTTTTGCCGGTCGTGTCACCCTTGCCAAATTCGTTCTTCAGGCCATTCTAACTTACACCATGCAAGCTGCGTGGTTATCTAAAAGTCTGCATGGAGATGGAGAAATTAATTCGTAATTGTGTATGGGGAAGCACGATGGATCGTATAGGGTTAAGCCTTGTCTGTTGGAAGGAGATGCAAGCACCTGTGAATTGTGGGAGTCTTGGTTTCCGTGATATAGAAAAATTCAACCTTGCCTTTCTTATGAATTTAGTATATCAACTGATTACTGATGAGCAAAAACTGTGGTACGTGTTTTGAGAGCTAAGTATAACTGGGAGGGTGTTCTCCCAAATAGTATATCAGCTCATAATTGTTCTCACTTATGGGTCAGAATTAGCCACGTCTGGGATGAGGTTCATTCTAGTGTAGTTTGGAATGTTCGTGATGGGTGTTCCGTTAATTTCTGGTATAATAATTGGTTGGAAAAGGTTGGTCCTTTGGTGCTATTCAGTTGGATCCTCCACCTTCCTCCTGTCCGGTGGTGTCATTCGTTACTGTTATAGGAGATTGGGATATGGATCGCCTTCAACAAGTGCTTCCGAATGAGTGTATGCAGCGTGTGTGCCTTGTTTGGGACTTGATTGTGTTGGATGGCAAGGTGATTCCCAACTTAATTTCCCGGTTAAATCGGCTTATGCCACGCTTGTAGGGGAGTCGACTATACCGGGAGATAGTGTGTGGGAAGATATGTGGAAGCTGCCAGTTCCTCAACAGATTTGGTCTTTCATTTGGCTGGCTATGAGGGGAAACTTGCTCACCAATGTTGAATGTTTGCAGCGGTATATGACCACTGATAAGCATTTTGGCCTTTGTAATCTAGGATTTGAGGACGTCCTCTATGGTTTTTGGGATTGTTCGAAAGCTAGAGCTGTCTGGTTTCAATTGATCAAACCGGATTGCTTACATGATTTTTTCACTGGGATTGGTTTCATACGAATTTGCGTGAGAATGAGAGTTATGCGATATATATGAGCCATAGGAATCTTTTGTTTGTGATAATTTGTTGGAAGATTTGGGGGCAACGGAATAAACTTCTCTTCGACCCTGATTTTGTGGAACAAGATGATTTGGTGGGGGCTAGTAGACGTTATTTAGATATGGTTTTGAATGCGCGTAACTCCCAGCAGACTAGTCATTTTATTTCAAATGCTCAACCTTTGACTTCTTTGGTTTGGTCCTTGGCGGATAGGGGATGGGTGAAGTTGAATGTAGATAGTGCAGTCAATATTGATGATGATGCAGCTGTGGTGGGTGGTGTGATTCGCTTTGAACTCGGTGAATGGTTATTTGTTTTTTCAAGAAGCATTGATAAATGTTCGGTAATTAACGCCGAGCTGTGGGTAATGATCGATGGGTTCAGGCATGCCTGGAGGATTGGCTATCGTAGGATTGTGCTGGAATCCGATTATCCTTAAGCAGTGGTGGATATTCAAGACAATGACCCTAATCAATCCCGAAATGGTTTTATTGATGTCATCCAGGAAATGCTGCAGTGGAATTGGGATGTGACTGTGTGATATATTAACCGTGGCGCTAATGCCGTACAGACAAACCTGCAAAATTAACAAGGGGAAAGCCGAGGATTTTGGACTCAGCACCATCTTTTGTGCAGGGTCTGGTTCGAAGTGACGCCCATCATACATTGCAGGCAACCAATATTGGTTGATCTTTTTGAGTGTTGGTTGCTTAGGTTCTTAGGCGGGTTATTTGGGCAGTGATGCTTTAGGTAATTGCTTATGAGTTTGGTCTATGACTGATTATGGTTTGTTTGGTGAATCGTTGTGCGTCCTAATTTTGCACTACTATTTTTGTAAATATTACCATATGCACTCTTTTTTCATTATTTAAGATTAGAGAGATTTTTTAACGAGACATACGGTAATATTTCACCCCTTTAATCAAAAAAATCCATTTGTTGTTGAGTCTGTAATCTTTTCTATGTTTTGAAGAGAAATTTATTTAAAAAGGAAAGTAACTCATATATATATATACATATATATGTATTTTTTATTAATGAATGTATGATTTTATTGAAGAAAAGATCATACAAAATGTTATTATCGTTAGCCTCATTCAAAAACCCTTACGCCTAATTAGGGGAAAATAATACCCACGACATAAGACTAATGCAAATAATATCATTCCCGAAACAAAATGCAGCAAGACACCAATACATCACCAGTAGAACTCTCTAATCCAAACCCCGCCAAACATAAAATACAAAACCAAATCCCTACACACAAGCCAAGCTATAGATCAGGAGAATTTCGGATCCGTCGGCAATCAAATAAGAACCATAAAAAGCACTGGACCTTTGGAGGAACATTAAGCCTCCAAACCACAAACACCCCAACCCTTTCCTCTTCGATTCCAAAAGAGTGCATCAACTTTGAGACAACACGTACTGTAAAACACCCATTCCGACTCGGGTCCTTCCACTCTTAAACTACCATGTCGATATGCATCTTCAGAATGCTGGTTCTCCTGCCATACGTTCCTCTCACCCTCAGATGCTGAATTCTGAAAATCAGAACCCCTTACCACTTCCTTATGCAACCCAGGAGTTTCCATCGCTACCTCTCCCACTTTTTTCCCACTCGTTGTCCACTCGAGTCATCTATCTCATTTTCTGATTCACTCCCTTGAGATTTCGACGCATCCTTCACAAAACAATTACACTCTTGTAGCGACCTCTTCGAAAACCGCTAAAAAAGATAAATAATTTTTGTTTGCATTTTGCTTTTTTTTGTTTTTGGTTTTTTGAAAAATTTTGAAAATTGAGGTAAATTGAATTTTTGGGGATTTTGTTTTAAAAACTTGTTTTGTTTTGTAAATGAAGAGTTGGAGTCCCCACCGGCCACTTGGGTAGGCCGGATTAAAACTAGAGATTCTTTAAAATCGGGTTCGGGAGTTGGTTACGTGTGGGGAAGGATTAGCACCCCCATCACGCCCGAAAATCGGTACCAAATTATACGTTGCTTTTAATCGATGGAAATCATTGAAATTTAAATTAGATTTAATTAACTGTTCTTAATCGAATATAAACTTTAATTGAACGGGCTTTAACAATTTAGTAGATTAGAATTAATTATACATTAAATTAATAAGAGTGATTGTACATCGAACTGTAGATTAAACCGGCATCGAATAAGATCGACTGTCGTGTTAATTTACGGTTCGAATCGAGTTTATCACCTTTATGCATGATACAAACAGTTAAAATGATGTTATGAGTTGTAAATTTTACCCATTTTAATATTTACCTTTAGACTATAAGAATTAATTCGAGTATTTGATATATATCCATTAAGTCAAGATTAAGACCAAAATAACCGAGTTAATAAATATCCCTTTTTTATAAGTTACTTAAAAATATGAGTATATAATTAAATTAGAGGTTTATTGAATGTCAAGTTAAAGTATGTCACAAAAAGCGAGTAAATAAAGACAAATGCGGAAAATAAATGCGGAAAATAAAATACCCGGGAAAAGGACCGGATCGAACAAAAGGTAAAGCGTAAAATAAATACGAAAATTAAATATGGTAAAGTAAATTGCAAAAAATTAAATGCGAGAATTAAAATGCAGAAATTAAAATTGTGGAAAGTAAATGCGGGAAAATAAAAGCGGAAATTAAAAGGCTACACTAAACGGGCCATAATAATACGGGTCATCCCGGTTGCAGGTCAGCGTAAGGCCGATTTTTGAACGAGAAAACAATATGTAAATAAAATAAATAAACATAGATATTAAAGTATATAACATATAATATATAGATAATACTGATATATACATAACACGATGTATATTATATGATAATTAATACATATATATATAATATAACTATATCATATAATATATAAATAATATAAATATAATATATATACATAATACGTATAGTACTTAATATATAGAATAATATAATATATATGTATAACATAATAATATATAATTGAGAAGCATTAATTAGGGATCGAACTGAAATAGAATAAGAACAGGGAGCCAAAATTAAAACAAAAAAAAAACAAAATTTAAAATAGCCGAAATTGGCTTTAAAATAAAGGGGAAAGATTAAATGGGGATTAACCCGTGACTGATTCGAATGCGGGGTGAAATGGGAGGACCATATGGGTAATTAACCCTTTTACCAAAACGCGTGGATTCTTCCCTAGATTCGGGTCACCGCACGGGTCAAGGAGGCGCCAAAACGCTGCGTTTAACGCAGCTTATAAAAATTGAAAAATAAAACAAAAAATCATTTTAATCTGATTTGAAAAAAAACCCATAGCCTCCTCTAAAATTTCCATAAAAACCGTCCCTTTCCGCCCTACACCTTCAAGAAACCGGCAAGACTAACATTGTACGCTGTTGCCTCGGCTACTGTTAATGATGGTCGGTGGCCTTAAACTGTCCCAAAAAATCTTTTTTCTTCCTAATTTTAAATTCGGCCATTGCTTTTCAAAAAAAAAGTCCCCCTTTCATTCGAATCTACTAAAATCGAAGTGAAAAAAACTTAAAAAACCCCTATTTTCTTAGAAACCCTTGAGATGCTTCATATCCCAAGCCGAAGAAGATAAAACGGCCGAAGGAAAGAGGCGACGGCTATTCCGACCTCCAAAAGGTAAACCCTAAAACCTTTTTTTCTTTGATTTTGTTTGTGATATGCTAAATGAAATAATGAAAAAATACATTTTTAAACTTTTTTTGTTGTTGTATTGCTTTCTGAAATATCTAAAGTCCCCTTTTACATTGGTTCGATTTGGCTTTTATAGCAAAATTTACATAGATTTAAAAAAAACAAAATGAAAATTGAAAAATGGAGATTGGTTCTGCATTCTAATATTTTGTAATTTTGTTGGTGGTGTTGCATGTACGAGGGGAGAGGGAAACCAGTCTTGGCGTCTTGCAAGAGAGGGGACCATACATACGTGGTTGTTGTGGTGCATGCGACATTAACATGGCTCCGACGTGGCAGTGATGTGGTGCTGAGCTGGTCGGTGACATGGCCTGAAGTTGAAAAGCCAATGGTAGCTGGTGAAGCTTCTGGAGTGTTCTGGAATGGGGATGTGAAGAGGTGGAAATTGAGGTATTAGGGTTAGGAAATTAAGGTTTCATTTGGGTTTGGGGTATCCGGGTCAGCCGGGTTTTGGAAATGGTAACCGGGTGTGGGTAGTTGGGTAACATGGTATGCTGTAATTTGGGTCAAAAGGGTAATTTGGTTAGGTTGTTGGGCTTGAACATAATTTGTAAAGAGTAATTGGGATTGTAATATAAATTGGGTTTGAAAATGGACATTGGATTGTAAAAATGGATTTTTGAATTTTTTTTATCTTTTGGATTTAATAGTTTATTGGATTCAAATAAAAACTGGACGAAAATGGTGATTACAGTTGCGCCTCTTTGCTCATTGTTGTGAAACGGCAATAGAGCAAAGACTAAAAGATAATTGTTTTCATTCAGTTGAACTGAAACACCCTTTCTAGCACCATCATTCCTTCCGTATCTAGTTGGTTCATCTTTCAACTTCTAAAACTCATTTGTTGATCCGCTACACCACCGACAAAGAGTCAGGATCTGGTCGACTCATCTACTTTATCCCTTTTTTGGAAAGATAGAACCTACCAGAGTAAAAAGAAAATCGCTTCAGACTAAGTATCCACTTGTTTTATTTAAAATTGTAACATTAAAAGGATTGGGTAAAAAGATATTTGAATATGGGTGAACTGCTACGCCTCCGACGACGAGACAAGATCGGGAGGTTGGATTGGATCAAGCTACAACTCTGACGAAGAGGCATGATCCGGTGATTATATTGCGATAAAGCTACGACTCTGACGAAGAGGCATGATCTGAAGAGTTATTTGGGGGCGATCAAGCTATGACTTTGACGAAGAGGCATGATCTGAAGAGTTATTTTGATCCACTACACCACTGACGATGAGTCAAGATCTGAAGATTTGGAGTCGCCACTAGCCACTTGGGTAGGCCGGACACCATTAAAATCATAGAGTCTTTTGAAAATCGGGTTCGAGAGTTGGTTACGTGTGGGGAGGGATTAGATTTAATTAATTGTTCTTAATCGAATATAAACTTTAATTGAACGGGCTTTAACAATTTAATGTGTTCGAATTAATTATCCATTAAATTAGTAAAGGTGACTGTATATCGGACCATAGATTAAACCGACATCAAATAAGACTGACTGTCGTATTAATTTATGGTTCGAATAGAGTATATCACCTTAATGCATGGTGCAAACAGTTAAAAATGATGTTATGAGTTGCAAATTTTACCTATTTTTATATTTACCTTTAGAAGATAAGAATTAATTCGAGTATTTGGTCTATATCCATTAAGCCAAGATTAAAACCAAAATAATCGAGTTAATACATATCTCTTTTTTATAAGTTAGATTAGTTAATTAACAATGTGAGTATATAATTAAATTAGAGGTTTAATGAATGTCAAGTTAAAGTATGTCACAAAAAACGAGTAAATAAGGACAAGAAAGATAAATGTGGAAAATAAATGCTCGAATAAAATAAATAAATGCGAAAAATAAAATACCCGGAAAAAAGATCGGATCGAATAAAAGAAAATAAATATGGAAATTAAATATGGTAAAGTAAATTGCGAAAAATTAAATGTGAGAATTAAAATGCAGAAATTAAAATTAAGGAAAGTAAATACGGGAAAATAAAAGCGAAAATTAAAAGGCTAAACTAAACGAGCCATAATAATACGGGTCATCCCCGTTGCGGGTCACCGTAGGGCCGATATGTAAATAAAACAAATAAACATAGATATTAAAATATATAACATATAATATATAGATAATAATGATATATACACAACATGATATATATTATATGATAATTAATACACATATATATAATATAACTATATCATATAATATATAAAAATAATATAAATATAATATAAGATATAGTATATATATATATACATAATATGTATAGTACTTAATATATAGAATAATATAATATATATGTATAACATAATAATATATAAATGAGATGCATAAATTAAGGACCGAACTGAAATAGAATAAGAACATGGAGCCAAAATTAAAACAAAAAAATAAAATTTAAAACGACCGAAATTGGCTTTAAAATAAAGGGGAATGACTAAAAGGGGATTAACCCGTGACTGATTCGAATATGAGGGGAAATGAGAGGATTAGATGGGTAATTAGCCCTTTTACCAAAACGCGCGGATCCTTCCCCGAATTTGGGTCACCGCGCTAGCCAAGTAGGGGCCAAAACGTTGCGTTTAACGTAGCTTATAAAAATTGAAAAATAAAACAAAAAAATCATTTTAACCTGATTTGAAAAAAAAATTCATAGCCTCCTCTAAAATTTTCATAAAAATCGTCCTTTTCCACCCTACACCTTCTAGAAATTGGCAAGCCTAATGCCGCCGCCTTGGTCACCGCTAGTCGGTGGCCTTAAACTACCCAAAAAACTTTTTCTTCTGATTTTAAATCTGGACCGTTTTTCAAAAAAATTCCCCTTTTCCTACGAATCTACTAAAATCGAAGTGAAAAAAAACTTTTTAAAAAACCCTATTTTCTTAAAAACCCTTGAGATGCTTCAGATCCCAAGCCGAAGAAGATGAAACAGCCGAAAGAAAGCGGCAGCGGCTATTTCGACTCCCAAAAGGTAAACCCTAAATTTTTTTTTCTTTGATTTTGTTTGTGATATGCAAAATGAAATACTGAAAAAATTCTTTTTTTAAACTTTTTTTTCTTGTTGTATTGCTTTCTGAAATATCCAGAGTCCCTTTTACATTGCTTCGGTTCAGCTTTTATAGCCAAATTTACATAGATTTAAAAAACAAAATGAAAACTGAAAAATGAGGATTGGTTATGCATTCTAATATTATGTAATTTTGTTGGTGGTGTTGGATGTACGAGGGGAACCAATCTTTGCGTCTTGCAAGAGAGGGGACCATGCATGCGTGGTTGTTGTGGTGCACGCGGCATTGTTGTGGCTCCGACGTGGCGATGATGTGGTGTTGAGGTGGCCGGTGACGTGGCCTGAAGTTGGAAGGCCAATGATTGCTGGTGAAGCTTCTGGAGTGTTATGGAATAAGGATGTGAATAGGTGGCCGCTGAGGTATTAAGATTAGGAAATTAGGGTTTCATTTGGGTTTGGGGTATCCGGGTTTTGGAAATGGGTAATCGGGTATGATATAAATTGGGTCAAAAGGGTAATTGGGTTAGGCTATTGGACTTGGACATAATTTGTAAAAAGTATTTGGGCTTGTAATATAAATTGGGTTTGAAAATAGACATCGGACTCGTGCCCTTCTTCTCCAAATCTCGCACCGCGATACTTTAATTCGCCTTTCATTCAATTTAGTCATTTTTACATGCTAGTTTTAATTTATTCATTCCAGTTCTTATTTGCTTATTTATGCTTTTAGATTCTATTTATTATTATTATTATATTTATTTTATGTTTTTGCGCTATTTAATTTATTTTTACTTGTTTTTAGCACTACTGGTATGTAATTTTAGAAATAAAGCCTCTGATTTGGACTCTTTAATTAGGCCCATTGTTTAGATAGCTAAAGCCCCTATTTTAGAACTCCCATAATTTAATTATAAAATTAATGACATTAATTTTAAGTGTAATTATTAAGTTTGTCACATAATAAATTAATTACCTAGATTACATATCCCAAATTAGGTTCATAACTTGATCCTTAAACTTAGCTAATTAGCTCTTTAATAGGTTATTTAATTAAGGATTTTGCTATGCACAACCCTGATGGCTATGTTTAAAACCTACAAGATTCTTATAATTAATGCATATTTCCTTTTTTTTATTATAATCTAGAATTAATTGTATATATAATTAATACTCAACAAAAATTATTATTCCATTCATTATCCTAAAAACAAACATAAAATTTATGGTTTAAGGTTTACGTTTGAGGTTTAGGGTTTTATGTTTTAGGGTTTAAGATTTAGGATTTATGATTTAGGATTTATGTGGTTGTAGTGTGTGGTTTAGGGTTTAGGTTTACGAGGCATGTTTTAGGGTTTATGAGGTAGGGGTTGGGTTAAGGTTTATGAGGTAGGGGTTTTAGGGTGTAGTTTTTATGGTTTATGGTTTATTTTTTAGGGTTTAGAATTTATAGTTTAAGGTTTAGAGTTTACGATATAATATTTAGGGTTTAGGCAGTATTCAAATATCATAAATTTTATGTTTATTTTTAGGATAATGAATGGAATAATATTTTTTGTTAAGTATTAATTATATCTACAATTAATTTTATCTTAATAGATTCCATTAAAAAATATGCATTAATTATAGGAATCTTGTAAGTTTTAAACATAGCCCTCAGGGTTGTGTACAGCAAAAACCAAAGTAATACTATAAGATTAATCATCTTTCAATAATTTTCCCTTAGTGAAGTTAATAAGTTTAGGTAATTACATATTCATTTAAAACATCTCTAATTATGATAAAACCTTTAGGATTCAAAAATAGACTTTAAAATACATTGAGTTTTTATGCATTTGTGAATCTGAATTACGTTAGAAAATATTAATGACCAAGTAAGTATCGTTTTTACAGGTGTTGTGGGGTGCTAATCCTTCCATATACATAATCGTGCCCCTGAACCTTTTGATTTCAAAATATCTGGTTTCTTTTAGGTTTCTGGTCCGCCTATCTTAAAAGGACCGGTGACGACTCCTTGTTTTTTATCTACCCCTAGTCCAGGCCGCGACACCTTGATTATTTTTTTACTATTTTTTATTACCCCGCGATACAGACGCGGTACTCAATGGAGATCAGTGAGGTCACGCCCCTTAAAATTTTTAAAAATTGGAAAATTTTAAGTTGCAATGGTAAAATTATATTTTGTTCCCTAAAAACATATAGTTTATATTGTTGGTCTACTAAAATAGAAAAAATCAAATGCCCCTCTCAATAAATAACGTTGAGTTCCGTTACTGCTGCGATGCATGAGATTATATGTATAAATTAAAACGGATACATCATATTTAGATTTAAATTTCTTAAATAACTAAATTATAATGATATTTATTAACAAAGGAAGAGGGACTGCTCTGTTGTGGATTAATCACAAGACCTAGGGGAGAGTGGGGAAGAGAGTGCTCATGCTGGGTTTAGAACCCAAGATCTAAGGAAAAGAAGAAAGCATGTGAGAAAATTCTAGTCACCCGACCATCATTGTTTTCTCAGATTATAATGTTTTTTTTATATTTAATGATAAGAATCAAATAAAAAGATATATACCATATAAATATACAAGGAAATTGTACTGCCTAATACATATGTTGTTTTTATTTTTTTACTAATTTTATTTTTTATATATATTTTTAGTAGTTTTATTATCCGATGCACATGATTATTATATGTATAAATTAAAACGTTTAAATAATTTTAATCTTTAAATTTAATTTTTTTAGTTATTACCTCTTAAATAATTACATTATAATAAGATTTTTATATCTAATAACAGGAATTAAATAATAATAATAATAATACTCAAAATAAAGATTTTTGTAAAATGCAAGCTCGTACTAACATCTACTTCATTTTTTATGTTAACATAACAAAAATGTAAGTCGTCACTGCTTGCCAGCAACCAGAACTGGTAAAATGGCAACCGGCCACTCCAAACTGGATCACTCTTAATACTGATGGGGCTGTTAATGTTAGGCGTTAATAATAAAATAATAATAATGATAATAATCTGAAACTGAAAATCAGGAAATAAATATCTAATATATATATATGTATATAATGAATTTAAATAAATGAAAATATCGAATGAAGAAAATAGTAGAGTACGTTGAGGTATGTTAAATCACAGTTTTTTTTAGATAGATTCGACCACTTCTGTGGTGCTTGAGAATGTCGGTTGTTTGTCTCTCAGGATGATCAACTGCAGCTGCCTTCTTGTTGAAGAAATGTTTTAATCACAATTGAACTCAAAATTCAAAAAAAAATTATCTGATAAAATCTATCTAAATATAGATTATTCAGAATTATAAAATATAAGTCGTCACTGCTGGTCAGAACTAATAAAATGGCAACCGGCCGCTCCAAACCGGATCACTCTTAATATCGATGGGGCTGTTAATGTTGGGCGTTAATAATAAAATAATAACAATGATAATAATCTGAAATTGAAAAAAGGAAATAAATATCTATATATATAATGAATTTAAATAAGTGAAAATATCGAGCGAAGAAAATAACAGAGTACGAGTTGACGTCTGTTAAATTATAGTTTTCTTGAGAAAGATTCGGCCACTTCTGTGGTGCTTGAGAATTTCGGTCGTCTATCTCTCAGGATGATCAACTGCAGCTGCCTCCTTGCTGAAGAAATGTTCTAATCACAATTGAACTCAAAATAAAAAAAGATTTTATCAAATAAAATATATCTAAATATAGATTATTCAGAATTATAAAATCTATTTTGAATTTCAATTCTATTTTGTTTGACACGTTCATGCAAGTGTGCCCCCAACCCTGAAGGGTTGGCCAAGCTTGGATTTAGACCCCATATGCTTATTGTCATGGCCCAAATTTCTTGGTCCAAGACAGTGGCGCAAGCTTGTAATGAAGAGGTTCCATGCGGGGCATCGGGCTTGCCAAGACCACCAGACTTGGCCCATCACTTGGAAAATGCTAGAGAGCCCTTTTCAGAAATGGCAAGTGACAACAAATCAGATAAGATTGAGGGAGAATCTTGCCATATCGGGAGAGATCACCTATCTGAGGGAAGTTTCCTACTAATTGATGTAATTAGATAGGATTTGATAAAATTTCCTTAAATTAGGAGAATTTGTATTTAATTAGGCTAATCCTGGCCATCCATGTAAATCGATCTGGACCATTGATTGAGTGGGAGCTCAACTATAAATAGAGAGCCCCCCACTCTCATTTGTATCTATCATATTCCATCCATTCTCTCATTTAAGAAAAGTAATACAACTCTTGGCATTTACTCTAGTTTCTCTCTTGTCCCTTTCGGTTGTCCTTGGTTCTTTAGCTCTTTGTTCTAGTTGCCTCTCGAGTGGCTAAGAGTAGCCACCTTAGCGTTTACAGCTTTCGCATCTATCGAAACCTTGAGGGCTTGTCCGAGCCTTTGCCGAGCAGGAGTTCTCGTAAGGCTGGTTGAAGGCTTACTTAGGCACGGAATCGACCAAGTAGCATCACGGGGTGCCTAAGGTCGCACGTTCCCAGGCTGTGAAAATCTAGGGACGTGACAAGTGGTATCAGAGCGAGTTAAGGGGGCTTGCATTTGAGCCAGCTTGCAGTTGCAGTCGAGCTTAGTGAGGATTTACGTTTGAGCTAGTCAGAGTAAGCGAGCTAGTTCGTGGCAATGAAGTGACGAGATGACACAACAAAGAGATGATGTTTCTACACAAAAGGCAAGACAATTTATTCAAGGTATGAGGTAAGTTCTGCTCTTGATGCACATAACGAGAGGATTGAGACACTTGAAACTCAATCAAAAAATTGTATGACTTCATAACGTTGGAGAGGAATATGATCGATAGACTTGAAAAATCTGAACAGAAGGCCAAGGAGACCTAAGGCGTTTTAGAGTCTCGTCTTGACAAACTGGAGTCCATGGAAGACAGGGTCAAAGATGAGACACAACGTGCTCTCAATGAGTTGGAGACAGTTCGAGGGAGTAATGCTTGTGAAACCGAGGTAAAGGTTTTTGCGGATCGAGGTGGATGAGCTCAAGGAAGAACTGCTCAGTTGCAAGACCGCAATGAGTGAATGGGGTGCGCTTGCCACCTTCTTAGAGGGACTTAGTCCTGGGTCGAAGCTCGCATTGGAGCAAGAAAATACCAGAGAGAGGCCACAGACATGATAGAGTTGCTGACTGAGGCTGTGGGAGACAAGCCAACCAGCATTGAGGTGCTGAGCCCACAACGAGTGACCGTGGCAAGGCTAAGTCCGTGCCAGAAAAGAATGCGAGCAAGAAGTTAAAGTGCTACTTCTGTGATGGTCCCTATCTGATAAGGGGATGTCCCGAAAAGAATCACCTTGCTGCCATCATCAAGAAGGAAGATGAGCCAGAAGGAGAAGTAGTCAGACTTGGCGCAATTGCGAGTGTCAATAAGCCAAGGGAGATCTATGGTGTGACTACGAGTGTCAAAGTAGTCAAGCCAAGGACGAGACTCGGTACGATAGTGAATGGGAAAGCCATCAAGCCGAGGGTAAAGAAGCAATTGGAGTGCTACCATTGTAAGGGGCCTCACAAGTTGCGAAGATGCCCAGTTCGAGCCAAGGGGTCTGAGATAAGGGACAAGCCCGAAAGAAGCGAGGCTACACAATTTGGTTCGAAATTGTCAAATTTTGCCAAGGCCAAGAGAGACCAAAAGCAGAAAGGATTAAACATGTCCAATAAGGCTACTGAGGAGCTTCTCGAGGGTGTTCAGGTAAAAACATTTCTTCAAAGACTGCATCTATAATAAGGTTGAAAAGGGCCAAGCCGAAGAGGGACATAGCAACCATGGAAACACCACCCATGGGCAAGGTGGGAAAGATGTGAAGAGCTTCGAGAAAGAAGCGCCAAGGCAAGCATCAAACTTCAAAGAAGAAAGATAGATGCAAGAAGAGTGCACCAAATTTCAAGTGAGAGGGGTGAATGCAACAAGGGGCACCGAACTTCGTAGAAGAAGGGTCAACGCAAAACAGTGCAAAGAACTGTCACGGGGGAGGTTCGATGCAAATGGGGGCAGACTTCAAGGAGAGAGAAGAGCTGACCTATTTTAGAGTAAATGCAACCGAGAGGAAGGTACAACTTAAACGCAACTATAATGTTTTTGAGTTAAATTTGCCATCTTTGTTGAGTATAGGTCGAGTAAGACCTAACCTTCAGTACGGGGAGACGAAGCTTGGAAGAGACTTTTCAGAGTTTTAAGGAGCCAAACTAATGGGCTGACGAGTCTGAGAGTTCGTCTAGTGTTCAATATGGTAACACCCAAGACTTTGCTACAGGACCAGGAGTGTCCGAGTCAAGGCAAATCAAGACTGGTAGGAAAAGGCTCCTACGATGGTAATGTACCCAGAGGCGTCTTAATACGCAACATCACTTGGTAGAAAGAGTCAAAGCGAGCTGTCTTTATGGGAGGACACGAGCAAGCCGAGACATCGAGAAGCCACCAAGATGATGTGGCGAATGGTGTAGAGGATCGAAGAGTTCCATGGAGGCAAGAGCTGAGGTGAGCAGTTCATATGAGGGAACTACACCAAGTCGAGGCAATGAGTAGCAGCATCTAAGGGGGTAGCGACGAGGGTGTCGCTAAGTTCGATGGGGAAAATGTCACGACCAAAATTTCTTAGTCCGAGACAGTGGCGCAAGCTTCCGAAAAATAGGTTCTATGTGGGGCATCGGGCTTGCCAAAACCACCAGACTTGGTCCATCACTTGGAGAATGCTAGAGAGCCCTATTCTCAGCCACCTTAACACTTAAAGCTTTTGTATCCATCGAAGCCTTGAGGGCTTGTCCGAACCTTTTCCGAGCAGGAGTTCTCGCAAAGCTGGTTGAAGGCTTACTTAGGCACAAAATCGACCAAGTAGCGTCATGGGGTGCCTAAGGCCGTACGTTCCCGGGCTATGAAAATCTAAGGACGTGACACTATGCATAAGGCACAATCTTTGGTAACTTATTCAACAAGCTCTTGGATGGTTTCATTATATATACATCTTCTACACTTAGTCTCAAACCAATGTGGGATTCAAGCTTACTATTTCCTCACCAATCTTTGTAAGTTGCCTACTTTGAGCATCAATTTCTCATTCATCACTCAACTATTTTGAGCATATGAGATATCGTTGTAAAAATCTCATGGATTAAAAATATGAAACAATAATTTCATGATTCGATTTTCCATCTTTACCCATTGAAGATATGTCTCAAAGTTTCTAAATTATCATAATTTTTCCAACAGTTAACATTCACACCTCCATCTGAGCCACGAGTGGGGTCATTCGTGATGATGAGGGGAACTAGGTGCTTGGTTTTAACTGGTATCTCAGAATTAGTTCTCTACTCGATGTCGAGCCCTAGCATGGTCGAATTGTTTTGAACACGATCAATGTCAAACTGATAGCGATAAAGTCTACAATCTGATCTCTTCCCCGGTGGCTCTTTCTGGCCCTCTTGCTTTTGTTCGTGCAAATGCAATTGCTCGTATGTCTTTACGTTCTTGGAAGCTAGATTTTTGTTTAATTTGTCGAGAAGCGAACATAACTACCGATAGCTTGGTGTTAAGTGTGAAAAAGTACTATATTTTTAACCTTTTTTACTCTTAATTATTGTAAGACTTAGGCTTATTTTAGTTGCATTATTAGGCATTCATGCATAATTTCACTATTTCTTTTGTCGTTAAGCTTGATTACCCAATTTGGTCGATTTTATGGAAAACGATACTGCTTTGGTGAGCTTTTGTGTGCAGGAACTAATTTCCCCAGCAATCGAGAAATTACCGAGGCAATAGAGGATAAGATGAAGTGGCAGCCGATTTGATGACGGGATAAATCCAACATGTTCAAGATAAATGGCGTGAAGAAAATGAGTTGGAATTATATGCAGAGATCAAAAGGAGATTAAATTCTAAGAGTTTTAGGAGAAGTTTTTTGAGGAATAAAAATATAATAATAAAAGAGATTTATTTCTTTTATGTTATTTAATTCCAACTTAACTTCCTCCTCAAAGAAGGACTTCAACCTAGTTATCTCTTATATAAAGATCAAGCCACCAACTTGGAGAGGATTCAAATTTTAGAGAGAAAAAGAGGGGCCGCCGACATCATCTTATTCTTCTTGTTCGATTAGTTTCATGCTATGGAACTTTTATCATGTTTTTATTTTGCACCCAGCCATGAACTAAATTTAATTGGCTTGGGTTATTGTGTTTTTGTGGTTGTGATAACGATTGGATTTGTTTAGGTTTTGAGTTTGCAATTTCAATTCAAAGTTTGTTCATTCTTAGTTCTTAATTTTGATTGCGAGTGAATTGGGAGAGGATCTCGTGAATTCATCCATTTATCTAATATCGAGAGAGTTAGATTCAAGAAACGAATGAGCATGGTTTTCATACAATCAATCGATGGTGAAGACTAATTCGAATTAGGAATAAGTTGCGGATTTCAACGGCTAAAAGGAGCGCAAGATTAGTGATTGTCCACCCTTTATTCACGCAGGGATGTATTATCAAGGCATGCGCAATTAATAGTGTTTCGAGTTAGGGATAACGAGAAACCATTGAAGAACGCTTCGCCAAACTTTGAAGGTTATTGCCCAATTGCCAAGGCAATCGTTCCAATCTCAATTGCCCAAGCAACCGCAGAATTGCCCATACAATCCGGCTGGATCCAATTGACGAAATAATTGAGCCATTCTAGCACTCAATTACCAAGACAAACCATTCAACTATCACTCCACGACTCAAGATAACTCAGCCTACTCTCTCTTATTTGATTAATCTCTCTTTAATTTAATTGCTCTTTTACTTTACTCGACAAAATCAACCCCTATTATCAATTGTGTTTTTATTTTTACAGTGCGAGAAGTTAGATTCCCGAAGTAGCACCAATCCCTGTAGAGATGATATATAATCTATACTATTACTTGCGACGTGTACACTTACACCGTTTGCGTTGTATTCAAATCACGCAACAAGTTTTTGGCGTCGTTGCCGGGGATTGGCAATAGCAACTTTGTTTTTAATTCCTTGCACTTTTATTTTTATTTTTATTTTTGTTAATCGGTTTCAAATGACTTACAATTTTGGTTTTGCATATGTGCATGACCAGGGCGAGACCAACTTCACCAGAATACCCGTTTGAACTTGAGATAGAACGAGTTCTTCATAGGAGAAGATGTGAGCAAAGAGCAGCGATGGCAGATCCTATTGTTCCAGACGGCAATCAAAATAATGTGGCAATAGGAGGAGGAGTTTTAGTGGAGCAACAACCTGTTCGTGTTAGAAATAGGGCAATTCGAGATTATCTAGAGGAAGATCTCAACGGTCTAAACCTAGAAGTTGTCACACCTAAAATTGAAGCCACCCACTTTGAATTAAAGCCAATGATGTTCAATATGATCAATACAATTGGTCAATTTGGCAGTTCGGCAACTGAAGATGCCCGACAACATCTCAAATTATTCCTGGAGATTTGTAATTCATTCAAACTACAAGGAGTCCATGAGGATGTCCTAAGGCTGAAATTATTTCCCTATTTACTAAGGGATAGAGAAAAAACGTGGTTGAATAGTATTCTAGCCGGATCTATATGATCTTAGATGAATTTATGTCGTGATTTCATTGCTAGATTTAGTTCTACAAATATGATTGGTAAATTGCATAATGATATTACTTCTTTTCGGCAGGCAAACGATGAGTACATGTACGAGGCATGAGAGCGATACAGAGAGCTTTTACATAAATGTCCCATGCACGAATTCCCAGTATGGACATAGGTGATGATGTTCTACAACTCGGTAAACACGCCAACAAGGATGATGCTAGATGCCTCAGAAAATGGCATACTCCTGGACAAGACACCTGAGGAAACTGTAGAGATTCTGAATCGGCTTGCCAAGAACGATTATCAGTTCCCAACTACTAGAAAATGAGGAATCAGACGCCATGCCACGATCAATGAGCTTGATTCATCAAATTCAATTTCTGCGCAATTGGCTACTTTAACCAATTTGGTTAAAAATATGAAGAACCAAGCAACACACAATAGATCAAGGTAGTAGATTCCTTTTGTGATTTATGTAACAGTAACCATGATTCTTCTGAATGTCCGTAGAACCCAGAATCTAGCTTTTACTTTGGAAACTATAATCGGAACAACAATTTGACAACTAACACCTACAATCCAGCCTGGAGGAAGCATCCCAACTTCTCATAGAGCAATCCGAACAATGCCCTCAATCAGAACAATCAGAATGCACAAGCACCGGGATTTCAGCAGAACATACCTCGACAACAGATGCTGCAACAACAATCAACACTATCTAGTTCGTTGGAAAATTCTCTCAATGCTTTTATGTTAAAAACTGAATCTTATATGGTTGAGAATAGTTGTTTCATGAAAAGGACTGAGATGAGATTGCAGAATCAGGAGGCAGCCCTGAAATCATTGGAGACTTAATTTAGGCAATTCGCCCAAAACCTGAATACAAGACTGCATGGAGGTTTACCAGTGATACTAAGGTCGCGAAGGGGATATGCCATGAGCAGTGTAAAGTAATTACCACTCGGATGAGATGAAAGCTTAATGATGCACCTGTTCAGCCTAAAGATCACCTAGAAGAGCATTCATCCGCTTAAAAAGATGTAAGTGCTGAGGACACATCATCCAAAATTGGTAAATCAAAAATTGCCTAGGCAATTCCAGATGCCCAGGCAATTCCAATTGCCCAGCAAGTTGCGATGAAAATCCCAAATTGAAGAAGAAGGAAGAGGAGATCTAAATTCCACCACCATTCCCCCAAAGGCTGAAACGGCAGAAACAAGACTACCAGTTCCTGGATGAGCAATTACTAGTTGCCTCGGCAACTTCCTAGTATGCCGATTTAGTTAATTTTTTGGTTAGTGGTATCCTGCCTTATAATCTTACTCACCAAGAAAAGAAGTGGTTCCAACATGATGTTAAGCATTATTATTGGGACGATCCTCTTTTGTTTAAATAATGTGCAGATCATGTGATAAGACGATGTGTTCCCGAGGAGGAACAGGACAATGTGCTTTGACAATGTCACTCTTCACCCTATGGAGGCCATTTTGGAGGAACACGAACTGCGGCCAAAGTCTTGCAATCTAGACTATATTGGCCCACGCTTTACAAAAATGCCCAAGAATTTTACAAGCAATGTGATCGATATCAACGAACGGGCAATATTTATAGGCGACATGAGATGCCACTGTAGAATATCCTTGAAGTCGAGCTATTTGACGTATGGGGTATTGATTTCATTTTTCCCTTCCCATCCTCATTCTACAATCTCTACATCTTACTTGCCATTGATTATGTATCTAAATGGGTTGAGGCAACTGCAGTTCCCAGAAACGACTCCAAAACCGTCAAGAAGTTTTTATAGAAAAATATATTCACACAGTTTGGAATGCCAAGGGCAATTATTAGTGATGAAGGCAAGCATTTTGACAACAAACTCATTGCCAAGATGTTGCAACGTTTTGGAGTGACACACAAAATTGTCACGGCATATCACCCACAGACGAACGGACAAACGAAAATTTCCAATCGAGAATTGAAGAGTATCCTTGAGAAGGTTGTCAATTCCTCTCGAAAGGATTGGTCTCTTCGAATTGATGATGCACTTTGGGCCTATCGCACAACATTCAAAACACCATTAGGCATGTCCCCTTTTAGACTTGTCTACGGCAAGACTTGCCATCTACCGGTGGAAATCAAGCACAAAGCATACTGGGTAATCAAAACTGTGAACATGGATTGGGAGAGTGCTGGACAAAAACGGCTACTGGACCTTAATGGAATAGAGGAGTTTCGTGCTTTAGCTTATGACAATGCAAGAATCTACAAGGAGAAAACTAAGCATTGGCATGATAAGAAACTATTGTCGCGGCAATTTTTGCTCGGGCAATTAGTATTACTCTTTAATTCTCGGTTAAAGCTCTTTCCGGGAAAACTAAGATCGAGATGGTCCAGACTGTTCGAAGTAGTCAAACCTTTATCCCATGGTGCTGTAATAATCAAGTCCACCATTGACGGACATGAATTCAAAGTTAACGGACAAAGACTAAAGCACTATGCCGGCACCCATGTTGAGGGCGACAAAGAAATGGTTACTTTAGGAGATGCATAACCATGCTCTCCTCTAGTATTTGTATTTTTTTAGTTTATATTTTAGTTTTTCTTTTAATTTTTAGACAACTTTTTTATTATTTTATTATTATTATTATTATTTTCGATTTTAGGATAGGATTTTCTTAATTTTAGTTTAATTTTTATTCTTAGTTTTCTTTAGGATATTTATCTTTATAGCTTTATCTTTATCTATATTTATTTATTTTTATTTTTTTAATTAATACTTTTCTTTTTATTTGTGTTTGAATTTTAGGAAAAGAGTTCAAGATTAAGATGAGTTTGATTGAAGATCGAGTTGGACACAATATGGGCCAAACTTAAATACATGTTCCACTTAAAGTTTGCCCTAATTTTTTTCCATAAAACAACACCCAGCCGCATAACCCCTTCCTCTTCCCCTAAATAATCTTGCCGCATAACCCCTTCCTCTCAACTTCTCTACTCTCTTTTCTAAATTCTTGAACTCCCACAAGTTTTCTTTGTTTTCTTTAGTTTTTGTTTCCAACCACAAACACAAAGATCATCCATGGCCAAGAACATCAAAACCATTCCTCACCCAAGTTCATCCAATGAACCACCATTCCATCGATTTGCAACATAGACAATTGAGGAAAGATATCACGCCAAGTTTGCAAACCGCAAGGTATGGGAGGAGCAAGATTTCGACCACAACATCTCCAACAAGAACCTCGGCCTTGATCCATTCATCTTCCAAGTCATCGAGCACCACAAGTGGCAAATCTTTTTCCATCAACCAAAGGCCACCAATGTATCATGGGTAAAAGAATTTTATACTCGTTCTCCTAATCCAAACAATCCCTATGTCTATGTTCGTGGAAGGACAATCCCTATTGATGCCGACACTATCAACACTTTCTACGGGATATACATTGAGAAGTACGAACATAAAGCTTTCATGGACAACATCTCGGCCGAAGAAGTTGAAAGATGTTTAAAGACCTCACAATTGAAGGTGCCGAATGGAACCAAGGAGCCTTAAAAGGGACGATAAATCATCTTATGTTAAAACCTGAGGCTAAACTGTGGAGTAAGTTTGTTAAAACTTGTTTAATGCCCACCACACACAATACCATAGTTTCATATCCTCGTCTTTTGTTGATTCATTCTATTTTAAACAAGATAATTATTAACATTGGACAAATTATATGTGATGAGATATTTGCTTGTAGTCAAAAGGATGTAGGTTCTCTTTTCTTTCCGAGCTTAACCTCTCAACTATACGAGAAAAAGAAGATGTCAAGTGACCCAGCGGATGAGAAATTACCCTCCAAAACCGGGTGGAACCGAGCTCAATACTTGAGGATTATGGGTGAGTGAGCGAAGAAAGAACAAGAAGTGACAAAGAAAACCTCAACACCGATAATTGCCCAGGTAACCAAAATTACCTCGACAATCCAAATGCCTCGGTAATTCCTAGTGCCTTGACAAAACCGGCAGAACATGCCTTGGCAATCTTTGACGCCTCGGCAATTCCAGATGCCCAAGCAAGTGCATCCGCGGTGATATGCCTGGATCGAATAGTAGAGATGCTACGCCCATTATGCCACCGATTAGAACGGATGGAGGCTCAACAACAACAATTCATGTGGTACATGAGGGACTATAGCGTAGCCATCACACGAGTGATCCTTGAGAAGTATCCTGACAACACCGTGCCTTTTCCGGTGTTCCCTGCCAACCTACTTGCCCTGGCAACTGAGGATGCCACGGCAACTGCTACACACAATAAAGAGTCGAACAAGAATATTTCCCTGAACCAATGAAGTCGCCACCGTTCAAGCCATCAAAATTGAAGTGCAAAGCTTCTATCATTGAAGAGACCGAAAAAGAAGATGAACATGGCGATAAGGTTTCGGAAGTGAAAGCTCAAGCCGCCACACACACTCAACCACCGCGAAATGGAAAAAAGAATCAAGCAAACGGTCTGAAAGAAACTCATCATTCAAGGTGACTACCTTTCCGACTAACCTATTTGCTTTTAGTTTATTTTTACTTTGCTGTAATTGCATGCATTGAGGACAATGCTTCTCTCGAGTTTGGGGGGTATTTTTTTTAATTAATTTCATGTTTAGTTGCATTTATCTTTAGTAATCGCATATAGGTTGCATATTTTACTTGCCATATCTTTGATTGGATTTAATTGCTTAAGACTTGTTGAATATCAAATGATGAATATCAAATGATGAATTTTTGCCACTGCACTTAATTGAAAGAACCTTTAATTTTAGGATTGCATGGAAAGAACTTAGAATTTTACTATGATGCTGAATATTATTGACACGATTGTGGCTTGTTGATTGAAAGAAACTTAGTGAACTTAGGTTGCTTAAAATATTGGGTAAATAAAAAGAAAACAAATTTGCTAGAGGTGCCCGAAACCGGCTCTAGTTAAGAATCGCTAAAGGTGCCCAAAATTGGCTCTAATTGATTAACATTAAAATAAGAAATTTCTCGTTTTGCTAGAGGTGCCCAAAATTGGCTCTAGTAAACTTAAAATTAAATGCCCAGGTAATTAAATTGATAAAAAGCCTATTGTTCACATAGAATCTTGAAAATCAACGTGTATACAATTACGCACACACATTGTCACGAGCATTATAGTTTGGTTCCGGGTAATTTATGTACTATCCGAAAAATTCAAAAGGTGATCATACTTTGTGCCACGGTTCTGAGGTTTGAAGTCAAGTTTAAAGCATGTCTTTGATGATTAAAGTCTTGGCAGATAATTATTAGTTTTGCATTGCTTGAGGACAATCAATAGTTCGAGTTTGAGGGTGTGTTAAGTGTGAAAAAGTACTATATTTTTACCCTTTTTACTCTTAATTATTGTTAGACTTAGGCTCATTTTAGTTGCATTATTTGGCATTCATGCATAATTTCACTGTTTCTTTTGCCGTTAAGCTTGATTACCCAATTTGGTCGATTTTGTGGAAAAAGATACTGCTTTGGTGTGGTTTTGTGTGCAGGAACTAATTGCCCCAACAATCGGGAAATTGCCGAGGCAATGGAGGATAAGATGAAATGGCAGGCGATTTGATGACTGGATAAATCCAACATGTTCAAGATAAATGGCGTGAAGCAAAGGAGTTGGAATTCCATGCAGAGATCAAAAGGAGATTAAATTCTAAGAGTTTTAGGAGGAATAAAAATATAATAATAAAAGAGATTTATTTCTTTTATGTTATTTATTTCCAACTTAACTTCCTCCTCAAAGAAGGACTTCAACCTAGTTATCTCCTATATAAAGACCAAGCCACCAACTTGGAGAGGAGTCGAATTTTAGAGAGAAAAATAGGGGTTGTCGACATCATCTTCTTCTTCTTCTTGTTCGATTAGTTTCATGCTAGGGAACTTTTATCATGTTTTTATTTTGCACCCAGCCATGAACTACATTTAATTTGTTTGGGTTATTGTGTTTTTGTGGTTGTGAGAACGATTGGATTTGTTTAGGTTTTGAGTTTGCAATTTCAATTCAAAGTTTGTTCATTCTTGGTTCTTAATTTTGATTGCGAGTGAATTGGGAGAGGATCTCGTGAATTCATCCATTTATCTAATATCGGGAGAGTTAGATTCAAGAAACGAATGAGCATGGTTTTCATACAATCAATCGATGGTGAAGACTAATCCGACTTAGGAATAAGTTGTGGATTTCAACGGGTAAAAGGAGCACAAGATCGGTGATTGTCCACCCTTGGTTCACGCAGGGATGTATTATCAAGGCATGCACAATTAACAGTGTTTCGAGTTAGGGATAACGAGAAACCATTGAAGAATGCTTCGCCGAACTTTGAAGGTTATCGCCCAATCTCAATTGCTCAAGCAATCGCAGAATTGCCCAGACAATCCGACTGGATCCAATTGACGAAACAATTGAGCCATTCTAGCACTCAATTACCAAGACAATCCATTCAACTATCACTCCACGACTTACGATAACTCGGCCTACTCTCTCTTATTTGATTACAGCTCTCTTTAATTTAATTGCTCTTTTACTTTACTCGACAAAATCAACCCCTATTATCAATTGTGTTTTTATTTTTACAGTGCGAGAAGTTAGATTCCCGAAGTAGCACAAATCCCTGTGGAGACGATATCTAATCTATAGTATTACTTGCGACGTGTACACTTGCACCGTTTGCGTTGCATTCAAATCACGCAACACTTGGCCAAACTCCCGTGTACCTCTGATAACTCTCTCTTCATTTTTCCATCGCCCTCGGTATCGCTCAATGCCATTTTGGCTCGCGACATCAATTCCCCCCAGGCAAGGGTGAAACATAGAACGTTTTAATGGCCTTTAAGCCTCATTATTATTATTAAAAAATGATTAAATGAAAAGTTAAGACATGTAAGACAACACAATTCAAGCATATAATTTTGATTAATTTATATATTAAAAATTACACAACTCTTCGTGTTTCAACTATATAATCTTGTTAAAAAAAACTATACAATCTATTTTTTTTAAAAAAAATTATATAATCTAAAATCTAAATCCCTAACCTTAAAACCATTAATTGTAAATTATAACCTTAAACCCTAAAATCTAAACCTAAATCATAAATTCAAAACACTACAACCTAAACCCAACTCGAAAGTTAATTTGAGTTCATGCTTTTGTCCTAGAAAAAAAAAACTTATTCCTTAATAAATGGAATGAATCGTGTTGGTGTGATTTACAATTTTGAACCGTTTCATATTATTAATACGAGTAAATTTGTGTTAAGTATCATTAATAATCTTCATAAGAGAAATATTTACTATTATACAGTCAAATTCTGTTATCAATTCATATCGATTAAAGATTTAAGGGATTCACTTGCCTGGCTGGAATATAAACTTTGTTTCCCACTGTGAGTGAGTAAGCAGGCAGATGGTTAATGAAAGAAAAAGGAAAGGAGAAAGAAAATATATCAGATTGTTGTTTTAAAAGGAAACAAATAATGCATGGCTAATATCGAGCTGTTATATCTTTACCTAACCCTCCTATGAATTTTCGGATTATAAATAAGATCCAATACGAACCTGGACACACTAAATCTTACCCATGGCCATGGATACTCCACACAAAGACGGCTCCTCCTCTTCCACTTCTTGTTTCTCTCATTTTTGCTCATCGGCGCGTAGGTCCAAATCCCTCAAAGCCTCATCCGCTGGTGCTTCTGGCGATATCCTTGTTCGCCGACTCAGCGCCTTCGATCTCCTCCTACTCGGCGTGGGCGCATCTATTGGTGCCGGTATTTTCGTTGTCACCGGAACCGTCGCTCGCGATGCTGGTCCTGGTGCGTACTGGTTCTCTAATCTCTCCCTTTTATTTTATCGGATCGCTGATTTCATTCATGTACTTAAACTTTTTGCGGCGATTTCGAATCTGTTGCAGGAGTGACTGTTAGTTTCATACTTGCGGGAGCGTCGTGTGTATTGAACGCGCTCTGCTACGCCGAGCTATCATCACGGTTTCCCGCCCTAGTCGGAGGCGCGTACCTGTACGCGTATACGGCCTTCAATGAAATTACAGCTTTTGTTGTGTTTATGCAGTTGATGTTGGACTATCCTATTGGGGCTGCTAGTATTGCGCGTAGCTTAACGAGTTACGTGGCTACCATTTTAGAGCTCATTCCTGCTTTGAAAGGAAAAATACCTCCCTGGGTTGGTCATGGCGGTCAAGAATTATTTGGAGGAACTTTCTCTATCAATATTCTGGCTCCGATTCTTCTCGCCCTTTTGACAATTATTCTCTGTCAGGGTGTTAAAGAATCTTCTGCTGCTAATTCTGTCATGACTGCAACCAAGGTATTCTCTCTCTTTAAGACTTAGTTTACTTTCCTATTTCGATTATCATGGATGGATTGAGAGGTACTGGGTGGACTTAGGGAGTATTGGGTGCATTTGTCTCCCTTAAAAATTTTAGTTTAAATACTTTTTTTATATTTTTTTATTGATAATTTAATTTTACACTCATAAAATTTTATAATTCTAAACCTTCTACATCCTGATACTTCCTATCCCTTTGCATTAAATCTTGCGTTGATATATACCTGTTTTTCCTTCCGGAAGAAAAAAAGGACAAAGATGGTGTTCGGGCACTAAAGCCAAATGAGATTTTTTTATTAGAAAGTTAACTTTTGTCTTTTGTGAGTGGTAAGTGGTAACTGTTTTCGCATTAAGTGTGTTGCAGGTTCTCATTGTTATTGTTGTCATTATTGCTGGATCTTTCAAAGTTGATGTAGAAAATTGGTCTCCGTTTGTTCCCAATGGTTTTAAAGAAATATTGACGGGAGCTACGGTAGTGTTCTTTGCATATGTTGGATTTGATGCGGTTGCTAACTCTGCTGAAGAATCAAAGAGACCTAGGTATTCTTAATTTGAGAGCAACTCAAAGTCTTACGCTTCTTTGTGTTGTAGTTTATGTTACCAATGTTCATCTTGTATAGTGTCTGCATTATATTTGTAGTTTCTTTCTTTATATTTTCCCTGTTTTGATTTTGATATTTCAGCGGGATTTGCCAATAGGAATCCTGGGAAGCCTGTTTATATGTGTAGTTTTATACATTGCTGTTTGCTTGGTGATCACCGGGATGGTTCCGTACAACCTGCTGGGAGAAGAAGCTCCTCTAGCTGCAGCTTTTACATCCAAGGGTTTGAAACATGCTTCTATTTTAATCAGTATTGGTGCTCTTGCTGGGCTTACAACAACCCTTCTAGTTGGTCTATATGTCCAGGTGAACTAACTTGGAATATCTATGTTTTGGTTACGTCATGCTGTCTTTATTAACATGTTCCAAAATGCACATGATGAAATGCTTGATAGAGTGTTTCTCTGAGCAGTCGCGATTATATCTCGGGCTTGGAAGGGATGGTTTACTGCCTTCAATATTTGCTAAAGTGCATCCGAAACGCCACACACCTGTTCATTCTCAAGTCTGGGTCGGTGTCATTGCTGCGGCTTTGGGAGGGCTATTTAATGCGCGTGTCCTATCACACATTCTTTCAGTTGGCTCACTGGTCTGCCTTTTTTTTCATGTTGAGTAGCCTTTGCCCCATATTTGCTTAATTGTATGATGTTATTAAGTTCTCAAACTGCCATGCCTTTTACTTTGAAGTTTGTTGATGTGACTTAAAAATTTGGGTGTAACCTGCTTTTCAGCTATGGTATAGGAGTATTTCCTAGCATCTTGTTTAGGTATTGAAGTAGTCTATTTCAGCTTTGGATTGAAGCAGATGTGTATCTGCAGAACTTATTTCTTTCTATTTAACTATATAGTGCATTAGTTGGTTTCTGTCAACATGAAGTAATGTATAGAAGTTCGTGTATTGGATATTAATTTGTGGATTCAAAGCAAAGTGCCTGCATAAATTCAGTTGATGTTTTGAAGTAGAAATTACATTATCACGTGCATAATTGTGAAGGAGATGCACCTCATTTTACGCTTTGATTTGTTTCAGACCGGCTATTCTGTTGTTGCTGCATGTGTTGTAACTCTTCGCTGGAAAAGAAATATAGAAAATCAAGATTCTTCAAAACGCATGTCATCCTGGTGTGAAGGTGTCGTATGCATTGTCATAGTGGCCTGCTGTGGTTTTGCTATCGGAGTTCTTTATCGTTTCGGTGCTTCCTTTATTTTTATGATTGTTGCGTCGGTAATAGCCGTATTGGCTTGTGCTGCTCTTTGTTGCCGTCAGGTGAATGAATTTATCTCTATTTTTCTACCTTTCCTTTTTCAATGCCAGGAAGATTGCAGTTTTGGCTTTTTTACAGTGCACAGTTTTTGCTTGGTTTGACATGGTCAGATGAATATTGTATAAACCTCTTAACAAGATTTTCTGAAACCATAAATTTACTTTTTCTCAGGCTTATTCTGAAGCTCCAGGGTTTTCCTGTCCATGGGTTCCTATTTTGCCTTCTGTTTGCATCTTTTTCAACATCTTCCTCTTTGCACAGGTATGCCTCCTTACATCAATGGAGTTAAAATTCGAAGAATTTATGGATCAAAGTTGACCAGTGTTAATCATCTTTTTTTTTTTTCTGTTTTCTCGGCACAGTTGCACTATGAAGCATGGATTAGATTCGTCGTCCTCAACTTAACATCTGTGGTTATTTATGCATTTTACGGACAGTATCATGCGAATCCAAGTTCAGGCGAGACAATTATTTACCACATACCACCTGAAGAAGATGGACATTAGTCACATCTCCTCCTTGATAGGGCTTGAGGTTTATCTCTCCTTTGATGTCGAGCTAGAGTTAGGATTAGTTGGATTTGTTCATTGTATTGGGTTGCATTAATCCTTTGATCCAATTTTAATAAAATCAGTTTACTCTCTTTATTTTGTTTTGGAGTTTGGCAAGGGAATTCTGAACGAGAAGATAGATCTCTCAAAGCTAAGTGCAAATTATTCATTTCTTAAAGCACAAAACCACAGTTCTCAGACATGTTGATCGATACATGTTTAGGGTTATATATCTGGCTTGCACCAATCCGTAAAACCAGAGGAATTCAGAAGGCTGATCAAGTAAAAAAGTCACAGAACTGTCATGCTTTTAAATGAAATGTCCAAAACATGCATTCAACAAAGTTCTACAGAAACTTGATTCAACTAATAAGAAAAAAAATAATCCTATTTCAACTATATTATGTAAAATAGACATGACAGAATGACGGATAATAGGAAGGTCTCCATGCCAAGTCTATGAGGATGAAGAATCCTCAAAATTTGGATAGTGATTACCCTTTTGTCAGAAATTTACAGCTATTTTTACTTGAAATAGTTACCAGTGACGTTGAGCCCTCTTGTGTCAACCGAGGTTGTTCTCTGAAGCCTAATCTGCTCTCTGAACTTGGCTATGAACTCACCAGCCTTCCTATCGACCTCAGATCCTGCTATGCTGAAAGTCCCGGACATGGTTTCTACATCCGAGCTTATTTGAAAATCGTCATTCTCTCTCTCCGAGTCCTCTCCGAGTTCTGCAACAGGATTCTGTGGGCAATCTTGTATTTCTCTTTTCTGGTTTTTAGGAGATGCAGGCTTTGGCATATGAGATTCACCTCCAAGAATCTGCCTATTTAGCCCAATGGTGAAATTATTATGGCCTTCAATTTTTGGTTCAATTTCACCCGTGTAAGCCTCTTCGACTTCATCAGACCCCATTCTCACCTTTCCCTTTGTAAAATCTTCCTGCTTCTCCCCGGCATCCCTTGCACTAGTGGTGTTGGCACTAGCTCTAGAAGTCCTAAATGTCCGAACAGACTTTCCTCTCGAGGGAGCTGCAGGCTTTGCATCAAATTTGAAAGAACCTGAAATCTTCTCTTTACTATCTAATGACTCGTCCTTCATGCTGTCACAAAATTCCTTCAATTCATCCTTAAAGAATTTCCTAGCAGGGCCCCCCAACAACGAGCCATCACTATACTGCTGAGAACGTGATGCATTCACTGAAGCTTTACTGTTTGTTTGTTTCGGTACAGATGGTGAAGGAGGAAAAAACTGGCGGGGACTCCTTTCCTTAACCAATTCACTCATTTTGGACTTCGGTGATTCTGAAGAACTGTAATGCGAGGGAGACAAGCTACTTGGTGACTGTGAACTTACTTGGGAAGAGAACGAAACCGCGGATCGTAGAGACCGTGATTTGAGAGATTCAAATTGAGTTTCATCAACTGAGAGAGGCCTGAAACGAGAAGGGCTAGTGCCATTACTGTGAACTCTCTCTCTCATTCTTCCCGATCTCGAATGCCAAGGAATCAGGGAACCTAAAACATCACTCTCACCAGACTTCCCCTCCAAACTTTCAGAACCTAAATCACCAACTCCCCTACCTATACTCTTATTAGAACTATCCAAAAAATCCTTCATTTGTGAACCAGATGATTCACTAGATCCATTGCCAAACCCTTCATATGTGACATTACTATGAATTCTCTCTCTCATTCTTCTAGATCTTGAACGCTGGGGAATTCGGGAAACTAAAACATCACTCTCATTAAACTTCTCCAAAATTTCAGAACCAAAATCACCAAATCCCCTATTAGAAACCTTCATTTGTGAACCAGAAGATTTACTTGATCCATTGCCAAATCCTTCATGCGTGACATTACTATGAGCTCTCTCTCTCATTCTTCTAGATCTTGAATGCTGAGGAATTGAGGAACCTAAAACATCACACTCATTAAACTTTTCCAACTTTTCAGAACATACATCACCAAATCCGATATCTCTAGTCTTATCAGAACTATACAAAGAATCCTTCATTTGTGACCCAGAAGATTCACTTGATTCATTTCCAAATTCTTCAAATGCAACATTATTATGAACTCTCTCTCTCCTTCCAGATCTCGAACACCGAGGAATTGAGGAACCTAAACCATCACTCTCATTAAGCTTCTCCAAATTTGTAGAGCCTAAATCACCAGATCCCCTATCTCTAGTCGCATTAGAACTATCCGACGAATTCTTCAGTTGTGAACTAGAAGATTCACTTGATCCATTGCCAAATCCTTCATATGTGACATTACTATGAACTCTCTCCCTCCTTCCAGATCTTGAACACCAAGGAATCGGGGAACCTAAAACATCATTCTCAGTTAACTTCACCTCCAAATGTTCAGAACCGAAACCACCAAATTCCCTACCTCTAGTCTTACTAGAACAATGCGACGAATCCTTCATATGTGAACCAGCAGATTCACTTGATCCATTGCCAAACTCAGGAGTAGCCCGACTTGCAACCCTGGATCTTAAACTCCTAACAGGCAACCCCAAAGGTTTATAATCTACAAAGGAACTTGATTCACCATACTTTTCAAGACCACAATTTGGTTGAGCTGACACAACCATGGGTTCGCTTTGAAAACACTTGGAACTCCAAGTTTGAACAACATTTTCCTCACAAGTGTTTTCAAAGCCACCATTTTTAACATTAAAAATCCCAGCATTACCCTGTCCACTACAGTACACCGAACTACTAAACCCATCTTCAAAAATAGAGGAAACATGGAACATGCCCGAAACATACGAGTGGGAATCATCGAGATTACCATTATCAACACTTCTACGACAAAGCACGCCATAAGAAACAACAATGCCAATGAACATAAGGTGAAGAAGTTCCCAAAACTCGCTGAATATCGTTTGGTTGACGAAATCTGGAGCTTGGGAAGGGAACGAAGGGATTGCAATGAGAAAGAGAGCGAAAAACAACAACTTACCAACAAATCGGATATTAGTACTGTAATTGCTCCTGCACATGCCGCTGTTAGCCCTTGTTGTGAAGGGTGTAGCTGTAAAGGAAGGATACGATTCGGCCATTGATGAAGGACAACTGTTCCTCATCTTCTTTACTTCTGCTTTCTTAGTTGTTGTTAGGTTTTCTTTTCCCATTTTGGAGTAAAAATAACAGGGAAAACAATTAAATGATTAAAAAATGAGAAGGAAAAAAAATAATATTATTGATTGAAGAAAGGAAGACTTTGAAACCAAGGAAAATGGTTTGGTTACAAAGAGACTAAAGTATGACAGAGAGGAGAAATTATTGTAATAATTGCCTATGGCCGTTGTTGTAAATGACCAAACTGACCTTCCACATTGTCTCTCCGCAATGGGTGGGAAAATTAAATATTAAATACCGTTGCTCTTTTGGGTCAAAAAGAACTTAAACGCCGTCCCGGGAAGGAAAATTTTGTTTGTTGAGATTATGAATCAGAGGAGTGAGTGAATTAGCGAACTATGGCTGAATCGGAGAAATCTGTGGAACCTGGTAGCACAGAGGATATACTAACAAGAATCGAGAACAAATCTGGGAAGATTGAGAGCTTAATCAAACAGTAAGAATTTCTAATCCAAAATCAAATATCCCATCTAATTTTGAAAAGGAATAAATAAAACCTAATTAGGATTGATTTGATCCTATCTCAGGTTTAAACCCGTTGAAGCTCTTAAAACTGCGCTTGAGGACTCTCCTCCCCAAGAATAGCGCTGCAAGGTTTGGTACCAAAAAAAACATATTTTTTTTTTCATTTTCTTCTATTTAATTATGGAAATAATTAAACATATGGTTTCTGGTTCTTGGATTTTGGCATTTGCAGTCTGCGAATTGGATAGTTGTGCATAAAGCATTAATGGGTATAAAAGATGTTGAAGGGATGCTCCTTTCTTTAGATCCCAAGTACTATGATTTTCTTATGAAGTGAGTCTTCCTCTCTTGCAATTCACTTATGTATATAGGTTAGGATCCACTTACACTATATAAAATTTATTTAGTTTTACATTAATTTATGGTAATTTGATGGGTGAAATGGATATATGTAATTAGAAGTAGAAAATAAGAAGATTTTTAAGGAAAAAAAGTGAGTGTTTAATCTCATCATCCATTTCACTCAATGGTGTAAAACTAAATGAGTTTTACATAGTGTAAGTGGATCATATATATATATATATATTGTAACGACCCAAATTTCAAAATTCATGGGTTAGTTCGATCTGAGCCGTGGGTTTTGTGTTGTAAGCCAAAAGTTGGGCCTTTGAGAGCTCAAGAGAGCTTTGGTAGGCTTTATGTTCCTTCTTGAGCTTGGGTTGTTGTTGGTTGAGATGGAATAGTAAAGAAGAGCATAAAGAGGATTTCATAATTTCAAAAGGGGGTGTGGGTTTTGTCTTGTAAAATTCATGTGAATAAAGGGGAAAAAAGGGACATGGTTTCATAACTCCCTCCTTCATGTGCATAATAAATATGATGACTTTGTTGCTTGATTTGATGTTTTGGTTGTTTGGGTATTTAGAGACCCTTTAATGGTAGAACTCATATTTGAAGTTAATAACTCGTAAAAATGGTAGGAAACCACTTAAACTACCTTCTAGAACCTGTAGGTTAGATTCGGGGTTTTTTCCGTAAAGGTTTAGGATAGTTAGAAATGATTTTCAAGCTCTAAAATTTGAATTTTAGGCTCGAGTACTGATACAGGATGAACCCGTATTGGTACCCCTATTTTGATGAGATTCCAGTAGCAAAGTTTCGTACCGTTATGCTCAGGGGCGTATCGATATTGAAGGAGTACCGTTGCGCATGGGACGTGTACCGATATAAGGTTATTGGTTAACCTTTTTTTCCTGTGAAACACGAGTATCGGTACGCTTGTGGTTTGTACCGGTACACGAAGACTAAATAAAATTCTAGTAGCCATTTTGGGTATCGGTACACGTGTAGGTATATCGGTACCCTAGCTAATTTAATAATCGTACCGATATGCATGATAGGGTATCGGTACCGCCTGAGCAATCTGCTCAAAAAAGTTAAGTTTAAGTTCAAAGAGCTTATAATTCGTGGACATGACCTAATAGGCTTTTAATGTGGTAAAATGAATGATAAAACGGAGAAACCGAGAATAAACCCTATTATACGAACATAATGTGTAATAACTTGGTAAACTTTGGTTGACTTGTTTGTAATAGCAACCGCAGTGATCCTTGGTGGATCGTGTGATGTTGTGTGCCAAGTAAGGGCACTTGGTTGGTTGAGTCACCTTTGATTGATGGGATCCAAATTCTCAGTAAGAGAAAGAATGTGTTGCAACACCATGGTAAAAGATTTTTGAATGTATGATCTCAACGTTTAGTAGTACCGGGCCTCATTCGAAGATGCTTGATGAGAGATCCCGAGCATAGGTGTATGATCCTGATGCTTAGTGGTACCGGACCTCACCCTAAAAAGTGTATGATCCCGATGCTTAGTGGAATCGGGCCTCACTTAGAGTGTATGATCCCGATGTTTAGTGGAATCGAGCCTCACTCTGTATTATAGTATATTGCTTATGTGCTATGTTAAGCTTATGTATTCTTGTTGTTGTTATGTGTTTAGGCGGCTAGAGGTAGCACCATATTTATAGAATGTTAATGTCATGATATCATCTTTAGCTACATGCTCATATTTACGATTTGCATAAGCATAGTTGAGTGGAAATGTATCCATTGAGCTTTGTTAGCTCAACGTTCAGAATCGTTATTTTCGTTCGCAGATTAGTAGGTTTGGCACATTGTTTGGAGGAGCATCCATATGTGAAGAATTCTAGCGCCTCGTCTCACTAGAGTATAGTGCTTAAGTCTTTGGGCTATGTATTTGTAGGACCCTATTATGTATTTTTTGTAATTCGTATTTGGATTTAAAGTGTTTGAGTCAAATATTTTTATAATTAAATTAAAAGGTGCTCCCTTATAAATGCATTTAAAATTTATCTATGATTTATTGGACTAAAAATTAATGGATTTGGAAAGTGATTGTGGATTGGGCTAAACTAGGTCAAAACTTTATGGTTATGGGTTGGGTTTGAGGTCAAAATGTGACATCCGGGTTGAGGATGTTACACATATATTATAAAATGGTGTTAATATAAGAATTAAAATAATAATATAATGAATATTCTATTAAATAACAATACAGAAATTGACAAGTTATGCACTTCGATGTATTTGTTCAGCCAAATTATTCCACGTGCAAGAGAAACATCACTGCCTTCAACTCTTCATGATTCTATCGCTCAAAGAGAATAGTTCTCCACATCAATGACCATAAGTTTTTCCCAGAAAAATCCAAACATCACGATTATCTTACAATTCCAAAGACATGGAGAATTAGAAAAGAAAAGGGAGCTGTTACTATCCATCTTAGGTTACTAATGTCTCACTGAGTAAGATCTATGTCCTATTTAAAGTAGATTCGAATCCAATTGGGAAGAATTGGATGATTAAATTTGTTGAGGCCTGTGTAGTACACAGTTTCTTTAAGACAGATTCGTCTCCTTCTATGGTGCTAGAGAAACGTTGGATGTCTATCTCCCAAGATACAACAACGAAATAAACACAGCAGTAGCACATCTGCAGTGATCAACGAACCGTAACCTTTCCTTGTAACACCCTCGATCCGGATGTTACATTTTGGCCTCAAGCCCATGCCATTACCATAAAATTTTGACCTAGTTTAGCCCAAACCACAAATCAATTATGAAAACGCATTTGATTTCAATCCAATAAAATATAATAAATAATGTTTGAACATATACAATAGAGCTCATTTTAAAAAAATTATTATAAAACCTTTAACTCGATCGTTTGAAAATCCAAATACAACTTACAATGTACAATAGGTTCCTACAAAAACATAGCCCAAAGACCTAAGTGTTGTACTCTTAGAAAGACGAGACGCTGGAATCCTTCGCTGAGGGTACTCCTCCAAGCAACATGTCAAACTTACTAACCTACGAACGGAAACAACGATTCCGGGCACTGAGCTAACAGAGCTCAGTGGATACAGAACCACTCAACCATGCTTCATGCAAATCATAAATAATACTACAAAATATGATATCATGGCAAGATAACAATAGCGCTACCATAACCGCCTAAAAACATAGCATTATGAATGTATGATCTCGCACACAACATATGTATATACATCATAAGTCCACACAGCATCACACGTTTAATACCAACAATATTAAGTGAGGCACGTGTCTACAAAGCATCAGGATCCTACACTACGAGTAAGGCTCGTGTCCACAAAGCATTGGGATCCTATACTCTTGGGGATGAGGCATGCGTCCACAAAGCATCAGGATCCTCCATCCATGCTCAAAATCTCTCATCAAACATCTTCGAATGAGGCTTGCGTCCATAAAGCATCAGGATCCTCCATTCGGGAGTCTTCAAGGTGTTGTAACACACTTCCATGGGTATCTGGATCCCAACAACAAGGATTCGACTAAGTAGGTGTCCCATCAGCATACAGTAAGGACCCTACTTCCACACAGCACACAACATCGACACAAATTTCATACCGCACATAGCTTAACATAGTTGCCATAACCCTATGGTTTCTATCAATTAAGATACTACCCATTAAGCTTATCAATTTATTAACATGTTATGAAAGTACACATTAGCCGTTCTCATTGATTTATCTCATTATTCAAAGAGACTCAACTATATAAGTGTCCCATCAACACACAACAAGGACCCTATTTACCATACAACATCAAATGATCCACCTAAGATCCATATGGGTTACTATCACAAGCAATTCACCCAATAATTACCAAGTGATTAGTCTATTAATTCACATATGGGGTTTAAACATCAGTTTCTCAACTTTGATATTCGTTTTATACCTCACGAGACCCCTTAGCCCCTTTACCTCGAGTTATAGAACCCCCCAACGCAAACTCGAATTTCTTGGGTAGATTACCCAGCGAGTACTGATACTCTTATATAGGCATCGATACACCCCTCTATGTATACTCTTATATAGGCATCGATACACCCCTCTATGTACCAGTACTCCTCCATGAGTACCGATACTCAATTTAGGTTTGAAAGAAATGAGTTTTCAAGTAGAACCGATATGCTCACCCTCGTATCGGTACCCAACATCGGTATGTGAACCACCTCGTACTGATCCCTACCCGTACCGAAACTTCCACCTTTGCGTACGGGTACATGAAAGCCTTCCTCATGTAATAAAACAATAGTACTGATACACCCCTAGCATACCGGTACGCGAAAATGCCACTGGAATTCTCATCAAGCATGGGGTGCCGATATGTGACATGTTGTACCGGTATGCCCCTCATACAATCCCATTCTTTCAAACAAAGGTGTACCGATACGGACCATTCTTTACCGGTACATGAGCCTATATTTTCAAAGTTTGGTTCGGATTTCACCTAAAAATCCCACTTAACCTATATGGTTAAGCCCCAAATCGATCCTACAAGTTATGGTGAAGTTATTAGGTGAGTTACTACCAATTTTAGGTCTTAACAACACCAATTTCACAATTTACCATTAGTGATCAACCAAGGTATATCAAAGCCATTACACCAAAATCATGCATCAAAGACTATTTTTATAATTTCCAAGAAACTATAGGAGTTAGTAGTGTACTAACCTTGAATTAAAGTTGCGAAGAAAGCCTTCAATTACTCAATCTTGTTCTTTCTCTTGAAACCCCTCTAAACATCTTCTTCCCCCGTTTCAAACAATATTTACCTTATCTTGTAGATCCTTGGATGATGATCAAATCTTCCTCCACAACCAAAATGAGATTCTCACACAAAAGCTCAAAAGATTTCACCTTTCTGTTTTGGTTCTTAGAAGCAAGAGATGAAAATATGGAGGGTGAGGAGATATGGGACAAGATGACCTCATGGAACTCCCTTTTTGCAGCACATAAAGAAAATGTCCTCCAAACCTTCATCCAATTATGCTTTTACCAAACTACCCTTCTTAAATTCTTTTTAACCCATATTCAAACCAATAACTCAAGCCCAACAACAAGGACCGAGCCCAATAAGGCTCTCAAGGCCCCAATATCTTGGCCTAAAAACTAGTTTTGAAAATCAGAGTAAAATAATAAAAAAAATTCTCTGTGTTTTTTTTAAGTTGTGTTTAACCTAGTAGGTTAACAACGTATTTATAGGGGCTTCACATAGTAAACTATTAGAAACTTTTGACCTAATGTAGCATTTAATATTGAGAATCAATTGATTCTTTTAGAGAGCAATTTCCAGAATTACTATATGAATTAAAGACAACTTTTAATATTCACCCTTTTAATTCAAAAATAGAATTTGACAAATATATGCTCTTATTTGAGGAAAAATTTATTTCAAATTTGAGTCAAAATATCTGCAAGCCCACGGAGGACCCGATCGGTTCGAACATTTTCATTACCCACGTCATGCACGTTTACACATTTACGAACCAACAATTGGTTCTAAGTTTTTCCTCAACAACATTTGGATCAATTTCTCATTCAAAGCTCCAAAATATCGATTTTTCCAATAATATATATATATATATATATATATATATAATGCACTTCATTCGATGGTAGGGTCTCTTGCAATATTTGTAATTTGTGGTCTTGTTCTGATCACGATTATCCATATTTTTTTCACGGTCTTGCACTTGAATACGCCATTAGTATTTAATGATGGATTCAATATTTGAGCAAATTGATATCTGGTCTTGTATGCTTAATCCTCCATGGATTAAGTTGTCATGAGATTTTTCTCTTTTACTATTAATACTGATTTGAAGTTTGATTGTAAACCATGTTAGCTTATAAAGGAGGTTGCAAATGATTCAACAGATATTTGACTAGATTGTTCTCATTTGTTGAATATTGTTCTAGCTCCTGAGAAGCAAATGCTTTCGTTACAGGCGCATGCTTGGGAGTTTGTGTATTTAATATCGCGAATCAATAACGATGATAATTGTTATGTTTTTTTCAGGTACATATATAAAGGATTGTCAATGGGAGATCCCGCCACATGCAACCGGTGCCTTAAGATCCTTGAGACTGACTGCGAAGGCTGGTTTTGGATGCATACCTCGTTCCCTTGCAGACACTGTGAATACAGTTTGACTCTAATTGGCCCTTCTTCATTATTGCACATGTATGTGAAACACAAATCTTGGTCATGGCTGCAATTATCACTTCAGTTTTGAAGCCTAACCGGATTACAGAATAATAATACATACATGGATGATAGCAGATGCTTGATTATTGAATCATATTACTCGTGAATCAGCTGTTTTCCTTGTGCTAATATATAAATCTTAATACTTATTGATGCCAGTGAAATTGTGAGAACAAAAGAGATTGAGATAGCAACAAAAGACTTAGAAGTTTAGATGGCTAAGCCAGTAGAGAAAATAGATTATCTTATCTATAAGTTATGGGTCCAGTTAATATAGATGCCTAAGAATCGGTTAAGGAATATTAATTATCATTATAGGAAACTTTGTTTACATTTATTATGTTTTATTGAATACAAGATAAAATAAGTGCACTAAATGCATTTGATGTTGTTTTCGCCATAACAGCTGCTTCCACCATTGAGGAACTTGAAATCCTCATGTTGCTGTGTGTGTTTTTTTGGCCTAATGGTAACCTCTGCTGTCAAATTGTTGTTATTCTGTTTTTGCTTTTGAGCTCAAAGGAGAGTACTAATTGTAATCCCCTAAACTCGGCCCAGAAGAAATAGGTCGATTCTAGGAAATCACGTTTAAAAATTTGTCCCTCAAACAATAAACCTTAGGTTTATATATATTATAAAACAAAAAAATAATTATTAAATAATAATAATAATCATAAAACGTCACATCGTTTATAAAACTCAAACGTTAGGAAAATATTCTAATAACATAATAAAATATCCGTAACAAGGTCCATAAATGCATGCCGTAAAGTAATCTCAAAATATAAAAGTCTCAAAGTCCGATTTGCATAAATGTCTCAATAATAATAAATAAAAGTCTGGAAGGTAATTCGTAGTGATAAAAAAAGCAAGATAAAATGATGAGATCCTCCAAGTATCGAGTCGTCTAAAAAGACTGAAGATATCTGAAAGAAGAACTATAGGTGTGTAAGCTAAAGAGCTTGGTGTGTCTCTAAAGTGCAAGCAACCATAAAATCAATACAATATATTTATTTCCTGATAAAGTATTTTATAAAAACATAGTAAATCTGAATCATGATGATATGATGTTTGATGCACAACTCAATACTCAACTATCTGATATCATATAGAGTGGAGGTTGCCCTCACTTTTTCCGAACACATTTCCAATCCCATGACTCAATGATATGATTTGAAAATCATAAATCTGAACTCTTATGAGTTTCTCATTCCGAAAATATGATGCTTGATTTTAAAACACAATTTAATATGCCATGCATGGCATTTTCAAACATTCTCAAGTCATAATTCAGATAATAAATCAAGCAGAGCATAAAACATAATTTATTTATAACACAGGAAGAAGCACACATTAAGCAACAATAGCTCTAGTGTCGAGAATGACGCGTCTCACGCTCAGATCTAGCTGAATCAGAACCTACGAGATATGAATTCTATATTACTATCACTAAGCCACCAACTAAAACACAACAACTAATCTAAAAGAATACTCACGTTTGAACCTCGAAGAACGTGTATAGTTAGACTGAACAGACGAAGAAGGTAACTCGTCGGCTTCAAAAACGTAAACACCTGAATACAAGAGTAGCTCGAATCAAACCAACATCAAGTTCTTCTAAAATTACTAAGTACAATAAATTGTAAATAGCAAAACGGAGCTTTCAGGCTCAAATTTGACAAAACGGTTAACGGATTCAGACTCAGGACATCAAAAAAAGTCAAGAAAAAGGTTGTCCGAAAAAGTCAACTTAGTCAACTCTGGTAAAAGTCAAAGTCAACTTTGAATAAAGTCAATGTCAACTCTGACTTGACTGGTCAAAGGTCAAAATGTTCAAGTCAATGGGTCCTAGGTTAAAATCGGTTCAGCTCAGTTCGGTCTGGTTCACTTAGTCAACGGTTCAGTCAAGACCTGGTTCGGTCAATTCAATCAATTTAGGTCATTGGCCAGGTTCACATTATCAGATTGGGTCAAACGCGGTTCTGGGCTCACTTAGTTAGGCTGCACAATTTTGTCAAAACATATTGGCTCCCATAACCAATCTTTACACCAGGTCATACACATTAAGACTTCCCGATTTAGGCTTAACCCACCCTACATTCACACTCAACACAACCCAATCTTCCACACACAACACTGCAAAAGGTTCTAGGGTTTACAGAACCCAAATGGCGGTGGCAACAAAACCAAACAATAGCGGCGACAGCTCGTCACGGTGCACAACAGAAGTCTCAAATGGTCGATCCCAACCAACACAACCAAAAATGAGATTAATAGATAAGAATCCCAATCAAAAACAAAATAAACATGAGTTTTAAAGCTTACCAAAACCAAGATCGGAGCAAGGCGGCGATTCAAAGATTCAAATGAAACTGAGGGGGTTTTGATGCTTTAAACAACTAACAATGAACAGAGAGGGTGGTGACAAATGGTGGCGCAAGGGAGAACCAAAAGGTTTTGGATCGTTTTCGAGAAAATGGCAACGAGGGGGCAAATCAGTTGTTAGGTTATGATCGGTCGGAGATGACTATGAAGATGGTGTGGGCGATGAGATACACAGACGGTGTAAACTTCCTCGTCGGAACTTGATTGGAGATGGAAAGGGGTGTGGGTGAGATAAAAAATGAGAGTGTGGGGTTTTGGAGGCTGCAGATGTAACATCTCGAAAATGGCCTAGTCGAGATTCAATTTTCGATGACCGAAAAATTTGTTTCCAATCGAGTAAGAAAGATATTAAAGTGTGGATAATGGGTTTAAATTGATTAATTATTGGATTATTAGTAAGTAGTGGGACTAAATTCTTAAGATTGGAAATATGTAGTTATTGGTTAAAATTTAGAAATGAAACATAAAATGATATAGATTTAAGTTATGGCTTAAAGCAAGGACTAAGGATGTAATTAGACCACCTAGTGACTAAATTGAAAAGAATAGGATTATGATTAGTGACTAAATTTGAAAGATTTAAAGTTAAGGTGTTATAGTATAAATGTTAACAATTTCAATGACTAAGAGTGTAATTTCCCCATGACCTTTCTTCAAAGTAAGGAAAAGTTTTTGGTGGATGTTATTGGTAATTTCCCCATTGTCAAAAACCTCTTCTATGGCCAATCAAAATGGAGATTGTGCAAATGTGACAAATGGACTAATGATGATGTTGGGATTAATAATGATTTTTGTAAGTTAATCTTTAAAATTGATAAGAATGAAAAGATGATAAGAATGAGTAGTAATCATTCTTGTAAGTCTCGGTTATGAAAAAAGTAAGTTTTCTAGGAAACCATTGATGTCTTCTACCTTAGGTGCAAGAAGCACCTGAAGTACACACCTCCATTGTTACTCAAGGTTTTTTTGCTCGAGAAGAATCATCTCCTTCATCGAAATTAAGCAACCCAAAGTAAAGGAATCATCCTAGGAAAGCTTTAAACACTTCAAGTGGTTCATTGAGTGTGGTTCATGGTTTGGATGGTTAGGTGTCATCCTTGTTGTATTTCTTCTATAGTTTATTGTATGATTATTTTAGAATTGTTTATTGGCTCATATAGAGCATTTGGTGGCAATACCTATGTCACTGGAAAGCATTGGTAACTCCTTTCATGTTATCTTGCATCATGTTGCATTGGCAAGAGTATCGCATTGGTAAATTCATTGCATCGGCAAGTTCATAGCATTGACTAAATCATTGTATTGATGAAAACATGGAATTGATAAGATTACCATATTGATAAAGATATTGTATTGGTAAGACTATTGTATTGATGAAACTATTGTATCGACAAGGATTAATAGAGCTAATGCTCAACTATTGAATAAGAATATCTCCTTATTGCTAAATTATAAGATATGTAAGTTGCCTTGCAATGGAAGCCCTTGGATACTTTGGCTTGGTACATGGTATATTAGACTATGGTCTATGAGCTACAGCTCAAGGGTAATGACCCTATGTTGGCGATGTTGGAGGTTAGGGGATGATGATGGATGATGATGGAGGAAGCATTATTGTTATTACATTGATACAAGCCATTGCTTTGAGCTTACTTAAACACGGACCAATACTACCTACGTCCAAATGTGTCCCAAGGCAAACAATGTTAAAGACAAGTAAAACTATGGATAAGACTATTGTATAAATAGACAAGAAAAAAAACATGGAAAAGAATTCACGATATTGAGCATTGTTCATGTATATGTATTCATTGGGGCCACCATCATCATTGATTGCATTTTCTTTATGAAATCTATTATTATTGTTATCATATTATCATTGGGTTACTACATCACTAGGAAAAGTATGCCTAATGTGTAGTGATGTCCCTTTTACTAAAAAACTGAGTTTTCGAGGTGTTGGTTGTCTTTCGGGTATTAAAACCGTGGGGTTTTAAAAACCGCGTTTTATTTAGAAATTGGAGTCGCCACCGGCCACTTAGGTAGGCCGGACACCATAAAACCAGAGATTCGAAAACTGTTGGGTTCAGGAGTCGGTTACGGATGGGGAAGTATTAGCACCCCCACACCGCCCAAAATTGGTACTTTAATAATTACCGCTTTATTAATATTAGATTTTCCGAATTAAAGTGACGATTAATTTAAAATTTGTTTATAAGTGCGGGTAAATTTTAAAGGCCCCGTTATCCGAGAGTAAACGCCCAACCACTATCACTACGCCTGACACTGGCCCTGTTTACGCTCGGATAAAAGGGAACCGCATTGACAATTTATATATATGTTATGCAACCTAAAACATGGCGAATATAAATACAATGCGATAAAATATAAATAAATACTAACATAATAAGATACTAATCTAACATAAATAAAATACTAATCTAAAACATACATACATAAATATTAATCTAACTCATAAATAAAAACAAATCTAACATAAATAAAATATTAATCTAAAACATAAATTTAAAACATAAACAAATACTAATCTAAAACATACATACATAAATATTAATCTAACTTATAAATAAAAACAAATCTAACATAAATAAAATACTAACATTCATAAATATTAATCTAACACATAAAAAACAAATCTAACATAAATAAAATATTAATATAAACATAAATTTAAAACATAATAAATACTAACCTAAACATACAAACTAAAAAAGAGCACAATTTTAAATTAACTAATACTTCATTAAATCATAAAATTTACAATACAAATAAAAAGGGAAAAAATATACCTAACTAGGAGCTCGAATAACGAACCCCGACTGAACCCCATCGAGATCTACGACGACCTCTCCAAAAATATTAACTAGATCGGACCTAAAATAGGACCCCGATCGAACCGGTTAGGACCAAAGGGACTGTCCCCGGTCCTAGGCTACCCGAGAGCTATGCTCTCTTATTTGGCAAGCCTTGGCCGGCTTCTCCCCATTTGTGCGTGAATCCCCTGCCTATTTATAGGCAGTTTCAAGGGGTGGGGGATAGTTTGGGTGACGTGGAGCTCTAGGCTCCACGCAAATTTCCCTTTTTTTTTACTTTTCTTATATATATATATATATATATTACTTATATATATATTTTATTTTTTATTTAGTTTATATTAATAATATTACTATTAAAATAATACTAATAACACTAAAACCCGGTAAAAAATGAGTGATTACAGTTGCCCTTCTTTGCTTGTTCTTGTGAAACGAGGACAAAGCAAAGATCAAAAGCACTCATTTTTGACCTACTTTCTTGTCTTTGGCTTCGGAATCACGTGTTCTTCTGGAACTCTCCGCTCTTCCTTAGCTGAATCTTCAGGCTTGTAAGTTCTTCCTATATAGAACTTTTTCACCTTCTGATCTTGGAAGTATAGGTCCTCCCTATATAGAACCTTTCATTCTGAAGTCTTGAGTTACGAGTCCCTCCTATATAGAACTATTCACTCTAAGACGGTAAAGCTTGGAGTCCTTCCTATATAGAACTCCTCGCCTTCAGCGCTGCGGGTTTTTCCGTTCTTGGGTGACGCAAGTATCAATGATTTCACTGCTTCTTTATCCGGTACCTTGGAATCACGTGTTCTTCTAGAATCTTCCGCTCTTCCTCGGCCGAATTCTTTGAGTCTTCTGTTTGTGGTCTTAGAATCAAGAGCTCTTCTGGAACTCTTCGCTCTTCCTCGGCCACCTCTTTGACCTGCATGCACTTAGATATTAGTCTTGAGAAGACATTCTTACAAAAAGATTATATTAAGAAATTTGTTAAAAATAAATCATCCTTATGGAAGGACAAAAATAAAAATAAAAATAAAATTGAATTTTAAGAGAAATATCCTTATGAAAGGATAAAATTAGAGATTTAAGAAAATCATCCTTATGGACGGATAAAATTGAGAAATTTAGTTTTAAGAAAAACATCCTTATGAAAGGATCAGATTAAGAAATCCAATTTTAAGCGGAACATCCTTAAGAAACTGATTAAATTAAGAAACTGATTTTAAGAAGAAAAAAAATATCCTTATGAAAGGATAAAATTGATAAATTTAGTTTTAAGAAAAACATCCTTATGAAAGGATCGGATTAAGTAATCTAAGTTTTAAGAAAAAAACATCCTTAAGAAATGATTAGATTAAGAAATCTATGTTTTAAGAAAAAGCATCCTTAAGAAATGATTAGATTAAGAAATCTAAGTTTTGAGAAAAAACATCCTTAAGAAAGGATTAGATTAAGAAATCTAAGTTTTAAGAAAAAAACATCATTAAGAAAGGATTAGATTAAAAAATCTAAGTTTTAAGAAAAAAACATCCTTAAGAAAGGATTAGATTAAGAAATCTAAGTTTTAATAAAAACATCCTTAAGAAAGGATTAGATTAAGAAATCTAAGTTTTAAGAAATAAAACATCCTTAAGAAATGATTAGATTAAGAAATTTAAGTTTTAAGAAAAAAAACATCCTTAAGAAAGGATTAGATTAAGAAATCTAAGTTTTAAGAAAAACATCCTTAAGAAAGGATTAGATTAAGAAATCTAAGTTTTAAGAAAAACATCCTTATGAAAGGATAAAACTAAGAAATTCATTTTAAAGAAAACATCCTTAAGAAATGATTAAATTAAGAAACTGGTTTTAAGAAAAATATCCTTATGAAAGGATAAAATTGAGAAATTTAGTTTTAAGAAAAACATCCTTTAAAATGATGCCCCGGTTCTATCCGTCTTGACATCAAAAGAAATTCATCAAAGGTGATGGCTCGAGAATTCAAAATCTTGATTTGAAATCGTGAGATAATCTCTTTTTTCTTCTTTTTCTTTTTTTCATTTTCTTTCTCTCTTTTCCTTTTCTTTCTTCTTTTCTCTCTCTTTTTCTTCTTTTTTTTTGTCTTTTCTCTCTTTTTTTCTTTTTTCTTTCTTCTGACACTCGAGTGCGTGTCTTCTTAACAGGTACAAAGGTGCATGAAGTCTTATGATACAGATGATGCAAGAGCATATTTTATGATGCAAATGTGCAAAATTTTCTCTTTTTTTCTCTTTCTTTTCTTCGGGGTAGGTAGGCTTAATCTTGTGACTACAACCAGTCCTCACCCTTATGCCCCGATAAAATTTGCCTTTAAAACTTTATTGTCTCTTCTCTGTTTGAACCTTCTAGCCAAGTGACCTCGGTCGTTATCAACTCTTCGCTTAAAAAATCCTTTGACTTTTTTCACTAGTCAAATCCTCTCATCTCTATGTTACTTCTGGTCTCTTCTAATTTGAACTCTTATACGCATGAGATCTTTGCTATTTTATGGGCAATGAGGCCCCACCCGCCTTGGATTTTTGTGAGTAACATATCTTGATTTTTCACGGACAATGATGCCCCACTCAATTTTGATTCAACTCATCGTCATTTTTTTGTCTTTGACCCATCATGCAGAGTCTCTCTCTGTCTTTGAACTTAAATGAAGTATTCTAATGGGGAACCGAATCTATGTCTCTAGGCTTTAAATCTTTTATTTTAAAAAGTAAAGAGGCCAATTGCCTGTGTATTCTTTGAATTTTGAGATGAACGGCAAAATTTTGGAACAATACAAACACCCTTTATTTTTGCTAATGCTTGATCAGAAAATCTTTGTAGCCGTAGTGATACGTCAAATCGTATACCCTGAGTATCAAGTGCAAAAACGACATTGAGACAACTTACCAGCGATTGCCCCCAAGCGTGTCATGCATATAGGGGACCTCAAAAGCTGAATTGTTATCTGAAAATGTAAAATACATTGCGAGTTATTTTGGTCTCTCTCTCTCTCTTTTTGACTGGGTTGGACCCTATCAGATCATCATCATTTTTTGGCTTATTTTGTTTTTGCTTGGGGAATTCAAATCATCACATTCTTTTGGCTCGAGAATAATGATGGAGCAAACAACAATACCCCGAGTTACTCAGCATTGTCATGAGACGAAAATATTACCATCACTCATGAAGCGATTTTCTTCTCTCTTTTTTCTTCTTATTTTTTTTTTTTGCTCTTCTTTTTCTTTGTTAGATGGTGCATTGCCATCTTATCGCTTCAGAGGAGTGCCCCAAAGTTGCCACACTCTTATCCGAACAAACCTATTACCAGGTTTTGAATATGCCTATTACCACCCTTTTTCTTAGGATTTGCTTATTGTTTTTTTTATTCCACGTACAGCAAATTATGCTTAAGTGAGGTCATTAACAATTAACCAAAAAATAACTCGGAAGGTAATTACAAATTCATTTTCTCCGCAGCCTTTGATTTCCAGTAGATGCAGGTTGCTCAAAACCAATCACCTAAGTTAAAATAATGTCCCCATGCCATTGATATACAAGGACACAATAGTCGTATACATGTATTTTCTGTATAAAAATATGAGTATGCTTTTTCATAAATATGTATATATGCATATGAGAAAAAACTATCCCATAACAATGAACAAAGAATGCGAATATGCTTTCTGAATAAATAAAAATTTCATTACGACAAAATAGCTTCATTCTGAAAAAATATGACGTAGCTTATGGATTTCTTTTGCATTTTTCCCAAATGCACAAGGATCAACGGATTTGAATTGCCTTTACCGGTAGCCGTTTGCTCCGGGCTAGTTGTACTATTCCCCTGAGTACAATCAGTTTATACCAATTATGACATTGGATTTTTCCAAAGGATTTATTTTCCTTTGACCATTCGATAATGGATTTTTGGTGAAAATTTAATTTACAGCTTTGTCTATAGATTTCTTTCGCATTTTTCCCAAATGCACAGGGATCAACGGATTTGAGTTGCCTTTACCGGTAGCCGTTTGCTTCGGGCTAGTTGTACTATTCCCCTGAGTACAATCAGTTTATACCAATTATGAAATTGGATTTTTTCCAAAGTATTTATTTTCCTTTGACCATTCGTAAAAATGGCTTTTCGATGGATACTTGAATTATCCATTGTCTTAAAATTTACCGTGTTTAACCATGTTATGCCAACATTTCTTGTCAGACTTGTTAAATTCTATTGAACTCTTTCCAGTTTTGTAAGCATGAAAACTCAATCAACTTAAAAAAATCTTGTTCTTTTTTCATCCTTAAGAAAGGATAAAATTAAGGAATTCTCCTTTTTCAGAAGAAAAAAAAAACAATCCTTGAAAAGATAGAATAGAGAAAAAAAACTTCTTAAGAACTATGAAAAACGTTCTTAAGACTGGTAGAATTAAAATATCTTTAAGAAATTTTTGAGAGAGAAAAAAAGCGATCCTTGAGAAAGGACATGATTGAAAATTTTTGTTTTTGAGAAATTATTCTTTCCCCATTTTCGTTTTTTTTTTTGTTTTTTTGTTTTTTTAGAAAAAGAAAAATCTTAAGAGATGAAAGAATTGAGAAATTCATTTTTTAACAGTATCCTTATGAAAAGATTTAATTAAAAAAAATTCATTTGAAAAATGTCCTTATGAAAGGATTAAATACTCATATTAAAAGATGTCCTTGTGAAAGGATCGAAAAAGAAACTCTTATTATTATTTTTGAAATAATGTCCCTATGAAAGGACTGAACAAGTGTATTAATGAAATAATTTAAAAATTTGCTAAAAAATATTTATTCTCGTGGGAGGATGAAAAAAACTCAAAAATGTCATTGTGAAGGGACTGGATCTAAGAACTTGTTAAAACAAATTGAAATGTTCATTTTTTTCTTTTTTCTTTAATCGCCATTATGAAAGGGATGAATTTAGAAATTTGGTTGAAAGAATATAAAAGTTCATTCTTAAAAAATGTCCTTAAAAGGATTTACCTTTTCTTAAAAATTATTTGTGAAAGAATTTTTGGTATGTGATTTTATGCAAATGAGATGCATGCACGTGCTTCCGATGTGATGCAATGTACGAAATGTAAAAAAACATAACAATAATTAACAAATGCAAGAATGAATGCAAAAAAGCAAAAAGAAAACGAGTAAGTATTGGATAAAAACAATAAATACATAAATAAAAGGACAAATTAAATAAGGTAAACAAACAAAACAACCCTATTTATCCCGCCTAAAACACCTAAGGTTATCTGCATGGCTCTAAAGTGGTGGGTTTCTATATGATCTCTACATGCAGTTTTGGTTCTAGGGGGTACCCGAATCATCACCCATTATAGGCTCCTTTCAACCGGGTTCAATTCAGGGGGACCCATTCACTTATGTCTGCACGAAGGAACGATATCCTTACGAAAGCATAAGGTACTCGAGCCCCGAAGGTACTTGCTAGGCCTACACGGGAGAACGATATTTCCACGAAAGCATTAGCGTTTTCCCCCACTTAAAAAATGGGTTTATATGCCAAATTTTAAATGCGTTAAAATAAACGCGCAATTACAATCGAATATTAATTTAATAGTCACTTTAATCCGGAACTTCTAATATTATTAAAGCGGTAATTATTTGAAAAATCTTGACTCTCTTTATTTTGTTAAAAACAAAAAATCTCCCCAGCGGAGTCTCCATCTGTAGCGATGTCCATTTTACTAAAAAACCGAGTTTTCGAGGTGTTGGTTGTCTTTCGGGTATTAAAATATTTATTCCGTGGGGGTTTTAAAAAACTGAGTTTTATTTAGAAATTGGAGTTGCCACCGGCCACTTAGGTAGGCCGGACACCATAAAACCAGAGATTCGAAAACTGTTAGGTTCGGGAGTCAGTTACGGATGGGGAAGGATTAGCACCCCCACACCGCCCAAAATTGATACTTTAATAATTACCGCTTTATTAATATTAGATTTTCTGAATTAAAGTGACGATTAATTTAAAATTTGGTTATAAGTGCGGGTAAATTTTAAAGGCCCCGTTATCCGAGAGTAAACGCCCAACCACTATCACTACGCCTGACACTGGCCCCGTTTACGCACGGATAAAAGGGCACCGCATTGACAATTTATATATCTGTTATGCAACCTAAAACATGGCGAATATAAATACAATGTGATAAAATATAAATAAATACTAACATAATAAGATACTAATCTAACATAAATAAAATACTAATCTAAAACATACATACATAAATATTAATCTAACTCATAAATAAAAACAAATCTAACATAAATAAAATATTAATCTAAAACATAAATTTAAAACATAAACAAATACTAATCTAAAACATACATACATAAATATTAATCTAACTTATAAATAAAAACAAATCTAACATAAATAAAATACTAACATTCATAAATATTAATCTAACACATAAAAAAATCTAACATAAATAAAATATTAATATAAAACTTAAATTTAAAACATAATAAATACTAACTTAAACATACAAACTAAAAAAGAGCACAATTTTAAATTAACTAATACTTCATTAAATCATAAAATTTACAATACAAATAAAAAGGGAAGAAAATATACCTAACTAGGAGCTCGAATAACGAACCCCGACTGAACCCCACCGAGATCTACCACGACCTCTCCAAAAATATTAACTAGATCAGACCTAAAATAGGACCCCGATCGAACCGGTTAGGACCGGAGGGACTGCCTCCGGTCCTTGGCTACCCGAGAGCTATGCTCTCTTATTTGGCAAGCCTTGGCAGGCTCCTCCCCATTTGTGCGTGAATCCCCTGCCTATTTATAGGCAATTTCAAGGGGTGGGGGGATAGTTTGGGTGACCTGGAGCTCTGGACTCCACGCAAATTTCCCTTTTTTTTTTACTTTTCTTATAAATATATATTACTTATATATATTTTTGATTTTTTTATTTAGTTTATATTAATAATATTACTATTAAAATAATACTAATAACACTAAAACCCGGTCAAAAATGAGTGATTACATAATGCATTCATTGTCATGCATCATTTCAGGTTTAAGATTTTCGAGGACATGATCATGGTTCGAAGTTGCAAGTCACTCTTCAAGACTTTTGAGTAATGTACCTTGTCCCTTATAACTCCTAGCATGGTGGCATATGGTATGTGTGTATGTGTGTACATGAGGCGTAAGTTATGGAATTGAAAAAAGAAATTAACCTAAGTTTATGAAATGCCTAATCATGACATACTAGAGTAAAACAAGGACTTGTGTGTATGGATATATTTAATGAGGTATTATCTGTATTGAATGTAAAAAGGTCATATGGATCATGTAAATAAAATACGAGTTAATTATTTGATGTTATGATGTTAGGTATGTATTGTATGATAAGAAATAAGTCTAAAATTGATGTATTTTGTGTGTAAGTTGTTCACTATGCTGAAGGAGTTAAAATATGAAATATGATATGTTGGTATTTTGGCAAAATTGGTGAAATGGCCTAAAATACACTAATAAGTGAAAACGTAGTAAATGGATTCGTATTGGTATGAAATTTGACATGTATATAGAAATAATGTTTATAAGATTGCTGGTAAAATTTGATAATCATTGGAAAAGGTTAAGACCCTTAATTCGATCAAAAACCATATAAAATTTGTTATTACAAGTCTTGTCGTACCGATACGGGTGATGTTGTATCGATACGGCCTTGCATTTTTGGTCAGTTTAACGTTTGCGTATCTATACGCTTTTAGGCATATCGGCACGAGTCTTAGTCACTGGAAAAATATTGTAGCATCGTACAAACACCGTACCAATCTTGTAAATTGACCTTTTGAGCGTTGACATTGCGTACCGATACTATCAGTACGAGCTTAATGAGAATTAATCATTTTAACGATCATGAAAGGCATACCGGTATAGCCTTCAGCGTATCGGTACATCCCGTCAACACTGGAATTTGAGACTAATATAGCTACCGATACGGATGTACCCGTACCAATACGCTCCTTAATGTTTGTAACTGATTTAACAACCAAGATATAGGCGTACTGATACGGCCTCTTCGAGTACTGGTACAGAGGTAGGTAAATTAGTTAAAAGAGAAGTAATGAAGTTTCATAAAGTTGTAATTTGGTTACTGAATTCTTATAAAGCTTAATTAAAAGTACAAACGAACTCTGATTGTAATAAAAATTTGCAGGCAAGACCTTTAAGGATTGTATTTCATATTGGTAACCCTAATTTTGTTAAGACTCTAAAATGTACTAGCTTTTACAATTTTGTCCCTAAATTTGTATAAGTTACCAAATGATCCCTTAATGATAATTTGACTAAGTTCATACGGTTCATTGTCATTCATTGTATTGAAATAATATATTTGAATTATTATTTATCATGTGAATTATCGAAACTAATAAACGATCACCTTATTGTTCACCGGTAACGCCTTCTGACCATGATTCCTATTGGACGGGGAAAGGGGTGTTACATTTGTGGTATCAGAGCTAGAGTTTAGTCAATTATGGACTAAACCGAAGCTCTTTGCATTGATATTATCTATTGCATTCTGAATATGCCACCTAGGAGTTATATTATTGTGTATTGAATTGTGACTTGCAACCGACTCGATCATCCTATTACTGGTAATTACAAGAGTACCAGGTAAGGATTTATAATGTTCATGTCTTTAACCATTAAAGAAGTTATCAGGGAATAACTAAAGTGTTAAAAAGGATTCATAGTTAAGAATCTATGTCTAGATAAGTTGTTTCCGTAATAGGATCTATGTCTCAGTAGTCCCGTAAATGATCAGTTTGAAACAATTAACATTAGTTAATGGCATAAACCTTTTGAACCCTCTTAGTAAACAAGTTAGAATATGTCTTAGTATTGCACTATGGTAGAACCTGAAGGATTTGTGTAATGCCCCCTAAGATAAGATAAGTTTAGTAAAAATCTTCCGAAGATCAAGCCTACAAAAAACATGAAATTTGATATATGACATAAAAATAAGTTTTAAAAAAGTTCAAGTTTAAAGTTAATCTTTAAACCTATAACCTCTGATATGTGTATCTTCTACAACTAGTGATTATTTCAAGAACTTTGAATTTGAATGAGTCTTCATTTCTATTGTTTATACCGAAGGAAAATTCGAGGATGAATTTTCTCAAAGGGGGGAGAATTATAACATCCTGAAAATCGGCCTAGTGGGACTCAATTTTTGATGACCGAAAAATTTGTTTCTGATTGAGTAAAAAAGATATCAAAGTGTGGATAATGGGTTTAAATCGATTAATTATTGGATTATTAGTAAGTAGTGGGACTAAATTCTTAAGATTAGAAATATTTAGTTATTGGTTAAAATTTAGAAATGAAACATAAAATGATATAGATTTAAGTTATGGCTTAAAGCAAGGACTAAGGATGTAATTAGACCACCTAGTGACTAAATTGAAAAGAATGGATTTATGATTAGTGACTAAATTTGAAAGATTTAAAGTTAAGGTGTTTAGTATAAATGTTAAGAATTTCAAGGACTAAGAGTATAATTTCCCCATGACCTTTCTTCAAAGGAAGAAAAGGTTTTTGGAGGATGTTATTGGTAATTTCCCATTGTCAAAACCTCTTCTATGGCCAATCAAAATAGAGATGGTGGAAATGTGAAAAATGGACTAATGATGATGTTGGGATTAATAATAATTTTTGTAAGTTAATCTTTAAAATTGATAAGAATGAAAAGATGATAAGAATGAGTAGTAGTCATTCTTGTAAGTCTCAGTTATGAAAGAAAGAAAGAAACTAAGTTTCCTAGGAAGCCATTATTGTCTTCTACCTAAGGTGTAAGTAAGCACCTCAAGCACACACCTCCATTGTTACTCAAGGTTTCTTGCTCGAGCTCAAGTGTTCCTAAGTGAAGAATCATCTCCTTCATCGAAATTAAGCAACCTAAAGTAAAGGAATCATCATAGGAAAGCTTTAAATACTTCAAGTGGTTCGACGAGTGTAGTTTATGGTTTGGATGGCTAGGTGTCATCCTTGTTGTATTTCTTCTATAGTTATTGTATGATTATTGTAGAATTGTTCATTGGCTCATATAGAGCACTTGGTGGCAATACCTATGTCACTAGAAAGCATTAGTAACTCATTTTATGTTGTCTTGCATCATGTTGCATTAGCAAGAGTATTGCATTGGTAAATTTATTGCATCGGCAAGTTCATAGCATCAACAAAATTATTGCATTGGTGAAAACATGGAATTGATAAGACTACCATATTGATAAAGATATTATAATGGCAAGGCTACTGTATTGATGAAACTATTGTATCGACAAAGATTAATGGAGCTAAGGCTCAACTATTGAATAAGAATATTTCCTTATTACTAAATTGTAAGATATGTAAGTTGCCTTGCAATGGAAGCCCTTGGACATTTTGGCTTGGTACATGGTATATTGGACTATGGTCTATGAGCTATGGCTCAAGGGTAATGGCCCTATATTGGCGATGTTGGAGGTTAGGGGGAGATGATGGATGATGGTGGATGAAGCATTATTGTTATTACATTGATACAAGTTCTTTGAGCTTACTTAAACATGGACCAATGCTACATATGTCCAAATGTGTCCCAAGGCAAATAATGTTAAAAGACAAGTAAAACTATGGATAAGACTATTGTATAAATAGACAAGAATAAAACATTGAAAAGAATTCACGATATTGAGTATTTTCATGTATATGTATTTATTGGGGCCACCATCATCATTGATTGCATTTTTATGAAATCTATTGTTATCGTTATCATATTATTATTGGGTTACTACCTCACTAGGCAAAGTATGCCTAATGCATTCATTGGCATGCATCATTTCAAGTTTAAGATTTCCGAGGACATGATTGTGGTTTGAGGTTGCAAGTCACTCCTAAAACTTTTGAGTATTGTATCTTGTCCCTTATAATTCCTAGCATGGTGGCATATGGTATGTGTATATGTGTGTATGTGTGTACATGAGGTGTAAGTTATGGAATTGAAGAAGGAAATTAACCTAAGTTTATGAAATGCCTAATCATGACATACTAGAGTAAAACAAGGAAATATGTGTTTGGATATATTTAATGAGGTCTTATATGTATTGAATGTAAAAGGGTCATATGGATCATGTAAATAAACTACGAGTTAATTATTTGATGTTATGATGTTAGGTATGTATTGCATGATAAGAAATAAGTCTAAAATGATGTATTTTGTATGTAAGTATTGTTCACTATGCTGAAAGAGTTAAAATATGAAATATGATATGTTGGTATTTTAGCAAAATTGGTGAAATGGCCTAAAATGCAATAATAAGTGAAAATGTAGTAAAAGGATTCGTATTGTATGGAATTTAACAGGCATATAGAAACAATGTTTATAAGCTTGCTGGTAAAATTTGGTAATCATTGGACAAGGTTAAAACCCTTAATTCGATCAAAAAAAGATAAAATCTGTTATTACAAGCCTTGTCGTACCGATACGGGAGATGTCGTATCGGTATGGCCTTGCATTTTTGTTTAGTATAACGTTTGCGTATCGATATGCTTTTAGGCATGTCGGTACGGGTCTTAGTCACTGGAAAAATATTGTAGCATCGTACCGACACCGTACCGATCTTGTAAGTTGACCTTCTAAATGTTGACCTTGTGTACCGATACCAATTATCAATATGAGCTTAATGAGAATTAACTATTTTAACGGTCATGAAGGGCGTATCAATATGGCCTTTAACGTATCGGTACAGCCCGTCGACACTGGAATTTGAGACTAATATAGCATACCGATACGGGTGTACCTATACTGGTAAGGCCCCTAATGTTTTTTAACTGATTTAACGTCCAAGATATAGGCGTACAGATACGGCCTATTCGAGTATCGCTACGGAGGTAGGTAAATTAGTTAAAAGATAATTAATGAAGTTTTAGAAAGTTGTAATTTGGTCACTGAATTCTTATAAAGCTTAATTAAAGGTACAAACAAACTCTGATTGTAATAAAAGTTTACAGGCAAGACATTTAAGTATTGTATTTCGTATTGGTAACTCTAATTTTGTTAAGACCCTAAAATTTACTGGCTTTTACAATTTAGTCTCTAAATTTATATAAGTTACCAAATGGTCCCTTAATGATAATTTGACTAAGTTCATATGGTTCATTGTCATTCATTGCATTGAAATAATATCTTTGAATTATTATTTATCATGCGAATCATTGAAACTAATAAACAATCACCATATTGTTCACCGATAACGCCTTCTGACCCTGATTCTTACTGGATCGGGAAGAGGGTGTTATAGAAGATATGCCTAAGGCATATGAAACCGCCGCTAGGGTTGAAAACAAAATATGATTATAAACCTTAACCGAATGGTTAAATCACAAGATAAGGGTCTTGACTTTTACCTAAATTGCAAAGAAGCCACTGAAGTTTCATTTTAAATTAGTTTGGTCACTCAAATCTAATTTATTATAGAATTAGACCTAAACTGAATTAGGATTTAAGAATCAAAATTCCCAAATCTTAGGGTTTTCTAATTAGGGATTTTAGAATTTAGGTTTTTCGAATTATGGGAGTTTTGGGGTGTTACACTTATGGGATCTAGTCTGCGCCCTACCTCCATGAGGTGACCGAACTGATGCATGTGATTATCTCTGTACAAATAAACAAATAGGTGGACATGGACAATTCTTTAAGTAATGATCTTGGGTACCACATCTAAAACACGCTCATTGCACCCATATGTACTATTCATTATGTTTCTTATTGCAATAACCACATATAGAAATAGGCTAACAAACTTTTGAACTACTCATACTGCCAGCCAAAACTGTCGACGTTGCAGGTCTCACATTCTGATAACTCTAAAAAATAAACTCATTTCTAGGCCTCTTTCTAGACGAGTTGACAAAGCTTGGCTGAATATATGTGTCTAGTTGCTTCCCGACTTGACCAACATTCTAAAGTTCCTCTTCTTTTATGAGTGCATCTATCCTCTCAACAATCTTAACTCGACCAATTAGCTCACTAAACACCTTATCATGATGTGTAGCAACTTCTCTCTAAAGCAGAGGACGAAGCCCATTCAAAAACAATCACACTTATTTTCTCGGTCGTAACTAGCCTAGGAACATATTTGGCCAACCTTTAAAACTATATATCGTAGTCATTTACTGACATATTATTCTACTTTAGATTCATAAAATCATCGTGCCACTTCGCTAAGAACTCGACACCCACATATCGATCCTGAAAAACCTTTCAGAAAAATTCTCATATGACCTAACTAGGTGGAACAGTATCTACCACAGACTCCCACCAATTTTGTGCTTCACCCTCTAGCGGTGATACAACGATCCTCAATATTTGATTGGCATATAACTCATCTCAACAAACAACCGTTGTAACTTCTTTAGCCAATACTCTGCATCAGCTGGATGTGTACCAGTTTTGCCCTCAAACAATTTTATCCCAGCAGCTATAAATTTTGTAGATATAAGTTTCCTCAAACCCTCTAAGTGGCGAAGATATCGTAACAACTTATAGTTCACCATGGCAATGTCCGGTTAAATTGTCTAATATCCTCAACATCATGTGAGTTATCACTTACAGTCTAATGTCCTTCCACCGGTTCATCCTCATTATCCGATATATTATTCTAATTTTCTGTTTGATAAACAGAAGGCAGATGATCACTATCAGAAGCGGCGGTACGACCTCAACCACGACCTCAACTAATCATAAAACTAGAACTCATACTCAGTAGTATAGTAGACTATCTACAAAATGGAAGAAACTATAGTCAGATTCGGTAATAGAGTCTCAAATTTAAAACACGTTGAAAACAATAAGGTCAAAATCACATAATACCGTAGTATATTTTCCAGAAAATTTCCATTTATCCCAAAATACTTTAGATGCATGGAGAAGTTGAAAATGTTTTGAAAATAACTGTTGTGAGCCTCACAATCCAAGGGTTAAACTTAGCTCTGATGCCACTAAATATAACCCTCTAAACCCGGCCTAGAAAAAATAGGTCAAATCTAGGAAGTCGCATTTAAAAACTTTTCCCTCAAGTAATAAGCCTTAGGTTTATATATATTATAAAACAAAAAATAATTATTAAATAATAATAATTATCATAGAACGTCACATCGTTTATAAAACTCAAATGTTATGAAAATATTCTGATAACATAATAAAATATCCGTAACAAGGTCCATAAAAGCATACAATAAAGTAATCCCAAAATATAAAGTCCTAAAGTCTGATTTACATAAATGTTTCAATAATAGTAAATAAAAATCTGAAAGGTAATTCGTACTGATAAAAATAAGCCAGATAAAATGGTTAGATCCTCCAAGTACTAAAGATATATGAAAAAAGAACTATATGGGTGTAAGCTAAAGAGCTTATTGTGTCTCTAACGTGCAAGCAACCATAAAATCAAAAAAGTATGTTTATTTCCTGATAAAGTATTTTCTGAAAACACAATAAATTTGAATCATGATGATATGATGTTTGATGCACTACTCAATACCCAACTATCCGATATCATAAAGAGTGGAGGTTGCCCTCACTTTTTCCGAACACATTTATGATCCCATGACTTAATGATATGATTTAAAAATCATAAATCCAAACTCTTACGAGTTTCATATTCTGAAAATCTAATGCTTGATTTTAAAACACAGTTTAATATATCATGCATGACGTTTTCAAACATTCTCAAGTCATAATTTAGATAATAAATCAAGAAGAGTGTAAAACATAATTTATTTATAGCACATGAAAAATGCACAATAAGCAACAATAGCTCTAGTGTCGAGAATGACGCGTCTCACACTCAGATCTAGCTAAATCAGAACCTACGAGATGTGAATTCTATATTACTATCACTAAGCCACCAACTAAAATACAATAAGTAATCTAATAGAATAATCATGTGTGAACCTCGAAGAACATGCACGATTAGACTGAACAAGCAAAGAAGGTAACTCGTCTGCCTTGGAAACGTAAACACCTGAATACAAGAATAGCTCGAATCAAACCAACATCCAATTCTTCTAAAATTATTAAGTACAATAAACTGTAAATAGCAAAATGAAGCTTTTGAGTTCGAATTTGACAAAACGGGTAACAAATTAGGACTTATGACGTCAAAAAGGTCAAGATAAAGATTGTCCAAAAAAGTCAACTTGGTCAACTCTGATAAAAGTCTTAAAGTCAACTCTAACATAAAGTCAAAGTCAACTCTGACTTGACTGGTTAAAGATCAAGCTGTCCAAGTCAACGGTCCAAAGTTAAAACAAATTATGCTTTCTTCTATCGGTCTGGTCTAGTTCACTTGGTCAACGGTTCGGTCAACGATCAAGATCCGGTTCACATAATCAGATTAGGTCAAACGCGGTTCTGGGATCACTCAGTTGGGCTTTACAATTTTGTCATAACACATGGGCTCCCATAACCAAGCTTTACACCCGGTCATACACATTAGGGCTTTCCCGATTTGGGCTTAACCTACCCTACATTCACACTCAACACAACCCAATCTTCCACACACAACACTACAAAAGGTTCTGGGTTTACAGAACCCAAATGGCGGCGGTAAGGATACACATCGGCGGCGGTGGCAACAAAACCAAACGACGACGCAAACAGCTCGTCGCTAGGGGTGTTCAAAAATATCCGATTTGATCCGATTATCCGTTGATTCGATCTGAAAATTTGGATACCCGATCTAATTTTTATTTCCAAATCGGATATCCGATCCAATTTTAAATTTTTCGAATCGGATACAGATCGTAATATTTCAATTTTTGAATTATCCAAAAATTCGAAAATCCTAATTTTTATGAATATTAATTTTGTTATTTTTAACAATTTAATGCTTGTTATATCCAAAAATTAAAAAAATCGAAATTTTCATAAATGTGAATATTGTTATATTTAGCAATTTGTTGTTTGTTATATTCGAAATTCCAAAATTTTCATAAATACGAACTTCAAATTCGAAAAAATAATTAAATAAAAATATATTTTCGGATAACCGGATATCCGAATATCCGATCCGATTATCTGATATCCGAATATCCGATTTTCTCCGGATCAGATACAGATCACTATATCGTCGATCTGAAAAACCGAATATTTAAAAAAACCGGATCGAATCCTATCCGATATCCGATCTGATATCAGAACTTGTTTGTAATGAAATAGGACCAAAATGAAAAAGGCAGTGCATGTAGTAGTACTGGTGTAGTAGTAAACACCATCATTTCATTTCGCTTTAATGTTCCATGTTTAATGTTCAGTGATGATTGATGTTTGATAAACACCCTTTTCCTGGAAAACTATCGAATGCATGTGTGACGTGATAAAAATACCATTGTAGGTATAATAAGTTAGAATGTTAGATTTGCTTCGAGTCCTTTGAGGTTTAAGGTTTAACTTTAGCCAAACCCAAGTCCCCTATAGTAGTAGTTGCAATAAGATTTTTTTTGACAGGAATCATAGAAAACAACTGGAAATGGGAATCTGATCAAAATTTCATTGAACCATTCGCATGGAAAAAGCTTACCAATAAGTTCATAAAAGGGTTAAAACAAAAGTCTTATCATTCGGTCATTAGAATCTGTTGATGTTATCCCCATCCTTCCATTTCTACTTCTCACTTTTGACAGGCTCTTTTGTTATACTTCCTTGTCTTCTTCCCCTGCTTGCTGTTTTATATAAAACATAAGCTTCTATCACCATTCCACCCTTTACATCCCCTTTTTTGTAGTCCAAAAACAAACAAGACCTTTAGACAAAATGGTACCCTAATCAAGACCCATCACCATTGATTTATTATCATATATAATTATGATCTAGATGCAGGAGCCGGATTGAAGGGTCGGTGATTAATTGGCATTGCTGCCCAAGGACTAACAGGCAATGGCCGTTGTTGGTTCGGAACGGCAGAAGTAGGGGATGCAACGGAGGATGATGTTGTCGATGGTGAAGAAGAAGAAACTGCTACACGTTCGCAAGAAGGGCACATAGTGAGGGTAGTGGGAGGATTCATTTGCATGTAGAGCTGCGGGGTGAGTTTTAATGCTCTAAGATCTTGCACTTCCTTATGCAATCTCTGGTTCTCCTCTGTCAGATTCTCGCAACATCTCTTGAGATACTCACAGTCGACTTCTGTCTGCTTCAACTTTGTCCTGCACCAATTGAATTCCATTCATTTGAGAGATTTTATTCTGATTTTGTTTCATTGGGGTCCCTAACAGTCCCCCATAGACATCTATTACCTACCTAAACAACCACAAAAAGTAACACCAGATGACAACAATTACCCTTTTACCATTTTCTTTGCTTAAACAAATTTTCTAGAATTTGCAGCTGTCTCTCCTTTTGCATTTAATGAGAGCAAGCCCCAACCTGAGCACCTACTGAATCTAAAGATTTGATATCAGGTTATCAGGTAAGCTGCCACTTTCATTTACTTCATAGGGATTTTGTTTTCTTACACGTGAACTCTAAATCTATGTTAGAGTGCTCATTTTTCAAGAGTTTTATTTGTGTAGAGAACTTAAAAAGATGCTCATTCTAAGAGATGAGTTAAGCATGCAACAGTGAAAGCTACATCAGAATCACTTGAAGATTTTCTTGAGCCGAAAAGGACAGGTTATCCCTAATCGAACCATTAATAATGGAGTGTCTCAAGGCTTCAAAAATGGTTAATTGCCCCTTCACAAACTCCCCAAAATACCCTTGGCAAACTTCAAAAATGTTATCTAACCTGGCCCTTCTGTTCTGGAACCAAACCTCCACTTGCCTAGGCCTCAGATTCAATTCCTTTGCCAGTGCCTGCTTCTGCTTCTGGTATGTCATACAACACATGATCAACATTTCACATCAAGATCATAATTACAAAACTACCCTTGAAAAAGAAACCCTATTCTCAGAATGCCACTAACCGGATTAAGAGTGCTATGTTCCTTGAAGGTCTCTTCCAGCAGCAAGGACTGTTCCTTTGAAAGCCTAAGCTTCTTTCTTGCTGCATCCCCAGCAGCACCGTTTTCATCATCACTGGCCTGAGAGGAAGAAGCTCTCTCGGCCTCAGTTTCATCACCCACGTTGTCTCTCTCGTTCCTCTTCCCACTTATGCTTGAAATGGTGCTGTTGGGGGAAGACACCCCACCTTCCTCCTCGCAATCAACCGTTGCGGGTGCCCGGTTCACGTCGATTCCTCCAAGGAATGATCTTGTATCCAAGTTTCGATCTGCATGCATTTTTTATGAATCATAACATTCATTCCACCAACCTCAAACAGGAGCGAAAACATGTCATAAAAACTAGGAAAACATTCAAGTATTGTGTTCTTCAAAGTCGACTGTTTTACAAAAATGAAACAAAGGTGTTAAGGGACAAAGAAAATACCAGAAGACCGAAACAGCTCATTCCAAGTGTTCTTGGGCTGGAGATTTTGCATGCGGATTGAGGATAAAGGCATGAGATTTAACTTCAAAGAAGGTTGGTTTTGAGCACATCCCAAGCTCAAACTCAACCCCAAACCATCGTCTTTGTCACCCATATCCCTTCTTTGTCTTTGAAAACAAACAAAAAAAAAACTCACTTTTCCTCGGTAAAACCAACCAAAGTTCTCAACTTTTTAAGCTCCTCCTTTCTGAGTTTTTCCTTGTGTGTTTGGATTATGAGAAAACGCCAAACGGAAGAAAAGAAGGTAGAAAATGGACTTGAGCTTTAGCAGAGCCAGAGGTGGTCTCAACAGCTTTTGGTTTTGGTGCAGTGGAACAGTGAAAGAATGAGACTTTATAGAGAGATAGAACAGAGCCAGAGAAAGAGACAGATGGGTATAGATTCAATCATGACTTGTGTCAGTAACCCTATTGGCTCAATCATGATTATATACGGCTTCCCCCTTTTTTTCACTTGGCTCAGCTTTTATGACTTAACCCAACCTCGGGTTAATTTACCTTTTAACCATAGTTCAGATTTTAACTCTTAATCTAGAAACAAAAAAGGTAACTTATAACTGAGATCTTTTATATTAATGTCAAATCCTTTTAACCGCGGTTAAGTCTTGTCCGGAGGTTTCTTTTTTTCTTCTCCGTTAATTATTACTATTTAGATTTCGCTTTAAAAGCGGCTTTTTCGCTCGCTGACCGTTGACTAATTGGACAGCAAAAGCTGCTGCACACCCCCACTCGCTGGAGCCACGCGTGATAAACAAATAACCAGATCATTACGGTAATCATTGCAATGCAACCTCCTCCATGTGGGGCCCATGAGCTGCTATAATCGGGGCCCATGCGTGGCTTTTGGCCAGCATCCCAACAACAAATCAAGAGGCAAATGAATGCTCGGCTCCGGGTCCGCAGATTGTCTGAAGGCGCGTGGAGATAATTTGAAACTTAAATGCGGATTATAACAGAAAGGGAATTTGGTTGGTTTTGAAGGATAGGTTACATTAGTATTTTTATATTTTCATGTATTATAGTTTTAAAATAACTTAATTGTAATTTGTATTTTATATTTTCATGTTGCATTCAAACTTTTATGTCGCAAAATTTCTAATTGATCATAAAAATCTATACAAGGGGGAAATGAGTTAACGTCAACTCAAATTATTAATGCCCCAGTTAAATAGACTTAAATTTTGCTCATTGCCTTCTTGTTGTAAGTTTAAATGAGTTATGAGTCCAAAACTCATAACTTAAACGTTCAAGTTATGTTAATTAGAGAAATTAATCTTTCATTAATACAAACTTAAGGAGTCATTATTTTATGTTATTATTACTATGACTAACGTAAAAGTATATGGATGAGTTAGATTGTATACCAATTTCAAAGGCAGCATAGCTGGCTGTCCCCAAATTGCTGTGTGCAATGTCTATAAACTCTCCTCAACCAATGAGTATTTATTGCTAACGCAAGTGTATGGCCAAAAATGGTATAAGTCATTGATGGCTTCCATACCCTTTTAGCCTAATTCTGTAATTTTTCAAATGCCTCTACGAAGTAGAAATACCCTCCGCAACCTGCGGCGAACGAGCATAACTGTGAATGATATAGCACAAAGGATATACAACGATCGCGTGACACACACATGATAACTGTGGATGACAACACAAACCTAGGACGTTCCAATCACTATGCCACGATAACCCAGTTGTGACACTTGTCTAAGTGATATAAAAGGACACATACAATAAGGAAGAAGACTAAGAACCATTCTGAATGGGATGACACCGACACCCGAAGGGCCAAACCCAAGAGAAACAATCATAGTCACCATCCAGACCATCATTGGACCACCATCTTCAACCTTTGTTCACTTTATTAGTCAACAATTGGTGCGGTGAGCGTAAAGTGGGTACGTGATCTTCAAATTTTTCAATAGGTGTAACATCTCGATCTCGATCTGAATCCGAAGCATCACACCCGAGTCTCCCAAAACTGACCCATCAAAATTTCTCGTTTAAAACCACAAGTTTGGCAAATCTCAAAACAATTCATTTTCATAAATCCATATAAATAAATAACATTTAAGAGTTTACAAAATAATAATTCCAAATAAAATACACCGTTTGACCAAAAAGTAGTAAATCAAAATAAAGATACAGACTTGACTGTGGTAAAGTCCTAAGAATACAATCAGTCCAACTAAAATGTCAAGTACTGTACTCTGAAGCTGGCTTGGTGCTAGGAAATCCTCTCGATGTGCTCCTCTAAAAGCAACCTATCAACCTACGCACGAAAAAACCACAATTCTGCATGCTGAGCTAATAAAGCTCAGTGGTATATTTCTACTCTACCGCAATTCATGAATATCATAAAACAAGCATGCATGATAATATAATCAATAGTGCACAAAAAGGCTTCTCAACGCTAAGGATCATCTTCTAGCCTACCCTAGCTAGAGTTCATAACCAAGTCTCAAGATACCACTATAATGTAAGGACTATCCCAAGCCATCCCATGCTTACCATATTCGAGGTCACACAACTCATCGAGTTACTCGAGCTCACACAACCCATTGAGTTATGCATTCTACACCTTGATCACATAGCCCAAGAGTAAAATAGCCAACATCTAGTATCCATAGAACAACATAAATAACATACATTCCCTACAATGGCCAACAAAACCCTACTATTCCCGTACTCACACAGGCGTCAGGTTTCTCGTGATCATATAGCCGTCGGGTTAATAGACCATATTCAGATCACCATAGTCACAGATTCTTCCAAGACATACTTGGATCACAAAAGCCACAAGCAGTCTTTACCTAAGGTCACTCAGCCAATCAGGTTACTCGAGTTCACTTAGCCCATCGAGTTACTCGAGCTCACACAACCCATGAGTTACGTTTCCTTGTCTTGATCACTTAGCCCAATGATAGGTTTCTGACCGCATCCAGATCAAATAGCTCGTGGATACGTTGGATGTACTCGATCACATAGCCTGAAGTTCTCATCCCCTTATATAAGTGCCCTTGCACTGACTCTAGGACATCTGGATTCCTAACCAAGACACATATGATAACATATGCTCTCCCGAGCATCAATACATCTCACCACGAGATAAGAAACGTCAAGCTAACCACTACAAATGCCTCAAGGCATGTTTCATTTGTTACAACATTTAATATTTATCTTTTAAGCTCATACTCGCCTTTCTCGTTAGATTATTCATTATTCGCGGTAACTAGCCTATATGAGCGTCCCTTCAGCACACAACAAGGACCTCAACTTTCACGTAGCATTAACCGATCCACCACGAATCCTTACGGATTACTAGTACAAACAACTCACCTAACTATTACCAAGCCATTTATTCCACACGTGGGTTATAAACCCTGATTTCTCAGTTTTAAGCTTTGTTCTATACCTTTAGGGACCCATAAGACCTTTTACCAAGAATTATACAACCCACAAATACAACCTTGAAATTCTTGAGCAGATTACTCTGCGAGTACCGATACACCTATGTGGGTATTGGTATGCCCTTCTAGGTATCGGTAATCATTCCCGAGTACCGATACGTAAATTAGGTTTAAAAGGTTTGGTGCAAAAGTTGTACAGATACGCTAACCACCCGTATCGATACATAATATTGGTATGTATCCACCATATACTAATCCTTACCCATACCGGTACCCCTACTCTTACGTACCAGTACGTGAAAGCCTTCCTAAGGCAATGTAACAGTAGGTACCGATACGTCCCCTGACATACTGATACTCAAAAGCGCTACTGGAATTCTAATTAAGTGAGGGGTACTGATGCAAAAGAAGGAGTACCGGTACGCCCCTCACAATCTGCCTTTCTTTAAACAAAGGCGTACTAATACGCGACCACTCCGTACTGGTATGTGAGCCCAGATTTTAAAACCTAGAGCTCGGGATTTCATAATCCTAGCCATTAACCTAAATGGTTACGCCCCACAACGTTCCTATAGATTATTGGAGGTTTGTTTGATGGTTTGCTACCAATTTTACCCACTATTAACACAAGATACATAATTTGCCATTAAATGGAGTTTAAACTTCTAAAACCTTAACTATGGAACCCAATAACATAAACCACACAAAGCAATCATTTTAGGATCTTCATGAAATGAATGAGTCAGAAATGTACTGACCTTGAGCAAGCAAATCCCAGAATGAAGCTTTCCTTAAGCTTTTGCCATCTCTCTTCTTTGCTCAAAGCGTTAACTCCAACCTCCACCAACTTTGGGATATTTATATTAGAAGATAGATCTTTGCATGCTGATTAAAATTCCCTTGATGCTCAATTCGAGATTTTCACTCAAAGACAACAACTTTCCATCTTTTATCTTTTGGGTTTGGGGATAGAAATTTGAAGAAGATGATAAAGAGAGAGAGGACAAGGGTGACTTTACCCTCCTTACAAAATGGCAGCCCCCTTAATAGGGCATCAGCCTTTACCCTTATTTGAGGGAAAATTACCCAAATACTCTCACATCTAATCTATTCCAACAACCCAAGGCCTAACACTTAAGCCCAACAACACATGGAGGCACACAAAGCCCAAAGACAAAGCCCAACATAACTTAAACATTCGACCTGACATATCGGTCTAAGACCCGGGTCAATGCCTATCGTTGACTCGAGAATTCGGGTCCTTACAACTCTCTCCCCTTTCAAGAAATTTTTCCTAAAATTTAAACAGATGGAGGAGGTAGAACCGAAATAAATCCAAACATTTAGCCATTCAAACAAGATCACCTTAATTAGGAAGAGTTCTTCCTCAATCTCTTTTAATTGAAACCTCCACATTGAACCACGCGTTCTCAACACTTCTCTCAGAAACTCTAACGGCCTAAACACCATAACCTTCAGCACTCACAACGAACCTTAAAGTAGAGCAACAAACCAACCTCAAGCTATACTGTCCAAACACCGATCCATGGAACTCAACTCTAATAAATTATACATCGGATAACAATTCTTTCTATTAATATCCGCTAATCAAAACTCCCAACTTAGATCTCATATATGTCTAAAACGTTGTACCACTCCCCCCAAAACATTGTTAGGAACACATCATATCTAACAACTATTCCCTAATCAAACATCAAAGGACATGCAAAACCTTGACAACCAATCTTTATCATCAATCTACCTAGAACTGAAGGCTCTTTCCTCTAGACTTGACCCACCACGAAGAGACTTAAAACTTCACCTTATCTAAACTTGTTTCCCACACGATCGAAAACCACTTTCGATTCACGAAATCTCTACTATTCAGACTGCTTGATTTCGAGAAATATCTGTTGTCACATACGAACTCCCACAAGCAACCAAAACTAATTAATCTATCATCAAAGGACTAAACATCTTCTTTCAAACGACCACTCAATTCTAACCATGAATCGTGAGAAACCTATCTAGCTGCTCTTAGGGATTTTCAAATGGTTTCTCCAATAATATTTATTTGTAACACATCTATCTGATTACCCACAACATGACTATCGATCCCATATTTTCGTTGTGCTACTCTAATAACCTTTCACACTGCTTGCCTTACCTAACGATAACTCATCTCAAACTCGATAGAGCAATCCTCCAACTCCACGAAATCTAGCTCAACAGGTGCACAAGCCAGACTACCGACCTCACGACTTGTCCTTAGGGCCTCAACCATGATATCACAACCCTTATTTACTTTTACTATATCATCCTTACTCTGAACAAACATATGGAACTCTCACATTCTATAACCAAAAATAGGGCCGTCGATCTCACGAAATAGGTAGCGGTCTTCCACCGTTACACTTTGACTTAACACATAAAAACCACCATACAAGACACTCCTACACAGGTACGTTCCCGGCAAAGTACTTGGCTACGACACCCAATTGGTTGCTTGTACAAGTGTGCCTCAAACAAAGTGTTCGTTAAGTGTTATTCCACAAAACGATGGACACTAACAACGAACTCAACCTTACCTTTATCACGGTTCTAAACCACAATCAAACGGTAAGACTGCTCATTCACCAAGGGTACCTCCATACCCTCAAACATCCACAACTCTAAGGCGAAGAATTCACAACCCTCATGTCTATAACGCAAGCTAAGGACATCTCGTAGCATACTGAACCTCCCTTGAGCTATCACCATGGAGCATAACGTAAACCCCAAAGAGGTAAAGATCTTACACGTCTAACACTAACAAACAGATTCAATGATATAAAACTTTACAATTTCTCGCTCACAACTTACGGCATACTTGCACTCTCAACAACCATCTACGGTAAAAACTTGCAGAAAGTGTAATTCTAATTACCATCTAAAGCAACAACAAACCCATGATTTACCAAGATACGTATTTACAAGAACCAACCCATTATACATCCAAAGAGCAATACGACTAACAAAAATAATTAGAATCCAACGAGGCTTAATTACATGACATGTCCTCGACTGTAACGCTGCCATCTCTAGTCTGAGTAGCAGGCTGTGTAGTAACGCCTCGAGCGCCAACCCTAGAGGTGGATCTCACATGACCTCCACCTCGATAACCTGACGATACCTTAGCTCTGCCTTTAGCAAAACTCTGATCATGTTGGAAGGTAGCCATCCTTTGAGACTAAGCCAGTGATTCCTCATCTATAGCTAGACAGTCATTTGCCATGTGTCCTAGTGCTCGACACCTATAACAAACCCTCTATAGCAAAAAGCATAACCCAAGGTAATGTCGGCCGCAATACTCGCATGTTGGTGATAGTGATGCTCTAACAGAACCATCTGCACTCTCTTTTGGGGTAGAAATCAAATAGCCTCTATGAACCTTCGATCTAGATCCTGAACTGACTCTCGGTAGCTAACTTGAAGTAACTCTCTTCGAACCCTTCGAAACATAAAACCTCTCATGCAAAAAGGGAGAAAGACCTATAATATCATTGGTCTCCACATCATGGCTCTTAACATCCTCCGTCCTACCAAGTGTCGTATCCTGAAGCCGCTCTAGTGCCTTCACACTGTTAGCTAATTTAGAAAATGTCCTAAGTGGACCCGCTGTCACATGTAACCAAAGCTCGACCCTCAAACCTTGTATGAACCTCTTGCTCCTTAATTCCTCTATCGCAACAAACTCTGGGGCATAACGGTCTAAACGTAAAAACTCTTGCTCATAAGCAAACACCGTTCGATCTCCTTGAACCAACTGCAAGGACTGGTCCCTCATCTCATCCATGTGTACCTCACTGATGTACTTTTTTCGAAACTCATCCAAATATTGCATGTCAGGAGTGTAAGCTATAGACCCGATTCAACGGTCTCACACCACTCGTGTGCATTGCCCTTAAGAAGGGATACAATACAATCAAGATTATTCTCTGGGCTTCCTCTTATCTGCCTCAAAATTCTCTGTGTGTTACACAACCACTGATCAGCCCTGATCGGGTCATCCTCACCCAAGCCCTCGAAATTTTTAGGCCAATCTCTACAGGGGTCTTGTGAGGCGTCTCAAATTACCTCAGAATGGCTTGCACCACTTGCAAAAAGGCAGAGGTAAGATCACGAAAGTGACTTGCCTCTCCATTATCGGTTCCACCTTTCATCAACTCCTTTCTAAAACACGAAGAAATAAGGTGGCATATCAGGATTCCAGTCTTGTAAAGTATAACTCAAATTTAAGGACTTGTATTCACTAGACACCATACCACGACCTCTATACCACCTCGGGGTTTCCTAGAACCAACTAAACCTAAAATTTGATACCACTAAATGTAGCACCCCGATCCTGACCTGCATCTGAAGCATCGCACCCGGGTCTTCCAAAATTGACCTATCAAAATTTCTTGTTTAAAACTACAAGTTTGGAAAATCTCAAAATAATCTATTTTCATAAATCCATATAAATAAATAACATTTAAGAGTTTACAAAATAAGAATTCCAAATAAAATAAACCATTTGACCAAAAAGTAGTAGATCAAAATAAAGATACAAACTCAACTGTGGTAAGGTCCTAAGAATATAATCAGCCCAACTAAAATGTCAAGTACTGTACTTTGAAGTTGGCTAGGTGCTGAGAAATCCTCCTCGATGTGCTCCTCCAAAAGTAACGTGTCAACCTACGTACGAAAAAAACACAATTCCTCATGCGGAGCTAACGAAGCTCAGTGGTACTTTTTTACTCTACTGCAATTCATGAATATCATAAAACAAGCATGCATGATAATATAATCAAGATGGCACAGAAAGGCTTCTTAACGCTAAGGATCATCTTATAGCCTACCCTAGCTAAAGTTCATAACCAAGTCTCAAGATACCACTATAATGTAAGGAGTCTCCCAAGCCATCCCAGGCTTACCATACTCAAGGTCACATAGCCCATCGAGTTTCTTGAGCTCACACAGCCCACTGAGTTATGTATTTTACACCTTGATCACATAGCCCAAGGGTAAAATAGTCAACATCTATTATCCATACAACAACGTAAATAACATACATTCCTTACAATGGCCAACGAAGCCCTACTATTCCCGTGCTCGTACATCTATCGGGTTTTTTATGATCACATAGACGTCAGGTTAATAGACCATATCCGAATCACCATAGCCACAGATACGTCCTAGACATACTTGGATCATAAAAGCCACAAACAGTCTTTACCTGAGGTCACTCAGCCATTCAGGTTTCTCGAGTTCACTTAGCCCATCGAGTTACTCGAGCTCACACAACCCCCGAGTTACGTCTCCTTATCCTGTTCACTTGGCCTAAAGATAGGTTTCTAACCGCATCCCAGTCACATAGCCCGTAGATACGTCAGATGTACTCGATCATATAGCCTGGAGTACGTATCCCCTTATATAAGTGCCCTTGCACTGACTCTAGGACATCCAGATTCCTAACCAAGATACATAAGATAACATATACTCTCCCAAGCATCAATACACGAGATAAGAAACGTCAAGCTAACTACTAAAAATACCCCAAGGCTTATTTCATTTGTTACAACATTTAATATTTATATTTTATGCTCATACTCGCCTTTCTCGTTAGATTATTTCATTATTCGCGGCAACCAGCCTATATGGGCGTCCCTTCAGCACACAGCAAGTACCCCAAGCTTCCACGTACCATTAATCGATCCACCACAGATCCCTATGGATTAGTAGTACAAGCAACTCACCCAACTATTACCAAGCCATTAACCATTTATTTCACACGTGGGTTATAAACCCTAATTTCTCAGTTTTAGAATTTATTTTATACCTTTAGGGACCTATAGGACCCTTTACCAAAAATTATAGAACCCTCAAACGCAACCTCAAAATTCTTGGGCAGATTGTTCTATGAGTATCGATACACCTATGTGGGTATCGGTACGCCCCTCTAGGTATTGGTACTCCTCCCCAAGTACTGATACGTAAATTAAGTTCAAAAAATTTAGTACTCAAGCCATACCGATACGTTACCCACCCGCATAGATATGCAATATCAGTATGTATCCACCCTGTACCTATCTTTACCTATACCGATACCCCTACCCTTATGTACCGGTACTCAAAAGCCTTCATCAGACAATGTAATAGTGGGTACCGATACGCCTCCTAACGTACAGATACTCAAAAGCACTATTAGAATTCTAATTAAGTGAGAGGTACTGATACACGGGAAGGCGTACCAATACGCCCCTCACAACCCGTCTTCCTTTTGACAAAGGTGTAACGATACATGACCACTCTGTACCGGTATGCGAGCCTAGATTTCAAAACCTAAAGCTCAGGATTTCATAATCCTAGCCCTTAACCTAAATGGTTAAGCCTCACAAAGTTCTTACATATTATTGGAGGTTTATTTGATGGTTTGCTACTAATTTTACCCACTATTAACACAAGATACATAATTTGCCATTAAAGGGGGTTTAAGCTTTTAAAACCTTAACTATGCAACCCAACACTATAAACCACTCAAAGCAATCATTTTAGGATCTTCATGAAATGAAGGAGTCAGAAATGTACTGACCTTAAGCATGAAATCCCAGAATAAAGCTCTCCTCAAGCTTTTGTTACCTCTCTTCTTTGCTCTAAGCTTTAACTCCAACCTCCACCAACTTTGGGGATATTTATCTTAGAAGATAGATCTTTGCATGTTGATTAAACTTCTCTTAATGCTCAATTCAAGATTTTCACTCAAAGACAAAATGTTTTCATCTTTTATCTTTTGGGTTTGGGGATGAAAATTTAAAGAAGATGATAAAGAGAGAAAAGACAAGAGTGACTTCACCCTCTTTACAAAATGGCAGCCCCCCTTAATAGGGCGTCAACCTTTACCCTCATTTTAAGGGAAATTACCCAAATGCCCTCACATCTAATCTATTCTAATAACCCAATGCCCAACACTGAAGCCCAACCACACATAGAGGCCTACAAAGCCCAACATGACTCAAATATTTGACTCGACATGTCGGTCCAAGACCCAGATCAACGCCCATCTTTGACTCGAGAATCTGGGTTGTTACAGTAGGTCTGAAGGTCTTTAAGATGGGTGGAGATAACTCAAGTAACCCAGGCAAAAAAACGATAAAGGATGATAGCTCGATGGATTACCCGACGGCTGTGGCCATACAACAGTTACAGTAGTTTCAGCAAAATTTTCAACAACAATTTTGGGACCAACCCCCTATTGTTTGTAGCAGGACATAGTGCACAATAGACGAGGAGGGCATCACCATCAGAGCGTAGTAACCAGTATTTTCTAGAAATACAAGAATGGATAAAGAGTATGGAAGAATCTTTATTGCTTTCAAAACATCAATATGAGCAGCAAAAAAGTTCATGCAAGACCAGGCTAAACGGTATAGAATTGCGGAAGAGAAAAACAAAAGACTAATCAGGTAATTATCCTGAAAGAATAGAGGTAAAGCAGTTTAAGAGAAACATTTAGAGGAGCAAACTTTTCCTCAACAAGAAACCTGAGGGCAACAACTTCAAGAATTAGAGGATGATTATGAAGATTTAGAGGAGATGAACTATAGTTCTGCAAAAGACGGTGAACGGCTAAGGGTAAAGATGGAGCAATTAGAGAAAAATTTTCAAAGTATCCAGAATTTTTGACAAGGTGATCTTTCTTGAAATCCTCGAAGGTACAAAAACGAACCATTGTCTGTAAGTATTTTATAACATCATGTATCTACATCTTTTAAGGTCCCGATGCTAATATACAACGGGGAGGGCGACCCTCAAGATCACTTGTCCTACGTTTTAAACCATATAGATTTATTTGGTTCTTCCAATCAAGTTAAATGTCAGACATTCTCAATGATTTTGAAGGGTTTTACTCAAGCTTGTATCTCCAGCTCTCGGCGAATTTAATTTCTAACTTTGATTAGTTGGCTGATCTATTTATGAGTCGTTTTCTTGCAAACAAGGTATTAAAAAAATCACTAGCGTATCTCATATCTATCATCCAGAGGCCAAGTGAATCTTTGCAAGATTTTGTCCAGCGATTTCACGTCTCAACTATGCAAACCAATGAGGATTTCAATGAGTTTGTCATATTGATTTCATCAATGGCACTTCGTATCAACATCTTAAGTATAATTTACTAGATCGAACACTGACGACACTATCAGAGTTATATGAAAAAGGTTTAGCCATACATTGAAAATGAGGAGGCGAACAACATGAGGATTATAGCACACGATTTGTAGTATGTAGGCAAAAAGCAAGAAGATCACGGTCCTAGACGTGGTAGGCCCCCTCTTTATTAGGGAGTTGGTAGAGGGAACAAGCAGTATCACCGTGGGCGCTGCAGTATATTCAAAATAGTGGTCAGTCGCAGCGGTACATATACGATGGTGAGCAACGAGAATCAGCTCAGGAGAGGTTATCTACGTACATAACTTATCACGAGTTAACAGAGTCACCTTCATAGATATTATACTAGATTGAGCATACTAGAATTTTGAGATCACCGTTGCCATTGAGGTAGAGTGAGCACATGGAGCATTTTGTATGAAAGTGTGAGTTTCACAAAGCCCAAGGTCATTTTACGGATGATTGCATGCATTTAAGGAATACAATTAAGTTTGTGGTAAGAAGGGGGCAATTAAAGAGATTTATAGTTCCCCATTACAAACAAGTCAAGGGCGATGAAAAGGCTCAGCATTCAAGACCACAGGATAACAGAAGAAATAATTAGGGTAATAAAGGTACTATACATATGATAATTAGAGCGAATAAGAGGTGAAACCAGTTAAGCTCCAAGCGCAAGGCGCATATGCAAGGAATAATGTCAGTTTCGACGAGAATGATGAAAAGGCAAAAGTATAGAGACTCGTGGCAAATCTCGTTTTCAGAGAAATAAGAGAACAATATTTTGGATAAAGAAAGAAATGATCCCATCGTTGTTGTAGCTGTAATATCAGGCTTTACGGTGAAAAGAATTTTGGTTGACACGAGTAGTGCTGTAAAAGTGATCGGCTGGACTGCATTCAAGCAAATAGGAATTCTAAGTTTGGAATTGAAGCCAGTATGCACGGTATATGGGGTTTAGCAATTAAACTATTGAGCTAAAGGGTTCCATCCAAATTCTTGTAATTATGGGAGATGGTGATAATAAGGTCACGCATATAGCTAATTTTATAGTCATCAATAATCTGTATATGTTTAACGCTATCTTTAGGCAATGGAAATGGTAGAGATTTATCCGGGTAAACCTGAGAATCTTACCAAAATTGTGGTAGGGTTGGAAAAACATATTAGAATAAGGTTGTTGCGAGACAATGCCGGCGTTTTTGCATGGTCGGCTGCAGACATGCACGAGATAGACCCGAGTGTCATTAAGCATTCTTTGCGTGTTGATCCAACGGTGAAACCTATTCGACAAAAAATAAGAAAGTTCTCGGAGGAGAAGGTGCAGGCCATTAGGCATGAAACAGAAAAGTTGATTAATACAAATTTCGTCAAAGAAGTCAGGTACCCGCAATGGCTAGCAAATGTAGTTATGGTGAAGAAGTCCAACGGCAAATGGCGAATGTGCTAGACTTCACCGATCTCAACAAAGCATGTCCCAAAGATAGTTTCTTGTTGCCATCCATCGATAGGTTAGTTGTTGGGCTCGAATTCCTTCAACCGAAATTGCTTGCCAAGTGGTGGAGAAGTCGATTTTTGGGTGTTGGTGGTGGAAGCAAAAAGATAAAAAAAAATTAACACAATGATTTAGAGTGGTTCAGCTTTCTAACCAAAGCCTACATCCACTACCTTAGCCTCCCCACTAAGGATTTCCCAAATTCACTATGAATTTTTCCCCTTTTCTAGGCTTAGGAGGCAACCATTACACACTCAAAGCTTCTACCCCAAAGCTTGAGTAAACCCTCTTTGAAAAAGAAAAAACAAAGCAAACAAGAAATCCTCTCTACAAGGTATGTGTTTGCACTCTTTAAGCTCTCACCCAAATCCTAATACGCTTGAGCATATAATGACATTTAAGCTTACAAGTGTACAAAGAATGGGAATTAAAGCACTAAGACTTGATTACAATCATAATAGATGTTGGAAATTTGATCATTAGCTTCTTTAGATGCTTCTTGAGGGCTTTTATACTCCCTGTTGCGTGTTTTAAGTGCTACGCAAATGGTGCAAGTGTCCACGCTGCAAGTAATAAATGATAAGTATCGAGTATCGTCTCCACATGGATTGGTTTGGGCCATTTTGCTTAAGTCACTACAAATGTTTCAAGAATTAAATAATAATGGCGAATTAACAATTAAAATAAAATAACAAGTAAATAAAAGAGATAAAGATAGGATGAGAGGTTAGGCTGAATTATCGTGAGTTGTGGAGTGATGATCGAATGGACCGTCGTGGTGATTGAGTAGCAGCCGAATTGCGAGGGCAATTCTGCTGCGATTGTATGGTCGATTGCCAGGGCAATTCCCCTGCGATTGCCTGATCGGATTGCTTGGGCAATGCTCCCACGATTGCCTGGGAAATTAAGAATGGGTCGATTGCCTGGGCAATTGGGCATCAACTTCCAAAGTTCAGCGAATCTTTCTTCAATGATTCTTCGTTATCCCTAAAGTGAAATACTGTTAATTGTACACGTCTTGATAATACATCCCTGCGTGAACCAAGGGTGAACAACGACCAATCTTGCGCTTCTCTTAGCCGTTAAAATTCGTAACTTATCCTTAAGCCAAATTAGTCTTCACCAACTTCCATTTGTATGAAAACCATGCTCATTCGTTTCTTGAATCTAGCTCTCCCGATATTGGATAAATAGATGATTGAATTCCGAGATCCTCTCACAATTCACTCGCAATCAAAATTAAGAACCAAGAATGAACAAACTTTGAAAACTGAATTGCAACTCAAAAACCTAAAAAAATCCAAAAGATTTCACAACCACAAAAACACAATAACCCATGCCTAATAAGTTTAGTTCATGGCTGGGTGCAAAAAGAATATACAATAAAATCTACCCAACATGACTAGAATAAAGAACAATAAAAAGAGCAGTCCCTAATCTCTCAATTCGAATTCCTCTCCTCTCCTCTTTCTTGTGACGGCTTGCCTCCTTTAAATAGGGGATGGCTAGGTCAAATTATATTTGGAAAGTATGAGTTTAAATTAACATTGAATGTAAAAGAGATAAATCTCTTTTATTTATTTACTTTCAAAATATTTCTTCTAAACTTTTGGGAATTAATCTTCTTTGGATATCTTCATTGAATTTCAAATCTTCTAGAATTTAATCCCTCAAAATCGACAGCCACATCTTCTTGTCCTTAATTGCCACGGCAATTGCTTCAGCAATTTCCTACTCACTTGGGCAATTTGATCCTGCACATACAAGACACACACTAGCAGCACCTTTTTCTACGAAAATTAACCAATTTATGTAATCAAGCATAGCGATGAAGGAAACAATGAAATTATGCATGAATGACTAAATATGCAACTAAAATGAGCCTAAGCCTAGCAATAATTAAGAGTAAATAGGTTAAAAATATAGTACTTTTTCACACTTAACACACCCCCAAACTCGAACTATTGCTTGTCCTCGAGCAATGCAAAACTAACAATTACCTGCCAAGACTTCAATCATCAAAGACATGCTTTAAACTTGACTTCAAACCTTAGAACCGTGGCACAAAGTATGATCACCTTTAAATTTTTGGATAGCACAAAAATTACCCGGAACCAAACTATAATGCTCGTGACAATGTGTGTGCGTAGTTGTGTACAAGTTGATTTTCAAGATTATATGTGAACAATAGGCTTTTATCAATTTAATTACCGGGGCATTTAATTTTAAGTTTACTAGAGCCAATTTCGGGCACCTCTAGCAAAACAAGCAATTTTCTTATTTTAATGTTAATCAACTAGAGCCAATTTCGGGCACCTCTATTCGCTATATTCGGTCGGATAATGGGCAGAGCATCTCTAATATTCGATCCATGCTTGCTGACGTGGATGCACTTGCTCAGGCATCTGGAATTGCTGAGGCATGTTCTGCTGATATTGCCAAGGCGTGTTTAGCTGGAATCGCCGAGGCATCTAGAATTACTGAGGTAATTTTGGTTTCCCGGGCAATTTTTGCTTTTGAGGTTGTCTTTGGCTCTTCATGTTCTTTCGTCGTTCCCTCACCCATAAACTTCAAGTATTGAGCTAGGTTCCACCCAGTTTTGGAGGGCAACTTCTCGTCCGTCGGATCGCTTGGCACCTTCTCTTTTTCGCATAGTTGAGAGATTAAGCACAGAAAGAAAAAAGAACCTACATCTTTTTGACTACAAGCAAATATCTCATCACATATAATTTGTCCAACATTAATAATTTGCTTGTTCAAAATAGAATGAATCAATAAAAGGCGAGAATAAGAAACTGTGGTGTTGTGTGTGGTGGGCATTAAGCAATATTTAACAAACTTATTCCACAGTTTAGCCTCGGGTTTTAACATAAGGCGATTTACCATCCCTTTTAAGGCTCTTTTGTTCCATTCGGCTTCTTCAATGTTGAGGTCTTGGAACACATTTTCGACTTCTTCGGCTGTAATGTTATCCATAAAAGCTTTATGTTCATCTTTCTCTGTGTATAACCCGTAGAAGGTATTGATGGTGTCGGCATCAATAGGGATAGCCATGCCACGAACATAGATATAAGGATTGTTTGGGTTAGGAGAATGAGCATAAAATTCTCTTACCCATGAGACATTGCCAACCTTTGGTTGATGGCAAAGGATTTGCCACTTGTGATGCTCGATAACTTTGAAGATGAACTCCTCGAGGTCGAGATTCTTTTGGGAAACGTCATAAGTGAATCCTTGCTCCTCACATACCTTGCGATTTGCAAACTTTGCTCGATATTTCTCCTCAATTTTTGTTGTTGCAAAATGGCAGAATGGTGGTTCTGTGAAGGAACTTGGGTGATCCATAGTTTTGAGATTTTTGGCCATGGTGTTTGTGGTTGTGGTTGGAAGAAAACAAAGAACATAAAAGAAAACTAGAGAGTTCAAAGAGTAAAAGGGAGAGTTGATGGAGTTGAAGATTTGAATGTGAAGTTGGATATGGGAATTGTGAGTTTCGGCTAATGGTAGGAAAGAAAAGAAAGTAGGAAGAATGATGAAATTAAAAGATGAAGAGGGGATTGGTTGGGGTGTGCGGCAAAGGGTATTGGGTGGTTATGGAGGGATATACGGCTAGGGTAATAGAAGGGGTAAAAATTAGGGTAAAAATTAGTACTCACATAAGCCTTTGCAATCCCTTAAAATCAGCCCATTATTCACTCTTTAAATGCAAACTTCCCTTTTTTAATCCAACTCCTCCTTGTCTTAAACTCTTTTTCTAAAATTCAAACACAAAGAAAAAGATAAGCATTAATTAAAACGATAAATATGGAAAATTAAAACATCCTAAAACAAATATGGAAAGATAAGATTTAAAATTTAAAAGAAGAAATAAAAAAATAAAACCAAAATAAAAAATTCCAAAATTAAAAACAAAACTAAAAAGTAAAAAAATACTAAAGGAGAGCATGATTATGCATCTCCTAGAGTAACCACTTCCTTGTCTCGCTCAACATGGGTGCCGGCATAGTGCTTCAATCTTTGTCCGTTATTTTTGAATTCATGTCCGTCAATGGTGTGCTTGATTATCACGGCATCATGGGATAATGGTTTTACTACTTCGAATGGCCCAGACCATATTGATTTCAGTTTTCTCGGAAAGAGTTTTAACCGAGAATTGAAGAGAAGAACTAATTGCCCGGGCAAAAATTGTCGCGGTAATAGCTTCTTGTCATGCCAACACTTCATTTTCTCCTTGTAAATCCTTGCGTTGTCGTAGGCTATGGCAAAAATTTCTTTCGATCTCATTGAGGTCCAGTAATTGCTTTTTCCCTGCACTCTCCCAATCCATGTTAACGGTTTTAATTGCCCAATAAGCTCTATGCTAGATCTCTACCGGCAAGTGGCAAGTCTTTCCATAAACAAGTCTATAAGGTGACATGCCTAAAGAAGTCTTGAATGATGTTCGATTTGCCCATAGTGCTTCATAAATTCTTGTGGACCAATCCTTTCGAGAGGGATTAACAACTTTTTCAAGTATAACCTTCAATTCTCAATTGGAAATTTCGGCTTGCCCGTTTGTCTGTGGATGATATGTCGAGGCAATTTTGTGTGTTACTCCAAATTTCTCCAACATCTTGGCAATTAACCTATTGTCAAAGTGTGTCCCCCCATCGCTGATAATTGCCCTGGGTGTCCCGAATCTTGTGAATATGTATTTCTTCAAGAATTTCTGCACGGTCTTTGAATCATTTCTAGGCATTGTAGCCGCTTCAACCTATTTAAAAACATAGTCAACGGCAAGTAAGATATAGAGATTGCCGAAGGAAGATGGGAAGGGTCCCATAAAATCAATATCCCATACGTCAAGTAGCTCGACTTCAAGGATATTATGCAGCGGCATCTCATGTCACCTAGAAATATTGCCTGTTCTTTGACATCGATCACACTGCTTGTAAAATTCTTGAGCATCTCTGTAAAGTGTAGGCCAATATTGTAGGACTTTGGCTGCGGTGCGTGTTCCTGCAAATTGGCCTCCATAGGGTGAAGAGTGACATTGCTGAAGCACATTGTCCTGTTCCTCTTCGGGAACACATCGTCTTATCACCTGATTTGCACATTCTTTAAACAAAAGAGGCTCGTCCCAATAATAATGCTTAGCATTATGTCGAAACCGCTTCTTTCCTTGGTGAATAAGATCATAAGGCAAAATACCACTAACCAAAAAATTGACTAAATTAGCATACCAGGGAGTTGCCAAGGCAACTAGTAATTGCTCATCCTGGAATGTGTCATGGATCTCCAAGGAGTCTGAATCTTCATTTTCTTTTTCCAACCTTGATAAGTGATCGGCAACCTGGTTCTCTATTCCTTTCATGTCCTTAATTTCGATGTCAAATTCCTGTAAAAGTAAAATCCAACAAATTAAGCGAGGTTTGGCATATTTCTTAGCAAATAGGTACTTAATTGTCCAATGATTAGTATGAACAATTACCTTAGTACCAATCAAGTAGGAATGGAACTTATCGAATGCAAAGACTACCGCTAGTAATTCTTTCTCCGTGGTGGTGTAATTTGATTGTGCGTCATTTAGAGTTTTACTAGCGTAGTAGATTACATGAAAAATCTTACCTTTGCGCTGCCCCAAAACAGCCCCTACCGCGTAATCACTTGCGTTGCACATAAGTTCGAAAGGTAAGGTCCAATAGTGTGGTACCACAATAGGTGCCGAAGCAAGTTGCTTTTTTAGGGCTTCAAATGCCATCGCACAAGATTCATCAAAGTTTAAAGCCTTATCCTGTTCAAGCAAATTACACAAGGGTTTAGAAATTTTAGAAAAATTATGAATAAACCTTCTGTAAAAACCTACATGTCCGAGGAAACTTCAGATTCCTTTGACTGAAGTTGGTGGTGGCAATCTTTTGATCACATCCACTTTAGCTCTATCCACTTCGATTCATTTGGATAAGATTTTATGGTTGAGCACAATACCTTCATCCACCATAAAATGGCACTTCTCCCAATTTAGCACTAGATCGAATTCTTCACATCGTGACATTACCTTCTCCAAATTACTGAGGCAATTGTCAAAACTATCCCCAAATACCAAAAAATCATCCATGAATATTTTGAGGAAATCTTCCACCATGTCAGAGAAAATTGCCATACTACATCTTTGAAAGGTTGCTGGGGTATTGCATAAACCGAATGGCATCCTTCGAAATGTATAAGCACTATATGGGCCTGTAAAAGTGGTCTTCTATTGATCATCCGGTGCTATAACAATTTGGTTATAACCTGAGTAACCATCAAGAAAACAATAAAAAGATTTCCCTGCAAGACGGTCAAGTATTTGGTCAATAAAAGGTAAAGGGAAGTGATCTTTTCTAGTAGCTTTATTCAACTTTCGATAGTCCATACAAACCCTCAAATCGGTCACAGTCCTAGTTGGAATGAGTTTATTGCTTTCGTTACTTACCACTGTTATACCTCCCTATTTTGGTACACATTGCACCGGACTTACCCATGTACTGTTAGAGATAGGATATATGATACTGCATCAAGCCACTTGATGATTTCCTTCCTCACGACTTTCTTTATAGTAGGGTTAAGTCTCCTTTGTGCCTCAATTGCCGGTTTATGATCATCCTCCAAAATATTTTTTTACATACATATCGTCGAGCTAATTCCCTTCAACTCGACAATTGTCCATCCGATTGCCTTCTTGTACAGCTTTAACATATCGATCAATTTCTTTTCCTGTTCAGGCTGCAACTTAGAAGAAATTATCACGGGCAAAGTGTTATCGTTTCCCAAATAAGCATATTTTAATTGCCCTGGCAATGGTTTCAATTCAAGTGTTGGTGGTTGCTCAATAGAAGGTTTTTCAAGTTTACATTCCTTACCTGAGTAATCCAATGGTTCAAAATACTTACCTGGTCAACTCACTATCCAGTTTGCTTCATCAATCTCCTCGTCGATTAGTTCCTCATGGTTTTCTAGTTCGGTACTGTAATTGCCAAGGCAATTCTCCTCTACATCAAAATTGAATTCGGTAGTGGCATGAATGGCTTGGCATTCTTCTGGTTCATCAGCATGCTTAAGAGTCTGGAAGACATTGAGTTTGACTTGCTGGTCATTTACTCTCATTGTGAGCTCTCCTTTCTTTACATTGATCAAGGTTCTTCACATTGCTAAGAATGCTCTCCCAAGTATGATGGGTGCGGACTCATCTGCTTCACAATCCAAAACAATGAAATCAACGGGAAAAATAAATTTATCAACTCTTACCAAAATATCTTCAATTTTCCCCTCTGGATGCACATAAGATCTGTCTGCAAGTTGAAGCATCACTGTTGTTGGCCTTGCCTTCCCTATTCCCAATCTCTGGAAAATAGATTTTGGAATGAGGTTTATGCTTGCTCCAAGATCGTACAAAGCCTTCCCGACATAATAATTTCTGATAGCACACAGTATGGTGGAACTACCGGGATCTTTAAGTTTAGGTGGCATGCGATTGTGTAGTAATTCCGTGCATACTTCTGTCACTGCCACTGTTTCAAACTCTCCTAGCCTTGTTCGCTTAGAGACAATTTCTTTAAGGAACTTGGCGTAGTTTGGCATTTGCTCCATCGCTTCTACCAACGGCAAATTGATGTGAACTTGCTTCAAGATGTCAAGGAATTTCTTGAATTGATATTCTTGCTGCTGTCGTTTCAACCTTTGTGGGAATGAGGGTGGAATTCGGATCTCCTCCTTCTTCTTTTTTGGTTTTGGCTTTTTATCGTTAATTGCCCGGGCATCATGAATTACCGAGGCAATTGGAGTCGTCTAGACATCGCCGGGGCAATTGGAATTACATTGCCGCTGGGAATTGTCAGAACAATTGTCAATTCATCAATTTTAGTGTCTTTTTTCATAGGAGATCGTTATGTTGGTTGAGTGTTCTCCTTTGGATCTTCCTCAAGCTTTTGACCCCTCCGAGTGATTATTACCTTACATTGCTCGTGGCCTACTCCTTTTGCGACCTCAATATTCTCTAGGTAGTCCGCCAAGGGGTCTTGTATTCAAGTTTTGAGCGAATTGCCCTACTTGTGTCTCCAATGATTTCAAGGCTGCCTCTTGATTTTGCAATCTCATCTCAGTACTGTTAATGAAAACGTCAGCCCTTTTCATGAAACTACTATTCTCAACCATATAAGATTCAATTTTTAACATAAAAGCATTGAGAGAATTTTCTAAAGAACTAGATTGTGTCGATTGTTGCTGCGGCATCTGTTGCCGTGGCATGTTCTACTGAAATCCTGATGCTTGTCTAGTCTGACTGTTCTGATTGAGGGGGTTGTTCGGATTGCTCTATGAGAAATTCGGATGCTTCCACCAGGCTGGATTGTAGGTGTTGGAGTTACATTGTTGTTCCGGTTGTAGTTTCCAACATAAAAACTTGATTTTGGGTTCTGTAAACACTCAGAAGAATCATGGTTACCATTATATAAATCATAAATTGAATCTAGTACCTTGATCTCCTGTGTGTTGCTTAGTCGCTGCATATTCTTAACCAAATTGGTTAGCGCGGCCAATTGTGCAAAAATTGATCCTGATGAATCAAACTCATTTATCGTGGCGTTTCATCTGACTATTCCCCTTCTGGTAGTTGGGAATTGATAGTTGCTCTTGGCGAGACAGTTTAGAATCTCTATTGCCTCCTCAGGTGACGTGTCAAGTAGTATGCCATTTGCTGAGGCATATAGCATCATCCTGTCGGTGTATTCACTGAGTTGTAGAACATCATCACTTGTGTCCATAATGAGAATCCGTGCATGGGATATTTGTGTAAAAGCTCTCTGTATCGCTCTCACGCCTCGTACATGGACTCATCGTCTGCTTGCCGAAGAGAAGTAATATCATTACGCAATTTGTTGGTCATGTTTGTAGAACTAAATCTAGCAATGAAATCATGACATAAATCAGTCCAAGATCCTATAGATCCGGATGGAATACTATTTAACCACGTTTTTTCCCTATCCCTCAGTAAATAGAGAAATAATTTAGCCTTAGGACATCCTCATGGACTCCTTGTACTTTGAATGAATTGTAAATCTCCAGGAATGATTTGAGATATTGTCTGGCATCTTTAGTGGCCAATTATCCAAATTGTCCAATTGTGTTGATCATGTTGAACATCACAGGTTTCAATTCGAAGTAGGCAGCTTCTATTTCAGGTGTGATAACTCCTAGATTAAGACCGTTTAGATCCTCCTCTAGGTAGTCTCAGATTAGTCTATCCCTGACATGCATTGGTTGTTTGATTTGAGCTCCTCCTCCTATTGCCATATTATTTTGGTTGTCGTCTGGGACAATAGGATCTGCCATTACTACTCTTTGCTCACGTCTTCTCCTACGAAGAACTCGTTATATTTCGGGTTCAAACAGGTATTCTGGTGATGTTGGTCTCGCCCTGGTCATACACAGATGCAAAACCAAAATTGTAAGTCCCTTGAAACCAAAAAGTAACTAAAACAAAAAGAAATAAAGGTGAAAGAATTTAAAAACAAAGTCGCTATTGCCAATTCCCGGCAACGGCGCCAAAAAATTGTTGTGTATTTTAAGTGCTACGCAAATGGTGCAAGTGTACACGTCGCAAGTAATAAATGATAAGTATCGAGTATCGTCTCCACAGGGATTGGTTTGGGCCACTTTGCTTAAGTTACTACAAATGTTTCAAGAATTAAATAATAATGATGAATTAACGATTAAAATAAAATAACAAGTAAATAAAAGAGATAAAGATAGTATGAGAGATTAGGCTAAATTATCGTGAGTTGTGGAGTGATGATCGAATGGACAGTCATGGTGATTGAGTAGCAGCCGGATTGCCAGGGCAATTCTGTTGCGATTGCCTGGTGGATTGCCAGGGCAATTCTGTTTCGATTGCCTGGTCGATTGCCAGGGCAATTCCCCCGTGATTGCCTGATTGGATTGCTTGGGCAATGCTCCCGCGATTGCCAAGGCAATTAAGAATGGGTCGATTGCCTGGGCACTTAGGCATCAACTTCCAACGTTCGGCGAAGTGTTCTTCGATGATTCCTCGTTATCCCTAATGTGAAATACTATTAATTGCACACGTCTTGATAATACATCCATGCGTGAACCAAGGGTGAACAACAACCAATCTTGCGCTCCTCTTAGCCGTTGAAATTCGTAACTTATCCCTAAGCCAAATTAGTCTTCACCAACTTCTGTTTGTATGAAAACCATGCTCATTCGTTTCTTGATTCTAACTCTCTTGATATTAGATAAATAGATTATTGAATTCCGAGATCCTCTCCCAATTCACTCACAATCAAAATTAGGAACCAAGAATGAACAAACTTTGAAAATTGAATTGCAAATAAAAAATCTAAACAAAATCCAAAAGACTTCGCAACCATAAAAACACAATAACCCAAGCCTAATAAGTTTAGTTCATAGCTGGGTGCAAAAAGAATATACAATAAAATCTACCCAACATGACTAGAATAAAGAACAAGAAAAAGAGCAGCCCTCAATCTCTCAGTTTGACTTCCTCTCCTCTTGCTTGTGATGGCTTGCCTCCTTTAAATAGGGGATGGCTAGGTCAAATTATATTTGGAAAGTATGAGTTTAAATTGGCATTGAATGTAAAAGAGATACATCTCTTTTATTTATTTGCTTTCCAAATATTTCTTCTAAACTTTTGGGAATTAATCTCCTTTGGATATCTTCATTGAATTTCAAATCTTCTAGAATTTAATCCCTCAAAATCGCCAGCCACATCTTCTTGTCCTTAATTGTCGCGGCAATTGCTTCAGCAATTTCCTACTCACTTGGGCAATTTGATCCTGCACACACAAAACACACACTGGCATCACCTTTTTCAATGAAAATTAACCAATTTGTGCAATCAAGCATAGCAATGAAGGAAACAATGAAATTATGCATGAATGACTAAATATGTAACTAAAATGAGCCTAAGTCTAGCAATAATTAAGAGTAAATAGGGTAAAAATATAGTACTTTTCACACTTAACACTCACAATTGAGTTTCTAGCCGTTAAAGACCGTTGGGGATTATTTGGAGCCGTTGGAGACTTTATTTCCCGCAAAAAAAAAACAGTTCTAGAGTTAACCGTATCGATACGCGTTCTTCAAAAACTAGTCGTTATGCTCTTCAGCCTTGGTGTATTGATACTCCTATAAAGTGTATCGATATGGGTGTATGATACACCTCTAGAGTGTATTGATACACTGCGTGTATTGATACACATGTGAAGTGTATTGATACACTGCATGTATTTATACACCTTTGAAGTGTATCGATACGCTGTAGGTAAAATAGCCGTTGGGGGTTTAAAAAACTAGCCGTTGGGATTTGAAAACATAGGGTATCGATACGCCTTTGAAGTGTATTGATACGACCCTCACCGTATCGATACGCATAAGCCTGTATTGATACGAGTTTTTGGTTCTAGAAAATTATTATAGCTAAAACCCTAAGGTGTATCGATACGAGGTGTAATTGTATCGATACGGTAGTGCTGAAAACTTGAGTTTGGCTACTTTAAAACGTTTAAAACATTTCCAAAACCTCTCAAAAACTTCTCAAACTTATTTTCAAGTTGTTTGAACTTACAAACACTTTTGAAACATTTTCAATTTAGTCCAAAACTATTTTTCAATTATTATATCAAAACAAATATCCTAACATTAGTGGATGCCTATGCGGGTCATAAGTTCATGAGCTTCATGGACGTTTTTCTGGTTACAACCAAATTACAATGGTGAAGAAAGATAAAGAAAAAATGGCCTTCATTACAGAGGACGACCTGTATTGCTATAAGGTGATGATGTTTAGATTAAAGAATACGGGGGTAACATATCAGAGATTAGTTAACAAGATTTTTCGCCATCAGATAGGAAGAAACATGAAGGTTTATGTAGATGATATGCTAACCAAGAGTACCTCTTTTGAGCAACAATTGGTTGACCTAAAAGAGGCCTTTGATATTCTACGCTTGTATAAGATGCACCTGAATCCTAAAAAGTGTGCCTTCGGGGTAGGGGCAGAAAAGTTTCTAGGTTTTTTAATATCAGAGAGAGGCATCGAAAATATAAAGGCAGTCTTAGATATGGCACCCCGACAAATATTAGAGATATTTATAAGCTCAATGGCAAAGTGGTTGCATTGAATAAATTTGTGTCCAGGTTAGCAGATAAGTGCATTCCTTTCTTTAAACCTTTGAAAGGTCTTTTCAATAGACAGAAGATTGTCAGAAAGCATTTGACCAATTGAAGAGATATTTGACCAGTTTTCCCATGCTGGCAGTGCCCAAAAAGGGAGAAGTCTTACTCATGTATTTAGCAGCCACTAATGAAACTATAGCAGCAATACTGATATGATAGGAAGAAGACGTTCAAAGACCAGTTTATTACATTAGTAAAGTCTTGTAGCTAGCGGACAAGAGGTATACGAGAGTAGAAAAGTTGATTTTTGCTTTGATAACAGCAGCCAGAAAGCTTTGCAATTACTTTCAAGCACATCGAGTAATTTTTTTGATAGACCAACCTTTCAAAGAAATTTTAGGAAAGGTGGATGTTCAGGGGCGAATGCTAAAATAGGGTATAAAGCTCAGTGAATTTGGGGTTGAATATTGACCTAGAAAGCGATCAATGCTCAGGTATCGGCTGAATTTGTTACGGAGTGTATATTTATAGGTCAAACGATAATTCCACTTGCTAAAAACATTAATGTCGATGGAGGGGATCAAAAAATACAACAAGCCTTTCAAACTGAAGATGAGCAGATTAAGAGTGCCCAACCTTGGACGTTGGATGTTGATGGGTCAGTGGCTGTTAGTGGGGCATGAGCATATGTGTTGTTAAGTGCATACAACGCAAAGAAAGATTGACAGTATGTGCTCAGCTTCGCTTTTGGTTTATCCAATAATGCAGCATAGTATGAAGCTCTAGTAGCAGGACTAGAACTTGCAGTTAGACTTAAAGTCAGTTCACTAAAAATATTCATTGACTCCTAATTGATGGCTAAACAGTTATCAAACGAATATGAGGTCTATGACGAAACACTCCTTAAATAATATTAGAGGGTGAAAGGTTACAATAAATACATATATTCTTACATATCATACTGTTTGTGAACATTTTATTTTACATATAATAAAATATTATGGGACTAATCTTTCATAATACAGGACTGTTAGCACATTTTAGTTAATACCGTATAATACAAATGCCCCGAGGAGATAATGCACAGTAAATTCTTTAGCAAGGTTGGCAACAGTGCTCGAGATCCAAAGGATGGCCATATTCTTAATGGAATATAGAGAATATCCTTCTTTTGTAAAAGAGAGCCAGGTGTGTCAACTCGATACAGATAATACTTGGATGACTTCAATTATAGCGTACATCAAAACAGGGGTGTTTCCTGAAGATAGGACCCAACGACTCAAAATAATACGATGAGCTGCCCAATATGCTGATGTCAATGACGTTTTATATAAGAGAGGGTTTATGCAACCATTATTGCGATGTTTGAGATAGGAGAAAGCTAAGTATGTACTACGAGAAATCCATGAAGGAGTGGGCAGACATCATCCAGGCTTGCATTCCTTAGATTAGATTCTATCATTTTTTGCTCTAGTTTAAAAGGTAGGCTTAGACGCAACTCGAGTATACTATTATTATTTATGGGATTAGTTAGGGATCCAATAGCTTTTAGAGAAAGATGAGAGGTGGCAAAGTGCATGGAGTACTATGAAAAGTTACAAATCTTGCTTTTCTTCCTATTTTATATTTTAGAGCTCAACCCCCTCTTCTCATTGCCATTTCTATAAATCTATATTTTCCTATCAATTATTTTAAATCTATGTAGACATCATCCAAGTTTATATTTTTTAGCACAGAGAGCGATCAGGCAAGGCTTCTACAGGCCCGTAATATGAAGAGATGCTAAGAAATTGGTAAACAAGTGCGTACTATGTCAAGAGTTTGCCTCAATCCCAAGAAAACTAGCAATGCTACTCAAATCAATCACAAGCCCTTGGTTATTCGCAATTTGGGGTATTGACATCTTGGGCCCATTCTCATTAGCAGTAGGCCAGCGAAAATGTCTGGTAGACGCAATAGATTATTTCACCTAGTGGATTGGGACGGAGCAACTAGCAACAATCACAGAAAAGAAATTAGAGAATTTCCTATGGAAGCCCATTATCTGCAGATTTGGCATTCCTCATACAGTAATCACAGATAATGGGTCTCAATTCCAAAAGAGGTTTAAAGAATTTTGTAAAGGTTTCTACATCACTTTAACCCAGAGTTCAGTTAAATCTCCGCAAACGAATGGTCAAGTTGAGGCGGTCAATAAGTAGATAATGTCTACTCTTAAAAAGAAAGTTGGTGATGCGAAGGGAGCATAGGTAGAGGAACTAGATGGAATATTATATGCACTACAAACAACCTCTCATATTAGTACAAGAGAAACACCATTCAATATCACATATGGCACATAGACAGTCATACCAGCAAGATAAATGTCCCAATATATAGAACCATATAATATGATGCTGATACAAATAGTGAGGCCTTACGAATATATCTCAACATGCTCAAAGAAACCAGAGATGAACCAGAGATAATAGTGGAATCTATTAATCAAGTTGTTGCAATAAGCTATAATTCCCGCATAAACAATAAACAATTTTGGCTAGGGGATTTAGTGTTAAGAAATATAGAGGCCATCAAAGCACCAATCGATAAGGGAAAAATGGTTCCCACATGGGAAGGTGTTAAGTGTCTAAAAGTACTATTTTATTCACCCTTTTTATTCATATTATTGCTTGACTTAGGCTCATATTAGTTGCATTATTAGTCATTCATGCATGTTTGCAATGTTTCCTTGGTGGTTAAGCTTGATATCATATTTTGCTTAATTTTGTGGAAAAAAGGGTGCTGCCGATAGTTATTTTTATGTGTGCAGAATCACTTGCCAAAGCAAGGCTGGAACTAGTTGTTAGGGCAATACAAGAAGGAGATGCTGACATAGTTGCCAGGGCAGTGCATGAAGGAGATGCCGAGCTAGTTGCCAGGGCAATTGTCGATAAGGGATAAGATGATATGACAGCCGAAATTGATGACTAGATAAACCCAAGATGAAGTGGAGCAAAGTTAAATCCCAAAGGAGTTTGATTTCCATGAAGAGGTCAAAGAGAAATTAAATCCCAAGAAGATAGGATAAGATCTAGAAGGAATTTAAATATAATAAAGAATTATATTCTTTAAAAGTATTTAATTCCAACTTAACTCCCTCCTCAAGAAAGACCTTGATCTAGCCCTATAAATTAAGGACCAAGCCGACACCTCAAGGAGGTGCAAATAAAGGGAGAGAAATCGGCAAGAAGCTTTTAACCATTCTTCTTCTTTTTCTTTCTTGTTCGATTAGGTTTATGTTAGAGACTCTTTGTTTTGTGTTTCTTTTGAACCTAGCCATGAACTAAATCTATTTGGCTAAGGTTATTGTGTTTTGTGGTTGTGATAAACAATTGGATTTTGTTTAGGTAATAAGAGTTTGCACTTTCAATTCAAGGTTTACTCATTCTTGGTTTTTATTCTTGTTTGCGAGTGAATTGGGAGAGGATCTCGTGATTCTATCTATTTATCTAATATCGGGAGAGTTAGATTCAAGAAACGAATGAGTAAGGTCTTTATTTATTCTATTGACGGTGAAGATTAATCCGGATTAGGAATAAGTTAAGGATTTCAACGGCTAAGAGGAGCGCAAGATTGGTTGTTGTTCACCCTTGATTCACGCAGGGATGTATTCTCAAGGCATGCACAATTAGCTAGAGTTTCGACTTAGGGATAAGAATAAACCATTGAAGAACGCTATGCCGAATATCCCTTTGATTTTGAATTAGTATATGACCATGGCGAGACCGATTACACCAGAATATCCCTTTGATCCAGAAATCGAACGAACCTTGCAAAGACTCAGACAAAGGTTAAGAGTAGCAATGGCTAATCAAGACGGCAATATGAATCAGGATGTTCCAGCAGGATGATGAGTGATTTTTGCACGAAATAGAATTATTCGAGACTATCTAGAAGAAGATCTTCAAGGACTTAATCTAGGAGTTCTCACACCTGAAATTGAAGCTGACCACTTTGAGTTGAAACCAGTAATGTTCAATATGATAAACACAATTGGTCAATTTGGCGGCTCAGCAACTGAAGATGTACGAAAACATCTTAAATCTTTCCTCGAGATTTGCAACTCATTCAAAATACAAAGAGTTACCCCAGATGTTTTACGGCTAAGATTATTCCCCTATTCACTGAGGGATAGGGCGAAAGCATGGTTGAATAGTATTCCTGTCGGATCAATAGGATCTTGGATCGATCTTTGCGGTGATTTCCTTGCTCGATTTAATCCTACAAATTTGACTGATAAGCTTCGTAATGAAATTACTTCTTTTCGACAGGAAGATGATGAATCCATGTACGAGGCTTGGGAGTGATATAGAGAACTTCTACACAAATGCCCCATACACGGATTCCCAGTGTGGACACAAGTAACAATGTTTTACAACGCTGTGAATACACCAACAAGGATGATGCTAGATGCCTCGGCAAACGACATACTCCTAGATAAGTCGCCGGAGGAAGCAATACAAATTCTAAACAGGCTCTCCAAGAATGATTATCAGTTCCCATCTGCTAGAAGAGGAGGAGTTAGACGCCAAGCCATAATATATGAACTGAGATCATCAGATTCAATTTCGGCACAATTGGCCACTCTAACCAAGATGGTCCAGAACATGCAGAAACAAAACAACACACATGAGGTCAAGGTAGTATATTCCTTTTGTGAATTATGTGGTGGTAACCATAATTCTTCTGAATGTATGCAGAATCCAGCTTTTATGTGGGGAATTACAATCGGAACAACAATGTGATGTCCAACATATATAATCCAGCTTGGAAGAAGCACCCAAATTTTTCATGGAGTAATCCCAGCAATGCTCTAAACCAGAACAATCAGAATGCACAAGCATCGGGATTCCAACAGAATATGCCACGGAAACAGTTGTTGCAGCAACAACCAACAACATCTAGTTCTTTGGAAAATTCTCTCAATGCTTTTATGTTGAAAACTGAATCTTATATAGCTGAAAATAGTAACTTCATAAAAAAAACTAATGCTTTTATTAACAGGACCGAGATGAGATTGCAAAACCAAGAGGTTGCAATCAAATCATTGGAAACTCAAGTCGGACAATTTGCTCAAAACCTAAATACTAGACCGCATGGAGGTTTACCCAGCGATACTGAAGTCGCAAGAGGAACTGGCCACGAGTAATGTAAGGCAATCACCACTAAAAGTGGTCGACAACTTAAGGAGGCTCAAGCTCGCTCATCAAACAAAACTCTACAAAAAGAACAAGATGAACTCAGCCGTAAAGCCTTAGATGCTGAACCAGGAAATACCACGGCAACCCTAGTTGACGATGTCGCGGCAACCAACGATAAGCATGCTCGAAATGAGCATGCCACGACAACCAGCGATAAGGATGCCACAACAACCCCAATTGATGATGCCTCGGCAACTCCAGTTACCTCGGCAATGCCGTCAATCAGGTTCTAGGCCAATGAAAGGATTGAAGATATCCGACTTCCACCACCATTCCCACAAATGTTGAAGCGACAAAAGCAAGAATATCAATTCAAGAAGTTTCTTGATATCCTAAAGCAAGTCCATATCAACTTTCCGTTGGTTGAGGCAATTGAACAAATACCGAACTATGCCAAGTTTCTGAAAGACATTGTGTCCAAGAGAACAAGGATATGAGAGTTTGAAACAGTTGCCGCAACAGAGGGATGCATGGTCATGTTGCACAATTGCATGCCACCCAAGTTGAAAGATCTCGGAAGTTCTACAATACCATGTTCTATCGGAAACCACTATGTCAGGAAAACATTATGTGACCTTGGAGCAAGCATAAACTTGATGCCTAAATCGGTTTTCCAGAAACTAGGAATAGGGAAGGCAAGACCTACAACAGTCATGCTACAGCTAGCCGACATATCCTATGTGCATCCAGAGGGAAAAATTGAAGACATGCTGGTAAAAGTTGATAAATTTATTTTTCCCGCTGACTTTATTATTTTGGATTGTGAAGCAGATGAGCATGCACCTAGCATTCTCGGGAGAACCTTCCTAGCAACAGGGAGAAACCTAATCGATATTGAAAAGGGAGAACTCACAATGAGGTTTAATGACCAGCAAGTTAAACTAAATGTGTTCCAAACACTAAGGCATGTCGATGATCCGGAAGAATGCCAACTTCTTCATGCCACGACAGAGTTTGACTTCGAAGAGGAATTTAGTTGCCTCGGCAACTATATTGCCGATCAAGAGGAACCTGAGGAGTATGAAGAACCGATCAATGAGGAACAACAAGAAGAGGCACATTGGTTAGTCAATCAACCAGCTACATACTTTGAACCACTAGATTACTCAGGTAAGGAAGGTAAACTCGAAAAGCCCTCTATTGAACAACCACCGATTCTTGAGTTGAAACAGTTCCCAGGGAAACTAAAATATGCTTACTTAGGAACCGATAATACATTGCCTGTAATTATTTCCTCTAAGTTACATCTTGAGCTGGAAAAGAATCTGATCAACATGTTGATGCTACACAAGAAGGCAATAGGGTTGACAATTGCCGACTTGAAGGGAATTAGCCCGGCAGTGTGCATGCATAAGATTTTATTGGAAGATGATCACAAACCTTCGATTGAGGCCCAGATGAGACTGAATCATGCCATGAAATGGGTTGTAATGAAAGAAATCATCAAGTGGCTTGACGTCGGCATCATATACCCTATCTCTGATAGTACTTGGGTAAGTCTGGTACAATGTGTACAAAAAAGGGAGGTATAACGGTGGTAAGTAATGAAAACAATGAACTCATTCCAACCAGGACTGTGACCGGTTGGAGGGTTTGTATGGATTACCGAAAGCTAAACAAAGCCACTAGGAAAGATCACTTCCCCTTACCCTTTATTGATCAAATGCTTGACCGTCTTGCAGGTAAACCCTTTTATTGTTTTCTTGATGGTTATTCAGGTTACAATCAAATTTCCATAGCACCAGAAGATCAAGAAAAAAACAACCTTCACATGCCCATACGATACTTATGCTTTCTGAAGAATATCGTTCGGATTATGTAATGCCCCGACAACCTTCCAAAGATGCATGATGGCACTCTTTTCAGACATGGTCGAAGACTTTCTTGAAATCTTCATGGATGATTTTTCAGTATTTGGTAATGACTTCGACAGTTGCCTCAGCAATTTAGAGAAGGTGTTGGCAAGATGTGAAGAATCCGATTTAGTCTTTAATTGTGAAGAGTGCCATTTTATGGTAGATGAAAGAATTGTGCTCGGCCACAAGATTTCATCCAAGGGAATTGAAGTAGACAAAGCCAAGGTGGACGTGATCGAGAGATTACCCCCACCAAGTTCGGTTAAAGGAATCTGAAGCTTTCTTGGATATACAGGTTTTTACAGGAGGTTCATTCATAATTTTTCTAAGATTACTAAACCCTTGTATAATTTGCTTGAACATGATAAAACCTTCAACTTTGATGATTCTTGCGCTCAAGCATTCAAAAGCCTAAAGGAAAAGCTTATCTCGGCACCCATTGTCGTTCCACCCGATTGGACATTACCTTTTGAGCTCATGTGTGATGCGAGTGATTTTGCGGTAGGAGCAGTCCTAGGCCAATGCACAGGTAAGATCTTTCATGTGATATACTACGCTAGTAAAACTCTTAATAGCGCTCAAGTAAATTACACAACAACAAAGAAATAATTACTAGCCGTAGTTTTTGCATTTGATAAGTTTCGATCCTATTTGATTGGTACAAAGGTAATTGTCCATACAGACCATTCGGCAATTGAGTATCTGTTTGCTAAAAAGGATGCCAAACCTTGTTTGATTCGTTGGATATTGCTTTTACAAAAGTTTGACATTGAAATTAAGGATAAGAAAGGAACAGAGAATCAAGTTGCCAATCACTTATCACGCTTAGAACGCAATAGGGTAGAGGACGCGGATTTAGAGATATGCGATACATTCCCATATGAGCAATTGTTAGTTACCTCGACAACCCCTAATGTCTCGGCAACCACCATTGCGCACGCCTCGACAACCCTCGATGCCTCGGCAACTCTAGACGCACACACCTCGACAACCACAGAAGCAGTTGCCTCGGCAACCACTAATGCCTCGGCAATACTCTGGTACGCTGATTTAGTTAATTTCCTTGTTTGTGGTATTTTACCTTATGGCCTTACTCACCAAGGAAAGAAACGGTTCCGCCATGATGCTAAGCATTATTTATGGGACGAGCCTCTTTTGTTTAAACAATGTGCATATCAGATTATACGCTGATGTGTCCCTGAAAAGGAGCAGCAGAATGTACTCTGGCAATGCCATTCTTCACCCTATGGAGGACATTTTGGAGGAACATGTACCGCGGCCAAAGTTTTGCAATCCAGTTTGTATTGGTCAACACTGTACAAAGATGCCCAAGAGTTTTACAAGCAATGTGATCGTTGCCAGAGGATGGGAAATATCTCTAGATGACATAAGATGCCGCTCCAAAACATTCTTGAGGTGGAATTGTTCGATGTATGGGGGATTGATTTTATGGGACGTTTCACATCTTCATTCGGCAACCTCTACATTCTACTTACCGTCGACTACATGTCTAAATGGGTTTAGGCAGCTGCAGTTCCCGCCAACGATTCCAAGACCGTGCAACGATTCTTGCAGAAAAATATATTTACACGGTTTGGGATGCCGAGAGCAATTATCAGTGATAAAGGCAAGCGCTTTGCAAACATACTTATTGCCAAGATGTTGCAACGCTTTGGCGTGTCACACAAAATTGCCACGGCATATCATCCACAATCTAATGGGCAAACAGAAATTTCTAACCAGAAATTGAAGAATATCCTCGAGAAGGTTGTAAATCCTTCCCGAAAAGATTGGTCTACAAGACTAGACGAAGCACTTTGGGCTTACCGAACCGCAATCAAAACACCCATGGGAATGTCCCCGTTTCGCCTCGTCTATGGCAAGACTTGTCACTTACTGGTGGAAATCGAACACAAAGCATATTGGACAATCAAGACCGTGAATATGGATTGGGAGAGTGCCGGACAAAAGTGTTTACTAGATCTCAACGAGATAGAAGAATTCCATGCACTTGCCTATGACAATGCACGAATCTACAAGGAGAAAACAAAGCATTGGCATGATAAGAAACTATTGTCGTGGCAATTCATGTCAGGGCAACTAGTTCTACTATTCAATTCTCGGCTGAAACTTTTCCCAGGAAAACTGAAATCAAGATGGTCGGGACCATTCGAAGTTGTCAAACCATTCTCCCATGGTGTCGTGATAATCAAGTCCACCACTGACGAACATCAATTCAAAGTTAATGGAAAAATATTGAAGCACTAACGGTGCCCATGTGGAACGTAACAAAGAAGTAGTCACCTTAGGAGATGCATGAGCATGCTCTCCTTTAGATATTTTCCTTTTATTTTTAGTTTTTTTATTCGAACTTATTATATTTTTATTAATTTCGGTTATTTATTTTTTTAGGATAGATTTATTTATTTTCTTTAGGTTAAGACTACAACTTTCTTTCATATTTATTTAATTATTTTTGAATTTTAGGTTTAAGAATTTCTTTGTATATCTTTATTTATTTCTTTTTATTTACTAGTTTATCTTTAATTTTAATCCTTATTTTATTTGTTTTTGAATTGTAGGAAAAGAGTTCAAGATGAAGAGGAATTTGATTCAAGAAGGAAGTTTCTTCACCAAGGAAACTAATAGGCTAAATCTAAGGCTTATATTAAGCCTCCAATTTACCCTAATTCTCCTACATAGCCGGCCAAACCCTTCCCCTTCCCTAAATCCCTTTGTCGCTCCCTTCCCCCAATTAACACCCTTGTTTTCTTTCTTTCCAATCAATCCCACCCACCATATTTATTACCTATCTTTTCTATTTAACCCATCACCCTTAACTTCCAAGAAACCTATTCCTACTTTTAACCTTGCAACTCTTTAGTTTCTTTTGCTTTCTTTTCTTTGTTTCTACCCAACTCACAACCAAGATCATCCATGGCATCCAAAATCAAGTTTTTGGCGCACCCAAGCTCTTCCAAAGAACCAAGCTACAAGAAGTTTGCTACACCGGCAGTTCAAGAAAGATTTCACTCCAAGTTTGAAAGCCGGAAGATTTGCGAAGAACAAGGTTTCGAATACTCCAACTCTCATCAAGATTTCGGCCTTGAACCATTCATCTTCCAATGGATTGCACATCAAAACTAGCAAATCTTTTGCCATCAATCAGAACCGGGTGACATCTCATGGGTAAGAGAATTCTATGCTCACTCACCTAACCCAGATAATCTTTATGTTTTTGTTCGCGACAAGGCTATCCTCATACGCCTCGAAAGTATCAACGCCTTTTACGGGCTCTACATTGAGAATGACGAGCATCAAGCCTTTGTTGATCAACTCATGCCAAAACAACTCGACAAAGTACTTCAAGAACTCAATCTACCGGGGACTCATTGGAACGACAGTAAATATAAGGGCATGGTAAATCGCCTTTGGCTTAAACCTGAGGCAAAATTATGGAATAAGTTTGTTAAAACTTCTTTAATGCCCACCACACGCAATACTACAGTTGATACACCTCGTCTTTTACTAATACATTCTATTTTGCATAATCGCATCAATAACATTGGAAAAATTATTTGTGATGAGATTTTTGTATGTAGCACAAAAAACAAGGGTTCTCTTTTCTTCCCTTGCTTAATTTCCAATATTTGCAAGGAGATGCATGTCCCAAGTGAGTCAACTGGTGACAAGGCCCTACCAAAGTCTAGTTGGAATAGAGCACAAATTCGGAAGCTAATGGGAGAGGCACCGATAAAATCCCCAATGCCTTCAGTTGTCGCGGCAACTCCTGTCGCCTTGGCAACTCCTAATGCCCAAGTAACTGATGTCCGGGCAACTCGGCCATCAACCCTAGGACAACTTGAAGCACTCTTACAACCGTTAGAGAACCGCCTTAGGCAAATTGAAGACCGGCAACTAATGTTTATGCGGTACATGAAGGACCACAACAATGCCATCGCCCAAGTCATCCTGGAAAAATACCCAGACAACCGCGTGCCATTCCCCATCTTTCCTGCCGAAATCCTTGCCACGGCAACCAATGAAGTAGTTGCCACAGCAACCGCAACAGATGATGCCGCGGCAACCTACACTACGCCTACCCAAGCAGTTGCCACGGCAACCAACACTGAAGATGCCGCGACAACCAAAGCTAAAGACTCCCCAACAACCACTGCAAAAGCCAAAGGTAAAGCACCTATGCTCGAATCAACTCGTACTGAATCATTGTCCGATTTTTTAGATTTACACGAGTCCTCCATTGCACCAACGAAGACCACACCAGTCGACTCCTCCATGCCAAAGCAAAAAGACAATGAGATTGAGGAAGAAGATGATAATGACGATGAGGACACCCCCGTATGAGAATCGATTCCACCATCGGCAACAAGAAAGCAACCACCGCGTTCAAGCAAAAGAATCAATACACCGGCCAAAAGGAATCATCAACGACGATGAACTCTCGGATTAAGTCCTCGTTTTCATTTTACTTTTCTTTATTTTTATTTTTCTTTTTCTTTTTCTTTTTTTACATGCATTGAGGAAAATGTCTCACTAGAGTTTGGGGGGATTGTTACTAGTTAGTTGCCATGTTTAGTTGCATTCATCTTAAGTATTGTATATAGGATACATAAATTGCTTGCCATGCCTTTGGTTAGAACAAGAATGGCCTAGATTTGATGAACATCCGATGATTACATTGCCAATGTACTTAATTGATAGAACTTTTTATTGTAGGATAAATGTGGAAACACTTAGAATCTTACTATGATGCTAAACTTGATGAAACACTATTGTGGCTGGATTGATTTAAGGAATTCTAGCGAACTTAGGTTGATAGTTAAAAAATTGGGGGGTTAGAATAAAAATTGGATGAATGCTAGAGGTACCCGAAATTGGCTCTAGTATGTGCTAAAAATTGATCGCTAGAGGTGCCCGAAACCAGCTCTAGTTGAATAAATTAATTAACTTAAGAAAACTAAAAATAAAATACTAGAGGTGCCCGAAACCGGCTCTAGTTAAAACATGTTAAAAGAACCCAATGAAGTAATTTGAAAACCTCTTGTTTGCATAGAATCTGAAAAATCAACTTGCACACAACTCCGCACACACTCACAAGCATTATAGTTTGATTCCGAGTAATTCTTAAGTTGTCCGAAAAAAATGAAAAGCCAATCATACTTTGTGCCACGGTTCTGAGGATTGAAATCAATTTCAAAGCTAAGTTTGTGAAAATTGAAGTCTTGACGGGTAATTATTAGTTTACATTGCTTGAGGACAAGCAATCGTTCGAGTTTGGGGGTGTGTTAAGTGTCTAAAAGTACTATTTTATTCATCCTTTTTATTCATATTATTGCTAGACATAGGCTCATATTAGTTGCATTATTAGCCATTCATGCATGTTTGCATTGTTTCCTTGGTGGTTAAGCTTGATATCATATTTTGCTTAATGCCGACGCAGTTGTCAGGGCAGTGCATGAAGGAGATGTCGAGCTAGTTGCTAGGGTAATTATCGATAAGGGATAAAATGATATGGCAGCCGAAATTGATGACTAGATAAACCCAAGATAGCGTGGAGCAAAGTTAAATCCCAAATGAGTTTGATTTCCATGAAGAGGTCAAAGAGAAATTAAATCTCAAGAAGATAGGAGAAGATCTAGAAGGAATTTAAATATAATAAAGAATTATATTCTTTAAAAGTATTTAATTCCAACTTAACTTCCTCCTCAAGAAAGACCTTGACCTAGCCCTATAAATTGAGGACCAAGCCGTCACCTCAAGGAGGTGCAAAAAAGGGAGAGAAATCGGCAAGAAGCTTTCAACCATTCTTCATCTTTTCTTTCTTGTTCGATTAGGTTTATGTTAGGGACTCTTTGTTTTGTGTTTCTTTTGAACCTAGCCATGAACTAAATCTATTTGGCTAAGGTTATTGTGTTTTGTGGTTGTGAGAAACAATTGGATTTTGTTTAGGTAATAAGAGTTTGCACTTTCAATTCAATGTTTACTCATTCTTGGTTTTTATTCTTGTTTACGAGTGAATTGGGAGAGGATCTCGTGATTCTATCTATTTATCTAATATCGGGAGAGTTAGATTCAAGAAACGAATGAGTATGGTCTTTATTTAATCTATTGACGGTGAAGATTAATCCAGCTTAGGAATAAGTTAAGGATTTCAACGGCTAAGAGGAGCGCAATATTAGTTGTTGTTCACCCTTGATTCACGCAGGGACGTATCGTCAAGGCATGAGCAATTAGCTAGAGTTTTGACTTAGGGATAAGAAGAAACCATTGAAGAACGCTCTACCAAACCTTGAAGTTGCTGCCCAGCTGCCCAAACAGTTGCCCAGCCAGTTCCCCAAGCAATCGTTTGATTAGTTGCCAAGGCAACCCAGCTGCGCAAGTTGCCACGGCAACTGAGTTGCCCTTGCACTCTTTTACCAAGACAATCCAATTGGCTATCACACCTCAACTCACAATAACCTGGCCTATTCTCTTTCTTTTGATTCCATCTTCTTTTACTTTATTGCTTTCTAGTTTAGTTGTTAGTTAAAACTCCTACAATCACCTACTTGTGTTTTTACTTTTTACAGTGCAAGAGATTGAATTCTTGAAGTGGCACCAATCCCTGTGGAGATGATATCTTTTATACTATAACTTGCAACGTGTACACTTGCACAATTGCGGAAGACTTATTACGCGCAACAGAAGGACCGTATCAAGTTTACAAAGTGATCAGATTTGGGGCATACAAGCTCATAGAATTGGATGGAAAAGAAATTCCAAGAACATGGAATGCCATACACCTCAAAAATAAACAAAGCAACAAACAATATGCGTAGAATGTTAATTATATTATGCATCTGATGAATTATTTAGCAAAAATAAACAAAGCAAACGAGCAAAAATAAACAAAGGGTCATATGAGCGTCCGTCACTTTTAAGAAGTGTACATAAAGGAATTAGCTCAATGATCACTGCTTCCAAAGTAAGCGAGAAAAAATAAACAAAGGGTCGTATGAGCGACCGCCACTTTCAAGAAGTGTGCATAAAGGAATTAGCTCAACGATAGCCGCTTCCAAAGCAAGTGAGCAAAAATAAACAAAGGGTCGTATAAGCGTCCACCACTTTCAATAAGTGTGTATAAAGGAATTAGCTCAACGATCGCTTCTTCTAAAGCAAGCGAGCAAAAATAAACAAAGGGTCGTATGAACGTCTGCCACTTTCAAGAAGTGTGAATAAAAGTATTAGCTCAATGATCGCTGCTTCCAAAACAAGTTAGCAAAAATAAACAAAGGGTCGTATGAGCGTCCCTTACTTTTAAAAAGTGTGCATAAAGAAATCAGCTCAACGATAACCGCTTCTAAAGTAAGATAGCAAAAATAAACAAAGGGTCATATAAGTGTCTGCCACTTTCAAGAAGTGTGCATAGAGGAATCAGCTCAATGACTGCCACTTCCAAAGCAAGCAAACAAAAAAGTAATCAAAGGGTCGTATGAGCGTCTGCCACTTTCAAGAAGTGTGCATAAAAGAACCATCTCAACGATCACTGCTTCCAAAGAAAGCGAGCAAAAGTAAACAAACGGTTGTATGAGCATCTGCCACTTTCAAGAAGTGTGCAAGAAAGAGCCAACATGGCAATTAAAAACAAAAACTCTTCTACAGATAAAGTAGCATAGTGATAGAAAATGATGTACAAGCATCTTAAGAAAATAAATAACTATAGAAGTACAACATTCCCAAATCAAGTGAAAAGGTACGGTATCTTTAGTTAAGCGATATGACAATCCATAGGGAGAAGCATATGTATAATTTACTCTAAAAGAATAATGATGTTCGCAAATGTAAATATATTAATAAGTACATGGTAATCAAGGATTATCACACACGAGAGGCAAGACTTTGTCTATTGAAAATTTATACATTTTCAAATGCACAAAAGAGTGAGCCAATACGTGCTTCACTTAGTATGTTAATTATCTTCATGGTCGTATTTTCAAATTCCATTCAATCAAGATTGTTATTATTATTGATTTGGAGGTGATAGTTAATAAATATGATATTATTGGCACAGACACCCACTGATCAACCAGTAACAACGATGGCATAGGCCAAAACACTATTGTTCCATCTATTTCTAGAGAATCATCAACTAAAAGTAGAGCAAATGATAGGAAAACTTTATCACAAATCAATGGTGAAAAACTAGGAACTTTTGATAAGCCAGATTGGATTACAGTAATAGCAAGGATTGTGTACATCCAGTTGGACAATTTTTGCTATACAGCTTGTCCTATCATGAATGACAATCGTCAGTGCAACAAAAAGATTACAAATAAAGGAGATGAAAAGTGGTGATGTGACAAAGTTTTCTTCATACAAAAGGCAAAAAAATATAGACGCCATTAACAGTTACATTCCCTCATGACAATCTCCCAACACATTGCTGCCATCTATTATATCTACAGCACCACTATGATCATTCGGGGAAGATGATGCTTTTGGCTCAAAAGTAGGAGGAACCATAATGTCTCTATAGTTCGCAGCAAAGTTTTCCCACAAAGGCCCACAAAGATTCCTCACGTCAAAATTAGTAACCACTTCGCAAAGAGTGTTAAAATCTACATCAGTAACATTGAAAGGACAACGTTTTAACTGAAAACTAAGAATGGTAGCATCTCGCGATTTATCCAGTCCTTCGATCATAAAGGCAGAGGTCACATCCGCAGTTGCTTTAACTTTCTTAGCTAGATCAACGTCGTAAGTAGCTTTCAACACAGTGATCTCATTCTTATGAGATTTTTTTAACTCAGTTAATCACATTGTGAAGTTTGCAATGCTTTTATCCACTGTATTTTTTGCATGCTCTAACTATTCCTTTAGACCTTGAATCTCAGCTTTGAAACTTTGTTCAACAGACTAAAGCGTCTTATCTCTGATTCTAAGAGCGCGATTGAACTCAGTTTCCTTTTTAGAGATTTTTTTCTAAATGCTTTATGTTCAACTCTCCTACTCGGGCCCAGATGTCTGCCTCATTTTTCTTTTGCAGTTCCTCTAAATGAGCAGTGTAACTTTCCACTTTTGAACGCATCCTTTCATTTTCTTTAAAGAGATCCTTTGCATTTCTCTCTATGTTAAACTGAACGCAACCTAATTCCTGAATAAAACCCTACCCCCTCAACAGTCCTCCTAATACTAGTACAAGGTTTAGGGTGCCAAAACTATTTGAATACAACTCGAACAACCTCCTAAAAGTAGATTTAGGATGAAACCATCCTTCTATTTCTGAAATCCCCCTCCAAGGATAGAATGCATTACATAGAGCAAAAGACTCACAACCTTCACCAGAAGAAACATCAGAAAGCAACATCATCAAAGGAGTCGTCGCATCCTCTGAAAGAGTTATAGTCTCAACAGGTGGGACCATATAGGGCATATTTTCTGCGGATCAATAAACAAGAACAGAATTTGCAACAGTTACTCCTATAAAGATACCGATAAAAAACTTATTACAAAATAAGTAACAAAATTATTAAAGCAAATGCAATAACACACCAATTAAAATACCTAAAGGTACACGGGAAATAGGCAGAGCAGTAGTCAAGCTAGCAGAAACAATGGTCCCAACAGCATCAAATGTTGGCCTTTTTTCCAATATCTTATGTTTGCTAGCCAATCGACGTCTTCTAAAGCTATAAATCATTATTTGACTCGTTACGCTCTCCTATGCCACTTCTACAACATTTACAGAGATTCTAGCAGAGGCATTTTGAACACTAGAAGAAATCTCTAGATAAGGAACAACAAGAATTACATCTATTGAAGACATCGCTGTAGTGGTCAAAGCCAACACACAACGCGAACTTATTCCTCTTCTATTAAGAGCCTCTAAAGATGTTACTTCCATCAAGCCTTGTGAACATGATTGTTTATCAATAGAAATGAAAGTGATATATCTGACAACACATGCAAATCCCTTAATTCGGTACCTATAACCTGCGGAGGAGAAATCACTACCCCTACAAATAAAAACAAGTATATGTCAACAACGGTATATTACAGGGCACGCCATAAAAAAACAAAACAAAAAGTATATATATATATATAAATAGAGGAAGTTTGTCATTTTTAAATGACCATAGCAACCTAATATATGTATCCATTCAACTCCTTGTCACAAGTTCCAAACGCGGGACGCTACCCTCATCTTCTAAATTAGACACGACGGGCGAACTCGAGACTACTCATTTTTTCTCTTTTCTACCATAACCAGAACTAGATGGACTGACACTAACACAACCCCTTAGAGCAACATGAGCAACTTCCCCACTAACCCCACCTAGAGGGTATCTTCTTCATGATACTTCCAAGGGCGAGTACGGACGCTAGTGTACTAAAAAAAATTATCTGGTTTATCTTCATTACCTAGAAGAATCATTGCCACTTGTTCATTGCCTTCCCCGCTGAAAAGCCAAGCTTCCATATGAATAGGTACATCTACCAAAGAACCCTCGGGAAAAACATTGAAATCCCTTTCATCCCAGCCATTAGGGATTTTTCCTTCTAGACAATGCATCCAAACATTTTTAAGAATGCATATTTCTTCAAAATATGAGGGTAGATCACTCTCTAGCCTTCTAAGAAGTCTTAATTCAGCAGACGACATTTTTTCCACATTAGGCGATGCAACCATGTCTTTCAACGGCTGACGCCATACAAAAGGGAACAAAAAACTTACAAAATTAAACTCCACTTTGATATACCTCGACCTATCTAAACAAAGATTCATAGCATAAATACTTATTACCGGCATTCTCCCTTTATAATGACCAATGGTTACAAAACCTTTCGAATTCTTGTCATGGCCGGCCATTACATTATAGAAATAATGGAACACATCGATGGAAGGTTCATCCTCATTGATTTTAAAATTCAAAAAATGTGTCACCAAAGTCCACCAACTAGCCCCATTCCACTGACCCGACGGTACATTAAACCAGTTTAACCAATCTACAAAAAAAGGATATAACAATAAATAAAACCCGACTTTAAAAGCAAAAGGAGGAATCAAACACCACGATTTCTCCTTATCGGAACATGCACCCAAACGACATGACCTATTCAGTAAACTGAACTGATAACGAAAATTGTTAACAACATGAAAGCTCCGACACTCTAGCGTCTTCAATATTTCACTCGACTCAGTAGTACAAGAAAATTCATCACTCACAACAATGGACTAACTAGCCATCAGAGTAAAAACAAATGTATTTCTTCTTCAAAGACTTTTTCTTTCTCTCTTTTCTAAACTCATAAGCGGCCAATAAGATAAGTAAAATAAAACCTAAAAAAAAAGTTTATTTATACTCATGAACTAAAACTTCTTTGATACGTTTTATCAATAATAATAATAATAATAGTAATAATAATAATAAAAAACATAACGTTTCGTGAGCCACAAAACCAGTCGCTTGGGAATGACCACTACTTGAGTACCAGGTTCGCTAAAGTCACTTTATAACATTACCTCACCTAGGGGGCAATTGTTAGTACCTATAAATACCCACCGCCACGTGTCAAGACCACGTAACTTGTGAGTTAGTTAGGCAAAGGACTTTCAACGAATACATAACGACACGCTATCGCCCATGAACCGTCTAGTACCCTCCGCAACCTGTGGAAAACGAGCAAAACCATCGCAACCTGTGGTGAACAAGCATGACTGCAAACGGTATCGCACAAAGGATATCCAGCGATCACGTGACAACACACGTGATCACTTTGGATGATAATACAAACCTAGGACATCAAGTCATAGCTAGTCTAATCACTATGCCATGATAACTTAGTCGTGATACCTGTTCAAGTGATATAAAAAGGACTCATGTAATAAAGAAGAAAACCAAAAACCATTCTGAACGGGACGACAACGACACCCGAAAGGCCAAACCCAAGAGAAACGATCATAGTCACCATCCAGACCACCATCGGACCACCATCTATAACCCTTGTTCACTTTATCATTCAATAAGTGTATAGTTTGGGCACCTATTTATGAGTTAAGCCTTTTAAGAATTAGACTATTGAATTTAGGGTAAACTACAACAAAGGTCACTCAATTATGATTAAGGTTATATTTGGGTCACTTGACTGTTTAAAGCTGTTAAATGTTGTCGTTTAAATGAGTAAAATGACACTTTTAGTTCTTGAAGTTTTTATATTCTAATAATTTAGTCCTAATTCATAATAATTCAATAAATTTAACCCTTCATATTTTAAAAAATATATCAATTTAGTCATTTTGCCTTCCAAATCACTTGTATACTCTTGTTAAGACTAGAGTACTTCATTTGAAATCATTAATTAATCTAATACACAAATTTTTAAATGTAAACATATTTATAATTATTTTTAATGTTAAATATGTAATTAGTATATACATTGATATTAAATTCATTAGAATTTATTTAAAATTATTTATGAAAACCTTCATGTTTTAGTTACTGCTACCATGTAATTTTCTACAAAAGTTCAGATTGCAGTTACTGCTACTACATAAGTTACTGGATTTTTATTATGAAACAAATTTTTTAAGTTCTCTACAAGTCTGTTTTATAATAAAAAATTATTGCGAACATTATACCTTTTAATGAAAAATATACAGACTAGCAAAGAACTTAAGGAACCTATTTTATAATAAAAAACACTAAATTGATATGTTTTTAATAATGAAAGGTTAAATTTATTAAATTATTTTGAATTAGGACTAAATTGATAGATTATAAAAGTTTTGAGGACTAAAACTATCATTTTATCCAAATAAATGACAACATTTAACGACTTTAAACGGTCGAGTGACCCAAATGTAACTATAATATTCATTAAGTGACCTAAATATAACTTTGACCATAATTGAGTGACCTATGTTATAGCTTACCCCTGAGTTAAAAGGTTATGTACTTGCCTTATTATTATTGCCACCGAAATATATATAAAAAAGGGGTTATCTCGTTAGATCTTAAATTGTGAGATAGCTACTTCTATTTTTCATATTGGAAGCCCTAGATTAGAGCAGCCCTTGGACAAATTAGAGGGCTGCCCTAATCATGCTCGTATACGTCAAAGTACAGATACAATCTGGTGGGGACTTGGGACCAGCTGACCAAACAATAAGAGAGAGATGAGTGCTTTTACGGTTTTACCCTAGCTTGGTTTTCATTGTTTGCGGTTTTGCATTGCACCTATCTCACCATTATTTCCATAATTATAATTAAGTAAACCAAATTTCCTTTTATTATAGTATTATTTCCACTTTTTTTTCGTATTCTCTCAAACTATAGACGGTTGTTTTGCCTTTTTTTTCTTTGTTTAATCGGCAAGACATTAGTCTTTTTATTATTTGTCGAGCGCCGGTGATTCATATTTTATTTATTTTTATTTATTTATTACTTTTTCTTCGCATATTTTGTTGCACTTTGTTCTGTCTATGTAGCACATTTTCTCTGCCTTATGGCACGTTTCTATGGTTACTTTTGTAGGTTTTTGTTGTTCGTACGGCGACCTTCACATCAGTTTGATCCCCTTTTGGGTTGTTCCCAATGTAATTTATAGCGAATCGTCATTTTTGAGAATATGTATGAAAAGTTGTTGCCGATTTTGGGGGTTTCTTCTAGTTCGTGTTTTGACAACTCCTCATGGACCCTTCCTACAATCGACCGTAGAGGTTTTCTTTGGTGTAAAGAGGAAGTGTCTGATTTGACTGGTGGAACACTTATCTTTTCTTTTTAGATTTATGGTTTTCTTTTTTGTTATTCTTTTGGAAATTTTAAAACTTCTATTATGTTTATGTTCTAATTTTATTTTATTTTATTTATCAATAAAGTTACCTGATTAATATGTCAAAAAAACTCTACTTAGTTTCCTCCCTCATCCATTAATTAGCCAAATGAAAATATACGAGATTATAAAAAAGTATTTAAGGAAACAGCAATTGCATAAATGTGTGCACCTAAATTTTCCATCCATGGACTGGTTAGCCATTATGCAATTGTCAAAGGACTGTATATTTTTTTTTGAAATATCAAAGGACTGAATATTAAAATTGCACCTCCCTAGCTACTTATATAACTAACGATGGTAAGAAAGTAGATCATATCACTTATTGTTTGCCTTTACATTCTCTGTTTGGGAGCTTGATCTTGGGATGCATATAGAGAGGATGGAATCAACTTAGTTATAATCAAGTTAAAGATTGCTTTTCAGTGTACTAGTACATGTCCATATGCATGCAATGTAATGTTAAACCACGTTGGTATACAACAGAAGGGATGGCAGTTGTGTGGTTGCGATAAGTTCCTTTTAAATTGGATGGAGAATCACTCCTTTTTTCGAAGTACTTTTGACCCTCAACATTTTATTTTGGGACAAAATGATCATTCCGTGGATGGAAACTGTTAGTTAACAAACGGCTAACATCTTGAGATGACTTGATAGAATGGCACATCAATAAAAAAAATTAATTTTATATTTTATGTAGTTTTATAAAATTATTTTTTGGTTGAACTATTAGTCTATCAAGTCAGCACATTTGCCTACATGACACTGTCATGTCAATGTGCAATGTCAAGTAGTTTTTTCATGTCATTTTAAGGATTTGATTGTTAGTTGATTATATTTTCCATCCACGGGTGGTCATTTTGGTCCAAAATGAAACATTGAGAGTTAAAGTGATTCAAAGAAAAAGAATATGTACCAAAGTGACTATTCAGTTAAACGTTAGGAGCATTTATTTATATTATGCCTAGAAAATCTTCAATTAATGAGTTATCACAAAAAATGTAATGTGTTTTTAACATTACAATCTTATATGATTGAAATTATAAATAATTATAGGTTGTCACATATGGTTAAGCAAGGATCATAAAGAAATGGGAAATTTTCAATCCAACTCCATTGTACAAATATATTATATTGTGAAAGAAATTTGTTTGTTGATATTCAACTTTAACACTAAAAGTACTAAATTCCCTAACTTTATAAGTATTGTTAAAAGAAACTTGCAAAAAAGAATAGGGGCAGACCAAAGAAAAATCTGCCACCATCGTCGGCAATTGCAAATGGATCTTTGTCGGATTCAGATTTCTATAATCGAAAGCGTGAGATATTGAAGGAGGCGCAAGAAATGCTGGATTTGGGAAAACTGATTGGGGCTGTAATGATTGGTAATGAAGAGAAAATTGTGCAGGATATCGCGCGGATGATCGAAGCGCGCGAGCGAAAATAATCTAGCTGCGCGATGAGATTGTTGTCGTGGAAGGTGGGGGGAATTGGCTTGGCGTTGAAACGTAAAACGGTTCAACATCTATTGCGACAACGAAAGTGTGAGATGGTTCTTTTACAGGAGGCTAAATTGGAGATGCTGAATGATATTTTGGTGAGTCAGATTTGGTATACAGATAGCTTTGATTATGTATTTGCACTGTCCGTGGGTAGGTCGGGAGGAGTGGTAGCGATTTGGAATACGTCGCGCTTCATCACTTCCTCGAAGTCGATACACAGGTGATGATTGAGGGGTGATTCCCCATGTGTGGCGAAGGATCAAGCAAGTTTTTGGGATGTTTTGGGAGGAATGTTGGTTGCGCATCAAATAGAGTAGTGCTTGGGAGGTGACTTCAACATGGTCGTTAAGGCCAATGAACATCTTGGCTACTCTAATCTAAACCGAAGGTAAACGCTTCACTTGGTTTGGCCTTGGAAATCGATGTAGCCGTCTTGAGTGGATTACAAGGTTTGCAAATTTGATAGCCAATAACAATGCTTGGTTATCAAATCCGAGTAATATACACACTATAGGAGAAGAATGGTGTCGATTGAGTACTTTAGAGGGGAATCCGACTATGGCGAGTAAATTAAGGGGGCTGAAAGGCTTTCTAAAGGAATGGAATAAGAGCAGTTTGGAAACATTAATCGGTGGTTAAGCGGATTGAAGTTTTGGATGTGTTTTGAGTGTTGGAGTCATGCGTTGGGGTTGGTGTGCGAGTCTAAGTGGAAAGGTGTACAGTCGGTGGTGATTGAATTGGATTCGAAGGTAGTAGTGTCCTGGACTTATGCATTGCTCGACGCCCTTGGATTCACTGGCGATGGTTCCGACAAAATGATGAGGCATGTGAATCCTTACAATGTGTGTGCTTTAGTAATATATATCGGGAAGCCAAAAATTTTGGCTGATTCGCTGGCGAAAAGTGGTGTTGACTGATACACTTCGATTCGTATGATGTCATGAGTTGATTGTGCTGTGAGGTGATTTATGTATGTTTTGCGTGTTATGGTTTATTGTTTTTGAGCTTTTGTAACCTTTGATCACACTCATTGGTACTCTTTTCCTCCATTTAGGATTAGAGAGGTTTTTAATGAGGCCTTTGAGTGTGATGGCTTTGTATGATTCCACTTAATAAAATTATACGCTTTTGCTGATAAAAAAAATTGTTATTGATATTTTTTCATTTTTATTCGATCATGATGATTTTTTTAGGAACATGGGTTGCATATATAATTTAAGTAAATATGATGGTGGTAGTATTGAAGTTATTTATAGACAAGTAGAAAATGATTTTGTGTAACCACTGTAAATAATTTGTAAAGAAAAAAAACATTTATTTTGAAAAAAAAAGTATTAGATGCATTTCCTTAGTCATTTATCAATTTTTTAGATAATTGTATAAACTAAAGAGGTGTATTGTTTGTTCTAAGCCTTTTCGAGTTAATGCTTTTGCCTTTAATTTGTTTGGTTGTTATCTTTTGTGCTAGGTGGACCGGTTTTAGTTGGTAAATGTGTAAGGTCTGTCTTCTAGTGTGATTTTGTGTATGAAATTTTATTCCTTTCGTTCTTGTACTACGATGTCTTGTCATTATGAATAGAGTAGTGATGCGTTACGATTTAAATAGGACAAGTCTAACGTGCCGGGTAGTGCGGTTACAATACGAGACTGGCAGAAAATATTATAAAACACAAAATTTAAAATTAAAAATATTATATTTCTTGATAATATTTTAGGTTGGTGGTTAAGTATCGAAAATTAGCTTTGAGTATAAATACTTATCACTTCTGATAACATTTTAAGTTTTTATAAGTATCTAAACTTGTCTTTAAGTATCGATACTACCGTGAGATACCAACCTAAAATATTATCAAAAAGTATGATATTTTCAATTTTAAATTCTGTATTTTATAACATTTTCGATTGATGTTGCACCGTAGCCACACTGCAGACCTACCCACTTAAATATCCATGGTTGGTTAACATATTCTAGTTCAATGGCACGACTTGACTCTTCCTTGACACTGATTCAACATCTATAAAATTCAAAGCAAACTTGATTGGTTTTTTATTAATAAAAAGGTAGCATAAAATATGATTGATAGTTTGACGGATTGTATTAATGAGTATCAAATTGTAGTTTAACTTTTTATAGTAGTATAAAAAATTTAACCAGTAAATTATACTAGATTGAATTTAAAGCGAAAAAAATTATAAAAAGATCATATCACAATCAGTGAAAATTTAATGTAAAAAATAAATACAGTAAACTTCAAATGGTGTGAAAGACATGAAAAGTAAACTTCATCATTTTGCAGAAAAATTTACACAATCTTCTAAATAAAATCTAACAACGATATAATTTGACTAGAAAACTCTAGAAATCAAATATGATAAAGGGTAAAAAGGAAATATATATGTTATTATTTGTTGACTTTTCTAGTATAACATTTTGAATTAAATGGTTTTAAAATTCAGAAGGGATAAATTTAATGAGATGACAAAAGTATTAATTAATTAGCGATATTCTCAATCGAGATAACATTATACATTGGCACGATTTGAGATTTTATTTTTCGAGACATTACTTGTGTCAAAAAAAATAGTGATGGGATTGCAACAATGGTCGATAGTTCATGTTGCTTAACTCTTATGTCGCTTCAATATTAAGCATTAATCGAGTAACTATAGAGAAGGTAACTCGTAAAATCCAAATTCGGGTACCTGAAGTACTGATACTCGATCTTTTGGGTACCTGAAGTCCAACTTCGCTTTTGATTTTTCGGGTACACTACACCAGACTTGGTATATAGCAGTGCTTTTTGTGGCGTTTTTAAACTAAACGCTGCTCATATTTCACTTATTACGGTGTTTACAACAAAATCGTCACAAAATAGCAATCTTCGTGACGTTTGTACTAAAAACACCGCAATAAATCTCGTCGCTGCTATAAGTTTCGTTATAGCACGTTTAATTTTACAAAGGCCGCGATTGGAAAACACACCGTTTTGACTATTATATCTCTCAATCTTAGACACTCTCATCCTCAAAACAAATCGTGCAAAATCCCTAATCCTTAACTACTCTCCTCGTCGAGCTGCTCATCAACGTCGTTTGTCGCCATTCTCCTTGCCGTTCTCCACGCTGTCGATCGTCTCTCAGGCCGCTTGATCACACCAGCAAGCAAGCCGACACTGAAACGCGAAACAGCTCTTGAAATCTGCCGAAAGCAAGCAAGCCAACCTCGAAGGTAAACAAATCCTTATTCTTATCAAATATCCAAATTCCCTGCACTTCTATTTATTTACTAGATTTATGAATCTGAAATTTTCATTTGAATAATTTTTTGATAAATTGTTTCTATAGCTTGAATCTGAAATCCTCATTCTTTTTAGATATAATTTAGATAATTGACATAGTGCCCCTTTGGTTGCTGGCTCTTTGGCAAGGTCATTAGCTTGTGCGACATGTTACCCTATTGAGCTTGCTAGAACACGCATGCAGGTAATTTTGATATTAATTTGTATACAGTTAGTTGTCTTTTTCATGGTAAAAGTGATTGTGTGCATGTTGCTTGTATTTTAAGCTACTATGTTTTTTTTTTCCATTTTGATCAAAATAGTTTTGTCAACTCTTCACTTTAAAAATTGGATATCTATTAATTCGTAGATACCTTTTCTTTTTATTGTTTCTTATTCTTTTCAGTTTTCTGCTTCAATCACAGGCATTTAAAGACACTGAAATTAGAAAGAAACCACTTGGAGTTTTTAGTACCCTTCTAGGAGTCCTGTTTGATGTCAAGGGCAGAAACCCTCCAAGCAATTGTAAGTTAATCTCCCTTCTGCCTATTTCTGGTAATTGTTACATTTTTTTGCATTTGAAGTTTAGCATACCGGGATATTATTTTCCCCTTGTCTTTTTTACTTTCTATCTCCCAATTATCAAAAAGTACCTTTTCACATTCATTTTTACTGTCATGATGCAGATGACAAACTTTTCCCCCATAATTCTAAGCATGCTTTTCTGATGTTTCCCTTGACAGTACAAGGGTATCGCGTCTTATGAACAGGCATGGGAGCACAACTTGCTCGTGATGTTCCTTTCTCTGGAATTTGTTGGTCAATCCTTGAGCCTGTGAGTTCTCATTTCTTAGAACTCCTATAGTTGTCTACCCCTTTCGACCATGGATATTGTTCAGGAAATCTATTGGCATTTTTTATTTAATACATTACATCAACTGAATTTGTTGGTTATTGTACCTATTTTTGCAGACTAGGAGAAAACTTCTGGGTTTGGTGGGAGAAAAATCCAATGTATTTACCGTCCTTGGGGCAAATTTTTCGGCTGGGTTTTTTGCTGGAAGCCTTGCTGCTGCTGCTACCTGTCCTCTAGATGTTGCTAAAACTCGAAGGCAGATAGAGGTTTTTCTCCTTCAAAAGCTAATGGATGATTCTTAATGTCGCTGCATGTTGAACTTATGTCATATGTATAACCCAATTAGTAGTTACCTTTGGTACTTATTTTAGTGGTTCTAGTTTAATCCCAGGAAGTACAAAGTAAATGAACTAACTTGCTCTTAAATGCTGTTTTAATCTTATATCATGTTCTAATCTTCCGCTTGTCTTAATTTTCAGATGGACCCTGTGAGGGCATTATTACAAATCTCCACTCAGCAGACACTGATGGAAGTTTGGAGGTATCATCCTAACTCACTGTTAATTGAATGAAGCATCTTTGATGGAGATGGTACATGTGTATTACATGGTTCCAATTTTCCAAGCTTCAAACTTGTCCAATGGCCTTTACGGATTTTTTGTGAATAGCTCTTAGGCAGCAACATGCACAAGAAATGATTTTATTTGTTAGGAATGAAATCAAACTTTGTTATATTATTACTTTCGGAATCCATTATTTCTAATCAGTTGATAGGGATGAAATCAAACTATGTCACATTCTAATTAGTTATTTCCATTCTAATTAGTTATTTTCATTTTTTTAACCAAGAAAAGCATACTTTTGATTTTGGTTAGAGTAAAATTCTTTAACTTCGGCTAGTTTCTACTCTTTTTGGCAACGCCAGGATATCATTTTTGTAATTTCATAGACCATTTTGTAAATATAGCCTTAAAATAAAGCCATTAAACTCCACTAATTAGCTTAATACAAAGGCCCCTGTATTATTATCCATGGATTTTTTAGATATGTTCTTGTCATGGGAAAATTACCAAGAGTTATCAACTTGAATTAAATTTGAAATCTAATATGATCATTTGATTACATGCACATTCTAATGATCTGATAATCTTTGACTTGAGTAAGTTCTCTTGTCTTCCTATTAATCTAACATTATTACAAGTCTAATTGACTCCTTGATGACATTGTTTTTTGCAGCGTCATTTTACTCCCTATAGCATTCACATTCTATGTAATTTGGTGGTCCATTTATTTTGTTGATGGATTTTTCTCCCCAATCTATAAACATCTTGGGATCAACATATTTGGTTAGTTTATTATCCTTTTTCATCTCCTTTGAATCAAGTTTTGTTTATGAGTAGACTTCAGAGCAGAGTCCATTGTATATTTAACTTCCGTTGGTAGTTAACTATTTTGTCGATATAAATTGCGACAAAATGTATTTTTTGTAATGAAATAAATATTTTGTTTAACTGTCTGAAACTGCAATTAACTTCTTGTATTTAACTTTTTTTGTATAGGGATTCGGGATGATGGTCGGCGGTAGTGGTGACCAAGAGGTAATTGATCGGGGAAGAGAGACTTAGGAACGAAATATGTAGAGGGGATTAAATTGTCACAAAATGTACTTTTTGTAATGAAATAAATATTTTGTTTAACAAATATTTTAAGTTAATTGTGACAATATATTTTGGGAAGAAATAAATATTTTATTTAACAAATATTTTGAATATGTAATTTACATTTTTTTGAAAACATGGTGTTATTCGCGGCATTTGTAAAAACAAACGCCGCTAAGAATAGTTTTTAGCGGCGTTTGTAAAGACAAACGCTACTAAAGAACAGTTATTCACGGCGTTTGTAAAGACAAACGTCACTATAGATCTTGACTTTTTGCGGCGTTTTCCTAAGTGTCAGGAAGTTTTTAGCGGCCCTAAAAACGCCGCTATAGGGCTAAAAAATGCCGCTAAAGACGTTTTTTCTGTAGTGGTACTTGAAGTATCGAATAGCCGATCTTTCGGGTATTAGATTTTTTGACCCATTCTAGGCCCGCTTTAATCGGGTAACAAGTACCTGCATTTTGTCTTTTTAATCATTTAATTAAAAAAAACTCATACGTAATTCAAGTTCGAAGTATATAATCCCAACATAGATCAAACCCAAACAACTTTAGTGATTTGAAGTTAGTTCTAAGATATATATATAATCTAAACATAAATATTAGTGATTTGAAGTTAGTTTTAGAATAGAAATATTTGGATATATATATATATATATATATATATATATATATATATATATATAATCCAAACACAAATATTAGTGATTTGAAGTTAGTTTTAAGATAGAAATATTTTGATATATATATATATATATATTAAATAAATACTAGTGATTTAAAGTTAGTTTTAAGATAGAAATATTTGGATATAAATCTTATAGTTTATCACCAAAAGAAGACATTAAAAATATTAATCTCGTTTTTCCCTTTGAATCTTGTATTAACAAATTAATACAAATATTTTATAAAAAATTAAAACTTAAAAGTACATAATAAAAACATAGAAAGAAGTTAAAGATTTAAATTTAGTTTTAGGGTAAAAGTCTTAATGAATCTAAAATAAAAATATAATTTAAAATTTTAAAAAATAAAAATATTAAAATTTCCGGGTCTAGTCAGGTACCCGGTACAAAAAAAAATTGGTCCAGACCCGACCCAACTACCCGAGAAAAATCTCGGGTCGGGTACCCTGCCTGATCGGGTAAATTTTTTTAAAAAAATACTCGCTTTTTAAAGTTCGGGTCAAGGAGTTAACGGGTCAAGTCAACCGAGTCTGATATTTTTGAACACCCCTCCCACTAATAGGACAATTTCGACCCTAGTCTCCGCTCGACATGCGATTGATTACTCCAAAGCATTGAGATAATTCCCAAAATTTATGTAAGTTCTTCTTATTTTATCCTACACCGTTGCTAGAAAATTGTCAAAATGTGTCCGCCTCTCCCATCCGGTTTTTATCAAGTACTAGAATTTGTTATATTCATGCCAATGATGACGTCTATTCCTGAGAAACGACCCCTTTAAAAACGAACCATCAACACAACAATTACAACACTATCTTTTATTTCAAGTCTCAACTCATACCATTTTATAGCACCTATTTTACTAAGGGGGACAACTGTTATATCTCCGCAAATGCCCTAACCCTAAACCTAAACCTAAACCTAGTATTATCTTCGAGAATAAGCTCGTACCTCCAGGATCTGTGGGACTAAATCCAATACTACCTCCGAAAAGATTCATATGCTTCTAGTACCCCTATCTCTGGATCACCGATTCTTGGGCACATTGACAAAAATAATCATTGTCCAATCAGCCGATCTATTCCTGCTTACCCGTCAGTAGTCACCATGACGCTAAACCTGGCACCTCTCGTCATTAAGGACTTCAAAGGCCTCATCACCGTAAAGGTGTCAGAGAGACACATTTATAGATATATACATCGACATAGAAGGGTGACTCTCTCTCTCAGACTCTCTCTTCATACTTTTCTCTCTCAATACTCTCTATTCCAACCACCGTCTACGACTCTCGGCCCCAACACCGAAACGGGTGAGCCGCCGTAAGCAACCACCAACTCGCCTTGTATCAACACTCTCATTTACTGCTTGTTTTTTATTTTTGGTTTTAATTACTGATGAGTTTGCTTTTATTTTTAATCGAAGAATATTGTTTTAGGTATATATGTAAAAACAAAGTTATTTCACGAACGTTCATATTATATTAAAAAATATGTTTGCGGTCTTTGAATGAAATATAAAGAGATAGATGTCTAACAGTTATTATCTTTTTATTTGAACTATTTTTTTTGTAATTTTTTTATTTTGTAGGTGAAAATGATCAATATTTTACGACATAGATTCTCCGATATTATTAGTAAAAAAAAAAGTTGTCCGTGTTGAAAATGATATTCAACAAGAAAATGTCTCTAATCAACAATCTAATGCACTTGAGAAACAAACCATGGAATTGCAAATAAGGGAGTTATTTGCATATTTGATAAATGAAGGTTAGTTTTGAATGTGTTGGTTAATGTATCTCAGTCAAAATTACAATTAATGATGTAGGTACAAAAATTAAATAAATAATTTTCATTTTTAACTAATTTTATCTCAAATAACATAATTAATTTTGTATACTAATTAAATTATTCTTTCTCTTATGTTCTATATTTTGTAGGAAGATGTTGAAGGGTGAACTTTGGTGTGGAGTATTGGCTTGGACTTCTATTTAGATATTTTGATATCTTAAGATAAAAAAATATATATTATGAACTATATAGTTTTTTAGAGTTTATTTTGGATTTTTATATTTTAATATTAATCACATTTTTGTTACTTATTCACTTTAAAATATTCTAGTTATCCATTTGAATTGAGAAAAATGATGAAGTGATTGAATTTTTATGCAATCATATTTTTATTCATGAATAGTATTTTTAATAATTTATAATTTTTAGACGTAACAAAATATTAATTAGGGACGAGATAAATCTAAATAGCCCATACATATGATTTTAATTTTGATAGAAACGAGATGAAATGGCGAAAGAAAATGTATTGTCCCAAGAGAGTAGGCCAGCACGATCGGCGGCAGATGGATCAGAGGTAGTCATTCGTGACTGCGTTACGCTGTATGTTGGTAACCTATCGGAGGGGATTCAATGGCATGGTTTGTGGCTAGCGTTTGATAGATATGGGGATGTTTTGGATTCATTCATCTCGCAGAAGCGAGAGCGAAAAAGTCGTCGATTTGGCTTTGTGCGAATGGCCTCAAAAAAGGATGCGAAGAGAGATATTGAGTGCCTCCATGGGTATCATTTATTGGGGTCGGTTATACATATGTTTGAGGCTAAACATAACGCAAGAAAGTCCTTTTGGAGGAAATCATCAGTGCCAGATGGTGGTGGGAGTCTCGATGGATGGTCAAAAATTGGGCACAGGGCCAGGGTTAGAGACGGATAAGATTGTACAACCGCGTTTGGCGGCGGTAGGTGAAGTAGAAGATAGCTTGTTAGAGATGCTTAGTCAAAGCGCAGTGGGATGGTGTAAACATTTCTGAGGTATCTGACCAATGGCAGAAGAGATGAAAGCTACTAAATTGAAAGTGTTCTCGTTGATGAGAGTTGCGGGTCTGGTGTTGTTGATTATGTTCAATAACGTTGCCGATCGTCGATTATTTTTAGAAGCTCCGGATGTGCTTAAGCCATGGTTCAGCAAGATTGAGGAATGTTCTGTAGAGGCCTCAACCTTTCATAGTAGGCAAGTTTGGATATCGATTACTAGGATCTCATTTATGCGTGGACGCAAGTGACCTTGATCATATAGCAGTATTATTACTACATATACGATTGACCGGATGAATGCGTTGGTTGATCTTATGGTACAGGACAAGAAGTTTCAGATTCGTATCTCGGAGATAGAGCTGATGGGCATTGTGAGGGGCTCAAATCAAAGTAAAGAAGGCTCAGAGTCGAGCTCGAGTTTGGATGAGAAAGAGGGCTTTACTGTTCCATCACACAAGTCGAAGGATGGGGTATTGGGTTAGATTTGGAGAATAAAGAGCATAGGACGGGTTACAAGTTTGATAGGAGTATCAATGAGGATGAGGATGTAGATTCGATCATAAGGGAAGATAGTTGTGCAGTTGAGACCTCGACAATCTTTGTGAGACCAAAATAGAGGTTAAACAATGTGTGGGAAGAGTCGAGGTAAGAGGAGCCAGTTAAGGTCAGGTCTGGGGATGAATTGCAGTGTGTGGTTAAGAGTGCGGATGATGTACCATGAGAGGGTATGCCAGTTAGGGCAGTGTATCTTGCAGAGTTTATTAGATAGGGACAGGCTATTGTGGATAATGTCGAAGTCGTATCCCAACTGCATAGGGATGAGGCTTTAGTTGGAGAGTTCGACTTAAACACATTTGTTTCTTTGGTTGATTTTGATTCTGTCTTTATCCCTTGTCAAGATAAGGCTAGTAAGGGGGCTGTTTTGGAGGGGCGATGAATGTTGTTTCACAATCAAATCTAATTGAGTGTGTGGTAATGGTAGAAAATTAGAAGAAAATAAGGGGTCAACCCTAAAAATTAGTTGAAAAATAGCGCACAAAGTTGAATTCGAGACAAGAGGAGCTGCGTCAACTTTGAACTTGTGTAAGCTTGTGGGTATTTCGACACAAGGCTGAGAAGATGATATTATAAAGGACTTGTCTAGGGTGATTTCAGATCGTTGAAAGACGAATTAGGAATATAAGACTCCTCTCTTAGAATGTCAGAGGCTTGGGAAGTGCAGCAAAGAAGAGAGAAGTAAGGGATGTGCTGAAGAAACAATATTGCGACATGATTTTGTTATAGAATTAAAATTGAAGGTAGTTTCAGATTCTATTGTGGCTTGAATATGGTTTTCGAACAGTTTTGTTATGTCTTTTCACCGTCTGTAGGGGCTTCGGGTGGGATTTTGGTTGTTTGGGAGTTGTCTCGTTTTAAGTTAGATTTATCAGTTGTGGAACGTTATTTCGTCGTTCTAAAAGAAAAGTGGGTGCAAGAAGGTCGTGAATGTCGTGTGGTGTCCGTGTATGCGCCATGTGAGGTTTTCGAACAGGTGTTGTTGTGAGAGGCATTGCAGCTTCAATGGCTAAGTATCGTGGCCTTCTTTGCGTAGGGGTTGGATGCGTGTTGCACGATGAGAAGGCGATTATTTTAGGTGTTTTCTCCAATCATGTTGGCATTTTGGATTCAAATAAAGCTGAACTCTATGCGTTGGAATGTGCTTTGTCCTTGATAGTGCGATTGCAGTGCCGTATGGTGGAAAGCTTGATTATTGAGTCGGATTCTGGTGTGGTAATTGGTTGGGTGTTGCATAAAAAGTGTCAGTCGTGGAGGTTTTAAAGTGTTTTCGTGGCGATAAATTCGGCTTGTACAGAGTTATGTTGCGTTTGTTTTTCACATGTGTTTCGAGAAGCTAATGGTCTCGCGTACCTCTTGGCTAAAAAGGGTGTTGATCACCTTTCTATGTTCTCTGATGGTTTTGAGTGATTGGGGCGATGAGGCATAATACGATGCTGGGGGCTGGTGATATTTGGCGATGCTTGCTTGGTCATACTGTTTGGTTTTGTATAGGGTTGGGGTACACTCGTCGAGTGCCTTAGCTTTATGCTCATGGTTGGTTGGGTGCTTTCACTTGGTTTTGGGTGACATGCGATGTGGTTGCAATTTGCAATGGGGTCTGGTTCTTGTGTTGGTGTTTGGTCCTTCTTTCTCACATGGTCATTGGGTACTCTTTTTCTCCATTTAGGTTTAGGGAGGTTTTTAACGAGGCATATGACCATATTTTAGTATGTATGATTCACTCTTACAAAATCATACTTATTTTGCCGATAAAAATAACTCATACATAACCAGCGACAAGGCATTTTTCTTTAATAAAATTATATATGTTACAACTTTTCTATAACTATTAAAAATATATTTAGAGACAATATATTCATCACAAAAAGTAGTTATTATGATGAGTTTTTTGTCATAAATTTATTTTTAATATTAAATAAATTTGTCATAGTTCAAAGAGTTGTTGTGATTATTTAATTTATCACTATTGTTAACACTACACTAGGCTTGGTATATAGCGACGCTTTTCGTGGTGTTTTTAAACCAAACGCCTCTAATATTTCACTTATCACGGCGTTTACAGCATAATCGCCACAAAATGGAAAACTTTGCGGTGTTTCTAACTTAAACGTCGTCATAGAATAACATATAGCGGCATTTGTGTTAAAAACGCCGCAATAGGTGTCTTTTTTCGCGGCGTTTGATTTTGTAAACACCTCAATAGGTCATTATGCTTCCCCTTGTTGTGCTGCATAGACATTTTTGAAGTTGTCGTATAATGGAAAGAAGTTCTCTTACATGGGACATCGTCGATGGTTAGATGAAAATCATAGATTTAAATATTAAAAGAATATGTTTGATGATACTGAAGAGTTCAGAATAGATCTTGAGCAAACAACTGAGACTGATATCTTGTTGATGTTGAAACATATGAAGTTTATTTATGGAAAGACGAATCAACCACCGAACTCGCGATAAAAAGTGTTTTACACGGTGTTGAAGGATATAAAGGTCATAGATGGGTATGCATCAAATATATATCAAAGTGTCAGTGTTAAAGATCTAAGACTTTATTCTCTAAAGTCACATGATTATCACATATTGATGTAAGATTTAATGCCAGTTGCATTACGCGGTTGTATGTCAAATGAGGTGACATCTTGTATAATTGAACTTTCCAATATAATGAAAGCTATTTGTGCGAAAGTTCTGATGGTCGAAGAACTTGAGAAACTGCAATATTGAGTCGCTTTGACTTTATGCAACTTGAAGAAGATATTTCCACCTTTATTCTTCACAATTATGGTGCACTTGCCGGTTCATCCCCCCTACGAAGCTAAAGTTGAAGGACCAATTTTTTATCTATGGATGTATCCTATAGAGAGCTGCGAATTGTCTAATATGTATTCAATCAGTATTGATAATTTCTTTTAATTACAACTTTAGACGATAATGTTGTGTTTATTTCGCATCCAGTTCTTGTGCAAGTTGAAGTCTTACTGTCGTAATAAGCGTTATCCAGAAGGATCAATTACTGAAGGGTATTTAGCAGAGGAGTGTCTAACTTTTTGCTCTAGATATTTAGAAGATGTTGAAACGAGATTTAATAGACCAAATAGAAATAAAGTGTGCAATACTAATAACTTAGTTGAGACTTATTTGTTTGGAAGTTATGGTAAACCACTCGGCAAAGTTGAAATTGCACAGTTAGATGATAAGTCTTGGGTACAAGCACATCGATATGTTCTTTTCCATCACGATTCAATAGATTCCTTACGCACGTAAGTTTTACAATATAAATCATAATGTGAATCTTCATCTTTTATATTTTTCATTCTTTAACCACATAACCTACTTTATAATGAAGATAAATAAGAGTTGCAATCTCATGTACGCTCCCGAAGATTACATCAATGAGAGATTCATAAGTTATTCATAGAAACTTTCCATGAATAGTTAGGGCAGACAGTAAGTAACAAAATCTTTGTACGGCGTGTAACTAATGTATATATTTTTCTTGTTTTAATATATCAATATAAATGCTAACTAATTCACCTTTTATGCATAATAGGTTTGGAATATGAGAGAAGTTAGTGAAGAGGTTAAATGGCTTTCTCAAGGTCCGAATAGAATTGTTAAAAGATAATGCCTTCCTCATTAATGGGTTCAAGTTCCACACGAAATCTCGTGAAAGATTAAAAATGACGCAAAATTATGGAGTAGTTGTTACTTCTTCAACTACAAGTTATGCTAGTGCTAGGGACAATCATCTTGTGGAGGGAGATGTAGAATATTATGGAATTCTTATAGACATTATTGAGTTGGATTATTTTGGCAAACGAAATGTTGTGTTATTTTGCTGTGATTGGGCTAATGTGAATACTACTCGAGGCATTAAAAGAGATCAATTTGGTTTTACAATGATGAACTTTTCTCGATTAATTCACACAGGTCAACAATTGATGGATGAACCATATGTATTTTCTTCCCAAGTGAAACAAGTTTTTTACTGCCATGATCCAATGGATGAGGGTTGTATGTTGTACTCCGTAACACCCCTGAAGACCTGATAGACATCGGGGATGAAAGTAGAGATGACATTGAAACAAGATCAGAAACTTTGCCTTTTGCAGCACCAAACTTAGATGGAATAATCACTAGTTCTAGTTCACAATTTCAATGGGTTCGAGAGGACATAGTGTAGATTTTAATGAAATCTGATGACATAACAATGTAGTAAGATTTATATCTTAACTGATTAATTTATAATATTATAACTCTAATTTGCTATCGAATACATACATTAATAGTAATATTGTCACTAGTTACTGAAATTGTTGTTGTTTGTTTATTGCAGATATTATGCTTAGGAGGAAAATAAGTGACCTAAGGATTGTTCAAGTTCCTCAAGCTGAGAAAGTAACAAATAATGAGGAATTGTCTGGTGTTAGATCTTCACAATTTTTGAAAATAGTTGAAGAAAATGTAGAAACCGAAGGTAATGTTCAACATTTTATTTAAATGGTAGATGTTTTTTATTTTGACTTGATTTTGAAAATTTTACTGGATTATTTCTTATATAGCTGAAAATAGTCGAGGGCACACGACGTTGACGGAGTTATACCAAATTCCTCTTGAGGAATGCGTGAAAGTTTCAAGAAACGATGTCGACCAACCTATTGAGGCAGAAAGCATGTGTTCTGGCCAATTTCTTAGGCATGACTACACGCAATGCTACATTTTTGCTGATCAATTATGAGTCATGGCGTGAGATGCCGAATAGTAACAAAAACTAGGTTGTAGATCATGTTAAGGTGATAATGTCATTGTAATAGATAATCCATTACAGTTCAATAGTAATTTATATTTACTTTGATTGTGTAATTTGTAGGAGATATTTTCTTTAGAGCTCTTAGACAATTATATGAAGCATACGTTAGGAAATAAATGGAGAGACCATAAGACTTTTTTTTGAAAAATAAATATTTCAAGAATAATCTCAGCCTTCAAGAGAAGCTGCAAAATGTCCTACCTGGAATACTCCGATATCAATGGGAAGACGTAGTCAGGTTTTAGAGTTTAACGAAAAGAGAGGTATGATCGATGCACTTAAAAAAATAAAACTACGTCATTATAATATTGGCTTTATATGCAATGCAAAATTTAAATTTTAAGATCGAGGGCGCGTTGGAATTGCTAGTAGACAACAACAGAAGTTTACTCACACAGCTGGGTCAAAGAGCTTTGCTCGTATAGCTAATGACGAGGTATTGTTTTTTTTCATTTATTGATTGTTTTTTAATCTATTACATTTTCATAAGTATTAATTTATATTATACATTGTAGCAAGTTACGACTGACAGTAGCGTTAGAGAAATAAAGCTCTTCGACATTACTCACACACAAAAAAAGATGGCTCTCCTGTGACTCCTGAAGCTGCTGAAATTATGGTATATTTATTGGATACAAAATATGGATTATGCTATATTTATATCAATAGTATAACATTTTATATTAAATAATGTTGGAATTCGTTTTCTTAATTGATTATTAGGCAAAATTGAAGGATAAAAAGATGGAGTATGAAGTTACAACTTCAACTAGTGGTTCTGCTAATGTGGATGAGATCGACAATCAAGTTATTGCTAAAGTTTTGGGTCATGAAAGATATGATCGGGTTCGATGCCAAGGATCATTCGTTACCCCAACAAGATATTTTGGTGCTAACTCTTCTCAGTACATGCCATCACAGAGCCAGTCTCCTCAGGCAGAAGTTAATCGTTTAAAACAACAGTTAACTCAATTTAAAGCTAAAGTAGAAGCAGAGAGAGAAACAGAGAGGGAATCAGCATACCAAAATCTCCAAAATTCATTTTAAGAAATGATGGCGATGTTCAAGCAGAATCAAACACAGAATCCCCCATCTTAGTTGATTTATTAGGTTCGTTCATGTTTAGTTTATTCTACTGAACAATGTTGAATTACATTTCAATTTAACGTTGAACTACAGTGTTGAATTACATTTCCCTTTAATATTCTAGACTTGGATTTATTTATTTTTGTTAAGTATTTCTACTTAATTTTTGTAATTATTTTTCAACTTTGTTGTTATTGGATATGTTATAGGTTAAATTTGGGTAGTACATATTTGAAAATGTTGCTTGGCAAAGGCAGTAAGCTTAGCGGCATTTTGAGGTAAAAATGCCTGAAAACCCCCCAACCCAATCTAGGAGTAAACTGAATTAGAAAGTGTTACGGAACAAATATTCAAGCAAACATATCGCGGAAGAAAGCATGTGGCGATAAAGCACATCACAATAAGCATGTAATCAGAAATTCAGGGTAATTTAAAACTTTTATTAAGTTGGATACGTCTTTAACATTAATTCGTAAGTGAGCAAAACATACATATTTTAAGCAAAGACACTTTAATCATCAGTTCACAGCTTGCACTTATAAATTAAGTATTACAAGACATAACGTTTATTACTTCCAAACATACTGCCACGGTAAGCAATCGAATGTACTATGAATAACATAGCTTAATCAAAGGGTAATTATTCGAGCTATAATAGACTACTTACAAAGAGTGTTAGCCATTTTTAAATGTTCAAATCTCATGATAAATCAACATTTACTTCAATCCTAAACAGAGGCATATGACCTTTACATAGCACAGTCAAAAACTTAAATCATTAACATCTAAACATTTACTTACTCAAGCCGTTAATCTAGCCCTTTAACGATACTACTTTTACTTAAATTTAATTCGATAGTTTACATATTTGAATCGTAACACACATATCATCAAGTGATTAAACAGCATAAGAGTCTTACAGACAACTAATCAATATCTCATATACAAAAATCACTAGTTTTTAGCATAACAATTATTTATTTATAACTCTTAATCTTTCTCAAGTTATAAGGTGTACTACTAAATTACTCATGGTCCCAAACTATTATAGCATAATAATTCACGTGATTTCTAAGATAGGTAGACGTTCAAATATATCACCAATATAACTTAATTATCAAGCAACTACTAAATCTTACTAATTATTAGATCATAAGCAGCAAGCAACCACCAAGAAATAACAATGGCCCATTACAGACTTGAATGCTCAATAGGCTTATATACATGATAAGCCATAAAAGAAATCTAATAAGTTAATGCATGCTTAACCACTATGTGCCACCAACTAGGAGTACACTAAGAGATTATGAACATACATCTTGATGCTTGTGATCTCGTCCAAGCTCTCAAGAATAAACGAAGACAAGATTACCCTGAAATGTTAAAGAGAAAGGAATAAGCAATTGCTTAGTGAGGTAGCTTATAAAGCTTAAGTGAAATAAATAAACAAGTTATCTTTCACAACAAGAAGTGAGAAATCATGAAATACAAGCTTGAGCAAGACAAAGTCTATAGAAAGTTAGATCATTCGAATCATGCCACCAAAGGAATAACTATTTATGTGATACTCTCACTTACATTTCATTCGAATAAACTTGCAAAAGATTATGTAAACTCAACTAGATTCCAACTTAATCATTTTATCATTTTAAGTAATCATAATAGCATTCTACTAAGTCAATCCCAATTAGTGGTAACCAAAATTACATTATAACCACTTATCTGTTAAATAATTTATTTTGATTCTTCAATAGTTGAACTTATATTATTATGCTTTCTTATTAATGTATCTTAACAAGTTACAATAGACTTGACAGATAAGTCATCAAATATTGTGTATCCTAACATGGTTTCATAACATATGAGTCATTAGATGTAGCATATCATGAACATGGTTACTTGTATTACAAGATTTTAAACATAGCATGTCAAGACATAAGTTACTTGTCATGTAAAACATTAGCCATAGCTTATCAAATCATAATTGAGAGGTACTTGTATATTTATATATCCAAAACACCCTAAATACATACTGGTTTATTTGCAAAGTAGTTTCAATTTCATGTACATACTTACATATGTTGAAACAACCACTTTATGCACTTATTCTAACTTAAACAGTCCACTGATCATATATATACATATAGATTCAAAAACAGCCCAAGACATTTTCCTTTATTTTTGAAACAAAACATAAATCATGTATTAACAATTAGACATTCAAAAGCAGCCCAAGACATTTTCCTTTATTTTCAAAACAAAACATAAATCGTGTATTAACAATTAGACATTCAAAAACAGCTCAAGACATTTTCATTTCGAACATAACAACTCATATACATATATTATCTATCCTATGAATCATCAGGTTTAACATGTTATAAACATGGTTTACTTATCTTATAAGCTATCAAACATAACTTGTCATTGTCATAATTTATTTATCACCTAACATACCAAGCTCAATCCAATAGCTTAGATCACAATTTTCATTGCTTTATCTTTACATAGCATATCATATCAAACATATATCTATTAAGGTATTCGAGTAATTCATAATAATTTTAGTATTCAAATAAAATCACAAGTATGTATTTAATCAACTCATGACCATTTAAGCATTCTAATCAATAACAAGTATATATGCACCTTCCTAAGTATATTTACTTTCTCAAAAGACCATTCAATGATTAAAACATAATCATGTAGACACGTTTATTTGAAGTGTATATATCTGCCAAAATAAGACATTCAATATTTAAGGTGTGTACATATATAATTTATTTAATTATAAATTTTGCTTGGTTTCTTTTTTAACATAGCTTATCAATACATAAGTTAATTACTTGATACATAATTTATCGACAATATTATAACATAACGAGAACTTCTCAATACTTAAGCTGTCATACATAACATATCATTGTCAAAGGTTACTTGGTACATAGAACATTACTTATAACTTATCAAAAACTTGTATTAATCATTTCATAAGTTGCCAAGATGGCTTACTTAAGAGGATTGAAACCTGTTATCGTATTTAATCTTTAACAGAGCCTTGAGAATCAAGTAGCCTATTAACACGTAATTTACTTGTCCATTACTTATCAAACAAGTTACCGGGCATAGAATATCATGATCCAGTGCTACTTGTCATAAAAGATAGCAAGTATTGCATAATATAGGCATGGATTGCTTAACATCAGAGGTGTTTAACACAACATATCATAGACTTAAATTACTGGTCACCAAGGTTATAATACATAGAATATCTTAAGCATATAATACTTATCATATAAGAATACAACCATAGCATTATATAGATATAGAATTCTTGTCACGAGGAGTATTAAGATTATTCATTAACTTAACTTGAAATTCATTCTTTTAATTTAACATGGCCTCTCATTCGAAGCAAATACACATATTAGAGAAATACTCAATTCCATTAGAATCATTTTACTTATCAAATAAGTTATCACAACTCTTTATTTATTTAACTTATAATCTCATACTTTCTTATTATCATAGCCTTGAGAATCGAATTACAGCCTAGGTACATGAATCCACAACCAACTGTCACCAAATAAAATAGTACCCGCAGTACCGGTCAATCCCTTTTACTGTAGCCAACTGACCACAACGCTTCTCTCCTACTGTCGCCAATTAAGGACTGTAGTCCACCCCAAACCTGAGCTCTATGGACTCTATGGCATGCCAACTATACCTAAGACTGACTCGAGACCAAGGCTTTAACATTTATCATCTTTTTATAACATAAAGTGAGCATAGCTCCATATCTTATATCATATCAAGATTTCAATACCCCTTTCTCATTATGGGTATATAGGTATGTTCACCACATGTGAACTCAACATTTCTTTTCTCTTGCTCGAATGGCCTTATAGCCAAGATCACTTTTGTCATATCATATATAAATAACTTTCTTTGTGTTTAAGTTATCAAACTCACATAAAATTTAACATAATCAAGATTTGTTCCTTATTTCGCAAAACAAACATTTCTATTCATTTATGTGTCTTTCGAACCAAACAAACATTCCCATAACATTTTAAGCATTTTAAATCATAGTCATACTTCCTACCAAATTTTCATGTCACAAAGTGTTTTTCACTAAAATACTTACCTTGCCTCCATGCTTGCGCATTCATAGTGTAAATTAACCAATTTAAAGTAATCATAAATAGAAAGCAATGCTCGGGAAGGCTATTATCTCATCCTAAGACTTTAAACTACACTCACAAATTACTCCATGCTAGTTTTGTTTTCGAACAACGATCCTCTTTTTGCTTATTTATTATTGTCCGTATTCCGCAGTTCCTCTTTGATCTAATTGTAATACAATGAAATTTCATGCCAGAACCAAACTTATTAACCTTTCACTACATAACAACTTAATCATATAGGCATATACATAGATTTAATTAAACTACCTATTTTATTTGCTTTCATGCACATATCCACCAAGACATTTCTAATGTATCTATATACATCTAGGATCTATCCAAAACACATATATACACTTATTGAGCACAATAAAACAGTCCATTCAAATCCATACCAATTCCAAATAACCCCTATAACACATGTAACTCCTTAACATTCATCAAAACCTTCCACACTTATTCATATTGATACAAAACAGTCTTATAACATTTATATTCATAATTTTATCCATAAAACAGTCTACTAATGTACTATGTCTAAGCAAAACAGTCTCTAACATAGATACACATATTTAAACACATAAAAGCAACACTTGATACATTGAACTAAAAAAAAACAGTCTCTTATCTTTACATGTTTATTAAAACAGTCCCAATTTACTCCCAAATACAATTATTTACACCAAAACAATCCTTATACAGCATTAACAACTTCTTTTTCTTACAACAAGCCCCCTCCTATTTTTTTATCAATATCGAAAACAGTCCTTAATTGTGCAAAACAGTCATCCCCTGTCTTTTAATTACTCAAAACAGATCCGAACAGATTTGTTCATTAATATAACAATCTTCATTTAATCATATTTATACATTTCCAGCTTTAAAACGCAAGGACAGTCTCTACATGTTTCTTTTTATTTCGTAACAGTCCCATTCTCATGTTTTCTCAAGCATTTATACATAAAATAGCCTTCATTCAAAATCTATCAATCATTGATTCACAATTTAAGTTCAAATTCCATCTTCACACTTGATCATGAACCTATTCGAAAGGTGCCTAAATTCTATCCAAGATCATTTAAGTACTTCAAATATATAACTTCCAAAATTACCAAATTGTATAGATTTAAGTTAATCTTCTAACCTTCCTAACTATTCTCATAATCTACTAACAAGTACTAACTTTCCTTTAATTATGGAGAAAGAATAAGGTCATTTACCTTTCTCCCAAGCTGGCTCGAAAATGATCCAAGCAAAATGTGGTTACACAAGCTTTGTGCAAGCTTTTACTCATCCCCCCTCTTCTTCAAGGTTTCGGTCATGCAAGAGGTTGAAGAAGATGATAATCTGATTTTGATTATTTTCTTCCACCTAAATCGTCAATTCCCTCTCTCAATTACACATGTTTTCTTACAACATGCCACTTGGTAAGGCCCTTGATTATAATTTTATTTTACATGCAATTCCTCTATAACTATAGCCTTTCGAATTAGCCCTTCTTAAAATAGCTATCAACTAATCCATTTGTTAATATAGGTCCTTGACTCATTCAATTATTAATGTTAAAGATATCTTTAGTCCAATTGAATCATAATCAAGGTTATACATACTCATAAGTTATATTTTGGGATGTTACAATGCCACTAAAAATTACATCACACAACAGCGTTTACCCATAAAAACGTCACTGAAAATCACAACCTATTACGATGTTTGTTCACAACCGCAGCTAAAGAGCAGGTATTAGCGGCATTTTGACAAGATTTTTAACGTGCAACGTTTGTTTTCCAAACGCCGCTATAGAACATGATATTTAACGTTGTTTTTGTATACAAACGCCGCTAACGTTTGCAGCGCTGCTTTCAGCAGAACTTTTTGCGGTGTTTTTTTTGGCGCCGAGAGAGCTTTTAGTGGCGCTAAAAAATGTCATTATAAGGCTAAAAAAATACCGCTAAAACCTATTTTGTTTGTAGTGCAATGATTATAGTGTCAAACACTTTGTCACATAAAAATGTTATTGTGATTTCTTTTCTTTGTCACAAAATATATTTTATGTGACAAACACAATTATTACAATTGCTAATGATTATTGTATCAAACATTTTGTCACAAAAAATTAGTATAATGTCAACATTATTAGTCTCAAGATTTATTTTCAGTGTCCAACAAATTTATCATAATTTATATTGATTGCAGTGTCAAATATTTTATCAAAAAATAAAAATTATCTTAAGCTTTTTATAACAAAATTTGTTCTCAGTGTCGAAAAATATCATCATGAAAGATGTAGTTATATGTGTTGAAAAGACCGTTACAAGAAAATTTATGTGACAATTTTTAGTTCAATTGTCACTAATATAAAAGTGACATGATTATTGGTGACGACGGGTGATGACTTTAAATTTTTATCGCTCTATATTTTAATGTCTAAATTTAATATTTTAACGAACATTTTCAATGTGACTAAAAGTACTTTTTTTCTCGTAGTATGAGAAATCTCAAAACATAATAAATGTAACCTAGAAAGCTTGAGGGTCAAGCATTTTGACTGAATCTTTTAGTGAAAAATCTATCCACACTCACTATACCAATATTTGTTTCCAATAGAAAAGATAACAGTTATGGTGATTGTTTGCGGTTCCACCCCTTCTGACTTTGACGACGAGCCACAAGTGGTGGTCATGGATGAATCCAGCATGATGGATGATTTGAAAGCACTGTAATGTGTGCCCTAGTATGATAGAAAGAAGGGGGTCCGAAAAACTTCCTTAGAAAGGGAAAGAAAAACCCTTTCGTTGGGGAGAAGAGAGGAGAGTTATCCTCTTACCCCTAAAGTTATAAGACGAAAATAATCGAGTGAATGTTAATGGTGACTCACATGGGTCGAGTGGGCTCACTAATATTATTTATTAGGGTATAACAAGCACCAAAGTGGATTAATCATTCATTTTCAGATGTTACTAATAACTTACAACCACGCATGCTTAAGCTCCGGCTTCAATCAACTCTTCCTTGTAACCTACAATTTATTTATCTACGCACGCAAGTATTCTTCAATCTTCACGTACACATAAGTAAATAAAAGAATGTTAGCATTTTACTATCCAATGCAAAAAAAATACTAGTAGTTGATACTATGAAACTTTGGTTGATTGTTTTTAGCATGGTTTGCGGCTTGGCCTAGGGTAAGCTTTGAGTGAGTTTGGAGTTGGAGAAAGCCGAGAGGGTTGAAAACAGGGATGTTAAATAGATAAGACGGGGCTTGAGTCACGTGGGAGTGGTACATGAGTTCACGTGCATAGCCACGTGGGTATTATCCGCGTGTCGATTCAAGGTCCCAAGATGGCGCTCAAGCGTGTCACTTGTGCCTCTACTCGACCAGACAGACACCCACTTGTCTACTACAATCATTGGATACTCTCTCTCTCTCTCTCTCTCTCTCTCTCTCTTTTTCTCTCTCTCTCCTCTCTCTTCCCTTTCCTGGATTTCAAGTTTCTCCAACTCAGCTTTCAATGCTTCACGCGCCATTCTCATTCCCAGCTTTGCCAACCTCTTCAAATCAAAGATTTAGATACGAGGAGTGAAAACTCTAGTTTGACAAGATATGGAGCTAAAAATTAAAAATTAAAAATTAAAAATTAAAAATTAAAAATTAAAAATTAAAAATTAAAAATTAAAAATTAAAAAGATGAATAAAGAGTTAGAAATAAATCTTTTTAAAATAATTAAAATGTGATTATGGGCTTAAGGGTATAATATAAATGATGAAGTGAGCTCATCTGTGGGGCTTGGGAACTTAGCACAATGATTCAAGAACGAGGGAGGATTGTCGGTCATATGATTAAGTTAACCTCACGTGTGCAACGGGAATGAGGTAGCTGTTCCACGTGTGTTTCCACTACCAGCCGACACTTCCCCACCATGCACCGTCCCTGGCCCGTACAACGTGATCTGGGTCTTAAATCCAATCATCCCTTTCAGCCTGGATCCACGATCGTAACAAATCATTAAAACCCTTAAAACATATATCATTAGACAAGTTAATCAAATAATTAAGTAAGAGCAAGCTGTTTCAAAGCTTCTTTTTAAGACTTCAACAATTACAGCCGGCTGTTCAATGATCATTTGTTAGCATTGGAATTTGACTCGTGTAATTCTGAAACTCAGTGGGGAGGGAGGGTCATGGCAATCATGATGTTTGTAAATGACAGCATATGGGCAATGATAACGCATTGATGAAGACCGTCAAATTATTACTCTTTTATCTTTTTATCTCTTGTTCTTAGCATTATATAGATGGAAATCGTCTATTCCATAATTATGTTGCTTTTAATGCTCTATTTAAAAAAATAAATTTAAAATTTAAAGATTAAAAGTTAAAATTTATAATTAAGGTTTAAGAAATTAAAAATAAGTATAAGAGTTAGAATTTAAATTTAAATTTTTTAATATTTTTCAATATAAAGTATAGAAAGGAACATATTTAAGGCAAAAAAAAAATTATTAGCATTATATCATATGATTAAGATTCTTTCTCTCTGGGGCACGTAATGCAAAAGTCTCTAGTGCCATGTCACTTTTTTATTACTTTAATGTCAACCGGTCAATAGAGTGTTGTATTTATTATATTATGTTTAGTGAGTAAAAATTTTCTGCTTTTTTTCATCTCTTTTTTAGGGTTTAAGGTTAAGGTTTAGAAAATTAAAGTATGATATTTTTAGGGTTAGAGTTTAAAGTTTAAAAATTAGAATGTATAGTTAGGGTTTAGAATTTAATTTTTGAGTGTTGAGGCATAAAAAGAAACACAAAAAATGGATAGAATTTTTTTTTCATATTTAGTTATCCCAGGTATTAAAATAAAAAAATATTACTGTAGGTATGCATATTCTATAAGTTTTATAAATTTTTTAAAAGTTTTATATATTTATTTAAATTTCTAAAAATTAAAATTATGTAGTATCAATTTAGATATTTTAAAGTGTTTTATAATTGCGGTTAAAAAAATTTAAAAAAAATACTAAATTGATATGTTGGTTAAAGTTTAGGCTCAATTAGAAATCAAACCTTTTTGTTAATATGTCACGTTATCAATGTAGAGTTATGTTTTGAGTAATCATTCTATGATAAATCGATAACGTAATTGATCATAATATAATTTTTGAAAGTTAAGTGATAAAAATAAAAGAAAAGAAAAATAGTATTTATTCAAAACATATATATACATTAATTTTCTATTTTCAAATTAAATCATATTAATGACTAAAAATACTAAATGATGTTAATTTATTGCTAATCTATATGTTAAAATATAAAAAATAACATTCTTACTAAACATTGTATCGATGATTATTTTTAATTAAATAAAAAGGTACAACATTTTCATACTAAGATTTGAACATATATAAAATAGAACAATATAAGCTTTCAAAATATTGTTTTTAAAAGGTGGCTTAGAGAAGATGGATGCAGCAGCCGTGTGTACAAAATTATTTATGGAACAGCTCGTGCATCTTAAGCATAGCCCAACAGTATGATTAGCAAGGCTATTATAGTGCTTAAATAAAGGTGGAAACTGGATTAACTTTATCAAAAGGCATTTGAAGATGCTAGCTGAGTTTAGTTTGAGTTGAGTCAGCCAATGCTACACTGGGGAGAATGAAGAGAGGGTAAGAGAGAATCCATGTGCATCCTGCCACCCTTGAAAGGGATGGGTACGAAACGTGGTCAAATCTTTTGAGTATTTGATTGTCGAGTCATTTTTTTTGAGTTGGACGAGTTTATAAATCTTGTTTTATAATTCAAATTTTATTTAATTTTTTTTAGTTTAGTTGAGTCAAGTCGAGTTGTCGAGTTTTTGTTCGAATTTAATTATAAATATTGATAATATTATGCAACTAATTGATTCCGATTTAAATAGCTTTCTATAACCATCTACGATATACATATATATATTTTTCATATGAGATATACATAAATCGGACAAATTTGAGGGAGTCCACTCAAACTTAAAAACCGATCTACTAATTACTAAAAACTTCAAGTTATTCGAAGCCTCATTTTATATCTTAAACTTTAATTAAAAAAATTTAAAATCACGTCAAACTTGAAAAATTACGAGTCGATTGAAATAAAAAAATTCAAATTTTTCGTATAAAAAAGAAATTAGTTTTTTTAAGTCAAATTTTGTCACGCTAACTTACACTACTAGCAGAATGCGAATATGATGACCGACTCATTGACAAGGCCCAAGGTACAACACTGAGAATGAGATAATAATGGACTTTTAACTACAGCTTCTTTACATCTGGCCGGCCCAGAGCAGGTCTAGTTACAGTCTTTGGGAAGGGCTGGAGAGTATATATGTAAATTAAGTACAATTTTAGAACCGGAGAAAAAATTGGGAACGTGGGGATATTGGCGGAGGATAGTGGCAGTAACCGTCTTAACTGAAAGAAATAAAAAAGATGACAAGTCAATCAGAAGATTCTCAGATTGAAAAATTATATATATATATATGAATCAGACCGAACATCATTATCCAAAAACCCTTCAAACATAGAAGAGAAGTCGAGTAGAGATGAGTCGGGTAAGGAAAGGGCCATGGAAGGCCGAGGAAGATGAAGTGATGATCAAACATGTCAAGAAATATGGCCCCCGAGACTGGAGCTCCATTCGATCCAAGGGCCTTCTGCAACGAACCGGCAAATCTTTTCGTCTTTTTTGGGTCAACAAACTTAGACCCAACTTGAAGAAGTAAACCCTAGTACTCTCTGTCGATTTCATTTTCTACTACTCGTTTGTATTTCATTAGTAATTCTTTTTTTTTTCTTTGTTTGAACCTTCGTAGTGGGTGTAAGTTTACGCAAGAGGAAGAGAGGGTGGTGATAGAGTTGCAGGCACAGTTTGGGAACAAATGGGCTAAAATTGCTACGTTTTTGCTTGGGAGGACTGACAATGACGTGAAGAATTTTTGGAGCAGCAGGCAGAAGAGATTGGCTAGGATTTTGCAGAATTCGGGGACACCCTCTTCCTCCTCCAAATCACTCAAACTGAAAAAGGAAATCCATGGTGTTCCTGTGATGAAGGTAAACCTATTCCATCTCTTTAATCTCAAGTGGTTTTGGGATTATCTTCATCATTTTCATCGTTTGCTAATTAATATTCCACAGAATGCATTTGATTCATCGACTCAGAGAGAATTCAATAGTGAATCTTGAGTGGTTATGTTTAATTCCTTTTGTTGAATTTAAGGCGCCAAAGTTGAGCTCATCAATGGAGGAATCATCACACTCCAAGGGTCAATCTTGCTCATCATCCTACCATGACAACTCTCAAACGAGTATTAAAGTGGAGGAATTCCCAGAACTCGTGAATCCACAGTTGTATACTGATGCAAACATCGCTCAGCTTGAGCTTATGTCGTCTCCAGGGAAATCCCCATACGCCGAGACCCAATCGCAAGTTTTCTTCCCTCAGATCCCGCAGCCCCAACCGTACCTGACATTGTCACTAGAAAGCCAGGAGCTTTTGGCTAAATTCGAGGACCATTACTTTTCACAAGTGTTTGCACCTATGGGTTTCCCTGAACTTGACAGTGGAAACCTGGAGCAGCCATTTCTTGAACCAGTGAGATGTGGTGCAAAGGAAGAAACTGATAACCCCATGACCCCAGATGCCTTGTTCCATGATTTCCCAGCTGACATATTTGATCTTCCAAGTCCATTAGTGTAATCCTAGGAGTAGGACCAAGGAAATTTGACTTTTAAATTTAGTCTATGAAAAACACTAACTTGACAACCATAACCAAAACGATAACATTGTAATAGACCTAAATTTAACAAAAGCATTTTAATGATGTTAACAATTGGATTGAATTTTTAAATATGAAAAATAGAGGGATTAAATTTGTAATATAAGAAAATCACAAGGAGTGAAGCATATTTTAACCGAAAAATCCTACACTCTATTTGGCAATTAGCGGATAACTGATAGCGGACAACATTAGCCTATTGTATTAGCTTCTTTGACTAGCGGATAGCTGATTGCATTAGCTGATTTAACTAGCGGATTGTTTTAGCTGATTGCATAAAAATATTTGGTAAAATAACTGATAGCTTATAGTTGTTTGATTATTTGAACGAACAAAATGACATATAAGAATATGATTCTATTCAATACTTGTTTGAATAGTTTATTAGTTGTCAATATTTTATGGAGTATCTTTTAATATTAATTAAAATGTAAAAATTGATTTTTTAAATATAATATTACTCAACATATTTAAAGGATTTATATATTAATTTATTATTTGTATAATTATTTTTAATATAATTTAATTAATCATTAAATTTAAATGAAAATAACAAGGTTAAAATTAGGTGTAAAAGTTTATTATTTGATTAAATTTAAATCAAATAATGCAATACTATTACATATTTGTTTCATTCAATCAACCGAACTAAATAATATCTATTACCATTGATTCCATTCTCATTGAATAACTATTTCCATTCATTATCTATTACGTGTAAAAGTTTCTGTAAAGAGTTGTACAATGGTGCAACAAAGAAACTCTCTCACATAACGTCTTACAGATATTGTGTAATTTATTAAGATGAGATTTTTAATTTTTTAAAATAGATATTTGTTAATTTATTTTATATGTAGTAGACTGAATTTTAAATAAAAACGAATTTAAAAAGACCCAAAAATTTATGAAATACACATCATTTTACTTTTCTCGTGTGCTTTATCGCTAATCTAGAACTAATTTTTTTACTTTTCTCTTACAAGTATTTACTTTAACTCGTTTTGAGTCCTATTTTTTGATGACCCTGTACGACCGTTTCGCTGATGAAGCTGAGTGAACTACTTTTACAGTGTAGGCAACATTCCCCCTAATATTCCAAGCTTGCCTTTATTCTGTTCATCATTCGTAGCCAAATATAGTTAGGGGAGGGAGACTGTTAATGATCGGGTGAAAATGACAAAAAAAAATAGTATATGCTCAATGTCTAGGTACTCTTTTTATATTTGAAATTTAATTTTTCTACTTCGATTTTTAAAAATTTAGTCTTATTTTTCAGATTTAAAATTTTAAGTTTAATTATTAACATCATTAAATTTTTTTATTAAATTCAAGTCTGTTACAATATTATCTTTTAGGTTATGGTTGCCAAGTTTTTTTTAAAAGTAAAATGCCACATCATCGAATTTAATAAAAAAATTAATGTTGTTATCATTTAGGCTTTAATTTCTAAATCTGAGAAGTAAAGTGACTAAATTCTTTGAAATAGAGGTAAGGGGACTGTTCTAAAATGTGTGAACAATGTAGGGACTTGGAGCATATTTTAACTCTCATTTTCTTTTGTTGTTCTTGACATCAATAAGTTTACTTGGGGAGAAAAAAGATTACTAAAATAGTCGTAAAATACTTGATCTGAAAGTTTTGATATTCGTGTGGTTTTATCTAATTTAATTAATTTTTATTTAAATCATTAAACAAGCATATAGAAGTATTTATGATCTTAAAAAAATTAAAAATATTTATGAATATACACTATCTTATAATTATCTTTAGACTATTAAAAAACCGAAATAGAAGTATTGGATAGTGCTATAATATCCATCTCATATTTCAAAATTTATAGTATAAAATTGTAAATAGGCTATATAACATAGTCTTAATGGATAATATCTCATAAAAAGCAAAGTTTTAAAGATGTTTAATTACATAATCAAACCAATTGTCTTTCGTGTCGCTAATCCTTATCAAGGCCGTTGGCAAATTGGCAATCCGGTTCCATTAAAAAAAGTTGGTCAAACTCATTTGAACGCTCTTAGCTAAACACATTATTCTGCCTTTAGCTAGAATAAAAAATTATCTGCCTTTTCGGTATTTTTTTATGCCCCAACATAAAAAGATTAAATTTAAAGCCCTAATGTAAAATTTTAAACCCTAAAATTATATCCTATACTCAATACCTTAAACTCTAACCCTAAATGCTAAACCTAACATTTTGATGTTGGGTATAAATAAGAGCACCAAAAAGGGTAAAAAAATTTATTCTAAGTTTTACGGTTTTTTTTTCCGATTTTATTATATCTTTTATTTAGTTTTTTATCATCACGTTATTTTAAAAAGACGTGTCTAATAAAATGTATAATACTATTGTTTATATATTTTAAAATTTCACTCTTTTTTCTAATATACATTTGCTGTTTGCACCTCTATTCAAGAATTGATATATATATATATATATATATATAAATGAGTTATATTTTAATATACAAGTTGTGTAAAAAATGTATATAACCCTTCATATTTAAGCTATAAAATTTAAACCTAAAATTTAAACCTTAAACCCTAAACTCTAAATTTCACACACTACAACCTAAACCCTTAAAGCCTAAACCACAACTTAAATATATATATATATATATATATATATATATATATATATATGTTCTGAAACACGTGATTGATTGTATATTGAGTGTAATCTCTAAAGGCACAACTAACTTTAAAGCTTTGCTATTAAGACCCATTACTCACATTTCCTTTTAATTTTAATATTGATATCTCCCATGCTTTTCAATTGAAAAAAAGAAGATAAAAAGAAATATATTCCTTCTTTTGTCAGGTGCCTCATTTTGTGTCAATAAAGTTCTATGCATCCGAAGACTGGGTGGTGAACATGGATGACCCCTACTTCGGTTTACTTTTCGCGAATGTCTTTAATTGTGAAAGGTTGAATAACCGCGGCCGCCCAGATGCAATCATAAATTTCACAAACACCATGTATCATACAGTATTTCCGCATAAAAAAACTCTAATATGTATCTTATAACACACTGCAATAAGCTAAATCGAGTTGTGACAAATAATATTAAATCAAACATTATCTTATAAGTAGGGTTGAATTGTGACATAATAAAGTAGTTTATTTGATAATTGTGTCGATAAAACAAGTGTGTGAGACTATCTTTTCTAAAGACAAACTAGGAAAACCATATGAAATCAAATATTTTAGGAACCAATTGCAGAAATTATGAATATCTTTTCCGCCAAGAAACCAAAAGAAGTAGAAGCAACAAAATGCGAAATAATTTATTACCATTTAAGAAGAGGAAGAAGGAACCGGAAGATCAAATCATCTGCATGTGAATCCACCGGTGGCAGCAGTAACTTGCACCTAACTAAGAACTAACAGAATCTTTAGACCATTTGTTGAGATATCCAAAAATTACCATGCAAAACCAGTTAACTTGATTTGACTTATAAACTAGTTTTATACATGCAAAAATGAATTAGGGTGATGAAAAATTAGCTTGATTGCTCTGGACTCCTTAAAGCAATTATAGGAACAACTCTAGGTTCTTGTGGAAGTCTTTTCATAGGTGGTCCAGGTGCCCTTAACTGGGGCTGCTATATATATCTAATCAGAATGTCCATCATTGCTTCTAGATGATCTCTTGCGTATGATAAGATTATGTGGAGAAATTAAAAGGCTTCCCTAAATGATTTCTCACTATGATTATTCAATATTTCAGGAAATTAATACTTAATAGTGTATTTTATGGTGACAGTATGAGATATTACTGATCTGGAACCAGTTCCATCAGAGAACAGGATAAAAAGGAGCGAGAAACAAAAAGAAAAGGAGAAGAAAAAAAAGAAGAAAGCAAACATGCATGTGAAATGCAGGGGTCTTTGACGAGTTCATGTGAAATACAGTGTAGCTGGGTATGTATGATACCAAAAGTGTTTCAAAGTTTTGCATATGGGGAGGTAGAAATTTGTTATACTCAACTAGGATTAGGTAGAAATACCAGAAAACGCAAAGCGTGAATTCACTGTACGTAGGAATTGACATAGTAACAAAGATGATCTCTAGTTTCAGGCATGTACACTTTATGCCACATGGGATACAAATTAGATGAACTGTAATAACTTTATACTATGACATGGGCCCCAGCCTTCTTTAATTCTTTCTTTCCTTGCATGATTATGCATTTCTTTTCTGGGAAAACCTGAATTCGGGGAATTAAGAATCATATAATACCTCTAGAGATCACTATGTGTGTGTATGTATATGCCATTCGCTTTGAAATTCTTTCTTTAGTCTTTACTTTAGTTACAACTAGGCCCTATAATCTGTCATGGAATTGGACAGAGATATCAACATAGAGAATGATGCTTGTCACAGTTCCGACAACTTGCTTAGCTCTTCTTCCGTCGTCTCTGCTAACACGGCCGCTGCCACCTCCTCATCGTCATCTTCTTCTTCTTCTTCCTTGAGGACATCCGCGTTTTCGGGTTTGAGAAATGGTGTAGCTGATAAAAGGTCACAGAAAGCTGAAGACATGGAAAGTGATAACGAGAACAAGAAAAGACAAAGGAGTGGTGGTACTGGTAGTGATGGTGGTAATAACGATAGCAAGCAGGTGACATACCGTGGAGTGCGTATGCGAAGCTGGGGGAAATGGGTGTCTGAAATTCGAGAACCGAGGAAGAAATCGAGAATATGGCTTGGAACATACCCCACAGCCGAAATGGCTGCTCGTGCTCACGATGTAGCTGCACTTGCCATTAAAGGTCGCTCGGCTCCCTTTAATTTCCCTCAACTTGAAAAGGAACTTCCACGCCCTGCCAGTACGTCTCCCAAGGATATCCAGGCGGCCGCTTCGCAAGCAGCTGCCGCGACATTTCTCGAGACAAGGCGATGCAACATCGAGGCCGAAAATAAAGCTGGAGTAAGCCAAGAAGAAGTTCCCGTTTCACATTCATCCGACAACATACAAGAATCATCGAGTTCACCCTCCATTAATGACGACAATTCCCTGTTTGATCTGCCTGATCTCACGACCGATGCCATGGACCGAACTTCATCAGCATGGCAAATCTGTGAAGTCGATTCAGGGTTCCGGATCGAGGAGCCATTCTCCTGGGATTACTAAATGTAATGTAATAATTAATTTCATGGTCAATATCACTAACTTAGAGATCATCTCTTCACACAAATAATATTCCACTGCCGAGGAAGCCAATCAGGAAAGCTAGCTTTTGAATCCTCAAGTTTGTTTTTTTCTATGAACAAAGTGGAAGAAGTGTTTTCTGGTACATGAATTGGATTATGTTATATAGGTTACTTCAAATATAATTCCAATAAATTTCAAGAGTTAAGGATCAAATGAGTTTGATTTTTTGGTTCAAATCGACATTACATTAAATGAATTAAAAACTATAAATACTAATCTAAAATAAAAAGTTAACGTCAAATAAATTTTTTGAAATAAAATACAAATTTAAACCTTACCCCTAATCTTTTAATGAAATTATGTATTAGAGTAAATTGTATAAAACAATCCAAATTCAAATATTAATTGACCGTTAAAATCAAGATTAAGTATAAAAAAATGTATACTTTGCAGAGGCAAAAGGGGTGTCATTGTAGCAAAGTATAGGGCAGCCATACCCCAAAAGGAAAGACTATATGTCGGGGCAAATGATCTCACTCGCATTATATCCTCATATTCTATTTCCCATCATATAATTAGAAATAATTAAGCCAAACTTGGTTTTGCCATTGGCCGGGGATTCCAGAAGAGACGAAATATATGGTAAAGCATGTCAGAAATTAATAGACGCACCATTGGGGTTAACTTTTTGTGTGTAGGAAGAATTATTGGGAACTGGGTCTCGGTTCGTCTTAATTATATATACATAAAGTGATGTCACAAACTAATAAGGACTCGGAAAAATTTTCTGGTGGACCTATAACTCGTGCTAAGATTAAGAAGTTCTAAGAAGTTATAGAAAACTTGTTTAGTCAAGGCTGAAATTTAGAGAAGGAAACGACAACTTTGTTGGAGCAATGTAGCCTTTTACTCGTGCATGAGTTTGCATGAGTTTCACTTGAGTTTTATATTTAATCCCAGCATTTGCATATGAATAAATAAGGCTTTGTGTTCATTTAAGCATTTGGTTTGGAACATTTAAGCATGTTAGTTTGTTTAATGCAAGATCAGTTCAATTAAGCATGATAGATCATTTAAAGCTTGTTAGTTTACTTATACTTTGAGTTCATTTAGTGCGTTAGTTCACTTAATTACACTAGTTCATTCAATGTAACAAGTTCTATTAATTAAACTAGCTCATTAAAACTAGTTCAACATTTACTTTCATCTTAATAAATAAGTTGTTATCTAATGGATGCTAATGTGTTTTTGGTTAGGGAATTCATTTGCTTCAAATGGCTGACCATTTTCTTAAAGAAAGATAAAGCAATTACCACACTTGAAGACACATCAAAGTTGATCGGTTTCAAGGCAATTCAAGAGAGCCTTTACAACACTTGAAGGTTGTCGGTTTCAACAAGGTTACAAGACATTCAAAAGCTCCTAAATACACCACTTAAAGAGCTACTTAAACACCACTTAAGAGCTACTTTAAGCCTCCTTTAAGTTGATCGATTTTTGATACAAGGAAGACAATCACTTAAAGCCTTTTTTATCACATCTTAAAGGAGAATGAATGATAAGTGTTACCTCTCCAAAAGTACTATTTTTAACGTCAATCTTACAATGCTTTTGCTTGTTTTTAGGTACATTTAGTTGCATTAGGATGTTAAAACCATGCATTTGCATAAAGAGTTTAGAATTCTGTCTATGCCAGTGTTAAGGGTTATTTTGTTGGCAATTTTGCAGGTTTGACATAGTATTTGGCCTAAAAAGCAACACATGAAGGAATGCCAGAGAGAATGCCGAGTGTTGTTGGCACAGATGGACTAGACAATGCCAAGCACCAGTTGACAGAGAAGTGAACTTGATGCCACGCCAAGAAGCTGTTGGACCCCGAAAAAATAAGATAAGATTAGGCCCCGAAAAGATAACAATTGGATCAATCTCCGAAAAAATAGCGGATAAGATGGTGCCAAGATTGATTGGCAGATTCATGCCAAGCTTGGATGCCAAGACAACGTCGGCAGTACAACGTCAGCTTTAGCCTGATCAGCTCTCATTCAAATTGGGATAAGATGATTATCTCTTATCCCTTCAACATTTAAAATTCAAATGAGGAGCTTATCCTATCCCTTCCCTGCACGCCTATTTAAACACCAACCAATGAGGACTTTAAGGATTCATTGATAGACGATCGGAATAAGGAGTTAGAGTGCAAGGCGATTGACAACCGGCTGCACCTTGGAAAGGTGGTTCGACCAGCTTGGCCGAGAACTTGGATCTTGAAGGGCTACATCAAGAGACCCTTTCTCGCCCATTCTCTCTTTCAAGTTATTTTATCTTGTTTTTAAGGATGATGTATTTTGAAAACGTTTATGGTTTTTTGGTTAAATCCCTCACCATGAACTAATTTAATAGTTGGTGGGGGATGTTTGTTTTGAACGCTATTTTATGTTTTAGTTTTTAATAATAAATCTGCCTTCGACATTGTTTTATCTATTCGACATACTTTAATGTTTCCTAAATACTATGCCAAGCGAGAGCTGGCACTGTTGGCTTATTGCTCCTCAATATCTTAACAGACTTAGGGTGGCAACGATTAAGTTGTTGAATACTGAGGAGAGAAGCTTTGAGAGAAGTCGTTCAAGTAGATGAACTTATTTTGGGAGTAAAATCTACCCCTTAGGAGTATAGATTGGATCTTAATCAAATGGTTTATTTAAAAGCATGCACTATAGAGATATAGGGGTTTTTACATGATCAATTTAGGGCAATGACCATCGAGAGAGGTTTTGCTAATTTTGAATATGCTCGGCAAACAATGGCAAGACAGGTTGTTATTGAAGGCTGGCACGACATGAATAGCGTGAAACCAGGCATTCCCTACCGACGCTCATCATTCATTAAAGCATCTTCCTTGTCAACGTCTTACTTTATTTATTTTATTTTATTTTATTTCAATTATTTCCGAAACCACTTCAAAACAAACAACTCTTTCTCAAGGCAAGTAACAATCAAAGACAATTGAATTCCAAGTCAATCTCTGTGGGATTGATACTCAGCTTAACTGCTGTATTACTTGCGGACCGTGTATACTTGCACGCAAAAGACTCATCTTGGCACTGTTTTATACTTTTCCAATACACATCTTCTGCCTCTTTTGCCAGCATTCACTTAGAGAGTCTACAAGTTTTTGGCGCCGTAGACGGGGATTGCAACAGAGTTGGCTGTTTTAAATTTTTACTTGTCTTTTTTTAATTTTTATTTTACTTTTTGTTTTTATCGGTGTATGACCAGAAGCCATCATGTGGTGGACGAGTGGCCATACGATCGTAAAATTGAGAAAACATTGCAGAGGTTAAAAAGAAGATTCCGAGAGATGAATAATCAAGGTAATAGAGGGAATCGTGTGGTGAACAATGAAGGAAATGCACTTAACAATGTGATGCTATCACTACCGGTTAATGAAGAAAGATCCATTAGATAACATTCGGCACCAACCATTGACAATCTGATGCCAAGACTGGTTGGCGCAAAGGTAAACGCTGTCAATTTTAAACTTAAGTCGGTAATGATTCAAACTCTTTTGAATGTAGGTCAGTTTGATAGAGCACTTATTTGAGATCCGAGGCAACATCTGAAGCAGTTCATGGAGATTTACCAGTTATTTCAACAAAATGGAGTACCTGAAGATACCGTGAAGCTGAAGTTATTCACTTTTCCTTGAGAGATAGAGCTAAGGCTTGGCTTAATTCCTTGCCACCTGGATTAGTCACTTCATGGGCAGACCTATGCAAGAAGTTCTTGACAAGATTCCAGCCAACACTCACTGCCAAGCTAAGGGGTGAGATTATTACATTTAGGCAGGCTGAGGATGAGACCTTATATGATGCTTGGGAAATATTTAAAGATATGTGGAGAAAGTGTCCTATGCATGGATTCCCGAATTAGACCCAAATACAAACATTTTACAATGGATTGAACGCACAAACGAGGATTGTTGTTGATACTTCAGTAGCTGGTTCATTGCTTGACAAAATGTATACCGAGGCTGTTGACATTCTTGAAAGAATTGCAATCAATGACTTTGAATATCCTGTTGCTAGACTCGGGACCGGAATAAAAACTAGTGGGAAATTTTATGTTGATGAATTAACATCCATTCGTGCTGAGATTTCCAATCTTACCACCATGGTGAGAACGTTGCAAAAGAACAATGAGTCCTAAGAAGTTAAAGCATTAGATCCATTTTGTACAATTTGTGGAGAAAGCCATTATATGGATGAATGTCTTACCAACCTTGAATCGATAAATTTCGTTGGCAATGTCAATCGTTACCATAATCCTAACTATAATACTTATAATGCAGGATGGAGACAACACCCTAACCTAGCATGGGGAAATCAAGGAGGAAACAAGTACAATGCCCAGTGCCAGAATACCCAAAGGCAGAATAACAATGCCATGCCAGCTTTCAACAATAATGGCATGCTGGCATTCTATCAGAATGCCATGTCATAGAAAGTTCAAAACCCTTTCCAGCAAGGGCAGAGATTCAACCAAGGAGGCACTCTCACAGAGTACATGGAGAGGAATGATGCCACAGTCCAGAGTTTGGCAGCATCAATGAGGAACTTGGAAGTTCAAATTAGGCAGATTGCCAATGCACTCAACAATCGACCCCAATGAGCATTGCCAAGTGACACCGAAGATGCTCGTCACAAAGACAATGAGCAATGTAAAGCCATAAATCTTCGGAGCGGTAAGCAGTGTAAGGTGCAGAAGGCTGCCAAGCAGCCAGTTAACTGCTAAATCGAGAAGTCAGTGCCAGCAGAAAACCATAAGGAAGCAGAGAAAGAGGAAACAAAAATAGATGATGCCAACAGAAATGCCAAAACAGATGCTAGAATTGATGCCAAACAGACTGATGCCAGCACTGCCTTGGCAAAGCCAGTAGCGCCGGCACATGCTTATCCGCCACCACCATTTTCAGCGAGACTTCAAAAGCATAAGCAATACCAACAATTTAAGCGCTTCTTGGAATTTCTCAAACAGCTACAAATCAACATTCCATTAGTAGAAGCTCTTGATCAAATGCCTAACTATATGAAATTTATGAATGACATTCTGTCCAAACCGTTTGCAACCAAAGCTAAAAGATCTGGGAAGTTTTACCATTCCATGTACCATTGGCAACAAATTCACAGGCAAGACATTGTGCGACCTAGGAGCCAGCATCAACTTGATACCAATGTTAGTTTTTCGAAAGCTTGGCATATAAGCCAGACCTACCACGCTGGCACTCCAGCTGGCAGACCGATCCTATGCACATCCCAAGGGTAAGATTAAGGATGTGTTGGTAAAGATAGACAAATTTATTTTTCTAGCTGATTTCATCATTTTGGATTATGAGGCTGATATTAATTTTTTGATTATTTTGGGTAGACCTTTCCTTACCACGGGTAGGGCTTTGATAGATGTTCATAAAGGGGAACTAACAATGCGCATGGATGATCAGCATGCTACATTTAATGTGTTTCAAGCTTTGAAATGTGCAGATGAACCTGATGAGTGCCAAGCAGAAGAGATGATGGAGTCGATCTACATTTTGGATATGGCGTAGTTATGCCAGGATACAGAACTCAATACCAGCAATTTAGACGGCATAGCTGAATTATTTGAAGAACCTGAAGAATCAGTCTTGGAGGCTGAAGAGGCTAAGTATTTTGAGCCACTACAGTTGGTCGGCATAGAGATTAAGGCACCTAAACCATCAATTGAGGAGCCGCCAGAGTTGGAGCTAAAACCACTTCCAAATCACTTGAAGTATGCTTATTTAGGTAAACACTCAACTCTGCCAGTGATCATTGTCAGTGATCTCACTAATGGTCAAGAGGAGAGATTGCTGGCAATATTAAGCAATTATAAGCAAGCATTGGGTTGGACCTTAGCAGACATCCGAGGTATTAGCCCAACTATTTGCATGCACAAGATTATCTTGGAGGAATACCATGGCAAGACTATTGAAGGCCAGAGAAGGCTAAACTTGAGCATGAAAGCGGTAGTGAAAAAAAAGATCATAAAATGGCTTGATGTCGGGATTATTTATCTCATTTTTGATAGCTCTTGGGTTAGCCCGGTGTAATGTGTGCCAAAGAGGAGTGGCATGACCGTGGTACAAAACATTGAAGCTGAATTGATTCCCTCCAGAACTATCACAGGATGAAGAGTGTGCATGGACTATAGAAGGCTGAACAAGGCCACAAGGAAATATCATTTCCGATTGCCATTCATCGACCAAATGCTAGACAGGCTGGCAGGCAAAGCTTTCTATTGTTTTTTGGATGGTTATTCAGGTTATAATCAAATTGCCATCGCTCTTGATGATCAAGAGAAGACCACATTCACGTGTCCATATGGGACATTTGTGTTTAGGAGGATGCCATTCAGTCTATACAATGCTTCGGCAACATTCTAACATTACATAATGTCTATTTTTCTGATATGATAGAGCACAAAATGGAAGTGCTCATGGATTATTTCTCAGTGTTTGGCAAAACATTTGAGGAATGTTTTCAATGTTTGGAGCAAGACTTGAAGAGGTGTGTAGAAACGAACCTAGTGTTGAACTGGGAAAAATGCCACTTCATGGTGAAGGAGGGCATTATTCTAGGGCACAAGATAACTGAGAGAGGATTAGAAGTTGATCAAGCAAAAGTTGAGGTAATCAAGCAATTGCCGCCGGCAACAAGTGTCAAAGGTATAAGGAGTTTTTTAGGACATGCCAGTTTTTACCAACATTTTATTAAAGACTTTTCAAAAATTGCTAAGCCTTTATGCTTGTTATTAGAACATAATGCCACTTTTGCATTTGACGATTCTTGTTTGAGAGAATTTTAGGAACTTAAAGAAAAGTTAATCAATGCCCCTATAGTTGTGGCATCGGACTGGAATGAGCCCTTCGAGCTCATGTGCGACACAAGCGACTATGCCATTTTAGCAATCTTGGGACAAAAGCATGGCAAGGTTTCCCATGCCATCTACTATGCCAGCCGAACCTTGAATGAAGCACAACTAAATTACTCTACAACTGAGAAAACTTTTCTCACGGTTGTATTTACTTTTGATAAATTTTGATCCTATTTAATTGGTAACAAAGTTGTGGTGTATACAGATCATTCAACATTGAATTATCTCTTGGAAAAGAAGGATGCCAAACCCAAACTAATCCAATGGGCGCTCCTACTTCAAGAATTCGATCTTGAGATCCGAGACAAAAAGGGCAGTAAAACCTTAGTAGCTGACCATCTCTCACGTTTAGAGCATCATCTTGAAGATGATAAGACCAATTTTATAAGAGATAAATTTCTTGACGAGTATTTTCTTGCAGTTAATGTCATGACATGTTTGCTGATATTGTCAACTACTTGGTGAGCAACATTTTACCACCAAACTTGGCATACAATGCCAAGAAGAGGTTATTGCGAGAAGTTAGGCACTACTATTGGGACGAGCCAATATTGTTCAAACAGTGTGCCGACCAAGTGATCCGCCAGTATGTGCCCGAGGATGAGCAACATAACATATTGCACTTGTGCCATGCTGCACCATATGGAGGTCACTTTGCTGGGATGAAGACTGCCACCAAGGTGCTACAGTCAGGATTCTTTTGGCCCACACTATATAAGGATGCCCACGAGTATGCCAAGGCATGTGATCGATGCCAACGGATAGGAAATATCTCTGGCAGACACCAACTACCGCTTCAAAACATTATGCTTGTGGACTTATTTGATGTATGAGGGATAAACTTTATGGGTCATTTTCCCCCATCATTTGGTAATGTATATATTCTTGTGGCTGTTGATTACGTGTCTAAATGAGTAGAAGTTGTTGCCCTGCCAAAAAATGATGCCAAGGTCGTTGCCAAGTTCTTGCACAAAAACATTTTTACTAGATTTGGTGCCCCTAGAGTGATTATTCATGATGAGGGCACCCATTTTAAATGTAATCTAATCTATAAAGCTTTGTGCAGGTATGGTATACAGCATAGAATTGCCACGGCATATCATCCACAAACAAATGGGCAAGCTGAGATTTCAAACAAGGAGATTAAGAACATTCTAGAGAAAATTGTGAATCCATCAAGGAAAGACTGGTCCTTAAGACTAGATGAGTCCTTGTGGGCTTATAGAAAGACATTTAAAACTCCTTTGGGTACTTCACCGTTTAGACTTATTTTCGGAAAACTATGCCATCTGCCACTAGAGCTCGAACATAAAGCCTACTGGGCCATCAGAACACTTGACATGGCATGAAGAGCTGTTGGAGAAAAGGGGTTACTAGACCTAAATGAATTGGAGGAATTCAGGATGCAAGCCTACGAGAATGCCAGAATATATAAGGAGAAGACAAAACGCTGGCATGACAGTAGGATAATGCCGAGACAGTTTGAGGTAGGCCAACGTGTTTTGTTATTCAACTCACGACTTAAGTTGTTTCCAGGAAAACTAAGATCAAGATGGACGGGCCCTTTTGAAGTTGTGAGCCTTATGCCCATTGAGCTATGGACATTAAGAACTTAAGGTCGGGGGAAATTTTTAAAGTGAGTGGCCAACGTTTAAAGCACTACATGGAAGGTGATCAGAACAATGCCAAGGAGGTGATCCTCTTGGCAGAGGTAGCATGAAAGCACTATCAGGTTTGAACTATTGTAAATATTAGGATAGTTGTTTTCTTTGTTTTTAGGTTTCTAGGTTTTTAATAGTTTTTCTTTATATTGTTTTTTTTCGTTTTTGTTCCTTGTCTATGTTGAAAGGTTTTCTTTGAGTTAATGCAGAATCAGTATACCATGAACCATGCCAGGAATAAAGTCAGGAGCAATGCCAAGGAAAGACTTGGCATGTGCCGATATAGGAGAATTTTGCGTGCTAAGCACATTTCCAAGCACACTGCCAGAGCAGCTTGGCATGCAACGAAAGAAAAAATGAAAAGAAGAGATAAAACTTAGTTTGATCGGCCCATTAGATAAGGGAGATTATTTTTATTTAAATTTAAATCCCTTAGCCGCCCAAAAATTAGGTTAAAATTTAAATTTAACCTAATCATCTTATCACTTTAAATCCTTACCCTATCCTATCACCTATCACCTTATCACTCCACCCTTATCACTTTACCCTCTTTTCAAATCAAATCTTTTTACCTTCCATCATTATCCCTATTTACTCGGTTACCAACCCTATTAAACTTTCCAAACTTTTCACTTTCTTTTCATAACCAAATTTAAAGAACCCAACTCTCTCTAAATTTTCCACTTTTCTTTTCAAACAAAAACCAAGCTTTACATCATCTTTTCTTCTTCTTCCTTGATTCAAAATCAGTCCAAATTCTTGCACGTTTCTAATGGCTTCTTCTTCTACCCCTTTCAAGCGATTCTTCAATGAGGAAATTAAGAAAAGTTTGAGATCAAATTTGCCTCGAGAAGTTTTTTCTATGAGAAGCACTTCGACTTCAAAATAGAGATGAACAATGGCTTCCCTCCAGAATTCATGTCAATGATTAGCCTACACAAATGGAGTATGTTTTGCCAGCAAAAAGGGAAAATTTATGCCACCATCATTCAAGAATTCTACGTGCATCTTGTGACCAAGGATTCGCCCTTCTTGATGATTAGAGGTAAGTGTGTACGTTTCGATGAAGGGTATATTAACACTATGTTTGAGTTGGACGGTGCAGGGGATGAATATTTTGAGTACACTAATTTGATGAATGCTGCCAAGAGAAAGAGGCTGCTGGCAGACCTGTGTGAGCCTGGCACAACATGGACAGTGTCATCCAAGGGGCACCGTACGGTGAAGAGGTTGGCATTGAAACCCCAATGGAGAGGATAGAATCATTTTCTCAAGGAAAATTTGATGCCTATATCCTATAATGAGACTGTGTCAGAAGAAAGGTTGATCCTATTACACTCCATTGTTATGGGGCGTAAGATTAATGTGGGTAAGCTTATTATTGATGAAACTTATAAGTGTGAAGCGAAAGGTAATGGCAGTTTGTTCTTTCATTTATTGATATCTAACATTTGCATGCTCCATGGTGTGCCCAAGCTTGATACAGATAAGGGTCAAACAATCAAGGGAACAACAATTACAACTGCTATATAGAGAAATCTTATTGCTGCCGAGCCAAAGGATAAGGGCAAAGAGAAGGAAAATATGCCCACGCCAAAGCCAAAGAAATCAAAGGCTGTGCCAGACACTATACCTGAAACTGTGCCAAACAGTTCACTAGCCTTGCTTTCACAAATTTACCATCGCCAGGAGATCATTCTTCAAAAGATAGAAAAAACGGAAGAGCTTATGTCAAGCTAAGACATTATAAACAGGCCAGAGATGTTGTAATTAGGGAGGTTCTTAGAAAATTGTCCCCTGACTTTGTGCCAGAATTCCCAGATTTCCCTGTCAGGCCCTTTGCCAGTGATGATGCCATGCCAGCAAGTCCAGTTCATACCCCATCTGATGCCACAGTCCTATTGTCTCCAGTACAAGATGATTCTATCAGTTCTAATTCATCATCTGAATCAAAGGAAACCAAAGCCAAGTCACTAGTGACAACTACTATACAAACACCATCTGATGTCACCGATGCACCTGCCACGTTGGAACCTGCCAAGAAAAAAGAGGAAGTTGGAGCCTCCATTGCCGCTTTACAACCAATCATGAAAGGAAAGAAACGAATGCCCCCTTCTTATGGTCGATTTCTGAAATTAAAGACTTGTGCCATACGAGAAGAAGTCTCCGAAGGGGGTCCTCTTCTATCTAAACTCCTTTACATGTCATTTCATTGCATTTACATGATCATGCATTTTTATTTTTTCTTTTTTTCTTGTATATATGTGTGTTGTTTTATGCATTAAGGACAATGCACATCTTGGGTTTGAGGGTGTGTGTTTCCTCACATTTATGCCATGCCATACATTTCATGTTTAATTTCTATTGCCATGCCATTTAGGTCACTTAGTATAGATGCATACCGAACCACTAAAAAAGAAAAAGAAAATTTTACCTCGGTTTAATTTTGAAAAATGTTAACATTTGTTAGGCAAGTTTAATTTGATCTAGGTGCCTGTCCAATGAGGAAATTTTAATCTTTAGTTGTCATGCCATGCCAGCAGAGTAGTATGCCAGGTTAGCTTGGCAATTGATCTCTAGTTTAGGGAACTAAAACTTCACTTAACACGTAGTATGTATCTAGTTCCTTAGCAAACTTAGTCTTTTTGAAACTATGCTCAGATTTTAAAAAAATCAAATGATGCAAGGGTAAAAGAAACTAATAAGGCAACAATGTTCTGCCAGGAAAATAAAAATGAACTCTCCTCTACTTAGGGATAATAAGTTACTTGGGGCTTCATGGTTTGCTCCCTCTTAGTTCTCAAGTCCAAAACCTTAAGATATGAGTTGAAGAGAAAGCCTAGTGATGTCTAGATTAAGGTGGGGATTCGTGGTATACTCCCTCTTATCTCTCAAGCTAAATAGTGTCACGAAGCAAGCCTAAATTAATGCCAACAGAAACCCTCGACAAAGAAAAAAAGAGATGATAAAAATAAGAATATGAGTTTAGGTAGTAAAATTGGCTAAGGGAGTGAAAAGATACTCGATGCATATTGCCTACACATCATGCACTCTTCATGAACTTAGACTAGAGTTATATTGTTGCACTTGAATTACTACCGGCTTGGCATTATTGCATTGAGATACTGAGGACAGAAATAGAGCTAAATTCTGCTTGCCAGCATGTGTTGACATTCAACCAAATTTTTTCGAGGTAACATTTTCACAGTCTTTTTGTTTTTATTTTGATTGCATTACTTGTGGACAAGCAATAAGTTAGGTTTGGGCGGGTGTTACATCTCCAAAAGTATTGTTTTTAATGCCAATCTTACAATGCTTTTGCTTGTTTTTAGGTACATTTAGTTGCATTAGGATGTTAAAACCATGCATTTGCATAAGGAGTTTAGAATTCTGTCTATGCTAGTGTGAAGGGTTGTTTTGTTGGCAATTTTGCAGGTTTGGCATAGTATTTGGCCCAGAAAGAAACACGAGAAAGAATGCAGAGAGGATGTCGAGTTCCGTTGGCACAGACGGACCAGACAATGCCAAGCACTGGTTGGCAGAGAAGTGAACTCGATGCCATGCCAAGAAGCTATTGGACCCCAAAAAATAGGATAAGATCAGGCTCCGAAAAGATAGCAATTGGATCAATCTCCGAAAAAATAGCGAATAAGATGGTGCCAAGATTGGTTGGCAAATTCATGCCAAGCTTGGATGCCAAGACAACATCGACAGTATGACGTCAGCTTTAGCCTGATCAGCTCTTATTAAAATTGGGATAAGATGATTATCTCTTATCCCTTCAGCATTTAAAATTCAAATGAGGAGCTTATCCTATCCCTTCCCTGTACGCCTATTTAAACACCAACCAATGAGGACTTTAAGGATTCATTGATAGACGATCGGAGTGAGGAGTTGGAGTGCGAGGCGATTGAAAACCGGTTGCACCTTGGAAGGGTGGTTCGACCAGCTTGGCCGAGAACCTGGATCTTGAAGGGTTGCATCGAGAAACCCCTTCTCGCCCATTCTCTCTTTCAAGTTATTTTATCTTGTTTTTAAGGATGATGTATTTTGAAAACGTTTATGGTTTTTTGGTTAAATCCCTCACCATGAACTAATTTAATAGTTTGTGGGGGATGTTTGCGTTGAACGCTATTTTATGTTTTAGTTTTTAATAATAAAGCTGAATTCGACATTGTTTTATCTATTCGGCATACTTTAACGTTTCCTAAATACTATGCCAATCGCGAGCTGGCACTGTTAGCCTATTGCTCATCAATATCTTAACAGACTTGGGGTGGCAACGATTAAGTTGTTGAATACTGAGGAGAGAATTTGTTCAAGTAGATGAACTTATTTCGGGAGTGAAATCTACCCCTCAGAAGTATAGATTGGATCTTAATCAAATTGGTTTATTTAAAAGCATGCACTATAGAGATATATGGGTTTTTACATGATCAATTTAGGGCAATGACCATTGAGAGAAGCTTTGCTAATTTTGAATCTGCTCGGCAAACAATGCCAAGACAGGTTGTTATTGAAGGCTGGTATGGCATGAATAGCGTGAAAACCAAGCATTCCCTACCAACGCTCATCATTCATTAAAGAACCTTCCTTGCCAATGTCTTACTTTATTTATTTTATTTTATTTCAATTATTTCTGGAACCACTTCAAAACAAACAACTTTTTCTCAAGGCAAGTAACAATCAAAGAAAATTGAATTCCAAGTCAATCTCTGTGGGATCGATACTCAGCTTAACTACTGTATTACTTGCGGACCGTGTATACTAGCACGCAAAAGACTCATCTTGGCACTGTTTTATACTTTTCCAATGCACATCTTCTACCTCTTTTGCTAGCATTCACTTAGAGAGTCTACAATAAGTTACTCACATTGGCAGCTCATGGGTTTCTCTCTTTGGATGACATGGATGTCCACATTCATCATCATCCAACACCAACTCTCCGGCTATCAATTGGAGAAGGAATAACTGAAGCTTTTATAGGCCTTTAACACCATCATAATGAGTCTTTAAACTTTGTTATTCTTGCCTATTCAATTTAGATGACTTGCACCTATAAATAAGCAACCATTTCCTTTGTAAAACAACTTTTGATCATATTATAAACTTAAAAGTGCTCTCTTTAATAGTTCTTCAAGAAATTTATCGGTTTTAAAAGTTTGTTCTTGTGCCATTCAATCCTCCCCAACTTGTTATATTGTTGGTTTTTAGTTGTTCATAACTAGTGGTTCACAATCCATGTCCTTCCACCTTTTTTTGGTTTGTGAATATATAGAGGCCGGGTCATTACTATTTAGTTCTAGTTCATCTTTGTTTCACACCAACTATGTTCACATCCATATCTTCCATACCCCCTATTCCTTCAAACCATTTTTTTCACCTCCATTTCCACAACCATTTCAATATCCATATTCATACTTTCCATTACCGTATTTATAACATCCGTAACACCATCAAAATAGTACAACCATCTCTTCATTTCCTATTAAATTCTATATGGTTCAACCTTGAATCTCATACTAATTACATTTGCAACATTTCAAGTTCTTACTCGAATCACGATCCGGCAAATTTAGATATCAATTCGGCTACTTCACAATCGAGTTCATATCAATTGGTATCAGAGTGTTGGCGATTCAGTAAGTTGTTCGATCTATCTCCCTGGTTTAAAAAATTGAAAAAAAAAACAAAATTCAAAAAAAGAAAAGTTCAAAGAGGGAGGGATCACATCTTATATTTAAAAAAAGAAGAGGTTTTGTTGTTTCTTTTGTTATTACACATTTCATATTGCTATTTCAACTTTATCTTATTAACCTACCCTATTTCTACATATTTCTTGTTTTCCTTTCCTAACTTTGTTGTTTTAGCCGAATTCCACAAAGAATACTTGTTAAACCTTGAGTAAGTTCTCTAAGGACTTAAAAAGCGAGCAAGAGTGTGTATTAAGGGGAAAAGTCTATCCCGAGTGAAACACGAGTGTGAGTGTATTTTCTTAGAGTGGAAAGATGAGAATTTGTGTTAGTGAGGTTTAATTTTTATTTGTTAACTAATCATGTCTCAAAAATCTGGTAACAGTGGAGACGAAGTTCCTAATTTGCAAAATCAGGCTTTGCTTCAAGCAGTGGTCAAGATGATTCAAGATCAATTGGAACCATTGATGGAATGAATAGAATTGTTGGAAATGTCATAAGCTAATCAGGAACCTGAAGAGAATCCTGAAGAAGTAGATGATGTGCAAGATCAAGCATCCCAACATAGTATGATACAACAATGCTAAAGAGCTCGGCCACGAGTAGATGACAATCTCAGCAATATCAAGATATCCATTCCACCTTTTCAAATGAGGACAGATCCTGAAGCTTACCTTGCATGGGAAAAGAAGGTTGATCATATTTTTGAGTGCTATAACTACTTAGAGCTTAAGAAGGTAAAACTTACAACCATTGAGTTTATGGATTATACACTAATATGGTAGGATCAGTTGACATCTAGCATGAGACGCAATGGTGAACATCCTATTACAACTTAGCAAGAGATAAAAGAAGCTATGCATAAAAGATTCATCCTAACCCACTACAATTAGGAGTTATTCAATAAGCTTCAAAATATCACACAAGGCAATCGTAGTGTTGAAGACTATTATAAAGAGATGGAGGTGGCTATGATTTGTGCCAACATCGATGATGATCGGGAAGCCACAATGGCAAGTTTTCTAGCAGGCCTTGATCCTAATATTGTGGCTACTGTTGAGTTGTAACACTATGTGAAGATAGAAGACATGGTTCATATGGACATGAAAGTGGAGAGGCAACTCAAGCGGAAAGGTACAACTCGTGCCTATAGAGGTTCTACTTCTAAATAGGGGCAAGGTACCTACAAAAAGAATCCATAATTTACTCCTAATGACTGAGGCAAACCATCAAAGAATGCCAAGCCTATTGCCAAAACCAGCAAGGGAAAGAATACAGACATAACAGTTTGATCCTGTGATGTACAATGCTTCAAGTGTTTGGGGCGAGGTCATATTGCTAGCCAATGCCCTAACTGCAACACTATATTTATCCGAGATGATAGAGAGATCGAAACTGACTAAGAGGAGAAAGAAGATGATAAAATTCTTTTCTAAGAGGAAGATGAGTTAGAACATGACGTAAGTGGAGATGTCCTTATAGTTAAGATGAGCTTAAGCATGCAAGCCATTGAAGGGGATTAACAATGCGAGAACATCTTTTATACTCACTGCCATATTGATGAAAAGGTATGATGTGTTTTAATAGATGGTGGTAGTTGCACTAACGTTGCTAGTACTTTAATGGTATATAAGCTCAGCCTAGCAATAACAAAGCACCCACATCCCTACAAGTTGCAGTGGCTTAATGATGATGGAGAACTCAAGGTTACCAAGCAAGTTCTTGTGCCTTTCTCCATTAGCAAATATAAAGATGAGGTTCTATGTGATGTTGATAAGTGTTGAAAAGTACTATTTTTCTTACCCTTTTACTTGCATTATTAACTGACTTAAGCTCATTCTTAGTTTCATTATTAGTCATTCATGCATTATTCGTAGTTTCTTAGCCCAATCGGCCTGGCCATGCAAATTATTACTTTTTGTAGGAAAAATGCTCTTTTGCTCTTTGTGGTGTAGGATGACTTGCCGAGCTGATTGTCAAAGAATAACATGGCAAGTACGGATGAGATTGGATAAGGAGTGGATAAGGATAAGGTGCAAAGGATAATTCCAGGATAAATCCAAATGCCCAAGATAAATGCAGAGGATAATTCCCAAGATAAATGTAGAAGATAATTCTTCCAATTCAAATTCAACAAGATTGTCTCCTACCATTTGATATTCAAATCAAAGCTTATCCCTTATCATTATATCACGCATCAATCTCTATTCCTCATCTATTTAAAGAGATCAAAATCATGGAGTAAAGGGAAAAGAGAGGAGAGAAACGAAGGGTAGAGAGATATCGGATTGGGCTTTCACCGTGTTTGGGAAATTTACTTTTGTATTTTCTTTTTACCCAACCATGAACTAAATTTAGATGGTTCGGGTTATTAGGTTTTGAGAGTTTTTGTATGGATGTTATTATTTTGGTTTAAGTTAAATGTAATGGTGTTGATTCATCTTCATTCTTTACAAATCGAGTAGTTTAGAGATAAACACTTGAGGGGAGATACCCTTATTAAAACTCAAATCCCTGACCGGTGACAATAAAAGGAGAGCAAGATCATTGAGGATTCGTAAGAAGGAACTCTAGTGTAGTGACAGCCACTGGAGGTTCCTCGACTGAGTTGATTTTCAAACATTACGAGAGTTGATAGAAATCAACGGACTGGAGTAAATCAAAGTTCCCTAACATCGCGAGAGCTGAAGGGGACTAATTCCTTCTTAAACCAAGTTTCTGGAAAGCGAAAAAGTGAATGGAGCTTGGAGAATGACTGCATTTCAAGATGTTAACAAGAGTTCAAAGATCGACGGTGTTCACTATCGGTAAAGTAACGTGTGACAGACATATCACCAAGGTTTGCACAAGCGTCAGCCCTTCAAGTTAAAAATAACGTGAAGGCATTGAAGAACACCCTGCCGAGCATTGGAGACACAAGTGACTTGCTACGGAATCGCACTTGCAGTAAGAATTAACTTTCCAGGGCAACCACTTACCAAGAAGAGTTCTACTCTGACTCAACCACTTGCTATTGCATTTCACTGGTCACGGAGAGTCTTGCTTCTAGAAAAATACTTGAATGGGCAATTACTTGCTACGACAATCTACTTGCCTTAGCATCTCACTTGCCTCCGTTATTCAACTTGCCAAAGCAACTCATCCAGCATACTCTCAATCCTAATAAGCCAACCTACTCTCTCATTAATTTACTTTATTTCATTTTCAGTCTCCATTTATTTACTTTGTTATTTTTCTTCTTTATCATTATCTATCACCACAATTATTTTCTTATTTCAGTGCAAGGAATAACGAGCTCAAATCCTTCAGTCCAGTCCCTATGGAGACGATACTCTATACTTATCACTTATTACTTGCGACGTGTTCACTTGCACCATTTGCGTAGCACTGAAAACACGCAACAAGTTTTTGGCGCCGTCGCCGGAGACTGGCAATAGCGATTTCATCTCTAAATTCTTGCATTATTTATTTATTTTAGTTTATTCTATTTGTTTCAAGTGGCTAACACTTTTTGGTTTTGCATCTGTGTATAACCAGGACAAGACCAACAGCACAAGACTATCCACTTGAACCTGAGATTGAACGTGTACTCCGTAAGAGAAGAAGAGAACTACGCACAGTTATGGAAGATCCAATTACCAATGGCAATCAGAATGTCGCTGCATGAGGTAATGCAGTCGTAGAAGATCAACCAGTTCAAGTATGAAATAGATCCATTCGAGATCACTTACTACCAGACCTTGGTGATCTCAATCCAAGAATTGCTACTCTTGAGATTCTAGTTGCAAACTTTGAATTTAAGTCCGTAATGTTCAATATGCTAAATTCAATTGGAAAATTAGGCAGCTCAGCAAATGAAGATGCCAGGCAACATCTAAAATCTTTCTTAAAGGTTTGCGATTCTTTCAAACAACAAGGAGTCGATAAGGATATCCTTAGACTTAGACTTTTTCCCTATTCACTGAGGGATAGGGCAAGAACATGGTTCAACAGCATATCACCAGGCACTCTAGAATCTTGGACAGATCTATGTCGAATCGATGTCTGAAGCTTGGGATCATTACAAAGAGCTTCTTCACAAGTGTCTCATGCACGGATTCCAAAAATGGATGCAAGTAGTGATGTTTTACAATGGAGTCAATGCACCAACTAGGATGATGCTAGATACCTTGACAAATGGAACACTCCTAGATAAATCACTAGAAGAAGCGTTTGAGATTCTTGATAGACTAGCCAAAAATAACTATCAATTTCCAACTACTAGAAGGGGACAGGCAATGCGATATGCCACAACAATTGAGCTTGATTCAACTGATGCCACCTCAGCATAATTGGTCGCATTAACCAATATGGTTAATAATCTTCAGCGTCCCAACAACACACATGAGGTAAAGGTAGTAGACTTATCTTGTGATTTTTGTAATAAAAACCATGATTCTTCTAAGTGTCCATAGAACCCAAAAACCAGTTTTTACGTTGAAAACTACAATAGAAACAACAATCCATATTCCAACACATATAATCCGGGAACTTCTCATAGAATAATCATAATGGCTACAACAATTCATCTCGACAGAATACTGAAGCATCAAGATTTCAACAGAACATGCCATGGCAACAAAATCAATTACCACATCAACAATCAACAACTAGTTCTTTGGAAATCACTCTCAATGCTTTTATGCTTAAAACTGAATCTTATATGGCTGAAACTAGCTATTTCATGAAAAAGACTGACTCTTTTATGAACAAGACTGAAATCCGGATGCAAAGTCAAGAAGTAACGATCAAATCACTGGAGACACAGGTTGGACAGTTTGCCCAAATCTTGATCTCTAGGCCACAAGGGAGTTTACCCAGCAATATTGAGGTTGCATGAGGCACTGGCCATGAGCAGTGTAAAGTCATCACCACTAGAAGCGGAGCAAAGACAAGCAATGAACCTACCCAACCTGGGGAGGATAAGCCATTGATCAATGATAGACATTTAGAGGATGCCAAGGCAAATCCGTCTGCCATGGAAACCATACCACCGGTGATTGCCTCGGCAAATTTACATGTCGTGGAAAGTTTATCTAACCTTACTAGTCCAGATGAGATGAGTAAAAGCAAAGAAGTCAGACTACCGCCACCATTTTCATAGAGGCTAAAGAAGCAGAAGAATGAGTACCCGTTTAAGAAATTTCTTGATATTCTTAAACAAGTACACATCAACTTACCATTAGTTGAGACAATCGAGCAGATGCCTAGTTATGCCAAGTTCCTTAAAGAAATTGTATCAAAGCGTAAAAGGCTGAGCGAGTTTGAGATAGGTGCTTTGACAGAAAAGTGTATGGCAATGTTACACAACCAATTGCCTCCTAACCTTAAAGATCCAGGCAGTTTCACAATACCATGTTCTATTGGCGAGCATTACATTGGAAAAGCTCTATGCGATCTTGGAACAAGCATAAATCTTATGCCCAAATCTGTTTTCCAGCGGTTAGGCATAGGCAAGGCGAAACCCACCACAATTATGCTGCAGCTTGCTGACAGATCATATGTGCATCCCGAGGGAAAAATCGAAGACATTGTGGTAAGAGTGTTTTGGATTGTGAAGCATATGAGTTTGCACCCATCATCCTTGGGAGACCGTTCTTAGCAACGAGGGGGACTTTGATCGATGTTGAGAGAAAAGAACTCACCATGAGGGTAAATGAGCAGCAAGTTACACTCAGCGTGTTCAAAACGCTCTAGCACGTCGACGATCTAGAAGAATGCCAAGCCATTAAAGCCACGAAAAAGTTCAAGTTCGATGTAGAGAACAATTGCCTCAGCAATACTCTTACCGACCATGAGATAGAACAATTGTCTATTGGACCTGAATGAGATTGATGAATTCTGAGTGTCTGCATATGATAATGTCAAGCTATACAAGGAGAAAACAAAAAGATGGCATGATAAAAAATTTTGCCACGACAATTCTTGTCAGGGCAATTGATGCTTCTCTATAACTCTTGCCTTAAACTTTTTCCAGGTAAACTTAAATCACGATAGACTGGACCATTCGAAGCGGATAAACCCTACTCCTATAGTGCTATTGTGATTCGATCGAGCAAGGATGGAACTGAGTTCAAGGTTAATGGGCAGATATTAAAGCATTACAATGGAAGCCAGAGATACAAGCACGTGTGTTCCTTGGGAGATGCATGAAAATGCTCTCTCTAGGAATTTTTAATTTTATTTTCAGTTATTTTTGGACTTATTATATTTGCTATTTTAATTTGTTTTGGATTTTTCTTTTAATTTTAATTTTTCAGAATAGATTGAATTTTTAGTTATTTATCTTTAATTTAATTTAGATTAGATAAGATTAGATTAATTTTTAATTTGGTTATTTATCTTTATTTTATCTTTTTCTTTTTCTTTTCTTTTAATTTTATATCTAAGTTTATCTTTTATCCTTTTATTTCCTTTTAAATTATTTTTATCTTTTTCTTTTTTTTAGGTAAATAGTTCAAATTGGAGAAGAATTAAAAAGTTGTGGGAATTTTTCCGAAGAGAATTGAATAAGTCGGCTAGGTCATTGAGATTTAAATCCCTATAAATTTTTTTCTCATATATCTATAAACCCTAGACTCATACCCCTTCCCCATACATCACCATTATTTTTTCTTCAACCATTGGTGAGACGTCACACCCATCTACCATCTTTCATTCACTTCACCATTATAACACAAACCCACCACCTTATTCTATTCACCTTCACCCTCACCGAAAATTCCCTTCATCTTCTTTATCTTTCTTTTCTCCATTATTAGACCCTTGAAGAGTTTCTTTTTCTTGTTTTCTCTTTAAGTCCAACACCATGTCCACAAAACTCAAAACCATGACTAAAGTTTGTCCTACTAGCACGCCTCAACCATCATATCATAAGTTCACCACTTCGGTAGTGCAGAAAAGATTTGAAGAAAAGTTTTTGACAATGAAGGTTTGGGAAGAGCAAGGCTTGGCCTATGACCCATCCCAACCAAGATTTGGTCTTGAAGAAGCAGTGCATGCCACGATCGACAGCCACAAGTGGTCAATTTTCTATGAACAACCAACTGAAGTGAATGTTACATGGGTAAGAGAATTATATTCTCATATTTTTAATCCCGATAACCCCGCTGTATTTGTACATGGATGGGAATTCTCCTTGACGCCACCACCATAAACACCTACTATGGCTTGTTTGTAGAATGCGATGAACATGCCAAGTTTGTGGAGAACTTTACTCGAGAGGAGATGGACCAAGTGGTGAAGGAACTTACCATTGAATAAGCAAAGTGGAACATAGGAGAACTCAAAGGGATGGTAAACCTCATCACGCTTAACCCGAAACTAAGTTTTGGAATAATTTTATTAAAACTCATTTAATTCCTACCACACACAACATTGTTGTCTTATTATATCGGATGTTATTATTGAACTCTATTTTTCATAAACGTTTTATTAATGTTGGGCAAATAATCATTGATGAGATCTTTGCATGCAGTAAAAGTAAGGTGCGTTATATTTTCCCAACTTAATTACTAGTTTATGTGCTAAAGAGAATGTGCCTACCGAGCCAACCGATGAGCTATTACCAAAGAAGAGTGGATGGATGAAAGCATAATGCTTGTGAGTGATGCAAGAAGGAATTCCACGACTAGCTGTACAGAAACCAACAGTTCCAGTTGCCCTAACAAATGCACATGCCGCAACAAGTTCCCAAGAGATAGCAGACCTTGTTCGCCTTTTGATGGAGAAGTTGGAATGCATGGAGGAGCGAGAACTTGAGCTTATGTAGTAAATCAAAGATCGAGATATTGCGCTTACACGAATCATTCTTGAGAAATACCCTGATTGCAACATATCATTCCTTGTGTTCCCTACAGAATTACTTACCATGACAAATAAAGCTGACAAGATTGGACCAGCTAAGAATGAGACTACTGCGACAACTTCTGCGAAAAAAAGGTAAGAAACCTATGACCAATCCTATACCAATTGATCCGCCAATTGATCATGCAGATTCTGAAGACACTACCTCCACACCGTTGATGTCCCTATAATCGGTTAAGTTACCATAAGAACCATCGAAGCGTAAAGCTCCGCAACTTAAGGAAGCCAATATGATGGGTAAGCCGGAGGAGGAGGCAGAGGAACCTGAAGTTCAAATCGTTGTACAACCAGCAAGATAGCAACCACCACACAGTGGAAAGTGCATTAAAGTTACGACCAATAAGGAACTTCGATTCAAAAGTGACGACCTCTCATATTAGCATTTTCATTTTTAATTTTTCTTTTTATTTTGTTCACATGCATTGAGGACAATGTTTACCTTGAGTTTGGGGGGAATTGTATTTGTTAGTGATTAGTTGCATTTGCATTCATTTATGTGTCTTTTCATGCCTTTCATGTTAGCATGCATCCATCATGTTAGTTTGTGTCACTTGCCATGAAAATTTTCTTGATTGAACTTGTTAATCACCTGCTATGATATCTAATGATGACTTATTTTCCATGGCGTTGGGTTAAGAAAACTTTGGACTCTAGGTTTAGCATGGAAATTTGCTTAGAATTTTTTATGATGTTGCTTTAATAATCACTATTGTGACTTGTTAATCTAGGAAAATCTGGTAACCCTTAGAAAAAAATGAAAAATGATGGACAATAAACCTTAGCTAGAGGTGCCCATCTAGCTCTAGTCTTAAGGATCTTTCAAATACTAGAGGTGCCCAAAATTGGCTCTAGTCTTAGGGATCTTGCAATTGCTAGAGGTGCCCAAAACTGGCTCTAGTAGATCGCTTGCCTTGGCAAGTAAATAAAACTAAGGTTTTGCTTGGAATCATATGACTAACTTGTACATGGCTACACTCACACTTCACATGTATCATACTGAGTTTTGAGTAATTTTTCTGTGTTTTGCTTGAAGTCACAAAGGTAATTAATTCTAGTGACCATGGCTATGAGGATTGAAGTCAAGTATGCAACTTGTTCGCGCTGGATAAATGCCTTGGCATGTGCTGGTTAGTTTTGCATTGCTTGAGGACAAGAAATAGTTCGAGTTTGGGGGTGTGATAAGTGTTGAAAAGTACTTTTTCTTACCTTTTCACTTGCACTATTGACAGACTTAAGCTCATTCTTAGTTGCATTATTAGTCATTCATGCATGTTTCGTAGTTTCTTAGCCTAATGGGCATGTCCATGCAAATTATTACTTTTGTAGGAAAAATGCTGCTCTTTTGTGGTGCAGGATGACTTGCCGATCTAATTGCCGAAGCATGCCATGACAAGTACGGAAGAGATTGGATAAGAAGTGGATAAGGATAAGGCGCAGAGGATAATTACAGGATAAACTCAACCGCCCAAGATAAATGCAGAGGATAATTCCCAAGATAAACGCATGTGATAATTCTTCCAATTCAAATTCAACAAGATTATCTCCTACCATTTGAAATTCAAATCCAAGCATATCCCTTATCATTATCTTACGCATCAATCTTTTCTCATCATCTATTTAAGGAGATCGAAATCATGGAGTAAGGGGAAAAGAGAGGAAAGAAACCGAAGGGTAGAGAGAGATCGGATTGGGCTTTCACCATGTTTGGGAAATTTACTTTTGTATTTTCTTTTCACCCAACCATGAACTAAATTTAGATGGTTCGGGTTATTAGGTTTTGAGAGTTTTTGTATGGATGTTATTATTTTGGTTTAAGTTAAATGCAATGGTGTTGATTCATATTCATTCTTTACAAATCGAGTAGTTTAGAGATAAACACTTGAGGGGAGATACCCTTATTGAAACTCAAATCCCTGATCGGTGATAGCAAAAGGAGAGCGAGATCATTAAAGATTCTTAAGAAGTAACTCTAGTGTAGTGACGACCACTGGAGGTTCCTTAACTGAGTTGATTTTCAAACATTACAAAAGTTGATGAAAATCAACGGAATGAAGTGAATCCAGGTTCTGCAACATCGTGAGAGCTGAAGGGGACTAATTCCCTCTTGAACCAAGTTTCTGAAAAGTGACAAAGTGAAGGAAGCTTAAAGAATGAGAGAATTTTAAGCTGCTAATAAGAGTTCAAAGATCCACGGTGTTCACTCTTGGTAAAGTAATGTGTGACAGGTGTATCACCAAGGTTTGTACAAGCGTCAACCCTTCAAGTTAGAAATAATGTGAAGGCATTAAAGACCACTTTACTGAGCATTGGAGACATAATTGACTTGCCACAGCATCGCACTTGCCGCAACAATTAACTTGACAGGGAAACAACTTGTCGTGAAGAGTCCTACTCTAACTCAACCACTTGCTATTGCATATCACTGGTCACGGAGAATCCTGCTTCTAGCAAACTACTTGCCTGGGCAATTACTTGCCACGACAATCTACTTGCCTCAGTGTCTCACTTGCCTCCGGCATTCAACTTTCTAAAGCAACTCATCTAGCACACTCTCAATCGTAATAAGCCAACCTACTCTCTCATTAATTTACTTTATTTCCTTTTCAGTCTTCTTTTATTTACTTTGATATTTTTCTTCTTTATCATTATCTATCACCACAATCATTTTCTTATTTAAGTGCAAAGAGTGACGAGCTCAAATCTTTCATTCTAGTCCCTATAAAGATGATACCCTATACTTATCAATTATTACTTGCGACATGTTCACTTGCACCATTTGCGTAGCACTGAAAACATGCAACAGATGTCATGCCAATACATGTCGGTCATCTCTTATTAGGGAGGCCATGGCAATTCGATAGGTGAGTGATACATGATGGTTATACCAATCATTATACCCTCACCCATGAAGCCAAAAAGATCATCCTAGCCCTGTTTTCACCAAAAACAAGTTCACAAAGATCAAATACATTTAAGAGAAAGCTTTGAAAAAGCTAAAGAGAGTGACATAAAAGTCGAGCGAAAAGAAAAAAAAAGAGCAATGTGATATCCAAGAAAAAATCAAAAGAGATTGAAAAATAAAAGAGAAAAAAAGTTAGCATCTTTGCGAGAGAAAAAGAAATTAGAAAGTGTTTGTTGTCAGAAAAGATAGTTTTTATACTCATGTACAAGGAGAATTTATTAAGCACTAACGATCTTGACCCAAATTTGCCATCTTTCATTGTTTCATTGTTGCAGGAATATAAAGTCATATTCTCATAGAAGATTTTAAGTGGTATGCCTCTAATTTGTGGAATATAGCACTAAATTAACTTTGTTCTGATGTTGTCATTCCAAACCGTCCAGCTTACCAAAGTAACCCTGAGAAAATCGATGAGTTACACAGGCAATTCAAATTTGATAAAAAAAAGTTACGTTAGAGAGAGCCTTCATCTTTGTTTAGTACCGATTCTAGTTGTGCCTAAGAAAAATGGAACATGGCACATGTGTGTGGACTATCGTACGGTGAACAAAATAATGGTTAAGTATCGTCATCACATCCCATGTTTAGATGATATGTTAGATGAGCTTAATGGTTCTAATGTCTTTTCTATGATTGATCTTAAAAGTGGTTATCATTAAATACATATGCGAGAAGAGGATGAGTGAAAAACTACATTCAAAATCAAGAAAGGATTATATGAATAGTTGGTTATGCCTTTTGGCCTAACTAATGCACCGAGCACTTTCATGAGGTTAATGAATCACATCCTTAGACATTTCTTGGGTAAATTTTGTTTAGTGTATTTTGATGATATTTTTATCTATAGCAAGAGTTTGAATGATCATGTTTAGCATCTAAGGTTAATGCTAGATGTTTTGAGAAATGAGAAACTTTATGATAATCTACAAAAATACACATTTTGCACTGACAAGGTTGTTTTCCTAGGTTTTATTGTAAGTACAGATGGATTGGAAGCTGATCGAGAAAAGGTTAAGGCAATTGAGGAATGGCTGAGACCAACAAGCATTAGCCAAGTTAGAAGCTTCCATGGTTTAGCAAGCTTCTACCATCGGTTTGTGTCCAATTTCAGCACCTTAGCTTCCCCTTTGACAGGAATCATTAAAAAGAATTATAACTTCTTTTAGGGTGAAGAACAAGATGAATCCTTTAAATTGATTAAGGATTGTTTAATTAATGCACCATTGTTAACTTTGCCTGATTTTAACAAAGTTTTTGAGATTGAATGTGATGCATCAGGTTTGGGAATTGGAGCGGTCTTATCACAGTAGGGATGCCCTATAGCCTATTTTAGTGAGAAGTTGAATGGAGCTACACTTAATTATCCAACCTATGATAAAGAAATGTATTCACTAATTCAGGAATTAGAAACATGGCAGCATTACCTTTAGTCTAAAGAGTTCATCATCTGTACGGATCATGAGACGTTAAAGCACATCAAAGGACAACATAAGCTAAACAAGAGGCACGCCAAGTGGGTAGAGTTTCTTGAAGCTTTCCCTTATGTGATTAAATATAAAATGGGTAAGGAGAACATTGTAGCCGATGTACTATCACGCATGTATACCCTTTTTAACACCTCAGATTCTAAGCTATTGGTTTTGCTTTCATTAAAGAGTTATATGAATCTAACTGTGATTTTAGTGAAGTTTATAAAATCTGTAAGAAAGGTGCACATGATAAGTTTTGTAGGGATAATAGATTTATATTTAAAGAAGGAAGGATTTGTATTCCTCATGGATCTATTCAGGAGTTACTCATCAAGGAAGCACATGGTGGACGGCTAATTGGACTTTTTGGAGTAGCCAATACCTTGAGCATGCTTCAAGAGCTCTTCTATTGGCCGAAGATGAAACAAGATGTGGAAAGATTATGTAGGAGTTGTATCACATGTAGGAAGACCAAATTGGAAGTTATGCCTCATGGCCTATACACTCCCTTACCTATTCCAAATGGCCCTTGGGTGGATATCTCTATGGATTTTTTACTAGGGATGCCTCGTACAAAGAATAACAATAACTCCATTTTTTGTAGTGGTAGATAGATTCTCTAAAATGGCTCACTTTATTCCTTGTAATAAGAATAATGATGCTTCTCATATTGCTAATTTGTTTTTTAGGGAAATTATGAGATTGCATGGAGTTCCAAGGACTATCATATCCGATCAAGATGTGAAGCTCTTAAGCCATTTTTGAGGACACTATGGAGCAAGTTTGGGACCAAATTGTTGTTTTCTACAACATGTCATCCACAAATGGATGGTCAAACATAAGTGGTGAATCAGGTATTGTCTATGTTGTTGAGGAAAATCATTAAGAAAAATTTGAGGACTTAAGAGGAAAGCTTGCCACACGTCGAGTTTGCTTACAACTGATCCATCCATTTAGCCACTAAAATGTCACCATTTGAAGTAGTTTATGATTTCAATCCTTTGAACCCATTGGATTTATTACCTTTGCCCACTGATCAAATTGTGAATAAAGATAGAAGAAATAAGGCTGAATTTGTCAAGAAGCTCTATCAGCAAGTCCGGGGCAATATCAAAAAGAGAACCAGGCAATACGGGCAACAAGCTAACAAAGGGTAAAATGAGTCACCTTTGAACCCGAAGATTGGTTTTGACTGCACATGAGAAAAGAAAGATTTCCAGCTCAACGTAAATCAAAATTCACACCTCAAGGGGATGGATCTTTCCAAGTGACCAAACATGTCAATGACAATGCATATCAAATAGACCTCCCAAGTGAATATAATGTCAGTGCAACTTTCAATGTGGTTGATTTATCTCCTTTTGAAGTAGGTGACAATTTGGGGACAAATCACTTTCAAGAGGGTTGAATTAATGTGATCACAACTAACAAGGACCCGAAGAAATTTCCTGGTGGACTTATGACTCCTACTAGGGCTAAGAAGTTCCAACAAGCTATGAAAACTTGTTTAGTCAAGGTTGCAATTTAGAGAAGGGAATGTCAACTTTGTTAGAGCAATGCAACCTCTTACTCGTGCATGAGTTTCACTTGAGTTTTATATTTAATCTCAGCATTTGCACATGAATAAATAAGGCTTTGTGTTCATTTATGATTGTTTAGAACATTTAAGCATGTTAGTTTGTTTAATGCATGTTAGTTCATTAATGCATGATCAATTCAATTAAGCATGGTAGATCATTTAATGCTTGATAGTTTACTTATACTTTGATTTCATTTAGTGTGTTAGTTCACTTAATTACACTAGTTCATTCAATGTAACTAGTTCTATTTATTAAACTAGCTCATTAAAACTAGTTCAACATTTATTTTCATCTTAATAAATAAGTTGTTATCTAATGGATGCTAATGTGTTTTCGGTTAGGGAATTTATTTGCATCAAATGGCTGACCATTTTCTTTAAGAAAGATAAAGCAATTACTACACTTGAAGACACATCACGGCTGATCGGTTTCAGGGCAATTCAAGAGAGTCTTTACAACACTTGAAGGCTGTCGGTTTCAACAAGGTTACAAGGCATTCAAGAGCTCCTAAATACACCACTTAAAGAGATTTAAACACCACTTAAGAGCTACTTTAAGCCTCATTTAAGTTGATCAATTTTTGATACACGGAAGACAATCACTTAAAGCATTTTTATCACATCTTAAAGGAGAATGAATGATAAGTTACTCAAATTGGCAGCTCATGGGTTTCTCTCTTTGGATGACATGGATGTCCACATTCATCCTCATCCAACACCAATTTTTCGACTATCAATTGGAGAAGGAATAACCGAAGCTTTTATGGGCCTTTAACACCTTCATAATGAGTCTTTAAACTTTTTTTCTTTTTGCATATTCAATTCAGATGACTTGCACCTATAAATAGGTATCCATTTCCTTTGTAAAACAACTTTTGATCATATTATATTCTTGAGAGTGCTCTCTTTAATAGTTTTTCAAGAACTTTATTGGTTTTACAAATTTGTTCTTGTGGCCATTCAATCCGCCCCATCTTGTTATATTATTGGTTCCTAGTTGTTCATAACTATGGGTCACAATCCATGTCCTTCCACCTATTTTTGGTTTGTGAATTTATAGAGGTCGGGTCATCACTATTTAGTGCTAGTTCATCTTTGTTTCACACCAACTATTTTCACATCCATATCTTCCATACCCACTATTCCTTTAAACCATTTTTCACCTCCATTTCTACAACGATTTTGACATCCATATCCATACTTTCTATTACCACATTTATAACATCCCTAACACCATCACAACATTACAAACATCCCTTCATTTCCTATTCACTTCTACACAGTTCAACCTTGAATACTAATTCCGTTTGCAACATTTCAAGTTCTTACTCGAATCATGATCGGGCAAATTTAGATATCAATTCGGCTACTTCACAACTAAGTTCATATCATAAAGTTCGTTTTAAATGAAAAATAAATTTTACCATTTTTGAATTTTAGGTGCCTAGATTATTTTTTGTAAAAATAAATGCCTAAAGTTTCAACCGTTATAATTTTAGGTGCCCGACCATCAATCAAAATTTTAAAATAATCAGTTTCCAACCAGAACTAGACGTGTGGTTTAATTTTTTTGAAAAAAAACTTTAAAACTTTAATTTTTTTTTAAAAATCTCAAAATTTTCAAAAACCTTCAAATCAATCCTTAAATCCCTAAAAATAACAAATCCCCAAATCCCCAAATCATCACCATTGCCAAAACCGATCGTCGTCGATGACCCTACCTTTTCGGTCTCCAAACACATACGGCCATTTCCCCCAATGAGTCGTCGTCGAAAATCGATGAACGGTGTGTCAATCGAACAGTTTTTTAACATTTATCGTTTAATGTTCGACTGGCACACTGTTACTGGTTTTCAGCAAAGGCACGTTGAGGGAAATGGCCAGCTGAGTTTGGCGACCGAAAAGGTAGGGTTGGCAACGGTGATCGACGGCGGTAGCGGTGATGATTTGGGGATTTTGGGACTATTTTAGAAATTTTCAGAATTTTAAGATTTTTTTGAAAAATTTTAAATTATTAAAAACAAAAAATAATTAAAAGAAATTAAAAATTAAAATATGTGGCATGTCAAATTTTTATTGGTTAATAGATCTTTTTAACGACAGTTAAGTACCAGATACCTAAAATTATAATGGTTGAAACTTTAGATACCTATTTTTACAAAAAAAATACTTTATGCACCTCAAGTTCAAAAGTGGTATAGTTTGAACACTTATTTTTCATTTAAGCAATAACGTTAATACTGTTTAAACATTTTCATGTTACAATTTACAATTACAATATAAAAAGGGTAAACTACACCCAAGGTCACCCAACTATGATCGTGTTCCTATTTTGGTCACTCAACTATTTTTCGGTAAAACCGTCACTAATGTTACGTTTTAATTCTGTTTTGTTCACCAGATGTTTAAATTTTAACGGAATTGATGATGTTGACTGGTATAATAAATTTAGTCACCAAAACTGATAAATTTTACTAATTAGGTCCTAATTCGAAATAGTCCATTAAATATTTGGGTCAAACCACAAATTTTCCATCCCATTTCTTCTTCATCTCAAACACTCTTTTTCCCCTTTGTTCTCATCACTGACATCTCCCCTATCAAACCCATAAAATCCAAGTTGTCAATAAAGTAGATCTTTACATAGAAAGATTTTGCAACTGTATTCTACCAAAATGATAGTAATAAATAAATGGGTAAACTACCTAGGTGACCACCCAACTATTGGGTCTGACATGTTTTGACCACCGAACTATAAAAATTCGAAATTCGACCACTTAACTATTTAATTAGACCTATTTTGACCACCGGCCGTTAAAATCTAACGGAGTGGTGACGTGTCTGTTAATAGAAATTTGTATAATTACAAATATTTATTTCCTTTTCCTTCATTAATAACAAACTAAAACGTATATTACATTGTATATTTTATATCACAAATGACCACTTGGTTCAGTGATAAACCCACACCATTTACTCATAGGAGACCTAGGTTTGTTTCACATTCATGTTCGAGTCCCATTAATCCATATTTATTTCTTTTTCCTTGCATTAACAACAAATTAAAACATATATTACATTGTGTATTTTATATCATAAATGACCACTTGGTTTAGTGGTAAACCTACACCATTTACTCCCAGAAGACCTAAATTCAATTCCTATTCAAGCCACACTATACAAATTCCTCTAATAAGGTGATGACACATGTCTGCACCTAATTGAATGATTAATTTATTTAATTAAATTAAAATTAGGATCAAATTGATAGAATAGGTAACTAACAGAGACTAAATGTATAGTTATACAAATTTCCATTAACAACCATGTTACCTCTTCGTTAGATTTTAACGGTTGTTGGTCAAAATAGGTCCAATTAAATAGTTGGGTGGTCAAATTTTGAATTTTTGTAGTTTGGTGGTCACCCAAATAGTTTACCCTAAATAAATTTCTAACAATAATATCACAAATTCTCATCACGAGAAAACCAAGTAATTAGATCAAGATATAATAAAATTAAAAAAAATCAGTAAAATTGAACAAAATATAAAACATACAAACAACAATGGAGAAATATCAAAGTACATGATAGCTTAAGAATAACAAGACGAAAAAGAAGAAGAAGAAAACTCGTTGATTAGTGATTTGAGTAAGTTGAAACAAAAGATATAATCAAAAGATAAAGCAAATCCACCTGGAAAAAGAAGAAGAAAGATTTAGTGTATTATAAACGGGGAATTGAGTGAAAGAAAAAAATGCAAAAAGGAGAGCGTGAACTTAGGTATATATGAGTGGCTTAATTCCTTTTCCTTTTGTTGCATTTCGATAAAAAAAATACTGAGCCCTTAAAACGCTGAAAATTGTTTTTTTATACAATTTTATTTTTTTATTTTTTTGCGAAATATGTCTTATGTGATGAGATGATTTTTGTTAAAGATGTTGTTATTTGAAGATTGAGCAGTTTATCAATTTGAAAAATATATTTATATGTATATATACTTTACAAGATTTGGAATTGTTTCTGGACCTGAGTTTGATAGGGAAGATGAATGATCAGTGAGGAGAACAAAAGGGGAAAAGAGGAGTGTTGCAGGGGAGGAAGAAATAGGATGGGAGTTTGTGATTCTATATAAATATTTGATGGACTATTTCGAATTAGAATTTAATTGGTAAAATATATAAGTTTTAGGATTAAAATTATAATTATACCAATCCATGTCATTAACTCCGTTAAAATTTAAACGGTCGATGACCAAAACAGAATTAAAACTTAATGTTAGTGACAATTTTATCGAAAAAATAGTTGGGTGACCAAAATAAAAATACAGTCATAGTTGGGTGAGCTTGGGTGTAGTTTACCCTATAAAAAATGCAAGGCCATTAAAGATAAGAATTTAGAAGTTAATCAGCTTGGAATCTTACGACTATCGAAGACAGACCCAAATTTTTTTACCTTTGTTCTTATATATAATTATTTAAAAAAATTAAGTTACGTATGAATTTATTTTCTTTACTTTTAAATATTTATATTTTACCTCAAAGTTCAAATTTTGGCTTTATCCCGGCTCGAGGAGGAATTTTTAATGCCACTAATTATACAAAATGAGATAATTAACGTATATGTTTTTAAATTAAAATTAATAAATTAGTAATAGAATTAAGTTTGAATAATATTATTGTCAGCATAATATAACCGGAAGACAAGAAATTCTAGATATAAATGTCTTGTTTGACAATTAGCAGATAGTTGATAGCGAATAGCTGATAGTATTAGCTGATTTGACTAACGGATTGTATTAGTTGATTGTATAAAAGTGTTTGGTAAAATTAATTGATAGCTGGTAGCTGTTTGATTATTTAAACAAGAAAAATGACATATAAAGATATAACTATATTTGATACTTGTTTGAATAATTTATTATTTATCAAAATTTTGTGTCTATTAATATAAATTAGAATATGAAAAATGTTTTTTTAGTATAGCATTACTAAGCATATTTGAAGGATTTATATATATTAATTTATTATTTGTATAATTATTTTTAATACAATTTAATTCATTAATAAATTTAAATACAAATATAAATGTGTGAGAATTAAAAAAACAAAATGTATCAGTTTACAAATGTCACAATTAAATACATGAGGGTGAAGAATTAAAATAGTAAAGGTTAAATTTATTTTATTTAGAGATTTTTTATAATTGTTTAGGGTATAAGAGTCTTTATAACTCTTATGTCAAAACCTTTAATTTCAAAAAGCTCCTATTAGCAGCTTGTAACGACCCAATTCTCGGGTTAGTGAATCGGGTCTCGAACCCGAGTTATGGACCTTTATTTTTGAAGCCCAAGTTGAGGTTTTTAAGTTGGGCCCATTATATTAAGGGAAAGGGTTTGAAATTTAAATAGAGAAGAAAAAGAAATAAAGTGGAAAGAAAAAAGAAAAAAAGTGAAAAGTGGGTGGTGTGGTAGAGAAAAGGAAAAGAGAGAAAATGTTAAGAGGGAGATTTAAACTCTGATCTACAGAGATTCGGCCGGGCATTGTCGATACCTCCACCATCATTGTGTTCATCTCGTCGAGACAAGTTCGTCGATACCAACGGCGTCGCCATCGGAGCCGCCTTGGAAGGGGGTAAGAGAAAAGAAGTTTTAAATTTTTCAGTTGAAGGGATTAAAGTGATTAAATTGCAAAATCGAGGCCACCAACGTGTCCAACGACGTCAAGACAGCCAAACTTGGCGTTCACCATCATTGTCCAACCGCCGAAAGTCGATGTAGGTGCCTCACGCGCAGCAGCATGCGCGTGGGCGATGTTTAAACGAGCTGGGCTATTATAACCCAATTGGATCCAGCCAAGACGGCTTGCCAAGTCGTATGCCGAGCCAGTCCATCAAGCCGGCCCTTTGAGCTAAGTCGAGCCAGTCGTCAGCCGCGTAGTTGTTAATCGTCACCACACACCAAGGGGCCTATGAAGTACCGATATGGGAGTTTAATAATTTTAAATTGGTTTTTGATCGTTAGACTTGTCAGTTTCTTGGAACCAAAATTTAAATATTTTAACATGCGTACCGGTACGGCTATATGCTTACCGATATGGTATGTTAACTAAGTTTTCTAAGGATTTCAGTAAGCAAAATGAGCACTGGCATGGTATAGCCTGTACCGATACCCTTTGTAAAACTTTTACTCTATTCCGATAAGCTTTCCCGCATATCGGTACCCTTTCGTTCCAACGACTATTTCTATTTTGGACAGGTACCGATACAGATGCTCGTGTACTGATACCCAGTGTTGTCAGATAGCATTTGTTGTACGAGATTTGTAATCCAACGGCTCTATTCAATATCACAACTACCCAAACGGCTAGAAATCAATGATGGGGTATAAAAATAAGTGTCCAAAGCTTCTTCAACAACAAGACAACAATTCTAAAGCATTCAAGCACATATCCAACATCTTTGAGCTCAATTTGTCAAATTCTTATAACCTACTTGAATGTTCTTCATTGTAATCTTTTTCATTCAAGTGTGTGGGGTTGCAAACAAACTACCTTGTGAGGTTTTTCATAGTTTGCTTATTTGTATTCATACTTGAGGGAAAAATGGATCACTAGACTTTGGGGTATAAGTCTAGGTTTGTGAGGTTATCTCCTTTAGCCTAAATGGAAAGACAAATTTAGTGAATTTGTTAAAATCCTTAGTGCGGATAGCTAAGGCAATGGATGTAGACCTTGTTGAGAAGGTTGAACCACTATAAATCTCTTATCTCATTTTTATTGCTTTTGCAATTTGCTTCCACCAATTTTTTATTTACCAATTCACCCCTTCTTAGCCATTTTCATTGATTGATCAACTCAACAATTACGGTTATGAATTTTGACAGACGGTTACCCTATAGGTTAACCGTTATTAAATTATTTATTTATATATATATATATATTTATTAAATTAATTTGTGACTTGTATCGTATTAACTCATTGAAGTTTCATTTACCTTATGTTTGTTTTATGTTAGTTAAATATTTGTGTTTAAAACTTTGATGGTGTCTTTTTATGTCCTGAACTTTGCTGATGTATTGCTATGTACCGAGCATTGTTGAAACTTGGAACTTTAAACTATTGTGAAGCTTGTGTGTGTTTGTGTTGTTCTGAAACTCTATAATATGTATGTACTTTTTTTTATTCTAGTATGAAGTTAGTGCTTATAATCTCTCTATCTAAGTACTTTTTGAATATTTTAATTTAATAATTATCGGAGAGATAATTTTATTATTCTAGTGAACATGTGAAAAAAATTATAATAGGTTAACCTATAACCGACCCGTCAGTTAAACATGTTCTAATGATTAACTGTCAGTGGTTAATCATTTCTTAATGGTTAGGTTATGGCTAGCAAAATTCAGTAACCGTTATAACGGTTAATTGATTGTTTAGACTAAATGGTACGGTTAATCGACCATGAACACCCCTAGATCAAACTATGAATAAAAAATTAGATAATGCTAGGTTAAAAAATCATTGGGTACAATGGCTAGAGTTTATTACTGGATAAGATGAAGCTAGGTTAAATATAAGATGAAGTCGGATCGTGTTGGTTGGGCACGTCAAGAGGATCACTGTTTCACCGTAAAGTTCGCATCTAGGGTTCGTATGAAGCAAGCTGTAACCCCCACAAGGCCAATCTGGAAACTGGTTCATGCGTACCGTGGTCCGTAGAAAATCAAACTATTTATCTGGCTTATTTGTCATGGCCGAGTTATGACTAACATGGAACGTATGAAACGATATTACATCGATGATGGCGGATGCCCGCTTTGCTTGAGCCATGAAGAGGATTTAAATCACTTACTGTGATTGTACCCCTCGACAATGGTGGTGTGATCGAGTGTAATAAAAGCCAAGAGACTTGAGGAATTTATCGCAATGGACTTGATAGACTGGATTGGAATGAACCTAAAGGATGCTCGGCAATTTGTTATGGCCGTCGAAAATTGGGATATTCTCTTTGGAATCCTAGTATGGAATATATGGCTTTACCGGAATTCCGTAGCCTTCGATACCCCGCTTGATGATACCAAATCCATACTATGTCGGAGTAAACAACTGTATGAATTTGTGTGCAAGGCAGTCCTGCAAAGGAGCAATTCCATGGTGGGGAATACTACGCCAATTTTGCGTGGAAGGGCAGGTCACTTTCCACCTCCAACATGGCCATTGTTGAACATCGATGGGGTAAGACACAAGGATACTGGGCATGCCACATATGGAGGGGTTATCCGAAGTTTGACTGGTGAATGGGTAATCGACTTTACCAAATTTATAGGTATATGCTCGGTGCTTGAATCGGAGTTGTGGGGAATTGCGTTAGGACTATCATATGCTTGGGATTTAGGGATACGACAAGTGGTTTTGGAAGCAGACAGTGCCGATGCAATCCGACTAATTTTACAAAGTAATGGAAAGAATGAGCAGTTAACGATCTTAGAGTATATTTCTAATCGAAAACAAAGGGATTGGATTGTACATTTTCGGCACGTCAGCAGGAAACAAAATAGGGTGGCGGACAAGATGGCAAAACTTGCGAATCATTCAACGATGGATGGTGATAGCTTCACTCAACCACCTGGCGAAGTCTTGAGTTTACTTCATGAGGATATATGTTTAAGAGATACTGGTTAGAAGTATTTGGTGGGTGGTTTTCGTTATTTTTCTGATTATGTAAGGCTAGTTAATATGTTTTATTGTTCGGGTTTATCCTGTAAGACGTTATAAATTATTATCATAATGTACTCTTTTTCTTCATTTAGGTTGGGGAGATTTTTAACATGCACATAATAATAATATCTTTTTTTTACCAAAAAAAATAAAACTTTATTATTATTTAATAAAATAAATAAATGTTTCAACCTATTTTATTCTAAAAAAGAATAATCACGCTTTAGGTCCCAATAATTTCAAAAGTTATTAAAATAGTTAATGATGCATATTGGTGCATGTAATTAGTAGTACATATCGATACATATTGTTTACTCTAGACTCATCATATATATTAAATATGCCAGTTCATTTATAAATTTTAGGATAAACTACACCAGATATTACTGAACTTTAAAAAATGTAGTATTAATGATACCACTAAACTAAAATTTGATATTATTTTAGAACTGAACTTTAGTTTAAACTTCAATTATGGGTCATTAAAATCCTTCTACATCATCGTAGCGAACCGTTAAGATCCATCCATGTCATCGATTTTAATGGCTCTTAGCCAATGAGAGGAACTTATTCTTGGACCTCTTATGCAGCATAAGGTCTAAGCGCTTAGCCATTGAGGTAAGCCTAAAACTACTTAAATTTTCACCAATAAAGTATATTTAAGTTACACTAAACTAGCAACATAAAATAAAATGAGATTGTCAACGAAAAGAGGTTTGACACTCAATCTCTTGCACAAAGATTAAAATGTTTAACCACTAAACTAAGCCAAAATTTTATTTCATTTCTTTTCTAAAATGCAAAATTTATTATATTTCTAACCAAACCAACATCTAACTTGAATTGTAATTGAATTTAAAATTAAACTAAAATTGTTTTTTCACTTTGTTTGGGAATAAAAAATTAATTAAGTAATTATTTATTTTTATAAAATTAATATTAAATTATTCTAAAAATTAAATTTCAACAGCAATTGCTTGAACATTTTTTGTCTACTAATAAATAAATTGAAAAAAAGTACTTGGATGAAAGAAAAATGACATTTTTTAAATTTATGTCATTGTTACCGTTAATTTTTTAATAATTGGCGAGCAAAATAAAAAATATATAATGATGGTGACAGTTTTGCTTAAAAAACAGTTTGATGACGTGGGCCAATGGTCTCACAGATAGGAGAAATCACACGCCACACTGTATTATTGTTTCCTACCCAGGCACAACACCAACGCAAACGCATTCGATCGTTAACCCCTTTCCCTATCAACCTCATCCGTACGGATCTATAGGGTTTCAATCTTGAACTGAGATCGAATCGCTAGAGCTTTGATTATCGCCTCTCCTCTGGCCGTTTGTTTTATCGATTAGGAAATTTGAAAAGGATGGTGCTTTCCCAGAGGATTCATGAAGCATTCAAAGGAACTGTGGAAGAATAACAGGGCCCCGAACCGTCTCTGCTTTTAAAGAGAAAGGAGTTTTAAGTGTTTCTGAGTTCATCCTGGCAGGTGATAATCTCGTCTCCAAATGCCCTACCTGGTCTTGGTATCTTCTCCATGCTATCTATTGATATATGTGTTTTATTCTAAATTTGTAACTTTGTTTTGATGGTTTTAGAATTATATGAATCAATCTTTATTTCCTGTTGTATATCGATATTAACGGATTAGTATTTCGGTTAAAATTTTAGTTTAGCTTCATAAGTCATGGTGTAACAATTTAACTCGGTGGATTGTTTTGAATGTTAGGGAATCGGGAGAGCCAAGCAAGAGGAAGTCCTATTTACCGCCCGAAAAGCAATGCTTGATTACAAGAAATGGTAAATTGACTGCCATTTCTGTCTTGATTTTCTTGTCTTGTTTGGTCTATTGTTTTCTCTTTGAATTTTATATCATGATTAGTACTAGTAATATTATTTGATCATTTCGGTGTTAGTCCCTTGCCTAAGGAGGGCCGCATTGGTGGAAGAAGAGTATGAGGCTGCTGGAGGGGAGGTTCTTCTTGATAATGAAGACAATGATGGTTGGTTGGCGACTCATGGGAAACCCAAAGGTATGATCTTCTTCCATGAGATTGTACTTGTTTGGATTCTAAGATGGAAATTTGGACTTCACACAACTTATCTTCCTGACAGATAGAAGTGATGTGGAGGAAAACCTGCCTTCTATGGAGACTCTAGAAATCAGAAAGAATGAAACTGTAAGATCAATACCTACGTATTTTGGGGGCGGGGAGGATGAAGAAGATATACCTGACATGGCTGACTATGAAGAAGCAGACAATCTTGTTGAGACTGATGCAGTAGGTGTTAAGAAATTTATTTGATTTCTGAGATTCAAAAACTAGCTGGGCAACTGGATTTTATTATTTGTTTTCCTTTTCCATTTTGTAACCAATTGGTGTAGTTTACTCTTTTATCAGAGTTCTAAGCTCATCAACCAATGTCCTGTACTATCGTCATATTACATATTTTGGTTAATATGGTGAGGACTGGTTGGGTAAAAGAGAGAGACAGAAAGGAAGGAAAGGAAAGATTATGTTGTGATAAGATGCACAGATATAGTTTTATGCTTAACAAACCTGTCCTTGTGGATATGGATTCTAATTTTTTTCTTCCCCCGAGGTTCAAATGTTTGTGTTCTGAGATAACGTGTGTCTGATCAATGCAGGTAACTTTACAAACTACATATCTTGTTGCTCAAGAACCTGATGATGACAATATTTTACGGACCCGAACCTATGATGTCAGCATCACGTAAGACAATTCTGGTGCCTGCAAACTTGCTTAGGATTTGTTTTTAGAGTATGGCATTTTCTTATGAAGTCTCAAACTTGCCAACCGTTACCATTTTTTTAGGTATGATAAATACTATCAGACTCCTCGTGTGTGGCTTACTGGCTATGATGAGGTAGGTGTTGGAGAATCCCTGTTTTTACTGATCTACATTTGTTGATTCAAATATCAATCTTATCAATATGACCGCAAATCATTGTCCTCATCTGAATTTGATCATAGTCGAGGATGCTTTTACAACCAGAGCTTGTTCTAGAGGATGTCAGTCAGGATCACGCACACAAAACGGTACGCCATATTCACCAATTCAGATTATCTTTCAATCATTTTCAATGGGCTGGAGTTTGGATTTGAGTTTGCTCATCTCATTATTTTATCTGCATGCTCCTAAATGAATTTTGAAAATGTCTTCTCTTTGTTGATTTACCTGGATACAGGTTACTATTGAGGACCATCCTCACTTACCTGGGAAGCATGCATCTGTGCATCCATGCAGACATGGGGCTGTAATGAAAAAGATCATCGATGTACTTATGTCACGGGGAGTAGAACCTGAAGTTGATAAGTAAGACTTTTGGCCCCTCATTTACTACAGTGCTTTGAATTGATCCTTGTACCTTTAAGAGAACATGTGTGCAATGTGATAACTATTTGGCGCAATTTTCCTTTATAAATAGCAGTCATTATATTTTTCTCTTACCCTCTTAAAAATGCAGTATGCATGCATGTACTTTTCGATTGGATTACAGCAACTAATTCGGATGTTAATATATAGCAATTCTCTGAGAGTTTTTACATGGTGTGACTTTTTTCCTCATGAATATCAGTTTCAACTCAATTATTGCAGGTATCTTTTCTTGTTCTTGAAATTTGTAGCCTCTGTAATTCCAACAATCGAGTATGACTACACCATGGACTTTGATCTTGGCAGCACCAGCACATAATTAGAGGTAAACCATCAGTAACTGAAGGCTTTAGATCCAATTTATTGTTCTTGAAATTTGTAGCCTCTGTACTTCCAACAATTGAGTGCAACTAATCCATCATTTCTCTCTCTCGGTTTTTGCACCACCTGAAACCTGCTGTGTATTATTCAAGCAAGTAATTATCATCCGTGATCCTAGCACTTATGGGGTCATAAGACTCTTAACCCAAAATCTTTACGAAGCATCTTTATGCCTGTACCATATATGTTCTTCATTTATGATACCTGACTGAATTGATTTTTTTCTTCTTTTTTTTTCTCTGGAATATACAGCCACTGCTTAACAATTTGCAGCTGGTTCATTATTTGGTATACCTGTAATGCGGAAGCCACTGCTTGTAAATGTGTACCAAGTGCATGATAATCACCCTTGCGTTCATTGCTCGACTGAATTACAGAGTTCTGATGATGTTGCGTCGTATTTTTGTTCATGATAACCACACTTGTAAATACAACCTCTGGTGGTATCAGACTGAAAAAAAATCTGTTTTCATCATTGTTATCTGGAATATTGTTTGTGCCATAAATATTATTTGATATCAATGAGTTGATTGTACGTGGCAAACTTAGTCTGGTATCGTGAATTAGCAAGATACTATATGTTTTCTAGATATATGTTACACACACATATTACATCTTTGTTGAGTATGAACCTAAAGTGTGCATATACTCAAACCTGAAAAGATTTCCGGAGTCTCACACTTTGTATGAATGTGTTTTATTTACCGTAACTGTGAAGGCGACGAAGACATTCATAATTTCTTCATCGAATATAAATTCATGTCTTTACCAATCATTGCTTTTCTTTAAATCCAAAACCCTAGCCGACGGAAGAGATAGCCAAAGATGTCAGGCCTCGCTGGTGGTGGTACTGGCCTTATGTTTGCTTACCATCTATGTTTTACAGGCTTACTGAGCCTTAGCTTGTCTTTGTCGAAGCCGAGGTTCTTGTCCTTTGTACCAAGCTTTTTTCGGAGCCGTCATCTTTGGTACTTTGGCTCTCGTTTATACGAACTTTGGCTCTATTGTAAAACTTGTTTCATGGAATGGAATCTGTGTAAAAATATAGTACTGTACCCAGCATACATAATGGTAAGAATGCTACTGCAACCAACCATTTATCATTGCCAAAATCCACTCACATATATTACACATTCTCGTTAAGGACTATTTAGTTCACAAAATGTAGTGATATAATAAATTAAATTATTAAAGCTTAAAGTTTTACTCTCATATTGGTATTATTATGAATCATTATCTTCTTTAATTATGTTTGGTTTGCGGAATGCAAAACTACCTACAGATTGATCTTATAATAGATTTTTTAAACAATATTAACTCTCAATATTAAATTTAAGAGATAGTGGTACGAAAATTCATACATCTTTCCATTGGACTTCATTTAAATTTTATATTTGACATTTTACAGGAAAAACATAAAAGAAAAACTTCTGTGTTACTCCCTTCTATCCCAATATTTTTGTCACATATTAATTTTCTTTACAGAAGAAAAAATTTATATAAAATATGTAAGTAAAATAATTTAAATGACAAGTTTATCTTTAAAAAATTAACTTTTATTTCTTGTTGTGAAACTAAAAAGGATAGAAAAGTAAATGTGTCTTATAAAAGTTGTTGAGTTTTTCAAGGTGACAATTTGAGTAGGACAATTTTAGAATACAAAAGTGACAATTTAAGTGGGACGGATGGAGGATGTATTTATTTGGAATAGATATGTCTATATATAGGGTGAGTAAAACTCATCTCGAGTCGAAAACAATTAAAATTTCAACTCAACTCGAGGCGAAAAAAAAACTCGACTCGAAAAAATTCTAAATAAAGTTTGAGTTGTAAAATAAAAATTTGAATAACTCAAAATTTTTAATAATTAGTGGATTTATTTTTAAGCTCGATTTGAGTTCCTCAATTTTTCCTGATATATGTACCGATATAAAAATATGAAGAAATATATATATATATCTTATATGACTGGAAAAAGTCTTTTAAATTAAAATCAAATTGTACGATAAATAATTACAATTAAATTTATATAAGAACTTAAAAACTCTACTCGAATTTCATAAATTTTAAATGAAATTTAAATTGTAAAATATGATACGTCAATTCAAATAACTTAAAATTTTTTAACCTAACTCGATTGAACGCTCACCCCTATCTATATCTAACGTCAGTCCGATAGCGGTATTCAAAAAATTTCCTAACGCCGGCTCGTATCAGACCAAACCATCTCAATTAACTATTTTTAATTTAAAAAGCATAATATTTAAATTTTTTATAACTAAATTTAAATAAAATAAAATTTTAATTTATTTAAATAATATTCGAACCAACCCGGCTCACGAATGTCTATTTTTAAAGGATTAAGTTGACAAAACAATAAATTTCATCGACAAAGTGATAATCTCGTTGGAAGATTACACTAACCAGGAAATGACCTCTATATTCTTCAATAGATTACCACCATAGGTAATATTGTGAAACCAAACAAAGTAATGTCATTCCAGATTACTGAACCAAAGGCACCTTAGAGGAAATTAAGCAAAATCAAAGCACATTACTTTCAATTAAAGAAAAAAAAATATGCTATCATCCGATTACATAAAACAATGAGAGAACATCCAAATATTCTTTTCAACAAGGTACTGTCGCAACTCAAGTCACAATCTGTGATAGAAACAGGAGAAATTTTGACCCCCCCCCCCCCAAAACAAAAAAAAAAACTAATACAGTATTAAATATGTTCAACCAAAGTTTTGAATAACACCCCAAATTATTTCAAAAGGGGAATTTTTTTTCCTTGGATTGTAGAATTTGATTGATCCTAACTAATCTGCAAATAATAACTCAAGTTTCCAATGGCCCCAAGTAGTTCAACAGTCAAAGATCATAAACCAAGTTAAATAAAATACTTGAAGACCAAACAAGCAAATCTGAGGCACTAATGGGCATGGGCAGGAATCCTGTAGTTCATTCTTTTCGAACAAATAAATCTCAAACATAAGAATACATGGGAACCTGTGAGAGTGCATATGTGCTGCCAAATACACACGAGATGCTGGCCAAATCGCATTGATGGGAAGTTGTGACAACGCTCCAATATCAGATATAAATAGGTTTAACATCATTAGCACCAAAGCTTGCAGCACAAACTGGACACTTGCGGTGACGACTTTCAGTAACTTTCTGAACACAGGGGTTGCAAAAGAGGTGGTAGCATTTTGTAATAACAACCTGAATAAGGGACAAACAATCTCTAAGCGACTTCAGAGCATAGAGAGAGAAAGAAAAGGTCAAAGTGAGAACACTGTTTGAAACAAAAGCCACCCAACCCTATTGTCTGTGCAAAAAAGAGGGAAAAAAAAGCTCAAGCTACAATAACGAAGATCCGAATTGAACAATTGCCGTCTGGAACTACTAAAACATTTACCTCTTTCGGTTTGTCAAGACAGACACTGCACTTCAGTATTTCCTTGTACTCTGTAAGTTCCTGTTGAAGCCTTTCAGCAGTTGATAATCCTTCTGTCTCAGTTTGAAGACGTGAAACCTTCCTTCTTGCCACTTCCAATTCCTCATCAATTCTTTTCTTGCTAAACCTAATATATGAATAAAGTGAGGAAAGACATGAATTCACTCTATACACTTAGAACAGATGGAAACATAAAAAAATACTAATAAATTCCTTTACCTTTCCTTCTCTGATTCAATCTGCAACTCTGCCAATTCCGCTAGACTTTTCTCAATCTTAGATTGAGACTCCTCCAGTGACTCCCTTGCTTGTTGAGATGAACTTCTCACATCTGACAATTGCTTTTGTGTATTTTCCATCGAAACTAACTTCTGAGATCTTTCTTCCGCGAGTTTCTGAACATGGTCTGACAGGAACCTCACCTGCAAACTCAATTGCACAACAATCAAAAGAAGTAATTACTTTTAGAAAGATAATTCCACTCAAAATAAGTCATGTATACCTGATCCTCAATTTTTGCAGCTTTCTTCTCATAGAGGTTAAGGGCAGCACTAGATTGTTGAATCTCCTTTTCCATGGTATGGTTCTCCAAGAGGAGAGTGTCTTGCAGTTGTTTCCCCTTAACACCTTCCAAAACAAGCTGAAGAAGTACCATTGAAGCGACAAGGTCAAGTTATAGGTGTCAATAAAAGTATACCATCTACGTGAATGTAAATGTCACACAATACCATGATGAACCTAGAAGCCCAAAGTCCTTTACAGAATTAGTTTATGACAACACTACATATATTAACAGCACTTCCAGTTTCAAAATAAGCAAATCCATCTAGGCCAATTACCCACAGACACCTATGAATATGGAGGTTATCTATCACAAGTCTGATTGAAACGGATAACTCAGCAAGAACGCCTATGAATATCATACCAAAAATTAACAACCAAGCACTAGGCTCAACTTTTCATGTTCCATCTCCCCAAACTAAAAGAAAATGATGCAATTCCTTTTAATTGTTGTTAGTTTTCCATGGTTGGTTTGAACTTTGAAGTGAAAGTTCCTATTCCATGTCAAACATCTTTTCCTATTTGCTATGCAAGCATCCATGAATATACCAAACTGTTTCACTTATAAATTGTTGAATCTCCTTTTCCATGGTATGGTTCTCCAAGAGGAGAGTGTCTTGCAGTTGTTTCCCCTTAACACCTTCCAAAACAAGCTGAAGAAGTACCATTGAAGTGACAAGGTCAAGTTATAGGTGTCAATAAAAGTATACCATCTACGTGAATGTAAATGTCACACAATACCATGATGAACCTAGAAGCCCAAAGTCCTTTACAGAATTAGTTTATGACAACACTACATATATTAACTGCACTTCCAGTTTCAAAATAAGCAAATCCATCTAGGCCAATTACCCACAGACACCTATGAATATGGAGGTTATCTATCACAAGTCCGATTGAAACGGATAACTCAGCAAGAACGCCTATGAATATCATACCAAGAATTAACAACCAAGCACTAGGCTCAACTTTTCATGTTCCATCTCCCCAAACTAAAAGAAAATGATGCAATTCCTTTTAATTGTTGTTAGTTTTCCATGGTTCGTTTGAACTTTGAAGTGAAAGTTCCTATTCCATGTCAAACATCTTTTCCTATTTGCTATGCAAGCATCCATGAATATACCAAACTGTTTCACTTATAAATATGTGGCTGATAGCTAGCTATAAGTGGAGACTTTGAGGATGGAATAGAACATAAAGAATCTAACAAAATGAATCTTACCAGCATAAGAAGATAAATATAAAAAGATTGTCAACAGAATCCATCACCTTATGGTAGTAAGCAGAAAAGGAAATGAAGTAAATGATACTAATACAAACTTTTCAATGAGCAGAATATCCTAAACCAAATAAATTGATTACCTTGATGTTATAGTCATCTCTATCCGTAACTTGCAGCAATAGATGCTGGTTTTGTGTCTGCATGTCATCATATGCCTGTCCAATGGACTGAGGAAAACATCAAAGTAAGCCTCAAGAAACTATCATGATAGTATAAAAGGGAGAACCAAGACTAAATGACGAAACACTAACCTCTAATTCAGTTAAGTAAGCTTCATTTTCTACATTTTTGGATTTCAGGGTATCGGAAAGCCTAGCCTTATTCCTGCAATAGCAATATACAATGTTTTTCATGCTCCTCATATTCCTTGGTTTGTTAAACAAATTCTAGATGAGAAGAAAGATGTAGGAAGCAGCTATACAAATACCTAGGACACTATTTCCAGTACATTTAGATTTTGGCTAACAAAAATTTGAAGAGAATACCGTATGATGAAATTGCCTAGGCACACTAAATAAACGTTTTCCTAATGCAGAAATGAAAATTGCAGGTTTTCTGGAAAGGTTTACACCACCCCTTTCCAAACATAAATGAAAGACTCAAAAAAGAGAAGTTTAACCTCTTGGAAGCCTCCAATTTCTGTCGCAAGTCAGCAATTTCGGCTTCTGCAGCAGCCAACCTTTGCTGGGATACCGCTTCAGCTTCATTAGCTTTCTTAACACGTAATTCCAAATTTTGCTCATCGAGACAAGATTTCAAACTTTGAACATGAGCCCATGCCTTGTATTCTGAATCTCTCACTTCTGAAGTATCTCTGCAATATAGAAAAAAAGTAAGAATCTAAAAATGTATATAAAAATATTGAACCATATCAAGGATTGAAAGATGAGAACCTGAGTCCTGAAGTGATACAGAACAATAATCTAGAGCACAATATTCAATAAATTGCCTAAAATCTCAATTGTATAAACTCCAAATTCACAATATCAAATTAATAATCCAACCTCCCAACATAGTAGAACACACAAAGCAACACACACATACCTACGACTGTTAGCTTCATACATGTTTTAAGAGCGTGGAACAATAAAGCTCAACTAACCCAAATAAAGAAAAGCATGTTCACTAATAAATTCAATTAAATCCTGTTACCTAAATTTAGGTCTAGAATAGACATTCTTACAGAACCTGGAAGAAAGTTCTGCATCATCAACTCATAACACCAGAAAACAGGTAGCATATCATAACTAGTATAACATAAGATAAGCTAACATTCTCTTGCATCTCAGGCAACAATAATTTCCAGAAAACTTGAAGTTATAGTGCAGAAGAAACAGATTCTCATTTTAACTCCTATCAGCAATGAATGAAAGAAATTTTGTGAGATAGATTTGTCAAAACATTGCTCGGGTATCCAGCATTTTCTATGGGGAACAAAATCAACTCAATGTATCAAATCATGTAGAAGAAAATAAAAGAAAGCGTCATGTATGGATAATCCAACCTTGAATCAGTACATTCACGACTATACATCTCCAATATCAACTTCAATTCCGTATCACTGTCCTTCAAATCTTGCACCTGTAACAATACATATTTAGACAAATTGATTTTCATCTTTCAGCTGAAAAAGTACAAAGACTGAGCAAAACATTTATTATTGGCAAAATTAGGCATCTTTTCCTTAAACTTGAACAAGAGTGAAGTTCGTATCACAGTTTTCTTATGACAAATTTAATCACAATAATTGAGTAATATTAACCAATCATACCATGGTTTGCAACTTATGTATCTCAGCAACTTGATCAGCAGATCTGACAGATAAATTCTCACACTCTTTCGTCTGCTCACAGATAATTATTTACCAATTCTTTGTAAGTCCATATAGAAATGAAAAAAAAAGATGTCTGAGCCCTTAAAGGAAAACCCGGAATAACCACACAACTTATAAAAGTACGGACCTTCCTATCACAAATACCGGAAAGAGACTGCACATCAGCCCGGAAAGCATGAATATCCACGGCAGCCTCTTTGTACTTACCTAATTGACTCTGCATCGAACTCATTGCCTCAGGAAACGAAGAAAGCAAGCTTTTAAAATCTGCAATTATTTCCTTTCTTCCTGAAATGTAAATTATTTTAAGCAGCTTTTCAGCAAAAGAATAGCAATAAGATGGAAACAGCATATAATTTCCTACCTGGTTCTACAGATGCCTCTTTAAGCTTAGCTTCAATGCCCTTTATTTCATCAAATTTCTGTTGTATCTCTCCCTCCAGATGAGAAGCTCTAGAATCAGTAACTGTCAATGATCTCCGGAAAACATCAGCTATCTCATTTTTTATACTCAACTCCTTTTCTCTCCAGGCCAGGTTATCTTTCTCAATCTGAAAGTTCGAGGAAGTTATAGTCAGCTTTGCAAGTGGATGCCGCCAATAAAATTACCGGATAAAAGGCATAATTGAAACTACCGACCAGTAACAACCTGTAGTTTCTCAAATAAATTTTTATAATGGAAAGCTTCTGACTTTGACTTTTCTACTTGATCTCTCATCGTAAGGTAAATTTGGGAAGAAGAAATATGCTTTATGCTCTTTAATGTGTTCTGTCAATCAGAAATCTCCATTAATTAATATGACTGAACAAATAGAACTGCATTTCAGAAATAAACAAAGAATAATACTAATTTAGAAAAAGCAAACCTGCAAATCTGATAACTGCCGCAATATTTTTATCCTTTCTACATGAAGCTCTTTCAATTCGATCAGTCGAGAAGAAGATTGTTCCTGTACAGATCAAATTAATCACTTAGACTAACTTTCAATTTCAGGAACTCGACAAACTAACTAAAAGGAAGATAGGGGTTACCATAAGCTCTTTGAGGGAAGACTCCATTTCTTGCAGATCTCTATGCTTATCCTTGACTTTATCATCAGCAGCTTGCTTACCAAGGTTTAAGACAGGAAAAGAGGCCCTTTTGGTTGCATCTCTTTCTGCTTTAAGAGCTGCCAATTCGCAATTACTTTCCTTCAGTTCCACTACTGCACTCTCCAATTCACCTTCAAAAGACAGCAAAATAAGACAGTCCAACTTAGAGATATTTGAATGACATCTCAAATGTTGATACACACACACATAAAACTTGCATTTGAACATAGATGAAAAGGGTTATCTCCAATTGATTACGCAGTCCACAGTATTAGAAGATGGTAGTTTGTTAAGGTGAAAATAAATGTGTGAATTGTGTATAGATGCATATACATGTACATACACCAAAAAAGGAAATTACCGAATGTCGATAACCTGTACTAATACAACGGGAAGTCTTACAATTCACCATATTGTCCTCCATTTAACTATTTTGATTGATTTAATTTAAACCTTAAAAGTATTTATTAATATATTACATTTATTTTCTTTTGCATGGAAGTTGACAAATAAAAGATTAATTTTCTTTTCATAAATTCTTTAATTTTATTTGATCATGGGAAATGAATTGTATTTCTTTTCGATAGTACAAGTCTCTATACATTGATTTTATAAGATAAATTTGGAACCATTTAAATTCAAATTTAAAAAATAACTCAAGTTCAAACAAGAAACAATAACCAATGATAATTTCAATAATTACAGACAAACACATTTCAATAAACTAACAAAAGTTATCACAAATACCATATTACAAATACCTTTCCTTTTACGGTCAAATGCATTTCAATTACTTTGCCCTTTATTCGCTGTTGTAAATAGATGACCACTCAAACCTTAATGATTTTTAGTACATTTTACAGTTTTCTAGCATTTAGAATAACATTTTTTTCCTTTTTAGATTTGTGTTTCTAACCTTTTCAATATATTTCTTTATCAGTTATTTGAAACAATGCATAAATACGAACAGTTTTAAACTTTATAATAGATTGGATGACAAAGTGCCGTCTACGCATGGAATTATTTCTATTATGCCTATGCAAATTACATTCTCTAGGAATAGACTATTCAATTTATTTATTTAACAATTAAGATTAGTTATTTTTAGTGTTTTTTTTCCTATGTTTTCTTAATACTGTTTGATCGGAAACGAAATGTTTATAATGTAGTACCCTACATTTGTTAAAGTTCAATGGAGAGAAGGTATAGTTTGCTTCAGCAAAGATAAATGATCTTGTTTCTAATTTAAATATATATAATCTCAGTTCATACTTTAATTTTAAAACGTTATTGTTGGTTGTTGACACTAAGTTTTGATTTTTTTTTCTTCTTTTTCCCATTGTTGTCAAGGCATGCGCCTAGGAATGCATTTTTTAAGGTTATAAGCATAAAAACTCCCACCTGATTAAATTACTCCTTAGTTTCTTTTCTTTCTTTCATTGATATACATTTACTAGTAAGAAAGGGATAATATCAAACTCTATACTTCATCACATTTTAGCATTCAACAAACATTGACCATAAGTAAATCATAAATATTGACCAATTAAAAAACTGCTGCATGTTTTGTAGATAAACTAGACTCCACTTTAGAATTTATTATAGTTCTTTCAAAAAATTATTATAAACTGAAATAGTCCTTTGTGCATCACACCATGGCATAAATCTATTTTACATAATGACATTGCAGTCATGCACACTGATTTTGTACATGCAGCCAGCCATATACATGCAAGATAATATCATAAATGTGTTAAGAAAATATCTGGAATGCTGCATCTTCTTAGGTGGCAACTGATAATGTAAACATCCAAACAACCGATGATGATGATATTGTCTCAATTGCTCATAAACATACCAATTTTGACCACATATAAAAGGTTACCTTTTAGGCGTTTAAGCTCAGCCTTATTCTTTGCATCAACATCACTATGGCTCTGCAATTCTCTCACCATAGATCTGTGTTTCAAATGGATATCACCTATTGCTAATCTGAGATTCTTAACTTCTGATTCTTGTTCACTAAATGCTTTCTGCCTGCATGAACCTAACATAAAGAGACATTAACACAGTTAACCGAGTAATAACTATAGAAAATAATTTACTAAAAAAGGGATAAGACTATAAAATACACAATATACACTTTCCACGGAATGCATACCATAGTCTAGAAGCTCTTTCCGAACTGCAGCATATAGTCCATCCTTCAGGCACCATATATCATTAATAGAAACTATTATATTGTGTAAAATGTTCCTAGTGTTTTTAGAGGCAGTCTGTTCTCTATCTTCTTTAATCTGCTCACCATTATCCGAGGAGGAACTTTCAGTTGCACCTGTCTCCATAAGTCGGCTAAGAAAAGCATCCTCAGTGGGAGACAGAGGCTCATCTACATTGTGATGGAAAAGCTTTCTCAGCAAGTATAATTGCAAACTGATAAAAGACAACAGAAGAATTAAACAAAAAAGTCTAACTCAACCTTATAAATTATAAGTTATAACAAGAAAGAAAGCACGGTCTACGGAAATATTTTAACATTCCATTACAAGGGCCCACAACAACAAAAGGAAGCAAAACAATGGCAGAAGATCCTCACCCTTCGTATTGGATGCACATCCAACATCTTGTCTGCTGGACTTTCTTGTGATGGAACGTGATTCCAGGTCACTAATTAGCTATTGCAAAAGGTTAATGTCAATTTCCATTGAGCAATTTACTGATAAAACAAAGACCTAAAATATATAAATGAGGTTGCCATGGTTTCTAATAAGCAGAAAATGCATACAATTGTTTAGCAGTTTAGTAAGGAGCTTACTGCTTCCCAAGATTTATTCACCACTTTCAATGTGGAATCATATCGCTTTTGTTTCTCCTTCAACTGAATGAACTTGTTCTCAAGAGCAGAATACTCAACCTTTTGAACCTCTAACTTTTGTAGAAGCTTTTGATTCTGAAATTGCAAAACTGCAGTATCAAGCTGCACCATACCAACAAAAAAAGAGGTGACATAAGGAGAAGGTTAAAAAATATGAGTTATAAAAAGAAAAAAAAATCAACCGTATAATCCAGCATTCAACAACCAAAAAACCAATGCAAAAGTCCAAAAGCCTGAAAGCAAGAAAATATACAAGTATAGATTAAAATATCAAATAAAATCATATAAAATACAATTTTTGCAGACAAGCAATAACGTAGCTTGGCATGAATAAAGTTATTCCCAATGCGAGCTTCCGGTTTCTGATTCTAAAGATATTTTATCAAAAAATATTAATAAAGCCCAACTTCCAAAACTCTGCAGAGTGCAGATCAATCAACCTACCCAAATAAAACCCCTTTCCCAAAAGAAATAATAAAATCATCCATATTCACAGCCATGCACATGAGATGATCGATGAATCAGCAATGTTCAACCAAAAGCATGCAACTACAATGAGAAGATTGATGCAAAATAATACTGCTACTACAGTGAGGTAAACAAGAGCTGTAAAAGGGGTTAAGTGACTTTTAAAGCAAATAAACATGCCTTCATCAAATCCATTACCACCGAGGGACAAAACAGTAGCCAAAAGACATTGAATCTTAGCATATAAAATGCTCAAAAGTCAAAAGATGTGTAATTATCATTTTTTCTGGTATCAATATTTCAAGCATTCGGTTGAAACTGTATACTCACATGCATCCATTTGATCACATAAAAGGAGATTAAAGTGCAAACTACATGCTAAAATAGCAATGCCAAATTTGATTCACAACAACAAAAAAAAAAAAAAAAAAACCAAGTCAAGAGATAAGGTAATTTAGATTACTTTTCAAATTGGAATTTAAGAAAAATCAGGACAAACATAAATATCACTGTTGCAAATAAAATAAATAACAGAATGATGAGCAAAGAAAATAGTACCTTTTTCTCCTCTGAAGTTGGCAAGAATCGTTGCTTCTTTGCGGCAACAGCAGCAGTGGACGATATGGAGCTAAAGTGACGCCGTTTTCGGTCAGCCTCACCAGTGCTCCCCATTGAACCCACGCCACACTCACAAACCCTAGAATTCCTACCTTTATTCACATGAAGGCCAAGTGGAATATCCACCCCAAATAAACAAAAATTCGAACCATGTTAGCCAATAATCCGATCAAAACCCTAAATCATCAATTTGAAAGCCCTAAATGACCAGTTTTTACACTAAAAATCCCAGCTTTATCCAAGTTATAATCTGAAACAAAATAAAAACTCCCCGTTTCCCTATCAATAAAACTCGAGTAGGAAAATGCAAAATTAAATAATGGGAAATTTTGATTGGAAGGTCGATTCTAGCTGCATATATATATATAAACAGTCTTTTAGTTCTCGTTAAACCTATAACGTATCCGACCCATAGAACTTTTCAATTACCCTGCAGAAAAAAGTTTCAACTTTGGGGAATTGGGGCTAAAACCCAGTTTTTTTTCTTATGTAGTTTCGATGCTTACACACTACAAAGCTGCTGTTGCTGGAGAGGAAACTCTTAAACGAAAGAATGAAGAGGTGGAAGCGGTCGCAGGACAGTGAAGGGTGGAATCTATTTGACTGGGGAAAAGGGCAATGGATTAGGACCGAGAAGCTGAGCCCTGCTGGAGGCTGCTGAGGCTTTCATTGGAGCTTTGAAAGCTTGTTGGCAATTATGAATGTATTGTCTGTCACAGTCACGCACAGAGTGGCTTTCCTTTTAGCGGGTTGAATTCAATTACCGCAGGCGCCAAGGCCAATGCCTAAAACTGCGTTACAAAAAAAAGATTTGTTTGGGGGTTGGTAGTCAAGTTACGTCGCCTTACAACAAATGTAAATGGCTTCGGCCTTTGGGTTGCAAATTAAAGATCCGGGGATTGATTCGAGAAGTCAGTTTTAAATTCCCATTTTTTAATGTGGGTTTTATGATTTTCATGCGTTAAATTTTTTGAAGTATTCAAACAAGTGCAATCATAAATTGTTGGTGTTGCATTTCGTTAGTAGAAATAATTTCTTATCATTTACAGTTAACAATTAATTGATTGAAGACTTAAAAGAGATATCAAATGTTGAAACATGTATGTCTAAAAAAAAAAAGCTTTTTGTCTTCTCTTTTAATTTTTAAGATTTTTTCAAGATCTCACTTAGGTGATGTCGTGTGTCATGATTTGCGAGGCCGTCACCCTCCGCATCTTTCTTTTCTTTTTTTCTCATTTGCTTGATTTGAGTTTTCTTTTTTTTTACTTGTTTTTTGAAAAAAAATTCAACGACTCGATCAAGGTAAACCCTAAACCCAAAGGGTGCTAATGCGACTTTTGTGACGTTGATCCCGAAGAAAGAGAACCCGCGGGTGATTAGTGATTTTTGACCAATTTTTCTATTGAATTCGCTATACAAAATTTTGGCGAAGTACATGGCTAAACGCCTTCAGCAGGTCCTTCTGTCACTTATTAGTGATACTCAATCTGGCTTTGTTCATGGTCGACAAAATTTGGATGGTATTATGTTGGCAAATAAGATAATTCACTCTATGCAGAAGATGAGTTTTAGTGAGGGAGGGGTGATTTTGAAGCTTGATTTTGCGAAGGCGTATGATTGTGTTAAGTGGGAGTGCATAGATCATATTATGAACCGTATGGGTTTTGGCGTGAAGCGGCGTTTGTAGATTTGAGAGTGTATTAGCACGGCTCGGTTGTCAATTTTAGTTAATAGTAGCCTCACTCGGGAATTTGCAATGTAACGAGGTATACGGCAAGGTGATCCGCTTTCACCATTGCTATTTGTTATAGTTGCAGAAATGTTGCATCAATTATTGGTAAAGGCAGAGGAATTATGAGTGTTACAAGGGGTGTGGGTAGCATAAGAATTTTACTTATCACATCTTCACTTTGCAGATGACACTATTTTATTCTTTTCGGGCGAGCTTCATTTTGCAGGTAATTTGAAGAAGATTCTCACTTGTTTTGAATATGCAACGAGTTTACAGATAAATTATGCAAAGTCTTGTATGTATGGTGTGGGTGTAGATGAGGCATTGATTGCAGAAATAGCCATGGTGTTCGGTTATGAGCAGGGTGAACTTCTGATCTCCTATTTGGGTTATCGCTTGGTGTGAACCCACGTAGTTTGAAAATGTGGGTTCCGTTGGTGGCTCGTTTCCGAAAGCATTTGGCAGGGTGGAAGAGGGGAGCGTTATCTTTTGCGGGACGCCTTGTATTAGTAAATTCAGTGTTGTCTGCTCTACCTCTTTACTATATGGGGGTTTTCCTTGTCCCGAAAAGTATTATTCATCGCATTGACTGTATCTAAAGAAGTTTGGTGGTTTGGGGATGGTAGATCTTCGTGTTCAGAATTTGGCATTATTAGCCAAGTGGAGCTAGAGGTATGCCATGAATGAAGGCTCGTTATGGCGTAATTTGATTGAGGCAAAATATGGGAGAAATGTGTTACAATGGCATCCGTCTGAGTTAGGTCGGAGAAGTATGTCTGTAATTTGGCGTCAGATAGTTGAGGTGCAGAATGATGAGTATGTGCATCGTTTTATGAATCACGCTCAATTCGTGTGGATTTTGGGTGCCGGATCAAAAGTGCTATTTTGGTATATAATTGGTGTCTGGATGAACCTTTATATATTAGTTTTTCGTAATTATTTCATGTAGCTAAAAGTAAGATGGCATTGGTGCTGGATTATTCGAGGGAGGGACAGTTTAATCACTATCATTGGTAGGAGATTTTTACACATGGTCTGAGCGGGTTTGAGGTAAAGCAGCTGGGTGAATTATGTGCCTATGTCGGCAGTTTTCAGCTGCATTTGGCCATAGAGGATCGGTTGTTTTGGAGGCCTTCACTTTGTGGTTCGTTCTCTGTGGGATCGTTATATTCGTTGATGGTGTCTTTTGATTTAGAATGTATATCGGAAGTGAATACAGTATGACGCTTGCGTGTTCCTCCTAAAATATAATGTTTTGCTTGTTTTGTTATGTTAGACAGGCTGCTTACTTTGGTTGTTCTACGCTAGAGGGGAGTGCCTTTGGATGCAGCAATGGTTCGTTGTAGGAGGTGTAGCGTTAGGATGGATTCTGTTGATCATATTTTTCTGCATTGTGCCGAGCCGTGGAAGGTTTGGATGATGTTCTTTCAATGGTGGCAAGTTGAGGTGGTGTGTCCTAACACAGTGTCGGTGTTTCTTGTCCAATGCTATCATAGTATTTTTACGGATTTGTTACGAGATTGGTGGTTGATGGGTTATGCTGCGGTTGTGTGGTCGTTGTGGTTAGCTCGAAATGACATAATTTTTAATGACAAGAGGATGTTCTGTGATGAGGTATTTTTTCTTGTTAAATTACGATCGTTGTTTTGGGTTCGAGCTCAGTCCTTGCCAGGAGAAATTAGTTAATCAGCACGGTGGGTTGGCCCGAGAAACTGTTTGCCTTCTTCTTGCAAGAGAGCTGGATGTGTCGTTAGTGTGTGGGAACCGCCTAGGGAGGGTGTTTTGAAGTTCAATGTTGATGGTGCGGCGGGGGGTAAACCGGGGTTAGCTGGTTGTGGGGGAGTGCTCCGTGACTGCAATGGGCGTATACTTGCCATATTTCCGGGTCCATTGGGAGTGATGGATTCAAATGAGGCAGAATTGCAAGCTCTTTGTTATGTTTTAACCATGTTTCAGGATTCAAATTGGTCTGAGTTTGGATCGGTGGTGATTGAGTCTGATTCGATGGTAGCACTTGCCTGGGTGCTACACAAGGAGCAACTCCCGTGGTCTCTTTGGCGATGGTTTCGTCGTATTGATGATGTTTTTGATTTGGTGTCTTGTGTGTTCTTTCATCATGTTTACTGTGAGGCGAATAGCTTAGCTGATACATTGGCCAAGGGTGGGGTAAATCGACATGCTTGGCTTTGTTGGCAGGTTGATGTTGTTCGCTTTTGGTTGGTTCATCCGAGCTGGTTGGTTTGAGTGGGTTAGCTCTTGTGGTTTGGTGGAGTTAGTGTTTGTTCTTTGTATTTGTCTACTTTCGTAGGCACTCTTTTCCTCCATTTAGGCTTAGGGAGGCTTTTAATAAGGCTTACATTAGTAGTGGCTTTGTATGACTCCTTTAATAAAATCATACTTTTGCTGAGCAAAAAAAATATTTTAGAGACACTTTCCATTATTAAGTATTAAATTTTAACTTGATTTGTCAACAATCTCTAAAGCAAGTGGTTAAAGCTCTCAGTTGACACATTCTCCTCTCTTTTAGTTGTGGGTTCAAAACCTATTAGGATCAAATTCCCCTTTCCCCTCTCCCTAAATAGTTTTTTTTTCAAAAAAAAATTAACCCAGTCTTGATTAAGGGTTTTTTAATAGGAAAATATTTCATGCATTATCGGTGAAAACAATTTTTTACAAGTGCTTAATTTTTAGGGTTTAGAGTATTGTTAATGCTCATTTGTAACTCTTCTTTTAAGGTCATTTAATTCTATTATAAATAGTATTAAATTATGCTTTGGAAAATATAATTTTGCCCTCACTATTTAGCATATAAATAGTGGGCAAGTTTACTCATTTGTAGATATCCTATAAGCAAATGACATTTTCTTTGAAAACACTCATTAGTTTTCATAAACTTTCCTTGAGTGTAGTTTTGAGTTGAGAGAAGAGTAGGGTGTACGAAATTGGGAGAGCTATGCTAACCTCAGGAGGTCGTTCGTTCATTGTAACGATTACACACATCGGGGCGAATTTATTTCTAAAGCAGTGGTTAATACCTTGACACTGTTGATCGATTTATTGCTTATATATTTATTTTATATTTTCCCGTCAATGCTAATGGCTCGTTTTGCAACAGTATATTTTCTAACAATTTAGAAGCGAATATTGTTGTAATCCATAATGATGACTTTATCTAGTAGTTGCTCAGATTCGACTCGATATATAGGTTGTCAAAAGAGTTTTCTATTATAGAGATGGTATTATTTATCCGCCTAAAGAGTAAACTTTCTGCAATTGTTTTGTGTACAATTTGATGCACTATGCCAAAGTGTATATAAATCGTATAAATTGGGGTGCTTTAGAAGCCTAAAGCTAATCAACATGGGACAAGTGTCTCATTATCCAATAAAGGAAAGACATTTAAAAAAAATATATGACAGGTTTAAAAACGAAAGAATTGAAAGGTCGTAATTATACGATGTAATTCAATTTTTTGAAATTGTTGATTCAAACCTATAATTCTAATTGATATTAGAATAGAAAAGTTTTTCATGATTAGCTTTATATTTTATGAATAATGGTGGCAAACAATCCATTTCATATTTTATTAAATTTTTAATGTGATTTATATAAGGTTTAAATGTTGGTGCTCTTAAATGGTGAGAAAGTAAAAGCATGGGTTTAATGGCTTATGATATTGGTTACTATAATTATGATATTAATGTTGAGTGATTGCCAACGTCTAATGGTTTTGTAATTATGTTGGTTTAATGCTTTCCTATTCCATGATGATTAAATGTTTTAAAACATTTTTATATATGATGAATACCATGGGCAGATGTACATGACAAATTAGGGTGTAATTGACCCACTAAAAAATACCCACTATATAGAAATATTAGAATTATATCGGATTTTTTCATAGAAAATATTAGAATTGACTTCATTTAATTTGTTGGATTTGAGGTCAATAATACTTATTGTAGTGATGTAAAAATCATTCATATCTCATGCCTATTTTAACCTACTATATGAAAATTCTGGCTCCATCCTTGATGAATCATTGTTTTTTTAACAATAATGATAGTAGGAAAACATTTATGGTCATTGAGCGGTAATAGTTAAAATAAGCATTGCCTACTTATATTTTCATAACCTTTCTTAAAGGAGTTATGAATTTTATATACTGAATTTTAAATGCCAAATATTTGGTATTGAAACGGTTTAAGAAATGCTCAATATTATGATTGTATAAATGGTTTTTAAAGAGTTATAAAAATTCTTTCTTTAATGACTATTTAAATTCTTTAATGATGGCTTGTTTTTAACATTTGAAATGATGAATTTCAATACAACCTTAGTAAGATATGAACAATTTATTCTAAAAAATGGTTACTTTAAGATATCAGTGTTTAATAGTGGTTATGATTCTAGCAAAATTTTCTTTGAAAAAAAGGATCCTAGTAGAAGAGGATTTGATAGACCATCTCTTTAAGTCAATACGTTTGACTAATATAAATGAGCATATCATAGACATCAATGCTACTAAAAGATGAGTGTAACTATTAAATCTCTTTGAGTTCTTTTTCTAAGTAGAGGAAAGAAAAGAGATGGTCTATCTCAAGATTAGTGTTGAAATCTCTTGTAATAAATTTGAGGTAATTTTTCTATTGATAGGAAAAATTAAAAACTCCTAATAAATATTTGTATAATATTCTGAAACACTTCTTATGAAGAATTAGGAAAACTAAAATTCCTTTTGAATGAAAAAAAAATCATGAATGACCACCAATGAGATATAAGGAATTTCATAATCATTTGAGATTATGCATACTAATCTTAATGATTAGTAACTTCTCAAAACTTTGAAAATATAATCATGTTTAAACAAGATTTGAGTTTGTTAAAACATAGTTTTATGGTTAAAACTCATAGCAAACTTTACTCTAGTATGATTGAGTATTTGTTTACACGTTGTCCAAGACAATTACGAATTTTTTTCTATATTAAAATGTTAGAAATGTAGGGGTGTCTTAAAATGATGGTTAAAGTCAGAGAGGAACCCAGTTGATCCGTTTACCAAAGGTTAAAGTTAGAAGTTGATTCTAGATTCGTCGAGGGGGGTGGGTCTAAAGCTCATTGACTGAAGAATTCATGATGGATACCAACTTAGTTATCTAAGTTCAATGTGGTCAAACGAAGCCATGTAAAGACTTATAGTGTATATTTCTACCTAGCTCTCCCTATGATGAATAATGTACATGCACTAGATGAGCTTAATTGCCCTTAATAAATTCATAGCCCGGGTTTTGGGTGGTCTTAGAGAGAAAGACTTGATGAATTTATTGTCTTTGGTTAAGTTCATAACACAGTGTTAAGTAGGTGGTCCTATCGTGAAGGACTCGATGAACTTACTGCTAGAGAGGATGAGTTTTCTTAATCTCTTAATTAATTCAATCCCAAGAGTTTGGGTGATCCTATTTGAGAAGGGCTCATTAAATTCGCCGGTTAAAGAGGTCGAGTATTTATTCTTAATGATTTCTTATGCCAGAGTTTGGATGGTTCATTTAAAATGAACTTGAAGAAATTCACCTTATTTATTGTGAGGATGAGCTATTGTAAACTCTCTTAATTATTTCATAGCCCAGATTCGAGTGGTTTATGTTGAGATAAACTTGATGAAATAGCCTACGTAAGTGAGAAGGACTAGCCACCTTCTATAAAAAAACGTTGGGCAATTTTTTTAGTACACTTACTAGAATCCTGAGGAAAGAGGGCTATATATACACTCGTATATATACTTTGTAGACATACCGAGGACTTTGGTGGATGAAGGGGTTAGTTGTGTGTTACAAGTTCACCTTAATCTTAGAAAGTTCAAAATTCGTTCACTTATCTAGGAGAATAATTGCTCATCATCACTATGTTCTAGTTCCAGATACGTTCACTAGTGCTTAAGCATTGCTCTTCTCATTTTTCAACTTTAATGCTCTCATTTTTACGAAGGATATTCTTTCGCATTAGTGGGGGAATGTTGTTAATGTTCATTTGTAACTCTTCTTTTAAGGCCATTTAATTATATTATAAATAGTATTAAATTGTGCTTTGAAAATGATGATTTTGCCCTCACTATTTAGCCTATAAATAGTGGACAATTTTACTCGTTTGTAGATATCCTATAAGCAAATGACATTTGCTTTGAAAACACTCTTTAGTTTTCATAAACTTTCCTTGAGCGTTGTTTTGAGTTGAGAGAAGAGTAGTACCACCAAAGTATACTCCATCTTTCGGGTGTACGAAATTTGGAGAGTCGTGCTAATCTCAGGGGGTCGTTTGTCTATTGTAGCGATTATACACATCGGGGTGAATTCACTTCTAAGGCAGTGGTTAATACCACAACACGGTTGATCGATTCATTGCTTATATATTTATTTTATAGTTTTCAGTCAATGCTAATGCCTCGTTTTGCAGCAGTATATTTTCTAACATAGAGCCTATAATTTAGGGTTGATAATTTAGTGTGTGTGGTTAGGTTTTAAAGCCTAGGAAAAAATATTATGGTTTAAAATTTAGAGTTTAAAATTTAGAATTTAATGTTATAGTTTAGGACCCCTGAAAAAGATAAGTTAAAGCTTTAAAAGCGTGCTTGTGGAAAATATTACAATGAATCGAATAATTACTTTTTTATTAAGATCCATTTAATACTTAAACTTAGATTAATCTAAATAAGAATACCCAAATGCACAATAAGTGAGATCAGAGGTTTAAACAGCCCTCACACTCGGTTTAGTGTAACTTCCTCTCGTTAACTTACCAATCACTTCTGCACAGCCCAACCTATTAAACATAGGGGTGTGGATTCGGTTAATTCGATCGGTGGTCAAATTGAATTAGCTAAAATTAAGTTAATTGGTTTTTCTCTTTAACCGTTAACAGAATTGAGTTTTTTTTTACTTATTAACCGAACCGGATAATTTGATTAATTTAGTCAATTTTTGAATTAATCGAAATTTATTATAAGTTTTTGGGTAAAGTACACAATTGGTCACTAAACTATGCAAAATGATATTTTTAGTCACTATACTTTTAAAAATTACAAAAAAATCATTATATTTATCGAACTATTACAAAATGGTCATTGCACATTATAAATTATTGATAAATTTTAAAAAGTTTATCACCATTTTGTAATAATTCAATAAATTTAATTATCATTTTGTGCTAATTTGATAAATTCTGATGATCATTTTATTACATATAAAATTTTTTAATGATCATTATATAACTTTTAAAAATTCAGTGACCAAAAATATATATATACAATATATAATATTTAATATATATTAATTTCAGTTAATTTGATTAATTAACCGGTTTCGAATCGAATTAACCGATAACCGGAGTTTAAAAAACTCTTAACCGTTAATCGATCAAACTTAAAATTAACCAAAAAAAATTGGTTTAGTCGATTAATTCAGTTAAAACCGAACAATACTCACCCCTACTTAAACCCAAGAATCCTTAAAGTGAGATATCGAGCTCCCAAGTACATGGGTGGAGGCAAAAAAATTACGTTGTGATTTTAAAGTTTTAGGGTGTTAACTCATTTTTTATTAGAAGCAGATGAAGTCAAATGGTGAGTATCAATTTCGTTTAAAGATCTTAAATATTTTTAAAATTTTTGTCAATTTATTTTATATATATATTTCATATATATGTATATATATATTCTCGTCGGGGCCCAATAATGAAAAGCAGAGTTGGTGCTTTTAATTTCGCATCCGTTGTTGTGCGAGTGTAAACTTAGGCCTCGTTATGCAATATTTTTAAAAATGTTTTTAGAGTTAAAATATTTTTGAAGTCAAAACAAATATTATGGAACATGATCGAAAATTGGATCAACTCGAGATGATTGTCAACTTGCAGAGGGTTGGAGTGGCAATATCACTTTGATGATCAGATTGACTACAGATTAGGGAACATCTATGAGAACAGTAACAATCATTGTAGAGTTTAATATATAGGATGGGTCATCTCGTATATTTCTAGGGTCCTGCAAAACTCAAAAATGGTCTTCTATGGAATAAAAGTATATCTTATTGCTTTAAAAAATTAATTTGATATTTTATTAATAAATTATAGAAATATGATTAAACTTTGGTCTATTATTTTGTTAAAAAAATTTGAAGAGATTGAGATTTTTTGTTTAACCACTGATATCTAACCCATTGGCCGACTGATCCGGATGGGGCATTATATAGGCGACTCTTTATGAACACGTCATCCACGTATATTAGCATTATCACCAAGCTGACCCCTTTTCTCTTTATGAACATGGAGTAATCAAATCTGCCGTGTTCAAAACCAGCAGCTAACAGTCTCAGTCAACTTCATATTCATTGCCTGGACGCCTGCTTTAGACCATAGATTTCTGCAACCTACAGAGAACATTCTCCCCCTGGCTGTAGAACCCTTAAGGCAATGCCATGTAAAATTCTTCAGTCAAATTCCCTTGTAAGAAGGCATTAAAGATATCCATCTGATATAGTGGCCATACAAATGCAGCAGCAAGTTCAAGAACAGTTTGAACTATCACCAATTTAACAACAGGAGAAAGGTTTCTGTGTAATCAATTTCTTCCCTTTGATTATAACCATTGGCCACAAGACGTGCTTTGTATCTCTCAACAGCTCCCTCAGCAATATACTTGACTTTAAAACCCATTTACAACCAATGAAAGTCTTATCAGATGGCAGATGCACAAGAGACCACGTATGATTGTTTTCCAAAGCTTGAATCTCCTCCTGCATGGCCTTAATCCACACAGAATTTGTGATGGCTTGAGAATAGGTTTTGGGCTCAGTAATGGTGTTCACGGAGGCTAAAAAAGGACTGTGTATGTGAAGAAAAATGAGAATAACAAATTTGATCAGAAATGGGGTACTTACTAGAGGAATTAAGGGATTGGCGAGAACAAGCAAAATCATTTAACCACTATGGAAGCCTAAAAATTCAAGTAGATTTTCTAAGTTTCAAAGGTGGAGCTTGCATAACAGATATATGACTAGCAGATTGAATATCAGGTGAATCAGGGAAAGGATGAGAAGACCCAATTAAAGGAGACTGACTTGAAGACTGACTAGTAGGTGAACCAGAATGTATAGATTGTGGAAAAGAAGAATCCTGAGAAGCATCAAGGGACGAAATAGATGAGGGATTACTGGATGAAGGACTACTTGATGAGATTGGAGGAGAAGGTAATGAAGTGGACAAAAAATCATCATCAGCAACATGTGGTCGAGAAGAGAAAAAAAGAAACTTGGTTTTGAGTAAATTTAAAAGGAAAAATAGATTCATGAAATATAACATCCCTATGAACAAAAAAGAATTTGGTACATAGATTAAACAGAACATACCATTTTGGTGTAGATGAATATCTCATAAAAAGGAAAGGATGGCCCTAGGGAAAAACTTATCGTTTGGTTTGAGAGAAGTAGCATAACAAAGGCAACCAAATGTTCGAAAGTGAGTAAAATCAGGGTCTTTTTTATACAGAACAGTAAAAGGAGTCTGCCAATTCAAAACAGAAGATGGGAGTCTATAAAGAATATAACAAGCGGTTTGAACACACTCCCCCAAAAATTTCATAGGGACTTGAGACTGAAAACGAAAGCCTAGCAATTTTTAATAAATGCCTACGCTTTCTTTCTACTATTCGATTCTGCTATGGGAAAGAAACACAGCTACTTTGATGTATAATCCCTAAGGAGGAGAAAAGAGGAGCAATCTGAATTAGAAATTCAGTGTCATTGTCACTACGCAAGATCTTAACAGATGTGGAGAAATAAGTTTGAACAAATGAAAAAAATTGTTAAGGTAAAGGATAGTGTCAGATTTTAATCTCATCATGTAAATCCATGTCATCCTACTATAGTCATCCACTATTGTAAGGAAAAACTTATGTCCACTGTGTGTTGAAGTTCTATAAGCGCCCCATAAATTAAGGTGGACTAACTCAAAAGCGGAAGAAGTCCTGGTTGTACTCATAGGAAAAGGAACTCCAGTATGCTTTGCTAAAGGACAAATATCACAATATGGAGAATCATGATCAGTAAACTTGACTAAAGGTACACCTGAAAGTTTAGAGATTTTAGACAAAGGAGCATGCCTCAATCGAGCATGTCATAGAGCTTCATTATTATTGCAAGAAGACGTACAACGAGGAACTACAGAATTCAAAGCAGAACGAGAACTTCTCTGAGAAATAACAGGAAAAAAACCTGTTGACACAAGCACATATAAACCTACAGTCTTTTACCAATCCCCTTGATCCGCCCAGTGGAGAGATCCTAAAAAACCTGTTGCGTTCTTTAGGGAAGTTTAGAATCTGAAGCTAGTGGATGGATGGAGACATATGGTGGCTTGATTATTCTTGGGTCTTGTATTGATTTTTGTAGTTTGTTCCGATGCTTTGTTTTAGGCGTTGTTTCAGTTATTTCAGCTATTGATTCTCCTGTTGTACTGATATTTGAGATTTTTTGCACTTTTAATAAAATAATTTTATTATCGAATAAAAAATAATACAAAACATATACTTTTTTTGTTTGATTTAAAAATTACTTTTTAAAAGTTAAAATTTATAGTATTTAGTTTTTCTTTGAACAAAGTTACATATTTATTTTTGTTTGTATGACTAATTTTATTATATTTTTAAAAATTATGTCTAAAATAAATCTATATATATACATATTTTTAAAAGCGGTTTTTAACGATAATACTAATACTAGTATTTTAAACTAAATTATTTATTCTCAAAAATATTTTTTCACCATATTCTTCTAAAATATTTTTTTGTTGTTGCACTTAGTAAGGCAATACCAAACATACCCTTAATTGAGATGTAAAGTGAGCAACTTTTCTTTCTCTCTTGTTTTTATGGCTAAAACATCGAAACCCCCGTGCCCAAATGTGAAAAGCAAAACCATTAAACCCTGCCCTTAGTCTTCTCTCCCATCTAATAACTCTTGTGAAAGCTGACACATTTCCCCCATCTCTTCTCTTTCCTTCCCTCCCTCACTCTTTGCTTCCTTTGTTTTTTCTTCTTCTATTCCTTGTTGTTGACAGATCATTGGTTGTAATCATTCCGACACTATAACCTCGCCGGAAACTTGGGGGCAGAAGCGAGTGTTCTTTCAATTTTGCGCAACTTTGGCAAAATGTTGGAGTACGAGTGGGAAAATCCATCAGCAATGAGACAACCGGGTGAAGAACCCGACCCCAATCGTCAGATATTCGACCACTATGCCGACTCCACCGTGACCCAACAATCTTTCGATGAAACTGTCTTTGCCCATCAAAATAACACTGTCTTTTCTAACCAAAATTATTTCCATAACCCTAACCACTCTCAACCCCACGCCAGTCTAAACTCCCTATACGACCCACGCGCCTTCTCTGGCGTCTCAGATTACTCCATACCCCACTCCTCCCGGCTCTCACTGGACCCTCTTTCCGTTGCCGGAGGAAGTGGGGGCGATTACTTTCTGGTTCCAAAGACGGAAGAAGTTTCTACTCCGGTAGACTTTACAACGAAAATCGATCTCAACTTAGGTGTCCGCACGTATTTTTCATCCGCCGAGGATCATTTTTTCAACCGGCTTTATCGCCGGTCTAGACCAGGTTCGATCATCGCCCCAAAGTGCCAAGCCGAGGGCTGCAATGCAGTTCTTACCCACGCAAAGCACTACCATCGCCGCCATAAAGTCTGCGAATTCCATTCGAAGGCCTCCACCGTCATCGCCGCCGGGTTGACTCAACGATTCTGCCAGCAGTGCAGCAGGTCCACGAAAATTTACCAAAATGTCATTTCTCATTTTGCGGTAACAATCACATAACATATAGGAATAATAGGATGAAGGCAATTATGCGTGTTCGGAATGACAATCCTGGCCCGTACGTGGGGGGCTTGATCCCGAGGGTATTTGTGTCCGTAAAAGTTCCATATTTTTCCCGTTTACGTACCCGTTTGCTTTGCTACTTATGGTAATAGGCTGTTAGTCTTAACTGAAGCACTCGTTAATTAAACTGTGAATTACGGAAACACCCTCCACATGCATTCGTATTTTCAGTCTCCCTGCAATGCGTTGTTGCAGTTTGCCAGAAGAATATTCTTTTTAGTTGTAGTAGTAGTATTTTTGATCCTTGTCTTGTTTTCTTGTGAATATGGATGAGGATTGAATGGACGAAATTGCCCCGGGAACTATGCTCCGAGACCGATAATTGGTTTTCCCGTACTTGGATCCCGAGGGCATGATCGTCTGAGGATCGTTCTAAATCCTCCATTGATATGGAGTACTACTCTAGCCTAGGTGCTGGATTTTGCTATTTCTCAACTGAACCCCAAAAAAATAGGTGCATTTGTTAGTTTCAATAAGGTTGGGGTTCTTAAAAGTTAAAACTTTCTACAGATTCCACACTCTATCAGAATTCGACAACGGAAAGCGTAGCTGTCGGAAGAGATTGGCTGATCACAATCGTCGTAGGCAGAAATCTCAACGACAAACCAACAATCAAGAAGAAGCTGCTTCTGCTTGAAAATGGTGGCCGCGGCCACTCCTCCGATAACACCCCAAGTAAGTCATTTTCAAAAAGCTATATTGACCGGGAAAATAGTATAGCAGTAAGTAACATTTCCTTCTTTCTTTGTGTTTAGGTTTAGGCCAGTCTCCACCGGATTCTAGGGTTCAGTCCTTGTTATCTTCCTCGGTAACCGTGGCAGTTTCGACACCGCGAATGCCATTGGATTGTTTCAGGCAACGACCATACAACGCATCAACACCATCTTCGTCGTCGACGTCATCAAGAACACATTATTTCTCAAATGGGTAATTAGTAATACGTTAATGGCATATATCGAGCTCCTTGAAGATTGGAGAAAGCCTGGGAATTAGCATTTTGCAATCACAAGTTGAATATCACTAGTATTCTAACATCATGAAATTTGGACTCATAAGATCGAGCTATGAAGGAGGCTGGCCGTACCAAAAGCAAAGTTAACATGAAGAAGATCAGTCTCATGTTTTATACTTATAGTACTTTTTATTAGTTTATCGTGATTTGTACTGACACGACTATAAACGCAGTAGGAAACTTCCTTGCAACTTGGAGGAAATTAACTGTGGGCCCTTGTATTATTTACATTTGTAGCAGCAGTCTTTAAACTTAAATTTCTTGTTATTGATCTTAAGAAAATTTGGATTCACTTAAGCTTTATTTTTTTGTTGAGGTGGAAAACATTGGTTTGGAGCAAATTAAGGTTTTGTAAAAGCTAAAAAAATTAACTTTTGGCAAACTAAAGTTTGAGAAGCTAGTTTGGGGGGCAAACCAATGTTTTAACATTCAGAAGTTGAGTGTTTTTTGTTGCTTTTAGAATTTTTTGGGTGGAAAAGGTAGTTTTAGAAGCCAAACTCAACCAAAAACACACACTTAGACTATATATAATTTAATTATTTTATATTTTTTTGGATTGTTGGATAATATTAATATATGGCTAAGATTATTTTCTTTTTTATGTGATAATCTTCACATTTTCTACAGCTAAACTCATCCATATATATATATGAGATAGGATCCGGTTACACAGTGTAAATTTTTTTAAGTTTTACACGTTTTGGATCGTTGGATGGGTGAAACGGATGACTGGGATTAACAGTAGAATATGTGAAGATTGTCACTTGAAAAAAAAAAGAAAGGAGTTAATCTTAGCAATCTATTTCCCCATCAACGAACCAAAAAATGTAAAACTTAAAAACTTTTACATTGTGTAAGTAGATACTAACTCTCTCTCTATATATATATAGGGTTAGGATCCACTTACACACAATGTGAAATTCATAGTTTTATATGATTTTTGGATCGTTGGATGGGTGAAATAGATGGCTGAGATTAACTCCTTACTATTGTTAATGTCAACCATCCATTTCACACATTCAACGATCCAAAAAACATGTAAAACTTAAAAACTCTTACACAGTGTAAACATATCTTATATATATATATATATGGGATAGGATCTTCTTACACAATGTAAAACTTAAAAGTTTTACATTTTTTGGACCGTTGGATGAAGATAAATAGAATGGTAATAAATGATTAAAATTATTTATTTTTTTTTCTGTGATAATCTTTATATTTTCTAATATTAATCTCATCTATCTATTTACCTTCATTTAATGATTTAAAAAATATAAATATTTTAAGCTTTATATAGTATAATAGAATCTTGTCTATCTATCTAAGTTGATTATTTTCATCACATGGGCAAGTGGTCCAGAAAAAGGAAACATGATCAGAGATTGGAAAATTCTTGTGATGGTTTTCCAAGTGTTCGGACAAAATAAGGGTAGGAAATGGAAAACAACGTGGGACATATTGCTTCACGAAAGTAGTTCAATAAATCCCTCAGCTTCCCATTCTCCAGCTTCGTAAGGTCCCCCCCGGAGCACATGTTTTTGCCATCTTATTTATTACGGCCCCTCTTCTGCCTCTGACTCTGAGTCTGACTGATCGTATCATATGTTTGAGAAGGAAAATGGGGGGACCCATTTCCAATGCAGCAACGAATCAAGTCCAGCACTTGTAGCAGGCAACCAGCTAGCTCGGAGTAATGGAAGACTCTGAAAAGATTTGCAGCTTTAATTCTCTCTTTTGGTCTACCACTTCAAGTCCTAGGCCTGTAAATAATTCAATGCGGACGTGGGTCGGTTGGTTGGTTGGTTTTAGATCGAGTTAATTTAGGTTGGATTTTCGGTTTTAAATTCTTTTTATTATTTCAAGTTCTGATTAGATTAATCCTTTTTGGATAATTATTTCATGCTCAAATGTTTATCAAATTTTTATTTACATAAATATTTTAGTTTTAGGGTTTAAAAACTCTATTTAAGGTGTAAAATTTAGAGGTTTAAATGTAGTACTATTGAATTTAAGAGCTATTGATAGAATTTAGGGTTTAGGGTTAAAATTTAGGGTTTATAGCTTAAAACCTAAATATCTAACCATATTACCCTAAAACCTAAACTCTAACTATATACCTTAAATTCTAACCCTAAACCCTAAATTATAACTATAAACCCTAAATTTTAAACTCTTACACTAAAACTCATAAACTCTAAACCCTAAATTAAAACCCTAAACCCTAAAATCAAGACATTTGTGGAAATAAAAAGTTTCCACCGCATGTGTATGAAATAATAACCCTTAGTAAATTTGGATTTGTATTCAATACACTACGGTGGAAACTAAAAATTTTCACAAGCGCCTTAGTTTTAGGGTTTAGGGTAGTTTAGGGCGTAAGGTTTAGGAGTTTATGTGTAGGGGTTTAGAATTTAGAGATAGTGGTTAAAATTTAGGGTTTAGAGGTTGGGGTTTAATTTTTAGGGCAATATGATTAAGATTTAGGTTTTAATTTATAAACCCTGAATTATAACCTTAAACTCTAAATTTTAACCACTATCCCTAAATTCTAAACTCATACACCTAAAACACTAAACCATACACTTCAAACTAAGACCCTAAACTTTAAAATTAAGTCGTTTGTAGAAACTTTTAATTTTCACCGCTAGTGTATGAAATAATTACCCTTTAAATTTTAGTAATTTTAAGTCTTATATTTTTGACTTGGATCATTTTTGGATTTAAGTTGACCAAGTTTGAATTGTTTATTTTTTTATGATTAAATCAGGTTATATTGTTTTAATTTGAATTAATCAAGTCATGTTTTTGGGTTGGAGCAAAAAACTATCATATATATCAAGTCTTCAAGTGAGTTAGAGTGATAATGTGATATGGATGTGCAGGTTCAACATGAGGACAAAAATTCTGTAATTTTTTATTTTTATGTCTCAACATTAAGAATTTTAATTCTAAATTTTAATTTTAAATTTTAAATTCTAAGCCCTAAAAAATACATCCTACCTATAATTTTTTAAACTCTAACCTTAAACTCTAAATTTAAACCTAAAATTTATTTTTTAATGTGGGGCATAAAAAGACACAAAAAAGGAGTAAAGGATTTCTATTTTTCAACTGCACTGCAAGTGATCATCGGTTGTGCCGGAAAGATTGCCGTTGCCATGACCCATTGTGGGAGTGTGAAGTGTAGTGCATTAGTTTGGGTAGGGATGCCAAAAAAAAATCGAATCTGGTGGGTTCCGTCCTGATTCGATCAAGTAGAGTTGATTTTTTTTTTAATTTTTAGTTTTCGGGTTGTGTTTGGATTTAGGGTAAAAATTTCCCAACCCGGTTTATTTATAAATACATATTTATATTTTTATATTTTTTATATTATATTTAATATTTTTATTAATTTTTTTCGAGGCGTGTCGGGTTTAATGAGTTTTTTTATTAAAATTTTAAGGCGGGTCGGAGTCATATTATACTTTTATTATATCAAGTCGGGTCGAAGATAAAAATATATTAAATTCAGGTCGAGTTGGATCAAAACATTAAATTTTTGGATTAAATTTGGGGCGACAAAAAAACCGTCCCACCGTATTGCCATCCCGTTTGGGTAGCCATTAAGATTGTAGGTAGCGTCTGATCTAGGTCTTAGTGATCGTAAATTGTCCAATTTTAGCTTTGTTGGAGTAAATGGATATATTTCAAAGGCCCTCAAACTTTTGTAAACAATCAATTATGCCCCTAAACTTTTTTTACACCCAATTAAGCTATTAAACAAAAAAATTAAATTAATTAAGTCATTGAATAAAGAAATTAAATTAATTAAACCCTTGAACTAAAAAATTGAATCAGTTAAGCTATTTGGCCAATTTTGACCATTACATTTTGACAATTTTTTCTTTAGATATTAGTGCACATGATATACTACAGTTCCATCATGTTGCATTTATAAATTTTTTAAAAATATATTTTTATAAATTTAAAACTTTTAAAAAATTTCTAAAATAATAAATAAGTCTAAAAATATCAAGTGAAAACATTGTGTGATACGATGCAATATACCAACAGATTCAAAAAAATTGTCAAGATTTTATGATCAAATTTGTACAGTTTAAAAGCTTTTTATAATCTTAAGCCTATTTCAAAATATAGGAAATGGGTATATTTTGCACAAAACCTCAAGCATGGTTAACATTGTTTATTAAACACAACTTGGACACGTCTCCTCTGCTCAGAGATGAAATGCTCGAAATGCTCATGGAAGTACTATGATTGAGAGTATTATTTTCTATTCCTTAGTTTTGATTTTTTTCAATGATAAATGTTGGTTGATCGTACATTTCATTAGAATCTTGTAATCCAAATTATGGTTTCTTTTTTTCTCTTTTGTGATTAACAGTTTGCGTCGGTTCTAATGAGACCCGTTGTTGGGTCTTTGGGCAGGAGGGGCACATGTCTAGGGTCTAATTTTTTTAATACTTAGGGGTCTAATTATTTTTCAATAATTATTATTAGGGTTTCATTTTTTCAATATTTATTATTAGATGTTTAATTTTTTAATATTTATTATTAGTAGTTCAATTTTTTCCAATACTTATTATTAGAAGCATACTTATAAAATTTATTTATTTTCTAATACCTGTTATTAGGGATCAATTTTTCAGTACTTATTCTTTGGGACCCAAGTTCTTCTAATTTATATTATTAGGGACCTAATTTCAAAATTAAAATTTTTCAATACCTATTATTAAGGTCCAAATTCTAAATTCGCCCCCACCAAATTTTAGAAACGGGCCTGATTCTACTCATACATTTTGTCTCTATGGACAGACTTTCTAGTTGCACACCGTAAAGTTGTAAAGATTAAAAATCATGTCCTTTTGATGTTTTTAAAGTTTTTATGCTTAATATTAAAAAAAATAAATTTAAAATTAAATTTTAAGATTCGAATTTATGTTATGGTTTAAGGTTTATGCGTATTAGTTACTTTTTAAGGTTTAAAATTTATGGTTAAAACTTAGGGTAAGTGGCGTTTGGCAAGAGAGAATAATATGAGCAACCGCTCAGAGCCTCACCTTCTACCTTCGTAACTTCACAAATTTTCAGGTGACAAACTAGTAAATTAATGGTTGTCTCTTATTATTTTAATTGTATTTATAACATTTTCTTAATAAAATAATAAAAATAATGTGTTTGATAGATTTTAATAATATTTCTATTTCGTTTTATAGAGACTCATTTTTTAATTTTCTCTCAAAGCCCCAAAAATACTTGAGACAATTCTGTTTAGGGCTTAAAGTTTTAGTGTTGAGACATACATACAGAATTTTTGTTAGTCGTAAACTATATATCTCTATTTATGAAAAGGGAAATGGTTGGAAATTAGGGGGTGGGGGATTAAAGCTGATGAATGACGAAAAGTCGATATTTTTTTTATAATATTCGTCGTTTGAAGTTGCACTTTGCTCTTCACACAATGGATCGGTAACACATGTAAAAGTAGAACCTAAACCGGCTTCGTGAGCAAAGGATGTTTCCTTTCGTTTCGCTTACAACAAAACAACCACTTGACTTGAATCAATCACTGGGCTGTGTTGTTTTGTAAGTTGATGCCGCTTATATCAAAATCAGCTTTAACTGGTTATATCCGAAAGTGGAATAGTTTGGTTTCCTCCCAAACGTGGCCTAGAAAAAGCTCGGCACTCAGAGACGGAGCCAAGATTTAGGGTTAGAGAGTAAACTATAAATATTTGAAAATAGGAGACAAATTCATAAATAAACTAAAATTTTAAAAGAATTTAAATAAGAAGATAAAAGTGAAAAAAAATTCTTTGTGTCGGCACTCAAATGCATTTATAGACTTTATTCTAAAAAGAATCCCTGCATGATTGAATCAAAGACTCTGGCAACAAAGCACAAAGTGACGAATTGATTTCCATCAAACAAGAACGAATTTTCAAAAATCATTCTACCAACAATCCTACAGGTACAAGACTGAGATGTTCAGTTAGAACAAAACAGGCAACTTGATCAAATGCAGTATTCCAGGCAGCAAGATTACTAGGAAGCTCGGGAATCGATACGCTAAAAACAACTGCGCATGAAAGTTGCAAAAAAAAAATCTAGAGAATAAAACAAAGGAGATGAAGAGCCGGAAATTCGCATTTTGTACTTGGTAGTGGGTGTTTGACACGTGTACATCAGCAAATTTGATTGAGTAAAAAAGTACAACACGATAATATGAAGAGGGCAGAACATCGAGACACAAAACAAAGAATAAAACACCAAAGCAAAAACACCTTAACCAACATACTTGATGCACAACGAGCTAACCCGGCATCACCACGCCTAACCACGCCTTAGAAAACAACACACCCCAACCTCAGCATGTATTGAAACAGTACCCTCATGAACCACACAAAATACCACAGGAATACCCCAACATAAATTGCAGCATAAAACGCCGTATGAAAAAACATGCGTAGAATGCACCATAAACACATCCATACGACAGCAACACAGTCCATACCAGCACCCATGTACAAAATTCAATCAGCTCAATACATGAAGATTTGTGATACGATCGACCCCACCCTTCACCAAGGCATCCACCAACCCATTGGCTTCTAAGAAAAACATTAGTAAAACAAAAGGTTGAAAGCCTAATAACCAAATACCCCAAACTCAACAAACCAAATCAACAAACACCTTACTCTTTTGCGACCTTAATCGACCACGATCTCTTTTCTTCATAAATTCTGCTACAACCCTTTGCTATTCTGAGTTTGAGAAACTATATCGTTCCTCAAGATCCAACGCACTAAACACGATGTCTTTCACCTCTAGCATGTTTCGTGGCATACCATGATACTCAATAATAGCAACTTGTTTCGGTAGCGTCATTATAGCCAACGACAATTCACCTGGAACCCTCACGAGTTTCAACGATCCAATCATCACTCCCTCGATATTTTCCTCATCCACAAACATCCCATTTACCTCAATCACCTCCTTATTTCCAACAAGTTGACACAATAACTCAACCTCATTAATTTCTTGATAGTTCATGACATCTTCTACCCATAAAGTATTAATAGTCCACAACGTTACTTGCAACTCGTCCGTCACATTCAACTCTCATTCCTTTCACACCATCATTTGATAATCCCCAACCCAAATGTCACGTTATTCATTTTATTCTATAATGTCCATGGTAATCCCGTTATCAACATTATTTCCACGAAATACACTATCTCTCGACTCCAATTGAGTACTCACGCACGCTTCAACCTCACAACTACACCAAAGATTCGACATTAAAATCAGATTTGTTTTCTGTACATGAATTTGGTACGTCGCATCAAATTTGTTTTCTGTACGCATCTTCTCTCGAACACCTTGGGATCAACAGTATTAACGACAATGGCTACATATGGACCCCAAGCTGAGGCCACATTCATGAAAGTCTTCGTTTTCCAAGCATAAAACGAAACACCATACACTACTAACCATACATGTTGATTTATAAAACCCAATTTCTCCGACCTTGGTTGAACTTTCTGTAGGCCTTCTAAACTCATATCCCTGACTATATCCCCCAATGTCCGATATCTATTACACCATCTGATCGCACATTTCTGCAACACATAAATTTTATCCTCATTCACTACCCCTTCCACCATCCTCGTCCGAATAAACTCATCCGTATCTTTCTAATTTCTATCACCACTAGTCATACCCACCACACCATCCGAAGACTCGGAAACATCCTGATTTCTTTTTCTTCTCCAAAACGCTGATCGTGTATTATGCTTCATTATTGCCACGCCTAAACGATACCCATAAAATCTAAAACCATTCCGTCATTCAATGGCATGCCAGACATCCGCTTTACATTTCATTTGTACAAAACCAAATTGAATTCCATTCATCCCCTTTTTAGATGGAATAAACACGTCCCCAAAATCACCATGACATCCAAACGCAAATCAAAGGCCTTGCCAATATAGCCTCTATGGCAAATTCGTCACAAAGAGAGTGATACAACATCATTCTCTTCTATCCATTTTTGTTTAGAGATTTTAAAATAATTTGATCTTTAATATCTTTTATCTTCACACAGGCAATATGTCGAACAATTATGATGCACCAAACCCAAAACAATAAACAACTATAACACTTAGACATGGATTACCGTAGCCTTCCACTACTATCTTCAATTGCAAAGTGCATGAGAGCCTTCCATAGCTTTTGAAATTATCAGTTAATCGTCGCTGCCTTCCACTTCTATCTTCAATTGCTTCAATTGCAAAGTGCGTGACTATAATTCCCCGATCTAACCTGAGGATCTAAAATATCACATTGGGTCGCCAACCCGACCAACCAAAATTTCAATCCAAATTAAACCACAAAATTAACACCATTCCATTATAAAATATTCGTATTGAAACAATTATCATTTAATTTACAAAACATGTGATTTCTGTTTCAACAACTTACCGTTTAAAAGGTTCAAATATTTTAAAATATTTATAGACTCCACTTGGTAAAGTCTTATGAATACACAACCCACTAAATACAAGTATATTACTTTGGTAATCACCACTTACTAGAATCTCGTACTGATAGTGCTTCCCGAGCTCCCGGTCGATCTACCAACCTACGCACAGAAACTATGATTCTGAGAGCTGAGAATACAAAGTTCAATAGTGCACATCTACTCTACTATACTTCATGCTAATCATAAATATAAGCATGCAAGCTAGTACAAGAAATAAGGCCAGAATAATAAATATATGGTGCTACCACTAACCGCCTAAACACATGCTCACATCATGCAAGTCATCATAGATGGCACACAAGGCCCAACTATACCTGAGATCTTATTAGATCATCTAGGCAACAATACACAAAGTCATAATCACAAACCTAGAGTGAGGCCCGATGTCACACAACCTCGGGAACGTACACTTTGAGTGAGGCACGGTGTCACAAAGCCTCGAGAATATACACTGGGTAAGGCCCAGTGTCACACAATTTCATAAACATACACCCATACTCGAAAACCCCCTCGAGTATCTTTGTATGAGTCTCGATGTCTCTAACCACGGTGTTGCAACACGTTATCTAGGTATCCAAATCCCATCAACCAACGACTCTACTAAGCAAATGCCTACCTGGCATAAAAACAACGCGATCCCAAGGATCTCCCTATTGTTGCTAATAACTAACACATCATTTATTTTTACATTTCCGAATAGTTAATACATTATGGAGGAGAACATAATTAATATCATAAATTATCCCCGTTTATACCCATTATCTTATTAATTAAAGCATTACTTATGTTATTAATCACACACATTAATTTCCCATCATTGGCTAGCGTTTTTGATTATTTAGCTCAGCGGGCATTGGTACTTACACGTGTATATACGGTTCAATTTTGTTTAATACGATTGGTTTCGGTTTAACTCGCTATTTTAGTCACCATCGGTTTTCGGTTTGGTTTAACTCGTTTTTCGGTTTTTCCATATTAACGTTAGTTTTTGAAATTTTATATTTTATTTTGACAAAATAGCCTTATTTGATGACTTTTAAACATTAAAAGTTAAAGTTTTAAAGTATTTTTCATAAATATTTATTAAAAACTTAATTTTTTAAGTAAAAAATAATAATTAAAAATACATTTATAGTATTGTAAGTATAAAATACTTATTATTACATTATAAAATAACTATAAATTAAATAAAAAAAATCAAATTTGGTTCAATTCAGTTCGATTTGGTTAACCACGGTTCGTAAACTTATGAACCATAAACCGTCCAAATGCCTCGGTTCTGATCGGTTTTCGGTTTTGCGATTAACCATGCTCAACCCTAGTACCGGTACTCTTACCTGTATTGATACTGATATTAATTACTAGAAATGTTAATTTTCCCAAGTACCGATATGGATCAACCCGTACCAATACGATATTGCATAGCATACTGGTACTGATTGAAGCTTGTACCAATACCCTACTCACGAGTTATGTTACGAGGTTTTATTCGATCCCTACGACTTATATAAGTCATTAAAGTTTATTAATAACATATTTGATTGTTTAATGAAATTATCGATATTTATTTCATTTAGCATGATTTTTATCAAAAACACCAAATCATTCAAACTAACACACAAGGCATCTCAATTCGTCCTTCAATTAGTCATCAATATTTACAAGCATATTGAGTGACCCTACATGGTCTTTAAAGCCCTTACTAGTCTCAAAATATTATTAACGTCATCATGCTTCTCATAACTATCAAGTCTCAATATATCGTGTAATATCCCAAAATTTTGGCTAGTGATCGAAATGTAAATTTTGAAAGTTTTGGGGTTAAAAGTATAAATTTTGGAAAAGTTTGGGGACTAAAGTGTAAATTTCCCCAATAAGTGATTTTATTCAGCATAAGGATAAATCTGATCGAAATTAGAACCTTGATATCAGTTTTTAGAATTAAGATACAACAAAGATATCAAATTTGGATCGAATAAAATTGTTAAGCGTGCTCAGCCTATGGAAATACTAGGATGGGTGACCTCTGGGAAGGCCCCATAAAAGTGTTTCTAATCGATATTTTGGACTCAGTAAAGTAAAGAATATTCGAATGGATTATCGATAAAGGATTTCTAAGAGAAATTTTATTCTATGGAGATTTTTGATAATTATCGGAATAGTAGACCGAGTTAGGAAAATTCAGTCTAAGTTTTGGGGAAGGAAGTTTTTATGAGATAATAGAGTTTATTTTCCCGAATATGGAAATATGGAATTTTTGGAATAAATCCGATAGTTCGGAAAAGGTAAAATTGTAGTAGAATTATTTTACGAATATTGGGAGATCGGATCGAATCAAAATTTCAGAGGCTGATCCATAAGCCATGGAAAAGTTATAAAATAATATTTAAGGTATGGTGACCGGTTGGGAATGAATTATTTTAGTTGAATTGTAATGGAATGGCTATAAAGCAATAAAGCTCAAAGAAAGAAAATTTGGAAATCGTATTGAATGAAATTCGAATATTTGGATCTAATAAATATCATAAATTAAAATTTATGATATTTTGGGAAGGAGGATGGTTAGAATGGAACCAATTTAGTTCAATTTTTATGGAATGACATTTTTTTAGACATGTGAGTAAATAAAGTTTAGTTAGAGGGCAAATTGGTCATTTGCCATGGATGACATTTTTGAAATATTTAAAAAGTTATAAGGGCAGTTTTGGAAAGAAGAAATGGAAGGTTAAATCTTGGCCCTTGATTGATGATAAAATCAATCTCAACCATTGGATAAAAGGGCAAAAATTCTAATTTCACTATTAAATGAATTTAATATTCATTTAATAGATATATGTATGTTCATCTTTTCTAGCAAAGAACGTGAGAGCTAGGGAAAGAAAGAGAAAATTTTTCCAAGCTCGATTCAAGCCCTAAAACTCGGTTTTCAAGTAATCTCTTCAACTACAAAGTTGTTTTACTCTTCAAGCTCTATCTTTTGGTGTATATAATTCATGGAAAACATGCTTGATTTTGATGAGAATTTTGTAAAAAAAGAAATTAGGGTTTATGAACTAAATTGAGGGTTTTGAGATTTTATGATTCTATGTTGAAATTTAAGTCGAAATTAAGTTGTTATGGTGTTAAAATCATGTTTTTAAGTTGGGATTAAACCCGATATATTTTGGTTATTATGAAGATGATTAAGGTTTATGGGTTCAAGTTTAACTTAGGGTTTGTGATGTTGGATTAATGATCTAGTAAGCTTGAATTGTTGTTTGGAAGCAAAACCCTAAGTTAAATTGTTTAGGGACCAATTCGAAAAGTTTAAAAGTTTGAAGGACCAAATTTGAATTTTTAGAATTTGAAGTGTATTTATGTTATTAATGATGTTGGAGATGTGAAATTGAAGTTAGAATGTTAAGCCGATGTTGAATCGAATTAGTGACCATTTTGACAAATTGTCAAAGTTAAGTGACCAATTCAGAAATAAGGTTTTAGAGAAGGATTAAATCTGAATTTTAGTTATAATGATGGAATTAAGATAGTAATGTTGATTTGAGGACTAAATTACAAAGTTAAGAAGTTGAATCCTTATCTTTGCATTTTTAGTGACTATTTCGGAAAGAAGGAAAAATTAGAGAGAATTATTTTTGAATAATTATTTGATGAATAAAATGATACATTAATGGTTTGAATCAAGTAAGGGGACCAAATTTCCAAATAGAAAAGTAAGGAGAAATTAGTATAAATTTTGAAGTTATTTATGGAAGTTGTGTGGAAAGTTGGATTTGACAGTAAGTTTGAAAATTCACCATAAATTCTACAAAAATGTTTAAATGGTGAATTTTATACCGATGTAAAGATTTATTTGTCTAGTTTCATTTCCAACAAATTGAAAACTGATTTCGAGTTCCGAATAAAAAGATATAAATTTTAAGTGGTGAAAGGTCAGAAAACAATATAGCAGTTTGTTCCGAAAGTAGCACTGGAAATTGACTTTGAAAATTTGTCATAAATTGAATTTGGACTATTAATTTATATGGGTGAAAAGCTTGTTGAATCTAGTTTCTTTCAGAACAAACGGATTCAAATTCCGAGTTGTAGATTATTTTATAGAAATATTTCTTTGGTTGTAGTGCAAATTGACAGAAAATGGAAATTGAGACAATTTGTGTCTAATATTGGTTAGCAAGCTTGGAGGAATTATTTGAAGATCAAAATGGTCATTAGGGACCAAAAAATGAGTTTGTGAACAATACAAGGAAGAAAAGAAGACATTTGGAAATTTTTGTATTTGAATGAATATATTGGACAATATATCTAAGATATTGTTAAATTAGAATCTAACAAATATTTTATTTATGTGATTTATGAAGTTAAGTTTGAATCAAGGGAAGGTCGAGGTATTATAAAGGAAAGGATCATGTAGAATTTAGTGAGGCATACTATTACATGACCCAGGTGAGTGCATTTCTAAATGTTTGCATTACATTGAAGATGGCATTGCATTTCTCTATAATCATGATATGATACATTGCTCGACAAGGCAAGCTTGATGGAATACCAGGTACGAATTATTGTTTGAATAAATGATGATGCATTATGCATACATGAAATTTGGATAATTACAAGATTAAAATGAAACAAGATACACCATGGGGTGCAAATGGCACTAGCGAGGTGTTTTTAATATCAGGAGGAAAGAGTGTCCTTATATGAGGAGCAAAGAGCGTCCTCTCGAGTACGTACTCCACAAGGCACTATGATGCAGATAGGCTATGAGCTTTCCATGGGCCTCAAGCCAGACACGATGATAATAATAACAAGATGATTACATGGTAGATCATGAGCATGCAAATGACTGCATGGTGATACATGATTCATATGATAGAGATGATACATGATAGAGATATTACATGATTCATGATACAAACGTTGCATGATTACATGATACATGAAAAATATGTTACATGATTTCATGATACATGAAAAAGAAGTCACATGTTACATGACTGAGAAGTACATGACATATGAGATAGAAATGTTACATGATATATGATATAATCCATGTTATGCAAATGATGGAAGAAAGAAGCATGACCATGATAGAGTACATGATATGTAAATGATTACATGATGAAAGCATGTCCATAATAGAGAATATTTTATACAATGATAACATAATTTATATGATAGTCATGATACATAATATATGTACATTGTGATATACTTGCCATGCTATAGAAAATGAAATGCACTTTTATATATGACATACTGTATTACATTATTTCATGTTTTTAAAATAAATAAGTTTAGCTGCCTCACTAAGTTCATACTTAGCGTGTGTCTTACGTCACACGTAGGTTTTCTGGAAATCGTCTATCAAGGAGGAACAGAAACTTGGGAAAAATCAAGTTACTATAATAAATTCAGTAAGTACGTCTTTACCATAATTTGATAGACTAGTGAGCATATAAGTATTTTAAAGTTGAACTATCTATAACATAAGTTTACAGCATAATTATATGCTTTTATGGTTGGATAAGTTTAGAAATATGAATTGTTAACAATAGCAAAATCTTTGCTTTGGTTAAAATGTTGTTTAGCCCTAATCGCTTAAAAAATTTTAAAATCCAGAAAAGATCTAGGCATCTTACGTAGTCCTCACCCTGAATTATATTTCAATAATTCAATTATAAATTTGTAAACCAATTCAGGGTCAAAACTAGCTGCACCTAGATGACATACTTTTAAATTTAAAACCAAGAAAAGGGTTAAACTATAAATCAAATTTTGAAAAGAAAAATTTACAAGTCAAGATTTCTTCCAATGATTTCGTAACATCTTTAATGTATATTCGGTCTACGAGTATATGTTAAGGGTGTTACAATCGGTCCCTACGCATGCTTATTTTTCGTCTACCTATTTTGCAAGTACTTACAAGCAAGGTAATTATACTTGTGATGCTCATGAAGCATTTAGAGTTCGAGGTGTACTAACCTCGAGCACTCGTAATAAATCATCATTCAAGCTTCCTGATTACTCCACTTGATCTAATATTTGAGCCCAAATAATCCTCACATAATTATGAATACAAGATATATTAATTAACCATATAATCTAACTAATTTATAAGGTCAAACACGAAAAAATAGCTTATTGGATTCGAATTTGGCAAAACAGGATGCGAAAATATACCTAAGACATTGAAACCCCCGAGTAGGGTCCCTCAAAAAATTCAATGGTTGGTCAACAACAGTCAAAGCTGGTCAAAATTGTAGGGCGATCCGGTGCAACACAGGTGCATGGCAGCATGGTGCACCTGTAGGGGCGCGATCCAGTATGTTGTGGGTGTAGGATAGAGCTATGCACCTGTGTTGGACAATACTCATGAACCCGATCAAATCGATCTTAATGTCACAACCAGCGACACGCGTGAACACAAAGCACACCATCCAGATTCCAGTCTTGAAAAAGTACAACTTAGACACACGGGCTCGTATTTTCTAGACACACATTTCCAAATCCTAACCACCCCAGGGTATTCCTAGAACCGGCTAAACCTAGGTTCTGATACCACTAAATGTAACACCCTCGACCCGGATGTCACATTTGGGGCTCAAGCCCAAACCATTACCATAAAATTTGGACCTAGTTTAGCCCAATCCGTAAATCCATTATGAAAATCCATTTACTTACAACCTAATAAAACATAATAAATATTTGAAAACATATACAATGAAGCTCCTTTTAAAATTACATTATAGACCTTTGACTCAATCGTTTGAAAATCCAAATACGAATTACAAAATACAATAGGCTCCTACGAATACATAGCCCAAGGACCTAAATACTGTACTCTGATGAGACGAGGCTCTAAAATCCTTCTTTGATGGTGCTCCTCCAAGAAAAATCCAAACCTACTAACCTGCGAACGGAAACAACGATTCTGAAACCGAGCTAAAAAGCTCAGTGGATACACCGCCACGTAACCATGCTTCATGCAAATCATAAATAAAGCAAAGCAACATGAAAGACATCATGGCAAGATAACAATGGCGCTACCATAACCGCCTAAACACATGACATTATGAATGTATGATTACGCACACAGCTCATACTAGAACCTCATAAATTTACCTAGCACCACACAGATAATACCAACAACATTAAGTGAGGTTCGCGTCCACAAAGCATCGGAATCTTACACTTGAGTGAGGCCCGCGTCCCCATAGCATCGGGATCCTATACTCGAGGGATGAGGCCCACGTCCACATAGCATTGGGATCCTACATCCATGCTCGGGATTTCTCATCAAGCATCTTCGAATGAGGCCCGCGTCCACAAAGCATCGGGATCCAACATTCAGGAAAATTTAAGGTGTTGCAACACACTTAGGGTATCCATATCCCAAAAAGGAATGACTTGATTACCTAGGTGTCCCATCAGCACACAACAAGGACCCTAGTAACCACACAGCTCTGACCTCGACACAAGGGCTCATCGCACACAGCTCTAACACCTTTACCATAGCCTTATGGTTTTTATCAGTTATTAAACTGCCCTGTTGAGCTTATCTATTTATTAGTATGTTATGAAGATACACATTAGTCATTCTCATTAATTTATCTTTTTATCCTATAAGACTCAACCTTATAGGCGCCCCTTTCTGCATATAGCAATGGCCTAAATTACCACACATCATCAACGATCCACCTAGGATCTCTATGGGTTTCCATCACACACAATTTACCCGGTATTTATAATGTTATTAGCCCATTATTCTTATTCAGGGTTAAAAATCTCCATTTCTCAGTTTTAATGTTCATTTTACACCTTGAAGGACCCCTAAGGCCCTTTGCCTCGAATTATAGCACCCCCGAACGCAACCTCGAATTTATTGGGTAGATTGCCCATCGAGTATCAATACTACAAGGTGAGTATCGATACTCCACTATAGGTATCAGTACTCCCCCATGAGTACCGATACTCCAATTAGGTTTAAAAGAATTAAACCCCAAGCCGTACCGATACGCTATGTACCGTACCGGTACTCATCATCGATACTAGGATCGCCCCGTACCGATCCACCCGGTACCGATACTCCCACATATGCGTACCGGTACGCGAAGCCTTTCTAGGCAGTGAAACAGTGGGTACTGATATGCTCCAATTGCGTACCGGTACGTCAAAGCACTATTGGATTCCTTATCTTGTAAAGGGTACCGATACACGGGGAGGCATACCGGTACTCCCCTCATGGCCCTTCTCTAAATATACAAAGGTGTACCGGTACGCAGCCACCCCGTACCGGTACTCGAGCCCAAATTTCAAAACTTAAAGCTCAGGATTTTACCAATCCCACCCTTAACCTCTATAGTTAAGTCCCAAATCGATCCTACAAGTTATTGTGAAGGTATTAAGTAGGTTTCTACTAATTTTAAGCCTTAGCAACATCAAATCATTACTTTGCCATTAAAGATCAACCAAAGCTTACCAAACCATAAACAATCAAATCATGCACAAAGCCTAATTTTATGAGTTGCAGGAATTCAAAGAAGTTAGTGGTGTACTAACCTCTGACTAAAACTGATGAAGAAGCCCTCAAAGGTCTAATCCCGTTCTTCCTCTTCAAACCTTCAACCAACCTTTGGTCCCACCACTCCAACCAAGACTTACCTTGAAATATAGATCCTCAAAGGCTGATAAAACTTCCCTCAACAAGCTAAACGTGATTCTCAACACAAACTCTCAAAAATCAACCTTTGATAGTAGGGTTTTTGGGAGAGAGGGGGAGTTTGAAATGGGAGGAAGATGGAATTAAGGCATGGTGATCTCATTCCCTGCACAATGCAGAAGAAAAGCAAGCCTCCCTCTTCTCACTTTTCAATTTAAGCTTTTACCATTTTACCCATTTTCTCTTCTAAACCCAACCCAACAACCACACAAGCCCAACACACAAGATAGCCCAAGGTCTTCTATAAGCCCAAAATCACAGCCCAAACAACAGAGCCCATGCCTCGGGTCAACTCGACTCTTGGATGCAGAATCCGGGTCACACAAAGCCCCCTTGTATAGGATATTGATTGTTAGGGAGCTTTAAAGGTTGTGGTTAATAGAATTAAGACCTTTGTGATCTTGAATTTTATGGAAAAGTTAAAAATGGAGAAAGTGGTCCGATAATTGCCAATTATGGCATAAAGATGTTAAAGTCATATTATATAGAAATTAAACTGCATATATATTAAGAAGTTAGAAGAAGGTGTATCCTGCTAAGGGAACACGTTTATATTTAGTGGTCTAATGCCACGAGTTAGTATCTGTTAAGGAAGTGATGTGGAAAAAAAGGGAGTGCTTCAAGAACCTGATGGTTCTGAAATAAATGTGAAAGAAAGAACTGAATGTTTAGAGTCCTTGATTTCTACGACAACATCTTAGAAGTTGTTAAGTAAATGGATGTAAGGCGTGTTTAATTTATGTGGTGATTATACAAATGTCACCCAAAAAGATTAAAGATATCCCGATTGTGGGAAAATTTCAAATGTTTTTTTGGATGAGTTATTAGAATTACCTTGGATAGAGAGGTATAGTTTGGGATTGATGTCTATCTTAGAACTAAACCAGTATCGATAGCACCATATATGATGGTGTCAATTGAGCTAAGAAAGCTGAAAGCTCAATTGCAAAAACTGTTAGACTAGGATTACACTTGACAAAGTGTATCACCATGGGGTATTTCAGTATTATTTGTAGAGATGAAAAGGGTCTCTACAATTATGTATAGATTACCGATAGTTGAATAAAGTAACTATTAAGAACAAATATCCACTACCAAGGATTTAAGATCTATTTGATCAGCTTAGAGGTACAACAGTGTTCTCAAAGATAGATCTTCGATCGGATTATTATCAACTCAAGGTCAAAGAAGAAGATGTATCAAAGAAAATATTTAGGGCTCGTTATGAACATTAATAATTCCTGGTAATGCCATTTGGACTTACCAATGCCCCTGCTGTATTCATGGATTTGATGAATAGGGTATTCCAATACTACTTAGACAAGTTTGTAGTAGTAGTCTTCATGAACAATATTCTTGTATACTTAAAGATAAAAGCTGAACATGATTACCATTTTTGAGTGGTATTACAAACATTAAGAGATAATCAGCTTTATGTAAGATTTTCTGGATATGAATTTTGGTTGTCATAAGTAATTTTCCTTAGACATGTAGTATCGGCTGAAGGAATAAGAGTTGAATTCCAAGGAAGTACAATCTATTCTTGAATAGGAGGCACCGAAAAATGTCTCTAAAGTTTGGAGTTTCTTGGAAATTAGCTGGATATTGAAAATATTTTGTGTATAATTTATCTACTATTACTCTGCTACTTACTCAACTAGCGTAAAAAGGTATTCCATTGGAATGGTAAGAAGTGTCCTAGTTGCACTGATCACAAAGGTTTAAAGCAGCTAATGGTGCAAAAAGAGTTGAACGTACGGTAATAAAGATAGGTTGAGTTCCTAAGAGACTATAATGTAGTTAGAGATTATCATTTCAAGAAGATTAATGTAGTAACCTATGCATCAAGGCAGCTCAAAACTTATAAAAAGAAGATAAAAGAAAAGAAGTAAGTTGAAACAAGAGAAACACATGACTATGAAATTAAGTCAAATGGTTGCTTATATTATCAAGAAAAAGTTTTCTTTTCTGATGATGGTGATTTGAAGAAAGAACTTTTGACTGAAGTTTGTCTTAGTCCATTGACTATTTACTCTGGCAGTAGCAAAATGTATTAAGATCTAAAGACTCCGTATTGGTGGCCAGGAATGAAAAAAGGACAATTTCAAAATTTATGATGAAGTGCTCGACATGATAACAAGTAAAAGCCAAACATTAGTATCTTCTAGATTGATTCAACCCAGTTCTATTCCCAATGGAAGTGAGAACGAGTGACAATGGAATTTGTAATAAGATTACCAGTAACAATAGTTATTAGACAAATATTAAGATGGCACCATTTGAAATACTGTATGGAAGAATATGTCGAACTCTTCATTATTGATTTGAGCTACAGGATCAAAATGTTTGGTATAACCCAAAATTTGGAGAGGTTGATTTGACACGAGAAATAGAGGATAAGGTAATAATTATTTAATATAATCTCAAGGCTGCCGCGGATTGACAAAAAGGCTTATGCAGACAATAAGAGAAGGATGTTAAGTACGAAGTTAAGGACAAAGTGTTTTAAAAGGTTTCACCTTGCAAGAAGGTGTTACGTTTTAGTAAAAAAGGAAACGTTAGTTCTAGAATTATTAGGCTATACAGGATTCTAAAAAGGAATTGAACTAGTAGTTTACAACTGACGTTACGATCAGTGAAAATCTTGACATATGAAGTCAAAGAGTTAAAGAATAAGAAAATTCCACTGGTTAAAGTCCTTTGGAAAAAATCATAAGGTGGAATAAGTCACATGGGAAACTGAAAAGAGAATGCAGGTGTAGTACTCAAAATTGTTTGAAATGGGTAAACGTTGAAAATTCGAGGAAAGATGATTTGTATAGTTCAAAAAAGCAAAAACTTGGTTCCAGAACTATTATACCTCAAAGAATCGTGAAAGGGTTGGACCAAGAGTATATTAATGGCTCTTATCTCTAGAAGTGAGCAAAAGTCTATAGCATATGTACATATATTTTGGGGGCATTGACTGAATTATTTACATGTCATCACACCTGAATAAATTGAGATGCAATTAGATTTGATACATGAAGAGGGTTTAGTAGAAATATTGGTTTATGGAATTAAAGAATTAAGGAATAAGAAATTTTATTGATTGAAGTTTTGAGGAAAAATCACAAGGTCGAAGAAGCCAATTGGGAGTCTGAGAAGAAAATAAGGAAGTAATATCCGCAAATGTTTAGAATAGGTACACATTGAAAATTCATCCTCGAATTTTCTTAAGGGGGAGGAATTGTAATATCCCAAACTTTGGCCAGTGACCGAAATGTAAATTTTGAAAGCTTTGGGGTTAAAAGTATAAACTTTGGAAAAGTTTAGGGACTAAAGTGTAAATTTCCCCAATAAGCTATTTTATTCAACATAAGGATAAATCTGATGGAAAATAGAACCTTGATATCAGTTTTGAGAATTAAGATATAGTAGAAGATATCGAATTTGGATCGAATAAAATTGTTAAACATGCTAAGGCCAGGGAAATACTAGGATGTGTGACCTCCGGGAAGGTCCCATAAAAGTGTTTCTAATCTATATTTTGGACTCAGTAAAAGTAAAGAATATTCGAATGGATTATCGATAAATGATTTCTAAGAGAATTTTTATTCTATGGAGATTTTCGATAATTATTAGAATAGTAGACTGAGTTAGGAAAATTCAGTTTAAGTTATGGGGAAGGAAGTTTTTATGAGATAATAGAGTTTATTTTCCCGAATATGGAAATATGGAATTTTTGGAATAAATCCGATAGTTCAGAAAAGGTAAAAACGCAGTAGAAGTATTTTACGAATATTGGGAGATCGGATCGAATCAAAATTTCAGAGACTGATCCATAAGCTATGGAAAAGTTATAAAATAATATTTAAGGTATAGTAACCAGTTGGGAATGAATTATTTTAGTTGAATTGTAATGGAATGGATATAAAGCAATAAAGCTCAAAGAAAGAAAATTTGGAAATTGTATTGAATGAAATTCGAATATTTGGATCGAATAAATATCATAAATTAAAATTTATGATATTTTGGGAAGGAGGCTGGTTAGAATGGAACCAATTTAGTTCAATTTTTATGGAATGGCATTTTTTTAGACATGTGAGTAAATAAAGTTTAGTTGGAGGTCAAATTGGTCATTTACCATGGATGGCATTTTTTAAATATTTAAAAATTTATATGGGCAAATTTGGAAAGAAGAAATGGAAGATTAAATCTTGGCCCTTGATTGATGATAAAATCAATCTCAACCATTGGATAAAAGGGGCAAAATTGTAATTTCACTATTAAATGAATTTAATTTCATTTAATAGATATATATGTAAAATAATGGTGAAAATATGAACAAAATGTTCATCTTTTCCAGCAAAGAATGTGAGAGCTAGGGAAAGAAAGAGAAAATTTCTCCAAGCTCGATTCAAGCCCCGAAACTCGGTTTTCAGGTAATCTCTTCAACTACAAAGTTGTTTTACTCTTCAAGCTCTATCTTTTGGTGTAGATAATTCATGGAAAACATGCTTGATTGATGAGAATTTTGTAAGAAAAGAAATTATGGTTTATGGACTAAATTGTGGGTTTTGAGATTTTATGACTCTATGTTGAAATTTTAGTCGAAATTAAGTTGTTATGATGTTAAAATCATGTTTTTGAGTTGGGATTAAAGCCTATATATTTTGGTTATTATGAAGATGATTAGGTTTTATGGGTTCAAGTTTAACTTAGGGTTTGTGATGTTGGATTAATGATCTAGTAAGCTCGAATTGTTGTTTGGAAGCAAAACCATAAGTTAAATTGTTTAGGGACCAATTCAGCAAGTTTAAAAGTTGAAGGACCAAATCTTATTTTTTAGAATTTGAAGTGTATTTATGTTATTAATGATGTTGGAGATGTGAAATTGAAGTTAGAATGTTAAACCGATGTTGAATCGAATTAGTGATCATTTTGACAAATTGTCAAAGTTAAGTGACCAGTTCAGAAATAAGGTTTTAGAGAAGGATTAAATCTGAATTTTATTTATAATGATGGAATTAAGATAGTAATGTTTATTTGATGACTAAATTGCAAAGTTAAGAAGCTTGAATCCTTATCTTTGCATTTTTAGTGACTATTTCGGAAAGAATGAAAAATTAGAGAGAATTATTTTTGAATAATTATTTGATGAAGAAAATGATACATTAATGGTTTGAATCAAGTAAGGGGACCAAATTGACAAATAAAAAAGTAAGGATAGATTAGTATAAAGTTTGAAGTTATTTATGGAAGTTGTGTAGAAAACTGGATTTGATAGTAAGTTTGAAATTCACCATAAATTCTATAAAAATGGTTAAATGGTGAATTTTATACCGATGTAAAGATTTATTCGTCTAGTTTCGTTTCGAACAAACGAAAACTGATTTTGAGTTTCGAGTAAAAAGATATGAATTTTTAAGTGGTGAAAGGTCAAAAAACAATATAGCAGTCTGTTCCGAAATTAGCACTGGAAATTGACTTTGAAAATTTGTCATAAATCGTACGAGTTGAATTTGGACTATTAATTTATACGGGTGAAAAGCTTGTTGAATCTAGTTTCTTTCAGAACAAACGGAGTCAAATTCCGAGTTGTAGATTATTTTATAGAAATATTTCTTTGGTTGTAGTGGAAATTGACAGAAAATGGAAATTGAGACAATTTGTGTCTAATATTGGTTAGCAAGCTTGGAGGAATTATTTGAAAATCAAAATGGTCATTAGGGACCAAAAATGAGTTTGTGAACAATACAAGGAAGAAAATAAGACATTTGGAAATTTTTGTATTTGAATGAATATATAGGACAATATGTCTAAGTTATTGTTAAATTGGAATCCAACAAATATTTTATTTATGTGATTTATGAAGTTAAGTTCGAATCAAGGGAAGTTCGAGGTACTATAAAGGAAAGGATCGAGTAGAATTTAGTGAGGCATACTATTACATGGACCAGGTGAGTGCATTTCTAAATGTTTGCATTACATTGAAGATGGCATTGCATTTCTCTATAATACATGATATGATACATTACTCGACATAGCAAGCTTGATGGAATACCAGGTACGAATTATTGTTTGCATAAATGATGATGCATTGTGCATACATGAAATTTGGATAATTACAAGATTAAAATGAAACAAGATACACCATGGGGTGCAAATGGCACTGACGAGGTGTTTTTAATATAAGGAGCAAAGAGCATCCTTATATGAGGAGCAAAGAGCGTCCTCTCGAGTACGTACTCCACAAGGCACTACGGTGCAGTTAGGCTACGGGGTTTCCATGGGCCTCTAGCCAGACACGATGATAATAATAACAAGATGATTACATGGTAGATCATGAGCATGCAAATGACTGCATGATGATACATGATTCATATGATAGAGATGATACATGATAGAGATATTACATGATTCATGATACAGACGTTACATGTTTACATGATACATGAAAAAGATGTTACATGATTTCATGATACATGAAAAAGAAGTCACATGTTACATGACTGAGATGTACATGACATATGAGATAGAAATGTTACATGATATATGATAGAATCCATGTTATGCAAATGATGGAATAAAGAAGCATGACCATGATAGAGTACATGATATGTAAATGATTACATGATGAAAGTATGTCAATAATAAAGAATATTTTATACAATGATAACATAATTTATATGATAGTTAGGATACGCAATACATGTACATTGTGATATACTTGCCATGCTCTAGAAAATGAAATGCACTTGTATATATGACATACTGTATTACATTATTTCATGTTTTTAAAATAAATAAGTTTAACTGCCTCACTAAGTTCATACTTAGCGTGTGTCTTATGTCACACGTAGGTTTTCTGGAAATCGTCTATCAAGGAGGAGTAGAAATTTGGGAAAAATCAAGTTACTATAATAAGTTCAGTAAGTACGTGTTTACCATAATTTGATAAACTAGTGGGTGTAAGTATTTTAAAGTTGAACTATCTACAACATAAGTTTACAACATAATTATATTCTTTTATGGATGGATAAGTTTAGAAATATGAATTGTTAACAATAGCAGAATCTTTGCTTTGGTTAAAATGTTGTTTAGCCCTAATCGCTTAAAAATTTTTAAAATCAAGAAAAGGTCTAGGCAGCTTACGTAGTTCTCACCTTGAATTATATTTCAATAATTCAATTATAAATTTATATACCAATTTAGGGTCAAAACTAGCTGCACCTAGATGACATACTTTTAAATTTAAAACCAAGAAAAGGTTAAACTATAAATCAAATTTTGAAAAAAAAATTACAATTCGAGATTTCTTCCAATGATTTCGTAACATCTTTAATGTATATTCGGTCTACGAGTATATGTTAAGGGTGTTACAATCGGTCTCTATGCATGCTTATTTTTCGTCTACCTATTTTGCAAGCACTAACAAGCATGGTAATTATACTTGTGATGCTCATGAAGCATTTAGAGTTCGAGGTGTACTAACCTCGAGCACTAGTAATAAATCCCTATTCGAGCTTCCTGATTACTCCACTTGATCTAGTATTTGAGCCCGAATAATCCTCATATAATTACGAATACAAGATATATTAAGTAACCATATAATCTAACTAATCCATAAGGTCAAACACGATAAAATAGCTTATTGGATTCGAATTTGGCAAAACGGGATGCAAAAATAGACCTAAGACATTGAAAACCCCCTAGTAGGGTCCCCCAAAAAACTCAATGGTTGGTCAATGACGGTCAAAGCTGGTCAAAATTGTAGGGTGGTCGGTGCAGCGCAGGTGCATGGCATCATGGTGCACTTGTGGGGGCGCGATCCAATGTGTTGTGGGTGTAGGATAGAGCTATGCACCTGTGCTGGACAGTGCCCACTCTTAACGGCGACGCGTGGGTGGTGTGAGGCATTTTTCAGTGGATGTACAACGACGACAAGCTCTAGATCGACATGCTTTTGGCTAGGGAATTCGATGGTGGCCTCTATTTTTTATTTTGGACACTCAAATATGGATAAATTATAAAACTCGAATCTTCTTTTTGTTCACACCCTCCAACTACAATTCTAACAGTAATTTCGAGACCACTAGCCTACTCATCTCGAAGAGATGAACGCGATCGTACCGAAGTTGTCGAAAATAGATAACCAGTTGATAACAAATCGGAGTTTAAATATTTATAAATTTAGAGAAAATATGTAAAATGAAGATGATGAGAGAGGGAAAAATAAAAAGAAATAAAAAATATTTCTTTCCCTCCATCTTCAACCACTTTATATTAAAATTGCCTCCCACCCAAAAATAGGTAAATCACATAATAAAATCACATATTTTCCTTTGTTTCATCTTTTACTCAAAACTTTATTTTTTCATCTTACTCCTCAATTTCCTTAGAATTAACCTTTCGAGTTTCATATTCATCAAATTTTAGTCCATAAAATTAAATGTCCAAATCTAGATTCAAGATCCGAATTACCAATCCAAAATTTGGGTTGTTACAACTCTCTCATCCTTAAAGAAAATTTATTTATCGAAATTTGTGCCCATTAATCAAAGAAAGATGTTGTAAATCAAATAACTCTTCTAAGTCCTCAAATATTTCCCACTGCGATACTCTGATCTCTCGCTACACTTAGAAATTAAAACCCTTGTCTTCTAACAATACAACCACAGTCTCAACTGATTCTTTCTTTTAAAAGGGACCCATCCTCACTCGGTGCATTACTAAAAGCATTAAATAAATCAATGGTACTTCTTCAAATTCGTCACACAAACACATCATCAATGAAATCTAACTTATGCGATAAGACCCAAGAAGGTGAATGTACAACTTGATCTTTCCAAAACTTCGCATGACCAAAAGATGTCAGGTTTAAGAAGTTATTGCATCCAAAACGAAAAGATTCTTCCCAAGGTTACTCCCTAAAGGGGACTCTAACTCTAATGGTAACCTTTATCAATACACTTGCTTGGCCGACGCAAGACTTTTGAAAGAAAAAGATGTCTCAACTTATCTCAAGTACTATCCTTCAACATCAACATAGTTCAGTCGAATCAAAAACGGTTACAGCTCCCAATAACTCGGTTCAGCGCAGTGAAGTCTTATGCTTAAATATATATCATGTCTTGAAAGGTGTTATCTAAACATTCACCGGGATCTGATGTTGGAAAAAATATAAGGAAATGGTAACTTTGAGCCATATTACAAAAGGGTAAAGGTGGATATTCGAATAATGATTCTATTGGTTCTTGTTCTACTCCATGAGACATTTACAACGGTATTTCATATGCTAAAATTGATTGAGCGATGAATGAGAAATTGATGCTCAAAGTATGGTAGTTGTGAATTGAGTAAGAAAGTAAAACCCCCTTTATCCCACATTGGTAGGAAAAATAACATAGGAAGTGTTTATTACACTTACCCTCTTAGTGGTCATCGAATGACTTGAATGAAAATTGTGCCTCGCGCGCAGGCGCAGAGGGTGAGGATTGAAGCTCATCGAACCCATTCGGGTTGGGGCGCACCCGCACGACGTGGGTGACGCGAATGTCCAGACCAGTCGGGCCCTATGTGGACCATCAGATATTTTACTCACTTCGAATAATTTTTTCCTTACAAATGAAGTATTTTTTGAATATTCCGAATTTAAAAGGGATAATTTTTTGCTTCCTTAAATTCAAATATTAAAAAGGTAACGGGTTCAAATCACAAAATATATCCATTTTAAAATGGCAGAAATTGATTATTTCTGAATTAAATCGGATTGAGGGTAAATGGCCATTAATTCGTAATATTTTATTTTCTATAATTTTCCTCCTCCATTCCCCTATATATACAGAGCTAATTTTCAGTTTTTCATCAAATCGAAAATTTTCTACTCTTGAAAATTGCATAGTCTTTTTGGTCATAGGCGAAGGCAACAGTTCTGTTCGTGACCTCTACATAAGTGTTGTTGTAGAAGATCATATGTTGTTGTATCTTGGGAGACTGACGACCGACGAACTCAAGCACCAAGGAGTGATCGAATATGTCTTAAGAAAATAGCGTTCGTACATGCCTCAACGTTTTTCCTACTGGTTTATTCAATTTTTTTAATTTTTAATTAGATTGTATTTTGGAATTGCTTTTATTTTAAATATTATTTATTTGTTTGTTTCGGATTAACGCATTATTTCTAACAATCTTAAGACAGATTCATGCCAAATTTTAATCCAAGATGAACAGACTATCATATGTGCGGATGATGGTTCAACCCATGACCAATACTTCGAATATGCCTTTGAAACACGACAAGTTTCTCATTCGAAAGAGAGCACATGTTTGGTAATTGCCATACGTGACCGTGAGGCTTGCTATGCTTTTCCAAGTTTGGTAATTGGCATACCTTTCTTTCTTCATACGTGTTATTGCTTAAATGAAGAATCAATGTGATTCTTTATTATGTTTTATGGTAAGTTTAAAACCATATATGTCATTTCTGAAAAAAATAATGTGTAAATATATTATTATGGCAATATTTCCTTAATTGTGGTGCGCCATTCGATGGTAATACTAAGGTAAAAGTAATGGTATTATTATTATTATGATAATTTTACCTTAATTTATGATAATTATTTTGGCAATATTTTTTTTATAGTATTGCCTTATAATTTTTGCCTTTAATTTAAATATTAAATATGGCATGAATATTTCCTTTCGTACTAATAATTTTCTTTTGAGAAATTTTATAGTGACGAATAGGATACTCTGGCGAAATTTTGGAAACAAAGATCTCGTAAATAATTCGTTTTGAAAATTTAATTCATGCCATTTTAACGAATTTACGTGATATTTTCTAAAACAAGAATCAACAAAGTAAAGGATTAATTCCTTTTAATTTTTGTTGCCTTGATATATCTGTTTTGGGTTTTAATGCTTCTAATTCCAATGTTTAACAGAAGATATAAGAGAAATATATTATTGGATTTATTTCCCCGTTAGATCTTGCGATGATTCTAATTTGGTAAGAAAAATATATTATTGAATTTTTTTTCGGGGAATCAAGTATGATTTTATTTTAGAAATAAATCAGTGAATTTATTTCTGGAAGTCACATTGGTTATTAAATTCAAAGCGTTGATTTTGACCGAGGTTTCGAATCAAAGATAGAAGAACTTTGTTCTCTATGTCAAAATTAAATTCTTAAAGCATAGTCTAATGCATGTTATGAAGTGCACAGTGTTTAAAACTGGCTAAAGAATTGTGAGGGTCGTTGGACCATAAATGAAAGATGTCGGTGCTAAGAAATTCTTAGTTACCAAATTCTTAATGATTGCTTCCAAATTGTTGTGAATCAAAGGCAGTGATTTTAATTGATCACTCATGCTTGGAATGATTTCAAGAATAGAATCCAAAAAAGGATGATTCAAAGACAATATGAGAGTGCATGTCTAGGATTGGTTCTTTGAAAGATTTGGTATTTAAGTGTGCCTAGTGCACCACCTCTCTTTTCAAAAGTTACTTACCTAGTGCACTGGTCATTATTGTTCTTTCTATTAGACAGTGAGAACTTTTGTTTCATGTTTTAGTTTACTAAATTCTTGACGTCTAACGAAAGTTAGAAATTGTGTCTTTGTTTCTGAATTTAGGTTCCGACTAAACTCCTGACAATGAACATATTCATAATATTCAGTTTCTGGTTTGTGACAATGTGGCACAATGGAAAAACCAGTAAAATTCGACCATGATAAACTTGGTCAAAATATCTTAAAAGGAAGATTCTTCCTATTATTCGAGAGGATAAGGTAAATGTTGTTACTATCTTCAACTATTGCTATGGCAAATTTTGCTAAGACAACTATTGCTAGGTCAAACATAGTGGAAGTAAAAAATGACTTCAAATCGCAAAGTAGGCGGTGTGGTCAGATAGGGAACAAGTCTTCGGACTATAGACTCCCAAACGAGATCAATGTCGTGATAAATTCTGTCATAACAATTGATATGGAAGACAATTGTTTGAAGGAAAATTTATTACCTTCATTGATGATAGCACAACTAATGTTATGTGCATTTGCTTAAAAGCAAAATGCTATAGAGAAATTATTCTCTATAAGTAGGATGTTGAAACCTAAACCTAATAAATTAATTAATTTGGGGATAAACTCTATGTGAGTAAAGCTAAAACATCCAAGGCTACAATGATTTCGAAGATAAGAATTGAAACTTCAAAATGTGCCTAACATGTGGGGGAAATTGTTCTATCAACTAATTACCTTTAATAAGGTATCTCAAAATAAAAGAGACAAGTCACCATATGAGTTATGGAAGGAAATAAAACATTCCTACAACTACATAAAAATGTGGGGTGTCCTGCAAAGGTAATGTTCCTATTACCAAAGTAAATGAAAATAAATGGACTATATTTTCATGATTATGTAAAAAATAGTAACGGATATCAATTTCTTGTGTACAAACAGATTTACAAGAATGTGATAATGGAAACAAAGAATGACTCATTCTTTGAAAATATATAATTAGGGAAAATTGATCCAAGTTCAATGAAACAAACTTTGGAGACTATCAATAAAATAATCTATACGTTCAACAAAAGGTTGAAACCAAGATATTGTCATGATAACAAGTAAGTGTGACAAATAAATGTATGTAAACACTAGGATATATGATCCTATGTTGATGACATACAATGAAATGGTAAATATACCAAAGACTTGTCAAATTCAAGATTGACATGGAAAATATGAGATTGACATATTTGATTTTAGGCATCCAAATCAAACTGTCACTTGAAGGTCTCATATTGACACAGTCACACTTCGTGGACAAAAGAAGTTTGGAAAGGATGTTCCCGGCATAGCCAGAACTCCAATAAATATGAGCCAACATTTGTTCAAATTGGAACATGCAAGGGTCATAGGCATTCTAATGTACCCCATGAGCTGCACTAGACCAAATATTGCTTTTACTGTGAGCAGTTTAAGTAAGACTCACAAGCAATCCAGGTGAAAACCACTGGAAAGCAATTGTGAAGGTATTGAGATATCTCATATATACTCAAGATTATGAATTTCATTATTCCATAAGGATTCTTCGATGCTAGATATCAAAGGCACAAGTGAATATGTTTCATATCGAAGAAACGTGCCATGTCATAGGATTTCTCAAGACAAACGGTTACAACCAGATTTATAATGGAATCTGAGTTTTAGCTCTAGATAAATCTGAAGAAAAAGTTAAATGACTTTAAAATGTCTTGGAGGATATTCCTGAATGGCTAAAGCATGTGCCAAACCAAAAATTGGTAGAGCACAAAACTTTATGTACTACGGTAAGTCAAGACATATGCGCTGTCGATATAATATCGTTAGACAACTGATCTCAAATGGATTTATCAAAGGATAACATTGCGGATCCACTAACCAAAGGGTTAAATCGAGATCAAGTTGAGGAAGCATCGAAAGGAATGGGACTAAAGCCCAGGAAAATTTAAGGCACTATGTGAAGGAAAACCCTACCTAGTTGACTGGAGATCCTAAGATCTAGGTTCAAAGGGACAACCTAATTGCATAGACCTGTTCGGTCACTGTAGGAGCACATATCCCCAAGTCCGTTCCTATGATGTAAAACAATGATCAAAAGTGGTATAGGCTAAGCAAAGCTTTTAATGACCATTGTGTGCTTTGGTGAGCCAAACAACATAAGTCACCTATGCGAGAGTGAAGTGGGGTCGCTTTAAGGAGACTACTAGGCATAGTTCTCTCAAACTCTTACAGAACCAGACGATGTTCACGACCATATGGACATAACCATGAGAATTAAAACTCTTGTCAGAGAGATAGTTGTGTGAAGTATATCATCGTTTACACAAACGGTTGAACAGTTCAAGGACAACACGTATACTGGTTAGTTAGTAAAGTAAATATCTTTCAAAAGGGAAGGTTCAAAGCAGGAAACCTACCTATCTTATGCAGCTATCGATCGTAGAACCTATCACCACATCGAGTTAAAATGTTTTGATAAAATTATCAATTTCATTCATGTGGGGAATTATTGGAAAAAAATATGAGGAAATGGTAACTTTGAGCCATATTACGAAAGGGTAAAGGTGGATATTCAAATAATGATTCTATTGGGTCTTATTCTACTCCATAAGACCTTTACAACGGTATCTCATATGCTCACATTGGTTGATTGATGAATGAGAAATTGATGCTCAAAGTATGGTAGTTGTGAATTGAGTAAGGAAGTAAAACCCTTTTTATCCCACATTGGTAAGATAAGTAGCATGGGAAGTGTTTATGTAAACTTACCCTCTTAGTGGTCATTGAATGACTTGAATGGAAACTGTGCCTCACGCGCAGGCGCAAGGGGTGCAGATCGAAGCTCGTCGAACCCATTCGGGTTGGGGTGCACCCGCACAACGAGGGCGATGTGAATGTCCGACCGGTCGGGCCCTACGTGGACCTGCGAATATTTTAACCACTTCGAATAATTTTTTCCTTACAAATAGACCATTTTTGAATATTTTGAATTTAAAATGGATAATTTTTGGCTTCCTTAAATTCGAATATTGAAAAGGTATCGGGTTAAATTCACATAAATATATCCGTTTTAAAATGGTAGAAATTGTTTATTTTTGAATTAAATTGGATTGAGGGTAAATGGCCATTAATAAAAAATATTTTGTTTTGCATAATTTTCCTCCTCCATTCCCCCTATATATACCGAGCTAATTTTCAATTTTTCATCAACTCAAAATTTTTCTACTCTTGAAAATTGTAGTCTTTTTGGTGATAGGCGAAGGCAACAGTTCTGTTCGTGATCTCTACATAAGTGTTGTTGTAGAAGATCGTCTGTTGTTGTATTCTAGGAGACTGACGATCGACGAACTCAAGCACCAAGGAGTGGTCGAATCTGTCTTAAGGAAACTACGTTCATGCAGGCCTCAACGTGTTTCTTACTGTTTTATTCAATTTTTTTATTTTTTAATTAAATTGTATTTTCGAATTGCTTTTGTCTTAAATATTATTTATTTGTTTGTTTCGGATTAACGCATTATTTCTAACATTTGTCATCGCGTGAAATCCCATAAGGGGATAAGGTTCCACCAAAACCTCGAATCTCGTATCAAAAGATAAGAATGTACACACCATAGTGTCATACGGCCTGAACCATGATCAATCCAAGTAGACTTTCCACCTGAATTTTGTCCTCACTAAAAATAAGCGTTGATACTTACCAATAAATATATTCTCACTCAAAACGTAATCATATCGAAATGTGTACTAAAAAGTCCATTAATAAAATCCATGGTCATTCTATCTACCTTTCATTAAGTAAATCTTGAAGCATCCCAATCAACTCTAAAAGACTCAGAGTTGACTCCCAACTGATGGCAAGTCATACACTTATAAACGAATTCAAACATACATTTCTTTACTGTCTCCCAAAATACATGGTAGGAGTTTGGTACAATTTATCGCTCCCAGAAAGCACAATACACTGGCCATTTTACTATATGCAAAGAATCTGTTACCTCGATATATCTTTCTTTTAAACACAAAGAGATCTAAAGGGCCATAAAAAACCATCAAACCTAAATTCAACCATAATATTGAACCCACTTAAATAAAATCAAATGCTACTTCTTATGGCTTAAAGAGTTAACCAATCTCAAGTTCAAGCTTAGTTAATAAAATACATGGGTACCGGTATTGACTGGATGAATTGAGTATCGGTTCTGGATGAAGCTAGTATCGATACTCCCTCACACGACCATCTTTTGTAATCATCGGTCGGTTCACATGAACAACATAATACTCTATCCCAAATTGAACTTTGTACAACACATCGCTTATCAAGTTCCTTTCACTTAGGTGGTGTTCAAACACCCGATCAACAGTTCTCACTTTCTTCGACCCACGTCGTTGTCCCAATATCAATTTTCTTAGTGAACAAGTACTCAAAATCCTCGATGTTGGGGGTGGTCACAACCTTCTCTATTCTTGCATAAGAATACATCATTGTCAATACAACAAAATATTCTTGAAGATCCCAAAAGTTTACTCGACTCTAATTGAGTCAACACCACTGCCCCAACAAAACGGTCTCGAGTAGCTTGAATCTAAACTGGTGTTTCTCGGTTCGTTCCAAGGAAATTATGATACAAATCGAAAAGCATTGAAAAAGTCTCAAACCTTTGACCTTTTTAACTAACCACATGATAATCAGTCTTTTCCACACCTAAGGCCATTTCAGCAATTATCAGTATTACTCATATTTCCATAACCCTCGTACCCTCACACGTGCCACACAAAGTGTCAAAATGATATTCAGAAGAAAATATGGTGGTTCTCATCCTAACATTGTCGAAACACCCCAAAAGTCGACACAAACATCAAATGTTACCACGACACGTCCTAAAGAGAAAAACCTTGTTTCGAGAATCATTTCAAAATTTCTAGTCTCTAACACCTTAACCACAAGCATTTCATTCCCAATTCAAAATTGGAATACACAAAGATATTCATTAATCATTTAAACAAGCCCTCCACCATAAGAAGTAGGCAACAGTCCTTCACCGTCACTTAACATGCTGTCAATGGTTTATGTACTAATCAATGAACTAATTTCTTATTGTTGAGTAAGTCTAGTTCATTCTGTGTGAAACATTCAGATAAATAAAATTCCAGTTCAAGTTACACCATTGCAACTGAACCTCTGACTTTCTCAATTAGGCCGATGTCCTTCGATAAGAGTGATGGGCACCGACGCCAAACTCGACCTTACTTTAACATCTACTTACATCTTTGACAGGGAGAAAGTCTCGACGACTCCTCTAGGATGTATAAACAAATACTCTAAAAGTTCAAAAACTATCAAGCGCCAGACTTTCTACATTGGCATCTATCGTACGGGTCAAGCATTCTCACAACTCCGTTGTGCATTCTCAAAACAACCACTACGAAAATCACGATAGAAAGGCATTGGTTCAATATTCTTATTACCAAAGTCTTGGTCCCCTCAAGATTTTAAAGCCTCAAGCATATCTGTCGACATCATAAGCTAGAGTCGTGCTTGATTAGCCGAATTAATGTCCAAGGTAAAACAACTTTTAAGGAGGTAGCTCTAACGAACTTCCAAAAATGTCTCACCTCGGTCTACAAAAAAGTCCAAGATAAATCCCCCTTTTTCCAAATTCTGAGTCTTCAACTGATTCACTCAACTTGTGAGTAACCTCACCACAACATACGAACTATTAAATCTCGAGTCCACTATTCCCAAGAAATGCTTTTGAGAATGGCGATGATACTTTTGAAGTATCAATAAGACTCTTTCGAAATAGATGAAGGATCTTCTAGCTAGCATGCAACCACTGGTTGATTTAAAAGCGGGTTATCCATACCCGTAATATAAAAGCCATTTTCGCAAATCAACAAGGATTCTTTGCTGCAAATTCTCATAACGTATTTGAAGACTTTGGAATTAGTACTACACACACGAAAACACCATTCAGGCGGCGGGAAGTGGACACATCCTCAACTCTAGAATTTTTTAGGAATCCCCCTTCTCAATAGTTTAGGACGATATTGCCCTTAGAATTACTCCCATGAGCAATAAGGCCCCTGCGGCCATGGTCGTAACCATCTTAGTTTTGTAATATTGGATGCACCATTAGGATTCTAGTCTCAAAAAAGTAAAAAAATTAATTTAAGGGCTTGTGTTCAATAGACACCCCGTGGTTTTCCTATAACCGTCTAAACCTAGATGCTTTGATACCACTAAATGTAACACCCCCATACGACCCAAGGATCTAAAATGTCACATTTGGTCGTCAACCTGACTTGCCAAAATTTCAATCCATATTAAACCACGAAATTAACATCATTCCATTATAAAACATTTGTATTGAAACAATTATCATTTAATTTACAAAACATGTGGTTTTTGTTTCAACGACTTATAGTTTAAAAGGTTTGAATATTTCAAAATATTTACAAATTCTACTTGGTAAGATCCTATGAATACACAACACACTAAATATAAGTATCGTACTCTAGTAATCACAACTTGCTAGAATCTCATGCTAATATTGCTCCATGAGCTCCTTATCGATCTACCAACCTACGCACGGAAACAACAACTCCGAACGCTGAGCTTACAAAGCTTAGTGGTACACATCTACTCCACTATACTTCATGCTAATCATAAATATAGGCATGCAAGCTAGTACAAGCAATAAGACAAGAATAATAAACACATGGAACTACCACTAGCTGCCTAAACGCATGTTCACATCATCTAAGTCATCATACATGGCACACAAGGCCCAACCATACCTGAGATTTTATTAGATCATTAGGCAACAGTACACAAAGTCATAATCACAAACCTAGAGTGAAGCCTGGTGTCACACAATCTCGGGAACATGCACACTGAGTGAGGCTCGGTATTACACAACCTCAAGAACCTACACTCTAGGTGAGGTCCGGTGTCACATAGCCTTGGGAACGTATGCCCATACTCGAAATCCCCCTCGAGTATCTTCAAATGAGTTCTGGGGTCACAAACATCAATAACGTACATTTAGTGTCTCTAACCACGGTGTTGCAACATGCTCTCTGGGTATTCGGATCCCATCAACCAACGATTCTACCTAGAAAATGTCTACCTGGCATACAAGCAATGCGATCGCAAGGATCTCCCTATTGTTGCTAATCGCTAACACATCATTAACTTTTACATTACCGAATATTTAATACATTAAGGAATAGTACATAATTAATCTCATAAATTATATTCGTTTATCCCTGTTATCTCATTAATGAAAGTATTACTCAGGTTTTTAATTACACACATATCGATACATGAGTACATAATTAAAGCATTATTTAGCTCAACGAGTACTGATGCTCAACGAGTACCGGTATGGTACCCCTAGTATCTATACTTTCATGTGTATTGATATGAAAATTAATTACTAAAAATCTTAATTTCCCTGAGTACTGGTGCATATCGACCCATATCAAAACAACATTGTATAACGTACCGGTACTCTCGTCTGCGGTGTGTGTGGACGTGTAAGGCATCTTCCTATGGTCGTACGCCTGCATCGAGCTTCATACCGACATTTTTTCGACTATGGAATCTGATGGTTGCCTCCATTTTTTATTTGAGATGCTCGAATATGGCTAAATCATAAAACCCAAATCTTCTTTTTGTTTACCCCTCCAACATTAACTCTGACGATAATTCTGAGACCATCGGCCGACTCGTATCGGCGAGATGAACGCGATGGTATTAGAGGTGTCGAAAATGGACGACCGGTCAATAACAGATCAAAATTTAAAGATTTAGAGAGTTAGAGAAAAAAAATTAAAACTAAGATGTGGAGAGAGAGAAAAATAAAAATAAATAAAAATTATTTATTTCCCTCTATCTTCGGCCACTTTATCTCAAAATTGCCTCACACCCAAAAATGGGTAAATCACTTCATAAAACCACATCTTTTCCCTTTTTTCCACCTTTTACTCAAAACTTTGTTTCTTCTCATCTTAGTCATCAATTTCCTCAGAATTAATCTTTCAAGTTTTCCATTCATCAAATTTTAGTCCATAAAATTAAATGTTTAAATCCAAATTACCAACCCGAAATATGGGTCGTTATAGTGACCGCCTTCCATAGCTCTTGAAATTATTCTCTAACCTAACTCTTCGAGTGATTCTTCACTTAACAATAAACAAATCAGGAACTTGTTAAATGAAAAGACAAACTAGATAACACAAGACTAATATTAGGTACATGAGAGTTCCTCAATAATAAAAAAATTAGCCATAATACCTTGGGATGCTCACGAGTTCTCTAAAATGTCGACTCATTATCTTTCATAGAAGGTTATTAGTCCTCTACACTAACGTTGGGGATTTCATCAAGTGAATCTCAATATAGGTTCTTGGATAAGGGTTACAAAATCATTAAAAGTAGAAGTAAACTCATCCTCTAAAAAAATTGGTGGATTTATATGATCTTTCTTAATAGGACTAATCAAAACTCGGGTATGAATTTATTAAGAACAAAAGGCTTAACTGTATAAGTTTATAAGGTACACTATAGGGTAGATAAAAATGTACATAATGAGTCTTTTGTTATGCTCAACAAAATTTAATATTTATTAATCTTCCAATAGTTTCTTTTAATCGCATTGAGCCTAGAAGACTAGGTCGAGTATCCATCATGAATTCTTCAATCAATAGACTTAAAGCCCATCCCCTAGATGAACAAGAACTATTTTCTACTTAATACTTTGGTTAAAAGATCGTCTAGATACTTCTCACATCTCACATATTTCATGGTGAGTACTTCATTCTTTATTCTTTATTAGTTGTCTCACATATTCATGTATAATATATATGTCTTGGTAGTAAGTTGGATTAGAGAGCAAATATTGAAGTGTGTTCCCTGAATTTGTTGACTTGATTGGATACGTGACTAACTAAAGTACGTGGAGTAGGTGGTTTCCTTGGAATGTGATTTTTAGTGTGCCTCTAGGTAGGTTGGTCGCAAGATCTTAATGTAATTTATAGGTAAAGTGGTATTTTGTAACAACCTGATTTTTGGATTAATAATTTGGTTTGGGTAATCGAATTTTGAATTTTGGGATGCCTAAAGGGTGAATTTTCAAAAAGTTTGATGACCAAGCGATTGATTTTACCATTGAGTTTTTGAAGGCATTAAATGGGTCTGATTTTGGCGTGTTGGGGGGAGAAAAATTAGAAATGATTTTTATTAAGAGAGAGAAAGACATTTGAGAGAGAAAAAAGCTTCAAGATTCGAATTGTTATCGTTCGGGTAGCGGTAAGTTACACCACTGACATCATCGCCTTTAGCACGACAAGACGAGTCCACTGGGGTCCTCCGATTGACCATCGTCATTCATCGAAGGTAGGGAGATAAAAGCTTCAAGACTTACAAATCGAAAAGTTCCACTGCTTATCGTTGAAGGCCACCGCCACCATCGAACTCCCCATCGTTGAATTTGTAGATCTGGAGCTCGCTGGTGATTCTCACCGCCAAAAGTTGTTGCACGCACCGCCACCTGTGCGTGGCAAGCTTTAGCTGTAGGTGAGAGTCAAACCAGTGAGCTGGTTGACTGAACTGGAACAACCAATTGATTAAATCGAACCAGTAGGTTGACCAAGCCGTTGACCGAGCGTTGAACGTTAACTTTTTAACCTAGTCTGATTTTTTTATAGTGGACCCTAGCTAAGGGTTTTTCAACATCCTGAGTCTAATTCTGCCGACCGTTTTGTCAAATTTAAACTCAATAAGTTGTTTTTCTACATTTAAAGTTAAGAATTAATTTGATTATTTGTTTAATTTTGGTTATTGATAAAGTTCATAATTGCGATGTATCCTAGGATTTTGGACATTGAATATTGTGCCAAGAGGATTTGGAGAAACATGTTCGAGGCCGGTCGGGTAGTTTGGATACGAGGTAATATTTAAATACCTTTTTTGAATTTGTATAAATAGGTTTGTATGCTTGATTAGATTATAAATTCAATGTATGATTATGTGTATGTTTAATTGATTTGTTCTATGATAGAAATTCGCCATCGTGCTCAATAAATGGCTTTCTTATGTATGATTTGATTTTGGTATTGGATTTTAGCCTCTGGGTTTTGATTTAGGGAATTTTGTAGCCTTTTCCGAAATAAATTGTAATTTTCAGGGAAAAGTTTTGATACCTCAAAACCTTCAGATAGAATTAATATTCTAGAATTTTAAGTTTAGTTTAGATTTGATACCTGTATAGGGATTCAATATTCTGATCTAAATCCTAATTATTGAAATTTATCCGTTGAGGCCTATTATGACCGTTATGACGTCTGAACCACTAAAGACTTCCGCAATCGTCAAAATACTTTAAAAATCTATTTATGACCTTTGAACCTATGAATCAGTCATAATTTCTGCATTCGATTGAAATGACCAAAATACCCTCAAAGGGAAACTGACAAAAATGCCCATTTTTCTTGTAAATAACCAAAATATCCCTTATGGGTGCAAATTTCAAAACTACCCATTTTATATTTGAATAACCTTTCATTCTGAGTGATTAAATGCCCTCTAGTGTGTCAATTTACTAAAATGCCCTTATGAGATGTATAACCTTGTTTTACCTTTAAATGTCAAAGTTCGATGTCTTTCCTTGCATCCGGTGCTTAGGTTGTCGTAAGTTTGGGAATTTTCCATCAAGGATTCAAGTGTCTACCTTTGAACTTGTTTAGTTTCGAATAAAGCTTAGATTTCTTTTATTCGTTATTCCGAGGATCTTAGGATCCTTTGTAAGGCTTGGTAGTCATAGTTTGACTCGAGTAATTTCCGCTCGAAGTTGGTAAGTTCTCTATTTCTGATAATTAGGAATATGTAGTTCTATAATTATGAGTTTTGATAGGAAACCGTTTTTTTTAACCCAAGAATCTCCCAGATTCGTTGGAGATTTAAATTAAAGAGAGATTAAGCAGTTAGATATAAGGGGATAGGGAAACTTTGTTAGAGATTTGAATTAAGGAGGGATGAAGCAGTTGAAGATAAGGGTATAAGGAATTTTTTTTTAATTATCCCCTCTTTCAAAAAGCAAGACTTATCACTATAAATGGGTGGGAAGAAACCTAGCAAGGAGAGTTTCACTCAACGCATAAAAGAGACTATTCTTGACACTGAATCCTCTACCATTATACAAAACGCAAGGGGGGAAAGAAACCCAATATTATCTTCTCCATCATGAAGATGAGTCACCATCAGAGAGAATTTAGGTTGAGCACTCATCATACTAAGCCATTGACGAAGGTTTAGCCCTCAAAAGCACCGCTCAATTCTGGCGAGAGGACGACGAGGAAGATTCGATCTGATCAAATTTTAGTTTTACTCATTTTCTTAATATATTCAATGATTGGGTCTGTTAGACATAATTAGAAGACATGAAAAAGACTTTGTCGAGCATCTAGCTAAATGAACCTGCCATGGCAAGTCAAATGACACCAACATCACAACACCTAATAACCCTGCCTCATCATCATTTGGTTTCTCTCTCTTGTTACTTGCAATTGCCTTAGCAACTTGTTTGCCTTAGCACATTTACTTTAGTTTAATTTCAGGCGTTTATCATAATTTACATTGTTTCATCCTCAACAAAACTCATTTTCTTTTATAGTACAGTAACTTAAGCAAAGTGGCCCAAATTAATTCCTGTGGAGATATTTGAACTATACTATTACTTGCCGACAAGTATACTTGCACCATTTGCGTAGCAGTTAAATCACACAATAAATACATTTAGAACAAAAGACTTGTCTTTTAACAAATAAATCCAAGTCATTAGAGAATAATCATCCATAAAAGTAATAAAATACTTATGACCAGATAAAGTAGGATAACGACAAGACCCCCATATATCAGAGTGAACTAGATCAAAATGACTTAAACTTTGACTCTCTTTAGATAGAAATGACGCTCTGTGATGTTTTCCTATCTGACATGCATCACAATTTCTTAAAAAGGAAAACTTAACAAAATGAACTAATTTTTTAGCTTTGAAAAAATTAGGGTGACCTAAATGACAATGCCAATCATGAGGGGTCACACTACCAACAACAAAAACAATAGAAGAATTAAGATAATAAAATCTTCATGATTTAGACCCATGTCCAATCAAAGTATTCGTCTAAAGATCCTGAAAAGTACAATGAGTTGGAAAGAAGGTTATAGGACACTTTAAATCAATCTTTTGTGATTTGATTCATTAAAAGAAGATTAAATGATATTTTGGGAACATGTAAGACTTTATTATCCAAAACTAGAGGCAGTAGAAATAGACCCATCGGCCATAGTAATTGGTGACAAAGATGGAAATGGAATAAGATTATGAAATTGACGTTGATCATCAGTCATGTAATTTGATGCCCTAGAATATATTAACCAAGAATTACCATAAAAAAGTTGCAAGTGCAGAAGTACATATTGGGAGATTATGAAAGGAAGCTAGAATTAGGTTGTGAGTGAATTAACTGTTCATACTCTACTTTATAAATCTTAATAACATCCGTAGATTCAAGTGAAGAAACATAACCAGCTAAAGGGAATGTAAGTCGCCACCTTAGGAGTGTTGTGCCTTTTAGAACATTTGGTAACCCATTCAGGTTTACCATGTTTGTCCCAACATGCATATTCAATATGATTTGCTTTGCCACAAAAGTCACATTTTTTATCACATCCTTTACTTTTTCCATTATTGTACTCACGCCCATGTACACCCATTAGAATGTTCAAAAGTAACAAATGTGGATGATACAGTGAAAGACACTGATTACAAGCAAGATAATGCTATTTGAAGAGTGGGCATGGTACTTTCCCATTGACAAACAAAAAGATTTTTCCATTGACATTTTTGAGTTTTTAAATCTTTAGAGAGAGGCTGCAATTCATGGAGTTCATTGGTAATTCCTCTATAGGTAGCAAAAAATGCTAAAAGGGATTTCTAACCTTGTTTGTTAACCACAAGTTGTTGAAACTGTAACACCGTAAACCCGGTCCTGAAGGAATTAGGGTCAAATGGATGCCACAATGAAACAAAACAGAGAACAAATAATTCAAACACAGAAATCATACTATTGAATAGATTAACTTATACGATATTGGGCTGCGTACCAATTTTTTTTAAAACTTATCAAAGACATTCATAGAACTTTTGTAGTACACACACTTACTATTTACAAAGTCATATCCTAACATGTTTATCAAACCATGTTTAGTTCATTCATCATGTTCATATATACATATATCATAACATTTTTTAGAAACATTACAATCTTAACTACAAAATTGACAAACATATCATAACATTTTTCGTAGCAATAAAAACATAATACACTTGTTTAATATCTAAGCATACGTAAGATTAAGACACAATCAGTCCAATGTCATTTAATTATACCAAATCACTTAAACTTTGATTTAGATCATACATTTCTACTCAAGAGTAATTAAGATCAAAACCAACATCACATAAATAACATTATCAAAGACCTTGTACCAAAGTTGATTACTTAAATACTCTTACAAACCAACAATGCTAACTAAACATTGTATTCAAAACACAATACTATCATATACAAAAAAAACTACATGCTGACATGTCACCATTCTAGGAGTTTTGAGGAAAAACATAAACATTACTCGGAGGATTAGAGGATGGACTTGCAACTTCCAACCGTGATCTGTCCTTAGAAGCTTCTATATCCTAAAAATGTATAAGGGTGAATGCATTAGGCTTTTATAGCCTAAATGAGGTAGTGATCATATGATATCGTATCATAATGTCAATGATAATGAACGACACCATTCAAGGCAAACAAAGCATATAATACCAAAAGTATATTTAAGACTTAACCTTAATTTATACTTAGTTCGTCTTCTGAAAGCTTTAATTAGAGTCTTATTCAAAGTCTTAGGGTTTCATATCTTATTCAAAGCTTATCGAGGTTCTTTCAAAGTTCTTATCTGAGTTCACATCTTTAAGAACATTTACCTTGGATGACATTTGGACATATGTAGCATTGGTTCATGTTTAACCGTATTGGTCCATGTTACACATAGCACAAAGCAATGGCTAGTGTTAAAGCAAATCAATTAATCTCTTCTTCTCCTCCATCACCTCCCCCTTACCTTTTATTGTTGCCAACATATCACAAGATGGGGTCGTCACCCCTGAGCCGTAGCCCGTGGACCGTAGTCCGAATCTACCAAGTACCATGCCAAAGTGTCCAAGGGCTTCCATTGTGTAGGCAACTTATACATTTTCTGCTTTGACATTGGGTGAGCAATCTTAAGACAATATTGAGCTTTTAGCTCCAGAGGATTTAGTAGTTCATAAGCTTATAACATTTTAGGCTTAGATTTCATTCTTAAAGTCTTATGGCATCTGAGCATTTAGCTCCAGAGATAGTTATTTTATTATAACTTATGACATTAAGAAATTCTTACTTTTGTTTCATAGAGTTTTATGGCATTTAAAGATCATAAGAGTTCAAGCTTATAACAAGGTTATTACAATTTAAGAGTACAAATCATAGCATAGCAAAGTAAGTATGCATATAAAATGCAAGTAATACCAAGGACTTAACATGAATATCATGCCATGAATGTAACCATCCCAAAGATCTCTATGTGAGCCTTATGCAAAAAGATAATGTGAATCCAAAACTTAAACGTATCATACATTACACACATAGAAAAAAGGTCGAAATGACTCTGTGTCATCCGAGACAAATGCAACTACACTCACCTTATATCTCGAAGTTACTGATATCCTGAACCTTACATACTACTTATTTACCGGCTTTCCTTTCAGATCTCTCGTTTCATCCACATCGATCAAGTCTTTTATGCATTACAATGACAATAATAATTCATTACAAATCCGATTTACCTTAGTCATATAATACTATATCAGCCATATAAAATTCAAAACAGTTTACACACATATTCCTTATTTCAAAGTTTAACTAGTTATCAGTCAATCAATGACCAAAGTTCAAACTTATCATATGATCTTTAAACAAGCAAATAGATGGAAGTATACATTCCATTTTACCAATCAGAATTCATGTATCAAATTTAACCATGATCCATCAGCAAATTTTATACATTGAGACTGTTAAATTCTCCTAGTTTCATGTTTCCAGAACTGCATTCCTTTCTCTTCAAAACACAACAATACTTTCAATTACCTCTTTCTAAATGCATATATATTATTATCAACCTTCTAATCGATAGGATTCAATAAGAAATTCACTACAAATCTTCCATTCTATCCATTCTTTATTACCTAATTATCTTCAGTATTCGACAGCTTGCACTACCTTCAAAGAATTGCCTCTAAAGGGCAGAATACACACTGGAACTTAAATTTCTTTATACCACTAAAAACTAGATTCGACTGTGGTTCTAACGGTATAAGCCACATAAGTTAATAAAATCTACACAAATTATGAAAATTCATAGAAGTCCCGAAACAAAAACTCTCCAGAACAGAAAACTGCTTCCAGTTTTCCTGGCATACTTTCGAATAAAAATTCTTATCTTTTGATACATAACTCAAATATAAATCACCGTTTGTTTTAAAACTAGACATACACATGATTATTCTCATATAAGGCGTCCTCCATAATTGAACTTATAGAATTTTTTACAAATTTTCAAACTTACTGCTGATATACAAATTTCTAGACAAAATTCACTAAGCTGAGATTTTAGCTTCACTAATTACTTTAACAAGAATCTAAGCACGATTAATCCTCATAAAATAAATTCCAAGAATCTCTTAATACTACATGCACCCTAATTCATAAATTCACATACCCATAATACATGAAACCTTAAACAAATAACATGGAATTCTTAATCTTTAAGGGATTAAGTTTTAGTGTTCCCCTAGCTCAAATATTATGGAAAATTTATTATAAAGCTTAGAATCATTCGTATTTTATAAATAAATCTTCAATTACTCAAAATCCTTGGCTATAGACATTGATGTTCAAGAACAGTAAACTCAAAACCTAACAAAAAAGATGTCAAATAAGAGCTAAGAGTAAGGGCTTACCAAATTTGTAGTAAAGTTGAAGAAATGGTGACCAACATGTAAGAAATTTAAGTTCTAATGCTAGGATCCTTCAATCTCCTTCAGTGGTGGTAATTGGTTTGGAGAAGACAACACTTATATTTTTCCCTTACTCATTCGGTAATAGCTCCCAAAATGGGGAAAGCTATTTTCATTATTTAACACAAATAATCTAATAAAATAAAATCAATTGGTAAGGATTATTCATCTATTTTAGTTACCAAATGCCTTAATATCGTGACACCTTGCACACACAAAATTCTATGATTTTCCACTATCTTTAAAATGGGTAAATAACCATGCAAAGTCATTATTTTATCTTCAAATCATTTTGATCCTTATCATCAAACTTCACAAAGCTTACAATTAAGTCCTTTTTCGGTAATTAGACAAAATTTCAAATAAATCCTTAAACTATCAATTACTTCTCGAATTTTCAATATGATTCTTACTCGAATTATTCTTTGATCAAATTGACCATTATTCAACAGATACTTGCTTTAAAGCTCAAAACAACATTTTAATTATCGAAAGAAATATATTTTTCCATCATCGGAATCAAATACTATCAATCTAGATTGTTTGAGAATGTAACTTTATTGTCAAAAATTAAATTTCGATTGCCGAAAACTCAATTTACTACCAAATCGGTTTTAGGGTGTTACACTTCTCTCACTTAAGAAAATTTTTTTCCTCGAATTTTTCTTAACTAAATCGTAATGAAAGGAAGATTTCTAAAAGTCTAGATTTACTTTCAGCTTTTCATAAATGGAGTAACGTAATGGTCATGCTTTCACAACATTCCTTGTTAGTTGAGAACATTTCGGAAAACATCAGAGAATACTCAAAAGTTCAATGAATTCAGATGGTCCAAAACTACTTATTCTTTTTATAGATATCGAATGACCATATCATAGACAATCAAAGTTACTGATTCTCATATTTATTTCAACATACTAAAAATCAAACAGAAATAATGAGATCGTATCAGTTGCAAGTCACAAATATTTTACATAATTTAAACTCCTAGGTGGCATATGCAGAATGTAGACATGCAATAAGCCTCTGTCTAGTCCTAGAATCAACTAAATTTTAGCTCTGATACCAAAATGTAACACCCTAAACCCGGTCCAAAAGGAATTAGGGTCAAATGGATGCTACCATGAAACAAAAAAGAGAACAAAGACTTCGAACACAAAAATCATACTATTGAATTGATTAACTTATACGAGATTGGGCTGCGTGCCAATTTTTTTAAACTTATCAAAGACATTCATAGAACTTTTGCAGTACACACACTTACTATTTACAAAGTCATATCCTAACATGTTTATCAAACCATGTTTAGTCCATTCATCATGTTCATATATACATATATAATAAAATTGTTTTAGAAATATTACAATCTTAACTACAAAATTGACAAACATATCATAACATTCTTCGTAGCAATAAAAAAAACATAATACATTTGTTTAATCACTAAGCATACGTAAGTTTAAGACACAACCAGTCCAATGTCATTTAAATATACCAAATCACTTAAACTTTGATTTAGATCATACATTTATACTTATGAGTAATTAAGATCCAAACCAACATCACATAAATAACATTATCAAAGACCTTGTACCAAAGTTGATTACTTAAATACTCTTACAAACCAACAATGCTAACTAAACATTGTATTCAAAACACAATACTATTATATACAAAATAACTACATGCTAATATGTCACCATTCTAAGAGTTTTAAGGAAAATCATAAACATTACTCGAAGGATTAGAGGATGGACTTGCAACTTCCAACCGTGTTATGTCCTTAAAAGCTTCTATATCCTAAAAATGTATGAAGGATAAATGCATTAGGTTTTTAGCCTAAATAGCTGATCATATGATATCGTATCATAATGTCAATGATAATGAATGACACCATTCAAGGCAAACAAAGCATATAATACCAAAAGTATATTTAAGATTTGATCTTAATTTATACTTAGTTTGTCTATGAAAGCTTTATTCATATTCTTATTCAAAGTCTTAGGGTTTCATATCTTATTCAAAGCTTATCAAGGTTCTTTCAAAGTTCTTATCCGAGTTCATATCTTTTAGAACATTTGCCTTGGATGACATTTGGACATATGGTAGCATTGGTTCATGTTTAACCGTATTGGTCCATGTTACACATAGCACAAAGCACAAAGCAATGGCTAGTGTTAAAGCAAATCAATCAATCTCCTCTTCTCCTCCATCACCTCCCTCTTACCTTTAATTGTTGCCAATATATCACAAGATGGGGTCGTCACCCCTGAGCCATAGCCTATGGATCATAGTCCCAATCTACCAAGTACCATGCCAAAGTGTCCAAGGGCTTCCATTGTATAGGCAACTTATACATTTTCTGCTTTGACATTGGGTGAGCAATCTTAAGACAATATTGAGCTTTTAGCTCCAGAGAATTTAGTAGTTCATAAGCTTATAATATTTTAGGCTTAGATTTCATTCTTAAAGTCTTATGGCATCTGAGCATTTAGATCCAAAGATAGTTATTTTATTATAACTTATGACATTAAGAAATTCTTACTTTTGTTTCATAGAGTTTTATAGCATTTAAAGATCATAAGAGTTCAAACTTATAACAAGGTTATTACAATTTAAGAGTAAAAATCATAGCATAGCAAAGTAAGTATGCATATAAAATGCAAGTAATACCAATGACTTAACAAGAATGCCATGCCATGAATGTAACCATCCCAAAGAGCTCTATGTGAGCCTTATGCAAAATGATAATGTGAATCCAAAACTTAAACGTTTCATACATTACACACATAGAAAAAAAGGTTAGAATGACTCCGTGTCATCCGAGAAAATGCAACTACACTCACCTTATATCCTCGAAGTTACGTGATATCCCGAACCTCACATACTACTTATTTAACGGCTTTCATTTTAGATCTATGTTTAATCCACATCCATCAAGTTTTTTTATGCATTACAATGACAATAATAATTCATTACAAATCCGATTTACATTAGTCATATAATACTATAACAGCCATATAAAATTCAAAACATTTTACACACATATTCCTTGTTTCAAAGTTTAACTAGTTATCAATCAATCAATGACCAAAGTTCAAACTTATCATATGATCTTTAAACAAAAAAATAGATGGCAGTATACATTCCATTTTACTAATCAGAATTCATGTATCAAATTTAACCATGATCCTTCATCAAATTTTATACATTGAGACTATTAAATTCTCCTAGTTTCATGTTTCCAAAACTGCATTCCTTTCTCTTTAAAACACAACAATACTTTCAATTACCTCTTTCTAAATGCATATATATTATTATCAACCTTCTAATCGATAGGATTCAATAAGAAATTCACTACAAATCTTCCATTCTATCCATTCTTTATTATCTAATTTTTTTTCAGTATTGGGCAGCTTGTGCTACCTTCAAAGAATTGCCTCTAAAGGACAGAATACACACTGGAACTTAAATTTCTTTATACCACTAAAAACTAGATTCGACTGTGGTTCTAACTGTATAAGCCACATAAGTTAATAAAATCTACAAAAATTATGAAAATTCATAGAAGTCCCGAAAAAAAAAACTCCAAAACAGAAAACTGCTTCCAATTTTCCTGACATACTTTAAAAATTCTTATCTTTTGATACATAACTCAAATATAAATCACCGTTTGTTTTAAAACTAAATACACATGATTATTCTTAAATGAAACTTATAGAATTTTTACAAATTTTCAAACTTATTATTCTCATATTTCTAGACAAAATTCACTAAGTAATTTTAACTTCACTAATTACTTTAACAAGAATCTAAGCACGATTAATCCTCATAAAATAAATTCAAATCTCTAATACTACATGATAATTCATAAATTCACATACCCATAATACATGAAACCTTAAACAAATAACATGGAATTCTTAATCTTTAGGTTTTAGTGTTCCCCTAGCTCAAATATTATGGAAAATTTATTATAAAACTTAGAATCATTCGTATTTTATAAATAAATCTTCAATTACTCAAAATCCTTAGCTATAGACATTGATGTTCAAGAACAGTAAACTCAAAACCTAACAAAAAGATGTCAAATAAGAGCTAAGAGTAAGGGCTTACCAAATTTGTAATAAAGTTGAAGAAATGTTGACCAAAATGTAAGAAATTTAAGTTCTAATGCTAGGATCCTTCAATCTCCTTCAGTGGTGGTAATTGGTTTGGAGAAGACAACACTTATATTTTTCCCTTTACTCATTCAGGTAATAGCTCCCAAAATGGGAAAGCTATTTTCATTATTTAACACAAATAATCTAATAAAATAAAATCAATTGGTAAGGATTATTCATCTATTTTAGTTACCAAATGCCTTAATATCGTGACACCTTGCACACACAAAATTCTATGATTTTCCACTATCTTTAAAATGGGTAAATAACCATGCAAAGTCATTATTTTATCTTCAAATCATTTTGATCCTTATCATCAAACTTCACAAAGCTTTTTAATTAAGTCCTTTTTCGGTAATTAGACAAAATTTCAAATAAATCCTTAAACTATCAATTACTTCTCGAATTTTCAATATGATTCTTACTCGAATTATTCTTTGATCAAATTGACCATTATTCAACAGATACTTGCTTTAAAGCTCAAAACAACATTTTAATTATCGAAAGAAATATATTTTTCCATCATCGGAATCAAATACTATCAATCTAGATTGTTTGAGAATGTAACTTTATTGTCAAAAATTAAATTTCGATTGCCGAAAACTCAATTTACTACCAAATCGGTTTTAGGGGTGTTACACTTCTCTCACTTAAGAAAATTTTTCCTCGAATTTTTCTTAACTAAATCGTAATGAAAGGAAGATTTCTAAAAGTCTAGATTTACTTTCAGCTTTTCATAAATGGAGTAACGTAATGGTCATGCTTTCACAACATTCCTTGTTAGTTGAGAACATTTCGGAAAACATCAGAGAATACTCAAAAGTTCAATGAATTCAGATGGTCCAAAACTACTTATTCTTTTTATAGATATCGAATGACCATATCATAGACAATCAAAGTTACTGATTCTCATATTTATTTCAACATACTAAAAATCAAACAGAAATAATGAGATCGTATCAGTTGCAAGTCACAAATATTTTACATAATTTAAACTCCTAGGTGGCATATGCAGAATGTAGACATGCAATAAGCCTCTGTCTAGTCCTAGAATCAACTAAATTTTAGCTCTGATACCAAAATGTAACACCCTAAACCCGGTCCAAAAGGAATTAGGGTCAAATGGATGCTACCATGAAACAAAAAAGAGAACAAAGACTTCGAACACAAAAGTCATACTATTGAATTGATTAACTTATACGAGATTGGGCTGCGTACCAATTTTTTTTAAACTTATCAAAGACATTCATAGCACTTTTGCAGTACACACACTTACTATTTACAAAGTCATATCCTAACATGTTTACCAAACCATGTTTAGTCCATTCATCATGTTCATATATACATATATAATAAAATTGTTTTAGAAATATTACAATCTTAACTACCAAATTGACAAACATATCATAACATTCTTCGTAGCAATAAAAACATAATACATTTGTTTAATCACTAAGCATACGTAAGTTTAAGACACAACCAGTCCAATGTCATTTAAATATACCAAATCACTTAAACTTTGATTTAGATCATACATTTATACTTATGAGTAATTAAGATCCAAACCAACATCACATAAATAACATTATCAAAGGCCTTGTACCAAAGTTGATTACTTAAATACTCTTACAAACCAACAATGCTAACTAAACATTGTATTCAAAACACAATACTATTATATACAAATTATAACTACATGCTAATATGCTACCATTCTAAGAGTTTTAAGGAAAATCATAAACATTACTCGAAGGATTAGAGGAGTGACTTGCAACTTCCAACCGTGTTATGTCCTTAAAAGCTTCTATACCGTGAAAATGTATGAAGGATAAATGCATTAGGTTTTTATAGCTGATCATATGATATCGTATCATAATGTCAATGATAATGAATGACACCATTCAAGGCAAACAAAGCATATAATACCAAAAGTATATTTAAGATTTGATCTTAATTTATACTTAGTTTGTCCTATGAAAGCTTTATTCATATTCTTATTCAAAGTCTTAGGGGTTTCATATCTTATTCAAAGCTTATCAAGGTTCTTTCAAAGTTCTTATCCGAGTTCATATCTTTTAGAACATTTGCCTTGGATCGCATTTGAACGTAGGTAGCATTGGTTCATGTTTAACCGTATTGGTCCGTGTTACACATAGCACAAAGCACAAAGCAATGGCTAGTGTTAAAGCATATCAATCAATCTCCTCTTCTCCTCCATCACCTCCCTCTTACCTCCTAATGCCGCCAATATATCACAATATGGGGTCGTCACCCCTGAGCCATAGCCTATGGATCATAGTCCCAATCTACCAAGTACCATGCCAAAGTGTCCAAGGGCTTCCATTGTATAGGCAACTTATACATTTTCTGCTTTGACATTGGGTGAGCAATCTTAAGACAATATTGAGCTTTTAGCTCCAGAGAATTTAGTAGTTCATAAGCTTATAATATTTTAGGCTTGGGTTTCATTCTTAAAGTCTTATGGCATCTGAGCATTTAGATCCAAAGATAGTTATTTTATTATAACTTATGACATTAAGAAATTCTTACTTTTGTTTCATAGAGTTTTATAGCATTTAAAGATCATAAGAGTTCAAACTTATAACAAGGTTATTACAATTTAAGAGTAAAATCATAGCATAGCAAAGTAAGTAAGCATATAAAATGCAAGTAATACCAATGACTTAACAAGAATGCCCTGCCATGAATGTAACCATCCCAAAGAGCTCTATGTGAGCCTTATGCAAAATGATAATGTGCATCCAAAACTTAAACGTTTCATACATTACACACATAGAAACAAAGGTTAGAATGACTCCGTGTCATCCGAGAAAAATGCAACTACACTCACCTTATATCCTGAAGTTACGTGATATCCTGAACCTCACATACTGCTTGCTTATTTAACGGCTTTCATTTTAGAGCTATGTTTAATCCACATCCATCAAGTTTGTTATGCATTACAATGACAATAACACTTCATTACAAATCCGATTTACATTAGTCATATAATCCTATAACAGCCATATACAATTCAAAACATTTTACACACATATTCCTTGTTTCAATGTTTAACTAGTTATCAATCAATCAATGACCAAAGTTCAAACTTATCATATGATCTTTAAACAAAAAAATACAGGGCAGTATACATTCCATTTTACTAATCAGAATTCATGTATCAAATTTAACCATGATCCTTCATCAAATTTTATACATTGAGACTATTAAATTCTCCTAGTTTCATGTTTCCAAAACTGCATCCCTTTCTCTTTAAAACACAACAATACTTTCAATTACCTCTTTCTAAATGCATATATATTATTATCAACTTTCTAATCGATAGGATTCAATAAGAAATTCACTACAAATCTTCCATTCTATCCCTTCTTTATTATCTAATTTTTTTTCCAGTATTGGGCAGCTTGTGCTACCTTCAAAGAATTGCCTCTAAAGGACAGAATACACACTGGAACTTAAATTTCTTTATACCACTAAAAACTAGACTCGAATACAGTTCTAACTGTATAAGTCACATAAGTTAATAAAATCTACAAAAATTATGAAAATTCATAGAAGTCCCGAAAAAAACTGTCCAAAACAGAAAACTGCTTCCAATTTTCCTGACATACTTTAGAATAAAAATTCTTATCTTTTGATACAGGACTCGAAATAAATCACCGTTTGTTTTAAATGAAACTTGACATACACATGATTATTCTCATATAAGGCATCCTCCGTAATTTAACTTATAGAATTTTCTACAAATTTTCAAACTTACTGGTGATATATAGATTTCTGGACAGAATTCATTAAGCTGAGATTAGGTTTTAGTGTTCCCCTAGCTAAAACAATTATGGAAAATTTATTATAAAACTTAGAATCATTCGTATTTTATAAATAAATCTTCAATTACTCAAAATCCTTAGCTATAGACATTGATGTTCAAGAACAGTAAACTCAAAACCTAACAAAAAAGATGTCAAATAAGAGCTAAGAGTAAGGGCTTACCAAATTGGTAATTAAGTTGAAGAAATGTTGACCAAAATGTAAGGAATTTAAGTTCTAATGCTAAGATCCTTCAAGCTCCTTCAATGGTGAGAAGACAACACTTCTATTTTTTCCTTTACTCATTCAGGTAATAGCTCCCAAAATGAGGAATGCTCTTTTCATTATTTAACACAAATTAACTAATAGAATGAAATCCATTGGTAAGGATTATTCAACCATTTTAGTTACCAAATGCCTTAATATCGTGACACCTTGCACACACAAAATTCTATGATTTTCCACTATCTTTAAAATGGGTAAATAACCATGCAAAGTCACTCTTTTATCTTCAAATCATTTTTGTCCTTATCATCAAACTTTACAAAGCTTTTTATCTTCAAATCATTTTCGGTAATTAGACAAAATTTCAAATAAATCCTTAAACTATCAATTACTTCTCAAATTTTCAATATGATTCCTACTCGAATTATTCTTTGATTGAATTGACCATAATTCATCAGATACTTACTTTAAAGCTCAAAACAACCTTTTAATTATCGAAAGAAATATATTTTCCATCACCGGACTCAAATACTGTCAAACTAGATTGTCTGAGAATGTAATTTTATTATCGAAAAGTAAATTCCGATGATTGGAAACTCAATTTACTACCAAATCGGTTTTAGGGGTGTTTCAGAAACAAAGAGAAAAAAAATAGAGAATTGTTACCATCATTTGAAAACATCTCTTTGATGGAATCCTACATCTCCTTAGCAGTTGAAATTAACCCAACAGAGGCAGCGGTCTCAGGTTCTAAAGAATTCAACATCCACGTTTTCACTGCAAAATCAGACTGAAGCTAGGCTGCATATTTGGAATTCTTAGTGTTTGTCATCATTTTAACGAGGTGATGATAACGTCCTTGAGTACCAAGGAAGGGGCGGAAGGCTTGCAACCACAGCATAATTTCTACCATTGAACTTCATAGTAGTTCCAATAGCAACACGTAAATCATAGTTTTCTACCATCTTGAGTTACAGATTCAAATGCAAAAAATAACACAACCTCAAACACAGAGGTACAACCTCAAAAAATAAAGGCACAAAAAATCAATCGCACATGAAATCAATCACACTAGAAGAGATTGATTAATCCTCACAAAAATAAAAAAATAGAGGAAAACCTTATACTAATACTATGTAAATCAACAAAACAATAGAAAATAATTTATTGTATTTCTTGTAGAAATGTTACAATTTTAGAGACATATTTATATACATAGTAATCTATAGTTAAAAGGAAAGGCAACTATAATACATATGGAAACATATTGATAGAAATCTATCAATGATAAATATAGAAATCTGTCAATAATAAATATAGTCCAAAATATAAATGGTAAGTCAACTAACACATAAGAACCATTAACAATAAAATAATAATCAAGAATAGTTTTGTGAAATTTCTCATATTAATGTTTAGGAGTTCGTTTGAGAACATACAAATACTTCTTCGGTCTGCACACTTTATCTTCATTTCCATGTGCCACAAAAATGGAGGTTCCTTTATGTAAAATTTTCCATCTAAGTCACCATTAAAAAGTAGTGTTTACATCTATCTATTTTTTTGCTTGGCAAATATAATTTTATTGAAATTAAAAGGTCATAAAAAACCTTCAACCTAAATTGTGAGCCTCGTTTAAAACCTTCCTAATCTTAAATAGAGGAAAAGAGTACACTACAACAAGGTATGAGAACAACAACAAAATACAACAATACATAGCACTTCACTAAATTGATCGTAATGCTCCTTCCCACTAAGAAAAAAACGCCTATATATTTTTAATACCCAACACCTTGACAAGTTCGAAACCAGTTACCACCAAGCTTTGAACATCTCATATTAATACATGCCTTCTTTTTCTAGATGGCCCGCCATTCTGTTCCTATCTCTTGGAACATACACAAGCTGCACTAATGGAATTTTCCGGGACATGCAATCAATCTCATCAAATATGTTCCACCAACGACACGGTCTAAGAAGTGAATTACGAATCAAATTCAATACCAATTCGGAGTCGAATTCAACAATGAGGCTTGCTTGTCTAACCAATCTACATTAAAGAATACCAACAAAGCTTACTTAATCACCATAGTTTAAACAGCATACTACAAGATCCCCATGTTACTACACCATGCAAATCGTCAAAGCCAATGACCCGAGGAACTCTATTGTTCTCTATATATCACCTCAAGAACAACTCACGTAGATCACAACTCTGTAACACCCTTAACGTATACTCATAGTACAAATAAACATTGAGGATGTCTCAATATTATTTAACAGAGTTCTAGACTTGTAAATAATTTTTTTTAAAACATCTGACATAAAACTAGTTTATAAAATAAACCTTTCTCGACTTTCGAGGTATTCATAGCCTATTTGCAGATTGCTAGTTTTGACCCTGAATTGGTTTATAAAACATGTTAGTCGGCTATTAAAATAAGTATGTAACTCAGGGTAAAAACTAGGTACACTGCCTAGGCCCTTTCTTGAATTTAAAAACTTCACACTATAAACGATAAATAAAATGTTACCCGATTAAAAATCATCACCGGTATTTCTTTAACCATACGAATAATTCATATTTATTTGACTATTAATCAAACTTATACCTTTAAAACAACTAACGAATAAATTGATACATGCCAACTAGAGAATATCATAAATTAGAATGTTTCACTAATGTTTGGCATATTGCAGCTTGATCAACATGCTTGACTCCTCTTTTGGTAAGTTTCCAATAACCTATGTGTGAAACAACACACGCTAAGTATAACTCAGTGAGGCATAAAGTAAAAATATATATATAAATACTGCATAATGCATGATAACTTCGAAAGTATGATAATCATTTAAATCATATAATCGGTAATGCAGGAATAGTTAAGAAAGAAACTATACAGTGATTATTATGTACTGTAAAGACATGTAATTTATGCTGTAAAATCAAATGGACCAAGGAAAATATTAAGAGACGAGTAAACGAGTCGTGTACTCCTAGAGTACTAGCCACTCCTGTTGCCCGTAATAAGTGCTCCACAATTGTGCAAGTGTACACGTCTCAAGTTATAGTATAAAAGATATCGTCTCCACAAGGATTGGTGCCACTTCAAGAATCTAATCTCTTGCACTGTAAAAAGTAAAAGAACACAAGTAGAAGATTGTAGGAGTTTAACTAATAAACTAAACTAGAGAGCAAATAAGTAAAAGAAGATGTAATCAAATGAGAGAGAATAGGCTAGGTTATCGTGAGTTGAGGTGTGATAGTCGATTGGATCGCCTTGGTAAAAGAGTGCAAGGACAACTCAGTTGCCGTGGCAACTTGCACAGCGGGGTTGCCTTGGCAACTAATCGATGGTTGCCTGGGCGACTAGCTAGGAAACTACTTGGGCGGCTGGGCAGTAACTTCAAGGTCCGGCGGAGCATTCTTCAATGGTTCTTCTTATCCCTAAGTCGAAACTCTAGCTACTTGTGCATGCCTTGATAATACATCCTTGCGTGAATCAAGGGTGAACAACAAACAATTTTGCGCTCTTCTTAGCCGTTGAAATCCTTAACTTATCCCTAAGCCGGATTAATCTTTACCATCAATAGATTGAATACAAACCATACTCATTACTCTCCCGATATTAGATAAATAGATGAAGAATGAGTAAACCTTGAATTGAAAGTGCAAACTCTTATTACATAAACAAAATCCAATTGTTTCTCACAACCACAAGACACAATAACCTTAGCCAAATAGATTTAGTTCATGGCTAGGTTCCAAAGAAACACAAGATAAAGAATTCCTAGCATAAACCTAATTAAACAAAGAAGAAAAAGATGAAGAATGGTTGAAGCCTCTTTGTCGAAATCTCCCCCTTTGATCTTGTCGAAATTTCTCTCCTCTCTCCCTTGGAGTTGACGGCTTGATCCTTAATTTATAGGGCTAGGTCAAAGTCTTTTTTGAGGAGGAAGTTAAGTTGGAATTAAATATCTTTAAAGAATATAATTCTTTATTATATTTGAATTCCTTCTAGAACTTCTCCTATATTCTTGGGATTTAATTTCTCTTTAACCTCTTCATGGAAATCAAACTCCTTTGGGATTTAACTTTGCTCCATGTCATCTTGGGCTTATCTAGTCATCAATTTCGACTGCCATATCATCTTATCTCTTGTCAAAAATTGCCCTGGCAACTAGCTCGGCATCTCCATCATGCATTGCCCTGACATCTGGTCCAGCCTTGTTTAGGCAAGTGATTCTGCACACACACAAAAGCACACCAAAGCAACATCTTTTTCCACAAAAATCACCAAGTTATGTAATCAAGCTCAATAATGGAAAGAAACATGAATTAATGCATGAATGACTAATTATGCAACTAATATGAGCCTAAGTCTAACAATAATATGAGTAAAAAGGGTAATAAAAACAATATTTTTGAACACTTATCAACTCCCCTTACGGATGAGGCAATGGTAACGAGCTCGTAACAACACTTAGGTGCATACGATGGACACAATTAAGTTCCAGATAAAATATGGACACAATTAAGTGCCAGATAAACTGTGGACACAATTAAGTGCTAGATAGACTCTTATGGTATACCACAATACTGTCATACTTAATATTATACTACCAATGGCAAACATTTAAAACAATTCTTGCAAAATGACAAGCGATTCCAATAACAATTTATATCATATAAAACATATTCATACTGGAGCAGTTCATACTCCGATATATTCTTTAAAATTCATGGTAAACGTGCCATTTAAAACTATATAAAATAACTTGTCAGTTATATATATCATTCCATAAATCATCCGTAAGCATAAAAATACGCCATAGTCTTTGAAGTCAAATAAATAATTTACCATACAAAAACATGTTATGTTGTATAAAAATATTTACCTTTTAGATTAACTTATCACAAGTCTCCCTATAAAATGTATGTTAACAAACGTACCTTTGAATACATGTATGAACTCACCTTAGCCTTGTATTGAGGTCGCCTTTATTACTTGATATCACTCCTGACCTATTCTTTCTGTTTTCTGCTAGTACAGTCTCGGTTTATATAGAAAACTACATTAAAAATAACATATACCATTTCAAGTATATGTTAGTACATATTCAATCTAAATATAATAATAGAAAGTAAATAAAATAACTATCCATTAAATATAAAATTGATCCGATAAGGCTTCTTATGTTTGAATCACAATTTCTCGCATTTTTTCTTAAATCTTCAATTTTTACCAAAGTACTTATTTTAGTCCCCAAGGACTCTTTCAAGCTTCCAATAGTAAATTTTAAACTTAATCCCTACATTTTTCATCCTTTACACATTAGGACCCCAAACTTTACAATTTATTCATTTTGGTCCCTAATGCAATCTAATTAAGGATTTTCATTCCAATCACCTTAAATCAACACATAAAAGCATTCATCCTTCAATCATGTTCTAAATTCCAAACCTTAACATAAACCCTAATTCTTCTCTTCAAGAACATGAACAATTCTTCATCCAAATAACATAATCAAGCATGTAAAACATCATTCTTATCATTTCAATCATTAAAATAATTTTTGCAATATTTCCCCTAATTTTTTTCTCCACCTAGCCAAATGGTCCCTATACCATATACCATAAGATCGTAAGCATAGAAATAACATCACAACCTTATTTCCAACATGAAAAAACCTTAAAACATGATATTTTAATATGTTCTTCATCCACCCTAATCATCAATACCAACTTAGAAGCATGAAAACTATGTAAAACTTGTACCAAATGAAAGAGAATTCCATGAAGAACAAATCTTTACAACGGTATAAAATTCATAATCTAACCATTTTTGTAGAATTTATGGCGAATTTTAAAACTTACTGCCATAATTCAAATTCCAACATAACTTTCCATGAATAACTTCTAATTTACACCAACTTCTCCTTATTTCTCTACTTGTCAATTTAGTCCCATCACGTTACTTCAAATGGCTATAATAAAGCTTGTATTCATATGTTCTCTTTACATCCTTCATTAAAATAAGCTTAAACCTTTACACCTCTAATTTCTCTTGATTTGTCAAAATGGTCATCAAATTTCCAATATAAGGATTCAAGCTTCTTAACTTTGCAAATTAGTCCTCAAATCAATATTACTACATTAATTCCATCATTTTAACTAAATATCAGATCTACTCCTTCTACATATCCTCTTTGTCGAATAGACCATTCAAGTTTGACAAATTGTCAAAATGGTCACTAATGCGATTAATCATCGGTTTAGCATTCCAACTTCATTTTCATGTCTCTAACATCATTAATAATATAGATACACATCAAATTCATAAAATCAGATCTGGTCCCTTAATTTTAAAGCTTGCCGAAATGGTCTCTTTGTATTTAACTTAGGGTTTTGCTTCCAAACAACAAATCAAGCTTACTAGACCATTAATCCAACATCACAAACCCTAAGTTAGACTTGAATCCATAAACCCTAATCTTCTCTATACAAACTGAAATATGTAGGGTTTAAATTCCAACTCAATAACATGATTCTAACATCTTACAAGCATGATTCTAACTTAAAATCAACCATAGGTTCATAAAATCATAAAAGCCTCAATTTGATCATAAACCCTAATTTCTTCCTCATATCAAATCTCATAAACCAAGCAAGTATTTATGAATTATTTACATGAAAAGATAGAGCTCGAAGAGTAGAACAATTTTGTAGTTTGAAAGATTACCTGAAAACCGAGATTCGTGGCTTGAATCGAGCTTGTAAAATTTTTCTCTTCTTTTTATCTTCACCACGGTTTTTTAGAGTATTTTTCTGATAATTCCTTCATATTTCATGTATTTAAGACACTTGTATTATGAAAAAATGAATTTTTAATTCAATAAATTCCACTTTCCAAAAATACCATCCAACTAGATCTATATTTCTAATTTGCCATTTTGTAACATTCCAACTAGACTTAGTTGGATTCTAATCAGCCACTATTCATCAATAAAATAAATCTCAAAATTCCTTCCATATCTCTTTTTGGAAAAATGACCAAAATGCCCTTTACCGATCAACTTATTCACAAAATTGCCATTCACTGTCATTTCAATCGATTTAAATTTTTCCTGATCTTTTTAACATCCAAATATTCATAAAATTATATTTTATGTCTCTTCTAAGGTCCATGGAACTACCTCTAGCCCTATCCGATTATCATAATTTTTTTTCTCGAATTTTATCGCTTTATAGCCATTAATACAAACTCCGTACGAAAAATTCGGGTAACACAGAAATGTCATTCTTGGGGGTAAACTATTCATTTAAGGGGTTAAAATACACAACTTTTGAAAATTGCACTTTGATCCTTAAACTTATCCAAGGTTTATACTTTAGCCACAAAACTTTTAAAATTTACATTTTGGTCACTAGCCAAAAATTAGGATATTGCAATTCTCTCCCCCTTAAGAAAATTCATCCTCAAATTTTCAATACGTACCTGGTTCAAAAAGGTGAGGAAACTGCTTTCTCATAGCTTCTTTTCTTTCCCAAGTCGTTTCCTCAACTTTACGATTTTGTCAAAGAACTTTAACAAGCGAAATTGACTTATTTCCTTAGTTCTTTAACTCCATTTTTTATCATATTTACCTTATCTTTAACTTTTTTAATTTTTTCAGGGCCAACTACATCTCGATCCTTTGAATTCAATCACACATGCCTTTAACATATCCTCTAAAATTTGAATAGTCCGCTATGATTGTTCATCTACTTGAGGATGAAAAGTTGTGCTAACATTGAGTCGAATATCCAAGTCTCTATGTAAAGACTTCCAAAATTTTAAAGTAAACCTGGGATCTCTATTAGATACTATCGAGGCCGGTACTCCATGTAGTCGAACTATTTCCTTAATATACAACTCAACATACTTATCCCTAGAGTAATCTGTTCGAACAGGGATAAAGTGTGCTAACTTAGTCAATCTATTAACAATCACCCAGATTAAATCCTTCTTATTCGATGTTAAAGATAGTCCTAATATAAAATCCATCGTCACTCGTTCTCATTTCCACTAAGAAATGGAAAATAGTTACGATAATTCAAAGGTACCTGAAGTTCTGCTTTTACTTGTTGACATGTAAGATATTTAGAAACAAACTCAGTTATAACTATTTTCATGCCTGGCCACCAATTTCGACTCTTTAACTCTTGATACATCTGGTTTTTACCTGAATGTACAATCAAAGGACTATAACATACCTCGAAGATACGTTGTTTCTTCAATTCTTCATCGTTTGAAAAAAATAGATTTTTTTGATAATACAAGCATCCATCAGATTAACTTCAAAGTCTTCGGTTTCACCTTCTTCCACTTATTTGAACCTTAACAAACACTTCTCATATTTTCTCTAAAAATCTTTTATTCAACTAATAAAGTGGACTTTATTCTTAACTCAGAAATCAAAGCACCATCTTCTTTTAATGCCTGTCTCGCATTCATAGCTTTTAAGACAGTAAATGTCTTTCGACTGAAGGAGTTAGCTACCACATTAGCTTTTCCTAAATGATAGTCAATGATCACATCATCATCCTTAAGAAGCTCGATCCACCCTCTTTACCTCGGGTTCAATTCCTTTTTAGTTAACAAATACTTTAAAATTTTATAATCTGTGTAAATATAGCATGATTTACCATATAAATAATGACGCTATATCTTTATAGAAAATACAACCATTGCCAGCTCCAAATCATGAGTAGGATAATTCCTCTCATGCGTCTTAAGTTGTCTCGAAGCATAGGCCACTACTTTTCCTTCTTACTTAAGCACACTTCCCAAACCTTTATGAGAAGCATCGTTATAAACCACATAATCTTTGCCCGATTCTGGTTGTACTAATACTGGGGCTTCCATTAATATCTTCTTTAATGTCTCAAAGTTTTATTGTCACTTATCTGTCCAACAGAATAACATATATTTCCTCAATAGCTTGGTCAGTGGGGAGGCAATCATCGAGAAATTCTTTACAAACTTTCGATAATAACCAACAAGTCCCAAAAAACTTCGAACCTCAGAAACATTCTTTAGAGGTTTCCATTCAACTATAGTTGGTAATTCCTTGGGATTTACTCTTATCTCTTCTGCCAAAACCACATGACCAAGAAAATCAACTTTCAGCAACCAAGATTTACACTTTGACAGCTTAGCATATAACTTCTTTTCTTGAAGAGTCTGAAGAACAATTCAAAGATAGGCATCATGTTCTTCCTTTTTCTTCAAATTGAATATCTTTTCCTTTCAATTCTACATAAGACTTCTGTCGATCATCAGTCTTTTAAAGATTATCTTGTATAATCTTTACTTCTTCTTCCATTTCTTGTAATAGATCTGACTTAATTAATTTACGATCTTCAACTCTTACCAATTTAATATTGATTTACACTTTTGACCATAGAAAGCTTCGTAGGGTGTTATCTGTATACTTTCTTGATAACTATTATTATAAGCAATTTCTACTAATGGTATATATCTTTTCGATGATCTCGAACTCAATTATACAAGCTCATAACATATCCTCAATAAATCTTTCACAGACCTTCGATCATAACCAATAAGTCTTAAGAAACTGCGAACCTCTGTAATATTTTTGGGAATTTTCCCACTCCACAATAGATTGTATATTTTTAGGATCGAATCGGATCCCTACAGCTAAAGTAATATGACCTAAGAAAGCTACTTTTATTAACCAAAACTCACTTCAAGTTTTTCTGGTTCAGGTTAATTGATAATCATGATAGAAAATATATCATTTCCTTTTTCTTATTTCCTTTTATAAATAATAACTACATGGTTGTAAAGAACTATCTTCATTCTTTACGAATAATTTTGGAACTTCTCACAACAGCGCACTGGATTGATTATAACTCCAGTCTAACAATTCTTACAGCTAAGCTTTCAGCTCTTTTAATTCCTTCTAGGAAATTTTCCAGGTCACTTCTATTGTAAGTACTACTCTATGGCATTAGTCCACCCAAATACAAACATGTTCCCTTAGTAACAATACTACTTCTTCTGACTTTTCAATTTTCATATCTTTTAGACCTTCCAATATGATTTGTATCATCCTTTAACTTCGTATAAGTAGTCATCAATTCACCTTTACTATAAAATTTAGGGCACTCAAAAACTTAAACTTTTAACAATCAATGCCCTAACAAATACAGATACTGGAGGTTAACACCTCTCATGTATTTCTTCTAATATCTAAAATAGTATTCTCTGCTCTTGTGCTTGAGCTCCCTACTGCACAAGTAGCTCAGCCAAGTCATAAGTCGAGAACAGTACATACTTTACTTCATTTATACTGCTACGAGTCTCTTTCTTACCCCCAAGCATTTATATTTCTCAAGTAAAGATACTTCTTCTTCTTACTTCTTTATATCCGAATATCTTAATTTATCAAAGATATTCTTAACATTATTTAATCATTAACTTACAGTCCTACGACTTTCTTTTACCTTGAAATGTGAGCCCTTACTATCTAAATTTCTTTGTAACTTGTGTTGTTATAAACATAAGTGCATATATAGATGTTAAGGACTAACATCTTATAATTTCTGCATCAGCTCCTTACAATGCAGATAACTCAACTCAAACTGAAGTTGATTACAATACTTATTTCACTTCATTGTACTCGCTATGGGTCCTTTATTGATCTCTGAGATTCTTCGATTGACGAAATCCGGTAGTGTTTTACTTTCCTTACTAAAATCTTATTATATCCTATACTAATGAGGAGCAGCTTCAAGTCATAAAATCAACACATCAGTAATATGACATTCTAAGGGCATGTATTTACTGACAACTTATAACAAACTTGGTTTAGCATCCAGAACCGGCTAAACCTGTAGCTCTGATACCACTAAACGTAACACCTTTAACGTATACTCATAGTACGAATACATGATAAGTATTCAAAAGTACTATTTTTCTTACCCTTTTTACTCATATCATTGTTAGACTTAGGCCCATATTAGTTGCATAATTAGCCATTCATGCATTAATCCATGTTTCCTTCCATCGTTGAGCTTGATTACATAACTTGGTAGTTTTTGTGGAAAAGATGCTGCTTTGGTGTGTTTTGTGTATATGTGCAGGATCACTTGCCAAAGCAAGGCTAGAGCTAGTTGCCAGGGCAATGCATGAAGGAGACGCCGAGCTAGTTGCCAGGGCAATGCATGAAGGAGACGCCGAGCCAGTTGCCATGGCAATTGTCGACAAGAGCAAAGGTGATATGGTAGTCGAAATTGATGACTAGATAAGCCCAAGATGACGTGGAGCAAAGCCCAAACCCAAAGGAATTTGATTTCCATGCAGAGATTAAAGAAGAATTAAATTCCAAGAAGATAGGAGAAGTTCTAGTAGGAATACAATTATAATAAAGAATTATATTCTTTAAAGATAATTTAATTCCAACTTAACTTCCTCCTCAAAGAAGGACTTTGGCCTACCCCTATAAATAGGAAGGAGATTTCGACAATCAAGAGAGAACAAGAGAGGGGAATTTCGACAAGTCCAAGGAGGGCAAGAAGAGAGGATTTTCGACAACTCCAAAGGGCAAGAAGGAAGAGATTTCGACAAGAGAGCAAGGGGAGAGAGTTCGATTTCTTCTTCTTCTTCTTTGCTTCCATTAGATTCATCGTTTGGGGATTATTCTTTGTATATCTTTTGAACCCAACCATGAACTAACTTGATTGGTTGGGGTTATTGTGTTTTGTTGTTGTGAGAAACAATTGGATTTTGTTTAGGTAATAAGAGTTTGCACTTTTCTATTCAAGGTTTACTCATTCTTGGCTTTTATTCTTGTTTGCGAGTGAATTGGGAGAGGATCTCGTAACTTCATATATTTATCTAATATCGGGAGAGTTAGATTCAAGAAACGAATGAGTATGGTCTTTATTCAATCTATTGATGGGGAAGATTAATTCGGCTTAGGAATAAGTTAAGGATTTCAACGGCTAAGAGGAGCGCAAGATTGGTTGTTGTTCACCCTTGATTCACGCAGGGATGTATTATCAAGGCATGCACAAGTAGCTAGAGTTTCGACTTAGGGATAAGAAGAAACCATTGAAGAACGCTCTGCCGAACCTTGAAGTTGCTGCCCAGACGCCCAAGTAGTTGCCCAGCTAGTCGCCCAGGCAACCATCGATTAGTTGCCAAGGAAACCCCGCTGTGCAAGTTGCCACGACAACTGAGTTGCCCTTGCACTCTTTTACCAAGACGATCCAATTGGCTATCACACCTCAATTCATGATAACCTGACCTATTCTCTCTTTTGATTTCAGCTATTCTTGTAGTTTATTGTTCTTAGTTTACTCGTTAAGTAGAACTCCTATTATCAATTGTGTTTTTACTTTTCACAGTGCAGTAACTTAAGCAAAGTGGCCCAAACCAATCCCTGTAGAGACGATACTCGATACTCATATCACTTTATTACTTGCGACGTGTATACTTGCACAATTGCGTAGCACTTATCACACGCAACAAGTTTTTGGCGCCGTTGCCGGGGATTGGCAATAGCGACTTTGTTTTTATTTTCTTGCACTTTCTTTTTACTTTTCTCGTTTAAGATTCAAAGGGCTAACAAACTTTGTTTTTGCATTGGTATATGACCAGGGCGAGACCGACTTCACCACAATATCCCTTTGATCCAGAAATCGAACGAACCTTACAAAGACTTAGACGAAGGATAAGAGTAGCAATGGCTAATCAAGACGGCAATATGCATCAAGATGTTCCAGTAGGAGGAAGAGTGATTCTTGCACGAAACAGGACTATTCAAGACTATCTTGAAGAAGATCTTGATGGACTTAATCCAGGAGTTGTCGCACCCAAAATTGAAGCCGACCACTTTGAGTTGAAACCGGTAATGTTTAATATGATCAACACAATAGGTCAATTTGGCGGCTCAGCAACTGAAGATGCACGACAACATCTAAAATCTTTCCTCGAGATTTGCAACTCGTTCAAGATACACGGAGTCACCCCCGATGTATTACGATTAAGATTATTCCCCTATTCACTGAGGGATAGGGCGAAAGCATGGTTGAATAGCATTCCTGCCGGATCAATAGCATCTTGGACCGATCTTTGTCGTGATTTCCTTGCTAGATTTAATCCTACAAATTTGACTGATAAGCTTCGTAACGACATTACTTCTTTTCGGCAGGCAGATAATGAATCCATGTACGAGGCTTGGGAGCGATATAGAGAACTTCTACACAAATGCCCCCTACACGGATTCCCGGTGTGGACTCAAGTAACAATGTTTTACAACGCCGTGAATACACCAACAAGGATGATGCTAGATGCCTCGGCAAACGGTATACTCCTAGATAAGTCGCCGGAGGAAGCAATGCAAATTTTAAATAGGCTGGCCAAGAATGATTATCAATTCCCATCTACTAGAAGAGGAGTTAGACGCCAAGCCACAATACATGAACTAGGATCATCAGATTCAATTTCGGCACAATTGGCCACTTTAACCAAGATGGTCCAGAACATGCAAAAACCAAACAACACACATGAAGTCAAGGTAATGGATTCTTTTTGTGAGTTATGTGGTGATAACCACAATTCTTCTGAATGTATGCAGAATACGGAATCCAGCTTCTATGTGGGGAATTACAATCGGAGCAACAACGTGATGTCCAATACATACAATCCAGCTTGGAAGAAGCACCCAAATTTTTCATGGAGTAATCCCAACAATGCTCTAAACCAGAACAATCAGAATGCACAAGCATCGGGATTCCAGCAGAATATGCCACGGCAACAGTTGCCACAACAACAACCGACGACATCTAGTTCTTTGGAAAATTCTCTAAATGCTTTTATGATGAAAACTGAATCTTATTTGGTTGAGAATAGTAATTTCATAAAAAGAACTGATGCTTTTATTAACAGGACCGAGATGAGATTGCAAAACCAAGAGGCGGCAATCAAATCATTGGAAAATCAAGTCGGACAGTTTGCTCAAAATCTGAATACTAGACCGCAAGGAGGTTTACCTAGCGATACTGAAGTCGCAAGAGGAACTGACCATGAACAATGTAAGGAAATCACCACTAGAAGTGGCCAACAACTTAGAGAGGTTCAAACCCGCTCGTCAAACAGAACTCCACAAAAAGATCAAGACGAACCTAGCGGCAAAGCCTCAGATGCTGAACCAGGAATTGCCGCGGCAACCGGCAATAAGCATGCCTCGGCAACCGACGATAAAGATGCCTCGACAACTTGCGATAAGCATGCCTCGGCAACCCCAATTGATAACGCCTCGGCAACTCCAGTTGTCCCGGCAATGCCGTCAATCAAGTTTCAAACCAATGAAATGATCGAAGATATCTGACTTCCACCACCATTCCCACAAAGGTTGAAGCGACAAAAGCAAGAATACCAATTCAAGAAGTTTCTTGATATCCTAAAGCAAGTCCACATCAACTTACCATTGGTGGAAGCAATTGAACAAATGCCAAACTTTGCCAAGTTTCTTAAAGACATTGTGTCCAAGAGAACAAGGCTTGGAGAGTTTGAAACAATTGCCGCAAACAGAGGGATGCATGGCAATGTTGCACAATCGTATGCCACCCAAGTTGAAGGATCCCGGAAGTTTCACAATACCCTGTTATATTGGAAATCACTATGTCGGGAAAACATTATGCGTCCTTGGGGCTAGCATAAACTTGATGCCTAAATCGGTTTTCCAGAAACTAGGAATCGGGAAGGCAAGACCTACAACAGTTATGCTGCAGCTAGCCGACAGATCATATGTGCATCCAGAGGGAAAAATCGAGGACATACTGGTAAAAGTTGATAAATTTATTTTTCTCGCTGACTTTATTATTTTGGATTGTGAAGCAGATGAGCACGCACCTATCATTCTCGGGAGACCATTCCTAGCAACAGGGAGAACCTTGATTGATGTTGAAAAGGGAGAACTCACAATGAGGGTGAATGACCAGCAAGTTAAACTAAATGTGTTCCAAACACTAAGGCATGCCGATGATCCAGAAGAATGCCAACTTCTTCATGCCACGGCAGAGTTTAACTTCGACGAGGAATTTAGTTGCCTCGGCAACTACATTGCCGATCAAGAGGAACCTGAAGAGTATGAAGAACCGGTCAATGAGGAACAACAAGAAGAGGCAAATTGGCTAGTCAATCGACCAGGTACATACTTTGAACCACTGGATTACTCAGGTAAGGAACGTAAGCTCGAAAAACCCTCTATTGAACATCCACCAATTCTTGCGTTGAAACAATTGCCAGAGCAACTAAAATATGCACACTTAGGAACCGATAATACATTGCCTGTAATTATTTCTTCTAAGTTACAGCCTGAGCAGGAAAAGAAGCTGATCAAGATGTTGAAGCTACACAAAAAGGCAACAGGGTGGAAAATTGCCGACTTGAAGGGAATTAGCCCGGCAGTGTGCATGCACAAGATTTTGTTGGAAGATGATCACAAACCTTCAATTGAGGCCCAGAGGAGACTGAATCATGCCATGAAAGGGGTTGTAATGAAAGAAATCATCAAGTGGCTTGACACCGACATTATATACCCTATCTCTGATAGTACATGGGTAAGTCTGGTACAATGCGTACCGAAAAAGGGAGGTATAACAGTGGTAAGTAATGAAAACAATGAACTCATTCCAACCAGGACTGTGACCGGTTAGAGGGTTTGTATGGATTATCGAAAGCTAAACAAAGCCACTAGGAAAGATCACTTCCCATTACCCTTTATTGATCAAATGCTTGACCGTCTTGCAGGTAAACCCTTTTATTGTTTTCTAGATGGTTATTCAGGTTACAATCAAATTGCCATAGCACCAGAAGATCAAGAAAAGACAACCTTCACATGCCCATATGGTACTTATGCCTTTCGAAGGATGCCGTTCAGATTGTGTAACGCCCCGACAACCTTCCAAAGATGCATGATGGCGCTCTTTTCAGACATGGTCGAAGACTTCCTTGAGATCTTCATGGATGATTTTTTGTTTTTGGTAATGACTTCGACAGCTGTCTCGGCAATTTAGAAAGGGTGTTGGCAAGATGTGAAGAAACGGATTTAGTCCTCAATTGGGAGAAATGCCATTTTATGGTAGATGAAGGAATAGTGCTCAGCCACAAGATTTCATCCAAGGGAATTGAAGTAGACAAAGCCAAGGTGGACGTGATCGAGAGATTACCCCCACCAAGTTCGGTTAAAGGAATTCAAAGTTTTCTCGGACATGCAGGTTTTTACAGGAGGTTCATTCATAATTTTTCTAAAATCACTAAACCCTTGTGTAATCTACTTGAACAGGATAAAGTGTTCGATTTTGATGATTCTTGCACCCAAGCATTCAAAACCCTAAAGAAAAAGCTTGCCTCGGCACCCATTGTCGTTCCACCATATTGGACGCTACCTTTTGAGCTCATGTGTGATGCAAGTGATTTCGCGGTAGGAGCAGTCCTAGGCCAACGCACAGGTAAGACCTTCCATGTGATATACTACGCTAGTAAAACTCTTAATAGTGCTCAAGTGAATTACACAACAACATAGAAAGAGTTACTAGTTGTAGTTTTCGTATTTAACAAGTTCTGATCCTATTTGATTGGTACAAAGGTAATTGTTCATACGGACCATTCGGCAATCAAATATCTATTTGCTAAAAAGGATGCCAAACCTCGTTTGATTCATTGGATATTACTTTTACAAGAATTTGATATTGAAATTAAGGACAGGAAAGGAACAGAAAATCAAGTGGCCGATCACTTATCACGTTTGGAACTCAATAAGGAGGAGGACGCGGATCTAGAGATATGCGATGCATTCCCGGATGAACAAATTTTAGTTGCCTCGGCAACCCTCGACGCCTCAGCAACCATGGATGCACACGCTTCGGCAACTCTCGACGCCGCAGCAGCCTTTGACGTGCACGCCTCGGCAATTCTGGGAGCAGTCGCCACGACAGCACATGCCTCGGCAATACCCTGGTACGCGGATTTAGTTAATTTCCTTATTTGTGGTATTTTACCTTATGGCATTACTCACCAAGGGAAGAAGCGGTTCCGCCATAATGCTAAGCATTACTTTTGGGACGAGCCTCTTTTGTTTAAACAATGTGCAGATCAGGTTATACGCCGATGTGTCTCTGAAGAAGAGCAACAGAATATACTCTGGCAATGCCATTCTTCACCCTGTGGAGGATATTTTGGAGGAACTCGTACCGCGGCCAAAGTTTTGCAATCCGGTTTGTATTGGCCAACATTGTACAAAGATGCCCAAGACTTTTACAAGCAATGTGATCGTTGCCAGAGGACGGGCAATATCTCTAGACGACATGAGATGCCGCTCCAGAACATCATCGAGGTGGAACTGTTCAATGTGTGGGGGATCGATTTTATGGGACCTTTCCCATCTTCATTCGAAAACCTCTACATCTTACTTGCCGTTGACTACGTGTCTAAATGGGTTGAGGCAGCTGCAGTTCCCAACAACGATTCCAAGACCGTGCAACGATTCTTGCAAAAAAACATATTTACACGGTTTGGGATGCCAAGAGCAATTATCAGTGACGAAGGCAAGCATTTTGACAACAGACTAATTGCCAAGATGTTGCAACGCTTCGGCATATCACACAAGATCACCACGGCATATCACCCACAAACCAACGGGCAAGCAGAAATTTCCAACCGGGAGTTGAAGGGAATACTCGAGAAAGTCGTAACTCCCTGAAGGAAGGATTGGTCATTAAGACTAGATAACGCACTTTGGGCATATCGCACTGCATTCAAAACACCCTTAGGTATGTCCCCCTTCCGACTTGTCTATGGCAAAACATGCCATCTACCGGTGGAAATCGATCACAAGGCATACTGGGCAATCAAGACCGTGAATATGGATTGGGAAAGTGCCGGACAAAAGCGTTTGATGGATCTCAACGAGATAGAAGAATTCCGTGCACCCGCCTATAACAATGCACAAATCTACAAGGAGAAAACAAAGCGATGACACGACAAGAAACTATTGCCACGGCAATTCAAGCCAGGGCAATTAGTTCTCTTATTCAATTCTCGGCTAAAACTTTTCCCGGGAAAGCTGAAATCAAGATGGTCGGGACCATTCGAAGTCGTCAAACCATTTTCCCATGGTGCCGTGATAATCAAGTCCATCTCTGACAACCATGAATTCAAAGTTAATGGACAAAGATTGAAGCACTATAATGGTGCCCATGTGGAACGTAACAAAGAAGTGGTCAACTTAGGAGATGCATGAGCATGCTCTCCCTTTTGATATTTTTATTTTTATTTATTTATTTTTATTTTTATTTTTTGATTAATTATTTATTTTATTTTTTTGATTTTTGATTTTTTTTATTTTTTTATATTTCTGATTATTAGTAATTTTTAGGATAGATTTTTTTATTTAAGTTTAAGAATCCTATTACACATCTTTATTTATTTTCTTTATTAGTTTATCTTTAATTTTAATCCTTATTTGATTTGTCTTTGAATTGTAGGAAAAAAGTTCAAGATAAAGAGGAATTCTAATCCAAGTAGGAAAACATCTTCAACAAGGAAACTAATGGGCTGAATCTAAGGCTTACATAAAGCCTCCAATTCACCCTAACTACAACCTCTTGTCGACAACTTCTCCCTCACCCTAAACCCTTTTTCGTTTTCCCCTAATCCCACCCACCTATCTTTTCTATAAAACCCATCACCCTTAACCTATTCCTACTTTCTATCTTGAAACTTTTTAGTTTCTTTTCTTTTCTTTTCTTTGTTTTTACAAAACTCACAAACAAGATCATCCATGGCATCCAAGATTAAACTTTTAGTTCATCCAAGTTCCTCCAAAGAACCAAGATACAAGAAGTTTGCTACACCGGTGGTTCAAGAAAGATTTCAATCCAAGTTTGAAAGCCGGAAGATTCATGAAGAACAAGGCTTTGAATACTCCAACTCTCATCAAGATTTTGGCCTTGAACCATTCATCTTCGAGAGGATTGCACATCAAAAGTGGCAAATCTTTTGCCATCAACCGGAACCAGGTAACATCTCATGGGTAAGAGAATTCTATGCTCACTCACCTAACCCGGATAATCCTTATGTTTTTGTTCCTGACAAGGCCATACTCATAAGTCCCGAAAGCGTCAACACCTTTTACGGGCTTTACATTGAGAAGGACGAGCATCAAGCCTTCATTGATCAAATCACTCCCAAGCAACTCGACAAGGTGCTTCAAGAACTCACTCAACCGGGAACTCATTGGAACGACGGTAAATACAAGGGCACGGTAAATCGCCTTCGGCTTAAACCCGAGGCAAAACTATGGAATAAGTTTGTTAAAACTTCTTTAATGCCCACCACACGCAATACTACCGTTGATATACCACGTCTTTTGCTCATACATTCTATTTTGCATAATCGCATCATTAACATTGGAAAAATTATTTGTGATGAGATTTTTGTATGCAGCTCAAAAGATAAGGGTTCTCTTTTCTTCCCTTGCTTAATTTCTAATCTTTGCAAGGAGATGCATGTCCTAAGTGAGTCCACCAATGAAAAGGCCCTACCCAAGTCTGGTTGGAATCAAGCACTAATCCGAAAGCTAATGGGAGAGGCACCAGGAGATTCTTCAAAGCCTCCAATTGCCACAGCAACTCCTGCCGCCCCGGTAATCCATAATGCCCAAGCACCTAACGCCCGGGCAACTCGGCCATCGACCCAGGGACACTTTGAAGCACTCTTGCACAAATTGAAGACCGACAACTAATGTTCATGTGGTACATGAAGGAACACAACAATGCCATCACCCAAATTATCCTAGAAAAGTATCCGGACAATTGCGTGCCATTCCCAATCTTTCCCACCGAGATCCTTGCCCCGGCAACCAATGAAGCAGTCGCCACAGCAACCTCAACAGATGATGCCACGGCAACCTACTTCGTGCATGCACAAGCTGACGCCACGACAATCAACCCTGAAGATTCCACGGCAACCAAAGCTAAAGACATCCTGGCAACCACTGCAAAAGCCAAAGGTAAAGCACCTATGCCCGAATCAACTCCTACGGAATCATTTTCTGATTTTTCAGATTCGGACGAGTCCTCCATTAAACCAACAAAGACCGCACCAATTGAATCCTCCAAGCGAAAAGCCAATGACATTGATGAAGAGGACGATGAGGACAACCCCGTACGAGGGTCGATTCCACCACCGGCAACAAGAAAACAACCATCGCGTTCAAGCAAGAGAATCAAGACACCGACCAAAAGGAAACTAATCATCTAAGATGACGAACTCTCAGAGTAAGTCCTCTTATGCATTTATTTTATTTTATTATTATTTTTATTTTTCGTTATTTTTATGCATGCATTGAGGACAATGCCTCACTCGAGTTTGGGGGGGATTGTTATTAGTAGTTACCATGTTTAGTTACATGCATCTTAAGTATTACATTTAAGATACATAAATTGCTTGCCATGCCTTTAATTGGAACAAGAATTGCTTATATTTGATGAATATCCGATGATGACTTTGCCAATGCACTTAATTGATAGAATTTTTATTCTAGGATAACCATGGAAAAACTTAGAATTTTACTATGATACTAAATTTGATGAAACACTGTTATGGTTTGATTGATTTTAGGAATTCTAGTGAACTTAGGTTGATAATTAACAAATTGGGGGATTAGAATAAAAATTGGATGAATGCTAGAGGTGCCCGAAATTGGCTCTAGCATGTGCTAAAAATTTATCACTAGAGGTGCCCGAAATTGGCTCTAGTATGTGCTAAAAAAATTATAGGCTAGAGGTGCCCGAAACCGGCTCCAGTCGAATAAATTAACTTAATAAAACTAAAAACAAAACGCTAGAGGTGCCCAAAACTGGCTCTAGTTAAAACATGTTAAAAAGAACCCAATGAAGTAATTTGAAAACCTATTGTTTGCATAGAATCCGAAAAATCAACTTGCCACAACTCCGCACACACTCACAAGCATTATAGTTTGATTCCGAGTAATTCCTAAGTTTTCCGAAAAATAAAAAGCCAATCATACTTTGTGCTCCGGCTCAGAGAATTGAAATCAAGTTCAAAGCTAAGTTTGTGAAAATTGAAGTCTTGGCAGGTAATTATGAGTTTGCATTGCTTGAGGACAAGCAATAGTTCGAGTTTGGGGGTGTGATAAGTGTTCAAAAGTACTATTTTTCTTACCCTTTTTACTCATATTATTGTTAGACTTAGGCCCATATTAGTTGCATAATTAGCCATTCATGCATTAATCCATGTTTCCTTCCATCGTTGAGCTTGATTACATAACTTGGTAGTTTTTGTGGAAAAGATGTTGCTTTGGTGTGTTTTGTGTATATGTGCAGGATCACTTGCCAAAGCAAGGCTAGAGCTAGTTGCCAGGGCAATGCATGAAGGAGACGCCGAGCCAGTTGCCTTGGCAATTGTCGACAAGAGCAAAGGTGATATAGTAGTCGAAATTGATGACGAGATAAGCCCAAGATGACGTGGAGCAAAGCCCAAACCCAAAGGAATTTGATTTCCATGCAGAGATTAAAGAAGAATTAAATTCCAAGAAGATATGAGAAGTTCTAGTAGGAATACAATTATAATAAAGAATTATATTCTTTAAAGATAATTTAATTCCAACTTAACTTCCTCCTCAAAGAAGGACTTTGGCCTAGCCCTATAAATAGGAAGGAGATTTCGACAATCAAGAGAGAGCAAGAGAGGGGAATTTCGACAAGTCCAAGGAGGGCAAGAAGAGAGGATTTTCGACAACTCCAAAGGGCAAGAAGGAAGATATTTCGACAAGAGAGCAAGGGGAGAGAGTTCGATTTCTTCTTTTTCTTCTTTGCTTCCATTAGATTCATGGTTTGGGGATTATTCTTTGTATATCTTTTGAACCCAACCATGAACTAACTTGATTGGTTGGGGTTATTGTGTTTTGTTGTTGTGAGAAACAATTGGATTTTGTTTAGGTAATAAGAGTTTGCACTTTTCTATTCAAGCTTTACTTATTCTTGGCTTTTATTCTTGTTTGCGAGTGAATTGGGAGAGGATCTCGTAACTTCATCTATTTATCTAATATCGGGAGAGTTAGATTCAAGAAACGAATGAGTATGATCTTTATTCAATCTATTGATGGTGAAGATTAATCCGGCTTAGGAATAAGTTAAGGATTTCAACGGCTAAGAGAAGCGCAAGATTGGTTGTTGTTCACCCTTGATTCACGCAGGGATGTATTATCAAGGCATGCACAAGTAGCTAGAGTTTCGACTTAGGGATAAGAAGAAACCATTGAAGAATGCTCCGCCAAACCTTGAAGTTGCTGCCCAGACGCCCAAGTAGTTGCCCAACTAGTCGCCCAGGCAACCATCGATTAGTTGCCAAGGAAACCCCGCTGTGCAAGTTGCCACGGCAACTGAGTTGCCCTTGCACTCTTTTACCAAGACGATCCAATTGGCTATCACACCTCAATTCATGATAACCTGACCTATTCCCTCTTTTAATTTCATCTATTCTTTTAGTTTATTGTTCTTAGTTTACTCGTTAAGTAGAACTCCTATTATCAATTGTGTTTTTACTTTTCACAGTGCAGTAACTTAAGCAAAGTGGCCCAAACCAATCCCTGTGGAGACGATACTCGATACTCATATCACTTTATTAATTGCGACGTGTATACTTGCACAATTGCGTAGCACTTATCACACGCAACAATACACATTGAGGATATCAGAATATTATTTAACAGAGTTCTAGACTTGTAAATAATTTTTTTTAAAATCTAACATAAAACTAGTTTATAAAATAAACCTTTCTCGATTTTCGAGGTATTCATAGTCTATTTGCAGATTGCTAGTTTTGACCATGAATTGGCTTATAAAACATGTTATTCAGATATTAAAATAAGTATGTAACTCAGGCTAAAAACTAGGTACACTGCCTAGGCCCTTTCTTGAATTTAAAATCGTTACGCTATAAACGATAAATAAAATGTTACCCGATTAAAAATTATCACCGGTAATTCTTTAACCATACGAATAATTAATATTTATTTTACCATTAATCAAAATTATACCTTTAAAAAAATAACGAATAAATTGATACATACCCATTAGAAAATATCATAAATTAGAATGTCTTACTGATGTTTGGCATATTGCAGCTTGATCAATATGCTTGACTCCTCTTCCGGTAAGTTTCCAATAACTTACGTGTGAAACAACACACGCTAAGTATAACTCAGACAGGCATAAAGTATATATATATATATAATACTGCATAATGCATGATAACTTCGAAAGCATGATAATCATTTAAATCATATAATCGGTAATGCAGGAATAGTTAAGAAAGAAACTATACAGTGATTATTATGTACTGTAAAGACATGTAATGTATGCTGTAAAATCATATGGCCTAAGGCAAATATTAAGAGACGAGTAAACGAGTCGTGTACTCTTAGAGTACTAGCCACTCCCCTTAGGGATGAGGCAATGGTAATGACTCATAGCAACACTTAGGTGCATGCGGTGGACACAATTAAGTGCGTGCCAAATAAACTATGGACACAATTAAGTTCTAGATAAACTGTGGACACAAATAAGTGCCAGATAAACTGTAGACACAATTAGTGCCAGATAGACTCTTATGGTATACCACAATACTGTCATACTTAATATTATACTACCAAGGGCAAACATTTAAAACAATTCCTACAAAATAGCAAACAATTCCAATAACAATTTATATCATATAAAACATATTCATACTGGAGTAGTTCATACTCCAATATATTCTTTAAAATTCATGGTATACGTGCCATTTAAAACTATATAAAATAACTTGTCAGATATATATATCATGCCATAAATCATTCGTAAGCATAAAAATATGTCAGTCTTTTAAGTCAAATAAATAATTTACTATACAAAAACATTTTATGCCGTGTAAAAATATTTACCTTTTAGATTGACTTATCACAAGTCTCCCTATAAAATGTATGTTAACAAACATACCTTTGAATACATGTATACACTCATCTTAGCCTTGTATTGAGGTCGACTATATTACTTGATATCACTCCCGACCTATTCTTTCCCTTTTCTTCTAGTACAATCTCGATTTATATCGGAAACTACATTAAAAAAACATATACCATTTCAAGTATATGTTAGTACATATTCACTCTAAATATAATAATAGAAAGTAAATAAAATAACTATTCATTAAATATAAAATTGATCTGATAAGGCTTCTTATGTTCGAATCACAATTTCTCGCATTTTTTCTTAAATCTTCAATTTTTACCAAAATACTTATTTTAGTCGCCAATGACTCTTTCAAGCTTACAATAGTAAATTTTAAGCTTAATCCCTACATTTTTCATCCTTTACACATTAGGACCCCAAACTTTACAATTTATTCATTTTGGTCCCTAATGCAATCTAATTAGGGATTTTTATTCCAACCACCTTAAATCAACACATAAAACCATTCTTCCTTCAATCATGTTCTAAATTCCAAACCTTAACATAAACCCTAATTCTTCTCTTCAAGAACATGAACAATTCTTCATCCAAATAACATAATCAAGCATGTAAAACATTATTCTTATCATTTCCATCATTAAAATAATTTTTGCAATATTTCCCCTAATTTTTTTCTCCACTTAGACGAATGGTCCCTATACCATATACCATAAGATTTTCATGACCTTAAGCATAGAAATAACATCACAACCTTATTTCCAACATGAATAAACCTTAAAACATGAGATTTTAATATGTTCTTCATCCACCCTAATCATCAATACCAACTTAGAAGCATGGAAACTATGTAAAACTTGTACCAAATGAAAGAGAATTCGATAAAGAACAAATCTTTACAACGGCATAAAATTCATCACAACGGCATAAAATTCATCATCTAACCATTTTTGTAGAATTTATGGCGAATTTTAAAACTTACTGCCATAATTCAAATTCCAACATAACTTTCCATGAATAACTTATAATTTACACTAACTTCTCCTTATTTCTCTACTTGTTAATTTAGTCCCATCACTTTACTTCAAATTGCTAGAATACAGCTTGTATTCATATGTTCTCTTTACATCCTTCATTAAAATAAGCCTAAAACTTTACTCCTCTAATTTCTCTTGATTTGTCAAAATGGTCATCAAATTTCCAATATAAGGATTCAAGCTCCTAACTTTGAAAATTAGTCCTAAAATCAACATTACTACATTAATTTCGTCATTTTAACTAAAAATCAGATCTACTCCTTCTACATATCCTCGTTTCCGAACAGACCATTCAAGTTTGACAAATTGTCAAAATGGTCACTAATGCGATTAATCATCGGTTTAGCATTCTAACTTCATTTTCATGTCTCTAACATCATTAATAATATAGATACACATCAAATTCATAAAAATTAGATCTGGTCCCTTAATTTTAAAGCTTGCCGAAATGGTCCCTATGTATTTAACTTAGGGTTTTGCTCCCAAACAACAAATAAAGCTTACTAGATCATTAATCCAACATCACAAACCCTAAGTTAAACTTGAATCCATAAACCCTAATATTTTCTATACAAACTGAAATATGTAGGGTTTAAATCTCAATTCAATAACATGATTCTAACATCATACAAGCATGATTCTAACTAAAAATCAACCATGGATTCATAAAATCATAGCCCCAATTTGTTCATAAACCCTAGTTTCTTCCTCATATAAAATCTCATCAACCAAGAAAGTATTCTATGAATTATTTACATCAAAAGATAGAGCTCGAAGAGTAGAACAACTTTGTAGTTCAAAAGATAACCTGAAAACCGAGATTCGTGGCTTAAATCGAGCTTGTAGAATTTCTCTTCTTTTTCTCTTCACCACGGTTTTGGAGGGTATTTGGCTGATAATTCCTTCATATTTCATGTATTTAAGAAACTTGTATTATGAAAAAATAAATTTTTAATTCAATAAATTCCACTTTCCAAAAATACCCTCCAATCAGATCTATATTTCTAATTTGCCATTTTGTAACATTCTAACTAGACTTAGTTGGATTCTAATCAGCCATTATTCATTAATAAAATAAATCTCAAAATTCCTTCCATGTCCCTTTTGGGAGAAATGACCAAAATGCCATTTACCGATCAACTTATTCACAAAATTGCCATTCCATTCCATTTCAATCGATTTAAATTTTCCCCGATCTTTTTAACATCCAAATATTCATAAAATGATATTTTATGACTCTTCTAAGGTCCATGGAACTATCTCTGAAATTTTAGCCCGATCTGATTATCAAAATATTTTTTTGAACTTTATTCGCTTTATAGCCATTAATACAATCTTCGTACGAAAAATTCAAAAATACGGAAATGTCATTCTTGGGGGTAAATTATTCATTTAAGGGTTAAAATACATAACTTTTGAAAATTGAACTTTGATCCTTAAACTTTTCCAAAATTTATACTTTAGCCACAAAACTTTCAAAATTTACATTTTGGTCACTAGCCAAAAATTGTGATATTACAACTCTCTCTCCCCTTAAGAAAATTCGTCCTCAAATTTTCAACACGTAGCTGGTTCAAAAATGTGAGGAAACTGCTTTCTCATATCTTCTTTTCTTTCCCAAGTCGTTTCCTTAGCTTTACGATTTCGTCAAAGAACTTTAACAAGCGAAATTGACTTATTTCCTTAGTTCTTTGACTCCATGTTTTATCATCTTTACCTTATCATTAACTTCTTTAATTTGCTTGTTAATCTTCAATTTTAAGATCCTAGAATACCAACGACTTGCTTGTAAGTAGGATAATGGAAGGTGGATGAGAGAGAGAGAGAGACTGAACGCAGAGACCATGTGATACATTTCATGATGGATTGTTTGGAAAGAAAGAAAAAGTACATGGACGATAGAAAATTCTAGTAATGATTGTTTCATTAATGGTGGGCGATCTGGAGTGCGGTTAAAAAGTAAATTTCAAAATTTGTTCAAATAACTTAAAATGATAGATTTTTTAATAATATTTTAGAATATTTTTTCGTGATTTCTGTCAAGTTTGGAAACCTAAAAAAAGTTTCAAAATTTATTTTTTTATAATATTTTAGGTTTTAACTTTTTTTTTTTTACAAGTTTTGAAAGATAAAGCGAAAAAAGAGAAAGAAAAGATGGGGCGGGAGGTTTCAGTAGCCCAATAAGAAAGGGTTTTCTTGGTTTCTCGTAATACAGTGGAAGGAATGAGAGAGACGGGTCAACAATGCAGTACAATACAAATAGTAAGAAATATGGACAACAAATGAGTTAAATGAATGGCCTAGAAGCAACAATTTGCTTTAAACTCTCACTGTCCTTTTCTTGTCTCTGCTAGCTAGTCTAGTTCAAGGACAAGTATACGAAAAATTATTAGATGGCATGACTCATCATATTATTTATGGTATCATATAATAATAATTTTTTATCGCATTTTTTTAAGGTGAATCTTCATTTTTTTTTATGTCATTACATGAATAAATTTTATTGGATAGAACCATAAATGATATAGTAAGCCGAGACCATGTTATAATTTCTCCAAGTATAAGATTTACCATGAGTTTCTCTTCTTCACGGAAGGGCTTTTTGGCAATTCTTTCCTTTCAAGAAATGCCCATAATAATGGAGGGCCTAGCAATTCAAGGCTTTGCAGCTTTAGCTAGGTACTATGAATTATTCGCCCAAGAGGCTACCAGTTAACTGCATTCAATTCTCCTTAACAGATTCAACAAATTACTTCACTGGTTGGGTTAAAACAAACCCTAGCTACTCATCCAACATTTTCATGCACCGATATATCTCATCAGTCATGCATCCATAATCTTATAAGCTTGAGCCTAATTATAATTAGCGAAAAATAATGTAATTTTAATCCAACTGGATCGTTTACTGAAGAAGTGAAAACCGTATTGCCAACAAATTCATTCATCGTCGTCCATAACCCTGAGAAGAAAACACTGGACAACAGCTTATTAAAAGATTCTGCTACTATAAACACACACAGATTTCTTGACACAAGCCCTTTTTTCTTATTTCAAGTGCTTTTAACACATCACGTCCTTGAGAAGCTTGTACCTGCGTGTCGTAGGCCTTGGAGAAGGCGTCCCACTGCTCTTCCCTTTGTGATCACCACTCTCTTGCTTGATTTTAGCACCACCAGAATACTGGGATCGGTTCATAATTCCAGCTTCGTTACCGGTTGATGATTTCTTTGAACACCTTCCTTTTCCTTGCCTTGAGTTTTTTTCTTCGCTCCGGCACCAATCACACAGTTCAACCGGTTCTGCCAACTCGCTGTAGTAGTTACTGCAATACCTGCCAGAATCAAGAAATCGTTAAAGTTTCTGCCCATGGGAGGGAGAATATATATAGCTATGGTCGATGATTAAAACATTAATATATTCATATTTGCTTAAAAATAACAAAAGGAAAAGATTATATGGCCTAGAATGTTCACTTCGTGTGTGTAAGACGACACCATTATGTTTGGTGGTGGTTGTTGTTGGGTGGTGCTTGGTGGAGATGGGTCTTATCTACTTGTTATGATGATGATAAGATGAATCAAGGGTAGCTACCAATCCCCATGATGATGATGTGAATGATGATGACATACATACATGCACATATACATATAATATATGTGGAGAGATGGATGGATTGTGATGATGGTCAAAAGAGAGAGATCCATACGAGTGTTGAAAGCGGTGGCGGCATTTGTTGCAGCGAAAGAGTCTGTCGGGGAAACCAACGTCGCCGCACATGCAGCAAACGGTTTGAAGATCCACCATTATTGACGGCGTTGAATTCTGCTGAAAACGAAGAGAAGGAAGAAGAGAGAAGAGGGCACAAGAAAGAGAGAGAAAGAACTAGGAGAGAACCATATCTATATAGTATATACTATTAAGAAAGAGTGATGGTTTTTGGAGTCGGTGTATAAATCCCCCATACATATTTTTCCTTCTATAATATACCGAAAATAAAGTAATATATCCACAGGACAGTTAGACCACAAGTTGCTTGCAGTCGTTTTCAGTTAGACCCAGATGTTAACCTTAAAATTTGTCTTAAAATGACAGTTATATCCTCGGCCACTGTTATTATAACCATGGATTTGAATAACAGTCCACAATCATATAGCGGCCGTTGTATAGTAATTTTAGTATCGTTCGAAATCGCGATACACACAATATGGTCGCAATAATATGAGAGACGTAGGTTTGGGATAAAACTTTATCATTCAAATGTTTGAGGACTAATTTAGAATGCGAGCAATTGTTAAAATGAAATTGAAACATTCGAAAGTTTAGAAATTAATTCAAAATGAGAATTATAGTCTAGAGACATGTGGAACAATTAACTCTTTATATATTCCAAGTTTTGAACAAGAGGAGTGTGCCACGTGTCACGTACATACCTTCGTTCACTCGATAAGTATGTCGTGCGGCACTTGAAGGGACGCTTCCCGACCAAGTCAGCCTTTGTTCTCTGTAGATCTGTTCAAGTTAAAGCAAGCAACGCGTCAGTTCTTAAGCCACAACATGATCCATCAAGCCACAAGTCGATATCGTAGGGCATAGCGGATGCCCATAGTCGACCCCCACCTTCCCAGAAGGAAAAAGTGGTTTTATTAAATAAAAGAAATATTCGGGTTACAAAAGATGACTCACCTACACCATCGACTCGGGATGTAGGGGCCACCTCGATAGTGTGTAGGATACATACCTTTACCAGTGGATCAGTCCGAACTCTGCCGACTATCCACCCCCTACATATATGCGAAAACAACTTTATGGAAATGACCCAAGTAGACATTAAAATGCTTGAAAAAAGGACACTTTTCTTCTAACCATAGAAATACCTAAGGTGATGACACTTTTTCTAAAACATTACAATGTTTGAAATGAAGACACTTTATTCTTTACCAAGCCATGAGATCGTCAAGCACGGTTGGTCCCGCTGTAGCTACTCGGTTGTGGCACTGTAAAGGGGATGGCCACAATATCCTTCCCCACCTATCTCGTCGACATCCTCGTCGACTGGGTACTCTTGAACTCCACGATCCACATGGATTGCTGCCAATGCCTTCTTGTTGCTTTTCGGTAGTATTGTAGCTGCCAACACCCCTGGATGATCCCCTTGGAACAACAAACAACTTGCAGAAGGAACTGGAATATCTTGAGCCAAGACCATAAAGTCCAATCCTAGAACAACATCAAAGTCATCCAGAGAAGCCACTATGTAGTCGATATTTCCTTCCCAGGGTCCAATCTTGGTCATTACCCCCTTTGCACTCCCATATATTGCCAAGGCCGCAGAATTTACCGTTTTCATTCGTCCTCCACCCTTGGTAACTTCAAAATTACACCTCTTCGCTTCCTCAGGAGAAATGAAAATATCGGATGCCCCTGTATCTACCAAGGCTTTTGTTGCCTTGCCATTCAATACCATGTCCACGTACATCAGTCCTGTATCTTGCTCTGTCATAGCCCGACCTTGTTCTGAACGCAAAGCATACAAGAAACGAATAGAGTCCACTCTCGCAGGTTCATCCTTATAATTTTCAGTAGGGTCACTCCATCTCTTCCTATCCTGTGTAGGGGTCATCATAGCATTTAACGCACTCTTATATGGACAGTCTACCTTTCGGTGGGGTTTCATACAAAGGTAACAACATATCCCTCACCTAGCTACCTCGATGTTTGGTCCTCCATCATTTCCCCAACTTGATTTGTCTATTCTAGCTGCTTTATGACTTACCCCACCAACACCATTACCATTCCCTTTGCCAAAACCATTTCCATTACCACGGTCGTTGCCGTTACCATAATTGTTTCCATTCCCATTACCATTTTCTTTGCCATTCCCATTACTGTTGCCACTATTACTACCATTACCCCCAACCAGCACCGTCGTTGTTTATGAGTGAAGCCTTGCGCTTTGTCGAACTATCATTGTATTCACTTAAACATTCAGCCGCAGCCATTACCTCTGCCACAGTCTTTACCCTCTGCCTCATGATTTCAGCCCTTGCCCATGGCTTGAGCCCTTCAAGGAAATAGAACATTTTGTCTTTCTCAGACATGTCCATGATATCTAACAATAATGTGGCAAAGTCCCTTACATACTCGCATATTACCCCTGTATGAGCAAGATCCCTTAGTATTTTCCGTGCATTATACTCCACATTCTCAGGGAAGAACGAGTTCTTCAACTCTTTCTTGAGTTCATCCCAAGTCTTGATAGAGCATTCCCCATTAATAAACTTGGACCGCCACCACAACTTAGCATCCTCTGTCAGGTACATTGAGGCCATGGAGACTTTGTCCTCCTCTGAGGTGGTATGCATTGACCAAAAGTATTGTTCTATATCAAATAAGAAATTCTCAAGCTCCTTCGCATCCCTAATGCCTTCAAACTGCCGAGGCTTTGGGATTTTGGCCCTCTGGTTCAAGTCATTTGCCTTACAGTTCCCGACAACCACTTTGATCAGATTAACTTGACAAGTCGGCTCATCCAATCCATCATTGGTTGCGCTTATCGCCTCTTTGGCTTCGTTACTGAGTTCTTTCAACGCATCATCAAGTTTCTATTACACTGCCTCAATTTCTCTAATTCGGTCAACCGAGACCATACGAGCCTTTAGAGCTGCCACAATGGCATCTAACTCTTCAAATCTGTTGGGATCTATGGCCCCACTGCTACGGTTTCTAGCCATCTTAGCAAGGATACGCGCGCTATTGTTTTCTGAGACAACAAATAAGTACACCAACCTGATAACACACATTAGTGTCATTATATATTGTATAGGATAAGCCATCACTGTACCAAAACAACAAATCTTATCTTTTACCCATGTCAAAACTATTCACCCTGCCTACTCCAATTACCAGAGCGCTTGGCGTTGAGTCTAGTTTTACCTACCATGCCTACCCTGATTACCAGAGCGCTCGACGTAGAGTTCAGTTTACCTATCCTGCCTACCCCAATTACCAGGGCGCTCTGCGTAGAGTTCAATTTACCTACCCTGCCTACCCCAATTACCAGGGCGCTCGACGTAGAGTTCAGTTTACCTAACCTGCTTACCCTAATTACCAGGGCACTTGGCGTAGAGTTCAGTTTACCTACCCTTCCTACCCCAATTACCAGGGCGCTCGATGTGAAGTTTAGTTTACCTACCCTGCTTACCCCAATTACCAGGGTGCTCGGCATAGAGTTTAGTTTACCTACCCTGCTTACCACAGTTATCAGGGCGCTCAGCGTAGAGTGCACAACTATCCTACCCCAATTACAAAGGCGCTCGACGTAGAGTTGCAAATATCCTACCCCACCCACCCCAATTACCAGGGCGCTTGGTGTAGAGTCATAAATATCCTATCTTGCCTACCTTAATTACCAAGGTGCCTGGTGTAGAGTCGCAAATAACCTACCTTGCCTACCTCAATTACTAAGGCGCTTGGTGTAGAGTCGCAAATAACCTACCCTGCCTACCTCAATTACCAAGGTGCTTGGTGTATAGTCGAGTTAATGCACATGTTCTAATCAAAATTTGCAACCATTTGCTCTGATACCACGTGTCATGTACATACCTTCGTTTACTCGATAAGTATGTCATACGACACTTGAAGGGACGCTTTCCGACCAATTCATCCTTTGTTCTCTATAGATCTGTTCAAGTTAAAGCAAGCAACGTGTCAGTTCTTAAGCTACAACATGATCCCTCAAGCCACAAGTCGATATCGTAGGGCATAGCGGATGCCCATAGTCGACCTCCACCTTTTTTGAAGAAAAAAGTGGTTTTATTAAATAAAAGAAATATTCGGGTTACAAAAGAAGACTCACCCACACCATCAACTCGGGCGGTAGGGGCCGCCTCGATGATGTGTAGGATACATACCTTTACCAGTAGATCAGTCCAAACTCCGTCGATTGTCCACCCCTACATATATGAGAAAACAACTTTATGGAAATGACCCGAGTAGACATTAAATGCTTGAAAAGAGGACATTTTTCTTCTAACCATAGAAATACCTAAGGAGATGACATTTTTCCTAAAACATTACACTGTTTGAAATGAAGACACTTTATTCTTTACCAAGCCATGAGATCCTCAAGCACGGTTGGTCCCGTTGTAGCTACTCGGTTGTGGCACCGTAGAGGGGCTACAACACCACGCACGCGCACGTGAAGAGAGTGGGTTGTCTTTTTCGCATATGTTTGGAACAGTTAAAAATATGTAACGCAGTTAGAAAACTTTAATGCATCATTTTTTCTTATTTTATCGGCCACTAAATTATTCTGAAAAATTTAAAATAGTAATTGAATTTTTAAAAATTATATAACGGGTATTAAATTTAATTTTTTTTACAAAATAGTAACTGAGATGTTAACGGTCGTTAAATGAGTGACGTGACATTTATAGAAATTTGTCGAATAACACATTTAACCCTTCAGATTTACAGAATTAATTAATTTAGTTATAATTCGAAGCATTAAAAATTTGGGGACTAAATTTCTAATTTTCTCATTTTTTGTCTTAAAACTTTTCACCTCCAAAAGACCCTAACATTTCTTCCTTCATTAGTCGATGTCCCCCTAACGCTGATAATCCTCCGATCGTTACCACACAACCGCGGTGCACCTTTGCTCACCCTTCGCACCTCGCGATTTGAAATTAATAAATTGAGATTCAATCGAGAAGAAAAAATGCTAAAGCAATTAAGAATAGTAATGGAAACGAAGGAAACAAGTTTAGAATTGTGGATGCCGATTTTGGATGACACCAAACAAGATGGTGGAGATGGCAGCTGAATGAAGGTTTGGGGATGAGGCTTGGTGGTTTACCCTCTTGGGATGGGCAGAGAGCCATAGTGGATGATGGTTGGTAGTAGATTCAGGTGGTTCACCCCTTGTTGACTTGGATCCGAGAGCTGCAAATAGTGTAGAATGAGTGATCAGAGTCATGTCAGAGAGGAGAGAGCGAGGTATCGATGTAGAAGTGGCGTCCCCTTTGTCTTCGGTCTTGAGGGTATTTATGGCCCCTTTGGTGCTGTAGATAGTGTGATGCTTGAAGAGATTGTGCCAGGCCTAGTGATTGTTATTGATGGGCTGGCAGGCTACGAGCTCAGTTTAACTCGATAGCTTTCTTGTTATGGCGTGGTGGCCGAGTGCAAGAGTCTCTGAAGGCTGATGGGTCCGGAGGTGTAGGAGTGTCCGAGGAAGGAGCTCTAGGCTCCATGATGCCAAAGCGTGGCTTGGGGAAGGAGGTGTTCCCTTCGAAGGTAGAGTTTCCCGGAGGTTTTTGGCGAAGGTACAACAACAGTCCTCCCCTAGTCGAAGGAGTGTCATAAAGTGGCATAAACTAAGGTAGGAGATGAAAGGTCATACTTGTGAATGTTGCGTTAATTACCTCTTTTTACTGGGTTATTTTCTAAGATTATAGGCCATCATTAGCTGAATATGGTTGACATGGAAGGTAATGGGATGTGGGTTTCCAAAATGTCGCCCTAGGCGGGTTATAAATTGGAGGTAATGTTAACTCCTCAAAAGTACTACTTTTTATGCTTATTTCACAATTCTTTTGCTCGTCCTTAAGTATATATGTTTGCATTTAATTGTTAAGATCATGCATTTGCATAAGGAGTTAAGAGTTGTTCTTTTGCCAGTGTGAATGGTCATTTTTGCTAGTATTGAAGCAAGTTAGAGGTAGGCAGGCATGGCCAATCAGCGCAAGAGTAGAAAGCAGGAAAAAAAGAAGAGAATTGGGGAGTCGCAGTTGGCACAGTTCGACTAGAAATTTCCAAGCTCAGTCTGCTGCGATTCCAGCCAGTGTCTGCTGCCAAACCAACCAAGGGAGAACCTGAGACACCAATGCCAGTAATGATACCAACCGAAGTCTTGGCATTACTTTCCTAGATTTTCTAGCAGCAAAAACTCATTCTCCAGAAGCTGAAGAGGGCTGAGGAGCAGAATTTCATGCTCTGGAAATATGTTGGTTTTAGAGACCAGGCCCTCAAGACCACTATAGAGGGCATAGCCACTGATCCATTGCTAAAGTTTCCAAAATTTCCAGCTGAGTTTGCTGCCCAAGAAGAAATGCCACCAAGCCCCTAATCTGTTCACACTCCAACACAACAATCAGATGCTACCCTTCCAGTTTTGCCTGTTTAAGTAGAGTATGTCAAAACTAACACCTACGAAGTGTTCGATGGTGATGTCCATGCCAAACCTACCACAACACCTATCGCACCTGCATCATCTGCTGCCACTAACGTTCTGGCTGCCTTTGACCTGGCAAAGACTGTTGAGGAAGTTCCCCATGACAGCAAAGCTTCCACGGCCGCATCAAAGCCTAGCCTCAAACAAGAGAAGCACATGGCTCACAACAGAGGAAGTTTTGTAAAGAGAAAGACCCTCATCTCATGGCCAAAACCCTCCGAATTGGAGTATTTCTCCACCTAAACTCTGTGCATTTCATTTTATTCACATACTCATGCATTTTATGTTTCATTTGTATATATGTGTTGTTTTTATGCATTGAGGACAATGCACACCTTTGGTTTGGGTATGTGTTGCCTCACATTTATTGCCATGGCATTCATGCATATTTATATTTTAGTTTTCATTTTGTTTGCATTAGTTTGCCATGTAGGAAGCATGCATGCCAAACAACTATTTTTTATTTTTTCTCTTTGCCTCGATCAATTTTTGTACTAATAATTTTGCCAACACTGATAGTTTAGTAGAATTTGTTCTAGACTTTTCTGTCCGATGAAGGAATTTGATCTTAGAAACTGTATGCCAGCAGGTTAGTGATGCTAAGTATCTTGGTAATTGATCTCTAGCTTAGGAAACTTTAGTCTACTTAAACACGTGATATGCATCTAGTTCCCTAGGCAAACTTAGGATTCTTGAAGCTGAACTCAGAAAAAAAGAAAAAAAAGAGATGCCAGGGTAGAAAGAAAGAATAAGGCAACAATGTTTTACCAAAGGCTAAAATATTTTAGAACACTCATCTACCTTAGAGACAATAAGTAACTTGGGTTTTCGTGGTTTGCTCCCTCTTAGTTCTCAAGCCATCAAAACTTTAGGGTATGAGTGTAATGGGTTAGCTTAGTGATGCAATCTAGATTAACGTGGGTATTCATGGTTTGCTCCCTCTTATGTCTAATGCCAAATAGTACATGACGCGACCCTAATTAAATACCAGCTTAAAAACACCCCTGTAAATAAAAAGAAAAAGAAACAATATAATATTTTTGAGTTTGGGTAGAAAGATAACTAAGGGAGTTAAGTAAATTTGATGCATATTGCCCGTACTTCATGCACACTTCATGACCTTAAGGTAGAATTATATATTGCTGCACTTGAATTTGTTTACCTGTTGGCATTAATGCACTGGATATCCTAGGAAAATCATAGGATCATATTTTGCTAGCTGGCAGGTGTTTGAAATCATTACAATTCTGCCGAGCTACTTTCTTAATTTTCTATTTTTATAGATTTCTAGTTACATTACTTGAGGACAAGCAACGAGCTAGGTTTGAGGGTGTGTTAACTCCTCAAAAGTACTGATTTTTATGCTTATTTCACAATGCTTTTGCTCATCCTTAAGTATATATGTTTTCATTTAGTTGTTAAAATCATGCATGTGCATAAGGAGTTAGGAGTTGTTCTTTTGCCAGTGTGAAGGGTTGTTTTTGTTGGTATTGAAGCAGGTTAGAGGCAGGCAAGCATGGAAAATCAGCGTAAGAGTAGAAAATAGGAAAAGAAGAAGAAAATTGCCGAGTCGTAGTTGGCACAGTTGGACCAGAAATTGCCAAGCTCGGTTGGCAAAAGATTGAAGTCTGATGCTCGGTCAAAGTAGCCATTGAACCAAGTACACGTCAGCCCTAAAATTTAAACAGGAGATAAGATGATAACACACCTATCCTGGTGCTTATCCAATTTTTCAAGCTTCAAACCCAACCTAGGGTTTCCACGTATGCTTATTTAAAGGAGAACCAATCTATAAATTGGGAGACATCGAGAGGCTGCAATGTGGTGAAAGAGGATTTGAAGGGCTGCATTGACGGACCTCTTTCTCTGCCCATTCTCTTAGTTTAATTTTATTTGAATGACGATGTTGAGATACAATGATATTTTGCGGATGGATCCCCCAACCATGAACTAAGCTTTTATAGTTAGTTGGGGATGTTTGCAATTAACACTCAGTTTATGTTTGGTTTTTAATAATTTAAATGCCTTGGCATTATTGTCTATCTGCTAGCACTTCATTTCCTTAAATCTTTTGCCATACGATAGTTGGCATGTATGCTTATTATTACTTAATATCTTAACAGACTTAAGGGGTAACGATCAGTTGCCAAGTAATAAGGAGAGAAGCTTCGACAGAAGATATTCAAGTAGATGACATTTACACCTAAAAGACTCTACTCCTTAAGAGTATAGATTGAAACTTAATCAAGTTAATTAATGAAAAGCTTCTCTATAGACATATAGGGGTTTTATCGTGATTAACTTAGGGTATTTCAATTGACAGAGGCAATACTATTTTTAAATCTCCTCAGCAATAAATCCAAGGTAGAACATTATAATAAGCTGGCATAGTTAGCGTGAAATCCAGGTATCCCTTGCCAACGCTTATCATTTATTTGAATACTTTTTTCGTTTGCCAAATTGTTCCTGTTTTTATTACTTTTTAGCTATATTTTAAATTTAAAATCCAAAACATTTTCAAACACTTTTGTTCCCCTCTAACAAGTAAATATTGAGCAATTAAGTTCTTGGTCAATCTTTATGGATTCGATACTCAGCTTACTGTTGTATTACTTACTGACCGTGTATACTTGCACGCAAAAGACCTATAATTGGCATTATTATACTGGCATATTTACACTAAATTATCAATCTTTTGCCAAGCATTTGCATAGTTGACAATTTTTTGGCACCGATGCCGGGGATTGCAATGGAATTTATTATTTTGACATTACTTGTTTTTATTTTATTTATTTATTTATTTTGTTTTGTGTATGACCAGAAACTGCCCCGTGGTGGAAGATTGGCCATACGTCCCAGAAATTAAAAGAACCCTATGAAGGTTAATGAGAAAAGCTTCATAGATGGCTCAACAAGGAAATGAAGGAATGAATGGTGTCCCACACAACCAGGAGAATCCACCAATACATAATGGAATACCAACTGCTCCTGCTGCACTAGCCATTGATATGGAGGAAGAGAGACATATTAGAGAACACTTGGCATCAAATATGGACAATTTGATACCAGGACTGATTGGTCCTGAGCTAAATATGCATAATTTTGAACTTAAACCATTGATGATACAAAGCTTTTGAATGTAGGACAATTATATAGAGCACCTAATGGAGACCTGAGGCAACGCTTGAAGCAATTCATGGAAGTTTGCCAACTATTTTAGTAGCATGGTGTATCGAAAGATACAGTGAAGCTGAAGTTATTCACATTTTCCAGAGAGATAGAGCAAAAATGTGGCTAAGTTCTTTGCCACCTAGTTCTGTGACCTCATGGGGAGATCTATGCCAGAAATTTCTGTTGTGATTCCAGCCATCTAAACTTAATGCCAATATGAGAAGTGAGAACATTACATTTAGGCATGCTGATGATGAGACCTTATATGATGCTTGAGAGAGATTCAATGATCTTTTGAGGAGGTGTCCCATGCATGGATTCCCAAATTGGACCCAGATGGAGACCTTCTACAATGGATTCAATGCTCATGCTAGGACTATTGTTGATGCTTAGGCAAATGGTTTACTACTTGAAAAAAATTATACGAAGGCATTTGACATCCTTAAAAAGATTTCAACTAATGACTATCGGTATCTTACTACTTGACTAGGAACCAGAACAAGAATTGCTGGAAAATTTAATCAACGCTCAAATTTCCAATCTTACTAGCATTGTGAAAACATTGCAAAAGAGTAATGAAGAAGTCAAGGCAATAGACTCATTCTGCCCGATATGTGTAAAGGATCATCATATGGAAGATTACCCAGTCAACCCCGTGTCGGTAAATTTTGTTTGCAATTTTAATCGTAATTATAATCTAAATTCCAATACTTACATGCAGGTTGGAAGCAGCAACCGAACCTATCTTCGGTTAACCAAAGAGGTAATCAGTTTATTGCCCACCGTCAGAATAACAATGTACAACAAGGATTCAATCAGAATGTAATACCACAGAGAGTACAAAACAATTTTCATACATGACAAAGGAACAACAATGGGACTTTGGCAGAGTACATAGAGAGGAATGATGCAACTATCCAGAGTTTGGCAGCATCTATATGAAACTTAGAGGTTCAGATCAAACAGATCGCCAATGCACCCAGTAATAGAATCAAGGGAACTTTACCGAGAGATACGAAAGATGCTCGGCAAAAAGGCAATAAACAATACAAAGCAGTTACTCTTCAGAGTGGTACACAATGTGAGGCTAAGACATCTGTCAAACAGCCAATTAGTTGCCAAGACGAAGAGAAGGTATCAGTATATGAGACAAAAGAAGCCGAGAAGAAAGAAGTAAACACTAGCAATGCCGAACCTCAGTCGGATGCCACCAAGACCTTGGCAAAGTCGACAGAGCCAACATTCGCTTATCCACCTCCACATTTTCCATAAAGGCTCCAAAAGCACAAGTAGGACCAGCAGTTTAAGCTCTTCTTGAAAGTTATTAAACAATTGCAGATCAATATACCATTAGTGGAAGCCCTTAAGCAAATGGCCAACTATGTCAAATTCATGAAGGACATCTTGTCCAAAAAGAGGAAGTTGGGTGATTTCGAGACCGTAGCTCTTATTGAGGGATGCAGTGCAATGATACTCAATCGATTTCCACCAATGCTAAAAGACCTGGAAAGTTTCACTATTCCTTGTACCATTGGCAATAGATTAATGGACAAAGCACTATGTGACTTGGGAGCCACAATCAATTTGATGCCCCATGTTAGTTTTTAGAAAGCTTGGAATTGAAGCAAGGTCTACCACGGTAACACTTCAGCTGGAAGACTGATCTTTTGCACATCTTAAGGGTAAGATTGAGGATGTGTTGGTAAAGGTAGACAAATTTATATTTCCATCTAATTTTATCATTTTAGATTATGAGGTAGATGTTAATGTCCCAATTATAATGGGTAGACCATTCCTTGCCACAGGTAGGTCCCTAATTGATGTTCACAAAGGTGAACTTACAATGCGCATGAATGAACATGTTACATTTAACGTGTTTCAAGATCTTAAATGCGCAGATAAACCTGAGGAATGCCAAGCTGATGAGATGATAGAGTCTATTTTCACTATGGACTTGGAACAGATTTGCCAAGACCCAGATGATGATGCTAGAGAACTTGATGATAAAGTTGAGATGGGTGAATACATTGAAGGATCGACCTTGGAAAATGAAGACGTGAATTACTTTGGACAGCCAGAGCCACTAGAATTGGCTAGCAGAGAAATCAAGGAACCTAAACCATCTATTGAGGAGCCACCATAATTGGAACTAAAACCTTTGCCATACCATCTCAAATATGTTTACTTAGGTGATAACTTGACTTTGCCAGTGATCATTGCTGCTGATCTCACTAATGACCAGGAGGAAAGATTATTGTAAATTTTAAGCAATTATAAGCAAGCTTTGGGATGGACCTTGGCTGATATCCGAGGAATAAGCCCAACTAATTACATGTACAAAATCATTTTGGAGGATTATCATGGGAAAACAATTGAGCCCAGAGAAGACTAAACCCGAGCATAAAAGAGGTAGTTAAAAAATTATCAAGTGGCTGGATGCCAGGATAATTTATTCTATTTTTTATAGCTCATTGGTCAGCCCGGTGCAATGCGTACCAAATAAGGGAAGAATGATCGTGGTTGAGAACAGTAAAGAAAAGTTTATCCCCTCGAGAACCGTCACAGGATGAAGAGCGTGTATAGATTACAGGAAGCTAAATAATGCCACCAGGAAATACCAATTTCCACTGCCCTTCATCGATCAGATGCTGGACAAATTGGCAGGTAAGGCATTTTATTACTTCCTAGACGGCTACTTGGTTTATAATCAGATTGCCATTACTCTAGAAGATCAGGAGAAAACCACATTCACTTGTCCATATAGGATATTCGCTTTTAGAAGAATGCCCTTTGGATTGTGTAATGCTCCAGCAATGTTTTAACATTGCATGATTGCGATTTTCTCGGACATGATCAAAAGCAATCTGGAAGTTTTCATAGATGACTTCTCGGTGTTTGGCAAAACATTCAAGGAATGCCTTCAGATTTTAGAGCTTGCTTTGTGGAGATGTATTGAGACTAACCCCGTCTTGAGATGGAAAAATTGCCACTTCATGGTGAAGGAGGGCATAGTTCTCGGTCATAAAGTAACCAAGAGTGGCCTGGAAGTAGACAAGGCAAAAGTGGAGGTAATCAAACAATTGCTACCACATGCAAGTGTTAAAGGTATCAGAAGATTTTTGTGAGATGTAGGTTTTTATTTTTGTTTTATTAAAGATTTTTCAAAAATTTATAAATCGTTATGCTTGCTTTTAGAACAAAATACCGCTTTTGCATTTAATGATTATTATTTAAAAATGTTTTAGGAACTTAAGGATAGGTTGATTAATGCCCCATAATCGTGGCACCAGATTGGATTGAGCCCTTCGAGCTCATGTGTGATGCCAACGACTATGTCGTTGGAGTTGTGTTGGGATAGAGGCGTGGTAAAATTTTCTATACCATCTATTATGCCAGCCGGACACTGAATGAAGCCCAGCTAAACTACACCACAATTGAGAAAGAATTTCTCGTAGTTGTGTTTGCATTTGAAAAGTTTAGATCTTTCTTGGTAGGCAATAAAGTGGTGGTGTAAACAGACCACTCGAGATTGAAATATCTCTTAAAAAAGAAGAATGCTAAGCCCAAACTGATCTAATGAACACTCTTCCTATAAGAGTTTGATCTCGAGATTCGAGACAAGAAGGGAGTGAGAACTTAGTAGTTGACCATTTATCACGACTAGAGCATCACCCTGAGGACGGTAGAGCTACTGCCATAAGGGATGAATTCCCCAATGAGTATTTACTTGCAGTGGATTCTATACAATGGTATGCTGGCATAGTCAACTACCTAGTAAGTAATATTTTGCCACCAGATATGGCGAGTAATGCCAGGAAATGATTTCGACGAGATGTTCAGCAATATTATTAGGATGAGCCAATTTTGTTCAAATAATATGCCGACCAAGTGATCCGCTGTTGTGTGCCAGAAGATGAGTAGCACAATATTCTACAGTTGTGCCATGTAGCACTATATGAAGGCCACTTTATTGGAATAAAGACAACAACCAAAGTGTTACAGTCAGTATTCTTTTGGCCTACACTGTTCAAGGACGCCCATTGTTTTGCCAAGGTATGTGACCGATGCCAGCGGATGGGTAACATCTTTAGCATACATCAATTGCCACTTTAGAACCTTATACCAGTAGAGTTGTTTGACGTATGGGGAATAGACTTCATGTGTCTCTTTCCCCTATCATTCGGCAATCTATATATCCTATGGCCGTGAATTAGATTTCAAAATGGGTTGAGGCTTGCTTTGCCAACAAATGATGCCAAGACTATTGCTAAGTTCCTTCACAAACATATCTTTACTAGATTTGGTGCCCCCAAAGCCATCATCCATGATGAAGGAATGAATTTTAAATGTAATTTAATCTCTAGAACTCTGTGTAGGTATGGAATCCAGCAAAGAATTGCCACAACCTACTATCCTCAAACGAATGGCCAATGAGAGATTTCAAATAAAGAGATCAAGAACAATTGGAGAAAACTGTGAATCCAACAAGGAAGTACTGGTCATTGAGACTAGATGACTCCATTTGGGCTTATAGAACAAACTTTAAGACTCCGTTGGGAACCTCCCCTTATAGGCTCATTTTTGGGAAATCATGCCACTTGCTAGTGGAATTAAAACATCGAGCTTATTGGACAACTAAAAAGCTTAATATCGAGTGGAGGGCTGTTGGTACAAAAACTTATTAGACCTAAATGAACATGAGGAATTCAGAATGCAAGCCTACGAGAATGCTAGACTCTACAAGGAAAGAACAAAAAGGTGGCATGACAACAGAATATTGCCAAGGTAATTTGAGTTAGTCAACATGTTTTGTTTTTTAACTCGAGGTTAAAGTTATTTCCAGGGAAGCTTAAGTCTAGATGGTTGGGTCCCTTCGAAGTTATCAAACCATATGCTCATGGAGCAGTTGACATCAAGGATTTGAATAATGGAACAATTTTTAAGGTAAATGGCCAAAGGTTGAAGCACTATTTAGAAGGTAGTCAAAAGAATGCCAAGGAGGTTGTTCTCCTGGCAAAGATTCAGTGAACCCCACCATCATCGTTTGATTTGTGTAGATAGTAGGTTAAATGTTTTTCTTTGATTTTTTAGTACTTTAATCATTTGTTATTTTTTCTTTTCTTTTATTTTTATTTTTATCTTCTTTTTCTATTTTGAAAGGATTTCTTTGAGTGAGTGCAGGATTGTATTGACAGGCAGAGTGCCAAGGCAAGGGTTGGCATGTGGAATCCAACATCACACACAAGTTGGACTTTGAGTGAGTTTGGCCCATGAGTGTATTTTTATTTTTTTGCTAAGTGTGGGATAAACCCTAGCCGCCTAGGGTAAAACTTGAAATTCAAATTTTCACCTTATCACTTTATCCTTTTTTCCTGCACCGTCTCTTCATCTTCATCCCTTAGCCCATCATTATCCCTATTCCCTAAACACGCCTAACAGCCACTTCTTCATCATTATCCCCATTTAATGGCACCATTAAAACACTCAAATGTTTCCTCTGTTTAATTCTAATTTTCCCTCTTAGCTAAATCTTTTCTCTTTCCATCTTTCTCGCACGGCAAGAATTCAAAGAATCCAAGCTTTCTCTTAATCTTTTTCTCTGATCACCATTATCTTTTCCCAACTTTCTCTCATGGATTCTTCTTCGACACTGTTCAAGATCTTTTTCAATGAATAAATCCAAAAGAAGTATGAAGAAAATTTTGTAGCAAGAGCCTTTTGCTACGAAAAGGGCTTCGAGTTCAAGAATGAGCCCAATCTTGGTTACTCGCCTGAACTAGTTGCCATCATCAAGATGCACAAATGGGAGACCTTTTGCAAATAGCCCAAAAAGGTCGATTCTACTATTGTACGCAAATTTTATGCCCACCTGACTACAAAAGACTGTCACTTTCTATGTAGAAGAGGTACGTGTGTTTGTTTTGATGAAGGGTCTATTAATGGGTTGTTTGAGTTGGATGGAACAAGAGAAGAACATTTGGAATTTACTGAATCTTTAGACGATGCCAAGAGGAAGATGATTTTGAAGGACTTATATGAGCCTGACACAAAGTGGACTATTTCATCCAAGGGCCATAGGACCTTGAAAAGGTTGGCACTGAAGCAACAACTGAGGGGTGGAATCATTTTCTAAAGGCAAACCTGATGCCTGCCACGCATAACGAAATTGACTCTGAGGAAAGGATGGCACTGTTGCATTCTATCATGATGGGCAGAAAAATTAACGTGGGTCGATTAATAATCAATGAGACCTACAAATATGCTGGTAAGGGTAGTGGTAGTTTGGTTTTTCCTTCTTAGATAACTAAAATTTGCAGGCTTCACAACGTGCCAAGACTGGATTCAGACAACACAAAAAAATACAAAGAAACAATCGCCCCTGAACTGTGGAAGCAATTAATTGCTAGAGAGGCAAAGAAGAAAGGAAAAGTAAAGGTCGCTGAGCCAGTGTGTGCTACCAAACCAACCAAGGCAAAACCTGAGACACTAATGCCAACAACGATGCCAACCGAAGCCTTGGCATTACTTTCCCAGATTTTCCAACGAAAATAACTCATTCTTCAGAAGCTTGAGAGGGCTAAGGAGAAGAATTTCATGCTCTGGCAATGTGTTGGTTTTAGAGACCAAGCCCTCAAGACCACTCTGGAAGGCATTGCCACTAACCTATTGCTAAAGTTTCCATAATTTCCAGCTGAGTTTGTTTCCCAAGAAGGAATGCCACCATTCTAGTTTCACCTTTTCAAGTCGAGTTTGTCAGAACTAACAACTTTGAAGAGTTCGATGGTGATGTTCATGCAAAACCTGCCACAACACCTACCACACCTACATCATCTGCTACCACTGACGTTCTGAATGCCTTTGAGCCGAGAAAGATTGTTAAAGAAGTTCTCCATGATATCAGAGCTTCCACGGTCGCTTTAAAGCCCAGCCTCAAACTAAAGAAGCACATGGCTCTCAATAAAGGAAACTTTGTAAAAAGAAAGACCCATGTCTCACGGCCAGAACCCTCCGAATGAGAGTTCTCCTCCACCTAAACTCCTTGCATTTCATTTCATTTTATTCACATACTCATGCATTTTATGTTTCATTTATATATTTGTTGTTTTCATGCATTGCGGATAATGCACACCTTTAGTTTGGGTGTGTGTGTTGCCTCATATTTATTGCCATGACATTCATGTATGTTTATATTTCAGTTTCCATTTTGTTTGCATTAGTTTTCCATGTAGAAAGCATGCATACCAAACCACTAATTTTTTATTTTTTCTCTTTGCCTCGGTCAATTTTTGTACCAATAATTTTGTCAACGATGCTAGTTTAGTAGAATTTGTTCTAGACTTTTCTGTTTGATGAAGAAATTTGATCTTAGAAACAATATGCCAGCAGATTAGTGATGCTAAGTAGCTTGGTAATTGATCTCTAGCTTAGGAAACTTTAGTCTAGTTAAACACGTGATATGCATCTAGTTCCCTAGACAAACTTAGGATTCTTGAAGCTGAACTCAAAAAAAAAAAGATGCCATGGTTGAAAGAAAAAATAAGACAACAACGTTTTACCAAAGGCTAAAATATTTTAGAACACTCATCTGCCATAGAGACAATAACTTGGGTCTTCATGGTTTGCTCCCTCTTATGTCCCACGCCAAACAATACATGACGCGAACCTAATTAAATGCCAACTTAAAAACACCATTGGGAAATAAAAAAGAAGAAATAATATAATAATTCTAAGTTTGGGTAGTAAAGATAACTATGGGAGTTAAGTAAATTTGATGCATATTGCTCGCACTTCATGCACACTTCATGACCTTAGGCTAGAATTATATTGTTACACTTGAATTTGCTTATTTGTTGACATTACTGCACTAGATATTCGAGGAAAGACACGGGATCACATTTTGCTAGCTGGTAGGTGTTGGAAATCATTACAATTTTGTCGAACTACTATCTCATTTTTATGTTTTATAGATTTTTAGTTACTTTACTTGAGGACAAGAAATGAGCTAGGTTTAAGGGTGCGTTAACTCCTCAAAAGTACTAATTTTATGCTTATTTCACAAAGGTTTTGTCCGTCCTTAAATATATATGTTTGTATTTAGTTGTTAAAATCATGCATTTGCATAAGGAGTTAGGAGTTGTTCTTTTGCCAGTGTGAAGGGTTGTTTTTGCTGGTATTGAAGCAGGTCAGAGGCAGGCAGACATGGCAAATCAGTGCAGAAGTAGAATGTAAGAAAAGAATAAGAGAATTGTCGAGTCGCAGTTGGCACAGTTAGACCAGAAATTGCCAAGCTCGATTGGCAAAAGATTAAAGTTTGATGCTCGGTCAAAGTAGTCGTTGAACCAAGTACACATCAGCCCTAAAATTTAAACAGAAGACAATATGATAATGCGCCTATCCTGGTTCTTGTCTGATTTTTCAAGTTTCAAACCCAACCTAGGGTTTCCACCCATACCTATTTAAAGAAGAACCAAAACATGAATCGGGAGACATCGAGATGCTACACCATGGTGAAAGAGAAAGCTAGAGGCGACGTGGTTCGACCATCTTAGATCGAGTGCTCTAGAGCATTTGAAGGGCTACATCGATGGACCTCATTCTCTTCTTATTCTCTAAGTTAATTTTCATTTGAATGATGATGTTGAGATACGATGATATTATGTGGATGGATCCCCCACCTATGAACTAAGCTTTTTACAGTTGGTTGGGGATGCTTGCGTTTAATGCTCAGTTTGTGTTTGATTTTTAATAATTTAAATGCCTTATCATTATTGTCTATCTACTAGCACTTCGTTTCCTTAAATTCTTTGCCATATGACAGTTGAAATTATATTCTTATTATTCCTTAATATCTTAACAGACTTAGGGGGTAAAGATTAGTTGCCAGGTACTAAGGAGAGAAGCTTTGATAGAAGATATTCAAGTAGATGGCACTTACACCTGAAGTGACTCTACCCCTTAGGAGTATAGATTGAAACTTAATTGAGTTAATTAATGAAAAGCTTCACTATAGACATATAGGGGTTTTATTGTGATTAACTTAGGATATTGCCATCGACAGAGGCAATACTATTTTTAAATCTGCTCAACAATAAATCCAAGGCAGGACATTATTATAAGCTAGCACAGTTAGCATGAAATCCAGGCATCTCTTGCGAACGCTCATCATTCATTTGAATACTTTTTTTGTTTGTCAAATTGTTCCAGTTTTTACTACTTTGTTTAGCTATCTTTTAAATTTAAATTCAAAAACATTTTTAAACACTTTTGTTCCCTTCTAACAAGTAAATATTGAGCAATTAAGTTCTTGGTCAATCCTTGCGGATTCGATACTCAGTTTACTGCTGTGTTACTTGCTGATCATGTATACTTGCATGCAAAAGACCTATACTTGGCATTATTATACTGATATATTTACACTAAATTATCAATCTTTTGACAAGCGTTAACACAGTCGACAGGTAAAGTGAAATCCCATTTCCATTGATCTACTGCTAATTTTTTAGATAATGAGCTTATTCTTTCTTGGATTTTTCTCATTCTACTTATTTGTCCAAAATAGTGAGAAGCGCAAAGGCTTTGACGAGGAAGGTGCAGGTGAACAAGGCCGTTGGTGGGACCCAAGGTTGAGTGTAGTCTAGTTGAGCATGAGGCAAAGAGGTTGCTGGAGTGTCGTGGGATATAATAGTTTGTTTGTGATATGTTAACCAACTATGGTGTGGCTCCGGGACAACTGACGGGGGTATCCTGGTGGCTCATCATTGGCTATCTTTTAAGTGCGCGAAGGAGATGTGAAAGTCGTCTGTCAAAGTTTTAAGGAGGCCATTTACCCTTAGCCTAGTTTTGCAGAGCTCTTTAGGGCTGTTGAGTTTTACGAAGTGAAATGGGAAAAATTACTTTATTGTTGATATGGTTGAAGAGTAGAGCGGTTCTAACAAGCTGATGCTAGACTGTTTCAAGTACATTAAGGTGACGTGGAGGTAAGGTAAAGGGCTTAGGTTTCCTCTGAGATTGACGATGCGTGGAGAGGATACTAGGATGTCAATCCATGTGTTGTCGAAGGATGAAGAGAAGTTGTTTTCTGTTTTGAGGAAAAAGGAAATGGGTTAATGTGGGAAAAGATATCACCATTCGGTGCATTTTTAAAATATGCCTCTAGGGGCATAGTCCTAATGATTATAGGGTTTCACGGCTGAAGGAGGGTTATGCTCCTCCTCTGGGTATCTTGACGAGAAAAATTATATGGCCCTATCATGGGAAAGAAAAGTCGATTCGGGTTCTTGTTGGTGCTGAGCCGGAGGTAGGGGAATGGTTGATTAGCTATGGGTGTTGTTCGCACAAGAAGTGGTCGCCAGTTCTAGTACTCCGTAGGGTAAACAAGAAAAAACGCAACTCTAGAGATGGGTGCGAAGGGGATTCAAGCTAGCTAATAGGTGCAAACATGACAAATACGGGCTCTAAAGCTCTGGGAGCTCTAATCGAGCAGGGGTTTGTTGGCTTAATATCAGTTATACCTTGTGGGAAAAAGAAGAGCGCTTAAATGAGTTCGAATATTGGTTTGAGCTATTGCCAAAGAAGGAATTAGAGATAAGAGGAGGTCTGCGAGAGGTGTCTTTTTCAGCATGGTGGCTCCAGGGAGTGTTGTGTGAGGCATGGTGCCGGAGGTGTCATTAGAGATAGTTCCATCAAGACATCAGCGAGGACAAGGAAGTGCTTCTTCGGCTGATGTTGGGGATGTCATAGTTGTTGCTTCAAATGGGTCTACGGGGTAGGAACTGCAAAGACAATCAAACATGAGGGTTACTTTCCTAAGTGGTAGGAAAAAATGAACACCCATTCTTGAGATTTTGACGGACAGAAGTAGTCCCACGAAGAGGGCCAAACTAGCTAGAGAGGTAACTGAAACTGAGGTAGAGGTGTCATAAGAGGTGCTTAGTCCCTCAACTTTGGCTATTGTCGAGGGGCAACCAACGCTAGGTGGTGGGGAAGCTTCAAGTCTTCTGCTACCCATCTCAGGTATGTGCGGGTGATGATGTTCTAAACTTTATCTAATTGAGATGTAATGACCCTTGTGTTGCTTGTGGCAGGGGTTCTTGTAGTATTGCGCTTGGAGGTTATGAAGTTTGATGCGGCTGCCCCTTTGAATCTCTATAGAGTTCATCATGAAAAAGCTACTTAGCTACCAATCGAGTTATGTCTAACCTCGGGTAGGTTGTAGAGCCTGTTCCGTGAGGTATGTAGGGATATATTTTTTGCTTTTGCCGATATGAAGGTGACTTGTGCTCTTTAGAAACAAGAGTTGGCCGCTAAGGAAAAAGATCTTTTCGAGGCCAATGATTAACTTGCCTTAATGACCCAAGATGTGATGGCTTCAAGACGAGAATTGGGTGAGATTTGTGATATCCTAAAAAGGATTAAGATGATGATCGATGGTGAGTGAATGAAGTGTGTGCTTGTTCAGAAAGCTGCTTATAAGCCAAAGGGGCTGGCTGTTAAGGCTGTCGTAGAGGTAAAGGAGAAAATGAAAGAGATTGCCTAGATGCGGGATGAAAAAGAAGATTTGTAATAGAGGATTCGATAGCTAGAAGAGGAATTCAGTGCGAAGGAAGCTGCGATAGTCGATGTAGAGGGCAATTGGCAGAGTTTAAGAACTTCACAGACCTGTGTGAACGTGGCTTAGTATGTGTGGTCCAGGCTGTTGTGGGGCCATTAAACTTAAGTAATCTGGATCTCCATTGTTGACAAGAGTGTGACTAGTCTTTAATTAGAGCAAGTATACTCTTCGATCAAGTAATATAATGATGAGAAGAGTGTCAAACCCATAAGTATTGGAGTGACAAACTCAAAGCAATCACACTAAAAAGTTAGTGAGAAAAAATATTGGTGTGATGATAGGATTATGAACTAAATGCAAGTAAAGTAAATTTGAAGCAATGATCAAGAACAAATAGACGATGTAGTAGATATTCAAATGATTATGGGTGTTGGGTTTATTGCCTAAGAACTATGCTAATTACCATTCAATGCTATAATAGTTGGAGATACATGTCTGTGTTAACCCATTAATATGCTTATCTACTCGAAAGAGTTTTCTAATTAACTTCTAGACTCTCTCGATACCTATAAGTTGATAACAGGATGCTATGGCAATACATGTCTACATAAACCCTAACAACTTATTATCTATTCAAGTTTCCCTTATTAGTCGTTGAAATCTTAAACTTATGTCTAAGCTGGATTAGAACCTAAGTTAACAGTTTAAATTCCACTATTCACGTTTGTCTAACTTAACTCTCTCTATATTTAGCCACATATCAATAATTAAATGGCCCCTCTCGATAGCTCTTACAATAATTATGCATTAAGAATGATGAACATAATAGATAAGGCAAAGATGTTATAACATTGAACAAATAATTAAAACATAAAATCTTAAAAACAATAAACCTAACAAAAGAGCATTTAGCTCATGTCTGAGCAAATATCATCCATAATAAAAATAGTAAAAGACATGTCAGTTTATCAAGCAAGAGAGAAAGAAAATCAAGCATCCTCGAATCCTCCTCCAAGCCTTCGAACTGTGCTGCTACGCTTCGCACTCCTCAAGCGTCTCTCGATAGCTCTCATCATGTGGAGACTCCTCTTGACCCTCGACTATAGTGATTCTCTAATAGTTAAAGACAAAGGGCTATTTTCCACTTGATCAAGCTCCCATTTTTTTTGTAGCCCAAGTTTTCTTTATATAGGCGACAAAGCTAGGGTTAAGAAACCCGAAAGCACGGGAAACCCTTTAATGAGGATCATAGTTTCCACAGTTATTAAATGAAGTCCATAACGGAGAGTGGTCCACGTGTAAGTTGATCATCAAGAGTCAAGGTTCATCTTCAACTATGCTGCTTCACAAGAGAAACTGCTCCAACATTTCATTTCCTTTGTTACTTCTTGTACTCACACCACTAAAAACAACCACCTTTTCCATTAAAAGCATCAATATATATAACAATTAAGCTCATGCATCATTAACTAAGTACATGCAAACTACTCTTAAATACAACTATATGAGCATGAAAACATGCGCTATGCTAAGTAAAGGTTCCAAAATATTGGTTCTCTACATAATCATCAGCTGTTGTTGGGATATTGTAGAAGCTGGGGTAGATTTTTATGTTTATAGCCCCTCGGACGTGTCTTGGGAGGATGCATGTGCCAAGTTATTTCCTTATGTACGTATGGAGGATATTGGGGATCCTTCGGTGCCGGTAGCCGAGGCTCCAGATTTTAAGTTGGCGGGCACCCCGTAGAATGAATGAGAATTTTAGGTTTTTGGAACCAATAACCCTTAGGTGGTGGGGATCCTTTGTAATTTTGTAGTTGTTTGCTATATTAATAAATTCATTCTCTGATTGTGCGCATTTGGTAACTTGTCTTTGAAGCGTATTTTACCTTATCTGGTCTGTATTCTCTTGTGTTCTCCTTCCCCTTCGGGGGTAGGAAGTATTATAATGAATTTAGAGCATTGAACCATGATATTTCAGAATTATCTCCCTTATAATCTTGTAGAGGTCATCTCTATAATTTCCTTGGGGAGTTACTTTAGTGTGCCGCAACCATATGTGACATGGGTGAAGGTATGTTTAACATCTTTGGGGAATTAGGTATGATGTGAGTGAAGGTATCCCGACACCCTTGGGCGAACATATGTAATATGGGTGTAATATCTTGACTCCCTTGGAGAAACATTTATAATATGGGTGGAATATCTTGACACTTGTTAACTCCCCAAAAGTACTAATTTTTATGCGTATTTCACAATACTTTTGCTTGCCTTTAAGTAGATATGTTTTCATTTAGTTGTTAAATTCATGCATTTGCATAAGCAGTTAGGAGCTATTATGTTGCTAGTGTGAAGGGTTATTTATAATATGGGTGGAATATCTTGACACAGGCAGACAGGCATGGCAAAGAGGCACTGGAAAAGAATACAAGAAAGCAAGTAAGAGAATTGTTGAGTTGTAGTTGGCATAGATGGACCAAACAATGCCAAGCTCAGCTGGCAAAGGATTGACGTCCGATGATCGGTGAAGGTAGCCATTGGACCTTGTACACGCCATCCTTAGGATTCAAATCATGATAAGAGGATAACGCGTCTTATCCATTTGTGCATTCAAAATTCAAACTCAAAAACTTATCCTAGGGTTTCCACGCAAGCCTATTTAAAGGAGCTCAGGCCACCACTAGGGAGAGGGGATTGAAGAGAGGCTGCACCGTGGTGAACCGAGAGGCAGCGTGGTTTGACCAGCTAAGACTGAGAGCTCTGGAGCATTCGAAGGGCTGCATCGACAAATCTCCTTCTTACCCATTCTCTTAGTCTTAATTGTTTTTATTTCGAAATGATGATGAGAAACAATAATGGTTTGTGGATGGAACCCTAACCATGAACTAAGCTTTTACAGTTGGTTGGGGGATGTTTATGATTAACGCTGGTTTTATGTTTGTTTTTAATAATCTAAATGCCTTAGAATTATTTTCTATATGCTAGTAATTAATTTTCTCAAATACTTTGCCATACGACAATTGGCATAGTTATTGCACCTTAATATATTAACAAACATAAGGGGCAACGATCAGTTGCCAAATACTAAGTTAAGAAGCTTCGACAGAAGATGTTCAAGTGGATGAACTTACTTCGAAAGTGAGTCTACCACTTATGAGTAAGGTTGACACTAAAGCGAGTTAATTAATGGAAAGCTTCACTATATACATATAGGGGTTTTATCATGGTTAACTTAGGGTATTGCCATTGACAGAGGCAATACTCCTTTAATCTACTTGGCAATAAAACCAAGGCAAGATATTATTAAATGATGGCATAAGTAGTTTGAAATCCGAGCATCCTTGCCAACGCTCATCATTCAATTAAACACTTTCGTTGCCAGACTGCTTCCATTTTCACTACTTTGTTTTCGCTATCTTTTCAATCAAGAATCCAAATCATTTCAAAAACTTTTATTTTCTTACGAATGAGTAAACATTAATCAAATAAGTTCTTGGTAAATCCTTGTGGCTTCGATAATCAGCTTACTGTTGTATTACTTGCTGACCGTGTATACTTGCACCCACAAGACTCACCTTGGAATTATTTTCTTGCACTTTTACACTAAATATTCAATCGTTTGCCAAGTGTTAGCAATAGTCAACAAGTTTTTTGCTCCATTGCCGGGGACTATGAAGGAATTTATTATTTTGATTTTCACTTGTTTTGTTTCTTTTATTATTATTATTTCATTTTATTTATTTGTTTTAATTGGTGTATGACCAGAAATTGCCTTTTGGTGGAAGATTAGACATACGACCCAGAAATTGAAAGAACCCTACGGAGGTTAAAAAGAAAAGCTTGAGAGATGGAACATCAAGGCAATGGAGGAGCCGATGGTAACCCACAATCAAGGAAATCCACCAATCCACAATGAGATATCGCCGCACCTACTGCCCCAACAGTTAATGTGGAGGAGGAAAGACCTATCCGAGAACACTCAGCATTGAACATAAACAATTTGATGCCAATACTGATTGGTCCAAAGGTAAATACACCAAATTTTGAACTTAAACTGGTGATGATAAAAACGCTTTTGAATGTAGGACAATTTGATAGAGCACCTACTAGAAACCTGAGGCAACACTTGAAGCAATTCATGAAAGTTTGTCGGCTATTTCAGCAGCCTAGAGTATCGGATGATACAGTGAAGCTAAAATTGTTCACATTTTCCCTAAGAGATAGAGCAAAATCGTGGCTTAGTTCTTTACCGCCTGGTTTTGTCACCTCATAGGGAGATCTATGCTAGAAATTTTTGATGCGATTCCAGCCACCTAAACTCACTGCCAAGCTGAGGAGTGAGATCATTATGTTTAGGTAGGAAGATGATGAGACCCTATATGATGCCCGAGAGAGATTCAAGGACCTATTGAGGAGGTGTCCCATACATGGATTCCCAAATTGGACCCATATGGATACCTTCTACAATAGACTCAATGCTCATGCCAGGACTATTGTTGATGCTTCGGCAAATGGTTCTATGCTTGACAAGAACTATACAGAGGTAGTTCGCATCCTTGAAAGGATCTCAACTAATGATTTCAAGCATCCTACTACCAGACTAGGGACCGAAACTAAAACTGATGGGAAATTAGTGCTAGATGAACTAACATCCATCCACGCTGAGATTTCCAATCTTACTAGCATGGTGAGAACTTTGCAAAAGAATAGAGAATCCCAAGAGGTCAAGGCATTAGACCCATTATGCACAACATGTGAGGAGGACCATTACATGGAATATTACCCTGCCAACCATGAGTCAGTAAATTTTGTTGGCAATTTCAATCGTAATTATAATGCAAATTCCAATACTTACAATGTAGGATAGAGTCAACACCCAAATTTAGCTTGGGGAAATCAAGGAGGTAATCAATACAATGCTCAACAGCAAAACAACAATGCCCAGTGTCAGAATAACTATGCTCAACAAGGTTTCAACCATAATGCCATGGCACAGAGGGCACAAAGCAATTTTTATGCAGGATGATAAATGTTCAAAAGTACTATTTTTTCTTACCCTTTTTACTCATATTATTGTTAGACTTAGGCTCATATTAGTTGCATAATTAGCCATTCATGCATTAATCCATGTTTCCTTCCATCATTGAGCTTGATTACATAACTTGGTAGTTTTTGTGGGAAAAGATGTTGCTTTGGTGTGTTTTGTGTGTATGTGCAGGATCACTTGCCAAAGCAAGGCTAGAGCTAGTTGCCAGGGCAATGCATGAAGAAGATGCCGAGCTAGTTGTCAGGGCAATGCATGAAGGAGACGCCGAGCCAGTTGCCAGGGCAATTATCGACAAAGAGCAAAGATGATATGGTAGTCAGAATTGATGACTAGACAAGCCCAAGATGACGTGGAGCAAAGCCCAATCCTAAAGGAATTTGATTTCCATGAAGAGATTAAAGAAGAATTAAATTCCAAGAAGATAGGAGAAGTTCTAGTAGGAATATAACTATAATAAAGAATTATATTCTTTAAAGATAATTTAATTCCAACTTAAGTTCCTCCTCAAATAAGGACTTTGACCTAACCCTATAAATAAGAAGCCATATCGTCAACTTCCAAGGGAGAGCAAGAGAGGGGAATTTCGACAACTCTAAGGAGGGCAAGAGGAGAGAATTTTCGACAAGCACCTAGGGCAAGGAGGATTTTGACGAGCCTCCTTCTTCATCTTTTTCTTTCTTGTTTGATTGGGTTCATGCTAGGGATTATTTATCTTGTGATTCTTTGGAACCTAGCCATGAACTAAATCTATTTGGCTATGGTTATTGTGTTTTGTGGTTGTGAGAAACTATTGGATTTTGTTTAGGTAATAAGAGTTTGCACTTTTCTAATCAAGGTTTATTCATTCTTGGTTCTTATTCTTGTTTGCGAGTGAATTGGGAGAGGATCTCGTAACTTCATCTATTTATCTAATATCGGGAGGGTTAGATTCAAGAAACGAATGAATATGATCTTTATTCAATCTATTGATGGTGAAGATGAATCCGGCTTAGGAATAAGTCAAGGATTTCAATGGCTAAGAGGAGCGCAAGATTGGTTGTTGTTCACCCTTGATTCACGCAGGGATGTATTATCAAGGCATGCACAAGTAGCTAGAGTTTAGACTTAGGGATAAGAAGAAACCATTGAAGAACGCTCTGCCGAACCTTGAAGGTTGCTGCCCAGACGCCCAAGTAGTTGCCCAACTAGTCGCCCAGGCAACCATCGAGTAGTTGCCAAGGCAACCCCGTTGTGCAAGTTGCCACGGCAACTGAGTTGCCCGTGCATTCTTTTACCAAGACGATCCAATCGGCTATCACACCTCAACTCACGATAACCTGGCCTATCTCTCTCATTTGTTCTCATTTATTCTTTTACTTTATTGCCTTCTAGTTTAGTTATTAGTTAAACTCCTATAATCCTTTATTTGTGTTTTTACTTTTTACAGTGCAAGAGACTAGATTCTTGAAGTGGCACCAATCCCTGAGGAGACGATATCTTTTATACTATAACTTGCAACATGTATACTTTCACAATTGCGTAGCACTTATTACACGCAACAAGTTTTTGGCGCCGTTGCCGGGGATTGGCAATAGCGAATTTGTTTTTATTTTCTTGCACTTTCTTTTTACTTTTCTTGTTTAAGATTCAAAGGGCTAACAAAAATTGGTTTTGCATTGGTATATGACCAGGGCGAGACCGGCTTCACCAGAATATCCCTTAGATCCAGAAATTGAACAAACTTTACAAAGACTTAGACGAAGGATAAGAATAGCAATGGCTAATCAAGACGGCAATATGAATCAAGATGTTCTAGCAGGAGGAGGAGTGATTCTTGCACGAAACAGAACTATTCGAGACTATCTTGAAGAAGATCTTGATGGACTTAATCCAGGAGTTGTCGCACCTGAAATTGAAGCCGACCACTTTGAGTTGAAACCGGTAATGTTTAATATGATCAACACAATTGGTCAATTTGGCAGCTCAGCAACTGAAGATGCACGGCAACATCTGAAATCTTTCCTCGAGATTTGCAACTCGTTCAAAATACACGGAGTCACCCCCAATGTCTTACGATTAAGATTATTCCCCTATTCACTGAGGGATAGGGCGAAAGCATGGTTAAATAGTATTTCTGCCGGATCAATAGCATCTTGGACCGATCTTTGTCGTGATTTCCTTGCTCGGTTTAATCCTACAAATTTAACTGATAAGCTTCGTAACGACATTACTTGTTTTCGGCAGCCAGATGATGAATCCATGTACGAGGCTTGGGAGCGATATAGAGAACTTCTACACAAATGCCCCCTACATGGATTCCCGGTGTGGACTCAAGTAACAATGTTTTACAACGCCGTGAATACACCAACAAGGATGATGCTAGATGCCTCGGCAAACGGCATACTTCTAGATAAGTCGCCGGAGGAAGCAATGCAAATTCTAAACAGGCTGGCCAAGAATGATTATCAATTTCCCTCTAGTAGAAGAGGAGGAGTTAGACGCCAAGGCACAATACATGAACTAGGATCATCAGATTCAATTTCGGCACAATTGGCCACTTTAACCAAGATGGTCCAGAACATGCAAAGACCAAACAACACACATGAGGTCAAGGTAATGGATTCTTTTTGTGAGTTATGTGGTGATAACCATGATTCTTCTGAATGTATGCAGAATCCGAAATCCAGCTTCTATGTGGGGAATTACAATCGGAACAACAACGTGATGTCCAATATATACAATCCAGCTTGGAAGAAGCACCCAAATTTTTCATGGAGTAATCCCAACAATGCTCTAAACCAAAACAATCAAAATGCACAAGCATCGGGATTCCAGCAGAATATGCCACGACAACAGTTACCGCAGCAACAACCACCAACATCTAGTTCTTTGGAAAATTCTCTAAATGCTTTTATGATGAAAACTGAATCTTATATGGCTGAGAATAGTAATTTCATAAAAAGAACTGATGCTTTTATTAACAGGACCGAGATGAGATTGCAAAACCAAGAGGCGGCAATCAAATCATTGGAAAATCAAGTCGGACAGTTTGCTCAAAATCTGAATACTAGACCGCAAGGAGGTTTACCTAGCGATACTGAAGTCGCAAGAGGAACTGGCCATGAGTAATGTAAGGCAATCACCACTAGAAGTGGCCAACAACTTAGAGGCTCAAACCCGCTCATCAAACAAAACTCCACAAAAAGATCAAGACGAACCTAGCGGCAAAGCCTCAGATGCTGAACCAGGAATTGCCGCAGCAACCAGCAATAAGCATGCCTCGGCAACCGACGATAAGGATGCTTCGACAACTTGTGATAACCATGCCTCGGCAACCTCAATTGATAATGCCTCGGCAACTCCAGTTGTCTCGGCAATGCCGTCAATCAGGTTCCAAACCAATGAAAGAATCGAAGATATCCGACTTCCACCCCCATTCCCACAAAGGTTGAAGCGACAAAAGCAAGAATATCAATTCAAGAAGTTTCTTGATGTCTTAAAGCAAGTACACATCAACTTGCCATTGGTGGAAGCAATTGAACAAATGCCAAACTATGCCAAGTTTCTTAAAGACATTGTGTCCAAGAGAACAAGGCTAGGAGAGTTTGAAACAGTTGCCGCAACAGAGGGATGCATGGCAATGTTGCACAATCGTATGCCACCCAAGTTGAAGGATCCCGAAAGTTTCACAATACCCTGTTCCATTAGAAATCACTATATCGAGAAAGCATTATGCGACCTTGGGGCTAGCATAAACTTGATGCCTAAATCGGTTTTCCAGAAACTAGGAATCAGGAAGGCAAGATCTACAACAGTTATGCTACAGCTAGCCGACATATCCTATGTGCATCTAGAGGGAAAAATCGAGGACATACTGGTAAAAGTTGATAAATTTATTTTTCCCGCTGACTTTATTGTTTTGGATTGTGAAGCAGATGAGCATGCACCCATCATTCTCGGGAGATCATTCCTAGCAACAGGGAGAACCTTGATCGATGTTGAAAAGGGAGAACTCACAATGAGGGTGAATGACCAGCAAGTTAAACTAAATGTGTTCCAAAAACTAAGGCATGCCGATGATCTAGAAGAATGCCAACTTCTTCATGCCACGGCAGAGTTTAACTTCGACGAGGAATTTAGTTGCCTCGGCAACTACATTGCCGATCAAGAGGAACCTGAGGAGTATAAAGAACCGGTTGATGAGGAACAACAAGAAGAGGTAAATTGGCTAGTCAATCGACTAGGTACATACTTTGAACCACTGAATTACTCAGGTAAGGAAGGTAAACTCGAAAAACCCTCTATTGAACAACCACTGATTCTTGAGTTGAAACAATTGCCAGAACAACTAAAATATGCACCGATAATACATTGCCTGTAATTATTTCTTCTAAGTTACAGCCTGAGCAGGAAAAGAAGCTGATCAAGATGTTGAAGCTACACAAAAAGGCAATAGGGTGGACAATTGCCGACTTGAAGGAAATTAGCCCGGCAGTGTGCATGCACAAGATTTTGTTGGAAGATGATCACAAACCTTCAATTAAGGCCCAGAAGAGACTGAATCATGCCATGAAAGGGGTTGTAATGAAAGAAATCATCAAGTGGCTTGACGCCGACATTATATACCCTATCTCTGATAGTATATGGGTAAGTCTGGTACAATGTGTACCGAAAAAGGGAGGTATAATAGTGGTAAGTAATGAAAACAATGAACTCATTCCAACCAGGACTGTGACCGGTTGGAGGGTTTGTATGGATTATCGAAAGCTAAACAAAGCCACCAGGAAAGATCACTTCCCATTACCCTTTATTGATCAAATGCTTGACCGTCTTGCAGGTAAACCCTTTTATTGTTTTCTTGGTGGTTATTCAGGTTATAATCAAATTGCCATAGCACCAGAAGATCAAGAAAAGACAACCTTCACATGCCCATACGGTACTTATGCCTTCCGAAGGATGCCGTTCGGATTGTGTAACGCCCCGGCAACCTTCCAAAGATGCATGATGGCACTCTTTTCAGACATGGTCAAAGACTTCCTTGAGATCTTCATGGATGATTTTTCCGTTTTTGGTAATGACTTCGACAGCTGTCTCGGCAATTTAGAGAGGGTGTTGGCAAGATGTGAAGAAACTGATTTAGTCCTCAATTGGGAGAAATGTCATTTTATGGTAGTGAAGGAATAGTGCTCGGCCACAAGATTTCATCGAAGGGAATTAAAGTAGACAAAGCCAAGGTGGACGTGATCGAGAGATTACCCCTACCAAGTTCGGTTAAAGGAATTCGAAGTTTTCTTGGACATGCAGGTTTTTACAAGAGGTTCATTCATAATTTTTCTAAAATCACTAAACCCTAATGCAATTTGCTTGAACAGGATAAAATCTTCGATTTTGATGATTCTGCACCCAAGCATTCAAAACCCTAAAGAAAAAGCTTGCCTCGGCACCTATTGTCGCTCCACCAGATTGGACGCTACCTTTTGAGCTCATGTGTGATGCAAGTGATTTCGCGGTAGGAGCAGTCCTAGGCCAACGCACAGGTAAGACCTTCCATGTGATATACTACGCTAGTAAAACTCTTAATAGTGCTCAAGTGAATTACACAACAACGGAGAAAGAGTTACTAGCTGTAGTTTTCGCATTTGACAAGTTTCGATCCTATTTGATTGGTACAAAGGTAATTGTTCATACGGACCATTCGGCAATCAAATATCTATTTGCTAAAAAGGATGCCAAACCTCGTTTGATTCGTTGGATATTACTTTTATAAGAATTTGATATTGAAAATAAGGACAGGAAAGGAACAGAAAATCAAGTGGCCGATCACTTATCACGTTTAGAATGCAATAGGGAGGAGGACGCGGATCTAGAGATATGCGATGCATTCCCGGATGAACAACTTTCAGTTGCCTCGGCAACCAGGGACGTGCATGCCTCAGTAACCATGGACGCGCAGGCCTCGGCAACTATGGACGTGCACGCCTCGGCAACTCTCGACTCCGCAGCAGCCTTTGACACGCATGCCTCGGCAATTTTGGGAGCAGTCACCACGGCAGCACATGCCTCGGCAATACCCTGGTACGCGAATTTAGTTAATTTCCTTGTTTGTGGTATTTTACCTTATGGCATTACACACCAAGGGAAGAAGCGGTTCCGCCATGATGCTAAGCATTACTTTTGGGACGAGCCTCTTTTGTTTAAACAATGTGCAGATCAGGTTATACGCCGATGCATCCCTGAAGAAGAGCAACAGAATGTACTCCGGCAATGCCATTCTTCACCCTATGAAGGACATTTTGGAGGAACTCGTACCGCAGCCAAAGTTTTTGCAATCCGGTTTATATTGGCCAACATTGTACAAAGATGCCCAAGACTTTTACAAGCAATGTGATCGTTGCCAGAGGACGGGCAATATCTCTAGACAACATGAGATGCCGATCCAGAACATCCTCGAGGTGGAATTGTTCGATGTATGGGGGATTAATTTTATGGGACCTTTCCCATCTTCATTCGACAACCTCTATATTCTACTTGTCGTTGACTGCGTGTCTAAATGGGTGGAGGCAGCTGCAGTTCCCAACAACGATTCCAAGACCGTGCAACGATTCTTGCAGAAAAACATATTTACATGGTTTGGGATGCCGAGAGCAATTATCAGTGACGAAGGCAAGCATTTTGAAAACAGACTAATTGCCAAGATGTTGCAACACTTCGGCATATCACACAAGATCGCCACGGCATATCAACCACAAACCAACGGGCAAGCAGAACTTTCCAACCGGTAATTGAAGGGTATACTCGAGAAAGTTGTAAATCCCTCTAGAAAGGATTGGTCATTAAGACTAGATGACGCACTTTGGGCATATCGCACTGCATTCAAAACACCCTTAGGTATGTCCCCCTTCCGACTTGTCTATGGCAAAACATGCCACCTACCAGTGGAAATCGAACACAAGGCATACTGGGCAATGAAGACCGTGAATATGGATTGGGAAAGTGCCGGGCAAAAGCGTTTGTTGGACCTCAATGAGATAGAAGAATTTCGTGCACTCGCCTATAACAATGCACGAATCTACAAGGAGAAAACAAAGCAATGGCATGACAAGAAACTATTGTCGCGGCAATTCATGCCAGGGCAACTAGTTCTCTTATTCAATTCTCGGCTAAAACTTTTCCCGGAAAGCTGAAATCAAGATGGTCAGGACCATTCAAAGTCGTCAAACCATTCTCCCATGGTGCTTGTGATAATCAAGTCCATCTCTAACAACCATGAATTCAAAGTTAATGGACAAAGATTGAAGCACTACAATGGTGCCCATGTGGAACGTAACAAAGAAGTGGTCAACTTAGGAGATGCATTAGCATGCTCTCCCTTTGATATTTTATTTTTATTTTTATTTTTTTTATTTTTTATTTTTTCGATTATTTTTTTTATTTTATTTTTCGAACTATTTTTATTTTATTTATTTTTTATTATTTATGATTATTATTATTATTTTTAAGATAGTTTTCTTTTTTTTATTTATCTTTTTAAGTTTAAGAATCCCATTACACATCTTTATTTATTTTCTTTTAATAGTTTATCTTTAATTTTAATCCTTATTTGATTTGTCTTTGAATTGTAGGAAAAAAAGTTCAAGATAAAGAGGAATTTTAATCCAAGAAGGAAAACATCTTCAACAAGGAAACTAATGGGCTGAATCTAAGGCTTATATAAAGCCTCCAATTTACCCTAATCAAACCCCCTTGTCGTCACCCTCTCCCTAAACCAAAACCCTTTTTTCATTTTCCTCTAATCCCACCCACCAATTTTACCACCTATCTTTTCTATAAAACCCATCACCCTTAACCTATTCCTACTTTTTATCTTGCAACTTTTTAATTTCTTTTCTTTTCTTTTCTTTGTTTTTACTCACAACCAAGATCATCTATGGCATCCAAGATTTCGGCCTTGAACCATTCATCTTCGAGAGGATTGCACATCAAAATTGGCAAATCTTTTTCCATCAACCGTAACCGGGTAACATCTCATGGGTAAGAGAATTCTATGCTCACTCACCTAACCCGGATAATACTTATGTTTTTGTTCGTGATAAGGCCATACTCATAAGTCCTGAAAATGTCAACCCCTTTTACGGGCTTTACATTGAGAAGGACGAGCATCAAGCCTTCGTTGATCAAATCACGCCCAAGCAACTCGACAAGGTACTTCAAGAACTCACTCAACCGGGAACTCATTGGAACGACGGTAAATACAAGGGCACGGTAAATCGGCTTCGGCTTAAACCCGAGGCAAAACTATGGAATAAGTTTGTTAAAACTTCTTTAATGCCCACCACACACAATACTACCGTTGATATACCACGTCTTTTGCTCATACATTCTATTTTGCATAATCGCATCATTAACATTGGAAAAATTATTTGTGATGAGATTTTTGTATGTAGCTCAAAAGATAAGGGTTCTCTTTTCTTCCCTTGCTTAATTTCTAATCTTTGCAAGGAGATACATGTCCCAAGTGAGTCCACCGACGAAAAGGCCCTACCAAAGTCCGGTTGGAATCAAGCACAAATCCAAAAGCTAATGGGAGAGGCACCGCGAAATTCTTCAAGGCCCCCAATTGCCGCGGCAACTCCTACCGCCTCGACAATCCCTAATGCCCAAGCACCTAACGCCCGGGCAACTCGGCCATCAACCCCGGGACACTTTGAAGCACTCTTGCAACCATTGGCAAGCCACCTAAGGCAAATTGAAGACCGGCAACTAATGTTCATGCGGTACATGAAGGAGCACAACAATGCCATCACCCAAGTCATCCTAGAAAGGTACCCGGACAGTCACGTGTCGTTCCCAATCTTTTCTGCATAGATCCTTACCCTGGCAACCAATGAAGCAGTCGCCACGACAACTGCAACAGATGATGTCACGACAACCTACATCGTGCCTGCATAAGCTGATGCCACGACAACCAACCCTAAAGATGCCACGGCAACCAAAGCTAAAGACATCCTGGCAACCACTTCAAAAGCCAAAGGTAAAGCACCTATGCTCGAATCAACTCCTATGGAAATCATTTTTTGATTTTTCAGATTCAGACGAGTCCTCCATGGCACCAACAAAGACCGCACCAATTGAATCCTCCAAGCGAAAAGCCAATGACATTGATAAGGAGGACGATGAGGACAACCCCGTACGAGGATCGATTCCACCACCGGCAACAAGAAAACAACCATCGCGTTCAAGCAAGAGAATCAAGACACCGACCAAAAGGAAACTAATCATCCACGATGACGAACTCTCGGAGTAAGTCCTTGTATGCATTTTATTTTTCATTATTTTTATTTAATGCATGCATTGAGGACAATGCCTCACTCGAGTTTGGGGGGTTGTTATTAGTAGTTACCATGTTTAGTTAGATTCATCTTAAGTATTACATTTAGGATACATAAATTGCTTGCCATGCCTTTAGTTGGAACAAGAATTGCTTAGATTTGATGAATATTCGATGATGACTTTGCCAATGCACTTAATTGATAGAATTTTTATTCTAGGATAACCATGGAAAAACTTAGAATTTTACTATGATGCTAAATTTGATGAAACACTGTTGTGGTTTGATTGATTTAAGGAATTCTAGTGAACTTAGGTTGATAATTAAAGAAATTGGGGGATTAGAATAAAAATTGGATGAATGCTAGAGGTGCCCGAAATTGGCTTTAGCATGTGCTAAAAAAATTGATCACTAGAGGTGCCCGAAACTGGCTCTAGTATGTGCTAAAAAAAATTTTCGCTAAAGGTGCCCGAAACCGGCTCTAGTCGAATAAAACTGAAAACAAAACACTAGAGGTTCCCAAAACTGGCTCTAGTTAAAAACATGTTAAAAATAACCCAATGAAGTAATTTGAAAACCTCTTGTTTGCATAAAATCTGAAAAATCAACTTGCACATAACTCCGCACACACTCACACGCATTATAGTTTGATTCCGAGTAATTCCTAAGTTTTCCGAAAAATAAAAAGCCAATCATACTTTGTGCCCTGGTTCAGAGAATTGAAATCAAGTTCAAAGCTAAGTTTGTGAAAATTGAAGTCTTGGCAGGTAATTATGAGTTTTCATTGCTTGAGGACAAGCAATAGTTCGAGTTTGGGGGTGTGATAAGTGTTCAAAAGTACTATTTTTTCTTACCCTTTTTACTCATATTATTGTTAGACTTAGGCTCATATTAGTTGCATAATTAGCCATTCATGCATTAATCCATGTTTCCTTCCATTGTTGAGCTTGATTACATAACTTGGTAGTTTTTGTGGGAAAAGATGCTGCTTTGGTGTGTTTTGTGTGTATGTGCAGGATCACTTGCCAAAGCAAGGCTAGAGCTAGTTGCCAGGGCAATGCATGAAGAAGATGCCGAGCTAGTTGCCAGGGCAATGCATGAAAGAGACGCCGAGCCAGTTGCCAGGGCAATTGTCGACAAAGAGCAAAGGTGATATGGTAGTCGAAATTGATGACTAGACAAGCCCAAGATGACGTGGAGCAAAGCCCAATCCTAAAGGAATTTGATTTCCATGAAGAGATTAAAGAAGAATTAAATTCCAAGAAGATAGGAGAAGTTCTAGTAGGAATATAATTATAATAAAGAATTATATTCTTTAAAGATAATTTAATTCCAACTTAACTTCCTCCTCAAAGAAGGACTTTGACCTAACCCTATAAATAAGAAGCCATATCGTCAACTTCCAAGGGAGAGCAAGAGAGGGGAATTTCGACAACTCTAAGGAGGGCAAGATGAGAGAATTTTCGACAAGCATCTAGGGCAAGGAGGATTTCGACAAGCCTCCTTCCTCATCTTTTTCTTTCTTGTTCCATTGGGTTCATGCTAGGGATTATTTATCTTGTGATTCTTTGGAACCTAGCCATGAACTAAATCTATTTGGCTATGGTTATTGTGTTTTGTGGTTGTGAGAAGCTATTGGATTTTGTTTAGGTAATAAGAGTTTGCACCTTTCTATTCAAGGTTTATTCATTCTTGGTTCTTATTCTTGTTTGCGAGTGAATTGGGAGAGGATCTCGTAACTTCATATATTTATCTAATATTGGGAGAGTTAGATTCAAGAAATTAATGAATATGATCTTTATTCAATCTATTGATGGTGAAGATTAATCTGGCTTAGGAATAAGTCAAGTATTTCAATGGCTAAGGGGAGCGCAAGATTGGTTATTGTTCACCCTTGATTCACGCAGGGATATATTATCAAGGCATGCACAATTAGCTAGAGTTTCGACTTAGGGATAAGAAGAAACCATTGAAGAACGCTCTGCTGAACCTTGAAGGTTGCTGCCCAGACGCCCAAGTAGTTGCCCAACTAGTCGCCCAGGCAACCATCGAGTAGTTGCCAAGGCAACCCCGTTGTGCAAGTTGCCACGGCAACTGAGTTGCTCGTGCATTCTTTTACCAAGATGATCCAATCGGCTATCACACCTCAACTCACGATAACCTGGCCTATCTCTCTCATTTATTCTCATTTATTCTTTTACTTTATTGCCTTCTAGTTTGGTTATTAGTTAAACTCCTATAATCCTATATTTGTGTTTTTACTTTTTACAGTGTAAGAGACTAGATTCTTGAAGTGGCACCAATCCCTGAGGAGACGATATCTTTTATACTATAACTTGCAACGTGTATATTTGCACAATTGCGTAGCACTTATTACGCGTAACACAGGACAAAGGAACAATCATGGGTCTTTAACAGAATATATGGAGAGGAATGATGCAACTATCCAGAGTTTGGTAGCATCTATGCGGAACTTGGAGAATCAGATCAGACAGATTGCCAATGCACTCAGCAATCAACCCCAGGGAGCTTTGCCAAGTGATGCAGAATATGCTTGGCAGAGAGGTAACGAACAAAGTTGTAACTCTTTGGATTGGCAAACAATGCGAGGCTTAGATACCTGTCAAGCAGCCAGCTAATTGCTAGGAGAAAAAGAAGGGACCGGTAGATGAACCAAAAGAAGCAGAGAAGAAAGAAGCGGACATAAGCGATGCCATATGTAATACCCCAAAAATTGGCCTATTTGGAATTCCATTTTCGGTGACCAGAAATCTGATTCTGACAGTTAAAAGAATTCAAGAAATATAGATTATTGGATTAAATGTGAACGAATGATAAGTCATTGGTTTAATGTGTGAAGTGTGAGTAAAGTACTAAATTGTAATCATGAGTGACTAAGTTGTAAAGATTCAAAGTTAAAGAGGCAAAGTATAAAAGTCAAGAAATTCAAGAACCAATGGTGTAATTTAACCTTGACTTTTCTTCATAAGAATTAAAGGTAAATGAAGGACTTGAGGGATAATTAACCCATTTTACCTAAGGTGATTAGTCACCACTACATGTTTCATATGTACCAAACTTCTTGTTTTAATAATAATTAAAGAAAAAAAAGTGATAAATTTAGTTAAGGATTGAAAAGCCATTCGGCTACTGGAAAGTGAAAAGAAAAAGGGGAATTTTGTTCATCTTCTTCCCCAACGCCTTTCATGCCATTGATGAATCCTTTAAAGGACCTTAGGGTCGATTTTAAATTACTTTCAAATTAGTCACCATTTCTTCAAAGTAAATCCATATTTGGTAAGTACATTCTACTAACTTCTAATTGGTATTGATTTCATTCAATTTGAATCATATATGTACATGAGCCTCAATCCTCAAAGTTAAGGGTTTTAAGAAGTTAAGGATCCATAAATGAAATTGAGTCAATTGCAAGCTCAATGGTAATTTTTGTATAATTTTTAGGCCATGAAAACACTAAAGCCTAACCTATTAAAGATTAAGAATTCCATGTCTTCTGACTAAGGTTCCAAGTATTATGAATGTTAGAATTGATAAATTAAGGTTTATGTGGTATTAAATGACTCTTGGAATTTAGCTTATAACATGTTAATCATGCTTAGATTTCTTGTTTAAGTGATCAATGAAGCTAAATTCCACCTTGGTGATTTTTGCCCAAAATTTGTACACTGACAACAAGTTTGAAAATTCATAGAAAATCTCATAGGTTAAATTGGAGAATGTAACTTATATGTACAGAACCGTGTATGAATCTAGTTTCATTTGCAACAAACGGTGATCGATTTGGAGTTGTAAATTAAAAGATATGAATTTTTGAGTAAATGGAGGTCCAGAAAATAGAGTAGCAGTTTGTAAGACAGCTTGAACAACCACTTTGAAAATTCATTAAAAATCACATGAGAATACTTAGAACCTGGAATTTATATGGCTAGAAATCTTATTTAGTCTACTTTCGTTTAAAACGATCGGAATCGAATTTCGAGTTATAGAACTTTTTATAGCAATGTTTTTATAAACATAGTGCAAGTTGCCTAGTGTTTTAAATACCATGTTATTCTTAGTGTTTGGTTAGAGGAAATAAGAATCACAATTGAGAGAATAAGGAAAAGATCTATAAGCTTGGATCGAGGTGAGTGTAGTTATGCATTCGGATGATACAATGTCATCCTTATCTTTGTTTCCTATGTATATAATGATTGTTGTTCATGAACCATTCTGCATTGGCTCACATAGAGCAAGTCGATGGCAACATTCATCGCTATTGAAGGACTTGGTAAGCCTTTCTACATTGTTTTGCATCACTGGTCATATGGGACATTGATCATAGCATTGAACATGACATTGCATTGAATATTAAGACATTAAGCCCATATTATTATTTTAATAAATCCATTGATATTGTTATTGATCTTATACCGATATTATTGATATTGTATCAAGATTCTTAAATACATTGAGGCAAATTGTTTGAACTATTCACAAGGATTATTGGAGCTGCTAAGGCTCACTTATTGACATAAAACATTATTCAAGGAAAACCTTGGACACATCGATGCGGTCTGGTTATTTACGAATCATTGATATTGGTGATGTTGGCGGTTCGGTTGGAAGAGGTGCAAGAGAGGATGAAGCATTGATTATTTTCATAAGCCACTGCTTTGTGCTTTGTACTTTATGCATTGATAATATTATGAATTCATTATTGCCATCGCATGTGTTTGCCTCATTGACTTCATGATTTACTTTATTGTACTTATGTTATTATTGCAAGGCCACTACCTCACTAGGCTATATAAGCCTAATGCATTTATTTCCATTCATATCACAGGTTTAAAAAGTAGATAAGGATCGATCGTGGTTGGAGGTTGCAAGTCACATCTCAAAGGTCCCAAGTAAAGTATTTGTTCTCCCTATAACTCCTAAAGTTTTGGCACATGACATGAATAAGTGCATTAAGATAATAAAATAGATGTATTGTGAATTTGAACATATAATGGATAGATAAGTGAGATATGTAAATATGACAATTTCTTTTACTTATAGGTCTCGGACAAAGGCATCATGACCATTGGTATGTTATTTATGAGTATATTTGCATATGTAGCGATCAACATGAATATGTTGATAAAATTGGCAAAATTGGACTTTGTTAAGGCTTGAATACGTTGCATGAGTGTTATAGTGGGCTCCTAGTTGATCAAACATAGTAAATGAAATTAAAATATTGCAAGAGTTTGTATATAGTAAGATATATGCATATGTAAGTTGCTTGTAAAATTTCATGAACATTGTTTAGGTGCCTAAAATGCTTAAAAATTAGACATAATTTGAAATTACAGAATAGGGCGTAGCGATAAGGGTGATGGCATATCAGTATATGTGTGTATTATTGGTCATAGCCGTTAAGGCGTACTAATACATGTAAGGGTGTATCAGTACGCAAATTGGTTACTGGAATTGGTTAATATTTGATCATGCAATGCGTACCGATACATGTATGCCAACCTTAACAAACTTAATAGTCATTGAAAAGGCTTAACGGTATGGCCTCTTGTGTACCGGTACCGATATATGTAAGTTAGTTAAAACTACTGAAACAAGTTTGTAAAACTTGCAAACAAGTCACTGGATTTTATTGGCTAATTGAATGAATAGATGAATTTAAACTTGATAAAATTTGGCATGCGTGTTAAATATATATTGAATTTCACATAGGTAATTACTATTAAGGACCCCTAATTTATAGAATTTACAAATTGGTCTCTAAAACTTGTAAAAGTTACAATTAGGGCCTAAAATAAATATTATCATATTGTATTGATATATAGCTCTCTTAAATGATTGAACATGCTATTGGGTTATTGATTAACTTCAAATCACGGTTAAATCATTGGAAATTATTGTACATTTTACCGTATCAAACACTAGTAGCATTATCTGACCCGGTTTCTTACCAGACCGTGAAGGGGATATTACATTTGTGGTATCAGAGCTAGAGTTTAGTCGGTTCTGAACTAAACCAAGGTTCTTTGCATTGATATTCTATGATTACATTCTGCATGTGCCTCTTAGGATTTATTATGTATATTGAACTGTGACTTGCACCTAACACGATCATATTATTTCTTATTGATTGATATGGTGTTAAACAAAGACATATTTATTATTGTCACATCCTAAACCTCTTATTTATAAAGAAAAGTGATCAGAAAAAATACTAGAAAACCCCTAGTCTATGCAGTTTGTGTAGCATGAATGCTATTAGAGTATGACTGGCACGTTTATACAGTGGGTGACTACTCTGAAACGGGATGAGCCTGCTCCCTTCTCTCTTTTGAACTCCTATCAGTATGATATTATTCTAAAGGACTTATACCTTCATTGGTCTTGTAGATATTCAGGCTGAAATTATTGAGTATTGACTCGACAACATCATTAAGATCCACATAAAAATAACTCCCCTATTCCGATGGGTACAACTTAGAATGGGCTTTAGTATTGATCTCTGGTGAACACCTTTATAAGGATTCCACTACTTCTGTATTGATACAGTTCTCAAGAACCTGAAAAAAATCAAGCCTATCAAAGTATATAACATGATAAGGCAATAAGAAATGAACTGGTAAAGATAATAAGCTTTGTATTGTCTCTATTTACGTCAAAGGGAAAATTCAAGGACGAATTTTCCTAAGGGGGTAAGATTTGTAACACCCGGAAAACTCAAGAAATATAGATTATTGGTGTAATATCCCAAAATTTGGCTAGTGACTAAATTGTAAATTTTGAAAGTTTAGGGGGTTAAAGTATAAAGTTTGAAAAAGTTTGGGGACTAAAGTGTAAATTTTCCCGACAAGTAATTTTATTCAGTATAAGAGTGAATCAGATTGAAATAGGTACCTTGATATCGGATTCAAGAATTAAGATGCCGAGAAAGGTACTGAATTTGGATCGAATAAAATTATTAAGCGTGCTCAGGCTAGAGAAATACAAGGATGGGTGACCTTCGGGAAGGTCCCGTAAAAGTGTTTATGGCGGATAATTTGAGCTCATTAAGAGTAAAGAATATTCGTATGGATTTACGATAAAGGATTTCTAAGAGAAATTCTACTCTTTGAAGATTTTCGATAATTATTAGGATAATAGACTGAGTTAAGAAAATTCAGTCTAAGACTTTAGGAAAGGAAATTTTTTTATAAGATGATAGTGTTCATTTTCCGAATATGGAAATATAGAATTTTTGGAATAAATCCGATAGCTCGATAAATGTGAAATCGTAGTAAAATTATTTTATGAATATCGGGAAAATGAATCAAACTGAAATTTCAGAGGCTGGTCCAAAAGCCATGGAAAAGTCATAAAATGCTATTTTATGAATATTTTATTATAGTTGGTTGGATTCCAACTAGACTTAGTTGAATTTTTACAAGAATGGCAAACTAGTAAATAAAAACTAGTTGGAGGGCAAATTGGTCATTTTGCCCCAATGGCAACTTTGAAATATTTAAAAATTTATAAGGGCAATTTTGGAAAGAGGAAATAGGAGAGTTAATTTTGGCCCTTGATTGATGATAAGATCAATCTCAACCATTGAACTAAAAGGGCATTTTAATAATTTCACTATCTAAATGAATTTAAAATTCATTTATACAAGACAAGGGGCCAAATTGGATGAAAAACAAAAGATGAAGACCATTCTTCATCCTTAAATTTTGAATTATGCGGGGGAGAAAGAAAGAAAAATGGAGAAAAATTTTCCAAGTTCGATTCAAGCTCCGAAACTCGATTTTCAGGTAATCTTTCGAACTACAAAGTTGTTCTACTCATCAAGCTCTATCTTTTGGTGTAAATAATTCATGGAAAACATGCTTGATTGATGAGAATTTTGTATGAGAAGAAATTAGGGTTTATGGGCTCAATTGGGGGTTTTGAGATTTTATGATTTGAAATTCAAGTTGAAATCAAGCTTTTGTGATGTTAGAATCATGTAATTGAGTTGAGATTTAAACCCTACCTATTTTAGTTTGTATGAAGTTGATTAGGGTTTATGTATTCAAGTTTAATTTAGGGTTTGTGATGTTGAATTAATGATCTAGTAAGCTTGAACTGTTATTTGGAAGCAAAACCTTATGTTAAAGGTATAGGGACCATTTTGGAAATTCTTAAAGTTAGAGGCATAATCTGATTTTGTATGATTTTGAAGTGTATTTATGTTATTATTGAAGTTGGAGATGTGAAATTGAATTTAGTATGTTAAACTGATGTTGAATCGAATTAGTGACCATTTTGACAAATTGTCAAAGTTAAGTGACCAATTAGGAAATGAGGTTTTAGAGAAGGACTAAATCTGATTTTAGTTGAAATAATAGAATTCAAGTAGTAATGTTGATTTGAGGACTAATTTGCAAAGTTAAGAAGCTTGAATCCTTATCTTTACATTTTTAGTGACTAATTCGGAAAGAACGAAAAATTAGAGGGAATTATTTTTGAATAATTATTTGTTGAAGAAAGTGATAAATTAGTGGTTTGAATCAAGTAAGGGGACCAAATTGATAAATAGAAAAGTAAGGAGAAATTAGAATAAAGTTTGAAGTTATTTATGGAAGTTGCATAGGAAAACTAGATTTGGCAGTAAGTTTGAAAATACACCATAAATTCTACAAAACTGGTTAGATGGTGAATTTTATATCGATGTAAAGATTTATTCGTCTAGTTTTGTTTAAAACAAAAGGTGATTGATTTCGATTCATATATCAAAATATATAAAATTTTAAGTGATGAAAGGTCAGAAAAAAGAATAGCAGTCTATTCCGAAATTCAATACTGGAATTCAACTTTGAAAATTTGCCATAAATCGTACAAATTGAATCTAGGTTATTAGTTTATATGGTTGAAAATTTTATCGAATATAGTTTTGTTTTCAAAAACGGAAACTGATTTCGAGTTCCGAGTTAAAAGATATTAATTTTTAATCGAATGAAGGTAAGAAAAATTACATAACAGTTTATGTCAGGACAGCCCGGTAAACGGGAGTTCGATGAATTTTTAAATTTTTTTTAGATTTTATTAAATTCTGTGGCTTATACCGTTAAAACCGTTATTGAATCTAGTTCTTACGGTATAAAGGAGATTAAGATTCAGTATGTAGTCTGTCCTGTAGAAGTAAATCTTTGATGGTAGTGCAAGTTGATAGAAAATGGAAATTGAGACAATTTGTGTCTAATGTTGGTTAGTAAGCTTGGAGGAATTATATGAAGATCAAAATGTCATTAGGGACCAAAAATGAGTTTGTGAACAGCATAAGGAAGGAATGAAATTTATGGAAAATTTTTATGTTGAATGATTAAATAGCTTAATTGAAATATTGTTAGAAGTGAATCTAATAAATGTTTATTTATATTCATGTGATAAATGAAGCTGGATTCAAATCAAAAGGATGTTCGAAGTTCTATAAGGGAAAAGATCGAATAGAGCTTAGTGAGGCAGGTTAATAAATGGCCCAGGTGAGTGCATTTCTATATGTTTGCATTATGTTGAAATTGGCATTGCATTTCTCTATAATACGTGATATGATACATTGCTCGACATGGCAAGATTGATGGAATATTAGGTACGAATGATTGTTTGCATAAATGATGATGCATTATGCATACATGAAATATGGATAATGACAAGATTAAATGAAACAAGATACACCATGGAGATCCAAGCCCATAGTGCAAAATGCACTAACGAGTTGTTTATATAAGGAGCAAAGATCATCCTTATATGATGAGCAAAGAGCGTCCTCTCGAGTACGTACTCTACATGGCACTAAGGTGCAGATAGGCTATGGGGTTTCCATGGGCCTCTAGCCAGACATGTTCATAATAATACAAGATGGTTATATGATAGATCATGAGCATGCAAATGACTGCATGATGATACATGAAGCATTGATATTGTGACATGATTGATGACAGAGATGTTACATGATACATGATAGAGATGTTACATGATACATGATACAGATGTTACATGATACATGATACAGATGTTACATGATATATGATACATGAATCACGTGATAGTGATGATTCATGAATCACATGATAGTGATGATACATGATATTGATGATACATGATACATGATACATGAAGTATATGATAGATGCTACATGAATTATATGAAATGATATTACATGGTATACATGGTGATGATACTTGGTTTACATGCTATACAAATGATTACATGATATAAGCATGACCATGAGATGATACATGATATTAAGAAAGTATGATATATGATGAAAATTGTGAAAATGGTTTATGGATTATGAGATACATGATAATCATGATCATTATGTTATGTTATTATGGAAATGTTTTAGGATGAAAGCATGTCCATGATAGAGAATATGTTATACAATATTAACATGAATTATATGATAGTTATAATACATGACACATGTACATTGTGATATACTTGCCTTGTTGTAGAGAAATATGAAATTCATTCTTATATGAAGTATTATATAACATCATTTCATGTGTAAATAAATAAGTTTAATTGCCTCACTAAGTTCGTACTTAGCGTGTGTTTTATTTCAAATGCAGGTTCTTCATATCAGAATTAACAAGGAGGAGCCACTCATTTGAAAGTCAAGTTATCGGTAAGTAAAAGTACGCACATCTTTAAAATAGTCAGGAACTAGTGGGCATGTAATTATATATTCAAGAAAACTGTTTTGCAAGCTTTAAAGTATATATTTTCGAAGTATGATAGTAAAAGGGTACATGGAGTATAAAAATGAAATAATGTTACCAGTAAGGTAAAAGTATAATGGTTTCTCCATAATTTAAATCTTATCGCTCAGAATTTTTATAATCAAGAAAGGGTCTAAGCAACAAGCGACGTTTTCACCCTGAATAATATTTCTTTTAAATAACTAAATTTTATGTTTTATAAACCAATTCAGGGTTAAAACTAGCTACAATTGTCTAGAATTGTTTTCAGTTGAAATTTATAGAAAATGCTATTTACCGAAGAGTTAAAAAAATTCAGTATATGTTTTTAGTAGCATCTGTAATGTATATTCGTATTATGGATGTTTATGGGTGTTACATTTGTTGGTATCAGAGCAAAGGCTTAGCCGATTCTGGAGGCTAAATTAAGTCAGAAATGATTTGTAACACCCTAAACCGGGCCTAGGAAAGTTACTATTTTCTAAGCCATTGACTAATTGAAGTGTCTTTAGGAATAATCAAGTGGTTAAATTTAGGACTAAAATTCAAGTGAAACAGAATTTGATAGCTTTAATTGTAATACACCATATTAAGACCTAGAATTATCTTACACTAATTCAATTATAATCCAATCCGATTGAAATAGTTAGGAATAGACAATTAAAATGATGATAAGACTAAATTGGATTCATAGTTAAATAGATGGGCTATTTTGTAAGAGTCGAAAGAGTCAATTAAAAATGATGAGGCTTGCATGTAAACTCCCTTTTACATGAAGGACCCGGCACACTTGTCTAACATAGAGCAAACAATACGGGGGCAAGGGTGGCTTGGCAAGAGAAATAAATCAAAGAAAATTTAAACTACCATTCATCATCTTCCTTCTTTCACCTTGCCTCCATAGCCGGCTAAGACATAGTGAGAGAGAAAGATTAACCAAGGGTAAATTCAACTTGTATTTATGATTTCTTGCTTGTTTACATGATCAAAGCTATATAGGAAAAAGTATATGCTGATTCATCTTTTGTGTTTGATTGAAAGCTATGCGGTTGTTGTAGATAATTGTAGTATTATTATTAGAATTGTTACATATATCATTGAGTATTTGAATGCTTGTCTATATATATATATATATATATATATGAAATTGAACGAGATCATTGTTGGTAAAATTTTAATGATTCGAACTGTTATTTAGGTCTATGGACTGTTTCAGATATGTATAAGTATAAGAAAATGAATTGGGATTGTCTTGTTATGATATACATGTATTTAGAACTGTTTGAATGTATAAAAAAAACTGTATGGAACTGATTTGTACATAAACACATGCATGCACATGAATATTCGATTGTTTAAGATACGTAGAAAAAGATATGGGGCTGTTTTGGGTCTGAGTATGTATATATATGTGAAGATGGGACTGTTTTGTGTATATACAAATACTTGATGAACTGTTTTGATCACATTGCTAGTGAAGATTGTGTAAACATGATTGATTTTATAAAATGCTCTATTTTGATCACATTGGTAGTAGAATGAAACCGACTTAGACATGTAAGAACATGTATATAAGTTGAATTAACATGTTAGAGGTGTCATCTAAGTGATTAAAGAGGCTAGAAACTTAAGCTAGAGTAATCTGCCCAGAATACCTTGTTCTGGGCAGTAACTTTGAAAAATCTCTATAAATTGTACAAATGGAATTTAAGGCTGAAAATTTAATGGATAGTGCCTTAATATGTTTATTTTTATTAGGAGAAAACATAATTGGATTCTGGATTGTAGAATGGACTGTAGAAGTGAAACAATAGGGACAGTGCAAACTGTCCAGTGTTGTAATTACCTTATCTTTAGGTAAAAAACTGTATTAATTGGTAAATAATTAAAATGCAAGGCCTATATGATTAGAAATAAAATTAAGTTATCTTTCTAACGATGTAAACCAATTGAAATTCCGACGTACGGAATGGAAGGTATGCATGTTTTAGTAAGTAATGCACAAGCTGCCAGGCAGGAAGCAGCAACCATGATGTTTTAAATGAATGTTGAATGAATTGTGTATTGTTGCCTTGTTTTGAATAAATGAATGAACTTTGTATTAATCTTGATTTACTTGTATGAAATGTTAGAGCGAGAAGAGAACATTGGAGAAGGGTCTAAGGAGGAGCATTCGAAAGCTAGAAAGAAGGGGATTTGGATCCAAGACTAGCTAAGCTTGGAGTATTGTGAGTGTAGTTTATAATAGGGTTAGGACTTAGGTCCTAACCAAATGTGCATGATTATCTTCTTGCCATTGATGTGCCATGTTAATGATCTAAATTTTAACTTGAATATGAATAAAAGGGAAGAATGGACTAAGCTAAAATTGTGAATAAGTAATAGCATGCAAAATTGAGAAATTAATTAGAAAGAAAAGTGAAAACAAATGTATGCTTCCATGCCTTGGATATGACTTGTTATAATGTTTGCTTGATAGCGCTCTTTGATACAAATGCTTGAACCTTGATGTCTTGATTGTGATCATTTCGAATGAGTGCTTAAATGTACTTTTATGATTTAATTACTTGTTAACATGATATAAATCATGAACTTAAGATCTTGCTTGATGCCTAAGAGATGGCATATGTTAATTGCTTGCTTGAATGACAAGATTAAATTGCAAAGTGTAGAGCTAAGGCTCAATTGGCCTAAGGGCTGTGTATATGAACATGATCTTGCAATGTATCACTTGAATTGATCCTTGAATAAGCTATTGCTTGACATAAACATGTAATACTTGAATAAGTGATTCATAATTGAACAAAACCTTGGTTGCTAGTGGTTATAGGTAGAAGGGCATGCCTTAGAGTCTAGAGCTCATTGTGTCAGGGTGGACTACGGTCCAGGGCTAAGGCCCCTAATTGGCGACAGACGGAGGGTACGTATGTGTGGTCTTTGGCGACAATAGGAGGGTTGACCAGTGCTACGGAACATCTTGTGGCGACAGTTGGTTGGAGACTCGATTACCTGGACAACTAAATACCAAAGGCATAAACTAAAGAAAGCAAATGAGAAATAATTAAAGAATAAATCATACATGATACTTGAATTACATGATACTCGAATTACATGATACTTGAATTACATGATACTCGAATTACATGATACTTGAATTACATGATACTTGAATTACATTATACTTGAGATTACTTGATTCTTGAACTACTTGATACATGAACTACTTGATTCTTGAAATACTTGATACTTTAATTACTTGATATGTAAGCTTGAATTACTCGAATTTCTTGACATGTAATGTTGGATTCTTGACATGGAACTCTTGAAATGATAATTGCTTATGCTTGAACCTTGTATTGAATAACTTGCTACTTGGATTACTTGATATGTATTCTTGAAAAGACAAACATGTAAACTTGAACTAATATGCACTTGACTTGAATGGAAATGTGTATATTGCTTGAGTATGTTAATTGGCTTGAAATAAAGATTTTGCAAAGCTTGAATTGAATTGCTTTCAACTTGGACTAAGCAACTTAGTTAATTGATACATGTTAATAAAATGGTTAGAACTAGTTGCTACCTCACTAAGTACAATCTTGTACTTATCACACTTGTTTTCATTCTTCCCAACCACAGATTAAGGACTCGATCGTTGCTTGATCCCGAAGTCTGACTTCCTTGAGCTCGAAGCAAGACACAAGCATAGCTAAAGTATGGACATACTTGTTTTGTACTCCCCTAGTTGGTGGCACTTAGTTGTATATAATGTCTAGTGCATGCATTTTGAACACTTGAAACTTGTATATGTATATATGTCTTAAATGGGCCTATCATATTATGAATTTGGTGGTCAATGTAAATTAAGTAATGAATTAAAATTCTATGTAATGGAAATGTATTTAGCTGTGCATATGGATAAATATATATAGGGTATCATTCGAATGTCTTGAGATGAGATTGTCTTGTGTGAACATATCATGTCATAAGTGCTTTTATAAGATTGAATGGTAAATGCCAAAAGGTAAGGGTGGCATATTCTTGTTTGAAATCAAGGTATGTGCAATGGATCATGATTAGTAAGTTATGCATGAAATGTTAATGAGATCAAGTTAATGAACAATGAAATGAAATGGAAACATGATTTCTCTTAGGATATTCGAATGATAGTTGTAAGATGATATTAAGCTTGATTGATCAATTGTTTGGAAACCTATTATGTCTTGAATGATGATTGTATGATAATGTTAATCTAAAATTTTTGATAACCTATAATGTATGTAAATAAGATTGCTTATATGATAAGTAATGTATGTTTGGTTACTTGCTAGTTAAGTAACTCTTCTAATAGGGATGAGTTAGCCTATTCTTGCTTGTTCATGCTTGTATTGTTCCTTGGTAACACTCTCGAACTGGTTTCCTGCCAACCCGGGTAGGGGGTGTTACATGATTTGTTAATAAGTACATGCCCCTAGGATATTATAATAAAGATGTACTACTTGTATAACTTGACATGGCTCCTCACTAGTATGAATAGTTTTGAATAAGTTAGTGATATTGATAGATAATATTAGATACTTTTGGTCACGATACACAGTTAAGTGTGATGATCATGAGGATGTTTAGAGATAAGTATTGAGGTATATTATGTTTTACTTCCAGCTCCGATAAGGGCATTAATGATCAAGGAGCTTAAAAGTTAGAAGTTCTTGAATATTGTGGTGTGAGTGGTCTAATGTCACAGAGTTAGTACCTGTTAAGGAAGTGATTTGGAAAATCTTTTAAAAAGTTTCTAAAACCAAATATATGGGCGATCAGTTTAATAAAGACATGTTATTAGGCATGAGTTTATCGGTTTATCAAAATTCTTTTAATAAAGCAAAGGCTATGGAGAAAGCCTGTATTTACTTTAATTGATCCAGATTTAACTCACTCATACATTAGTACTAAAATAATGGCACAAAGAAATATTTTGAAGGAAACTATTTCTAGTGATGTGATTTTTAGTAATCCATTTGGGCATAGTGTATGGGTGACTAGAATATATAAGAAATGTCCATTAGAAATTCAATGGATTAAGTTCCAACGAATTTAATGGAACTTCCATTTCATGAATTTGAAGTTATCCTTAGAATGAATTGGCTATCTACATATGATGCAAAAGTGATGTGTAAAAAAATGGGGTTAGTGCTTCAAGAACCTGATGTGAAAGAAAGAGCAGACTGTTTAGAGTTAGTGATTTCTACGACAACAGCTCAGAGGTTGTTAAGCAAATGGATGTAAGGCGTGTTTAATTTATGTGGTGATTATACAAATGTCACCCAAGAAGATTAAAGATATCCCGATTGTGGGGAAATTTCAAATGTGTTTTCGGATGAGTTATTAGGATTACCTCCGAATAGAGAGGTACAGTTTAGGATTAATGTCTGTTTTAGAATTGAACCAATATCGATAGCACCATATAGGATGGTGTCAATTCAGCTAAGAAAGCTGAAAGCTCAATTGCAAGAACTGCTAGACTGGGGTGTATCACCATGGGGTACTCTGGTATTATTTGTAGAACAGAAAGAGGGTTCTCTATAATTATGTATAGATTACCGGTAGTTGAATAAAGTAACTATTAAGAACAAGTATCCACTACCAAGTATTAAAGATCTATTTGATTAGCTTAGAGATGCAACAGTGTTCTCAAAGATAGATCTTCGATCGGGTTATTATCAACTCAAGGTTAAAAAAGAAGATGTATCAAAAAAACAGCATTCAGGGCTCTTTATGGCATTCTTGGTAATGCCATTTGGACTTACAAATGCCCCTGATGTATCCATGGATTTGATAAATAGGGTATTCCAATACTACTTAGAACAGTTTGTAGTAGTAGTCTTCATAGACAATATTCTGGCATACTTAAAGATAGAAGCTAAACATGATTGCCATTTTTAAGTGGTATTACAAACATTAAGAGATAAGCAGCTTTATGTAAGATTTTCTGAACATGAATTTTGATTATCAGAAGTAATTTTCCTTAGACATGTAGTATCGGCTGGAGGAATAAGAGTTGAAATGTCTCTAAAAGTTTAGAGTTTCTTGGAAAATTAGCTGGATATTATAAATATTTTGTGTAGAATTTATCTATTATTACTCTGGTACTTACTCAACTATCTTAAAAAGGTATTGCATTAGGATGGTAAGAAGTGTCCTAGTTACACTGATCACAAAGGTTTAAAGCAACTAATAATGCAAAAAGAATTGAACCTACGGTAAAAAATATATGTGAAGATGGGACTGTTTTGTGTATATACAAATACTTGATGAACTGTTTTGATCACATTGCTAGTGAAGATTGTGTAAACATGATTGATTTTATAAAATGCTCTATTTTGATCACATTGGTAGTAGAATGAAACCGACTTAGACATGTAAGAACATGTATATAAGTTGAATTAACATGTTAGAGGTGTCATCTAAGTGATTAAAGAGGCTAGAAACTTAAGCTAGAGTAATCTGCCCAGAATACCTTGTTCTGGGCAGTAACTTTGAAAAATCTCTATAAATTGTACAAATGGAATTTAAGGCTGAAAATTTAATGGATAGTGCCTTAATATGTTTATTTTTATTAGGAGAAAACATAATTGGATTCTGGATTGTAGAATGGATTGTAGAAGTGAAACAATAGGGACAGTGCAAACTGTCCAGTTTTGTAATTACCTTATCTTTAGGTAAAAAACTGTATTAATTGGTAAATAATTAAAATGCAAGGCCTATATGATTAGAAATAAAATTAAGTTATCTTTCTAACGATGTAAACCAATTGAAATTCCGACGTACGGAATGGAAGGTATGCATGTTTTAGTAAGTAATGCACAAGCTGCCAGGCAGGAAGCAGCAACCATGATGTTTTAAATGAATGTTGAATGAATTGTGTATTGTTGCCTTGTTTTGAATAAATGAATGAACTTTGTATTAATTTTGATTTACTTTTATGAAATGTTAGAGCGAGAAGAGAACATTGGAGAAGGGTCTAAGGAGGAGCATTCGAAAGCTAGAAACAAGGGGATTTGGATCCAAGACTAGCTAAGCTTGGAGTATTGTGAGTGTAGTTTATAATAGGGTTAGGACTTAGGTCCTAACCAAATGTGCATGATTATCTTCTTGCCATTGATGTGCCATGTTAATGATCTAAATTTTAACTTGAATATGAATAAAAGGGAAGAATGGACTAAGCTAAAATTGTGAATAAGTAATAGCATGCAAAATTGAGAAATTAATTAGAAAGAAAAGTGAAAACAAATGTATGCTTCCATGCCTTGGATATGACTTGTTATAATGTTTGCTTGATAGCGCTCTTTGATACAAATGCTTGAACCTTGATGCCTTGATTGTGATCATTTCGAATGAGTGCTTAAATGTACTTTTATGATTTAATTACTTGTTAAAATGATATAAATCATGAACTTAAGATCTTGCTTGATGCCTAAGAGATGGCATATGTTAATTGCTTACTTGAATGACAAGATTAAATTGCAAAGTGTAGAGCTAAGGCTCAATTGGCCTAAGGGTTGTGTATATGAACATGATCTTGCAATGTATCACTTGAATTGATCCTTGAATAAGCTATTGCTTGACATAAACATGTAATACTTGAATAAGTGATTCATAATTGAACAAAACCTTGGTTGCTAGTGGTTATAGGTAGAATGGCATGCCTTAGAGTCTAGAGCTCATTGTGTCAGGGTGGACTACGGTCCAAGGCTAAGGCCCCTAATTGGCGACAGACGGAGGGTACGTATGTGTGGTCTTTGGCGACAATAGGAGGGTTGACCAGTGCTACGGAACATCTTGTGGCGACAGTTGGTTGGAGACTCGATTACCTGGACAACTTAATACCAAAGGCATAAACTAAAGAAAGCAAATGAGAAATAATTAAAGAATAAAGCATACATGATACTTGAATTACATGATCCTTGAATTACATGATACTCGAATTACATGATACTCGAATTACATGATACTTGAATTACATGATACTTGAATTACATTATACTTGAGATTACTTGATTCTTGAACTACTTGATACATGAACTACTTGATTCTTGAAATACTTGATACTTTAATTACTTGATATGTAAGCTTGAATTACTCGAATTTCTTGACATGTAATGTTGGATTCTTGACATGGAACTCTTGAAATGATAATTGCTTATGCTTGAACCTTGTATTGAATAACTTGCTACTTGGATTACTTGATATGTATTCTTGAAAAGACAAACATGTAAACTTGAACTAATATGCACTTGACTTGAATGGAAATGTGTATATTGCTTGAGTATGTTAATTGGCTTGAAATAAAGATTTTGCAAAGCTTGAATTGAATTGCTTTCAACTTGGACTAAGCAACTTAGTTAATTGATACATGTTAATAAAATGGTTAGAACTAGTTGCTACCTCACTAAGTACAATCTTGTACTTATCACTCTTGTTTTCATTCTTCCCAACCACAGATTAAGGACTCAATCGTTGCTTGATCCCGAAGTCTGACTTCCTTGAGCTCGAAGCAAGACACAAGCATAGCTAAAGTATGGACATACTTGTTTTGTACTCCCCTAGTTGGTGGCACTTAGTTGTATATAATGTCTAGTGCATGCATTTTGAACACTTGAAACTTGTATATGTATATATGTCTTAAATGGGCCTATCATATTATGAATTTGGTGGTCAATGTAAATTAAGTAATGAATTAAAATTCTATGTAATGGAAATGTATTTAGCTGTGCATATGGATAAATATATATAGGGTATCATTAGAATGTCTTGAGATGAGATTGTCTTGTGTGAACATATCATGTCATAAGTGCTTTTATAAGATTGAATGGTAAATGCCAAAAGGTAAGGGTGGCATATTCTTGTTTGAAATCAAGGTATGTGCAATGGATCATGATTAGTAAGTTATGCATGAAATGTTAATGAGATCAAGTTAATGAACAATGAAATGAAATGGAAACATGATTTCTCTTAGGATATTCGAATGATAGTTGTAAGATGATATTAAGCTTGATTGATCAATTGTTTAGAAACCTATTATGTCTTGAATGATGATTGTATGATAATGTTAATCTAAAATTTTTGATAACCTATAATGTATGTAAATAAGATTGCTTATATGATAAGTAATGTATGTTTGGTTACTTGCTAGTTAAGTAACTCTTCTAATAGGGATGAGTTAGCCTATTCTTGCTTGTTCATGCTTGTATTGTTCCTTGGTAACACTCTCGAACTGGTTTCCTGCCAACCCGGGTAGGGGGTGTTACATGATTTGTTAATAAGTACATGCCCCTAGGATATTATGATAAAGATGTACTACTTGTATAACTTGACATGGCTCCTCACTAGTATGAATAGTTTTGAATAAGTTAGTGATATTGATAGATAATATTAGATACTTTTGGTCACGATACACAGTTAAGTGTGATGATCATGAGGATGTTTAGAGATAAGTATTGAGGTATATTATGTTTTACTTCCAGCTCCGATAAGGGCATTAATGATCTAGGAGCTTAAAAGTTAGAAGTTCTTGAATATTGTGGTGTGAGTGGTCTAATGTCACAGAGTTAGTACCTGTTAAGGAAGTGATTTGGAAAATCTTTTAAAAAGTTTCTAAAACCAAATATATGGGCGATCAGTTTAATAAAGACATGTTATTAGGCATGAGTTTATCGGTTTATCAAAAATTTTTAAATAAAGCAAAGGCTATGGAGAAAGCCTGTATTTACTTTAATTGATCCAGATTTAACTCACTCATACATTAGTACTAAAATAATGGCACAAAGAAATATTTTTAAGGAAACTATTTCTAGTGATGTGATTTTTAGTAATCCATTTGGACATAATGTATGGGTGACTAGAATATATAAGAAATGTCCATTAGAAATTCAATGGATTAAGTTCCAACGAATTTAATGGAACTTCCATTTCATGAATTTGAAGTTATCCTTAGAATGAATCGGCTATCTACATATGATGCAAAAGTGATGTGTAAAAAAATGGGGTTAGTGCTTCAAGAACCTGATGTGAAAGAAAGAGCAGACTGTTTAGAGTTAGTGATTTCTACGACAACAGCTCAGAGGTTGTTAAGCAAATGGATGTAAGGCGTGTTTAATTTATGTGGTGATTATACAAATGTCACCCAAGAAGATTAAAGATATCCCGATTGTGGGGAAATTTCAAATGTGTTTTCGGATGAGTTATTAGGATTACCTCCGAATAGAGAGGTACAGTTTAGGATTAATGTCTGTTTTAGAATTGAACCAATATCGATAGCACCATATAGGATGGTGTCAATTCAGCTAAGAAAGCTGAAAGCTCAATTGCAAGAACTGCTAGACTGGGTGTATCACCATGGGGTACTCTGGTATTATTTGTAGAACAGAAAGAGGGTTCTCTATAATTATGTATAGATTACCGGTAGTTGAATAAAGTAACTATTAAGAACAAGTATCCACTACCAAGTATTAAAGATCTATTTGATTAGCTTAGAGATGCAACAGTGTTCTCAAAGATAGATCTTCGATCGGGTTATTATCAACTCAAGGTTAAAAAAGAAGATGTATCAAAAACAGCATTCAGGGCTCTTTATGGCATTCTTGGTAATGCCATTTGGACTTACAAATGCCCCTGATGTATCCATGGATTTGATAAATAGGGTATTCCAATACTACTTAGAACAGTTTGTAGTAGTAGTCTTCATAGACAATATTCTGGCATACTTAAAGATAGAAGCTAAACATGATTGCCATTTTTAAGTGGTATTACAAACATTAAGAGATAAGCAGCTTTATGTAAGATTTTCTAAACATGAATTTTGATTATCAGAAGTAATTTTCCTTAGACATGTAGTATCGGCTGGAGGAATAAGAGTTGAAATGTCTCTAAAAGTTTAGAGTTTCTTGGAAAATTAGCTGGATATTATAAACATTTTGTGTAGAATTTATCTATTATTACTCTGGTACTTACTCAACTATCTTAAAAAGGTATTCCATTAGGATGGTAAGAAGTGTCCTAGTTACACTGATCACAAAGGTTTAAAGCAACTAATAATGCAAAAAGAATTGAACCTACGGTAACAAAGATAGGTTGAGTTTCTAAGAAACTACAATGTAGTTATAGATTATCATTTCGAGAAGATTAATGTAGTAGCCTATGCATCAAGATAGTTCAAAACTCATAAAAAGAAGAGAAAAGAAAAGAAGTAAATTGAAACAAGAGAAACACAGGACTATGAAAATTAAGTCAAATGGTTGCTTATATTATCAAGAAAAAATTTACTTTCCTGATGATGGTGATTTGAAGAAAGAAGTTTTGACTGAAGTTTGTCATAGTCCATTGAGTATGTACTTTGGAAGTAGCAAAATGTATTAAGATCTCAAGACTCAGTATTGGTGGCCAGGAATGAAAAGGGGCAATTTCGAAATTTATGACAAAGTGTTTGACATGCTAACAAGTAAAAGCCAAACATCAAGTACCTTCTGGATTGATTCAGCCTGTTTCTATTCCCCGATGGAAGAATATGCCGAACTCTTCATTATTGGTTTGAGCTACATGATCGAAATGTTTGGTATAACCCAAAAGTTGGAGGGGTTGATTTGACACGAGAAATAGAGGATAAAGTAATAATTATTTAATATAATCTCAAGGCTGTCGTGGATCGACAAAAAGGCTTATGCAGACAAGAAGAGAATAATGTTAAGTACGAAGTTGAGGACAAAGTGTTTTTAAAGGTTTCACCTTGGAGGAAGGTGATACGTTTTAGTCAAAAATGGAAACTTAGTTTTAGAACTGTTATACCTCAAGGAATCGTGAAAGAGTTGGACTAAGAGTATATTAATGGGTCTTATCTCCAGAAGTGAGAAGAAGTCTATAGTATATGTACTTATGTTTTGAGGGCATTGACTTAATTATTTACATGTCAGCACTCCTGAATAAATTGAGATATAATTAGATATGATACATGAAGAGGAGTTAGTAGAAACATTGGTTTATAGAATTAAAGAATTAAGGAATAAGAAATTTCATTGACTGAAGTTTTGAGGAAAAATCACAAGGTCGAAGAAGCCACTTGGGAGGCTGAGAAGAAAATAAGGAAGTAATATCTGTAAATGTTTGGAATAGATACGCGTTGAAAATTCGAGGATGAATTATCTTAAAGGGAGGAATTGCAATATCCCAAATTTTGGCTAGTGACTAAATTGTAAATTTTGAAAGTTTAGGGGGTTAAAGTATAAACTTTGGAAAAGATTGGGGACTAAAGTGTAAATTTTCCCAACAATTAATTTTATTCAGTATAAGAGTGAATTGGATTGAAATAGGTACCTTAATTTTGGTTTTAAGAATTAAGATGTGGAGAAAGATACTGAATTTGGATCGAATAAAATTGTTAAGCGTGCTCAGCTAGAGAAATACAAGGATGGGTGACCTTCGGGAAGGTCCCATAAAAGTGTTTCTGATCGACAATTTGGGCTCAGTAAGAGTAAGTAATATTCATATGGATTTACGATAAACGATTTCTAAGAGAAATTCTACTCTTTGAAGATTTTCGATAATTATTGGGATAAAAGACTGAGTTAAGAAAATTTAGTCTAAGACTTTAGGAAAGGAATTTTTTATAAGATGATAGTTTTCATTTTCCAAATATTGAAATATGGAATTTTTGGAATAAATTCGATAGCTCGATAAAGGTGAAATCGTAGTAAAAGTATTTTATGAATATCGGGAAATCGTATCGAACCGAAATTTTAGAGGCTGGTCCAAAAGCCATGGACAAGTCATAAAATACTATTTTAAGAATATTTTATTATAGTTGGTTGGATTCCAGCTAGACTTAGTTGAATTTTTACAAGAATGGCAAACTAGTAAATAAAAACTAGTTCGAGGGCAAATTGGTCATTTGGCCCCAATGGCAATTTTGAAATATTTACAAAGTTATAAGGGCCATTTTGGAAAGAGGAAATGGGAGAGTTAATCTTGGCCCTTGATTGATGCTAAGATCAATCTCAACCATTGGATTAAAATGGCATTTTAGTAATTTCACTATCTAAATGAATTTAAAATTCATTTATACAAGACAAGTGGCCAAATTGGATGAAAAACAAAAAATGAAGACCATTATTCATCCTCAAATTTTGAATTATGAGGGGAAAAAGAAAGAAAAAAGGAGAAAAATTTTCCAAGTTCGATTCAAGCCCCGAAACTCAATTTTCAGGTAATCTTTTGAACTACAAAGTTGTTCTACTCATCAAGCTCTATCTTTTGGTGTAAATAATTCGTGGAAACATGCTTGATTGATGAGAATTTTTTATGAGAAGAAATTAGGGTTTATGGACTCAATTGGGGGTTTTGAGATTTTATGATTCCATGTTGAAATTCAAGTTGAAATCAAGCTTTTGTGATGTTAAAATCATGTTATTGAGTTGAGATTTAAACCCTACCTATTTTAGTTTGTATGAAGATGATTATGATTTATGGATTCAAGTGTAATTTAGGGTTTGTGATGTTGAATTAATGATCTAGTAAGCTTGAACTGTTATTTGGAAGCAAAACCTTATGTTAAAGGTATAGGGACCATTTTGGAAATTCTGAAAGTTAGAGGACTAATCTGATTTTGTATGATTTTGAAGTGTATTTATGTTATTATTGAAGTTGGAGATGTGAAATTGAATTTAGTATGTTAAACAGATGTTGAATCGAATTAGTGACCATTTTGACAAATTGTCAAAGTTAAGTGACCAATTAGGAAATGAGGTTTTAGAGAAGGACTAAATATGATTTTAGTTGAAATAATAGAATTCAAGTAGTAATGTTTATTTGAGGACTAATTTTCAAAGTTAAGAAGCTTGAATCCTTATCTTTACATTTTTAGTGACTATTTCGAAAAGAACGAAAAATTAGAGGGAATTATTTTTGAATAATTATTTGATGAAGAAAGTGATACATTATTGGTTTGAATCAAGTAAGGGGACCAAATTGATAAATATAAAATTAATGAGAAATTAGTATAAAGTTTGAAGTTATTTATGGAAGTTGTGTAGGAAAACTAGATTTGGCAGTAAGTTTGAAAATTCACCATAAATTCTACAAAAGTGGTTAGATGGTGAATATTACATCGACGTAAATATTTATTTGTCTAGTTTTGTTTAAAACAAACGGTGATTGATTTCGTTTCATATATCAAAAGATATGAATTTTTAAGTGATGAAAGGTTAGAAAACAGAATAACAGTCTGTTCCGAAATTCAATACTGGAATTCAACTTTGAAAATTTGCCATAAATCGTACAAAATGAATCTGGGTTATTAGCTTATATGGTTGAAAAGCTTATCGAATCTAGTTTCATTTCCAAAAACGGAAACTAGTTTCGAGTTCCGAGTTAAAAGATATTAAATTTTTAATCGAATAAAGGTTAGAAAAATTACATAACAGTTTATGTCAGGACAGCCCGGTAAACGGGAGTTCGATGAATTTTCATAATTTTTGTAGATTCTATTAAATTATTTGGCTTATTCTGTTAGAACCGTTATCGAATCTAGTTCTTACGGTATAAAGGAGATTAAGATTTAGTTTGTAGTCTGCCTTGTATAAGTAAATCTTTGATGGTAGTGCAAGTTGACAGAAAATGGAAATTGAGACAATTTGTGTCGAATGTTGGTTAGCAAGCTTGGAGGAATTATATGAAAATCAAAATGGTCATTACGGACCAAAAATGAGTTTGTGTGAACAACATAATGAAGGAAAGAAATTTATGGAAAATTTTTATGTTGAATGATTAAATAGCTTAATTGAAATATTGTTAGAAGTGAATCTAACAAATGGTTATTTATATTCATGTGATAAATGAAGTTGGATTCAAATCAAAAGAAGGTCTGAAGTTATATAAATTAAAAGATCGAATAGATCTTAGTGAGGCAACTTAATAAATGGCCTAGGTGAGTGTATTTCTATATGTTTGCATTATGTTGAAGTTGGCATTGCATTTCTCTATAATACGTGATATGATACATTGCTCGACATGGCAAGATTGATGGAATATCAGGTACAAAAGATTGTTTGCATAAATAATGATGCATTTTGCATACATGAAATATGGATAATAACAAGATTAAACGAAACAAGATACACCATGGGAATCCAAGCCCATAGTGCAAAATGCACAAACGAGGTGTTTATTTAAGGAGCAAAGAGCGTCCTTATATGAGAAGCAAAGAGCGTCCTCTCGAGTACGTACTCTACATGGCACTAAGGTGCAGATAGGCTACAGGGTTTCTATGGGCCTCTAGCCAGACACGTTAATAATAATACAAGATGGTTATATGATAGATCATGAGCATGCAAATGACTGCATGATGATACATGAAGCACTGATATTGTGACATGATTGTTGACAGAGATGTTACATGATACATGATAGAGATGTTACATGATACAGATATTACATGATATATGATACATGAATCACGTGATAGTGATGATACATGAATCACATGATGGTGATGATACATGATATTAATGATATATGATCTATATGATACAAGATACATGAAGTATATGATAGATGCTACATGAATTATATGAAATGATATTACACGGTATACATGATGATGATACTTGGTTTACATGCTATGCAAATGATTACATGATATAAGCATGACCATGAGATGATACATGATACTAAGAAAGTATGATATATGATGAAAATTGTGAAAATGATATATGAAATTTATGGAATATGAGATACATGATAATCATGATCATTATGTTATGTTATTATGGAAATGTTTTAGGATGAAAGCATGTCCATGACAGAGAATATGTTATACAATATTAACAAGAAGTATATGATAGTTATAATACATGACACATGTACATTGTGGTGATATACTTGTCTTGTTGTAGAGAAATATGAAATGCATTCTTATATGAAGTATTATATAACATCATTTCATGTGTAAATAAATAAGTTTAATTGCCTCACTAAGTTCGTACTTAGCGTGTGTTTTATTTCACACGTAGGTTCTTCATATTAGAATTAAAAAGGAGGAGCCACTCATTTGAAAGTCAAGTTATCGGTAAGTGAAAGTACGTACATCTTTAAAACAGTCAGGAACTAGTGGGCATGTAATTATATATTCAAGAAAACTATTTTGATAGATTTAAAGTATATATTTTCGTAGTATGATAGTAAAAGGGTACATGGAGTATAAAAATGAAATAATGTTACCAGTACGGTAAAAGTATAATGGTTTCACCAGAATTTAAATCTTATCGCTCAGAATTTTTATAATCAAGAAAGGGTCTAGGCAACAAGCGACGTTTTCACCCTTAATAATATTTCTTTTAAATAACTAAATTTTATGTTTTATAAACCAATTCATGGTTAAAACTAGCTACAATTGTCTAGAATTGTTTTTAGTTGAAATTTATAGAAAATGTTGTTTACCGAAGAGTTAAAAAAAATCAGTATATGTTTTTAGTAGCATCTGTAATGTATATTCGTATTACGGATGTACGTTATGGGTGTTACAGTTGGATTAAATGTGAACGAATGATAAGTCTTTGGTTTAATGTGTGAAGTGTGAGTAAAGGACTAAATTGTAATGATGAGTGATTAAGTTGTAAAGATTCAAAGTTAAAGAGGCAAAGTATAAAAGTCAAGAAATTCAAGGATCAATGGTGTAATTTAACCTTGACCTTTCTTCATAAGAAGGAAAGGTAAATGAAGGACTTGATGGATAATTAGCCCATTTTCCCTAAGGTGATAACTTCTTGTTTTAATAATAATTAAAGAAAAAAGTGATAAATTTAGTTAAGGATTGAAAATTTACCACCTCAACCGAAAGTGAAAAGAAAAAAGGGAGATTTCGGACATCTTAACACCCTAACAAATATGAGGCCATTGATAAATGCCTCAAATGACCATATTTTGTAAGTACATGCTACTAACTTCTAATTGGTATTGATTTCATTCAATTTGAATCATATACACACAGGAGCCTCAACCCTCAATGTAATATCCATCAAATTTTGGTTAGTGAAATAATTATGTAAATTTTTATCAATTTTGTAAACAAATTTATAAATTTTGGAAAAGTTTAGGGACCAAAGTCTATGATTTTAAAACGTTGTTTCTTTTAAAAACATGCAATGAATAGTTTACCCCCAAAACCAATGACGTTTCCATGTTATTTTGCAAAACCGAAATTTTGTCAAACGAGTTTGTATTTATAAGTGTATCAAACTTTATCTAAACTCCCACAAATATTTCAAACCTTTTAACATCGGTAAAACACTTATCCACTCATATTTTGAATGATGATAAGTATATTAGGTATATTCAAGATTTGGTTGAAATATGATAAAATTGGAAAGGGAATTGAAGGTTAAAGTTTAGTAATCAAAATGATATTTTTTAAAACACATGGTTGTAAATCATAAAGGAAAAGTTTAAATCCATAAAAAGGATTTGCTCAATAACTAATTTTATCCTTAGATGGATAAATTTGGTCAAGAAAAAATACCAAACCTTACCTAAACAAAAATGCCCAGATAAGGTATCAAATGATTCTAACACACATAATTATTAATTAACATCCAAAAACACCTTAATACTAGGAAGAGTGACCTCCAGGTACCATAAAAGTGTTTCGATATCCCAATTTTTGTCACATTAAGAAAAAAATATTGAAAGTTTTGGATTTCGGACAAACTTTCTAAGAAAATTTTAGGGTCCAAAGTATAATTTTCAAAATTAATAGAATAATATACCCCGTTAAATGAAAATAGTTTAAGTCATTAAGAATGACGTTTTTGTGAGATAATAGTATTTATTTTCCGAATATGGAACTTGTATATTTTTGGCTATAGATCGATAAAATAAAAGGTAAAATCGTGGATAAGTATATTTAGTGAATATCGAATAATCCATTGAATTAAAATTTTGAAGGATGTTCCATAAACCATGGAAAATCATAAAATTATATTTATACAATATTTTCTTTGTGTTGAAGAATATGAACTAATATAGTTGATTTAATGGGATGGAAAATTTGAAACAAACTAGTAAAATAAAGACTAGTTGGAGGGCAAATCATAAATTTGGCAAAGGATGGCAATTTTGAAATATTTTTGAAATGTTTTTGACGTTTTTGGAAGATGAAATATACATGGATTTACTCTTTGCCCTTTATTTTAGATGAGATTAAATTAGCCATTTTGCTTTAAAGGCTAAATTGATATTTTACTATTTAAATGAATTTAAAATTCATTTAATAGTTATCAAATAAAATAATAGTTAAAAGAAGAACAAATGTTCATCTTTTTACACTTTGCTGCCATGGGAGCTTTTTGAGGAAAGAAAAAAATTTTCCAAGTTTGATTTAAGCATTTAATCTGGATTTTTAGGTAATCTTTAGAACTACAAAATTGTTCTACTCTTGAATTCTATCTTTTTGATGTAAATAATTTACTTGCTTGGTTTTCTGAGTTTTGAGTTGAAGATGAAGAAATTAGGGTTATGTGAATTTTGGGAATTTTGAAGATTTAAGAAACTATATTTGATTTTATGTTGTTTCCATGCTTAGGACTAAATTGGATTGATGCCTAAAGTTAAGGGACTATTTATTCCAGCATTTAAAGGTTAGGGGCTGGTGTTTAAATCTGAATTTTTAAGAGTATTTATAGATTTTATGATAATTGAAGCTTGAATTTGATGTTTGGAGGTTGAAAATCTAGTTATTTCAACTAGTGACTAAATCAGCAATTTGGAAATCTTTATGGACCTATTCGGTTTGATTGATTAATATTAGGGACTGATATTGTTTTGTATTTAATAAGTTTTTATTGATTATATAAGGTTTTTCTAAGCATGAAATTGAAGTTGTAATCCTAAAATTGGTGTTGTCTTGATTACAGGCCATTTTAACAATTTGTTAAATTGTAAGAACCGATTCGGCATGATGGAAATTGAAAAGGATCAGTTCTAATTTTTGAGTATAATGATGAGTTTGATAAATTAACAATGATTGGAGGCTTAATTGCAAAGTTAGGAAGCTTGAATCCTTGGATTGTATTTAGTGACCAATTCGAAAATGTGAGAAAATGTAAGGACCAGCAGTAACAATCTAGAAATCAGGGTATTTGTGTGTTAGAAATGTGGTTAAATTCTGGAAATTACATTCAAATCAAAATGAATTCGAGTTTAGGGTCCAAAATGGCATTTCAGCAAAATTAGGGATTTAGGGACTAGAATGTACAAAAGTTGTAAGTGAAGAACTTATGATGAATGTTATTAGGTAAAAATTCTATTGGTGATAAATATATTGAAAATGCCATTGAAATGGAAAAGATTTTCATTTTAAACCTTTAAGTGAATGAAAATCGAATGGAATACTCGAATTATGGAATTTGAAACATTTTGTATTTAAATGTTAGCTAGCAAGCTCAGAAGAATTATTGGAAGTTCAAATTGGTCACTAAGGATCATAATGAGTTTTGAACAGTACAAGGAAGAAAGGAAAAATATTTAGAAATTTTATATTCGAATGATTATATTAGACAACATGTTTAAGGTATTGTTAGATTTGAATCTAACAAATATTTTATTTTATTCATGTGATTAATGAAGACAAGTCCGAAACAAAAAAGGTTTGAGGTTCTATGAAAGAAAGGATCGAACTAGGACTTAGTGAGGCATTGTGTTAAGCGGTGAAATTGAGTGCAATTGCATACATATCATGACACATTGATGTTTTACACATCATTGGGATTGCTTGCGATGAGCCTACCCAAATTTTATTATCACTATATTTATGTCATAGAGATCTGATTGACATATTTTAAATATGTCAAAAGTTGAATATAAATGCATGGATCACTAGTTATATATGATGTTATATCATAAATTTTATTTCGAGTGTGAATTGCCCAATGTTAAATTATGTTGATATACATTGCCATGGATGAAATAAATATGGATATATGCCTAAGTATGTCATTGAGGGACAACGTATAGTTGGCATGCCATAGAGACCAGTAACACGTTGCATACTCGGTTTAGCACTATATTGTATATAAAGGACACTTAGTGCATATGGTGGGCACGACCTTATGTGTATTATGGTGGGCACGACCTTATGTGTATTATCACTTCGGTGCATATTTGACTCGTGTACCCAGGGTCCTCATAGGCTTATATTTGGGCTATGGTTTATTGGTTAATAAAAGAATAACATGTGAATAAGCTTATGAGCTTTTGGAACAAATGGCAAGTATATTGGTAAGAAATTTATATCCGGTTTATATTATGTTAGTATGAGATTAACATGATGGTAATACATATCTAGTGATCATGATGCATTTATGCATACATGGCATATTATGACAAATGCACAAGCATGAAAGTCTTATGACATTGGCATATAGTAAATCATTACTAATTCAATGTGAAAGTTGAAGCATTGGCATATATCATGTTATATAAACATCTTCATGAAGTCGAATAAGTTTAAATTATTGTTATTAACTTCGTTTATTGCCTCACTAAGTTCGTACTTATCGTGTGTTTGATTGTGCACACGTAGGTAAATCAAGATGAGAGTGAGAAGAGCATTGCATCAATATTGGAAATCTTAACAGGTAACCACAGTAATGACATCCTAATTGAGGTATGATTATTATAGTGACATGTATACTTGCAAAACTTATTTGAGTTGTGATTGGCCTTTAATGTCCGTTATGGTTTCAAGATAACTGGCGTTTCTAGAAAGATTCAAAGTTAAGAGTAACCTCAAGTGATGAGTTGCATATTGAGATAATTGAGAGCATGTATGTTTTATGATAGTCAATTGTTCCCTATAAGCATGCATAACATTTGAAGACATTTGGGAATTGAATTAGCATGAATTAGAAATATAAAAATGCAAGAATGTGCATTTTGGGACAGGGTGTACCAGTACTCAAGATTTGGGTTAAAAATTATCAAAACTTGAATTTTGTTTCAAATATCATTAATATTTAAGGATAGTAAATTTGTGGCATTACTGATTCGTATTCATCTTATGGATACGAAAGGGGGTGTTACATTTATTGGTATCAGAGCTACAGGTTTAGCTGGTTCTGAAGTTAAATAAAGTATGGTAAAGGTAAAATGTATATAAATGCCACTAGGATGTCAAAATTACTGATGATTTTACTTGTTTGAATGGATGCAATTGCTTACTTCTATGATAATAATGTTAAATTCCAATGTGTGAGGGTAAAAGATTCGTGTCAAGTGTTTAGGCGAGTGGATCAATAAGAGATTCATGAGAATGATAAGGTTAATGATAACATTCTACCCTTAGCTTAGCATGGTGCAGAGGCACCAGAGTAACATGATATGCATGTTCTGGATTAAGAGCTTTTCTTCTAGACATTAGATGCGATCATGAATCAACCTGCTTTGGCACCGACTGCAAAAGAATTGAGAGTTCTGGCACACTAGATTTTTAGAGAGATATTAATGGAGATCCTATGAGTGTTAGTCGATGGTTTAATGATATAAAAGTTATGTTGAAAGAACTCTATACTGATGATCAGAGGAGACTCAAAGAAAAAGTATTATCTCGTCTGAAAGGATTAGACCCGTATTTGATAAAGTAATGTTACGGTACATACTCAAAAGTCTATTAACTAGAAGTTCTTTCTTTGAGAGTTCCATAACAAAGTTTATCCTAGAGATGCAATGAAGTTTCTTGCATCTTAATTAGGCCAATTGGATTATTTACAGGTATGAGTGCAAGTTTAATAAACTGAGTTGGTTTGCTTCTAAACTACATCCTACAGATAGAAAGAGAGCATGTTATGACAGCTCATAGAGGGCTAGAGGTCAGTTACAAAGAAGTACTGACTGCCCTATGTATTTCAAAATTCCATGAAGCAGTAAATTATGCCAAATGCAGTGCAAAGGGTTCTGAATGAGAAAATATCTAAACAGAGGTCACATCTCATAAAGAGGAATAGTGAATCATTTTTTATTTCACCACTTCTAAAAAATGGCGAGGATTCCCAGCAAAGATATAAAACTGAATTTATTACATAGTTCCGTTAAGAGATCGAGCCAAGGAAAATTAAGAACTCTTTGACATTTATAATTAATGTTGGAGATTCAATAAAACCACAAAACCAATCATGTGGGTGTTGTGATAATTGGCATGCATGAGCATGCAAAGTTTTTATTGGAATTTGTTACCAATGTGAAGAATTATTTAACTTATGCTATGGATACCGAGCATCAAGGGTAGGCTGGGAAAGTATTCCTATTGTTTGTGAGTTTTAAATGGGTTTCCCAAGAGGAGTTGTCAAGCTTGACGCTTAATCGAGAGGCTAAGTTTCGGATTGGATTTAATCTAATATGGGACTTATATCAATTGCAGTCTACAAAATGGCTCTTACTAGATTGAGAAAGCTAAAGACCTAGTTGTAAAAGTCATTAGATTGAGGTTTTATACGACCCAGTATATCACCTTAGGAAGCTCCAGTGATGTTAGTCAAAAGAAGCAGTAATATTCCTCTAAGATTAAATTACGATTATATTATTACCAGTACAATAAGATTTGATAGTAGCACTAGCATTAGTGCAGTATGAATCTAGTAAGGATTCTACCTTATTCAATAATACGTCCCATAATAGGTTGGGATGTGTATTGATGTAATATGGCTAAAGTAGTAGTTGATGTATTTAGCCAATAGTCATTCTTTGGCTTATAAGCATTAAATGCCCAATTACCTTTGGAAGAAAATAGTATATTGATTACATAGCTTCATCTCAAATATACTTTGACAAATCGGATCAAAGATTTATATATGAAAGATAAGATATGTCTAGAAAGAATTCAGTAAGGTAAAAAGGGAAAATTAAATATTTCGATGTTAAGTCTAAAGGATATTCATATTATCAAGGGGTAATTTATATCCCCGGTGATAATGAGTTAGAGAACTAAAAGGTGATTGAATCTGATTTATTTCAGGATGCGAAAAATAAAGAAAGGTTCGAAGCAATCTAGAATTGCTTTAGAATGATGGATAGTATCTACTGATCTTGAAAGAAAAGATAGTTAATATGAAGTTAAGGATAAAGTATTCTGTAAAAGTTTCACCTTGGAATAAGGTGTTATGGTTTGGACAAAAAGGGAAGCTGAGTCCGAGATTTATTGGGCCATATAAGATTGTGAAAAGAGTTGGGCCGGTGGCTTATTAGCTAGCCTTACCTCCGAAAATGGACAATATTCACAATATATTTCATGTATCGATGCTCAAGAAGTGTATCGATCAGATCCTTTACATATTATTACCTCAGAAGAAATAGAGATTCAATCGGATTTGATTTATGAGGAAGAATCGGTAAAGATACTGGCACATGGAGTCAAAAAACTAAGAAATAAGATGATCTCTCTTGTTAAAGTTCTTTTGAGGAATCATGAAGTCGAAAAAGCAACTTAGGAAAGAGAAAAAGATATGAGAAAGCAGTTTCCTCACCTTTTTGAACCAGATACGTATTAAAAATTTGAGGAAAAATTTTCTTAAGGGGGAGAATTGTAATACCCACTTTTTGGTTAATGACCAAAATGTAAATTTTGAAAGTTTTGTGGCTAAAGTATAAACTTTGGAAAAGTTTAGGGACCAAAGTGTAATTTTAAAAGTTGTGTATTTTAACCCCATAAATGAATGGTTTACCCCCAAGAATAACATTTCCATGTTATCCATATTTTTTGTATGGAGTTTGTATTTATGGCTATAAAGTGATAAAGTTTAGAAAAATATTCAGATAATCAGATCGAACCAAATATCCAGGATATTCTGAAGGATGATAAGTAGATTAGGGTACATGCAAAATTTGGTTGAAATATGATAAAATTGGAATGGGAATTGAAGGTTAAAGTTTAGTGACCAAAATGACAATTTTTAAAGTTGGTTGCTAAATCATAAAGAAAGGAAAAGTTTAAATCCATAATAAAGGATTTGCTCAATAACTAATTGTATCCTGTAGATGGATAAATTCGGTCAGTGAGTAAAAATATGATATAGGTCCCGGGAATGAAAATGCAGTATAAGGTATCAAATTTTGATCGAACACTATTATTAAGCGTGCTCTGACCAGGGAAACACTAGGAAGAGTGACCTTCGGGAAGGTCCCATAAAAGTGTTTCTGATCGATATTTTAGACTCATTAAGAGTAGAGAATATTCGTATGGACTTCGGATAAAGGATTTCTATTAGAAATTTTACTCGATGAGGATTTTCGGTAATTATCAGAATAATAGACTGAGTTAGTAAAATTTAGTCTAAGTCCTTAACAAAGGAAGTTTTTATGAGATAATAGAATTTATTTTCTGAATATGGAAATATAGAATTTTTGGAATAGATCTGATAGCTCGGTAAAGGTAAAATCGTAGTAGAAGGATTTAGTGAATATTGGGAAATCAGATTGAATTGAAATTTCAGAGGTTGTTCCATAAACCATGGAAAATCATAAAATTATATTTATGGAATAGTGGCTGGTTGAGAAGGAACTAATATAGTTAGATTATAATGGAATGGAAATTTTGAAACAAATAGTAAATAAAGACTAGTTGGAGGGCAAATTGGTCATTTGGCAAGGATGGCAATTTTGAAATATTTTTGAAATTTTGAGGACATTTTTGGAAGATGAAATATACATGGATTTAATCTTGCCCCTTGATTTTAGATGAGATTAAATTAGCCATTGGATTTAAAGGCTAAATTGGTAATTTCACTATTTAAATGAATTTAAAATTCATTTAATAGTTACAAGTGTAAAATAATAGTTAAAAGATGAACAAATGTTCATCTTTTTCCAGCCATGTACCGTGGGAGCTAGAGGAAAGAAGAAAAAATAATCCAAGCTCGATTTAAGCCTAGAATCTCGGTTTTTAGGTAATTTTTCGAACTACAGAGTTGTTCTACTCTTCAAGCTCTATATTTTGATGTAAATAATTCATAGAATAGTTTATTGGTTGATGAGATTTGATATGAGGAAGAAATTAGGGTTATGTGAATTTTGGGAATTTTGAAGATTTAAGAAACTATGTTTGATTTTATGTTGTTTCCATGCTTTGGACTAAATTGGATTGATGTTTAAAGTTAAGGGGTTATTTTTTCCAGCATTTAAAGGTTAGGGGCTGGTGTTTAAATCTGAATTTTTAAGAGTATTTATAGATTTGATGATAATTGAAGCTTGAATTTGATGTTTGGAGGTTGAAAATCTAGTTATTTCAACTAATGACTAAATCAACAATTTGGAAATATTTATGGACCTATTCGGTGATTGATTAATATTAGGGACTGATGTTGTTTTGTATTTAATAATTTTTTATTGATTATATAAGGTTTGGAAATATTTATGGACCTATTCGGTGATTGATTAATATTATGGACCTATTCGGTGAAATTGAAGTTGGAATGCTAAAATTGGTGTTATCTTGATTAGGGGCCATTTTAGCAATTTGTTAAATTGTAAGAACCAATTCGGCATGATGAAAATTGAAAAGATCAGTTCTGATTTTTGAGTATAATGATGAGTTTGATGAATTAACAGTGATTGGAGGCTTAATTGCAAAGTTAGGAAGCTTGAATCCTTGAATTGTATTTAGTGACCAATTTGGCAATGTGAGAAAATGTAAGGACCAGCGTGTAACAATCTGGAAATAAGGTATGTGTATGTTAGAAATGTGGTTAAATGCTGGAAATTACATTCAAATCAAAATGAATTTGAGTTTAGGGACCAAAATGGCATTTCGGAAAAATCAGGGATTTAGAGACTAGAATGTACAAAAGTTGTAAGTGAAGAACTTATGATGAATGTTATTAGGTAAAAATTCTATTGGTGATAAATATATTGGAAATTCCATTGAAATGGAAAAGATTTTCATTATAGTCCCTAAACCTTTAAGTGAATGAAAATCGAATAGAATACTCGAATTATGGAATTTGAAACATTTTGTATTTAAATGTTAGCTCGCAAACTCGGAAGAATTATTGGAAGTTCAAATTGGTCACTAAGGACCATAATGAGTTTTTGAACAGTACAAGGAATAAAGGAAAAATATTTGGAAATTTTATATTCGAATAATTATATTAGACAACATGTTTAAGGTATTGTTAGATTTGAATCTAACAAATATTTTATTTTATTCATGTGATTAATGAAGACAAGTCCAAATCAAAGAAGGTTCGAGGTTCTATGAAAGAAAGGATCGAACTAGGACTGAGTGAGGCATTGTGTTAAGTGGCCAAGGTGAGTGCAATTGCATACATATCATGACACATTGATGTGTTATACATCATTGGGATGGCTTGCGATGAGCCTACCCAAATTTTATTGTCATTATATTTATGTCATAGAGCATATGATTGACATATTTTAAATATGTCAAAAGTTGAATATAAATGCATGGATCACTAGTTATATATGATGTTATATCATGAATGTCATTTCGGGCATGAACTGCCCAATGTTAAATTATATTGATATACATTGCCATGGATGAAATAAATATGGAATATGTGCCCAAGTATGTCATTGAGGGATAGGGTATAGTTGGCATCCCATGGAGTCCAGCAGCATGCTGCATACTCGATTTAGCACTATAGTGTATATAAAGGTCACTTAGTGCACATGGTGGGCACGACCTTATGTGTATTAGCACTTCGATGCATATTTGATTTGCGTACCTAGGGTCTTCATAGGCTTATATTTGGGCTATGGTTTATTGGTTAATAAAAGATAAATAGGTGAATAAGCTTATGAGCTTTTGGAATAAATGACAAGTATATTGGTAAGAAATTTATATCCGGTTTATATTCTGTTAATATATGATTAACATGATGGTAATACATATCTAGTGATCGTGATGCATTTATGCATATATGGCATATTATGACAAAAGCACAAGCATGAAAGTCTTATGACATTGGCATATAGTAAATCATTACTAATGCAATGTGAAAGTTGATGCATTGGCATATATCATGTTATATAAACGTCTTCATGAAGTTGAATAAGTTTAAATTATTGTTATTAACTATGTTTATTGCCTCACTAAGTTTGTACTTAGCGTGTGTTTGATTGTGCACACGTAGGTAAATCAAGATGAGAGTGAGAAGAGCATTGCATCAATATTGGAAATCTTAACAGGTAATCACAGTAATGACATCCTAATTGAGGTTTGATTATTATAGTGGCATGTATACTTGCTAAACCTATTTGAGTTGTGATTGGCCTTTAAAGTTCATTATGGTTTCATGATAATTGGTGTTTCTAAAAAGATTCAAAGTTAAGAGTAACCTCAAGTGATGACTACATGCTAAGATAATTGAGAGCATGTATGTTTTAGACATTTGGGAATTGAATTAGGATGAATTAGAAATATAAAAATGCAAGAATGTGCATTTTGGGACAGGGTGTACCAGTACTCAAGATTTGGGTTCAAAATTATCAAAACTTGAATTTTGTTTCAAATATCATTAATATTTAAGACAGTAAAGTTGTGACATTCTTGATTCGTATTCGTCGTATGGATATGAAAAGGGGTGTTACATTTATTGGTATCAGAGCTACAGGTTTAGCTGGTTCTGGAGTTAAATGAAGTATGGTAAATGTCAAAATTGTATACATGCCACTAGGATGTCAGAATTACTGATGATTTTACTTGTTTGAATGGACGCAATTGCTTACTTCATTATGATAATAATGTTAAATTCCAATGTGTGAGGGTAAATGAATCATGTCAGGTGTTTAGGCGAGTGGACCAATAAGAGATTCACGAGCAAGTTTAGGTAATTTTTGTATAATTTTAGGCCATGAAAACACTAAAGCCTAACCTTTTAAAGATTAAGAATTCCATGTCTTATGATTAAGGTTCCAAGTATTATGAATGTAAGAAATGATAAATTAAGGTTTATGTGGTCTTAAATGAATCTTGGAATTTAGCTTATAACATGTTAATCATGCTTAGATTCTTTTTAAGTGATCAATGAAGCTAAATTCCAGCTTAGTGATTTCTGCCCAAAATTTGTACACTGACAAAAAGTTTGAAAATTCATAGAAAATTTCATAGGTTAAATTGGAGAATGCAACTTATATGTACAGAACCGTGCATGAATCTAGTTTCATTTGCAATAAACGGTGATCGATTTGGAGTTATAAATTAAAAGATATGAATTTTTGAGTAAGTGGAGGTCTAGAAAATAGAGTAGCAGTTTGTAACACAGCTTGAACAGCCACTTTGAAAATTCACTAAAAATCACATAAGAAGACTTAGAATCTGGAATTTATATGGCTAGAAAGCTTATTCAGTCTACTTTCGTTTAAAACAAACGAAATCGAATTCCGAGTTATAGAACTTTTTATAGAAATGTTTTTATAAACATAGTGCAAGTTGCCTAGTGTTTTAAATAACATGTTATTCTTAAAGTTTGGTTAAAGGAAATGAGAATCACAATTGAGAGAATAAGGAAAAAATCTCTAAGCTTGGATCGAGGTGAGTCTAGTTATGCATTCAGATGATACGGTGTCATCCTTATCTTTGTTTCCTATGTGTATAATGATTGTTGTTCATGAACCATTCTGCATTGGCTTACATAGAGCAAGCCGATGGCAACATTCATCGCTATTGAAGGCCTTGTACATTGTATTGCATCACTAGTCACATGGGATATTGATCATAGCATTGAACATGACATTGCATTGAATATTATGACATTAAGCCCATATTATTATTTTAATAAATCCATTGATATTGTTACTGACATTATTGATATTGTATCAAGATTCTTAAATACATTGAGGCACACTGTTTGAACTATTGAAAAGGATTATTTAAGCTAAGGCTCACTTATTGACATAAAACATTAAGCAAGGAAAACCTTGGACACATCAACGCGATATGGCTATTTACCGATCATTGATATTGGCGATGTTGGCGGTTCGGTTGGAGGAGGTGTAAGAAAGGGGGAAGCATTGATTATTGACATAAGCCATTGATTTGTGCTTTGTGCTTTGTGATAGACGGACCAAGGCTACCTATGTTCGATGTGCTCCAAGGAAAAAAAAAGAAAAACTAAAAGTCTATATCAAATTCAACCAAGGGTCATGAAATAAGCAAATATGAACAAGACATGGAAATGAACTTTATGCATTGATAATATTATGAATTCATGGATGCCATCGCATGTGTTTACCTCATTGACTTCATGATTTACTTTATTGTACTTATGTTATTATTGCAAGGCCACTACCTCACTAGGCTATATAAGCCTAATGCATTTATTTCCATGCATATCACGGGTTTAAAAAGTAGCTAAGGATCGATCGTGGTTGGAGGTTGCAAGTCATATCTCAAAGCTCCCAAGTAAAGTATTTGTTCTCCCTATAACTTCTAGAGTTTTGGCACATGACATGAATAAGTGCATTAAGATAATATCATGGATGTATTGTGAATTTGAACATATAATGGATAGATAAGTGAGATATGTAAATATGATATTTTCTTTCACTTATAGGTCTCAGATAATGACATCATGACCATTGGCATGATATTGATTAGTATATTTGCATATGTAGAGATCAACATGAATATGTTAATAAAATTGGTAAAAATGGACTTTGTTAAGGCTTGAATACGTTGCATGAATGGTATAGTGGGCTCCTAGTTGATCAAACATAGTAAATGAAATTAAAATATTGCAAGAGTTTGTATATAGCAAGATATATGCATATGTAAGTTGCATGCAAAATTTCATGAACATTGAACATTGTTTGGGTGCCTAAAATGCTAAAAAAATCAGACATAATTTGAAATTACAGAACATGGCATACTGATATGGGTGATGGCATATCGGTACGTGTGTGCATTATTGGTCATAGCCGTTAAGACGTACCGATACGTGTAAGGGTGTATCGGTACGCAAATTGGTTACTGGAATTGGTTAATATTTGAATCATGCATTGCATACCGATACGGCTAGACCCTGTACCGATACATGTACAAAAACCTTAACGAACTTAACGGTCATTGAAAAGGCTTACCGGTGTGGCCTGTCGTGTACTGGTACCGATATAGGTAAGTTAGTTAAACTACTGAAACAAGTTTGTAAAACTTGCAAATAGGTCACTGGATTTTATTGGCTAATTAAATGAATAGATGAATTCAAAACTTGATAAAATTTGACATTTAAATCTATATTGAATTTCACATAAGTAAACTTAATTACAGCTAAGGACCCCTATTTTATAGAATTTATAAATTGGTCCCTAAAACTTGTAAAAGTTGCAATTATGCCCTAAAATGAATATTACCATCTTGAATTGATCTATAGCTCTCATTAAATAATTGAACATGCTATTGGGTTATTAACTAACTTTGAATCACAGTTAAATCATATGAAATTATTGTATAGTTATTATCTGACCCAATTTCTTACCAGACTAGGAATGGGGTGTTACATTGAGTCTATCAATTCTGCATGATATATTATGTATATCACATGTGAAATATGAAGAAATATATATGTATATCGTATGTGCATATAGAAAGTCGTTACAATTAGAATTAATATGTGCACCGCCCATCCTTAAGTATATGCATAAAGAAATATACATGTGCTACGTATATGCATACAGAAATATATGTGTACATTTAAATTTGTACAAAAACTTGAAAACTAGACTCGATTAGACTCGACTCAAATTTCATAAACTCGACTTGATTCGAAAAAATTTCAAATAAAGTTTGAATCGTAAAATAGGACTTGAAAACTCGAATAACTCAAAATATTTTGAATTGACTCGACTCGGTCGAACGCCTAGCCCTAAATATAGGATAGATATAAAAAAAACATATATTACACATTTAATGGGAAACTATTAATTAATATAGTAAAACATGTATATATGGTAAAGTATGTACGTTAGGAAAAACATATAATAATTAACCGATTAATATATATTAAGAAAAGCATACAAAATATATATGGTAATATACACAAATGATACATAACTTATATATATGGTAATGATTAATTGATATAAAAAAATATAAATAACGTATATATTGTAAGGAATCATTTTTATAATTTTTTTAAAAATATTATGATTAGTAATATATATGTATATTGTATTAGGGAAAACGTATAACATATATATGTATACTATACATACTTAAGGTAATGATTAGTAGATATATTAGGGAAAACGTATATGATATATGTACATTATAATACTTAAGGTAATGATTAGTTAATATGGTAAATAGCATATATATATAATGTTTATAAGTATGGTATTAATATATAATCAATTAACTATTCAAACAATTAACACACATACTATATTTAACTTAAATTTGACAGTTAATTAAAGCATGAATCAGGGATCAAATTGAAGAAATCAAAACTCAAATAACACAAATAAGGACAAAATTGAAATTTATTAAAAATTTGGGTGACCAAATTACAAGATCTCAAGGAGTGGGGTGCGGGTCGTTCTAGGAATTTGCAGGCCATTTGGCCCGGATTACATCACCTATAAAAGGGCATTATCATAAACACATTTCCCATTTTTTAGATTTCCTCTCTCTAAGTTCAGCCACTCTCTCAACTCTCTCTATTCATAAACACAAAAACCAGGAAATCCACTTAAAACGAATTAAAACAAGCCCTTTTGCTTGGTGTTCTTCAGTGTTCTTCATGCACACGATAAACACCAAGAACACCAACCATTCTCCGCCCTTGGATTCGCCGCCTCAATCTATTCCAAACGAGCTTCTATCACCTTTTGCCGTTTTTCGGCCTCCAGGATGATTTTTGGCCGCCGTTCTCCCTTATCCGGTCGCCACATGGCAATTTTTGGCCCCTACTCTGGCCGCCATCCAAAACCCTAAAACCCTTAAAAATCCCTTTTTCAACCTTAAATCCTAAATCTAGTCCCAATCCGGCAGGATTTCCCAATTTCAACCGCCTAAAAACCTAACTACCCGTCCAGAACCTCTTCGACTTCACCATTTTCCTAAGACTCTCCTACCGACGAGATAATCTCTAATCTACTTTACCTTTTTATATATTTCACTTCTGTTTTTATGTATATACAAAAAACTAACATATTTCTATATTTTGCAAGAATCAAAAAAGGATGAGAAGGATTTTACCTTTTCAACGTTAAAAACGGCAGTCTGATCCTCTTTTTCGGCAATGTTCTATAGTTCTAATGTCTCCTCGACTTTTGGCGATGATTAAACTCCGATGGTCTTTCAGATTTTGACCGGTTCAAATTCCCAAGGTATTTTCTCTCTCCCTATAATTGCCATTATTATGTTAATTATTTATTTCATTAATTATCATTATTGCCTAATTTCTCTCTCTTGCTATTTATAGGGATGCCAATCGATGATGTCATCATCAGCTATCATCAGCTAAGGGGAGAGAAAGTACAATCTATTCCAACTCTTTCGGACCAATCCAGGGTTGTTCCGTGTCCTTTGGGATATCAAATTTGGGTGGGAAAATTAAATTGGGTTAAATGTGTGTTTGTTGGGTTGGGTATTAACTGTAAATGTAAAGATTTGGGCCTATATTAACTTGGGCTTTATGATATAACATAGGCATTGTGTAATGGATTTTGAAATGTTCATTGGGTTTTATTTATTTATTTAATAGCTTATTTATTTATTATTTTTTACTAAGAGAAATATAATATATATATATATACTCGGATAAAATTTGGGTATTACAACTGCCCCCTTTTTGCTCATTGCTGTGGAACAAGAATTGAGCAAACATTAAAAAGACGTGAATTTTGTTCAAGCTAGGCGACCGTCATTACGAGCTGCAAGTTCTTCTCATTATGAACTTTCACTCATTCTTCCCATTTCGAAAGCTTGAACAAGTTCTTCTCATTATGAACTTCCCAATCCTTCTGCCAAGGCTGAACCGAAGTCTAAACTAGTTCTTCTCATTATGAACTATTCATTCTTTTAAAAAAAACATTGATCCACGGGTTCTTCTCATTATGAACTCTTGACCTTTTGCCTTCTTCCAGAAGACACGAGCAAGTTCTTCTCAATTTGAACTCCTTCATCTTTCCCGTGAACACTATGTATTTCCCTCTTTAGAAATCTTGAACAAGTTCTTCTCATTATGAACTTCTCAATGTTTCTACAAAGGTTAATCGTGAAGTCTGAAACAATTCTTCTCATTATGAACTCATTCATTACTCTTGGTAATGTTGACCCACTTTTCTCTGCAAAAAGTTAATCCTCATTCACTGTTGGAAATGTTGATCCACCTCTCTGTAAAGGTGTTGAACAAAGAAGTTCTTCGGTAAAGTTGGTGAATTCCAAACAAACTAACTCTTCATTCTTCTGAAATGTTGGTGAAGTTTGAAAAAGTTCTATTCATCCTTCTAGAAATGTTGATGAAGTCTAAAAAAGATACACTATTCATTCTTCTAAAACGCGATGAAGCCCAAAACAGTGACATCCTTCATTCCTCTAAAATGTTGGTGAAGTTTGAAAAGTTAAACTATTTGTTCTTCTGAAATGCTACGAAGCCCAGAATAATAACATTTTTTATTCTTCTAAAACATTGATAAGGTCTGAAAAAGCTAAACCTTCTATTCTTATAAAATGCGGCAAAGCCTAGAATAGTTACACCCTTCATTCCTTTGAAATGTTGATGAAGTTTGAAAAAGTTGAGGTATCCATTCTCCTAAAATGTTGGTGAAGACTAGAACAATTGCACTATTTCTTCTTTTGAAATGTTGATCTACATCTCTATAAAGGTGTTGAACAAGCGAGTTCTTCTCATTAGGAACTCCTCATACTTCTTGGAAACGTTGATCCACCTCTCTATAAAGGTGTCAAACAAGCAAGTTCTTCTCATTAGGAACTCCTCATTCTTTGATGGATGAAATCTTCTCATTATGAGTTCTTCATTCTTTGTTGGGTGAGTTCTTCTTATTATGAATTATGTATTCTTTGCTGGGCAAACTCTTCTCATTAGGAGCTTTGGATTCTTTGCTACATGAACTCTTCTCATTAGGAGCTCTTTATTTTCTTTGCTAGGAATATTGATTCATCTCCTCCCCTGGGAAAAACTGAACCTATAAAAAGAAATATCATCAGTTAGTGAAAATTCAACCTAATATGATATGAGATATACTCGATTTCTAGCTTGAAGCGATGAGATCTTTAAAGTCATTGTATCTTCTACCTAAAGTGTCTCAATCTTTCAGTCTGAAGCTCGTATGGGATCTTTTGTTTCTCTTTCTCTGTTGATCGATCTCCTTCTATGCTTAGAACATATATGACCTGTAAAAGTCGAATCTTCATTAATCTTTCAATATTAATTGTAAAGTAAATGTACAATTTGGGTAAATCATTAAGAAACTCATGGTGCTTCAACAAGAAACGCTGAAACTTTTAACCAATCAAATTGTAAATTCTCCTCATTTGATCCCAAAGTTGACCTATCTTGCTTTCCAACCTAGTAACATGAACTTCCTTTTTTTCTTGAAACTGATAACCCAAAAGGTTAAAATCCTTGCCGATACCATGCCCACATTTTCTTACTGTGACGATATCCGAAAAGTTCTTATCACTCTTACAAGTGACAGCCCAAAAAACTTAACATCATGCACGAAGGGTTTACTGATGTCCTGAAGGTTTTAGAATTGTACTGTACTTTCTGCCTTGTACAGAAAATCAAATATTCTCATCACTCCCAAAGGTGATGACCCGAAGGACTTAACATAATGCTTAAAGGACTTACTGATGACCCTAAGGTTTTAGAATTGTACTGCACTTTTGGTCTTGTGTAGACAACCAAATATTCTTATCACTCCCGAAAGAGATGGCCTAAATGACTTAATATCATTCCTGAAAGACTTACTGATGACTCGAAGGTTTTAGAATTATATTGCACTTTCAATCTTTTGTAGACAATCAAAAACGTTTTTGAGATCCGCTTCTTCAAAAAGGAAGTCACGGGTTGATATCTTTTCTTTCACAAAAATGTGAATTAAAATATTTGCTAGTCTTTGCTGGATCTACTTCCCTAATCTCGAAGTCGTAGATTGAAATCTTTGTTTGTTCTTTGCTAATTCTACAAATTCCTACCAAAATATGTAAAAATGCTTTAAATGTATGAGTTAGCATGTTCCTACCTGACAGATGCCTGACTATACATGATGATTGAATTGTGACAATTAAGGACCACTTGGATGGGCTCTAATCTTCTTTGTTTCTCCTGAGTTTTCTACTTTTTTTGTTGCAATGGTACCTCATCTCTTTAGATTGTTCTTAGATCTTGCTTAGTTTGATCTTCTTGAGTGAAGTATCCTTACTTTCTTCATGCCCCGATAAAATTTACCCCAAAATTTTATTTTTGAGCTCTTATTCTTCTTGAGCAAATTTTGACTTCTTCAGTAATCAAATTCTTTTTGGGTTTGCATCCTCTCTTGTCTATCCTGATTTGCACTTTTATCTCGCATGATGCCCCACTGATCTCTTTGTTCCTGGCTCCATCATGTAGAATTTGCCCTCTTTCATCATTTAGGGTGAGCAAATACCTCAAGTCCCTAAACTTTCTTCAAGTCCTTAAACTTTTATCAATTTCATTTTTATAACCAAAACTCCATGGTAGAAACTTGCTTTAGGTCCCAGAACTATCTAATATATGCATTCTTGTCATTATCCTCACCATGACCCCTGATGGGTTATTTTTCTTTGAATAGAGGGTTGTCGATTAAAGATGTACATCTCATATTTAGCCATATCTTTTCCATGTAAAGTCAATTATTTGTATCCATGATCCTGCATTTTGAAATTTATCTCTGAAGCAATACAAGGAAATCTTTTTTGTTTGTAAAAATGTTAGTTTATTGATCAGCATTTCAATAAAGGAAATCAGAATCTTAATATAAAGAAATAAAACAAAATAGGATACCTTGTATATTAAATGCAAGAGCGTTTCATATTCAACCCTCCTATGATTAACATATCTTGTGAATGTTGTGCTGATATTTTAAGTTTAGAAATTTCTTCCAAATCACTCGGTTCACACCCTATGATTACAGCATTGCTCGATCTAGTCAAAGATAACTCCTTTTTCGTTCTCTTTATTCCTTTCCATTCATAAATGTGTTCAAGCTTTTCGGACTTGTTTAACCAGTAGAGTGTAAAAATATCATTCTAAGAACAAGATTCTATAAGTGCATATGTGTGCTTCTGATTGTAACTAGCCATTATATTATTATTATTATTATGCACATATCTTCAAAGATACATCTCTGACGCTAGGGTATTGGACAAGTGGAGCATAGCTCCTTATTAGATTTTTTGACTCCTTCACAACTCTATTAGAGTGTTTCGAGATTTATTTATTTACTTGTTCATTTTAATTATTTAAAACCATATCTCAAGGTTTCATCTCTGATGCTAGGGTATTGAACAGGTGGAGCATAGCTCCTTATTAGATTTTTCAACTCCCCCACAGCTCCATCAGAGAGCCCCAAGATTTATTTTTTTAATTGTTTCCCTTTTTTTTCTTTTTTCCTCTTTTTTCCTTATTTTTTTGGCTAGTTACAATCCATGTATTTTTATATAGAAGATTACGCTTAGAATTTCAATTTCAAGCAACTCTACTCGATTAAAATTCCTAGTCCACTTCACTGTTTATGAATTTCAAAGATTTGTCATCGAACGTCATCAAAGTGTAGTGATCTTCATCGTCTTCACAACATCAAGTCATCGTTCCAATTCTCGCTTGTATTTCCAATTTCTTTTTGCATGAAAGAGTCTTTTGCCAAATCCTTTCCTTTGGTTATGGTAACTATCACACCCATCAGTTTATTGATTTGGCCCCTTGTTTCATCTTGAAACTCCTTCACGTACTCCATCATTTCTTTTTGAATTTGAACTAACTGTTCTTGGAATTCTTCAAGCTTGTCTACCCTAGCTACCAAATCATTCATGTTTCCAAAGTTATACTGACGAGAAATCATTTTCTTGGATTTGAACTTGTTACTTCCTTCAAGGATGCAAATTCTCCCCAATCAGCAACATGCATGATAAGTATGAAATAAGTTGAAATGTGAAATGCATGAATACATGAATGCAAGAGGTATCGATTTCAAGAACTAGTCGTTAGAACAACTTTCATTAGCCAAAAGGTCGAATACAAGATATAAAAAGTTAAATTAGAGATAACAGCTAGCCCTAGCTCCTAGATTGATCACTTTATTCAGCCTTTGATTCAGTGCCTGTCCTAGCTTAATGTCAATGCCTATATATCGCTGCAGGTTCATTGCTTCAGAAATTGCATATATTGAGTTATCCCTCGTACTCGGTTTCTAAAATTAGTCGTGTCATTCTTCTGTCTTTGAATTGTCTGAGTAACTGCTTCCAACTTTGCCTTTAGTGTTTCATCTTCCACATGCAGTGAAAGATCTAAAGGCTTTAGCTAGAATCACTGGTACACGATTAACTCTCTTACTACAAGCCCAATGCAGAAAGTTTAATATGATCCAAAATTCTAGAAAAAAACTAAACCATAAAGCTGACAAATATCTTTCCTTGGATAAGTCCTTGTCCATATGGATTAAATCACGGATAACCCTCTAATTAATACATTTTTATCTTCCTTTTTTTGCGTTTCCATTTTAACAATTTTTCCTTTGAACCATTCTTCACTCATTCGGTAATGGTAGTCAGCTTTCTAAAACCCTGATGGTTGTGAGGTCTAGTACATTCTTTGTGCTACTAAATTCTTAGACAATGTATCAAGGCTTCATATCTTCAATGATCGGTGTCATATCTATGCTTCCAAAGGTAAATAGTTGTACATTGGCTTCTTGAACTGGATCATAGCTCTGAACAACTCTCGGTCTAGTTGAACATCTAACAACAGTGTTATATCCCCCATTCTCTTGCTGGAAGTGGCTTCATATCAGAGTCCCAATGATCCTAAATTATCTTCAGTTCTGGTAGACATTAATTTTGTTTGGAATTAATGTGGGTCTAGCCTTGCATTAATGACGTGTGATCCCCGCAGATACTATCCCCCTTCTTGTATTGCATCTCTTCCGACCAGGTCCATAACGACACATTGTCTTCTGTTTGTCTATCGAACCCTTTAGCCATTATTATGATCACTGCCTACTTGACTGGCCCTCGAGTCGATACCTCTAAAAATGCAATATGATGCCACATATATAAAGACAATAGAAGAAAAAAAGAAACAACACAAGATAAACTACGTCAGTACGATAAAATAATATTGTAAGCAAGAAAATTTAAAATTAAATTGCCACGAAAAACAATTCATATCAAGTAAAAAAATAACCAGAGAAGTGTATTTAAAACAACAACACTCTAACAATACTCTATCTAATTCTAGGGTTCATGCCTGGCTCTAGTGGGGCGGGCTCTTAGATTTATATAATACGGTTTTGTTCTAGACTCTGGGTACCCAAACTATCGTTATTGTCTACTACGACAATAAGACATCGATTCGGAAGTATACGACCCCTTATAGCGAAGGTGAATACCCCACAGTTTATAAGGTTGGTATACATGAAGAAAGATAAAATTTTCGCACAAAGGTGGTAAACTCCACATAGGATCATGTCTCGCCCCACTTAAAGGAAAAAGCTCGGGTAGAAGGCTTATGCATGAATGACAGTTACATCACACAAATAAAAAGCATATTTCCATTCTTTTCATAAACCCATCCAATAGTTAATGAAGAAATTAAATTCGAATTACCATTCTAGAAATGTCAAGATGCCACATAAAATTAATTCGGTCACGAATTGATCCCCAGTGGAGTCGCCAAACTGTCGAAACCATTTTTAACTGATAAAAAAATAGCTTGGACGATTATTCTTTGAAAATTAGGGGTTTTCATTTAAATTTGATTTTTGAAATGTTTAGAGTCATCACCAGTCACTTTTGAAGACCGGACACCATAAAAACAACTAGAGATTCTTTTCTTAAAATTTGGGGTTCAGAAGTCGATTACGTGTGGAGAAGGATTAGCACCCTACAAAAGCCCGATATCGAAACCTTTATTTTTGTCTGGCATATTGGCATTTTTGAATAACAATTCGAATTTAATTTAATCATTAATTATTAACTGGGTTTATATTCCAAATGGAAATATTCCTAAGGAAATATATTTTTTGCTTCGAATATAAATTGGAAATACCCTTATACTCTCATGGCACCTTTATTCATATTCTAAAAATATATCTCACATCTAAAATATTTTTTTATGCATGATTAATTACGGTTTTCTTCATTTTAAGTACTAATCTAAAAAGGCTCTAATTTTAATTCATGTGTCATTTAATCTATGAATATTATTTAATTTCAAAGTTTATATGAGATAACACTCAATTACATTTGAGCACCATCCATATTTAAACCTCAAAATTATATATAATATTCTCCTATTAATTAATTATTCTAATCATTAAAAGTTCTGATCTTATTAAGGCTCTAATTAATTAATCTAAATTATTTATTAATTTTCTAATATTTTAATGAATATTGAATATTTTATTTAAGAGCTCATGTTGGACAACACCCCATTACATTAAGACACCATTCAAATTTAAAATTCTAAAATTCCCCATTCAATACTCACTATTTTTTTATAATTATCTATCTTATTTAAATTATTAAAGCCTAATATGAACCTAAAACTAAGACTCTGATTAAAGGTCTAATATTATGCATTAAAAAAGAGACGATGGATATATATGGTACAACTATTTAAAACATTAAAAAGGTAACTACAAGCTTAAAACCCTAACATTAGACCCTAAATACCTAAACCAAAAAGCCTAACCCTAAACCATAAGCTCTAAACCCCTAAACCTAAACCCTATAACCCTAAACCATAAAACCTTAATAAATTAAATGAGAGTTTTTTCAATGGAATCTTTTAAGGTTTTATAATACATTAAATAATAGAGATTTTCAATAGAATCTTATATTTAATGCAAGCTCTTAAATAACCCTTAATCTATGCATGTATGTATAAGTTAAATAAAGCCATATTATATTAGGAAAACGTATAACATATATATGTATACTATACATACTTAAGGTAATAATTAGTAGATATATTAGGGAAAACGTATGTTATATATGTATATTACAATACTTAAGGTAATGATTAGTTAATATGGTAAATAGTATATATATATATGGTTCAAATTTATTGATTTAAAAAATTAAAGAATATTTATATAATAGTCAAATGGTATAAAATACATATAAGTAAATGTTTATAAGTATGGTATTAGTATATAATCAATTAACTATTCAAACAATTAACACGCATACTATATTTAACTTAAATTTGACAGTTAATTAAAGCATGAATCAGGGATCAAATTGAAGAAATCAAAACTCAAATAACACAAATAAGGACGAAATTGAAATTTATTAAAATTGGGTGACAAAATTACAAGATCTCAAGGAGTAGGGTGCGGGCCGTTTTGAGGATTAGCAGGTTATTTGGCTCGTATTACATCGCCTATAAAAGGGAATTATCATAAACCCATTTTCCCTTTTTTCCCATTTTTTAGATTTCCTTTCTCTCTCTAAGTTCATCCACTATCTCAACTTTCTCTACCCTCTTTCTTCATAAACACAAAAGACCCAGGAAATCCACTTAAAACGAATCAAAACAAGCCCTTTTGCTTGGAGTTCTTCGGTGTTCATCATGAACACGATGAACACCAAGAACATCGGCCATTCTCTGCCCTTGGCTCCGCCACCTCAATCCATTCCAGCCAAGCTCCGACCACCTTCTTTCGTTTGACGACCACCAGGACGATTTTCGACCGTCATTCACCCTCGGTTGGCCGCCGTATGGTGATTTTTGACCGCCGCTTTGGACGCCGCCTAAAATACTAAAACCTTTAAAAAATCACTTTTTCATCCCTAAATCCTAATTCTAGTCCCAATCCGACATGATTTCCCATCTTCAACCACCTAAAAACCTTACTACTCGTCCCGAACCTCTTCGACTTCACCATTTTCTTAATACTCTCGGGCCGACGAGATAAGCTCCGATCTACTTTACCTTTTTATATATTTCACTTTTATTTTTTATGTATATACAAACAACTAATATTTTGCTATGTTTTGCAAAAATTGGAAAAGGATAAGAAGGATTTTACCTTCTCAACATTGAAAACGGCAGTCTGATCCTCATTTTCGGTGACATTTTGTAGCTCTGATATTTTCTCAGCTTTCGACAACGATTAAACTTCGACGACCTTTCAGATTCTGACCGGTTTAAATTCTCGGGGCATTTTATAATTGCCCCTCTTTAATTATGGTAATTATTTATTTCATTAATTGTAATTATTGCCTAATTTCTCACTCTTGCTATTTATAGGGATGTCAAATGATGACATTGTGGATGACATCATCACCGATTCTCACCAACTAAGGGAGAGAAAGCACAATCTGTGCCAACTTTTTCTGACAAATCTCTGATTGCCACGTGTCCTTTGGATATCAAATGGGGGGAATTAAATTGGGTTAAATGTGTATTTGTTGGGTTGGGTATTAAATGTAAATGTAAAGATTTGGGCCTATATTATGTAACTTGGACTTTATGATATAACATGGGCAGTGTGTAATGGATTTTGAACTGTTCATTGGATTTTATTTATTTATTTAATAGTTTATTTATTATTTTTTACTAAGAGAAATATAATACATATATATACCCGGATAAAATTCAAGTATTATACTACTTTAGATTGAAAATTGCTTGGATTTGCTTATATAAAGGAACTTTATGAAACTAACAATGACTTTGGAGAGATTTTTAATAAATGCGAGAAATGGGCATTTGAGAAATTTTATAGGCACTAAGGATACCTCTTCAAAGAAGAAAGGCTTTGCTTCCCACAATGGTCAGTTCGAGAGATTCTTATCAAGGAAGCCCATGGTGGAGGCTTAATGGGACATTCTAGGGTATCTAAAACATTGAGTACACTTCAAGAACACCTATATTGGCCTAAGAAGAAAAGAGATATGGAGAGGATGTGTGAACGATGCATCATTTGCAAACAAGCAAAATCAAAACTCATGCCTCACGGATTGTATATGCCATTACCTATACCGAGTGAACCTTGGGTTGACATTTCGATGGACTTTGTATTGGGATTTCCATGCACAAAGAGCTGAAAAGACTATCTTTGTGGTAGTGGATAGATTTTCAAAGATGGCTTATTTTATTCCCTACCACAAGATTGGTGACGCTTCACATGTTGCCAATCTATTCTTCAGAGAAGTTGTGAGATTATATGGGATTCTAAGAACCATTGTGTCGAACCGAGATGTGAAATTTCTTATCCATTTTTAGGACGTTATGGAGCAAGACCGGGACAAAGTTGTTGTTTTCTATGACTTTTCATCCAGGGCCAAACTGAAGTGGTAAATCGAGTATTGTCAACATTGCTTAGAGTAGTCATTCGAAAGAATATCAAGATATGGGAAGAATGTCTACCGCATGTTGAGTTCGTATACAATCGATCCATACACTCTGCTACAAAATGTTCTCTATTTGAGGTTGTGTACGGATTCAATCCTTTTATTCTGTTGGATTTTCTTCCCTTGCCTACAGAACAAATCATGAACAAAGATGAAAAGGATAAAGCAAAATTTATGAAAAAGATCCATCAACAGGTGCGGGACAACATTGAACAGAGAACAAAATAATATGAACAACAAACCAACAATGGACGAAAGTGAGTCACTTTTAAAGTTGAAGATTGGGTTAGGGTTCATTTATGAAATGAAAGGTTTCCAGCACAAAGAAGAGGAGATGGTTTTTTTCAAGTGGTACAGAAGGTTAATGATAATGCATACAAGTTAGACCTTCTAGGAGAATACAATGTTAGTGTTACTTTCAATGTCACAGATTTGTCTCTTTTTGATGACAATGATGATTTGAGGATAAATCGCTTTTAAGAAGGGGGTGATGTGATTATACCTCATCCGGAGCCGGAAGAACTCCCACAAAGACCCATCACTTGTGCTAAGGCTAAACTATTCAGGGATGTCATCTCACACAAATGCATTCAAGCATGAAAGTCATTTGAGTCCACAAGTGAACAAGCATTGACGTTGGACTCATACAACAAGCCATGCAATGTTTTGCATGTGCAACCATAATATATGTATTTCATTAAGTCATTTTACTTATTATATGTTGCATATTGCTTTTATTTTGTCACATTTCTATATGTTAGTAGTTTATATTTTTAATCATTGGTTTATATTTTACAAGGTACATTTTATGGAAGCATGGATGACTACATATTATAAAAGCTTGGACAGCAATAATAGGAAATGATGCATTCAAGAGGCATGAATCTTATGTACATCTTTTTCATTGTTGTGGCAAAGATATTGAAAATACAAGGATATGCCACCAACGGCTATAACATGAAAGGGTGCGTCAAAAGGCATGTTTCTTCCTTCATACCTCTTCACAATAGACAAAAATAATGAATGGTTTCTATTCAAATACATCTTTTCATTAAAAGGGCGGCAACATGAAGAGGCATAACTCAAGATTAAAAAAAACATGACTTTTCAAGAGAGAATGGTTTATCCAAGGGTCTCATTTCTCTTCACCATGGTTGTCCAATTATTCAACATAAAATGGTGTTTTTTCATTCTATTTTGTAAGCCTATAAATAGGGCAACTCATTCATTTTGTATCATCCAATTTTGAGTATAATTTAAAGTGAGAATTCATCTCTTTTGTTCTTTTAATAACTCTATCGACTTATCAAGAATTTCTTCTTGGGGTGTCAATCATTTCTTTAATATTGTTGGTTCCTAATTTCTTAATTAGTGGGTCACAGTCCTCCGATTGAAGACTATATAAGCATTGGGTCAATACTCTTTATAGTATTAGTTTTTTCTTTGTCCTTAATCCTTTATTTTTCTTCTTTCCTAAGCCAATTTTCATCATTTTGTCACCAAGCCTACACACCTACACCACCATCCAAACTTCTACCTTATCTTAAATTCACTATTTATTCATCCTACACCATCAACCTAATTCCATAAAAGATTGCTTACTTGGTTATGATCAGGAAAAATCGAACAATCTTGGCAATTCCACATCCAAGAGTATATCACATTAGATAGCTGAGCAAAAGCAAAATGAAATCCATTCACGTTGAGTGTAGGTTTATGCCTAGTGCATGGCCAATAGTAGGGACGGAGCAAGAATTTGGGGTTAGGGGAAAATATATAAATGTTTGAAAGTGAAGGGTAAATTCAGAAATAAACCAAATTTTAAAACAATTTATATAGGAGGACAGAAGTTAAAAAAAAATTTCAAGGGGAATTTTCCATTCTCACCCCTTAATAGCTCCATCACAAGCCAATAGTAACTGCAAGTGGGGGAGTCATGCACGGATGGATGCATGACTTAATGTTAAGGGGCGAATCTATAAAATTTTAGTAGTAACGAATTTACAAAATTTTAGAGAAGTGAAAACATATATTCAATGAAAAAAAAATAGAAGAATTAAAAATATTAAATCATAGGAATTTCAAATTTCCAGTGGAACGACTGCCCCCAACCCCCTTGCTTCATCTCTGAAGCCATTCTAATTCCCAACTATTTGTCGCGACCATTTTTGAAATCGGGATGTGAAAAATGGCCTGACGATTGATCTTTTGGAAAATTAGGGTTTTCTGACCATTTTTAATTTAATCTTTAAAATTTAGGGTTTTTCATATTAAATTGAATTTTTCATTATTTATACTTTAAAAACATTTTGGAGTAGCCACCGATCACTTCGAGGTAGACCGGACACCGGAAAAACAAACCAGAGATTCTGTCTTAAATTGGGTTCGGGAGTCAGTTACGTGAGGGAAGGGTTAGCACCCCTACAAATGCCCGTTATCGGTACCTTTAATTTTATGTGGCATTTCGAACAATAATTTGAGCTTAATTATTCCATAATTATTAATTGAATTTAAATTTCGCATGCAAATATCCTTTTATAAGAAAACTCATTTTGTTCGAATATGAGATTAAAAGCGCCCCGTTATGTGGCACCCCTATTCATATTTAAAAATGAATTTCTAACATAAAAGGTTTTTTTATGAATGTCCATTTATTATCTTGTTTATTTTAAGTATTAATCCTAAAAAGGCTCTAATTAATTAGTCATTTAAAAATATGAATATTAATTAATTTAATGGCTTTTATGAGAAAATGCTAATTCCTTGAACACCTTCCATATATTTAAAGCTATTAAATTAATCATATTCCTAATTAATTAATTCTTTTAATTAATTAAAGTTCTAGTCCTAATTAGGGCTGTAACAATTTATTATCCAATATTTTAGGTGAAAATGTATATTAAATGTTCGCCTTTATAACCAACGTTTAGATAACACCCCATTGTAAACAATGGAACACCATCCAAATTTGAGTCCCAAAAGGTACAATTTAATATACATTTACTTATCTACAATGTATTAATTAATTATTTAATGTCAATTAATGAACTACATTAATATTCAATTATAAGTGTGAATTTATATATTAAATATATTCATTAAAACCCATGTTGTGATAACACCCCATTGTAAACAATAGAACATCATCCAAATTAAAATTTTAAATCTTATATTTAATATACATTTAATTACTACAATTATCTATCCTATTTTAATTATTGAAATTCTAATTAGAGAAACCTAACTAAGGCTCTAATAATTAATTAAGATTAGTGATTAAATCGTCTAACATGAAAAACTATATGCCTAATTTAAAACATGCATTACATATAAATTAAACTGCATTTATCTAAATTAAACAATTAAAATAAATGACTAGATTAAAAGAAATTGAAAACTAAAACTGATTTTATTGAAATGGTGATTAAAATGAAAGAATTACAACACTTAAGGCTATCCGAATAAGGATGTGCGGGCCAAGGCCCGACCCGGATAAAAACACGCGGGTCATCCTTGACCCGTTTCCAAAATGACGTCGCAGCGTCTTGGATATAAAAATCCTCTTTACACCCAAAAACGACCTTATCTCCCTTATTTTCAAATTTCCCCTCTCTCTCTTCACTCTCCCTATCTCTAAATTCTCTGCACCTAAACACTCCCAACCCAGAAACCAGAACTCAAACGGATCATGATACATCAATTCTGGATGAAGTTTATCCGTGTTTTTGAAGAACTGGATAAACATCATCCACTCTGGTCATAAACCGCAGTGAGACCCACCGTTCGATCTTACACCACCGTCTAACGGTCACCTCCGATCGTTAGCTGGCCACTGGATTCGAATCTCGGTTGCTGCAGGCAACGCCGTCCACCCTAGGACGATTTTTAACCACTGCACCGAAGTAATTTCGAACCCTAAAATAAATAAAAAACCTATTTTTTCATTAGAAAACCTAGATCTAGCCCGGTTCGACTGAACCGCCCTTCTTCCTCGGCCTAAAACTACCCAAACCACACTCAACCTATTCAACTCCGCCATAGAAATTAAACTCCGGCCACCAAATATAAGTCCCTGGCACCCATTTTAACTTCTGATCTCGTTTTATTCCTATTTTCATGTGTGTGTAAACTAACACCTTTTGTTTCTGTCTTTACAGTGATTAAATCAGAAGAGAGTTTTACCTTCCCGACAGTGGCCATGGTGATTCTGATGGACGAATTCCTCGGTGACCGATGAGCTTCCCGGCGACTAATATACTTCATGGCGGTATCTTCAGTGATGATTGCCTTTCCCTACAATGAGCAAGCTTCTCTGGCAATTTCTCTGACGTCCGTTTGGCTCCATAACGACGTTTGGTCTCCCGAGGTAAGCACACTCTCTCTTCAATTATTATTATTATTAATGGTTTATTTTATGGCCAATCATTATTTAACTCTAACATTCTCTCTCTCCTTTTATAGGTGAGTAGAGGATGACATCACAATAGGGCTTAATCCGCGTGAAGGGGTAATTGGCCACTCGTTGATTGCCATATGGCCAGTTTGGGTGTGTTTGTTTGGGCTTTTATCTGATGAAACTTGTATTTGGGCGGGAATTTTAGATTTTAAGGATGTAAATGGGCCTTGTATATGTAATTTGGGTTTTGGACTATTTGGCTTTGTATATGAACTATTTTTGGACTTTTATTTATTTATTTGGACTTTTACAATATTATATTTATCTGTGTATGCATTATTTATACTTATTTATTTAATTAATAAGCCTGGTCAAAATTTGGGTATTAAAGTTACCCCTGTTTGCTCATTGTTGTGGAACAGGGATAGAGCAAAGACTGAAAGTACATGAATTTTGTTCGAACTCATATCCATCCACTGAAGTTTGAAGTTGTTCTTCTTGATTAGGAAATTCTTCAATCTTCTACCAGACAATAGAATTTGAAGCTATTCTTCTTATTATGAAATTCTTCATCTTCCAAAGCTCAGAATTGCTCCTGATATTCTTCATCTCTTGAGGACTGAAGTTGTTCTTCTTATTATGAAATTCTTTATCCCTCTATTAAACCATCTACTTCTCTGCCAAGGTGTCGGAAAAGCGAGTTCTTATTATGAACTCTAGATTCTTTGTTGGCGTATTCTTCAAATTCAAACTCAGTCTTTGCTGAAAAAACTCTTCACATTAGGTGCTATATCTTTGCTGTGTGAACTTTTCCCATTAGGAACTCTATCCTTGATGAGAAAACTCTTCCCATTTGGAACCCTTCGTTCTTCACTAGGAATATTGATTCGTCTCCTTTTCTGGGCAAAAAACTGAACATGCAAAAAAAATATCATTGATTAATAAGAATTCAACCTGAAGCAATATGATGTATCCCTAATTTCTCGCTTGAAGCACTGAGATCTTTGGTGTCATTGCTTATTCTGCCTAAGATATCTCGATCTTTTAGTCTAAAGCGCACATGGAATCCTTTATTTTCTCTTCCTCTATTGATCAACCTCCTTTTATGCCTGCAAAGATCGAATTTATCATTAATATTCTAACATTGATTGTAAAAATGTACAATTTAGGTATATCATTATGAAACTTCAAGTGCTTCAACAAAAGACACTGAAACTACGAATCTTCCTCATTTGAGCCTGAATTTGGTCTATCTTGCTTTCCAATCCAGCAATTTGAATTCTTTTGGTTGTTTTTTCTCTTTTTTCTTTTGTTTTTCTTCATTTTTCTCTTTCATTTTTTTCTTTTTTCTTTCTATTTTTTCCTTTTTCTTATTTTTCTTATTTCTCTTTTTTTTTTCTTTTTTCCTCTTTTTTCTTTCTTTCTTTTTCTTTTTTCTTTTTTTGTCTTTTTTGTTATTTTTTGAAACTAAGGGCCCAAAGGATTAATATTTCCGCTGATATCATGCCCCACCATCTTATTGCGATAACATTTGGAAAGTTCTCATCATTTCCAAAGGTATCGTCCCGAAGGACTTACTGATGACCCGATGGATTTAGAACTGTAATGCACTTCCTTTTCTGTGCACACAATCACATCACTCCCGAAGGTAATGGCATGAAGGACTTATCATCATGCCCAAAGGACTTATTGATGACCCGAATGATTTAGAATTGTAATACACTTCCTTTCATGTGTAAACAATTACATCAGTCCTGAAGGTGATGGCCTGAAGGACTTAACATCATGCCCGAAGGACTTACTGATGACCCGAAGGATTTAACATCATGCTCGAAGGACTTACTGATGACCTAAAGGATTTAGATTTGTAATACACTTACTTTCCTATGCAAACAAGTACATCACTCTCGAAGGTAATGGCCCGAAGGACTTAACATCATGCCCGAAGGACTTACTGATGACCTAAAGGATTTAGAATTGTAATTCACTTCCGTTCCTATACAAACAATTAGAAAATCTTTGCTGAAATCCGCCTCTGCAAACAGATTGAGATCTTTGCTAAAATTCGCCTCTTCAAACGGATTGAAATCTTTGCTGGGATTCGCCTCTTCAAATGGATTGAAATCTTTACTGAGATCCGTCGCTTCAAACATATTAAAATCTTTCTGAGATCTGCCTCTTCAAACGGATTAATATCTTGGCTTCAAAAAATGATTGAAATCTTTGCTAATCTTTGTTGGTTCTATTTTCTTCGATCTGAAGTTGTAGATTGAAATCTTTGTCTGTTATTTGCTAATTCTTGTAAATTCCTACAAAATGTACAAAAAAATGCCTTGAATGCATGAGTTAGTATGCTTCTATCTCATAGATGCCTAACTATGTATGATTCTTGAATTGTGACAACTGAGGACCACTTGGATGAGCTCTAATCTTCTTTACCTCCCCGTTGAGCTTTTTGCTTCAGTTACAACAATAAGATTGTTTTCCTTGAATCTTTCTTTGATTGATCTTCTTTCTTGACTTGATCTTCTTGAGATTGATCTTAAACTTTTATCGTCTTCATGCTCCAACGAAATTTCCCCCAGAATCTGTGTTGTTGAGATCTTTTTCTTCCTGAGCCAATTTTGACCCTTTTTAGCAATCGAATTCTTTTAAGCTCTGCACCCACTCTTGCCTATTCTGATTTGAACTCTTATGCACCATGATGCCCCACTAATCTCTTTTTCTTGCCTCATTTCATAGAATTTGCCCCTCTTCCATCATCTGGGGCGAGCAAATGCCTCAAGTCCCTGAACTTTCCAAGTCTCTAAACTTTCGCCAAGTCCCCAAACTTTCCATTCTTACCATCGTTATCACTATGTCCCCTAATGGATGATTCCTCTTTCTGACCAAAAAACTGTCGAACGGATAAGAGTCTCATACTTAATCATATATTTATCAAGAAAGTCTATATGTTTGTACAAATGTCAGCTCACTTATCTGTATTTCAATGAATGATACTTTTCAAGACCCAGAAAACTAGGGTATAAAGAGAGAAAACAGAATAGGATGCCCTGAATATCAAATACAAGAATGTCTTAGATTCAACCTTCCTATGAGTAAAATAATTTGATTGTTTTGTCAATTTCTCAAGTTATAAAATTTCTTCCAAATCACCCAGTTCACACCCTATGATTACCGCATTGCTCGATCCAGTCAGAAACAACTCCTTCTCCGTTCTCCTCATTCCTTTCTATTCATAAATGTGTTTAAGCTTCCCGAACTTGTTTAACCAGTAGAATGCAAAAATATCATTCTAAGAATAAAATTCTATAAGTGCATGTGTGATTCTGATTGTTACTAGTTATATTATTATTATTATTATTATTATTATTATTATTATTATTATTATTATTATTATTATTATTATTATTATTATAGACATGTCTTCAATGATACATCTTTGACGCTTGGGTATTGGACAAGTGAAGCATAGCTCCTTAGATTTGTCGACATCCCCCACAGCTCCATCAGAGTGTTCCAAGACTTATTTATTCAAATAGTTCATTATGTCCCTCCTTTTCTTTGTTTTTCTTTTCCTCTTATTTTCTTCTCTTTTTTTCTTTTTCTTTCTTCTTTTTCAACTTTTCCATTTTTTCTTTTTTCACTTTTTCATTTTCCTTTCTTTTTCTTTTTCAACTTTTTCCTTTCTTTTTCCTTTTCTTTTTTTTTATCTCTTATTGTGTTTTTAAGGTATAGAAGACTACGCTTAGAACTTCAATTTCAAGCAACTCTACTTGGTTAAAATCATCAGTCCACTTCACTGTTTATGAATTTCAAAGATTTATCATCGAACATCATCAAAGGCGTAGTGATTTGACCATTTCTTGCCTTGCCGACCAGAGTAAACTGAGAAACAAATTTCACTTCATCGTCTTCACAACATCCAAATAATTTTTGTATCGAAATCAGTGTCACATCTTGCAATTGGCATCTAAGGGCCTACAAGGGTAAGAAAAGATACACATATATTTGTTTATTTCAAAAACATAATTCCAATGAAAATCAATGAACATGACATATAACCTGAAAAAAAGACTTCTACTACTTTCGGGCCATGAGTAGTAGACTTATTTTATAGTATTATTTCAGCAAAAGTCCCTACAAATTGTAACCACATGATGCAACACTATGGGTAACACTGACTTCTTAGAATTCCAAACAATCTTGGAAGCACTCATCTTGGTTCTATGATTCCTTGACTGGTATAACGGCTTGCCCTACTCCTTTCCATTATTGAACTAATTCTCGTGTCAAAATTCCATTACTGACTAACTTCTTGATTTCTTTCATTAAAGGTATACACTTCTTGGTAGCATGTCTTGGTACCCCCATATGAAAGTCACAAACATTGTCTAGATCATAACTATGGGCAAATGGACTTGGCACCACCTTCATTGGCCTAGGAGTGATATGTTGTTCTTCAATAAGGTGAGGTAATGAGTATGAAATAGACACTCCAAAGATCTCTACATTTGCATTTGCTCGAGGAATTTTTCATGGTCATTCTGATGAATTAGCTGGCCTCTTTCTCTTGCGACTCTGAGAACTTTGAACATTACATTCACTCACCTCTTTCCCTTGTTCTGCTTCTTGATCAGCACGATCTTTAAATCTTGATCCAATTTTCCCTTGTCGGATCCCTATTTCTATTGCTTATCCAATCGTCACGAGGTCACTGAAACTGCACTTTGAATTCGCAAGCATTCTATCAAAGAAAGAAGATGAAAGAGTTTGACGAAACATAAGAGATATTTCTTCCTCTGTCAAGGGAGGTTGTACTTGGGCTGTTAATCCTTGCCACCTCAATGCATAGTCTTTAAAACTTTCGCTGACCTTCATATTCATGTTCTGCAGAAAATAGCGATCTAGAGCCAAGTCTATAACATACTTGTATTGCCCCAAAAATGCTTTGGCCAAATTTACCCATGATCGAATCTGCTCTCGACTTAATATGTTGTACTACACTACAGCAGGTCCAACTAGACTATCATGAAAACAATGGATCAACAATTTATCATCATCCAAATATCCTTCCATTTTCCTACAAAACATTGCCAAGTGGACTTTAGGACAACTGGAACCATCATACTTCTCAAAATTGGGGACCTTAAATTCAGGTGGCGTAACTAGATCAGGGACTAAACAGAATTCTTTTGCATCAAATTTAGGATTATCGATGCCTTTTCTTTCCTTAATCTCTTTCTCAAGTTTGGCATAACTATCTTTCAACTGCTCGAGTCTTGATCCTAGGATAATAGGCTTTACAGACCCTGCCTCTATACTTGGGTTAGATGCCCCGGGATGAATTGTAAAACATGGTGTAGCAGTGCAGTTCTTCACATTTTGCTGATGCTTGGTCATCTATTCTTGTATTCCTTTTGAGTTTGTTCAATTCCCTCAATGTCTCCATCCATGATAACAGATTCCTAAACTTTCACTAATTTGCTCATGTCGAAACTCCGACCGTTCTAGATCATGAATGTTAATGCCATGTTAGTACATGATAATGTTATATTGATAAATATGCAATGCATAAATGTATGAATGAAGGAGGTATTGATTTCAAGAACTAGTCATTAGAACAACACCCATCTAACTAAAGGGTCAAATACAGAGAAAAGGCAATATGTCACTAGCTCTAGCTCTTTTGGTTGATCACTCTGTTCAGCCTATGAATCAACATCTGCCCTAGCTCAGTGTTAATATCATAATGTTGTTGCAGGTTTATGACTTCATCGAACACAGTCTACACGTACCAGGCGCCTCCTCACACTTGGCTCATATAGTTAATCATTTCACAACTCTATTTTCGGATTATCTGGATTACTGCCTCAACTTGATTTTTGGTATTTTGTCCCTTATTGTGGTACCTCTTACGAAATGGTCCTTCAAATGTTGTACTATATTTTCTGATTCTGTCATTTTCCTCAGCTCATCATTTTATCATCATTCTCCTTAATTATGGCATCATTGGTAAATTTCGTCATTTGTGAAACTTGGATATCACCTCTGAATTCAAAGCCTTCTATTCTTTCTCGAGTAATTTCCTGTCAACAATAACCCTTGAATGCCCCTACAATTTATCCATCCTGAATTCCCCTTCAATTTATCCATCCTCTATCCTTCCTCTGGTTGTCATTTTCAAATATTACGTCTTGTTTATCTGTGTAATTGCTGTTGACTTTGTCTTGAACCCTAAAATGTTGTTGAGTCTTGTATAAACCTTATCCTTTTGACAATCAAAGCAGTGTAGCAAAGCCTCGTATTTCTCTATTGTTGGTGTCATATCTATTCTCTCGAAAAGCGAATAATTATATCGAGCTTCATAAACGGGTCATGGCCCTAAACAACTTTTGATCCATTTGACCCTCTAACAGCAATGCTATAATCCAAAAATCTTGTTGGAAATGACTCTTCATATTCCCCATCCTATGGTTCTCAAATTACACTGGTTCTGGCAAAACTTCATCACGTTCAGAAATTTTTGGTACAACCTTGCATTAATGACACTTGGTCTCCACATATATTGTCTTCGCTCTTATGTTGAACCTTCTCGAATTAGATCCATAGTGACATATTATCCCCCACTTGTCTATCAGACCTTTCAGTTCTTATGACCACTGCCTACTCGACTAATTCTTGAACCAATACCTCACATGAATGCAATGTGATGTAACATTTATCAAATAAAACACACCCACACAAAACAAAAAACAAAACAAAAAATGTGTCAGTACGGTGAATTAATATTGTAAGCAAAAATAATTTTTGTAAAATAAAACAATTTATATTACGTAAAATTAACCAGAGAGCAGTTTATTTTGCACACAAGAACAAACAGAGAAATGAATTTAAATCAGCGGCACCTTGTCCTAGGTCCCTGTCTGGCTCTAGTGGGGTAGGCTTCTATTACAACATGTGGGTTTCGATCTAGACTCTGGGTACCCGAACTGTCATTACTAGACTAGCAAGACATTGATTCGGGAGTATACGACCCCTTACAGCGGAGGCGTAACCTCACGGTGTATAAGGTTGGTATACTGGAAGGAGGATAAAATTCTGATCACGGAGCTGAATAACTCACGTACGATTATGCCTCACTCCCACTTAAAGGTGAAAAGCTCGGGTAGAAGGCTTATGCATGAATGACAATTTATATCACACTAGAAAAAGCTACTTGCATTTTTCCAGAAAATTCATCCAATAATTATAGAAAAATTAAATTCAAATTACGGTCCAAAATGCCACGTAAAATTAATTAGGCCCGACTCTCAGTTTTTAAAATCCTCAGCGGAGTTGCCAAGCTGTCGCGACCATTTTTGAAATCGAGATGTGAAAAATAGGCTGACGATTGATCTTTTAAAAAATTAAGGTTTTCTTACCATTTTTAATTTAATCTTGAAAATTTAGGGTTTTTCATATTAAATTGGATTTTCCATTATTTATACTTTAAAAGCATTTTAGAGTCGCCACTGATCACTTCGAGGTAGACCGAACATCGGAAAAATAAACCAGAGATTCTGTCTTAAATTGGGTTTGAGAGTCGGTTACGTGTAGGGAAGGGTTAGCACCCCTACAAACGCCCGTTATCGGTACCTTTAATTTTACGTGGCATTTTGGCATTTCGAACAATAATTTGAATTTAATTTATCCCATAATTATTAATTGAATTTAAATTTCGAATGCAGATATCCTTTTATAAGGAAACTCATTTTGTTCGATATGAGATTAAAAGCGCCCCGTTAGGTGGCACCCCTATTCATATTTAAAAATGAATTTCCAACATAAAAGGTTTTTTTATGAATGTCCATTTCTTAACTTGTTTATTTTAAGTATTAATCCTAAAAATGCTCTAATTAATTAGTCATTTAAAACTATGAATATTGATTAATTTAATGGTTTTTATGAGAAAATGTCAATTTCTTGTACACCTTCCATATATTTAAAGCCCTTAAATTAATCATATTCCTGATTAATTAATTCTTCTAATTAATTAAAGTTCTAGTCATAATTAGGGCTCTAACAATTTATTATTCAACATTTTAGGTGAAAATGTATATTAAATGTTCGCCTTTAAAACCAACGTTGAGATAACATCCCATTGTAAACAATGGAACACCATCCAAATTTGAGTCCCAAAAGGTTCAATTTAATATACATTTACTTATCTACAATGTATTAATTAATGATTTAATGTCAATTAATGAACTACATTAATATTCAATTATAAGTGTGAAAATGTCAATTAATGTCAATTCTTCTAATTAATTAAAGTTCTAGTCATAATTAGGGCTCTAACAATTTATTATTCAACATTTTAGGTGAAAATGTATATTAAATGTTCGCCTTTAAAACCAACATTGAGATAACATCCCATTATAAACAATGGAACACCATCCAAATTTGAGTCCCAAAAGGTTCAATTTAATATACATTTACTTATCTACAATGTATTAATTAATGATTTAATGTCAATTAATGAACTACATTAATATTCAATTATAAGTGTGAATTTATATATTAAATATATTCATTAAAATCCATGTTGTGATAACACCCCATTGTAAACAATAGAACATCATCCAAATTAGAATTTTAAATCTTATATTTAATATACATTTAATCACTACAATTATCTATCCTATTTTAATTATTGAAATTCTAATTAGAGAAACCTAACTAAGGCTCTAATAATTAATTAAGCTAAGTGATTAAATCGTCTAACATGCAAAACTATATGCCTAATTTAAAACATGCATTACATATAAATTAAATTGCATTTAATTAAATTAAACAATTAAAATCAATGACTAAATTAGAAGAAATTGAAAACTAAAACTAATTTTATTGAAATGTGAAAGAATTACAACACTTAATGCCCAATTACAAAACCCTAGGGACCCAATTGCACTAATTACAAACTTTGGAATTCAATTAAAGGGTTCAGGGAACTAAATTCGAAGCTTCGAAGTCAAATTCAAGGGAAATAGGGACTTGGTTTAGAGATATCAAAAATCTGGGCAAAAACCAAAGGCTATCCGAATAAGGATGCACGGGTCAAGGCCCAACCCGGATAAAAACACGCGGGTCATCCTTGACCTGTTTCCAAAATGCCATCGCATCGTATATGAAAATCCTCTTTACACCCGAAAACGGCCTTTTCTCCCTCATTTTTAGATTTACCCTCTCTCTCTTCACTCTCTCTCTCTAAATTCTATGCACCTAAACACTCCCAACCCAAAAACCAAAACTCAAACGGATCATAATACATCAATTTTGGATGAAGTTCATCCGTGTTCTTCAAGAACCAGATGAACATCATCCACTCCGGCCATAAACCACTGTGAGCCCTTCCGTTCGATCTTACACTGTCGCCCAACAGTCACCTCGGATCGTTAGCCAACCACCGGGATTCGAATCCCAGCCATCGCAGGCAATACTGACCAACCTAGGACGATTTCTGGCCGCACTGGAGTTTCTTTTGAACCCTAAAACAAAAAAAACTCATTTTTTCACCAAAAAACCTAGATCTAGCCCGGTTCGACTGAATCGCCCTTCTTCCCCTGCCTAACGCTACCCAAACCACACTCAACCTCTTCAACTCCGACATAGAAATTAAACTCCGGCCACCAAATATAAGTTCTCGACACCCATTTTAACTTTCGATCTCCTTTTATTCATATTTTTACGTGTGTGTAAACTAACATTTTTTGTTTTTGTCTTTACAGGGATTAAATCGGAAGAGAGTTTACCTTCCCGACAGCGGCCATGGTGGTTCTGATAGACGAATTCCTGGTGACCGATGAGCTTCCTGGCGACTGATGTACTTCCTGGCAATGTCTTTAGTGACGGTTGCCTTTCCCGGCAACGAACAAGCTTCTTCGGGCAATTTCTCCGGCGCTTGTTTGGCTCTACAGCAGTGTTTGGTCTCCCGAGGTAAGAACCTTCTCTCTCTCTTAAATTATTATTATTAATGGTTTATTTTATAGCTAATCATTATTCAACTCTGACATTCTCTCTCTCTCCTTTTATAGATGAGCAAAGGATGATGTCACAATGGGGTTTAATCTGCATGAAAGGGTAATTGGCCACTCCATGATTGCCATGTGGCCAGTTTGGGCAGGCCAAACAAACACAAAATTTTAGATTTGATGTGTTTGTTTGGGCTTTTATTTGATGAAACTTGTATTTAGGCAAGAATTTTAGATTTTAAGGATGTAAATGGGCCTTGTATATGTAATTTGGGTTTTGGACTATTTAACTTTGAATATGGACTATTTTTGGACTGTTATTTATTTATTTGGACTTTTACAATATTATATTTATTTGTGTATACATTATTTATACTTATTTACTTAATTAATAAGCCTGGTCAAAATTCAGGTATTACACTATTCATGTTTTTGTTCTTATTTATTAATCCCAAGTATAGTATTACTTTAAGGATTTATATCCAGTACACTAGCAGTGGAAACTTATAGTTTCCACAATCTCCTTAATTTTTGTAATGACCCAAACTTCGGGTTAGAGAAACGGGTATCAGACTCGGGTATTGGGCCTTTGTTTTGGAAGCTTAGTTAAGAATATTAAGTTGGCTCATTACATTGGTGGGAGAGTTTTGAATTTTAAAAGGACGATGATAGGAGGGAAATTGGGAGATATTTTTGTTGGTGAAAGAGAAAATGGAAAAGGAGAGAGAGAGAAAGTAAGGGGGAGTTTTAAACTCTAATTTATAGAGATTGGGCCGTCTGTTGTCGACACTGCCACCACCATTAAGTTTCCCACGCCGGGACGAGTCCGTCAATAGTCGGGGCATCACCATCGGAGCTGTCGTGGAGGGAGGTGAAGAGTTCAAAATTTTAGGTTGATTGAAATGAGGCATTTTCAATGATCAAACAAAAAACGAGGGGCACCATTGTGTTCATCAATGTCAGGACAAGTGGGCTGGAGCTTGTCGCCGCTATTCGACTACTAGAGCACCCTTCACGCGCCCCCATGTGCCACACCTGCACGTAGACGAGGTACAGCTGTAGTGGACAGCTATAACCGTGTGGCCCAAGCTGAGCTGACCCAAGCCGATTGGACCGAGCTAAACCGCCAGCCGAGTCGAGCTGCCATTGACCGAGCCATTGACCGTTGACCGAGTTGTGGACTTTTTCTAAGGAACCCTACCCGGGGGTTTCTCGACATTCTGAGTCCACTGGAACAATCCGTTTCTCTAAATTCGAACCCAGTAAGCTATTTTTACACATTTTATCCCCTAAAAGTTGTCCGATAGTGTGAAATGGCTTATGTAGTCGTAATTGTTTTATCTGAGGTTTTGGTGGACTCGAATATTAAAATTAAAGAGGTGTTTAGAGGAGCTTGGAGGGGGATTTATTGTATTGGATAAGGTTAGTACACCTCAAACTCCTATTGCTTCATGAGCATCATAAATGTAATTGCCTTGCTTGTTAGTGTTTGCAAAATAGGCAGACGATGAATAAGCATGTTGTGAGACCGGTATCATGAGACTTGATATATTTATGAGATGCATGATGATATTACAAATATGATGAGATTCGTTGAGGCTTTAGAGACCATGTAGGGTCATTTCAGATACTCGTATAATTACTTGACGATTGGTTGATAATCATGATGCCTTGTATGCTTGTTCGAATAGATTAATTTATTCGATGGAAATTGTGTAAGGGGTGAATAATGGTAATATTTGAATAAATGATTATGAAGCCGGAAATTAATAGTAATTGAACAAATATGTTAGTAAACAAACCCTAATGACTTCATAAGCTTTAGGAATCGAATAAGCATTGTAATATCGTAATTCAAGAAAATTGTATGAACCATTGAATAGGGTACTAGTACGAGCTTTGACTGTACCGGTACTTGTAGAAATTAAAGATTTCCAGTAAATAATTTTAGTATCGGTACGCGTGTGAGTACTGATACCTGGGGTACTGTATATATACTTGTGTACGAGTACCGATACCCGATACGATAAATAATCTATAAATGCAATATAAGGATGGAAATTGATGTCAATATTAATAATTATTTATTCCTTGAATAAATGTGATAGCATGGATTAATGGAGACAATGAATGAGATTAATTATATACTTCTCCATAATGTAATAATAACTCGGTAATGTAAAATAAATGATGTGATGATGATTGGAAACAATAAGGTGATCCTTAGGATCGCGTTGCTTGCATGTCGGGTAGGCATTTGATTGTTTTAGTCTTTTTGATTGATGGGATCTGGATACCCAGAGAAAGAGTGTTACAACACCATGGTTGAAGATTCCCGAATGTAGGATCCCGATGCTTAGTGGACGCGGGCCTCATTCGAAGATGCTTGATGAGAGATTTCGAGCATGGGTGTATGATCTCGATGCTTAGTGGTCGCGGGCATCACGCCATATAGTGTAGGATCCTGATGCTTTGTGGATGTAGGCCTTACTCAGAGTGCATGATCTTGATGCTTAGTGGACGTGGGCATCACTCTAGGTTTGTGGTATGGCTTGTGTGATTTCGCTCGGATGATCTGGTGAGATCCCGAGTATGGTTGGGCCTTGTGTGCCATGCATGATGATTGCTTAATGTGAGCATGTGTTTTGGCAACTAGTGGTACCTCCATGTGTTTATTTATCTTTCTCTATTGCTCATACTAGCTTTGCATGCTTATGTTTATAATTAGCATGTAGTAGAGTAGATGTGTACCGCTGAGCTTTGTAAGCTCGGCGCTCGAAATCGTTGTTTTCGTACGTAGGTTGATCGTCGGATCGTGGGTTCAATGAGCACTATCAGAATAGGATTCCAACATGTGGAGGTTTTTGGAGTACGATACTTGTGTTTAGTGGGCTATGTATTCACAGGACCATATGTGGTCAACTCTATAATTCTTACTTTTTAAATTGTATTTAACAAGTCGAATCTTTAAATGTTTTAATTTTAAAGTGGAGCTCCTTTGTAACGATTTAAATTGTTTATCTATGTTTTCAACTATTGGATCTAAATGTTTTGGAAAATAACTTGTTTGGGCTAAATCCAGTTTGAGAAATTTTATGGTTTGGTTTGGGCTTGTGGCCCAAATTGTGACATCTGAGTTGGGGGTGTTATAGTTTTAGGGTTTAGGGACTTAGTTTAGGGTGTAGAGTTTAGGGGTTTAGAATTTAGGGGTAATGGTTAGAATTTAAGTGTCAGGGATAGGATTTAGGTTGTAGGGTAATATGTTGAGGATTTAGGTTTTAACCTATAAACCTTAAATTCTAACTCTAAACACTAAAATCTATCCATAGTCCCTAAATTTCAAACCACTAAACCTAAACCCCTAAATCTTACACCTTAAACCGAGTCTCTAAACCCTAAAACTAAGGTACTTGTGAAAACTAAAAGTTTTTACGCCAGTGTATCAAATAATTATCCTTTAATTTATATTGCATCGTAAAAACTATACACAAACACATGCATGCATGAAGGGATGCATTTATCAATATTTTTTCTTCGGTATTTAATATGGAGTATAAATTACAAATGTCAATAAAAAGAAAACAATACTCTTCTTGCACGTTCCTCTGCCCCCACTTCCCATCCATATAATCACTCACTCTCCTCTTCCTCTTTCGTTGCTCTGGGTATCTCATTTAAGAGCTTGAGGATTCAGAGATCAGTATATAATATATAGTGTGTGACAAAGATGGATATATACGGGCTTTCAACTTCTGAACAATTAGATATTGATCATCTTTTGCATTTACCCAACGAATAAACTTTTCCCCTCTCCTCTTCTTCCGATTAAACCGCTTTCAGCGAAGCTTCTGCGGTCACTCCCACTTTCTCCATAGACTTTACGCACCATCTTTGTGTTTCCAGTTAATTCCATTTACGTTTCCTTTCATTTTTAGTTGCATGATTAAATTGTTGTCTACTTTTTTGGGTTTACAGAGTGATGACGCCATGGCTGAGCTGGAGTGGTTGTCGCAGTTCGTAGAGGATTCCTTCCCCAACCTCCCATAATACACGCTCCCCGAAATCTATAACCCTAAAAATGATCACTTGTTAGCTTGAAGCAAGAGTTAAAGGGCAGTGGTACCAACATTAAAATGAACAAACTGCTTGATGACGAGGTTGTCGGATGCGGCTACATAAACGGGCAATTCAAAGACGAAAGAAACGTGATGCGATGCTCGCACTGTGCTCAGAGAAGACCCCGCTGTGGCAGGGCCATAGGACCAAAGACCTTGTGCAACGCGTGGTATTCATTATAAATCGCACAGCTAGTCCAACATTTGTGCTGAGCCAACACTCGAACTCTAACCGGAAGGTGTTGGAGCTGCAGAGGCAGAAGGAGCAGCGAGAGCAAGCGTGTCGTCAGCACCCCCATCAACGGCGTGACTTGGAGGAGTGCTAACGTGTTAAAGTTATTGTAATCACGTTGAATGGGGTAACAGTGTTTCGAGACCTTTGACTCTGTCAACCGTCAAACTCCCGTTTGGGGCTTTACTCTCGTTGAAATTGACACGAGTGTCTTTCTACGTGACAGACCTCAATGGATCGGCGGCAACGAAATTGGAGGAAACAAACCTACAGTAAAAGCTTCAACTTTTCCTTTTTTGACAATTTCTTTAGTTTTATCAAGTGGATCAAAGAATCAAGTTAACATTCACTATAGACCATACTGTTAAGACATAATTGGAGAGATCAAATCAAAATCCATTTATTAAGCAAAATTGGAAATCACAACATTTAACTTAGTCTGGTACTGTTAATACAGGCATTGAAGAAGCCCCTTCTACTCCTTGCGCACAAAATACAACTTGCCCATGACATGGAGAACGGCAACGAAAGCAATGAAACCGATGCTCATTACAAGCACCACATTTGGGGATATCTTAAGTCCTGGGGCATCATCTGTGTAAAACTGAAGCATTGTTCCAGCAGCTCCTCCCGAGGAGCCTGCAACACTCGTTCTCCTCCTCCGCATGTTTGCAGCTGATGCTGCACTTCCCCTTGGTGGTGCTGTTCCAGTTGCCATTTCTGCAATCAACTTCAATTTTCAATACCAGATAAACACAGACAAATAGTTTACAAAATCAACATTTCCATTCTACTTTCATTTAAGTGTACTCATCACATTTCTTTGATGCGAGCGTGGTGAAGAATGGCCTACCCTGCCCTGGCTATATGGCTACATATACTAATTTTACTGGACTCGAAAAGGAGTTTAAGATACAAGTACCTTCCTGACATGAGTTTTTTTTCATAATTCAAGGATCATACCATACTGGTGTCCGAATATGTAATTGATACTAGTGCGACTGTTAGACAAGGATTATTTAGGAAAATCAATAGTATAGATAAGATAGTATATAGAACACAACTATCAAGGATAAAACCTAAAAGTTTCTGAAGAGAATTTCAGTGAATTTTCAAGGAACGATGACTGTAAATGACTAGAACATTCGATAAACTACTCATAAACCATCCGTATATTGTAGGTTTATTAAGCTAAATAAACAAGTACGAACACAATTATGAAATTGGTAATTGACACAAACAGAACAAGAATAAGCATAAAAATAAATTAAAGTGAGATGAATGAAGGTTTGTTCTTTTAAGCTATGTTCCAACAGAGAACAAAAGAAAGTTTCAAAAATGGTCAAATGGGATCAATAAAGAAGTGTTTTTGAGAGGTGGCTAAGATGCCCAAAGTTCACAAAGCTCCATTAAAAATTAATGAACAAAATTAAAACCAGAATAAAGGTAAAATCAATTCAAAACAACCAAAATTCGGCCGAAAATATTTGTGCCCTAATCTAATTTAATAATTCCTAATTGAATCACCAAAAAGGTAAATAATAGAATTCAACCCACCAAATTCTAAGATTCGATCGAATTAAAATTCTTAAGAAACAATCCAGCATTTGTAGGAAAACAGATCTAAACTCAAGCAATCCAGCGGATCGATCTTATTCTATTCAGATGCGAATAGGAGATAAATCCACCATTTGTAGGAAAACAGCAGATCTAATGGTGGAAGGTGAAAGAAAGAGAGGAAGAAGAGAAACTCGCCTGAGTGTACTCGAGATTGGGATGCGGAAGTTCGGAAGCTTTAGGACAGGCCTGTTAAACCTTGGACTGCGGAATTCGTGTGCTTTTAAGCTTAGATTTTCCAATGACGGAACAGCTGGGTATTTCCAGGCAGCACTTACAAATCGATTTCAGCCACGCGTCCTCATAATGAAACGTGCCAAAGCGTTAGGCCCAAACCATATGGGTTAAGTTGACCCACATTTTAAAAATGTTTTATATATGGAATATGGTGGTAGGTGACAAATACTCCCAAAATGAAAGTTTAAGGCTTTCCTTGAAAGCCGTTTTTTGGGATTTGATTAATTTATTAACTTTTAGTTTGATTAATTTTGATTTTCAGTTTGTTTATATGACTAAATTTGATTTTTAAGATTTTACATTTTATTTTAAAATATTTTTTTTATGATTTTTAAACAGTTTTTGAAAAAGACTTTTATAAATTTAAAGTCTTATTTATTTTTTTATATTTAATTTTTCAAGCAATATATAATATTTTCAGGTTATTTCACTATTTAAATATAAAATATTATTTTGACATTATCAAACAATTAAAATTAATTATAAAATGAATTTAAAATAATAAATTTGATTCAAGTATGGCAGTGTTTAAATTGTGAAACATAAATCGTCCAAACATCGACATTTCGATTTTTATCGGTAAGTTCTATGTAACCACCCCTTCTTCCCCTTCACCCTCCTCCTCTTGAGTTTTTCTTACCTTTTGTTTTCCTGATTTGTCCTGCCTTTCTGTCGTCCCTCTGACTTGCTCGATGAGGGTTTTTTCCCCGGCGTTGGTTGTCTCTTCCCCAATGGTCGACAATTGGAGCTGGGGTTTTAACTTTGGACAAAGAGTGTAAACAACTGTGAACTACATTATTAACCTTTCTGTTTACATCAATTAACTTGTTACTGAATCTAACCTCAACGAAAGATTACTTTGTACGACATTCCCTCTCACTAAAATACATTTAACAAAGTAATTCTTGCTTGATGTTGGCATACACTAAAATACTTTGTACAAGTGTGGACTGTGATTGTAGAATCCTACGGTGTCTACATGTGTTCCTTTCACATGTTTTCTGCAGCTACTATTTGGTGTTAGAAAAATGAGTACAATAATAATCCAAATATAATAGAATACCGTAAGAAAAATAAATAATAATAAATTAAAAAAAGAACTTGAAATCGGACATAGTTAAAATCAGAAGAATTTTTGTTGAGGCATGTATAAACAGTTTCCTTAAGACAGATTCGTCCTTTCCTCGGTGCTTGAGTAACGTTGGACGTCTATCTCCCATGATACAATAACAAACGTTCACAGTAGTAGCACAATTGCAATGAACAATAGAACACATCCTTTGCTTCATCTATCACCGAAAATCAAAAACGTTTTTCAAAGTTGTTGAGTTTCAAAGATATTGACTTGTGAAAAATGTTTTGGAAATCTCTCATTTATATAGTGGATGAAAAATTAAACCGTTTGATGAAAAGATTAAATCTTTTGATGTAAATATTTGTTGAAAAGTTAATAGATATGATTGAATGGATGCAACTTTAAACCAATAATTAACAAGTCTATTCACCAAGTGACATGATTTATTATTAACATGTCTATTCACCAAGTGACATGATTTATTATTAACATGTTTATTCACCAAGTGTCATGACTTATTATCATTATTATTCAACCAATATATATTATTTTTCCAACAATCCTCACATGAATAAAATTGATGGTTCAAAAATATTGTCTCGATGTGGTGATAGATTATACGTTCGATATTTGCATAGGATAGTTAGGCGTCCCCCTTTGAACCTTCCCTTGTGAAAATATGTTTATCTTACTGGCTGTCCAGTAGATACGATGTCCTTGAACTGTCATGTCGTTTGTGTAAGTAATGACATACCTCACACAAATACCTTACTGACAATAATTTGGTTCTCATGGTTATGTCCATATAGCCTTGGACATCTTTTGGTTCTGAAAGAGCTTAGAGAACTATGCCCCAATAGTCTCCTTGAAGTGGCTCCACTTCACTCTCACATAAATGACTTATGTTGTTCGGTTTATCAAAACACACAATGGTCATTAAAAGCATTGCTTAACCTATTCCACATTTTAGTCACTGTTTACATCATAGGAATGGACTTGGGGTAAAAACCCCACAGTGACTCCACAAGGTCTATGCAGGTAGGTTGTCATATTGAACCTAGATATTAAGATCTCCAGTTAACTAGGTTGGGTTGTCCTTCACATAGCGCCTTAACAAATCATGGGTTTTAGTCTCAATCCTTTCAATATTTTTATCAACTTGATCTCGATTCAACCTTTTTGTTAGTAGATTCGCAGTGTTATCTTTTGATCATACAAAATAAAGATAATTCCAGTTGAAATCAGTTGTCTAACATTATGTCGACGATGCGTGTGTCTTGACTTACCATTACGTTATGTGCTCCACCAAATGTTGTTTGGTTGTCACAATATATACATATTGTGGGCACATGCTTTGGCCATTTTAAAATATCCTCCAAGAAATTTTGTAGGTATTCAACCTCTAGCATATAGGTTAGAAAATTTGATTCAAAGGATTTTTCCACCATTTCCTTTTATTTCTTTTTGGTTCTACCTCGACATCAACCTCTTGTTGGAAGTCTTGTCAATGTTCATCAATAGTCTATAGTTTGTTTCGTTAAACTCAACCAACTTCCTTAGTCTTACAAAAGAATGAGGCAATTTTAGATTTCAATATCGTATTCTTATCAATTTCAAGATTCTTTGATTCATGCGAAAGAAACGATATGCAATGTTATGACAAACATAACCAGTTTTCACAAAAACAAGCACATTATGAGGATAATTCATAGTAACAAAATTCTTTCATTTTCGTTTTCACCACTAATACCATTACCATTATTGGTATGTCAAGCATAAACAACGAAAATACAATCTAGCTGATACATGCATGAGCGGGGTTAAATTACTTATATTGGACAAAAAGCTGGATTTGTTCGATGCAAACAATAATGGCCAAAACAATGCACGCATAGGAGGTCAAAAACGATGCATCTTGGACAAAAAACTGAATCTGTTTGTGAAGTCTGGAAAGTCAGCTAATTTGCGACGAATTTTTGGAAGGGTGCCGAGGACAAAACAACATCAACAATTCGCAAGCCATCTTCATCTTCAACCTTCACACCATCTTCCATAATTCCATAAACAAAACTGGAATTTTCAGATTTGTTTTACCTATCTTCTTCTTAATCTTTTCTCATCTTTTTATTTATATTCTTATTTCTTATCATCTAATCCTTCATCTCGTCTTTCTTTCTTTAAATTTCCAGCCTTGAATCTGAAAAATTCAAGAAAATCCCTTCTCTTTTCTCTTGAATTTTCAGATCTGCCCAAACTTCCTTGATTGAGTCTAGAGCTCCTAGTTCTTGCAACAACTTGATTGAAGGCTTCCAAATCCAAGATTGTCCTACTCTATCACTAGCATTTTAGGATTTATTTTCATTTGCTTTGGTAAAGAAGTCAATACTTTGGAAAGACACCCCACAGTTTCAAGTAGTTGTAGGAAGTTTTTTTTACCATTCCATAATTCATATGGTGTCTTTTCCCTTTTCTTGTGGGACACTTTATTTAAAATGTAATTTGCTAATAACATAGCTTCCCCCACATGTTTTGTGATAACCCATAATTTCTTCTCGTTAGCTTCCCTCACATGTTCTGTGATAACCTAAAATTTCTTCTCGTTTTCATAATATTGTACACTTCATAACGTGCATCAGATAAGGCTATCAGAATGTAGTTATGGTATAGAAAACCATAGTGCTTCCCTACCTTGGCAACGTTGAAGACGGTAGCAATATGAGTACTTTCATGTCTCGACAACATTAAAGGCGGTAGCAACATCTATATTTTTCTCTCTAATAATAGAAGGAACAACATGATCAAATAACACTTTCTCATTATCACGTTTTGAAAATTTCTCCGCAAGCTTATAGTCACTGACAACGTTTGACTTTGGTTCAAAGTCTAAGCCTGAGTAATGACTATATCACCAGATTGAGAACCATATGAGTTTTTGGATTATGCCACTACAAAATCAAAAACTAAACAACTTCTTTTGAACGATAAGAGTTTAGTAGACTAAAAACCCGAAACAGAAGTACAAAGGCAACACAATTCCGCTCAACTTTAAACATAGATAAATATTAGTCTCGAAAATAATTTACTAACAGTAATAAAATTTTCTTATCTTTACTTTTCAACAGATAGTGAGACTCGAATCAAATTTGAGAGCTATTTGATTTGGAGAATTTCTCATTCCACCATTATTTGCTCTAAATATCTTCTCCGTTCCACTTGAACTTCGATGGATTTAATTTGACAAAAATACCGATTATTCGTCACATATTCATTGTCCTGTTTTCTTGTACACATCAAAAGTAAAACTATTAGTACAATACATGTTTAAAAACAATTTTAATAAAAAGACTGTAAAACCTGCTGTCAAATATATATGTGTATATATTAGTATAGAAAAACCTTATTTCTAGAAGTTAAATTCCTTAACATGGAAATATATGGTTTCTCATCTCCGCATACCAATAGTATATCAGCATATTCGTTTCTATAAAAAAAAATTAAAAATTATTAATATGAAAAAAAATCTTAAAATACATGCACACATTTTATTTTTCAGGCGAGAGTCATAGGCAAAAGCACGATAATACAATGTGAACTGTGAAGCAATTGACCCACTCTCCGCAACGCCCCTTATTATATTTTGACACAAAATTCTAATTAGTAATTAAGTTGAATTTTATTATAATTCTAGTAGTTGAAGATTACTTGGTAATTAAGATTTACTTTAACGAGTAAATATGATAGAGTAGCACAATCTTGGATTTGGAAGCCTTCAATCAAGTTGTTGCAAGAACTAGGAGCTCTAGACTCAATCAAAGAAGTTTGGGCAGATCTAAAAATTCAAGAGAAAAGAGAAGGGATTTTCTTGAATTTTTCAGATTCAAGGCTGGAAATTTAAAGAAAGAAAGACGAGATGAATGATTAGATGATAAGAAATAAGAATATAAATAAAAAGATGAGAAAAGATTAAGAAGAAGATAGGTAAAACAAATCTGAAAATTCCAGTTTTGTTTATGAAATTATGGAAGATGGTGTGAAGGTTGAAGATGAAGATGGCTTGCGAATTGTTGATGTTGTTTTGTCCTCGGCACCCTCTTAGACTCAATTATCTAAGCAAGCAACCTCAAGCGGCTCTAACCCACCCTCCTAGATGCAATTACCTAGGCAAGCAAGAGTGTGAAGATGATCTCCCTCACAAGAACTCGATGATCTTATGTTGAAGATGACTTCTAGACAAGTTTACCGAACACTTGCAAACTGAAAGAATACTAAAATCTCCAAAGATAACTTTTTATTAATCAATGAAATCTGAATTACAATGTGGGTGAAGCCTCCTTCATATAGGCCATGGAGAAGTTTTAATCCTACTAAAGTTAGGAATTAAATACAATAAATAAATACTAAAATCTAATCTCCTAATTAGATAAGTAACTTCTAATAATAAATAAATGCTAAAAATAAAATCCTAGTCAAATAAATCTGATCCTAATAGATATTGCAGAATCCTATATTGATTTAAATTACAAATAATCAAATAAAATCTTGAAAATTCGCAATTATCCAAAAATCCCGTATAGGAATTTCTGCATGCGCTGTCTTCGCTAAAATAGACGTATCTTGAGATCCAGATGTCCGATTGAGGCGTTTCAAGATGCGTTGAAAAGCTAATTTGCAGCCGGACAAGTTTTAAGAAGACATGTTGACCCATAAATGCCTGGATCCCATCCAAAAATTCGTCGCAAATTAGCTGACTTTCCAGACTTCACAAACAGATTCAGTTTCTTGTCCAAGATGCATCGTTTTTGACCTCCTATGCGTGCATTGTTTTGGCCATTATTGTTTGCATCGAACAAATTCAGCTTTTTGTCCAATATGAGTAATTTAACCCCGCTCATGCATGTATCATTCCCCCACTCCTCAAAAGGATTCGTCCTCGAATCTAAATCGGCAATGAGAGAACAATCATCAACTTCAATTGAAAAGGCTTCTTTGTTGTATGTGGAGTGATCTAATTGAGCTCCTCTCAATGGTTCAACAAAATCCTGAAAAAATAAGACAACACTACTCAAACATTTGTAATGACTAGTCAAAACAAAATCACTCGTCGCGTTCTTTTTCTTGTCTTTTTCTTTTGGGCTTTGTGTGACTTTTACCTCATATGTATTTTCACTCATCAAATTTGGGCCATTAATTTGACTTTTTTCACTCTCAGCCTCTTTACTCTCAGTCTTTTGTATCTCACATCCCATATCCCTCTCATAAAATTTATCATCAATTTACAATTTCTGTAGAGGAGAAAGTGTTCCTAACGGAATGATAAGACAAGAATCAAATGAAGGGTTAGAATTACACTTACTTTCTTCGTGGGGAGGTGATGAGAGTATAGCAAGTGGAACTACTACTTCACACGAGGGATTATAAGCATTGTCATCTTGTCTAATGTGTTCACTATCACTATCCTTTTGTTTGGGAGATGGTTCTTCTCCAATATCAACATTTGCACAAATGCTAGAAGTAGAAGTACGAAGATAATCATGTGTACCTTCTGGTTTTGGGATGTCTTCATGGTTGGTTGCCTTTGTGTGGTCAATTGATTCAGCCTTTTGCGCTTCCAATCTTTTTCGTTTTATCCTCTCACACTGTTTTTTTGCTTTTGCTATTTCTTCATCTACTTTTTCCGGCTCTATTGTAGCAAACGAGAGCTTCTGACCTTGGTGCACAACTGAGTATCCATTTGTATTGATTCGATGGACAGCGCCCCGATCATTTTTCCAAGGTCTTCCTAATAGCAAGTGGGTGACTTCCATAGGAACCACGTCACACCATACATCATCACAATAGCTTCCAAGAGTAAAAGAGATTAAACAACGTTCGGTTACCTTCATATCTGGTCCGCTATTAAACCCTTGAAGATGATACGGCTTAGGGTGTTCTTGGCATGGTAGATCAAGTGCGTCAACAATGAAGCTACTCACTAAGTTTACACGACTATCACCATCAATAATTAAAGAACATAGATTACCTTGTATCTTACATCGTGACCGAAAAATATTTATTGGTATACGATAACGAGTGTTGAAAAGAGAATAAAACATCCTAATTGCTTTAAGAATCCAAAGAAAAGGTTAGACACCAATAGAATTATAGTTGCAAGGAGAAAGAAGAGTATGCAACTTTTAGTCCTACTAACACAAGGAAACAAGAAGGTGTTAGAAGATGTGTAAGAAGCAATAAAAGCTAAAACAAACGAAAACTAATGGCTAAGAATGAAAGAAAATTAGAAAAAACCCCGAAAACCCTAGAATTTTGCAGCAACTTGATCTACTTCGTTCGAGGTGTTCTCGATGTCAAAAAATTCTAAAATTTTATGTGGTGACTCCTCCAAAGGTGTATATCTGATCTGGAAATTTTCAGCTCAAAATTTGCTCGTTTGAATTTGACGAATTTTCCCTAATTTTTGAGTTTTTCACCCAAAAACGCCAAAATTCTTGTCAAGAATCGTCCCAAATCTGATACCAAAGGATAGAGTAGCGCAAATTCGAATAAAGAGAAAAACAAAACAAACCAAAATAAAGAACAAAATCTAAAAATTCAGATTTGCTTATGGTGGCGGCGTCAATGGAGAAAGCTTGAATATGTGGAGATGGCGTGATGAATTGATAGAGTAGCACAATCTTGGATTTGGAAGCTTTCAATCAAGTTGTTGCAAGAACTAGGAGCTCTAGACTCAATTAAGGAAGTTTGGGCAGATCTGAAAATTCAAGAGAAAAGAGAAGGGATTTTCTTGAATTTTTCAGATTCAAGGCTGGAAATTTAAAGAAAGAAAGACGAGATGAAGGATTAGATGATAAGAAATAAGAATATAAATAAAAAGATGAGAAAAGATTAAGAAGAAGATAGGTAAAACAAATCTGAAAATTCCAGTTTTGTTTATGGAATTATGGAAGATTGTGTGAAGGTTGAAGATGAAGATGGCTTGAGAATTGTTGATGTTGTTTTATCCTCGGCACCCTCTTAGACTCAATTATCTAAGTAAGCAACCTCAAGCGGCTCTAACTCACCCTCCTAGATGCAATTACCTAGGCAAGCAAGAGTGTGAAGATGATCTCCCTCACAAGAACTCGATGATCTTATGTTGAAGATGGCTTCTAGACAAGTTTACCGAACACTTGCAAACTCAAAGAATACTAAAATCTCCAAAGATAACTTTTTATTAATCAATGAAATCTGAATTACAATGTGGGTGAAGCCTCCTTTATATAGGCCATGGAGAAGTTTTAATCCTACTAAAGCTAGGAATTAAATACAATAAATAAATGCTAAAATCTAATCTCCTAATTAGATAAGTAACTTCTAATAATAAATAAATGCTAAAAATAAAATCCTAGTCAAATAAATCTGATCCTAATAGATATTGCAGAATCCTATATTGATTTAAATTACAAATAATCAAATAAAATCTTGAAAATTCGCAATTATCCAAAAATCCCGTATTAATCCCGTATAGGAATTTCTGCATGCGCTGTCTTCGCTAAAATAGACGTATCTTGAGATCCAGATGTCCGATTGAGGCGTTTCAAGATGCGTTGAAAAGATAATTTGCAGACGGACAAGTTTTAAGAAGACATATTGACCCATAAATGTCTGGATCCCATCCAAAAATTCGTCACAAATTAGCTGACTTTCCAGACTTCACAAACAGATTCAGTTTCTTGTCCAAGATGCATCGTTTTTGACCTCCTATGCGTGCATTGTTTTGGCCATTATTGTTTGCATCGAACAAATTCAGCTTTTTGTCCAATATGAGTAATTTAACCCCGCTCATGCATGTATCAAAATATTTATTTTAAGTAGGATATTTTATTTAATAAGGTTTCTTGGTGACCAAGTATTTGAGTTTATAAATATAGACTAGGTTTAACGTTTTGAATTATAAGAAAACAAGAGAATGAGAGAGGGGGAAATTACTCTAGAGAGATGTAACCACTTTTAGGTTCTCTACAACTGTTGTGACTACATTGTAGAGATAGGTATTGTAGGGATGTTGGAAGAGTGTTTTGGTTCCACCGGGTCATGGGATTTGTACACCGAGTTTTGGGATTACATGGGTTATCATGTATTTGTACTCTACGTGTTCTCTACGTTGATAGTTGATTGTTCGTTTCTCTCGCCCATGGTCATAGGCTATGCTGAACCACGTTAAATCTTGTCTCCTGTACATGTCTTGGTCTATGTTGTTATCGCTTTGGTTATTTTGCCGTATACCAAATTCTTAACAAATGGTATCATGAGCTATAGTTTGAGCTGTGTGTTTTTGAAGGAATTTTTGCTGTGGATTTTGCAGAGCGATGTTGGAGACATGCCAAAGGAGTATTTCTGCAACGAGCTTTCATTTGCAGAGGGAGTAATTCTCAATCGATTAAACGGTGCTTCAACGGATACTACGTAAGAATTAGAGTTGTTGAAGATTTGGCAGCGGTTCTTCAATGGATATTTAGCTTACGTAAAAATTGAAGTTGTTGAAGACTTGAAGACCAATGCTCGAATAGAATTTGTGTCAATGAGGAGATTTGTTATATTTTAACTTGTTAGTGCATTAACGCCATTATAGAACGTCATTATTTGCATCCAATCATGGATCCATAAATCGAGCACTTGTGCAGTATATCTTTGTATTTTTCCCAGCATTCATACATAAAATTCATCACCTCTTTGCTTGAATGCTATGATTTCACTTCTCTTTTGGTTGTACACGTTCGATGGATCATAACGGTGTAAAAAGTTCTTATACAGGCCATCTTAAGATGTAATAGATCTTGAGGATACTGTCTTCAACCATGCTTGGACTCAATCATGCAAGGAGTAAGGAAATAGTTTGAGTCTCAACACATCATTAGGGACTTTTAGTTGCTTGAAGCAATCACAAACTTTTAAGAAAGCTTGAATGTGTTCTCTAGCGTCCTCTCTTGCTGACCCACTAATTGTCCATTAGAGTTAAGCATGTTGAACATAACGAGCTTCAGCTCAAAGTGAGCTATCCCTAGATCAGGCACAACAATCGATGGGTTGTGGTTGTTGATGACAGGTGCTATATTGTCGTGAATGGGTCTTCTAATTCAAGCTGGTGGAATGACTTCCTACCTTTCTTGGCCTCTATTATGGGTTGTTGATCGATGAATAATCATCACACGAATTGTGCAAGCATACACTGCCGAAGCAAGTATAGTTAACACGTAGATCCTGTTAGATATCGATTCTACGATGATAGGTATTTAGTTGTATTCTTTTGTCGCTGCAAGCAATTATGAAAATGAAGAGATTGTGAGTGTAATAGTGGATGTAATGAAAGAATTAAGTATTGAATATAAGATTGATTGTGAGAGCAATAAGAACAATATAATGAAGATAAAATAAATATTAAGTAAAGATTTAGATCTCATCGGCTCAACTTGGCAGATTATCAAGTGCTAAAAGGAAACAATATACGATGGTTCATTTGACAAATAAAAGACTAAGTTCTCTTACTAACTTCTATTCAATTCTCAACTGATGATACAAAGATGTAGATCAACCATAACTCTCTTTGTTCGTCAAAAATACAAATTCAGTGAACAAGTGGATCAACTCTCGTTGTATCCTCATTCAACTCTCGTTGTAATGGCTTGTTGATCTGAACTATCACTATACCTCTCAATGTCAGTGACAATGTCAAACACTCTCATGCAAACAAAGATCAGATCCAATAATTGAAGTAAGAATAAAGCTAATAAGATTATATTGAACATAAAAACCAAGTTTAAACAAGTTCATACCAAGCTAGAAAGTTAAACCATTGTCAAATAACACAAGAAATATAATAAAATATTCAATAAACATCTATATCTAGAAAGATTTAAAGAAGATAACACATATTCCTCCTTGTTCCAACACTTGAATCCTCATTTCCTCAGATATTTTCGCCTTGCTTCACCTTGGATCTCTAAAAATAGAGCTTAAGCCATCATCAGATGAGAGCTTCGAGAGGTTGAAGATGATAGGAAAATTGGAAATCGCGTAAGTTGTCTCTCTCCTCCAAAAGTGCCATTTTATAAGCTACTAATGTAAGGACACATGTCCTCCGGGTAATTTGTATGACTTTCTACCGTACACAATTTGTTATAATAGAAAATCTAGCTGGCAGATTTGTCCTTATCCTTGGCAATCTGGATAGCTGGCTGCTATAGTGTCGAACCAGCAGCAGTGGTGAAACTTCCTCTACAGGGACATTAATAATACAGCAAAAACATATCAAAACTGCATAAAATTGTATAACATGAGCAACAAGGACTAGAGTTAGAAAAAATAAAAATAATAAACAAAAAATGTCAGAATGGATGCATGAAATACTAATATAGGGACAACATAATCCATAAATCGAGAGGAAATACGTACTCTTTATAGAGCTATCAGTTGCATTGTCAACAAATACTCATGCATCCATCAATGGAATGTCAATGTTACGTATATTGTCTTGGCCGTTCTGTGTATTGTTAATAGGGTTACCAATAGGATCCATAATTCTTTTTCCTCGACGGAGATCTCTCAAATATCTTTTAATTTTTGGATTGTAAGGGAGAACTAGTTCCTCTCAATTTGTACGTCGGGTAAAGCTCTGAAACGTACCTGAAAAAAATTAAATGCAAATAAAATAAAATCTTAAGTGTACTTATCAATTGCCAATCCCCGATAACGGCGCCAAAAAACTTGATGCTTGTTGAATAGTATTGCACTTTAGAGCAAGTATACTCGTCGATCAAGTAATAAAATGATGAAATAGAGTGCCAAACCCACGAGGATTGGATCAATAAATACGAAGTGATCGTACTTAAGAATGGTTGAGCAAGTATTGGTTTGATGGTGGTTTATCAAAACTAAATGCAAGTAAAGTAAAGTAGTTATAATCAAGACTAACAGATAATGCTGCAAATCTTCAGATAATTATGGAAGTTGGGTTTATTGCTTAGGAATTATGCTTGATTACTTATTTCAATGCTATAACGACTTGCAATGCATGTCTGCGTAAACCACTAAAGATCTTTATCTATTCAATAAAGTTTTTTAATTAACTTCTGACTCTCTCAATGCCTAGAAGTTGATAACACTAAAGTTAAGGTAAACATGTGTATGTGAACCCTAACAACTCTATTATCTATCAAGTTACCCTTATTAGTCGTTGAAACCCTAAACTTATATCTAAGCTAGATTAAGACTAAGTTAATAGCTTAGCCTCACTGTTAACGTTTGTTTAACCTAACTCTCTCAAATTAAGCCACGGACCAATAATTAAAAGGCATCTCTCGATAGTTCTTATAATAACTACGCATGAAGGACGGTGAACATAATAGATAAAGGAAAAGAACTATAGCATTAAAACAAAGTATTCAAAATATAAAATCCTATAAAGAAATAAACCCAACTAAAAGTATTTAGCTCATGCTCAGCCTAAAACATCCATAATAAAAAAATTAAAAATATAACATTTTATCAAGAAATGGATAGAAAAGAAAAGGGTCAAGCATCCTCATCGGTCTCCTCCAAGCTTTCTAATTGTTATTGTAGGTCTCGCATCCTCGGTATCTCTCAATGGCTTCTGTCATGTAGAGACTCATATAGAACTTTAACTTTGGTGGTTCTCTAATAGTTGAAGACTGAGGGATGTCGTCTGTAATCGAGCTCCCTTTAATTGTGGCCCAAGTATTCTTTATATAGGCAAGAAAGCTAAGAATTTATAACCTAAAGAGCGTGAAGACTCTTTAAAGAGGATATTGTTTTCTCGCTATCTTTAATAAGTTTCGTATCTAAGGAGAGTCCACGTAAGCCAAAGTTAGATTTATCCCCAACTCTTCTTGCCTCGTTGGCTCCTAAGATACTTCATATTCCAACGCTTCTCCATCTTTATTAGGTTTTGCGGATACATCACAAAACATTATCTTTCCCATTAACAGTACCAAAGAATGTAACAATTAAGCACAAGTAGTGTAACTCTCTAAATACATGTAAACTACCGTTAAATGCAACTAAATGAGCTTAAACACATGCAAAAGTTAAGTAAAAAGGGTGTGCAAAATAGGTTATCTACACAATCATCACATAACTAACCCTATGACAAAGTCATTACATAAATGAGTTTTATTTATGTGGGACGAGAAAAGATATCAAAGTTTTGAATAGTTGAATGCTTATCTAACTAAGGCCCCATGTTGATGCAACCCGAACTGAGAAAGGACTATATGGTTTTTAGCGATGATTTGTTGAATGGGCTTGGTTATGTTCTCATGCAATAGAGTAAGGTGGTTGCTTATGCCTCAAGACAACTTAAGCCTTGTGAATAGAATTACCCTAGCACAATTTAGAGCTTGCGAAAGTTAACTTCGCGTTAAAGATTTGGAGGTACTACTTGTACAGAGAAAAGTTTGAAGTATCTGCTCACCAAAAAAGAGTTTAACTTGAGTTAAAGAATATGAATTGAACTGCTTAAGGATTATGATTGCATCATAGAGTATCATCCCGATAAAGCTAATATTGTGGCCGACACCTTAAGTCAAAAGTCTATATTAGACTTGAGGGCAATGTTTGACCGCTTGAGAATGACCGAGGATGTCGATTTATTAACCGAGCTTTGTGTGGAGCCTATCTTAGTATAAGCGATCTAGAGGATGCATGTATTAGATGAAGAGTTTGTGGAAAAATATAGATACTTCAGCGAGGCGAGATGTCTAGTTTTGAGGTACGAGATGGTATGATCTTTTACTTCAGAGGTCAATGGTGTGTTCTAGCCTTGGAGGGTTTTTAAGACCGAATTCTTTGTGAGGAACATTATAGCCCGTTTGTTATGCACCCGGGCAATAATAAGATGTATCAAGATCTCTGTCATTTTTATTGGTGGTCGAGCATGAAAAGAGATGTGTCAGAGTTTGTGACTAGGTGCCTATCTTGTAAGCAAGTTAAGGTTAAACATCAAGTTCCTTTGGGTTTGATTCAGCCCATTCAAATTCTGCAGTAAAAGTGGGAATGGGTAACCATAAATTTCGTGACGATTTTACCATTAACCCAAAGGAACCATAATGTCATTTGGGTAATTATGGATCATTTGACCAAGATTGCGCATTTCTTACATGTACGAATGGATTTCACCCTTGAGATGTTGACACAGATGTACATCCAAGAAATTGTAGGATTGCATGGAGTGCCATTGTTGATCATTTCGGATAGAGACCATTGGTTCACAGTAAGGCTGTAGAAGAAAATTAATGAAGCGATGGACATTGGGTTGCATTTTAGCACCACTTTTCATCCTCAAAATGATGGTCGGTCTGAGCGAGTTATACAGATCTTGGAAGATATGCTTCGTTGTTGCATCATTGATTTCAAGGGTAGTTAGGAGAAGCATCTCTCAGTAGTCGAATTTTCATATAACAATAGTTTCCAATCGAGCATTAAGATGGCTCATTTTGAATCTTTGTATGGGCACAAGTGTATAACATCACTGTTTTAAACATAACTCAATGAGAGGAGGATCGTATGATCAAATTTTATTAAGTAAACAAAAGCAAAATGTCCAGATTATCCAAGAAAGATTTCAAGCGGCTTTTGGCCGCCAGAAAGCTTATGCGGACCTAAAGCGTAAGCACATTGAGTATGAGGTTGGTGACAAAGTGTTCCTCAAGATATTACCATGGAAGAGAGTAATATGTTTTAGATGGAAGGGCAAGTTGATCTTGAGGTTTATTAGACGGTATGATATTTTAAAGAGGGTTTGACCTGTGGTTTACCGTTTAGCTTTACCCCTAGAAATGGCACGTATTCATAATGTCTTCTATTTTTCTGTGTTGAGGCATTATCATTCTAACCCTTCACATGTTATTCATTTTGAGAAGATTGAGATCAACGCCAATTTGAACTATAAATAGGAACCGATAAGATTTTTGGACAAGAGAGTTAGAGAGCTACGTAACAAGAGTATACCTTTAGTGAAGATGTTATAGAGAAACCACGGTGTAGAGAAAGCCACGTGGGAAACCAATGAGGATATGAGGTTGCTTTATCCGTATCTCTTTCATTAGGTAAATTTTGATGACAAAATTTTCTTTAAGGAGGAGAGAGTTGTAACAACCTAAATTTTGGAATATATGGGTCGGTTTATTCGAGCCATAGGCTTGGGTGTTGGGCTAAAGAATTGATCTTGTTTGGTTGCTAGGGAGCCTTAGTAGGCTTCATCCTTGTCTCTTGGGCTTGGTTTATATGAGTTGGGAAGATGAAGGGAGGGGAATGAGGTAATTTACCCATGTTCAAAAGAGAAAGGTTGATTCATCTTTAAGTCTCTTGCAAATTTAAAAAGAATGATACCACTCTTATCCTGTATTCCTTCCTACATCTCATTATTCTTCTTCTTCCCACCATAAACCCAAAAATAATGGTTCGATATTTATTATTTTTTTAGGCTAATCCCGGAATTATGGTTTCAAATAAGTTGTTCATCATCCAAGGATCTACAAGAAGAGGTAAGATTCATCATATTTGGTGGAGGAAAAAGATAATTGGTTTTGGTAGAGGTTTCACTAGAAATGGGTTTTGGTGGAGGTTTCACTCGAAGGTTGAGTTTCGGTACTAGGTGTCTGATGACCCTTTACCTTTGTAAAGTTGTGTATCGGTACGTAATGGTTGAGTATCGGTAGCCATAGTACTATACCGGTACGTAAGGCTGAGCATCGATACAACCTGGGTAATCTCCCAAAAAATATGGGTTTGAGTTTGAATGGCTGAAAAATTATAGTCAACTATCCAACGGGCTTCTAATGTGTTAAAATGAATTGTAAAACTGAGAAACCAAGATTAAACCCTCAAACACGATCATAATGTATAATAAATTGATAAAAATGTGGGTAACTTGTCTGTAATAGATATAGTAGGGGATCCTTGGTGGATCGTATGATATTGTGTGCCAAGTATGGACACATTTGTCAATGAGTCACCTTTGGTTAATGGGATCTGGATACCCAGAGAGCGTGTTGCAACACCATGAAATGAGACACTAAATGTATGATATGAGGTTGTGTGACACCGGGTCTCATTCGAAGACACTCGAGAAGAGATGCTGAGTGTGGGTGTATATTCCTGATGGTGTATAACACCTGGTCTCACCTAGAGTGTATGTTCCCGAGGCTGTGTGACACCGAAACTCACTCAGAGTGTATATTCCTGTGGTTGTACAACACCGAGCCTCACTCCAGGTTTGTGGCTTGATGCATATGTTTGTTTTGTCAGATTGTTGCATCTATTGATTTCTATGTGTTTGGGGGCCTAGAGGTAGCGCCGTATGTTGTTATATTGTCATGTCGCCATCTCTAGCTACATGCTCGTATTTATTATTTGCATGAAGCATAGTAGAGTGGAAGTGTATCCATTGAACTTTGTTAGCTCAGCTTTCGAAATAGTTGTTTCTGTTCGTAGGTTAGTAGGTTGGCACGTGCATTGGAGGAGAACCATCGGAGTAGGATTTCAGCATCGACTTGTTCAGAGTACAATACTTAGATTTATTTGGGTAGTGTATTCGTATGACCCTATGGTTTTGTATTTTAACTCATACTTTAGATTTATAACTGAGTCGGATGTTTTTATATCTGTAATTTAAATGAAACTCCCTTGTAAACGTTTTTAACTACTTAACTATGTTTTAAGTATTTGAACACAATGGATTTTATGGAAATGGTTGTGTTTGGGCTAAATTAGGTTGAAATTTTATGGTAGCGGGTTGGGCTTGAGGCCCAAATGTGACATATGGGTTGAGGGTGTTACACTTGTAGAAACTGTTTGTTCCACCGCCAGTTTATGGAATTTTAATCACTAGTTTTATCCAGGGGTTAACCCAATTTATATTTTAATATTTGGGCTTTAATTATTAGTATTAACTTTCTTAATGTTATAGCATATATAAAAAACACAAAAAAATATATTAGGTTTTTATTTTAATTCGTATTATACTAATATTGTATTATCATTTAGTATATTATTATTATTATATATTATGCTATATTATTATGTATTTATAATACTATTATTAAACTGAAAAGCAAAACATATTAATAATAAAGCCCAGTTAATTAAAAATAAATAAAGCCTAGTAGTTCATATGTATAGTCCATATTATAGTTTAAAACCCAAAAAAATAATAAATTACATGGCCCATTTGGAGCCCAAGTATCTAAAACCCTAATGACTCCCTATCTCTTGCGTAGCCGCATCTGGACCGTCAGATCTGGCTGGTTGATTGAACGGTCCAGTTCGCGTATCAAGAAGAAACCCTAATTCAGGTTACCACATCCTTTAGCACCGCATCATTACAACCATTAGATCTGGGAGCACGTCAACGGTCCAGATTAGATATGAGAAGCTTTCAGAGTTATCAAGTGCCCACGTGCGGCTTTCCCGCTCCTTCACGCGCTCGTGTGGTGCAGGCGTAACCCTTCAGATCTCTACATGCCCACACGCCTAATGCCTGGACTGCTCTTGACGTTTCATTTGCTACGGCCTACGCCCTTCTCTCTGGTCCCCATCTCTCTCAAGCTACCATATCAACATGCAAGAAAAAATAGAGTAAACATTAGCAACAAACACAAAAGGAAGATCGGGCAAAAATAACAAGTTTTCAGAAGGATTCTGGCGGATTCCATAGAAGAACTAACAATATTTTTTTAGTTTTTTCATGTAACACTTCCTTCGGTTATATAATACCAAACAACAATAATTGTAACGAGAGTTTTTTAAGAGCATTAGAAAAAAAGCAAAAATAAAGCCTTTTAAGAGGTATACTCTTCTTGTTTAATATTTCCATGCATGTAGATAAAAAAACAAAGAAAAAACAATATATCTAGTTTTCAGAGTTTACCCTCCTGTTTGGCCGTATCGTTCTCTAGTGACAAGCCCACGGCCTCTGTGCCATTAAGGTGAACCGAGATGGCATTTTGCGTTTTTTATTTGCCAGTAAGGTTTCGAATGTTTTTTAAGAAAAAAAGATTTCTTTCGAGGTCCTTTTTCTTAGATCTAGGGAAAGGTAAAGTCTTTTGGGGAATATAGTTTAGGTTTCTGATTTTAGGGTGAAAAGCCGAGCTTTTGAGGGTGTTTGTTGAGTTTTTGGTGCCGATGTACGGAGGCTGGAGGAGTCTCATGGTGGCTACTTTTTGGTTTTCTGCCCGATGAACGGCGGCGTTCATCAATGCTCGGAGAGAGTTGAGAGAGTTTGGAGGGTTTCTAAAAATATGAAAATAGAGAGGGTGTTTAAAATGGCCGAATCAAGTCTCTTATTAATCAAGTCTTTTCCGAGGTACAAACATGGTCAGAAGGTGAACAGCTTCACGATGGAGATAATATTTCTACCGGGTATAGGTCAGTGATGTCAGCCAAAATTTTTATGAACATAGAATACAATGATGTGTCGGGGATGAAACCAGTATAGCACATTTGGGACTATGAAGTGAAATGTGTTTTCAAAAGCAAATACGGCGACATAGCACACTTGTTAGATGTCCCAATTTATCAATCACTCCTCCAAGCCTTGGTGAGATTCTGGAATCCGACTTATAGTTGTTTTACAATTGGCAACATTGATTTGTCTCTGAAAATCGAGGAATATATAGCTCTTGTGAACTATAAAAAGATTGATGAGAATCGAGTCTACTCTAAACCACCAAAGAACAAGTCTTTCTGGGTCAAGTTAGGAAGATTTTCAGGAACTTTACTGTCTTGGGTTAAAGATCAAGTTACTACTTGGAACAAAAAGGAATATCTAAAATGAAAAGGAATCTGGGCCTTAGCTTCAGTACATCTGGAGGGTCGAGTTCAGCAAGATCTTTTTGCATTATTGATTTATGGATTAGTTCTGTTTTTGAAGGCATTAGGACTTATTCATCCATCAATGTTACATCTGTTTGATTGCTTAGAAGGAAAGTCCAATCCGGTGTCTGTTATCTTAGCCGAAACTTTCCGGTCTCTCAGGTTTTGTAGGAAACATGGTAGGGGTCGCTTATTAGGATGCCCTCAGCTCCTAGCTGTCTGGTTTTACAATCACCTGTGGTCTAACATTCACTTTTCAAGTCTAATCTGGTGCATGTTATCTTAGCCGAAGAGGTATGGCTAGACGTCCTACAAAATTTGAAAGATGAAAATATAGTTTGGAAAGCTTCGTGGTTACGCACGAGAGTTTTTTAAGAGCATTAGAAAAAAGCAAAAACAATAATTGTGTTTTTTAAGAGGTATGGCTAGACGTCCTACAATATTTTTTAGTTTTTTCATGTAACACTTCCTTCGGTTATATAATACCGAACAACAATAATTGTAACGAGAGTTTTTTAAGAGCACTAGAAAAAAGCAAAAACAAAGCCTTTTAAGAGGTATACTCTTCTTGCTTAATATTTCCATGCATGTAGATAAAAAACAAAGAAAAAACAATATATCTAGTTTTTAGAGTTTACCCTCCTGTTTGGACATATCGTTCTCCGGTGACAAGTCCACGGCCTCCGTGCCATTAGGGTGAACCGAGATGGCATTTGGCGTTTTTTATTTGCCAGTAAGGTTTCGAATGTTTTTTAAGAAAAAAGGATTTTTTTCGAGGTCCTTTTTCTTAGATCTAGGGAAAGGTAGAGTCTTTTGGGGAATATAGTTTAGGTTTCTAATTTTAGGGTGAAAAGCCGAGGTTTTGAGGGTGTTTGTTGAGTTTTTGGTACCGATGTACGGAGGCTGGAGGAGTCTCATGGTGGCTATTTTTTGGTTTTCTGCCCGATGAACGGCGGCGTTCATCAGGGCTCGGAGAGAGTTTGGAGGGTTTCTGAAAATAGAAAAATAGAGAGGGTGCTTAAAACGGCCGAATCAAGTCTCCTATTAATCAAGTCTTTTCCGAGGTACAAACATGGTCAGAAGGTGAACAGCTTCACGATGGAGACAATATTTCTACCGAGTATAGGTCAGTGATGTCAGGCAAAACTTTTATGAACACGGAATACAATGATGTGTCAGGGATGAAAACAGTATGGCACATTTCGGACTGTGAAGTGAAAAGTGTTTTCAAAAGCAAATACGGCGACATAGCACACTTGTTAGATGTCCCAATTTATCAGTCACTCCTCCAAGCCTTGGTGAGATTCTAGAATCCGGCTTATAGTTGTTTTACAATTGGCAACATTGATTTGACTCTGAAAATCGAGGAATATATAGCCCTTGTGAACTATAAAAAAATTGATGAGAATCGAGTCTACTCTAAACCAACAAAGAACAAGTCTTTCTGGGCCAAGTTAGGAAGATTTTCAAGAACTTTACCGTCTTGGATCAAAGATCAAGTTACTACTTGGAACAAAAAGGAATATCTAAAATGAAAAGGAATCTGGGCCTTAGCTTCAGTACATCTGGTGGGTCGAGTTCAGCAAGATCTTTTTGCATTATTGATTTATGGATTAGTTCTGTTTTTGAAGGCATTAGGACTTATTCATCCATCAATGTTACATCTGTTTGATTGCTTAGAAGGAAAGTCAAATCCAGTGCCTGTTATCTTAGCCGAAGCTTTCCGGTCTCTCAGGTTTTGTAGGAAACATGGTGGGGGTCGCTTCTTAGGATGCCCTCAGCTCCTAGCAGTCTGGTTTTACAATCACATGTGGTCTAACGTTCAGCTTTTCAAGTCTAATCCGGTGCCTGTTATCTTAGCCGAAGAGGTATGGCTAGACGTCCTACAAAATTTGAAAGATGAAAATATAGCTTGAAAGCTTCGTGGTTACGCACGAGAAACATTCTTTATCGATGTGGAGAGCATCTATAGGTACAGTTACTTGGCCTTTTGAGGCATACGGCTTACGTACCCATGTTGGTTTTGAGGCAGTATGGTTCCAAACAGTTTATACCAGCCACGAGCGGACTGGATAAGTTCAACATAGATCACGCAACCAAGAAAGGTTACAAGGGGAAGGTGTACGACGCTTCTTCTACATGGAACAATACTAGACGAGTCAGGGTTTTGAGTGCTCCGTACATGATGACTCTTGAATATGAAGTGTGGCCATTCAATCGCGTCAATGACAATATCCCTCAGTTGAATCATGATGGTAGGAGGTCTATTTAAGAAAGGTTGGCTATGCTACCCACTGAAGTTGACTTGATGAGAAAGCAACTTGAAGAGGAGCAAAAGAAATTCCTTCAGCTAGAAGCAAAAGCCGATCAAGATAGGTTCAACTTTGATTTAGACAAGACGAAACTCAAAGGTGATATCAAGGCTTTGCAACAACAAAACAGTAAGTTAGAACTTGAGCTCAAGTCAGAAAATGAAGAAATTTAGAAGTTGCAAAGGCTAAACAAGAGTAAGAGGGTCGCAACTAACATGCCAAGTACTTGCCATGACACAAAAGATGGAGGACTTAAAGACTTCTCATTCAATGAAGCTCGAGAATGAACGACGTCGAAACGAGGCATGGAAGGCTCAGATGAAACAGTTAGAGAAATCTTTTCTTAAGCATAGGGGTTCTACCCAGAAGCTAAAAGCTAGTAGTTCGAAAAATCGGGCTTTAAAGGATTCAAGTGCATCAGATGCCTACGATAGAACAACTTCAATTTGCCCCTTCACCATTTGGAGGCAAGAGAAAGATTTGGCACACTTCATGACCTAGATATAAGAAATCGCTCAAAAGGTGCAGTTTCTAGCGAAAGATGCTGCTGAGCTTCAAGAATGTGTAGACGATGAATCCAAGGAATGAGAAATGATTGTTTGGGTTTTGAGGGAGATTGTTGATTTAGGGGCTAGCTTAGAACCATATGCGTAGTGGATTTTCTTTGAATTATTGTAATGAAACGATGTTTTCATCGATACTCATCGTTTAATGATGATATTTGCCGGAATCAGTGTTTTTCTTTGCATTCATACATAACACATTTATTTGTATATTTTATTAAGTTATTTAAATTAATTAAAAGACTTCTTATTTCAGAGCATTTTGATTCTGTTAATTGCAAACATTCCACATCCATACCGCACACGTCTTCAAGCCAGGAAAATGGAAGAGAGCTTTGCTAAGCTAGAAGTTGATCTTAGAAGCCAGTTGGAGCGAACACAACAAGAACTAAGAGATACCATTATCAAATCTCAGCAAGATATGATGAGGGAAATATCGCAGATGCTGTAAATTAATCGTAGGGAAAACGTAAGAGGGAAGAGTATTGTTGTGAACCCAGCTCAGAACCCGAGAGACCCCTCATATTCTCTAATTTTCAGAAACCCCATTTTCATTAATCCTAACCGAACCCCCCACAAAGGGGTATCTTCATCCTATCACGCGGGTGCCTTTCCTCTACCTCAGCCAGTTGTGACATTTGCAAAAGTTGAGCATGTTGGAGATGGTATCCCAGACTTTGATGAACTAGAAAAAATGAACCAAGTGAAAGCGAAATTCTCAAAGCATTTAGAGGAGACTGGGAAGGACCTCGAAAAGAAATTTCAGGCGAGGAAAGACGAAGAAGGTTTTTACGGTCTGAACGCTAAGGACCTCAGCTTGGTCCCTGATGTAGAGATCCCATATAAGTTTAAAACCCAGAGTTCAAGAAGTTTGATGGGACAACTTGTCCAACCGCTAATATAATAATGTTTTGCCGCAAGATGGCTGGCTACACCAACAATGAGACTATTTCCAAGATAGTTTAGTAGGATCTGCCATAAGATGGTATAATCAGCTTACACGAACTTAGATTAAATCATAGAAGGATTTGGCTAAGGCTTTCACTGATCAGTATAAGCATGTAATTGATATGGTCCCCAACCGGCTTCTATTGCAAGGAATGGAACAAAAGAGAAATGAGAGCCTTCGAGAGTACGCCTAAAGGTGGTGCGATGTGGCTGCTCAAGTCCAGACCCTTCTTCGTGAGAATGAGATTGCCCCAATGTTCATTGACATGCTAAAAGGAACGCTCTATGTCCGTCTGATCAATAATCCTATTAGTAATTTTACTGATATAGTAATGATCGGCGAGTGCATTAAAGCCATATCAAAAGTGGGAGAATCGATGGAGGGGAAACACAGCGTAAGCAATTCAATAAGAAGAAACATGAAGTTAACACCACAAATACCTATGAGGCTGTTAAGAACTTTTCTATATCTCAACCTTAGGCTTCTGTCGGAAACCCTCAAAATTTTAATAAAAGGGAGGAGTGGGGACCTAAAAAGGAAAATGAGAATAGATCTTTCACACCGCTATCGATTTCATACAAAAAACTGTACTCACAACTGTACAAGGCAGATTTAGTTCAGCCTCAGCATGTTACCCCTTTCAACCCCCCTTATTCGGCATGGTATGACCATAAATCCCATTGTGAATACCATGCCGACGTCACAGGCCATACTATTGAGAACTATATAGCATTTAAAAATTTTGTTCAGAATCTGATCAAGACAGGAGTGCTACAGTTGGGGGAGCCAAGCACAGCCAACAACCCCTTGCCCAATCACGGGGCAAGACGTAAATGCTATTGAGGAAGAATGTGCAATAAAGGCTAAAGCAAGCGTCTCAGAAGTTAGGTCCCCTCTGAGATGGGTCTTTCAGTAGTTATGCATGGCTCGTCTCATCGACCGTGTGATGGTAATTGTAAAAAAGGGTTGTGGCCCCTATTATAAATACCATCAGTCGAGGGATCATCAGAAACAAGATTGCGAGGAGTTCCGCCAAGTAGTTTAAAAATTGATGGACATCAAAGTGATTGAATTCTTTGAGGATGATGAAAGGAGTAGCAAGTCAGAAGTTTGCATGTTGGATACTCCAGATACCAGATATAGTGCAAAAAGGCCATTTGTCATTGGCCTCAAACCAAGTCAAGAGAACGCACCACGGGAAGAGAGCCCTAGGGTAGCCCCTAAGATTATAATCTCTGCCCCAGCATCCTTTACCTTTAAAGATACTTAATGGTTCTGTGGAACTATACCGCTAATGTCTCAATACAAGGAAGTCCCAATTTGCAAGAATGAGAGAAACCAGTTACGGAGGTAAAACCCGCCGAAGGGGAGCTTGTAAAACCAAACCCTGAAGAGATAAATGATGTGGGGCATTTTATGAGAAGTGGTCGATGCTATGCTCCTGAAGCTCCAAAGCCAGTAGAAGACATAAAAAGAAAAGGTAAGGCAACCGAATCTGAACCTATGAAGATATTTAGGGAAGAGCCGCCTCCAAAACTCAATGAGCCAGTAACTGAGGCTCAAGCTCAGTAACTTTTGAGATTCTTAAAGCACAGTGAGTACAGTGTGGTGGACCAACTCAGAAAGTAACCAGCCCGGATCTCGTTACTCGACCTTCTGTTAAACTTAAAAAAACATCGCGAGGCACTGTTAAAGGTGTTAAACCAAACTTTTGCTGAAAGTAATATTTCGATCGACAAGCTAGATCAGACCTTCAGTGACGATAAGATACCAGAAGAAGGAAAAGGGACTAATAAGGCCCTAAACATCACCACTCACTGTAAAGGTCATACACTATCGGGAGCGGTCATTGATAATGGCTCTGCCTTGAATGTTATGCCTTTAGCTACTCTACAACGCCTACCAATCGACAGCCCACACATGAAGCCTTGCCAAAATGCGGTGCGGGCATTTGATGGAACCTAAAGAGATGTAGTGGGAAAAATTAAAGTACGCCTGCTCGTTGGTCCAACCGAGTATGTTGTGGATCCGGCCATCCTACAATTGTCTATTAGGGAGGACATGGATTTATTCAGCCAGAGCTGTTCCGTCCTCTTTGCATCAGAAATTGAAGTTCGTCATCGAAGGAAAGCTAGTAAAAGTTAATGCCGAGCAAGATGTCGTGGCTTCAGTAACTTTCGATGCTCCATACATCTAGGCCGATGAGGAGGCAATTGAATGTGCCTTTAGGGCATTAGAGTTCGTCAATACCACTTTTGTTGCTCAGGGAAACAAGATTCCATGCCTGAGGCTATCAAATTGTACTAAGATGGTGTTGGGAAAGAATCTGCAAGGACGGTTGTGACCTATAAGCGTTATCCATAAGTACGACCGTTTTGGGCTTGGACATAAGTCTAACTTTTTTCAAAAGAAGAAAGAATGGAAGAGAAGAACAACGAAAGGCCCGACTTAGGTGAGAGGAGATCTCGTGGGCTTCAATCACTTATACGAATATGAAAAAGGTTTTTATATCTGGGGGAGTCATGAATCCCGGGCTCAAGGTCCAAGAAGCTAATCAAGAGAATGATATGATCCTCAATGAAGAAATAATCTGTGAAGCTGTGGAGGGAATGAATGTGAATGTGATCTCTAAGGGTGACAAGATTGTCCAACCTTTGGCCAAGATCCGTCCGTGCCTCCTGGGAGAGAAGCTCGACAATTGGACCAGCATGGATATGCCTATAGTTTTTAAGACCAAATCAGAGTAATGCTCAGAACCACCCCGTTACTTTTGGCCTGAGAAATAACAGGGATCCTTTGTTAAATGGCTACTATGTCAACTTTATTTCGCTTTCAATGAAAATGATGCTTTTCGCATTTCTCAAATGGAAAACATAACATTTATTTCATTATTTATTTATTTTATAAACTATTTCTATTCTCAATATATACTTTCAAACTCGTGCAAGCCTCTTAACATTAACTGTATAAATGATTCTGAATCTAATTCCGGGGTAAATTTTCATCAGCCCTCGTGTTCATCTGAAATTAACGAAGAGGATAATAAGGTGGAATATGAGGTCCCGGATGAACTGCTAAGATTGATGATAAGTGAAGAGAAATAGATTATGCCTCATCATTTGGGAACCGAAAAAGAAAGGAAAAAGGTGAAGATCGGTACTACTTTATCTCCAAAATGAGATAGGATTTAGTAGAGCTGCTGATAGAATTCAAAGATGTATTCGCATGGACATAACAAGATATGTCGGGTTTAAATACTGATATTATGGTTCACAAGCTTCCTATAAGACCAGAATACAAGCCTGTCCAACAAAAGCTTCGAAGAATGAGACCCGACATGTTGTTAAAGGTCAGAGAAGAAGTAAAAAAGTAGTTCGAGGCTGGATTTTTAAAAGTCGCCAAGTACTCGAAGTGGGTGGCCAATATAGTCCCAGTACCCAAAAAGGACATAAAAGTGCATATGTGCGTGGATTATACAGACTTCAACAAGGCAAGCCCAAAAGATAATTTCCCTCTGCCTCACATCGACACTCTAGTTGACAATACCGGGCATTCGTGGTTTTTATTCATGGATGGCTTTTCAGGGTACAATCAAATTAAGATACATCTCGACGACATGAAAAAGACCACTTTTATGGCCATGTGAGGCACGTTTTGCTATAAAGTAATGCCTTTTGGGTTGAAGAATGCCGGGGCAACCTATCAAAGAGCCATGGTAACCTTGTTCCATGACATGATGAATACAGAGATTGAGGTGTACGTGGACGACATGATAGCTAAGTCTCGAACCGAAGAAGAGCCTATTTAGAATTTGTGAAAGTTATTCCAAAGGCTAATGAAGTACCAGTTGAAGCTTAACCCAGCCAAATGCACATTTGCAGTAACTTCCGGGAAGCTCTTAGGTTTTGTGGTTAGTCGAAAGGGAATAGAGACTGACCATGATAATGTGAAAGCAATTCATGACCTCCCACCTCCACAAACACAAAAAGAAGTTCGGGGATTTTTGGGGAGGTTAAATTACATCTCTCAATTTATCTCTTAGTTGATAGAAAAGTGTGACCCTGTCTTTAGACTGCTCCGAAAGAATAATCTGGGTGTATGGGATGAAGGTTGTCAAGAAGCCCTAGAGAAGATTAAGAAGTATTTGACCAATGCTCCAATTTTAGTAGTACTAGTACCTAATAGGCCGTTAATTATGTACTTAACCGTATTTGATAATTCGATGGGATGCGTGCTAGGGTAGCATGATGAGTCGGGCAAGAAAGAAAAAGTCATTTATTATTTTAGCAATAAGTTCACCGAATGTGAATCGCGGTACCCATTGATCCAAAAGTAGTTTTGTTCCCTAGCATGGGATACTAAGAGACTCAGGCAGTACATGTTGTATCATACTACTTTCTTGAATTCTTGGATGGATCCACTCAAATTTCTAATGGAAGCACCTGTGCTGACCGAGAAAATGGCCTGTTGGCAAATACTGCTGTCAGAGTTTGATATCGTCTACGTAAGCCAAAAAGCAGTAAAAGAAAGTGTGGTAGCAGATCTTTTGGCAAGTCGCACCTCAGATGACTATGTGCTGCTCGATTTTAGTTTTTTGGATGAAGACTTGATTGGTACTCTATTTGAGGAGAGGCCCACCAATGAATCTTGGAAGCTTTATTTTGTTGGGGCATCCAATGCCCTAGGCCGTAGGATAGGGGCAGTATTAATTTCCCCTGAAGAGGTCTACTATTCCTTACTAGTAGGTTGGAATTCTTTTGTACAAACAACATAGCCGAGTATGAAGCTTGTGTCATGGGACTCGGGGCAGCTATAAAAAGAAGAATCAAGGCGCTTCAGGTCTTTGGGGATTCATCTTTGGTGATCTACCAGCCTCGGAAAGAGTGGGAGACTAGAGATTATAAGCTAGTCAGGTACTATAATTTGATTCAGGAGTTGATTAAAAATTTTGAAGAAATTAGCTTTGCTTATCTACCAAGAGAATATAATCAGATGGTTGATGCCCTAGCAACTCTGGCCGCCATGTTTGAGGCAAGCCCGACTGGCGAAATGAAGCTGATTGAGATGCAAATTTTTGAGGTACCAGCTCACTGCTATAATTTGGAAGAGGAAGAGGATGAAAACCCATGGCATTACGATATCCTCTAGTACATCAAGTTCCAGGTTTACCCAAATGATGCCAACGATAATGATAAAAAGGCCATTAGGAGGTTGGCGTCGGGTTATGTCCTTGATGAAGAAGTTTTGTACAAGAGAAGCAAGGATTAGGTATTATTGAGATGCGTCCTCGAGAGGCTGAAACCATCTTAGCCGAGGTACACGATGGTTTGTGTGGGACCCAAGCTAATTATTTCTCAATGGCTAGGAAAATTATAAGATGCGGATATTTCTGGTCTACCATAGAGGGAGATTGCATTAAATATGAAAAGAAATGTCACAAGCGAGATATCATTTGATGTCAAGATGACTAGAAAGTAAGACATTGGTTGTCGGGGGTCCTCATGGCGAGATACTACCCCAAGCCAAGACGATGAAGATCTAGGGTGTCCCAGAAGACTCAAGTCGAGATATCATTTGATGCCAAAACGATGAAGATCGAAGGCATTCTATAAGACTCAAACTGAAATATCTTTTGATGTCAAGATGACCAGAAAGCAAGACATCATTTTCTGGGGTCCTCAAGGCGAGATACCAACCCAGGCCAAGGCGATGAAGATTGAGGGTTTCTAGAATACTCAAAGCGAGATATCATTTGGTGCCAAGACGATCGAGGATCGAAGCATCACTTTAGGGGCTTTATTTTTTCAGGCCTTACATGGGAAGAATTTGGAGTTCTGGAATTCCTGGAAGAGGAAGGGCGAACGGTTTTATATAGGAATGACTTGCAGTTCGGGATCTTCGAATAGGAAAGTCAGATAAAATTAGTGCTTATGGTCTTTGCTTTATCTTTGTTTTACAAGAATAAGCAAAGAGGGCAGCTGTAATCACTAGTTTTATCCGGGGGTTAAACCAATTTATATTTTGATATTTGGGCTTTAATTATTAGTATTACCTTTTTAATGTTATAACATACATAAAAAACACCAAAAAAATATTAGGTTTTTATTTTAATTCATATTATACTAATATTATATTATCATTTAGTATATTATTACTATTATATATTGTGTTATATTATTATGTATTTATAATACTATTACTAAACAAAAAAGCAAAACAGATTAATAATAAAGCCCAGCTAATTAAAAATAAATAAAGCCCAATAGTTCATATATACAGTCCATATTACAGTTTAAAACCCAAAAAATAATAAATTACACGACCCATTTGGAGCCCAAGTATCCGAAACCCTAATGATTCCCTATCTCTTGAGCAATCACATCTAGACCGTCAGATCTGGCTGGTTGATCGAATGGTCTAGATCGCGTATTAAGAGGAAACCCTAATCAGGGTTACCACATCCCTTGGGGCCACATCATCACAACCATTGGATCTGGGAGCACGTCAACGGTCCACATTAGAGCTGAGAAGCTTCCAGAGTTGTCACGCGCCCACGCGCGGCTTTCATGCTCCTTCACGTGCGCGTGTGGTGCACGCGTAACCCTTCAGATCTCTACGCGCCCACGAGCCTGACGTCTGGACTGCTCCTGACGTTTCATCTGCCACGGCCTAGGCCCTTCTCTCTGGTCCCCATCTCTCTCAAGCCGCCACATCAACATGAAATAAAAAATTGATTAAACATTAGCAACAGACACAAAAGGAAGATCGGGCAAAAATAACAAGTTTTCAGAAGGATTCCAGAGAAGAACTAACAATAGTTTTTACTTGTTTTCATGTAACATTTCCTTCGATTATATAATACCAAACAACAACCATTGTAGCGAGAGTTTTTTAAGTGCAATAAAAAAAGCAAAAACAGAGCCTTTTAAGAGGTATACTCTTCTTGTTTAATATTTCCATACATGTAGATAAAAAAACAAAACAAAAACAATAGATCTAGTTTTTAGAGTTTACCCTCCTATTTGGCCGCATCGTTCTCAAGTGACAAGCCCACGGCCTCCGTGCCATTAGGGTGAACCGAGATGGCGTTTTGGCCTTTTTTTTATTTGCCAATAAGGTTTCAAATGTCTTTTTAAGAAAAAAGGGTTTTTTCGAGGTCATTTTTCTTAGATCTAGGGAAAGGTATAGTCTTTTGGGGTATATAGTTTAGGTTTTTGGTTTCAGGGTGAAAAGTCAGAGGTTTTGAGGGTGTTTGTTGAGTTTTCGACGCTGACGTACGGCGGCCGAAAGAGTCTCATGATGGCCAGTTTTTGGTTTTCTTCCCGATGAACGGTGGCGTTCATCAGGGCTGGGTGAGATTTGAAAGAGTTTGGAGGGTTTCTGGAAATGGAAAAAAATGGAGAGGGTGTTTAAAATGGCCGAAACTTTATTTTTTTCTAAAAATATCCTATATATATTAGCTCCCTTTTAAAAATGGTTTTTTAATCTCATAAACCCCTCCGTGTTTTTAAATTACACGTGGAAGGGTTTTCGTTTTTTTAATTAGGCTTTGGGTCCCTCAATCTTTTTTAAAAATCCCAATCTCGCCCTAATTTGAGACCGAATTAAATTAAAAAATGGTTTATTTCTATTTTAGTCCTTCTGTCCTTTTTAAATGTTTTTTAAAACCTTTCGTCTTTTAAAATTACACCCTAGTTCTGTTAAACTTTCACCCGCATTTAATTAAGTCCATGTTTTTAATTTAATCTGGTTTTAAAAGGGTTAATAACCCAATTAGTGTAATACCTCAAAATTTTGGTTAGTGACCAAAATGAAAAGTTTGGTGCCAAAGTGTAATTTTCAAAAAGTTTAGGGACTAAGTTGTAATTTTCAAAAGTATGTAAGTTAGTCCCGTAAATGAATAGTTTACCCCCAAGAGTGGCATTTTTGTGTTACCCGGATTTTTGTTACGGAGTTTGTATTAAGAGCTATAAAGCTTTAAAGTTCAGGAAAAATCCGGATAATCAGATTTAATCGAATAAATGAGAAATCTTTTATGAGATATTTTAGGATATATTTTATTAAAATAAGACAAGGGTAAAATGTTCATTTCCATGTCTTATTTTAATGGAAATTAATATGGACCATTGGTCAAAGGTTACTTTTCCATGTTTAATCTTAGCCATTGGATGAAAAATGGCAAGATGGTAATTTTTGAGGATGGCAAGGGCAAAGTTGGTAATCACTAACTCCTTGGATTAATTTGGGCCTTTGGATGATTAAAATGACAAGTGGAAAATTATGGAACCTTGGATTTGAGGGCAAGATGGTCATTTTGCCATAAAAAATTTAATTCAAAAATGATTATTAAATAGGACAAATGGCATAAATTAAATAAAAAGAAAAATCAAGAATTCTCTCCTTATTTCTCCAAAGTGTCGAAACCCTTCTTCAAGACTGTGAACGAAATCAAGATCGAGTTAGCAATCGAGGAAAGGAACGGGACAAAACTTGAACTTAGTGAGGCTAGTTGAACAGTGACAAAGAATAAAGTGTCAAGGTGAGTGCATTTTTATGCATGGAAAATTTTATGATTACCAATTGGAAGACTTGTTGGAAAGTCCACCTAATTAATAATTGTTTGATAATTATATCATGAATTTATATTTGACATATTGTGGATTGTCAAAGGTAGAGTTGATCACTAGATATATCAGGTATGTATGTTTATGTTATATTTAGGGTATGAACTGCCCAATATTTAATTCTATTGCCATGGATGAATTGAATATGGAATTGAAAAGTCTGCCCAAATAAGTAACTGAGGTATAGAGTATAGTTGTCATGCCATAGAGTCCAGCGGTTTAGCACTTCGATGCGGTTTATTAACATTTAGGTGTGGTTCTTTAGCACTTATGTGCGGTCTCTTAGCACTTCGGTGCGGTTTATAAGCACTTCGATGCAGTTTTGACTCGTGTACTCAAGTCCTCAAACTATGTTGGGCAATAATTTATTTGATAATAAATGGTTAATAAATTAGAGAGTAGATAAACTCTCGGATAATGACAAGGATATTAATAGGATTTATGAATCCGGATTTTTATTATGTTAATATTTGATTAACATAAGGGAACTATAGAAATGATGATCAAATTGCAAGTTTATTTTATTATTGCTATAATTCAAGCATATTGATTTATGCTAAATAACTAGAATGCCTCACTAAGTATATGCTTAACGTGTGATGGTTTTCATGCGTAGGTAGTAATCCCGGGCAGGAGTAAGGAAATACCAGCAGCATCATCCCGAGGGAAAATAGTTATATCGGTAATTTACATCTTTGATGTATTTTGTTTATCTCTAGTTGGCATGTATAAAATAATAGTAGCTCACTTTAACTGGTCTAGGTATGATTTGTAATATTAATATCTAGACGAGTGGTTACTTTATAATGTGGACTATACTAGTTTCAAGAAATTACTAGTAATTGTAATCGGGTAAAGTTATAAATTTAATTTTTATAGTAATTAAGATCATTTTTAATTTAGGCAGTTTACTTAATTAAAATGTGTAGTTACAAACTGTCAAGTTGCTGTCTGAAAACGGAAGCTATTTGACTGGTTAAAATTTAGTAATTGATTTTATGCGATAAATAAAAATTTTCAAAAAAAATTATGTTTTGACGTAGTTTGATTAGTATAAAAATACGGTTAAACCTTATGTGACACTCTATCCTAGTATTGGTTAATAAATACCGGTAAGGGTGTTACATTTAGTCCTTGCTTCTTTAAAATCTTTTAATTTAATCCTATCTAGTGTTTAAATTTGTTCAATTTGATCCTTTCCAGTATTAAATTACTTATTAAGTCCCTTAGTTTTTATTTATGCTGATTCCACCTTGCATTGCATGCTTATTTAAGTTTTTTATGCCATTTATTTCATTTATTTGTTTTTTCCGTATATGCTCTAATATTAGGTTTTGTATTATTTTAGTCCCTTTAGATTTTTAGGGTAGGTCTTAGTTTAGTTTTAGGGTTCAATTTAATTAATTTAAAATTATGTGCCTGTATTATTAGGGCATGATTTTAAATTAATTTTAGGTTAGAGCCTTAGTTAGATTATAGGTTCGAATCAATTTAATCCATTTAAATTTGCCCTTGGCTCATTGGGATAAATGTTAAATGCATTAAATTTGTTGAACGATTCTTAATTATTTTTAGGGATAAAATTGATATTTCACATAGATCACCTAATTTAAATCATAATTAATTAATTCGAATAATTTTAAATAGAATCCTTGGCTCATTGGGATCCTAGTTTAAAATTAATCAAATTAATTGTTCTGATTTTAAGATAATCGATAAAATGTTAAGATTTTCTATTTTGTGCTTAAGTAATTTAGGGCTAATATTACAGTTAATAATTAGAGCACTAATTAACTTCCAATAATTTGGGCCTTTTTAGGTTAGGGCTTTAGTGGGCCTAGGGCCTTAATTTCATGCACTTCTTTGCCATGCATTTTAATTGTCATTCATATGACATTAATCAATTGGAAATGCATGTAATCAATTAACTTAAATCATAAAAATGAAGTAGTTATTAATTCCGATATTTGTGTCGTAACAGTCCTGGCTCAATGGATGTTGACCAAATATTCGAATTAATTCTTACTGTTTGAAGGTAAAATGTAATTCGAGATAAAATTTTGACAAATCATACCATCATGTTTAACTGCTTGCATCATGCATAAAGGTGATGAACGAGGTTCAAACCATAAATTAACACGACAGTTGGGCTTATTCGATGCCGGTTTAATCTATGGTCCAAGGTATCATCACCCTTATTAATTAAATGTTTAATTAATTTGAATTCACCAATTTGATCGAGCCCGTCTAATTAAAGTCTAAATTCATTTACGAAAAATTTAATTAAATTCAATTTAAATTTCAATAATTTCCATCAAATAAAAGCAACATATATTTTGGTATCGATTTCTGGTCGCGATGGGGTGCTAATCCTTCCCCACGCGTAACCAACTCCCGAACCTGTTTTTCGAATAAATCTCTAGTTTTATGGTGTCTGACCTACGTTAATGGCCGGTGGCGAATCTAAGTTTTTTTCTTCAAAAATACGAATTTTTAAAGAATTTCCCATTTTCCAAATATTTTCAAAATAAAGTAAAAAAAAACCCTATTACTCATTTTTAGCGATCTCGTTCGAAACTTTAAATTTTAGAATTTCAGGAAAAAAAGGTCGCTACAGAAATATAAATAAAAAATAATAATAATTTATTAATAAATATTAAATTATTTTTTCAAATTAATAAAATATATTTACATTTCTAGAAGGTGTCATTTTCTATTTTTGAATTTTTACTTAGAACCCTGAAACGGTCCAAAAACAACCCTGGGTTTAGAGGTAAGCTTATTATCTCCTATTCCTCTAACTATTTATGTCTAATTCATTTAATAATGCATTTCACGTAAAAAAACGTAATCATGTCATGTTTTGTTCTTAATACACAATTTAATTTTCATTTTTCAACCATGCATGTGCGATTCTTCAATAATTCAAATCTACTTGCAAAAGATAAAACGAAAGGACTAAATGAATTGAGATGAGAAAATTGAGACCCACAATTGCGTCAGAGACGAAGAGATCAGACATAAATAGCTTATTTGACTAAGATGAAATGTAATACCCGCTTATAAGCCGCTAATTCAGCATTAAATGCATATGTAGCATCATCTTTTTTGTTTTAGAAACGATTCAACATTCTCAGCAACTTCTTGCATCACTAAATTTATAAATCGATTCAGTAAAGAATAAAAAAAATATAATAATTCATTGGCGCTCTTCGTTTTAGTTTTGTCAATGCATCAGCTATTAGGCCTATAAACGAATCGAATAAACATAAACGCGAGTATGTTGAGGTTCGTTCGTTTAATTTTAATCGAACAAACATAATTTCTTGTTCGTTTTTGTGCGTTAAGGAGTGCAGTTTGTTCGTGTTCGTTCATTAAAATGATAAAAGAAAGTAGGATTTTTCTTAAGAAGTCTAAAATATCGTACATTTATTATTGTTTAATTTTTTCTTTTTCTTTTTAATATATGTTTTTAAATTTAAATATAATACTTTTGTTATGAAAAATAATAAATATAAATGGACATACATGAATGAATTTAAAAGAACATAAAAAAAATATTAACGAACGGATTACGAAACATTCACGTACGTAAATGAACGAACGAGTCATTTGTTCGTATTTGTTCATTTAATTAAACGAACATAAAAATATCGTTCATTTAATAAATAAACGAACTCTCCGTTAAATAATTCGCTAAATGTTTGATTCGTTTACAACCCTATCGTGATTCCATTAATCATGTCCTCTTTTTCTGACTATTATCTTTTGGAGTCTTATTAATTCTAAAAATAAACAATTTGACCTTCTCGTAATTTCATCATAATTATGTTCATACATTCCACTCTTGCTTCTCCATTTGTTTTAACCTTCGTATTATCAGCTGATTTCCTACGAATATAATAACTAGATATAGGTTTTAATTTGAGAGTTAGTGGAGCAAGCATGAAAGTGATGGCCACGTGTAGTTTTGGACACCTTGTTAGTTCGTAATTAAGGACTCACCATGTGAGCCGTCTCTCTCAACTAATTAAATTAAATTCTTTACCATTATTATGAAATTAACTTCGTCATTGGTTAACCATTTGAAAATAGAAAATAAAAGCATTCCACAAAGACAACAAATCTTAATTTCCGGGTCAGACAAAATTTGGATCAAAATTCATTCATCGTCACCACTCTTTTTCTTTCTTTTTCTTTTTAATAAAACGAACATAAAATTACCGGCCCAAAATCCGCGCCAAATATTACGTGCTGTGGTATTTGAAACATAGAAACGCCGGGTTTACAATATCCTGAACCGTTGGATCGGGATGGTTCAACCGCTCATAACCACCATCAACGGCAGAATTAACGACCATGTATTTATCGTTGGAAGCCGCAAAACTTGTGTGCGTTGGGACTGCTAATTTGGAGTTAATTAAACGTATCCCTTGAACTGAGGACAGAAAATTAATGTTTGATGAGACCATGACAAAATATTATATACGCAAAACTCTTAATTGGACCTATCTCTTTATCTATCGGCAATGTGGGGCCATGTTAACCGTCCTACTAGGTCCCGCATATTGAAACATAACCGCTCGTAGTCGATCAGCTGACCATTAGATTAGTAGAATAGATGGATATGATGAAAATTTTAAAATAATGAGATTTTTAATGAGAAAAAAAAAATATGAGTGTTTAATCTCATTCATCTATTTTACTCTTTCAATGGTCATGGATTAGTGTAAATTAAATGAGTTTTACACCATGTAAGTGGATCTCATCTCATATATAATATTCTTACACTATGCAAAACTTAAAAATTTATGACTTTTTTAGACCATTAGATGAAGATAAATGAATATATGAGATTAATAGTAGAAAATATAAAAATTATAATTTGAAAAAAAGATTAAAAAAATAATCTTAGTCATTTATTATCACAATCTAACGATCCAATAAAATATAAAAGTAATAGAGTTTACCCAATATAAGTAGATCCTAACCCTATATATATATATCAATTTTAAATTTATAAATGAGTTAAAACGTGAACCTGTTCGGTAGGTAACTGCAGTTTTGATGTCATTATCTTAATTTTAATTTTTTGTTATTTATAAATTAAATTTTATATTCTAAATAATAAGTAGAACATTTAATTTTAAATGTTATTTATATTTATATTATCCAAATTGCTAATGAGGAAATAAGCTATATACAAACATGCCAATATACACCAACACTATCATTATCATTCCTGATGCACACCGTAGATCATTACAGACAAAATACAAGTAGTACGTTATATAGATCAGGTGATGGTTTCTACCGGAAACAAACAAATCTAACTTATGTCTGCTATTATTTTTCTTAATTGTAGGAGGCCTACTAGGCCATAGAACTAATATATGAAAATTTTATAATCAGTTAATCTAGTAGGATAAGACATTAGGTCTCTTAAGTAAGGTCAGGTTCTGAATCATGACATTGTGAATAAATAAAACTAGGTTAAGAGGGTCACCCTTTAATAGGCCTCTGCAAAATTCAATCTGGATTAGTCGACCGGTGGGTCGAATATAAGTGGTTATAAAAAAAAATTAAGTCTTAAATCTTTTCTGAACAACATCATAGATGATTATCTAAAAGTGGAAAATATGTCGTCCAACATCTTTGTCGTAACCTGAATATTGTCCAAACCAGCAAAAGTGAGCTGCTATCGGCCTCCAGATCATCCACAAACTGTGTAACTTGGACATTATCGGTTTGAATATGCAAATATTCGAAGCCATAGACCCATGTAACTTGCAAACCTCTGTATAAACCCAACAACTCAACTTATAGAGCTTTTTTTGGGAAAAAATAACTTATAGAGCATTGGTGACTTCTACAAAACCCGAGCAACCAACTATTATTACAATCCTGAATAAATATATCTTTAACCAGTGTACCTAATAAAATTGTGGACTTAATTATTATAAAACCATTTCCCTTTTAATATGCCAAAGCTTCCGTTCTTAAAAGAAATTTCATTTGATTAAAAACTAAAGTTAGAAAGAATCCAGAAATAAAGGAGCATTGCTTCTGTATTGCACCGTTTGTGAAATATGCATAGAAATTGAAATACATGTAAATTTCCTAAAGCTTCATATTCACAAATGGACCTTTAAATTAATTTACAACATGTTAAGTAATTCTAATCTTTGTTTTTATTTTGAACAGTCTAATCTTTGTTAATTATGCCCCTTTTATTCTTAGTAAGAGCAAGGGTTTCTCTATTTCTAGCTGATGTGGAGAAAATCTTTTACATATACCAGATATTAAACCAAATTATTCTCTGATACTCCCTTTGTTAATTTTCATAAAAATCCAAGTTACAAAAAAAGTCTAATCAAGTAGTATAGTTTATATTTTTTCCGTATGTCAAGGATCCTCCTTTTCTGACTTGCTCCTGAAGAAAATAATGCCTAATTCCCCCTATTATACGTCCACGTCTCATCTACAAAATGGATGCATTAGAAACCATGCACCAGCATTTCCTCTATAAATACCTAGTACTTCATCTGCAAAATCCATCACCAAAAACTGCTCTCCTTCTGCTACCTACTAGTTTCTCCACCTTCTATTATCAAATTAACTTGGTCCTGATGGCTTTTACTACTCTTCAAACCACGTGCTCTCTTTTAACTTTTGCAGCAACATTTTCAGTTTTATTCAACAGTGGCTACGGATTCTACCCTAAGCTCATTAACACCTCATTGGCAGCATCTGAGTATGATTGGTCCCCTGCCGGAGCAACGTGGTATGGCAGCCCCACCGGTGCTGGAAGTGATGGTAATGACTACCATGGAGAATGATTATGATTGACACCATTTATGCCTCCTCCCCACTATTTTACCTCAGACTTGTTCTTGAAAAAATTTTCAACTTTTTTTGCGTAACTAGGTGGATCTTGTGGCTATGGAGGTAGTGTGGCGCAACCCCCATTTTCGTCAATGATATCAGCCGGAGGCCCTTCTCTGTACAAATCTGGCAAAGGCTGCGGAGCCTGTTATGAGGTGCATTTATATTCCAGCAACCAAATTAATGTTAGTTACACTTTACATAAACATATGTATATGACTATATGTATGTGGTTGAATTTCAGGTAAAATGCACGAGTAATTCAGCCTGTTCCGGAGAGCCTGCGACCGTAGTAATCACCGATGAATGCCCCGGCTGTGTTTCGGAGTCGGTTCATTTTGATTTAAGCGGTACTTCTTTTGGTGCCATGGCAAAGTCAGGCCAAGACGAGAAGCTACGTGACGCTGGAATCTTGCAAATCCAATACAAAAAGTAAGAATTCAATCCTCACCTACGTTTAATGGACAGAAAGTCTTTATAGCCTTGACGAAATATCTACATTTCAACATTTCTAATTATTCTGTTTTTTTTTTGTTGACGAAATGGGTTTGCAGAGTTGAATGTAACTATCCTGGAACAACCATTGCATTCCACGTTGATTCCGGTTCCAACCCCAACTATTTCGCCACCCTGATTGAGTACGAAAATGGAGATGGAGACCTTGCTTCTGTTGACCTGAAACAGGCGCTTGACTCTGACTCCTGGCAACCCATGCAACAATCCTGGGGTGCAGTCTGGAAACTCGACGCCGGTTCCCAGTTGCGGGCTCCGTTCTCGATCAAGCTAACGTCACTGGACTCTGGCAGCACCATTGTGGCAGCCGGTGTTATTCCGGCTGGTTGGGAACCCGGAAAGACCTATAGATCAGTTGTTAACTTTAAAGCCTAAATTGGTGACCATATAAAGTCAGTATAAATTATGTGTATGTTAATGTAGTGTTGGCGAGTTTTAAGTCGATATGGTCATGGTCTTCCAAGACAACAAGTGTTAATTACTTAATTACATGTGGTTTTGGAAGAATTATCATTAAGAAAAGCAATCAAATATGGTTGATATCTTTAATCGTACGAGTAATTTCGAATTAGTTTGCTTTTTTTTATCTTCTATATATAGTCAGATAAAGGTGAATTTTTTTGAATGGATATACGAGTCTCTTGAAAACTTTTCTTTTATTTTGATTAAATCAGAGTTCAATCAAAACAACAAAAGAAGAAAAAAAATGTTAAAACTTTTATTCCACATGTATAAAACATTATCGGTTTTGACTTTGAACGATCTAGTATGCAATTGATTAGCTGCGTAACAAAAGATATTCATATTATCATATTTTATATGAGTTCGAATATTGTCATTTGTGACTCAGAAGCTAAATAAGGAATCATAGCAACATACTCGCTCTTGAGACAAACCAAACTCAAAAGCTTCGAACCACTTGTTCATTTAATGCAAACAACAAGCCAAAGTGCAGCATTTAACCAGATCCAGAAATTGGCTTAATCCAGTAATAATTAAATTTATGATTTATATTTGAGATTTTGTTTTGATAACAATAAACATTCGACGTTTTGTAAGTGAAGCATTGTTAAAATTTTAAAAATAAATTTAAATTTTTTAATGAAATGAAATCATTTAATCTAATGATAATATATAAAGTATTTAATATAAATTCATAAATAAATATGAGGTCACGTACAATTGTGATGAAAATTGTATAAATGATATAACTTACATTAGGATATTCTTAAACTTTTTAGATTTCATGTTGTTTTTGAATAAAAAATAGATTTAACACTAATAAAAATAACTGTTACATCATTAATTTTAAAGACATAATTTTTTTGAGAAACTTTTAAAAACATAAAAAATTAGTATACACTCATTCATGAATAATATATCCTTTAATTCAATTTAGCTTTAATTAATTTTTTTCTAGTATGATTTTATTGCAGGGAATCATATACAAACAATCGTCATGTGCCTCGTTAAAAACCCCATAATCCTAGTCGGAGGAAAAGAGTACACATGACGTCTACAAAAACAAGGGACAAACACCCGAAGCAAAACCAACTAAGCAACATAAGTGACACCCATCCAAGAGCAATGCGAGAATCCGATGCAACAATCCAAACATACATCCTCCTTTTATTTTGAACATCATGAGGCTCAACCTGCTAGAAACAAGCAAACTAAAGCCACACACCACCCAACATAAACATTATTCAAAAAACCTCGCCACGAGCCACAAGCTCAAACCTACACCACCTGCGAACCAAAAAGAACTAACACATAACTCTGAACCACATTGCGCGCTTCACATCACCCCACGACCAGCTATAAACCGCGAAATATCATTTATGATGTCTTCTTCACGTCTGATAGCTTGTACACCTACCAAATTACCCAACCTTATCGTAGCTTCAGCTTCTCGAAGGATTGCCTGCTGTCGAACTTGAAAGTCCGAATTCGTAAGAGGTTCAGTAGCAAACGAAGCCCCCATATCCAGCTCCTTACGAGGCCGACCCCGCTTACCATTGCCCCTCTTCCGTCGTACCGTCGGCGCCTCTTGTTCCACAGGTGAAAGTGAATTTAGAATGAAATCAGATACTAAATTATCACTCATGGGAGGCACAACCTCTAGGTTTTTGATAGGCTCCACAGGTACCTCATAACGAACAGAAATGAGCTCAGTTTCCCCAGGCTCTAAATTGATCGACTGAAAATCAACTGGGCACTCGACTAACCCCATCTCCTCTAGCCCCACCAACCGTTCTGGCCCTTGCGTAGACAACTCACATCGTTGCACCATCCCTACCTCCTCATCAAACATTTGATCCCCTGACACCTGTGACGTCTCAACCACCCGCTCGTCCCCTTGATACTCCTCATTCCAAAGCTTTAATTAATTTGATTGTAAAAACTTTAATTGAATTATTTAAAAACAAATGATTAAAATTTTGGATATGAATAAATAAATTTTTTAAAACTATATGTGAAAAAAATAAAATCGAAGATTAAGAAAACAAATCAAATACAATTAAAAACTGAAACCATTTAATCAGAGAGATCTACTAATTGGTGTAGTGGTCATGGATGTTCATCCCCTTCACTCCTTGTGTGAGTTCGAACTCCGACATTTACATTGAAAATATTATTGCAACACCATTTAATAAAAAAATCTGAAACCATAAATTATAAAAATGAAAATTAAAAATCTATAATCTCCATTGAACAATTTAAACGTGCAGGAAAAAATATAATTTTTTTAATTCAACGAGTAGTTTTAGTGAAAAGTAGATTATGTGTTTTCATAGAGATTCAAGTTTAAGCAATTTTGTAGATTGTAGACGTGTTAAACCAAAAGGCTAACTCTATCTTTAAAATTTTATTTTGAATTCAAATTATGCCTATTTATCTAGTATTTAGATTAAACTCTAGTTTTTATTTAAATTATAGATAAAGATAACTTCTAGAGTAGTTCTATTTGTTTGTAATTCCTAGTCCTATATAAAGATTAGATTGTTTTGTATTTTATGGACTACAATGAAATATCACAAATAGAGAACTCGTATTGAATCTCTAATCTAAATTCCCTAGTTTTTTTTTTACATGGTACCAAAGCTTAAATTTTTTTTGCTGCAAAAAAATTGCAAAATGTTAAAATCTATTGTACAACCGTTATTGGTACAATATGTGATTAAAATTCTATTACCCCAATCACGTGTCGCAAACTCAATGGAGGGGGAGTGTAGATTGTACCCCTGCGAAATGGTTAAAACCTATTGTATTCACCAGTTTGAGAGAAAGTGTAGATTGTAGATGTGTTAAGACTTAAAGACTAACTCTATCCTTAAAGATTTATTTTAAATTTAAATTGCACTTAATTATCTAATATTTAGATTAAACTCTAATCTTTATTTAAATTACAGATAAAGATAACCTCTAGATTAGTTCTACTTGTTTGTACTCCTAGTCCCATATAAAGACTAGAATATTTTGTATTTTATGTACTACAATGAAATATCATAAATAGAGTTTTTTTCTACAAAATTTATGTGTGTGAGTTTTATTGAGAGTTAAAAACAACATGAGACTAAGATCTACTAATTGGACGAGTGATCAAGGATGCTCATGTTGTCCTATCTTGTATGAGTTCGAATTCCGACATTTTTCTTAGAAATGTAATATCTTTATTTGTTTAAAAATTTATCATAGACCATCTTAAAAATGTTAAAAACTAAAAATAAATAAAAATATATTAATATTAAAATGAAAATGAAAAAAATGCAAAACCCATAAATTGCCCCTTCTCTCTATAGCCATAATAAAGCAATCCTAATATGCAAGTTTTACATCGATATGCAGATTCTTTCAAAAGTATGCCTCTATTTTGAAGAAATTTCAATATTGTTAGAATTCTCTCAAGAACTGTTATGAACTCAAATGCTCAAGCTGAATTTCTATCGAAGAACAAGAGAATTACAACAGAATAAAACATGGGGAGAGAAGAGAATTAGAAATGAATAGGGATAAGAGATTTCTAGCTTTCTTTCATACCCTTCGTTCTATCAACTACTACTAATATAATAAGCAGCTACAACACCCAACTAAACCTAGTCTGCAAGGCCTTGGACGCCTCCTCTCGCGTGCTTCCTGATCTGGCAACAGTTGACATGTGTGCTGAGTTGACAGAAGGTACCTTTAAGTCATAAGAATACTCCCCTCTAGGAGAGGAACCTTGTCCTCAAGGTTCAAAGTAGATGATGAACCTGAGTTTCCCAACAAAAATAGTGGAGTGACCTTTTGGAGACTCTTGTCGGGTCCAAAATACCGTTTCAAGCGTACAAACACCCAACTATCAACTTTTAGTGTAACATCTCAATGCTTCGGGTTAGCTTGCATTTTCATTCTTTGCTGTTTTCGAGTTAAATTGAACTTCAATTCTTGTCATAGTTCATCTCGTTGCATCAACAACCTATCCAATTCAACACTTGTACCCCTTTTCTCATTGTTTCTCATGTTACTATTGAGTTTTGTATTCATAACATACTCCTTGCAGGAATCCTTTCCTCTGCAAACAATTTCTTCCTCACCCTCATTCTTGACCAATTCATCTGATTTGAAAACTACAACCTTTGCAATGGACCCCTCCTTAATTACCATGGACCTGTTGAACCGTATCGCGATGAAATTTCAAGATGTAAGCTTGATCGCATCCCTCATAAAGCATCTCTCCTAATGTATCGTCGTTATAATAAGTTTCTGGTTCATCCTTCATGATAAAAAAATTGATCATTCCAACTAACAAGTTAAACCTGACGTTCAGTTCTGTCCGGACATTCTGCGCGTCTAATCTCATCACATATTTTATTGAAAGACATTGCACCATGCAAAAAATCAAATCTTCCTTCATCCATTACATCCTGATGGAAAGACATGAAAAAAATACTTACTTGGGGCTACAGAAAGAGGATGTATGTTAGCTTGGTGAACTGTCTCAAGATCCAAGTGATTGTTAGGGAACCACTCTATGTAGATTTCATTCTCACAGAAGGTCCTCCATAGTAATGAGCCTTCTTTGATCAAACTATCAAATTGATACTGAATAGTCATCAAATCACGTTTTCTAAAACCATTCAGCAATAACAGCAATAAGGGTTGTACATGCACTTTCATCAACTGCTAGCTCACTCCGTTGATCAATAGAAGCAAACAATACATTGTCTTAAAGGTTCAAGGGTCTATCACGGCTTACCACTTCTTTGTATTTCCAACTGCCAATGACAAAATTGTCATCCCCAAATTCAGAAATTGATAAACGGTTCGCAGAAGAATCTTCGTCAGTTTTGTGCCATCCAAGTGATTCATCATAACTAAGCTGATGGCGATCAAAATCAATGTCATCTCCACCTTCTTCACCATAGACTTTATTTAATAACAGTGACTTTATTTTTACTCCAAGAGACCTGATCCTCAGCTTTCTTTTTCTCCAAGGCAGAATGTTGTGCTTTGAAGTCTGCAGGTGAGATGGCACTAACATCATTGCAACGGAATCCTTAAAGTTTAAGCAGCCAATCTTCACTGGTTCTTGTTCTGAAGTAAAATGATCTCTCAACATAATTCACATGTGCCCAAGTACTATAACTAAATGACTTCCTGATTGTTGTGTCGTCTTTTACCTCGCCCAATTTTCCTTCCTCAAAATCTTCAAGTGAATCCACATCTAGTGGATACTCACCATCATCACTTCGGACATAACACCTTCCTTCGTTGCCATCATCCTCTTGACAAGCTTTTTTTCTCTACTGGCATAAACATACTCTGTAAATATTTTCACTTTTCTATGACCAATTTTAATCACAGAAGGTTCATCCTTTTCCATTGTAATACTTTCACTCGACTGGAGAAGTGTTGCAACAGGCAATACTGCTTTCCGTTTTGGCGCAATGGTTTCTTGAGCAGTTTTTAGTTCTAAAGGGCTAAGTGATATATAGAGTGGGGACCATGCTCGGCTACTACACAGGGCAATATTAGCTGCTGACTTTCATCACCAATTGGTTGTTTTAATGCAGCAGAATCGGTCGTTGGATCCACATCATCATTTGGAGCAACTTGATTTCTCATCATGGTTAAGTATTTTACCCAACTTAGCTTCTCAATGGAAGAACTTCTTTCAGACACCACTTTATCTTTGCAAGTCGTCTGTTCATGTCATCATAAAAAATCCGAGAGCATTCAAATTTGTAAGACTCAAAGAAATTATCAACCTTAGAGATCAATAATGTCGGGGTAGTTAACCATAGTTGATGCACCTTGGTATCTTGGTCCAATTGTTCCTCTGGAATGTCATCATCTCTTGGTTCACAATTGGAGATAGATTTCACTTGTGAGTCAGCTCTGTTGGTGGAAGGATTCTTTGTGTTTATCAAGTTTGTATTTCGAATCTCATCCGACAATTGCTCTTGTGATTCAATAACTTCATCTTCAACATGGTTTGCCATTGTATCAATGTTGTTGGAAGAAGTTGTATGCACTGTTTCAACATTCTGAAAATCAGCTGTCTTACCTTGAATCAATTGATCGCCAATTTTAGAAATTTTCGGTGTTGGCAATTCAACGAACACATAGCTGACCACTGTGATTAAGCTGTCTTGATTAGTGCACTGAAATCTTGTCATCATAGCTTGAGTAAAATTTTCTCAACATGATAGCTGGTTATATTGCTTCATCCACTGATTATCGGCGAGCTATTCCTTCAAAATTAAATGAAGCAATAGTAGTTCGATGAGTATCCTCTATTTGGTAAAAGTTACAGAATTTTTTAGCGTGACCAATGATGTGCCATCAAATATAGGCAACTCAACATAAGCCAATCTTGGAGAAAACGAAACCGCATCTTGCAATGTTCTCTATTTTTGACACCGATAGTGGCGGTTCTAGACATGCGCAATATGAGGGACCGCACATGGCCCCAAAAACGAGGCACCAAAGTGAAGAAGAGGCACCAAAGTAACCTACGGAAGTAATAAATATGAGTTTTCAGCAAACCAAACCCACGATTCCTCAATTCCATAAAATGCCCATCTAATGACTCCGATCTAAATACCCCGGTTTCAAGACGTAGGATGCGCAGCGCTTCCAGGCTATGAAGTTCAAAAACTACCTGTCGATACCCTACGTCCCATGCAACAACGAGTCCAACATAAGCCCCCCCATAATTCTGCCTCCAGAGCCGGGCAAATTCCAAAAAATCTTTGGAAACCCAACTTCCAATAACCCAAGTGATCGCTTACCACCCTACCATAAGATGCATACCCATCACTCGCACGCCTCGCCCCGTCGGTGTTCACCTTCACCCAGCTCTCCTCCGGTAAACGCCATGAAATAGGCCCAGCATGAATCACAGACGAAGGTACAAGGGTCGATCGTTCCAATTCCAACGCACGCACCGAGGATTCCACCAACAAGGCGACACTCAATGACCGACTGGCGTGCCTCCTCCAACGTCCCAAACACGATTGAGTTACGCTGAAGCCAAAGATTCCACAAAATGATACCAAACATCAAGTCTCGATTCTGATCCTCCCATGCAAAATGGAGAGATTTAGTTAAATTGGCTTGAATCCAAGGGATTAACTGCAAAGACATGAACACAGCTTCATGCTTCTCCGGCTTGATCAACTCCTGCAATACCTAAACTGCATAGGGACACTCGCGAAATAAATGACTAATGGGTTCAACTCTCACCGTGCAAACTGAGCACCGATCATCTTGAGTAAAGTGGCGTCAAACACGCTCAAGATTCATCATAATCTCCTTTCGACAAACAAGCCAAAAAAAATCTTTACGCGTTGAAGCCCCCGAAACTTGTGAACAACGCTCCAAATGCAATCTTGTGAAGCCTCCAACTCTCCCTGTCAGATGCCATAAGCAAATTTTAGAGTGAACAATCTCGTTTTTGAAGCTGTCTAGCCAATCGAATCATTTGAAAACTACACCTGGGGGTTCTTTATTGCGGCCAAGCGCAACAATATATCCTGAGTGGGAAGATGACTGAACACATACCACTTCCAACCACCCTCAACATCGACCATGTTAATAACCGGGACACCAATGATAGTGTGTACGGTCTCGGGAGGAACATAACCAACCAATGGTCCAATGTTACGAATCCAACTATCATACCAAAAATCCACATGGCTTCCATTCCCGACATCCCATGTTAAACTATTTTTGACATTCTCCCAAACAACACACAAACCCTTCCAAAGACGCGAAGTATTATTCTTTTTAAGCTCCACAGGGACACCTTCGAAGCATTTATATTTTGCCTGAAGAAATCGAACCCACGGAGCATCCTTTTTAGTAAGCAAGTCGAACGTTAACTTCATAAGAAATGCCTCATTTTGCCATCCAAGCTTTTGAAAGCCCAACCCTCTGATTTACCGAAAGACAGGCATCATCCCATTTAACAAGGTGCACATCGGATTTATCCTCTATGATCCCCCAAATCAAATACCTTATAAGACATTCCAAGTCATGACATGTCTTATTCTGTAATACTACTATTTGTATGGTATAGTCCGGGATAGCTATTAGAACCATTTTTGCAAGCGTAATACGCCCAGCTAGAGAAAGTGATCGTGCCTTCCACCCACTAAGTTTCTTATGAACCATTTGCACTTAAGTACTAATAATAAGCTGACGTGGCCCTATTATCCAATAGAAGAACTCTAAGATACTTTCCAAGATCAAGTACCTCAGTAAAACCAAAAGAGGCACTAATATCCTCCCACAAATTAGTCAGCACCTTCTTAGAATAAAAATTCATAGTTTTAGCTCGACTAACCTTATGTCCAGAAGCGCTGCTCAAATCATCCAACAGAGAACAGATAACACCCATCTGATCAATCGATGCTTTGGCAAACAAGAGCATATTGTCTGCAAAAAAACAAGTGGGAAATTACCAGTGCCCGAGCTGAAGTCCTGAAAAGCTTTCACTTCCCTGAAGCAATCAAAAATTGAATGGGCTGGATGAAATGTTCCAAGCATAGCACGAAAATGTATGGGGAAAAAGAATCCCCTTGTAAGATTTAACGTGAAAGAGAAAAGGGATCAGACATAGACTCGTTCCAAAGAACCTGGGAATATATTGTTGAAATGCATCACATGATAAGCCCGCGCACACTGATGATTGTGTAGATATCCTATTTTACATACCCTTTTTACTTGGCTTTTGCGTGTGTTTAAGCTCATTTAGTTACATTTAGAAGTAGTTTGTATATAGTTTGCATATAGTTAGGGAGTTACACTGCCTATGCTTAATTGTTATATACTTTGGTACTTTTAACAGGAAAAATAGTGTTTTGTGGTGCATGCGTATGATCTAGCAGAGTTGGAAGAATGCTGGAGCAGGAAGGATAGCACACTCGTTGGAGTTGACAAGGCAAGAAGAGTTGGAGATAAATCTAACTTTGATCCACGTGGACTCTCATTAGATACGAAACTCATTAAAGATAGCAAGAAAGCAAGATCCTCTTAAAGAAGGTTGTACACGCTTTAGGGTTACAAAACCCTAGCTTCTTTGCCTATATAAAGAACACTTGGACAATAATTAAAAGGAGAGCTTGATCACAGACGACAGTCTTTAGTCTTCATTTATCGAAGAACCACTGGAGTCAAAGTTCTAAAGGAGTCTCCACACGACTGACGTCATCGAGAGAGGCTGAAGGAGTGCGAGACCTGCAACAACAGTTAGAAAGCTTGAAAGAGATCGTCGAGGACGCTTGACCCTTTTCTATTCCTTTCTTGATAAACTGTCATGTTTTTAATTTCTATTATGGATGTTTTAGGCTCAGACATGAGCTAAATACTTTTAGTTGGGTTTATAGCTCTTTAGGATTTATGTTTTGAATACTTTGTTTTAATGCTATAGTATGTTTCTTTATCTATTTTGTTCATCGTTCTTCATGCGTAGTTATTGTAAGAACTATCGAGAGAGACCTTTTAACTATTGATCTGTGGCTTAATATCGAGAGAGTTAGGTTAAACAAATGTGAACAGTGGGGCTAAAGCTGTTAACTTTGTCTTAATCTGGCTTGGACATAAGTTTAGGGTTTTAATGACTAATAAGAAGAACTTGAATAAATAATAGAGTGATTAGGGTTCACGCAAACATGTATTACCTTAGTTTCTTTGTTATTAGCTTTTAGGCACCGAGAGAGCCAGGAGTTTATTAAAAATCCCATAGAGTAGATAAAGATCTTTTTGGTTTACGCAGATATATATCGAAGATATCACACTGGTGCCGCCAGCCTCTTCATGTTCCTTACGGGAATCCTAGGGAAACATCTCGTAGTGCTGTACAAACCAGTATCCCTACCAGCCCCTGTAAACAGTTTCACATAGAACTCAGAAGCAACAACCGACATCTCAATTTGGTCTGTCATCCAAGTTTCACCATCTTTCTTTAAAGTTGTTATGGCATTCGCATGTCGCCTCGCACGTATTGAAACATAGAAAAACTTAGTATTACGTTCCACTTGGGTGATCAATTGAGCACAAGCCTTTTACCTTCAAAATTCTTCTTCTTGTTCCAACACCGTTTCTAGCCCCTCACGTAACTGTACCGCCAAGAACACTAAGAAGGGTGTGTCTCAGCGACAATGCTCGATCTATACCACGTAAACGAGCCCTGATATGTTTCTTCCAATCACCTATCTTACTGTGAAGTTTGCCCGATTAGCAGTCTTGGTTGATCTGAATCAACCATTGTTATCGTGTATAAAGAATGATGGCACAGTTCAGAAGTTAGAGTATGAGGGATTACAGCAAATTTTTTATTCGTGTGGTGTTTATGGTCACTCCAAGAACAATTGCGAGAAGGTTCTGGCCCCATCTGAGGGGCAGAGTATGGCACAATCAGAGGGGTCGAAGGAAAAATGGGATGGGAGGCAAGAGTCAGAGCTATATGGTCTTTTAATGGTTGTGGATAATTATCAACGGCATAATATGGCGACTGCACGGATGGCCACGAATGGTGCCATTGCACAAGATAGGGTCAATGGTTTGAAGTTTGCCTCATTGGAGGTTGAGCCAGACTCTAGTACGATAAGTAAAGCTCCGGTAGTGATCCTTGAAGGGGTTCAGAAGCTTGGCTGTGACATGAGGAAGGAGGTGCCAATGAGGAATGAGACTGGTGATAGTGGATGTAGAGTGATGAGGAACGATGCTTACATGGCGTCTAACTCGGATAAGAAATCCAAGGCTGCCAATAAAGGTAACAAGCAGGCTGCGGCTGTGCCAAATGTTGTAGGTCAGAATGCGAGAGTTATCTTGCATTCACCGGTGATTTGGGATGGGTCTTATAGAGCATTATGTATATTTAAGAATATGGATAGAGTTGGGGTGCAACCTAGGGAGAATGGAGGTTCGGGTCAGAAGAACTTGAAGGATGTGTGCAGAAATTGCTATAAATACGTCGAACGTCTAACACTAGGCCGTCCCAGCTCATGACGACTGAATGGATGCAGGGGGTATAGACTCAGCTGGATGGTATAAGAACCATGGATGAGCACGACTCAAATAGGCCTCTTAGGGGCACTACGAAATTATCCACTAGTATTTATTCGTAAGAGGATGAAGAATTTTGGGATGATTCCCTTGTTGATAGCATGTCCGACGATGAGGGCCAGTTGGAGGGGCAGGGAAGAGGCGAACAATAAGGCTCGTGTCCTTGCTTTTTCCAATATTTTATGAGGACTTGTTTATTTTGGAATTGTCTGGGTGCGGGAAGCCCCACATTCAGGAGGTACCTTCGTTCTTTTGTATGTGAGCACAGATCACAGTTAGTTGCGCTCTTTGAACCTAGAGTGAGTGGTGATGTTGTCGATCGGGTGATTTCGAAATTGAATTTCCCTCATTCTTTTCGGGTTGAGACACACGGACTTAGCGGGGGCATTTGGTTGCTTTGGGATGAATCAATTTCGGTGGAGATTTTGCATATTTCGAATTAGTTCATAAATGGGAGGGCATCATTTATGGGGAGTTCTGAGTGGTTTCAATTCACGGCGGTATATGCTAGCCAATCTGTTTCAAGCGTAGGGTTCTGTGGCAACAGTTGGAAGTTTTAAACCCGGGTAATGGTGTTCTGTGGATACTAGGTGGTGACTTTAACGTTATCCTTGATGTAACTGCGTATACTAGAGGGTCTTCTAATTTTAGTGGGGACAGTTGGTTGTTTGCGGATTTCCTTTTTTTCCACATGATTATTAAATGATCATTTTTAAATTTCATCTTTTATATTTTTTTTGTATCTTTAATGATTTTTAGTTTTAAATTTGTTTTAATAATTGTTTTGTGTAAGATTTTTAGTTTTAAATTTTTATTAATAATTGTTTTGAATGTATATTATATAAAATTTTTTAATTTAAAAAAAATATCCAATTAAAATTGGTCTTGTACTAAAAGAAAATTACGTGTGATGAGTTTTCCTTATTTGCTCACTTTTAAAATGTATATAGATTAAGTTACTCCATCGAGAATGATCAATCTGGTCAATTTATAAATGATAGGAACCTAAGAAGTATTTAAACCAAATGTTTTGGCTTAACTAATGGTAAATTAACATTTTAGACTAAAATATTTATTGTTTTAAATGTACAAGGACTAAAATGTTCCTCTTAATAGAGGGACCAAAATAGATTTTTGAGCCATTTTCTACCTTGTCTTAAAAAATTATATAAAAAGTTGATATTGGTATTTCAATAGGATAAATTAGCTATTTTTTTTCAAAATTCTTCATGGCATGGAAGGCAATGACAAAATAGTTTATATCAGCTTAAAGACGATGCCACTCTTTTGCTACATTTGAATCAATTTGATTAAAAAACAAAAGTTCAAAAGTCTAAAGAAACATAATAAAATTTTAATGACTAAAATAATCAAATTCCTAAAGTCATAAGTGAAAAAGATCATTCTACCTTAAATTTAAACCAATGCACACCCTTCTACGAGAAATTATTAGATGGACCCGGCTCACCACGTCATTTGTGGTCTTAGCCAATAAGGTTCACCCATATCTTTTTAATTTCCAAATAACTACGTACTTTCTATTGACATGTAAGAAAGAGGTAAAGATTCACCTTGAAAAAAAATGAGATAGATGGACCTTATTGGTTAGGACCACGGATGACATGGTGAGCTGAATCCATCTAATAATTTCCTCTTGTATCGACTTCAGAAAAAAATCATCTTTGTTTGACTAGCGATCGGTGACCAACGGTAAACAATAAATTTGATGCTTATCGTCGATGATCGATCACCGACAATCCTTCTTTTTCATTTGCTTTATGATATCCTATCTCTATTTTTTTCTTTGTTTTTTTAATTTTTTTTATAAAATCAACTCTATCTTGTGGCACGTTTTCTCTACCTTTTGACATGTTTTCTCTTGTCTTTTGGCACGTATTCATTTGTTTTTGGTACGTTTTTCTCCGTCTTTTGGCTTATTTTTTGCCTTCATTATCGGTCGTTTGGTTGTTTATTTTCATTTTATTTTTTCTCATGGTTGGATTTGACGTCACCTTGACTGATCAAAAAGATGTTTATTTGGTTATCCTGCTTATTTTCCGTGCTTTCGTCTATCGTGTTGAATTTAGATATGCACTCACAATCACTGTTTCTTGTTCATGATTGAATTGTTGTAATGGCCATTTCATCAATATGCATTCATTTTCATATGTATTTTTTATGTTAGTATTGATGGGTTTTTTTATCCTTCATCGTCGATTAATGGTATTATTCATATCTATATCTTATTCAAGTCTTTTGATTAGGTTTTTAATCTTTTTCTTATATAGTCCTTTTATAATCTCAAGCGATTATTTTTTGTTTCAACGGTTATAACAACTTATCTAGATTATACTATGTGTTTTGTTTCAACCAGTAGGCTTATATCAAACAAATATTATAAAAACTTATTATGAACACTCTACCCAAATGTCAATCCAATTTACTCCTTTCGCTTAAATTTAAGCTTAACAAAATAATTAAATTAAATTTATATGTTCTAACTAACTCCGAATAATTAGCAAAGACACATATTTCATTTACGCGGAATCACTCATTCAATTTTTTTATTTCTAAAGTTTCTTTCTTGGCTAGGAAAAAATGAAGCTTTATTTACTCTTATTTCATAGAATTGAAAATAGGGAAGGGGAGTAGAGCTGCAATTAAGAGCAATTTACAAGAGCTATCATTGAGGAATTTATAGGGTTAACCCCATCTCAACAAACCACCCCACATCGTCCTTGAGATTATCATCATTTTCTATTCATCGAGGTAGATCTCATTTTCATCTTTTATTTTTCCGGTGAAGAACTTTGTTAAGAAAGTTCTTTAACGTAATTGATTTGATGGAATTGTAAAAAAAATCTCTTTTTTGTTAGTGCACGATGCAATTGTGGTTGTTTCATTTGGAGATATGGGTGCTTTGGGGGTTTGTTGCTTAAAGATTTTGAAGAACTATACGTTGGTATTTATGAATTTTTTTGACCCAATGAATATGTTAATAATATACAAGCTTTTTTCCGAGGTTTATGTCTAAGGATTTTATGAGATTATGAGAAGAAGATATAAAATTAATGAAAAATGAATTTCACTCCGGGTATTTCAAGTGTTTGTATAAATGTTTCAGAGAAATGCAAACTGTATCATCTTGTCAAGGCTGCTAAAGATATGAAGCGAGGAATGGCGTCTTTAGCTCAAGCTCCTCCTCTTAACATGTCTATCGTTCGAATTCCACAATTTCATTCCAAAAACTTACAATTGTTGAAAGCCTCAAAGTTGCCAGATCTGCACACCGTCCACCACATCCACATCAGACGACAGTCCCCTCTTTGCTGCACAAAGTTATCTCCATGGGAACCTTCTCAACTCACCGATAATGCTGGTAATAGCTTCTTGGAAAAAACATTTGAAACTCTGCGTTCTGGCAACCGAGATGAGGACTCGGCAACTACAACTGATGATGGCACGGTTACAACCGATCAGGCATTGGAAAAGATTCAGCGTCTTGAATTGCTAATGTGGGTGTTAGGCCCTTGTCTTCTTCTCATCACGGGCATAGTTCCCACCCTATGGCTGCCGATGTCCACTATATTCATTTGCCCGGATGTGGTTAGCCTTCTTTCTTTGATTGGATTCGATTGCATCTTCCATCTGGGCGCAACCCTTTTTCTCCTTATGGCTGATTACTGTGCCCAGTCTATGAACCCGCAGATCCAAACCTCCAAGTCCAAGCCTCCTCCCAGTTATGCAACTTAGTTGCAACTTTGACTGGATTTCTGATTCCTTTGATGTTACTGTTTTGTTCCCAAAGGGGCTACATTCAACCACAGCTGCCATTCACCCCATTTGCAGTTCTTTTGGGTCCCTATATTCTGCTCCTGTCGGTTCAGGTGCTGACTGAGATGTTGACGTGGCATTGGCGTTCACCGGTTTGGTTGGCGACCCCGGTTGTGTACGAGGCCTACCGTGTGTTGCAGCTGACCAGGGGATTGAGACTCGGGACTGAACTCGACGCACCTGCATGGGTGATGCACTCTATCAGGGGGCTGGTTTGTTGTTGGGTTCTGATTCTAGGGGTGCAACTCATGAGGATTGCTTGGTTTGTTGGTGTTACTGCTGGAGCTCGTCAACACCAGTCTTCTACTGATGCTTAACGCTAAAAGGCGATTGAACCAGGTCAATCTCACATTATAGATTTGAATTTGATAATATATACATGTTTATAATACATATCTTACTAAGCTAGTGAGCCAACATACGTGTAAGATGCTATATAGGAAAGGGTAGTATTGAAACCTATGTTGCACTGATACGGATACGAATACAGGTAGGGGTGATAATGAGCCTGACCGGCTCGCAAGCTACTCGGGCTCGGTTCGGTCAAAGCTCGGCTCGAGTGAGCTCGACTCGGGCTCGGCACGAGACGTTAACAAGCCGAGCCAAGCCGACCCAAGCTCGACTCGAAAAGCTCGTGAACAGGCTCGGAATAATTATATATATTATATATATATACCATATATGCACTAAAAGTAATCTGTTTAGCAAAAGAAAAACAATAAAATAAATTAGGAAAAATCCACTAAAAGCAAATTAACTAAAATAAATTGGGATTTTTCTTGGTTGTTGTTTGACTTTGTATTTTCTTTGATTATGTGTTTGTATTGTAAGAATATTTCTTGGTTATTTGGATTAATCTAATTTTTGGGCACTCTTTTTCCCTTTCTCGATATTGAATTCCGTTTCAATGTTGGTTATGAAAGGGACTTTTAACGAGGCCTCATCTTTTATAAAAAAAAAACTATAGCATTGTCTATTTCGAGCCGAGCCAAGCCCGACGAGCTTTGAGCCTGAGTCGAGCTCAGTACTATTGTTTTCGAGCCGAGCTCGAGCCTAAAATTTTGAGCTCGATGAGCCTCGAGCCCGAACCGAGCCCAATAATACTGTTTTCGGGGGCGAGAAACAACAATTTTCAAAATTATAGGGCAAGAGTACGATAAGGGTACAACAAATATAAAATAAATTCTAATATAATAATAATAATATAATATTAAAATTCAAAATAAAATTTATAATTCTAAAAAAAATTTGTCTACTACTTACTGTATTTATATGGCTGAGTCACAAAATTAATATACATTATAATTAGCATTAAAATTAAACTTCTAGATCTAAATTAAGAGTTTCAAAATTAATAATATAATTGTTTATAATAATAATAAGTTAAAGTAAAAAAACCCTAATAATAGAGAAATTATATCATGAGTAATTTATGTCACGTCATCTATAGGACCAACCAATAAAATTCACTTATCTTATTATTTTTTTCAAGTCATATTTTTACCAAGTGAATCTTCACTTGGTAAAAACTGTTTTTAAAATTGATTTACAGTAAATACGAGTGAAAATTCATTTGGTAAAAATATGACATGGAAAAAATAATGAAATGAGTGATTTTTATTGGTTGGTCTCATAAATAACATGGCGGGAATAACCAATAATATAATTTCTCCTAATAATAATAATAATAAAAAGCTAATAATCAATTAAAGCCCGGATGGATCAGGTCATTGAAGTATTTTTTTCAGGCCCCACAAAAAAATAATTAACGAGAAATAAAATAAAGAAACTTTTCGTCTTCTTTCACGTGCACGTGCGTTCTTTCTTCTACAACTCTTCTTCAACTTTTCTGCAATTTTTCTGCACCTCATGTAGGAGCTTCAATTCCTCTAAAACTAAGCGGAACACACAATCAGGAGTTTACTACACCCAAAACTGATCTCAGCACTCTTTCGGGAGCTTTCCGCTGCCATTGAAGGTTGGGTACGCTCGTGGACTCCCAACTCCGTCTCGAAAACGTCCCCTTCAATCTCTAAACGTGCCCAAATAATTTTCAGCCGTACCCCGTAAATATGAGATGTCTTCGGTAAGTACCCCTGCCATACCCAACTCGTACCTGTCTCAGAGACGCGGGACGGCCTTTAAATGCCGTACCCGTGCTTCATAGATTGAAACCTCCACCATGTAAAACTACAATATGCAGTCCTATCTTATACTGTATCTGGTGGTGTTCTTTTTTATCATCACAGTGGTGGAAACTGGAAACTATGTTGGAGATGAGATATGCAGAAACCATTCGGACTATCTGACATTTTTTGTGTCATTTAATAACTGTGATTCGATGCTTATTCACTTTTTTCTTCATGTGTAAGAACCATTTTTGTATAGGACAATGTTTGTGTAGACCAGGCATGGCTCGATGCTTGTTGACTTTTTTATCCAAAGCCAAGTCATATTTTCTTTATAAATTCTTCTCTTGGATGAGTATAAAATAACAGTTCTGGAGAACCCAACAAGTATCCTAACATAAAAGCAGATGATATTTATATTAAAAGATACGAGTTCAAATTGTTTTGTCTACATGGTGTATGTGTCTTGTCAAAAGGTTAAAAATATTTATGAACAAATACTATCTTAAATTACTTTTAGACTATTCAAAAAAAAAATAACAGTTATGGAAAGAATATTGTGAGAAGGGAACAAAAATCATGTCCCCTTTTAGGCTCTTTTTTATGTCCTAACATTAAAAAAAATAAATTTTAAATTTTAACCATAAATTTTAAATCTTAAATTTTAAACCCTAAAAAATATTCTTACCCCAATTTCTTAAACACTAATCTTTGACTTTAAACTTATTTTTTTAGCGGGGCATAAATATAAACACAAAAAAGACAATTTTTATTTGCGAAGAGGTGACATCTTTAATTTCAAGTGTTAAACATTTATCTTGAAAATTAAAAATTATTTTGAAAAATTAAAATATCTATTCATACATGAAGCTGAAAAAAATAATATTTAACTATTAAAAAATATTTAAACGATTAAATTTTAAATATATAACAATATATTATTGTATGGTCAATATGAATACTGTATATATGGTGTGTTTGAACAGTGAATATGTAATTTAATTTGAGTGTAATTACACAATTACAACGTATTTAGACTACCATAATATATAATTTATGAGTTCTGCTGAATTGAGTATATTTGAAGGCACTCAATTATAATATCCAATTCTTATGAGAATTTGTCAAAAAAAAATTCTTAAGAGAATGGAAAGAATTGGCTTAGCGTAACATATACAATATTTCTTGTAAAACTCTAGCCACTTTTCCATTATTTCTTCGAATAGTTTGTTGGAAAATAGATTGCTGCAAGAAAAGACGTTAGCACTGACTAAAAAATAATAAAATAACTAAACAAACGATGACTGTGTCGTGGTATTAACCACTGCCTTAGAAGCAAATTTGTCCCGATGTGTGTAATCGCTACAATGGACGAACAACCCCTTGAGATTAGAACGGCTCTCAAATTTCGTACACTCGAAAGATGGAGTAGACTTTGATGGTACTGCTCTTCTCTCAACTCAAAACAGCACTCGGGAAAGGTTTATGAAAACCAAAATGCGTTTCAAAGCAAATGTCATTTGCTTAGGGATATATAAAATGAGTAAAATGGCCCACTATTTATAGGCTAAATATTGAGAGCAAAATTGTTATTTCCAAAGCACTATTTAATTCTATTTATAATAGAATTAAATGACCATAAAATAAAACTTAAATTGAGCATTAACAACATTCTCCCACTAATGCGAAAGAATATCCATCGTAAAAATGAAGGCGTTGAAGTTAAACAAGAGAAGAGCAATAGCAAGATTAGTTGCTTAAGCAATAGTGAACGTATCTCGAACTAGAACATAATGATGATGGGTAATTCTTCTCTTAGATAAGTGAACGAATCTTGAACTTTCTAAGATTAGGGTGAACTCAAAACACACAACTAACCCCTTCATCCATCGAAGTCCTCGATGTGTCTACAAAGTTTATATACAAATGTATATATATAGCCATTTTCCCTCAGGATTCTAGTAAGTGTACTATAAAAATGACCCAACATTTTTTATAGAAGGTGGCTAGTCCTTCCACTTACATAGGTTATTTCATCATGTTTATCTCAACATAAACCACCCAAAACTGAGCTATGAAATAATTAAGAGCTTTTACAATAGCTCAACCTTACCAAAACAAGGTGAATTTGTAATACCCCAAAATTTACTAAGTTGATTAAGGGTCATTTAGTACTAAAATAATAGCTTAAAAGCTAACTTAGTGACTAAAATGACAAAAATGTGAAAGTTGGGATTTCTTTAATTATGGGTTTTGGAAAGGAAATTTCTAAGGTTTAAAGGTCTCATGTGATAGATAGTGAATTGAATAAGGTATTCTTAAACTTTGGTTGAATTCCAAGGAAAATTGGAATGGGAATTAAAGTTTAAAATGTTAGTGACCAAAATGTAAATTTTGAAAATTTTATGGCTAAAGTATAAACTTTGGAAAAGTTTGGGGACTAAAGTTGTAATTTCCCAAAATTTAAGGGTTTTTATTTCATAAATAAATAGATCACCTAAGGGTGTGAATCGAATGTGGAATTATTGGTTCGATCTAATACTTCGATTATTGGAAAATCGCAGTTAAAGTTTAAGTGGAATTCGGATACCCGAACCGAACTAGAAAATTTTGAAATTTTGCCATATGATAGAGAAAGGTTATAAAAGTCATTTCCAAGTGTTGTAAATATTTTTAGTTCGATTCAAGATGAATCCTACAGTTTATTTCTGAGTAAAGGATTATTTATCGATATATTGGATCGAATTGAAATTTTGGAGACTAATCCAAAAGCTATGGAAAAGTCATAAAATATTATTTTAATAATATTTTATTATGGTTGGTTAAATTTTAACTAGATTTAGTTAGATTGTAATGGAATGACAATTTAGAAACAAACTAGTAAATAAAGACTAGTTGGAGGGCAAATTGGTCATTTGGCCCTAATGGCAATTTTGAAATATTTAAAAAGGTATAAGGGTAATTTTGGAAAGAGAAAATAGAAGATTAAATCTTGGCCCTTGATTGATGATAAAATCAATCTCAACCATTGGATAAAAAGGGCAAAATTGTAATTTCACTATTAAATGAATTTAATATTCATTTAATAGATATATGTGTAAAATAATGGTGAAAAGATGCCAGCAACAAACGTGAGGGATAGGGAAAGAAAGAGAAAAAATTTTCCAAGCTCGATTCAAGCCCCGAAACTCGGTTTTCAGGTAATATCTTTAACTACAAAGTTGTTCTACTCTTCAAGCTCTATCTTTTGATATCAATAATTCATGGAATCCATTCTTGATTGATGAGAATTTACTTGAAAAAGAAATTAGGGTTAATGGATCAAATTTGGGCTTTTGAGATTTTATGAGTTCATGATTGAATTCAAGTTGAAATCAAGCTAGTATGATGTTAAAATCATGATATTGAGTTCGAATTTAAGTTTTACATGTTTTGATTATTATGAAGATGATTAGGGTTTATGGATTAAAGTTTAATTTAGGGCTTGTGATGTTGAAATAATGATCTAGTAAGCTTGAATTGTTGTTTCGAAGCAAAACCCTAAGTTAAATTGTGTAGGGACCATTTCGGCAACTTAAAAAGTTGAAGGACCAAATCTGAATTTTTAGAATTTGGAGTGTATTTGTGTTATTAATGATGTTAGAGATAAGAAAAGTAGAGAAGTAAGGAGAAGTTAGTATAAAAGTTGAAGTTGTTTATGGAAGTTGTGTAGAAAAACTGGTGTGTGGCAGTAACTTTAAAAATTCACCATAAATTCTACAAAAATGTTTAGAAGGTGAATTTTATACTGATGTAAAGATTTGTTCGTCTAGTTTCGTGTCCAACAAACGGAAATTGATTTCGAGTTCAGAGTAAAAAGATATGCATTTTTAAGTGGTGAAAGGTCAGAAAACAATATAGCAGGCTGTTCCGAAATTCAATACTGGAAATTGACTTTGAAAATTCGTCATAAATCGTACAAGTTGAATTTGGGCTATTAATTTATATGGTTGAAAAGCTTATTGAATCTAGTTTCTTATAGAACAAACAGAATCGAATTCCGAGTTGTAGATTATTTTATAGAAATATTTCTTGGGAGGTACTGCAAACTACCAAAAAATGAGAATTGATACACTTTGTATCTAAGGTTGATTAGTAAGCTTGAAAACGGTTAATGGAAGTTCAAATTGGTCACTAAGGACCATAATGAGTTTTTGAACAATACAAGGAAGAAAGGAAAACGTTTGGAAATTTTTATATTCGAATGATTAAATTGGACAATATGTCTAAGATATTGTTAGATTGGGATCTAACAAATATTTTACTTATTTGAATTACGAAGTTAAGTTCGAATCAAGGGAGGTTCGAGGTACGGTGAAGGAAAGGATCAAAGAGAACTTAGTGAGGCATATTAATAAATGGCCCAAGTGAGTGCAATGCATACAGAACATTATACATGAATGTTTCATACATCATCGGTAGGACTTGCGATGAGTCTACCTGGTTTATTTATTGTCATAGTAATTATTTCATTGATCATATATTTGACATATTTTAAATATGTCAAAGGTTGAAAATAAATGCATTGATCACTAGTTATTGATGATGGTATAATATGAATGTTATTTTGGTTATGAACTGTTAAATGTTGATATATATTGACATATGTTGCCATTGATGACTAAATGATGAAATAAAGCCCAATGTATGATATAGAGGTTCAAAGGTATAGTTGGCTAGCCATAGAGTCATAAACAGCTGTATAAATATTCTAAGCATTTCGGTGTAATATTCATAAATACTCATTGAGGGTATACTCATGCAAGGTTTGGGTATACGGAAACACTTAGGGTGTTAAGCACTACGATGCAATTTTATTAATACTCAATGAGGGTATACTCATGCAAGGTTTGGGTATACGGAAGCACTTAGGGTGCTAAGCACTACGGTGCAAATAATATACATACTCAAGAAAGGTTGGGTATGAGGGGATGACTCGTGTACATAGAATCTCTTAATTCGATACCTTGGGCTAAATAAATTGAAAAGAATACAAAAAAGAAACAAGAAGGTGAGCTTGAAAGCTTGCAGATAGAAATGGAAAAAGGTATTGGTAAGCATTGAAAGCTTACGGATGGAAATGGCAACGGTATTGGTAAGATCAAATCTTATCACTTTGATATACATATTTATTTATGTTAACAAGCATGTAATAGTAAGGTGATCATGTGCATTGTTAATCATTAATATTGATATTATGACTATTGCACTTGAATTTGAATTATTGCCTCACTAAGTAAATACTTAGCGTGTAACTGTTTTACACGTAGGAAAGAAGAAATGGTTGGAATAAGGAGTATATACGGACATCATCAATTAATAACAGGTACATCAGTATCAGTAAGATATCTTTTGATACTGTTTGATATTTACTAGTTGGCATGTATATTAAAAGGGTATGCCTGCTCTGATAGAATTTGTATTTTATTTGGTATCTAGATGAATTTTAAATCAGGCAGTTTTTAGGCAGTTTTATTAATTATATCAAGACAAATTAAATTGATAAGGTGCTACCTGAAAATAAATTCAATTTGAAGATGAAAATATTATTTTTAAACTTTACGCGAATAACTAGATTTGTAAATAAAAACTAAATACATTGTAATATTTTTAAAGAAACAAAATTTTACTGAATTACAAATGTAGAGGGTTTTACGAATGTCTTGTGATACCTCTGACTCGTATTCAGTGTTGGATATGGGAAAAGGGGTGTTACATTTATTGGTATCAGAGCTACAAGTTTAGCCGATTCTCAACCTAAATGAAATGGTTTTATGTTAAAAAGAGTATACATGCCACTAGGATATCAATATTACCGATCTGGTGTTTTTATGATCCGATTGATGTCGCTCCTTACTAATGTAAATTGGGACGAATTATAAGAAATATTTGAGCCAAGAAAGCGTGATGAACTGGTAAATTGGAAGCTTTGGAAGGAATCAAGAGTAGTAACAATAAGGTTAATAATAACCCTTCGGATAAATTGGAACAAGAAAGGGCCACTGGTACAACAAGAAGTGCATGTACTGGATTAAAGAACTGAAAAGTTTAGAAACACCTGAATTGAAAGGAAAAGCAGATTAAGTCCAGTGATTGTTGATTTATAACTGAATAATCTAAGGATTACACTGGACGGATACTGAGAAATTGGATGAGCTATTTTGTTGCTCCGAGATTTAAGCTAGATTAGAAAACCATCTGAATTTGCTTCATAGCCAGGATTGCACATATCAGTCCGAGTTTATAACATCAGGACTGATAAAGATTGGGATGATTCGAAAATCATAGAAGGTAGATCTCATCGTTTAGGATAAACTTGTATTGATGTTGATGGGTCCTAGCTTTACATATTCGTATATAAGTACGAAGTTGAGTGGTGAACGAGATATCCTTTTAGAACCCATTTCAAGAAATATAGCGGTCACGAATTTGTTGGGTTGTAATGTAAGGGCGAGTGGAACATGTGGAATTGCTCGATAAAAACATAAGAAATAGAGATTCAGTCAGATTTAAGCTATGAAAAAGAATTGGTAAAGATCCTAACACATAAAGTTAAAGAACTAAGGAAACAATACAATCCCGTTTGTCAAAGTTATTTGACAAAAATCACAAGGTTAAAGAAACAATTTGAGAGAAATAAGAAAAAAATATAAGAAAATAGTTTTCTCACCTTTTGAATCAGGCGCGTGTTGAAAATTCGAGGATGAATTTTCTTAAGGGGAGAGAATTGTAATACACAAAAATTTAGTAAGTTGATTAAGGGTCATTTAGTACTAAGATAATAGCTTAAAAGCTAACTTAGTGACTAAAATGACAAAAATGCGAAAGTTGGGATTTCTTTAATTATGGGTTTTGGAAAGGAAATTTCTAAGATTTAAAGGTCTCATGTGATAGATAGTGAATTGATAAGGTATTCTTAAAGTTTGGTTGAATTGCAAGGAAAATTGGAATGGGAATTGAAGTTTAAAAAGGTAGTGACCAAAATGTAAATTTTGAAAATTTTATAGCTAAAGTATAAACTTTGGAAAAGTTTGGGGACTAAAGTTGTAATTTCCCAAAAGTTAAGGGTTTTTATTTCATAAATAAACAGATCACCTAAGGGTGTGAATCGAATGCGGAATTATTGGTTCGATATGATATTTCGATTATTGGGAAAATCACAGTTAAAGTTTAAGTGGAATTCGGATACCCGAACCGAACTGGAAAATTTTGAAAATTTTCCATATGATAGAGAAAGAATATAAAAGTCATTTCCAAGTGTTTTAAATATTTTTAGTTCGATTCAAGATGAATCCTACACTTTATTTCTAAGTAAAGGATTATTTATCGGTATATTGGATCGAATGGAAATTTCAGAGACTGATCCAAAAGTTATGGAAAAGTCATAAAATATTATTTTAAGAATATTTTATTATGGTTGGTTGAATTTTAACTAGATTTAGTTAGATTGTAATGAAATGGCAATTTGGAAACAAACAGTAAATAAAGACTAATTGGAGGGCAAATTGGTTATTTGGCCCCAATGGCAATTTTGAAATATTAAAAAGTTATATGGGAAATTTTGGAAAGAGAAAATGGAAGATTAAATCTTGGCCCTTGATTGATGATAAAATCAATCTCAACCACTGATAAAAAGGGCAAAATTGTAATTGCACTATTAAATGAATTTAATATTCATTTAATAGATATATATATATATATATGTAAATTAATGGTGAAAAGATGAAGATTTTGTTCATCTTTTCCAGCAACAAACGTGAGGGCTAGGGAAAGAAAGAGAAAATTTTTTCCAAGCTCGATTCAAGCCTCGAAACTCAGTTTTCAGGTAATCTCTTCAACTACAAAGTTGTTCTACTCTTCAAGGTCTACCTTTTGATATCAATAATTCATGGAATCCATGCTTGATTGATGAGAATTTACATGAGAAAGAAATTAGGGTTTATGGATCAAATTTGGGCTTTTGAGATTTTATGAGTTCATGATTGAATTCAAGTTGAAATCAAGCTAGTATGATGTTAAAATCATGATATTGAGTTCGGATTTAAGTTTTACATGTTTTGATTATTATGAAGATGATTAGGGTTTATGGATTCAAGTTTAATTTAGGGTTTGTGATGTTGAAATAATGATCTAGTAAGTTTGAATTGTTGTTTCGAAGCAAAACCCTAAGTTAAATTGTGTAGGGACCATTTCGAAAACTTAAAAAGTTGAAGGACCAAATCTGAATTTTTAGAATTTGGAGTGTATTTGTGTTATTAATGATGTTAGAGATAAGAAAAGTAGAGAAGTAAGGAGAAGTTAGTATAAAAGTTGAAGTTGTTTATGGAAGTTGTGTAGAAAAACTGGTGTGTGACAGTAACTTTAAAAATTCACCATAAATTCTACAAAAATGGTTAGAAGGTGAATTTTATACTGATGTAAAGATTTGTTCGTCTAGTTTCGTGTCCAACAAACGGAAATTGATTTCGAGTTCCGAGTAAAAAGATATGCATTTTTAAGTGGTGAAAGGTCAGAAAATAGTATAGCAGGCTGTTCCGAAATTCAATACTGGAAATTGACTTTGAAAATTTTCCATAAATCGTACAAGTTGAATTTGGGCTATTATTTATATGGTTGAAAAGCGTATTGAATCTAGTTTCTTTCAGAGTAAACAAAATCAAATTCTGAGTTGTAGATTATTTTATAGAAATATTTCTTGGGAGGTACTGCAAACTACCAGAAAATGGGAATTGATACACTTTGTATCTAAGGTTGATTAGTGAGCTTGAATAGGGTTAATGAAAGTTCAAATTGGTCACTAAGGACCATAATGAGTTTTTTAACAATACAAGGAAGAAAGGAAAACTTTTGGAAATTTTTATATTCGAATGATTATATTGGACAATATCTAAGATATTGTTAGATTGGGATCTAACAAATATTTTACTTATTTGAATTATGAGGTTAAGTTCGAATCAAGGGAGGTTCGAGGTACGATGAAGGAAAGGATCAAAGAGGACTTAGTGAGGCATATTAATAAATAGCCCAGGTGAGTGCAATGCATACATAACATTATACATGGATGTTTCATACATCACCGGTAGGACTTGCGATGAGTCTACCTGGTTTATATATTGTCATAATAATTATGTCATTGATCATATATTTGACATATTTTAAATATGTCAAAGGTTGAAAATAAATGCATTGATCACTAGTTATTGATGATGGTATAATATGAATGTTATTTTGGTTATGAACTATTAAATGTTGATATATATTGACATATGTTGCCATTGATGACTAAATGATGAAATAAAGCCCATTGTATGATATAGAGGTTCAAAGATATAGTTGGCTAGCCATAGAGTCATTAACAGGTGTATAAATATTCTAAGCATTTCGGTGCAATATTCATAAATACTCATTGAGGGTATACTCATGCAAGGTTTGGATATACGGAAACACTTAGGGTGTTAGGCACTACGGTGCAATTTTATTAATACTCAATGAGGGTATACTCATGCAAGGTTTGGGTATACGGAAGCACTTAGGGTGCTAAGCACTACGGTGGAACTAATATACATAGTCAAGAAAGGCTGGGTATGGGGGGATGACTCGTGTACATAGAATCTCTTAATTCGATACCTTGGGCTAAATAAATTGAAAAGAATAAAAAAAAAGAACATGAAGAATAGCTTGAAAGCTTGCAGATAGAAACGGAAAAAAGTATTGGTAAGCATTGAAAGCTTACGAATGGAAATGGCAACGGTATTGGTAAGATCTAATCTTATCACTTTGATATACATATTTATTTATATTAACGAGCATGTAATAGTAAGGTGATCATATGCATTGTTAATCATTAATATTGATATTATGACTATTGCACTTGAATTTGAATTATTGCCTCACAAGGAAATACTTAGCGTGTAACTATTTTACACGTAGGAAAAAAGAAATGGTTGGAGTAAGGAGCATATACGGACATCATCAATTAATAACAGGTACATCAGTATCAGTAAGATATCTTTTGATACTGTTTGATATTTACTAGTTGGCATATATATTAAAAGGGTATGCATGCTCTGATAGAATTTGTATTTTATTTGGTATCTGGATGAATTTTAAATCAGACAGTTTTTAGGCAGTTTTATCAATTATTTCAAGAGAAATTAAATTGATAAGTTGCTGCCTGAAAATAAACTCAATTTGAAGATGAAAAATATTATTTTAAAACTTTACGCGAATAACTAGATTTGTAAATAAGAACTAAATACATTGTAATATTTTTAAAGAAACAAAATTTTACCGAATTATAAATGTAGAGGGTTTTAAGAATGTTTTGTGATACCTCTGACTCGTATTCAGTGTTGGATACGAGAAAATGGGTGTTACAGAATTTCTTCAAGTTCATATTAAACGAAAACCCAAACTCTGGGATAAGAAATCATTAAGAATAAATACTCAAACTCTTTAATTGGTGAATTCAATGAGTCCTTCTCAAACAGGACCACCCAAACTCTTAGGATTGAATTCATTAAGAGTTTAAGAAAACTCATCCTCTCTAGCGACAAGTTCATCTAGTCCTTTGTGATAGGACCACCCACTTAACACTGGGTTATGAACTTATTAAGAGTAGATATTCATCCAAATTCGGTAAATTCATTAAGACTTTCTCGCTAAGACCACCCAAAGCATGGGCTATGAATTTATTAAGAGCAATAAAGCTCATCCTGTGCATGTACATCATTCTTCATAGGGATAGGTAGGTAGAAATGTACAATATGAGTCTTTCCATGGTTTCATTTGACCACATTGAACTTAGACAACTAAGTTGGGTATCCACCATGAATTCCTCAACCAATGGGCTTTAGACCCATCCCTCTCGACGAATCTAGAACCAACTTCTGACTTTAACCTTTGGTAAGCGGATCAACTAGGTTCCTCTCTGACTTTAATCATAATTTTAAGACACCCCATATTTCTATCATATTCCCATTCATATTATTCAACATATTGGCTCTAAAGAGCCCATCACATATTTTATTTACTACGACTGAATTTGGTATTCTAGTCAATCAAATTAATCTCAACTCTTTTAACTTCTACACTAAGTTTAAAAAGATCTTATTTGTCATAGTATTTATTATAAAAGTGAGCACATTAAAGAACAATACACCAGGTAGGTTACTATGAAAGAGAGGTGGAACACTAGGCACACTTAAATAATAGGTCTTTCATAGAACCAATCCTAGACATGCAATTTCATAATGCTTTTCGATAAGCCATTTATGAATTTTTCTCTTTCTTTAATTAATGCCTCTTAAAGAATTGTGCTTGATAGTTTTATTCACAATAGTATCTTATTAAGCATACACATTTTTGCTCTCTACTATCTTAGTCTTAGTCTTTATACTAGTCTAAAACATGCTTACTGAGTTTACAGACTAGCTTAAAGGCTCAATATAAATTCATGTAGATAAAAACATGAATTAACATGCAACAAATCTAAATAATCTAACCTCATTGGTAGAACCATAATTCCAAGTAGACTTTGTTCATTTTCACCATGCATGTAAAATTAATCTTCTCGTCATGATTTGAAATTTTTTCTCGATAGATACTCGATATGAATTAATAGCTTTAAAAATCCTGTTAATTCTAAAATCAGAGAAAAGATTCCACAAGGTTAGCCTTTGAGAAATAACTTATTAATAGTAATAAAAATTTCTTAAAAAATAATTTACTGATAGTAATTGAAACTCTTATATTTGAAACTCTCTTTTATTTTCAATAAATTATGGGATTCAAACCAGAATCTAGATAGCTCCTCGATAAGAATATTTGATTTGGAGAATTACTCCCGTGTTTGTCGATTCTTTTCTCCAACATAGCAATCGTTCTGCTATCTTTATAAACATGTATTTCTCAAAAAATAATATTAGTACAACAAACGTTAACACTAATTAGTGTAACTGACAACCATTTAGTATCAACAAAATTATTCTGAAACCGTCAGACTCGTAGCCCCAACTAGGTTATACACAAAAACCACTCATTGGCCCTTTATTCCATACTTTAAAATTCATATGCCATTAATATTTTCAATTTCTCAATCTCAAAAAATACACCAAGATTACTATTTTAGTCATGAAAACAAATAATCATTAAGCGAAAGACATAATAGAAAACATATCTTCCTAATTATCTCGAGATATCATGGCATATATTTATGGCCCATTACCTCATGTACACAAACAACAATACATATAAATCTAAGATGTTTCGCACATGTTTGTCTTACATGTTAAAAATTAATCCACAAGGCTACGACATTTAAAAGGATAATACCTATAAAAATCAATTATCAACAATTGACAAGAAATATCGTATTTTTCTCTTTATAGCATAATAATCGACCTATTGTAATAATCGAATAAGATTATTACAAATATTGACCAGGTAAATAAATTTTACTTTATAACACATTATAAAGTATTATAAATAATATATAATTCACTCATAAATATAATCTTAATTATAAGTTTAAAAGAGTGAAAGAATGATAACCTCTGTAGAGTGTAGACCACTAATTGCCCCTCCACTAAGACATTTCATGGAGCATTAATCACCAAATTTGAACCGTTTTCAACGCTTTATTCATACTTTAATGCTTTTAATATTAATAGTGCAACGTGCAGCTATAAATTACTAAAGCATTTAATAGTAATTATTAAATGTTTAAAGAAACATTATAGCATATGATCGGATAGACTCAACCGAACAGATTTTAGAGTGCACCGAACAAACTTGCATTTGTTTAGGCATCATTTTAAAAAATATCAAAACTTTAATCGGAGATAATGATACCTTATCTTGAAACAACGTTCTCTTAGATCAAAGATCATCTCGAGTTTTGTGAGAATAAAACTAGCAATGACAAGAACGGATTGTTTCAAAAGTAGCAAGAATTTGGTTTCTAAATTGTTGAAAAATAGACTGAAGCAAGACGAGGAGTTAGCACTGACTGAAAAATAATAAAATAATTAAACGAACAATAACTGTGTCGTGGTATTAACCACAACCTTAAAAGCGAAATCACCCAGATGTGTGTAATCGTTACAATAGACGAACAACCCCCTGAGGTTAGCACGACTCTCCAAATTTCGTACACCCGAAAGATGGAGTGGACTTTGATGGTACTGCTATTCTCTCAACTCAAAACAACACTCAGGAAAGGTTTATAAAAACCAAAGAGCGTTTCAAAGTAAATGTCATTTGCTTAGGGATATATAAAATGAGTAAAACAGCCCACTATTTATTGGTTAAATAGTGAGGGCAAATTATCATTTCCAAAGCACTATTTAATTCTATTTATAATATAATTAAATGGCCATAAAATAAAATTAAATTGAGCATTAACAACACAACTTGCTTTTTCATTTTTTTTCTTTATTTAATCGGCAGAGACACCGATTTTGATGTTGGTTGTCGACTGTCGTTGATTCATATTTGTTTTGTTTTCTTATATTTGATTTAATTTTTCTTCGCACATCTTATTGCATTTTTTCTCTGCCTCTATGGCACGTTATTTCTGTCTTTATGACACGTCTCTCCCTTATGGCACACTTATATGGTTATTTTTGCAAGTTTTTGGTGTTCGTACGGTGACTCTCATGACGCTTGTTTCTGATTTGTTGGTGGTCACTTAGAGTTTGATTCCCTTTTGGGTTGTTTGCCGATGTAATCTATAGAGAATTATCATTTTTGGGAATAGGCGTGAAAGATGGTTGTCGATTTTGGGGATTTCATCTAGTTCGTGTTTTGACAACTCCCCAAGGACCCTTCCTACAATGGACTGTAGAGATTTCTTTAGAACAAAGAGGAAGTGTCTAATATGAATGGTGCATCGCTTATCTTTTCTTTTTAGATTTACCATTCTTTTTTGTTATTTTTTCTAATATTCTAAAATATCTATTAGGTGTCAACAACCTCTAGAGCGAGTGGTTAAAAGCTCTCATTTGACACCTCCCCTCCCCCTAGGTTGTGGGTTCTAGACTCATTAGGAGCAAATTTTTCCTTTTCTTCCCCCTAGGTAGGAATTGTTCGATAAAATATCTATTAGCTTATGTTCTAATTTTATTTTTGTTTATCAATAAAATTGTCTGGTTTATTTATGTGTCAAAAAAGAATTGGCTTAGTAATTATACTCATTAATTTTTTGGGATTATATTATTAATATTGCTATTATTATTAGCTCACATTAGGATTTTATTATAATGAAGATTATTATTAGCATTTATAATAAATAACATTGTTTTATGGACATATACTTTTTTTTATAACATCAAGCTGTTAATGTAATATCCCAATTTTTGGACTAGTGATAAAAATGTAATTTTTGAAAGTTTAGGGGGTAGAAGTGTGAACTTGGAAAAGTTTGGGGACTAAAGTGTAAATTTCCCAAATAAGTAATTTTATTCAGTATAAGAGTAAATCGGATCGAATAAGTACCTTGATATCTATTTTAAGAATTAAGATGCAGTAAAAGGTACCGAATTTGGATCGAATAAAATTGTTAAGCGTGCTCAGGCCAGAGAAATACTAGGATGGGTGACCTTCGGGAAGGTCCCATAAAAGTGTTTCTAATCGATATTTTGGAACTCAGTAAGAGTATAGAATATTCGTACGGATTATCGATAAAGAATTTTTAAGAGAAATGTTAATCTATGAGGATTTTCGATAATTATCGGAATAGTAGACTGAGTTAGGAAAATTCAGTCTAAGTTCTGGGAAAGGAAGTTTTTATGAGATAAAAGAGTTTATTTCCAGAATATGGAAATGTGGAATTTTTGGAATAAATTCGATAGTTCGGAAAAGGTAAAATCGCAATAGAAGTATTTTACGAATATTAGATCAGATCGAATCGAAATTTCAGAGGTTGTTCAATAAGCCAAGGAAAAGTTATAAAATAATATTTAAGGAATCAGTGAGCTGAATTGGATACTTTCAAAGTTTGGTAAAACTCTAAGGAAATTTGAAATGGGAATTGAAGTTCAGTGACCAAAATGGAAATTTTGAAAGTTTTGTGGCCCAAGTATAAATTTTGGAAAAGTTCATGGACCAAAGTGTAATTTTCAAAATTTATGTATTTTAACCCTGTAATTGAATAATTCACCCCCAAGAGTGACACTTTCGTGTTACCCAGATTTTTCGTACGAGGCTTATGTTAGTGGCTATAAAGTTTTAAAGTTCAAAGGAAGAAAATTTAGAAATCTATTGAGTGAAATTTGAATATTTGGATCGAATAAATGTCATAAATACAAATCTAAGATATTTTGGGACAAGGCCAGTTAGATTGGAACCAATTTGGTTCAATTTTAATGGAGTGACAATTTTCAAGACTTGTAAATAAAGACTAGTTGGAGGGCAAATTGGACATTTGTCATGGATGGCATTTTTGAAATATTTTGAAACTTTGAGGGCAATTTTGGAAGAATATTTACACATGGATTAAATCATATCCATTGATTTTTATGAGATTGAATCATGATCATTAGATTAAAAGGTCAAATTAGTAATTTCACTAGTTAAATGAATTTAAAATTCATTTAATTTTATACATGTGGATTAAATAACTAAAAGATGAACAAAAGTTCATCTTCTTTCCTTAGTATTTCGAAAAGAAGAGAAAACTTTGGGAAAATATTCAAAAAAATTCTTAGTTCAAATTCAAGGCATTTGATCAAGAATTTAAGCAAGGTTGTTTGAGGTAAAGTGATCTACTCTTCATTCTCTACATTTTGATAGTAAAATTGCATGGAATTATGAAGTATTGGATTAGGGTTTAAAGAAAGAGAAATTAGGGTTTCAGGGAATTTTGGTAGAATTGATGTAGTAGATGATGAATTAAGCTTAGTTTTGATAAAAACAAGCTTGAAATCAAGTTAATTTCATGTTGGAAGCTACAAACCCTAATTTTTGAAATTTAGGGATTTGTTAGGGGTTTGAGAATTGATGATGATATTGAAGGATTTAAGTTGTTTGAAACTTTATATTGATGTTAGAGACTAAATTTTGATGTTTGAAGATTAAATTCCTATTAGGGACTGATTCGAAATTTTATGGAATATTAGGGACTAAATTGTCAAAATTTATTTGATGATGGAAATGAATAGAAATTGTTATTTCAAGCTTGAATTGACAATTTAGGGTCAAATTGAAAATTTTGAAAAGTTTGGGGACCTATTCGGCATTTGAGGAAATTAAGGGGATATTTGTAAAATTATTGTTTTGAAGAAGGATTAAAGAATAATTATTAAAATTGTGATCAAATTAGCTTGAAATGATGAGAAAGGACCATTTTGGCAAGAAAGGGAAAATAAAGGATTATTTTGGAAATTTATTGTTTTGATAGTGGCTTAGATGAAAATGAGCTAGGATTGAAGATTCAAGCATGTTATGAAAGTTGAAGGATTGAAATGACAAGAAAGGGAAAATTTAAGGACCTTTTCAAAAAAATGTATGGTGAAGGACTAAATTGAATAAAGTTGAAAGTTGAAGGGAAATTTCAAGAATGTTAGAAAATAGATGAATGGTTTATTTGTACATGAATTTATGTGCAAAAGTGAAGAAGTGACTAAAATGTCACTTTTATAAAGTTTGAGGACTAAAAGGTAATAGTCCAAATATTAGTAAATGATTATGGAAATTGTTCAAATTAGGCTTGGACAAATGGTCACTAAGGACCTAGAGACCAATTCGACAACTATGAAGAATATTGGGGAAATTTTCAGGAATTTTATATTCGAATAGTTATGTTTAAGAATCAAGTTAGCAATGTTAAATTTAAGTTTAACGCAAAAGAAATGATAAATATGTTCGATTGGTCTTATACAGTTCTAAAAGAAATCGAATGAGAACTAGTGATAAAAAGAAATATAAGAACCTCGAGTAAGCTTAGTGAGGCAAACTGTTACATGGCCCAAGTGAGTGCATTTCTAAATGTTTGCATTACATTGAAAATGGCATTGCATTTCTCTATAATACGTGATATGATACATTGCTCGACGTGGCAAGCTGGATGGAATACAAGGTACGAACTACTGTTTGCATAAATAGTGATGCATTATGTTTGCATGAATAGTGATAAGATTAAAATGAAACAAGTAGACACCTTGAGTGTCGATAACACTAAAGAGGTTCGAATATAAGGAGCAAAGAGCGTCCTTTATGAGGAGCAAAGAGCGTCCTCAAGTACGTACTCAATTTTAGATACTGCGGTATCGAATTAGAGGCTATAGAGTCCTAACGGACTTGCCTCGTATCAGGCACTGATCATGCCGCATTGAAATAGATACTTCGGTATCGTAACAAGATGAATTAAAAAAGTTATGAATATGCAGATGATTGCATGATAAAAGCATAACCATGAAAGAGCATGTGTTATGCGGATGATCAAATGATGAAAGTATAACTATGATAGAACATATAATATGCAAATGACTGCATGAAAAAAACATAACCATGATAAAGCATGGGTTATGTAAATGATTACATGATAAAAGCATGATGATGATAGATTATATATTATGCAAATGATTGCATAATGAAAATATGTCCATGATAGAGAACATGTTATGCAATTGGATACATGATTCATATGATAGTATGCTACATGATTTACATGAAAATGATGATACATGATTCATATGACATATGGTATATGGTTTAGATGATAGAGATAATACATGATAGAAATGCTTCATGATAGAGACGATACATGATATGATAACATTATGACATACTTGTCATGTTATAGAGAAAAATATGATGCACATTTATATGACATGCTGTACTGCATCACTTCATGTTTAAAATAAATAAGTTTAACTACCTCACTAAGTTCGTACTTAGCGTGTGTCTTATGTCACGCGTAGGTTTCCTAGAAATCGTCTATCGAGGAGGAGCAAAAACTTAGGAAGAATCAAGTTACTACAATAAGTTCAGTAAGTACATCTTTACCGTAATTTGATAGACTAGTGGGCATGTAAGTATTTTAAAGTGAAATTGTTTAAAGTATAAGTTTACAACGCAATTATATGCTTTTATGGATGAATAAGTCTAGAAATATGAATCTCTAATAATAGCAAAATCTTCAATATCGTTCGAATGTTGTTTAACCCTTATCGCGTGGAAATTTTAAAAACCAAGAAAATGGGGTCTAGGCAGGATACCTAGTTTTCACCCTGAATAATATTTTTATTTTAATAACTCAAATATGAATTTTATAAACTAATTCAGGGTCAAAACCAGCTGCAATAGACTGACATAGTTTTTAATTCAAAACCGAGGAAGGGTTAAACTACAATAATGAATTTTGGTATAAAAAAAATTACAAGTCAAGATTTCTTTCAGTGACTCCGTAACATCTTTAATGCATATTCGGCTTACGAGTATACGTTAAGGGTGTTACATTTATTGGTATCAGAGCTACAGGCTTAGCCGATTCTAGAGGTTAAATCGAGATTGACATGATTTGTTATTAAGTACATGCCCCTAGGATGTCATGTTACTGATGTACTACTGTATAACTTGATTATGCTCCTCAATAGCTTGAATAAGTTATAATAATAATAAATAAATGTTGAACACTGTTAGATCACGTCATGCGATTGATGATAAGGATTAAGAGAAGGTTTAAAATGGAAGCAATAAGATATAGAAAGTTCTAACTTCAGTTCTTGTTCCAGTTGAGCTACCTGCGCAACTGGTAACTTTAGTACAAGAAATTGGAACCTTAATACGAGCTTTAGAAATTATGGTTAATAGAATTTAATCCCTAGTGCCCACACCAGTTATGACACTTGCACTAGTAAGGACGACGACTGTTAATGAGCTTAAGAAGTTAGGAGCTCCTGAATTTAATGGAGATAGTGGTCCGATAGTTGCTAATTGATGGAATAAAGATGTCAAAGCCATGCTATAAAGGAATTAAACTGCATATATGCTAAGAAGTTAGAAGAAGTTGCATCTTGGCTAAAGGAATGTATTTGTATTTAGTGGTCTAATGCAATGGAGTTAGTATCTGTTAGTGAAGTGATTTGAAAATTTCTTTTAAGAAGTGTTTAAAGCCAAGTATGTTAACGATCAGTTTAAGAGATAAATGTTGCAGTAGTTTCAAAGTTGAAACAAAGTACTTGTACTGTCTACAAGTAGGAGCTGGATTTTAATAGATTAAGTCGGTAAGTAGTTGATTTAATACCGACCGAGAAGTCCCTATGAGAACGCTTTATCGAGCGGCCTTACTCGAAGCCTAAAGAGAAGAGATGTTAAGTACAAGGTTAAGGATAAAATGTTCCTAAAGGTTTCACCTTGGAATAAGGTGCTACGATTTGGTTGAAAATAAAAGCTTAGTCCTAGATTTAATGGGCCATACGAGATTCAAAAAGGAGTTGGATCAGTGGCTATTAGCTAGTGTTACCTCCAGATATGAGTGAGGATCAGTGAAAATATTAGTATATGAAGTCAAAGAATTAAGAAATAAGAAAATGCTATGGGTTAAAGTTCTTTAGAGGAATCATAAAGTGGAAGAAGTCATATGAGAAATTGAAATGAAAATAAGGAAGTAATACCCGCAACTGTTTGAAACGGGTATGAATTGAAAATTCGAGGATAAATTTTCTTTTAAAGGGGGAGAATTGTAATATCCCAATTTTTGGACTAGTGACAAAAATGTAATTTTTGAAAGTTTAGGGGTGGAAGTGTGAACTTGGAAAAGTTTGGGGACTAAAGTGTAAATTTTCCAAATAAGTAATTTTATTCAGTATAAGAGTGAATCGGATCGAAATAAGTGCTTTGATATCGATTTTAAGAATTAAGATGCAGTAAAAGGTACCGAATTTTGGATCGAATAAAATTGTTAAGCATGCTCAGGCCAAGGAAATATTAGGATGGGTGACCTCCGGGAAGGTCCCATAAAACTATTTCTAATCGATATTTTGGAACTCAGTAAGAGTAGAGAATATTCGTAAGGATTATCGATAAAGGATTTTTAAGAGAAATGTTACTCTATGAGGATTTTTGATAATTATCGGAATAGAAGACTGAGTTAAGAAAATTCAGTCTAAGTTCTGGGAAATGAAGTTTTTATAAGATAAAATTGTTTATTTCCCGAATATAGAAATATGGAATTTTTGGAATAAATCCGATAGTTCAGAAAAGGTAAAATTGCAGTAGAATTATTTTACGAATATTAGGAGATCGAATCGAATCGAAATTTTAGAGGCTGTTCAATAAGCCAAGGAAAAGTTATAAAATAATATTTAAGGAATAAGTGAGTTGAATTGGGTACTTTCAAAGTTTGGTAAAAATATGAGGGAAATTGAAATGGGAATTGAAGTTCAGTGACCAAAATGGAAATTTTGGAAGTTTTGTTTCCAAAGTATAAATTTTGGAAAAGTTCAGGGACCAAAGTGTAATTTTCAAAAGTTATGTATTTTAACCCTGTAATTGAATAATTCACCCCAAGAGTGACACTTTCGTGTTACCCAAATTTTTCGTACAAGGCTTATGATAGTGGCTATAAAGTTTTAAATTTCAAAGGAAGAAAATTTGAAAATCGTATTGAGTGAAATTCGAATATTTGGATAGAATAAATGCCATAAATAAAAATTTAAGATATTTTGGGACAAGGCTGGTTAGATTGGAACAAATTTGGTTTAATTTTAATGGAATGACAATTTTCAAGACTTGTTGTAAATAAAGACTAGTTGGAGGGCAAATAAGACATTTGCCATGGATGACATTTTTTAAATATTTTAAAACTTTGAGGGAAATGTTAGTAATGCTCAAGGGTGAAGGCATTCTAGTCTCACACGTGCGCGCCGCAGTCGCTCTCTCGACTTGGTTCGTGTATTATCTTTGGAAAATAATCAAGAATTTTTCCTTGAGTTTTCAGAACAAAGAAAAGGTTTTTCTTTCATGCATTTATAGGAATTGGTTTGGCCGGTTACTAATTTAAATTAATTGTTGCAATTATAACAATTTATGTTGATAGGATTTAAATATGTAATAATGCTAATTGGATCTAAATTGAAATAAAATTTGATTTTATCCTCATCAGTTTTCCGAAATTAAATTCCTTAATTACTACAATTAATCGGAATTTAATTGGCAATATCAATTTTGGAATTCCATTCGGCAGCATCAATTTGGAATTATTTGGTAGCTTCAATTAGCTTTTCAAATTGCCTAATTACTACCAGTAGTCGTAATTGATTGGCTGTTTCAATTAGCCTTTAAGCCCGACTTTAATGAGAATATTTTGGGACAATTTTGACTCCATTTCTAAACCTATATATACCGACCTTCATTGCTTTTTCAATTATAAAAAGTATTTTAAAAGCTTTTATTTTTCTGATTGAATTTTCTCATTTAGAGAATTTTAGTTTCATTCTTTTTTCTTACACTATTCTGGTTATTTTTAGAGAAAGCAATACCATCTCAGTCCGCTCCGATTTTCGGGTGTATGAATATTTGGAGAGACTGTGTTAATCTTAGGGCCATTCTACCATTGTAGCGATTATACACATCTCGCCGAATTTACTTTTAAGGCAGTAGTTCTTCACGACACGGTTGTTGCTTCTTTATTTCAATTGTTTTATTATCCTGTCAGTGCTAACGGTTCCATTTTGCAGTTCATATTACCAACATACTTTAGGTACTTATTGTTATTATTACATATTAAAAGATATATACTCCATAATATAATTGGAACATTAAAAAGTTTAGAGATCAATTTACAATAAGATCATAATTTGAGGGTGTGTGGTGCAGTTAACTCAAATATCTATTCATAAAGTTGAAAAAATATATATTTAAACGATTATTCAAAGTGTAATGTTTTGAGAATAGACCATAGGTGGTGTGAAAATGAAGAATGAATACTCTACTCCCTTGAAGATGGGTTTAATTGAGGAAGAAAAGATAAATTTCAAATTTTACCTTGTACTTAGGGTATTTTTGTCCTGAATTCGTATCAAATAATTAATTTAGTCTCACTTTCAAATATGAATTACTATTATATTATAATGACTTGTATTTTTGTTCTGAATTCGTATCAAATAATTAATTTAGTATTTCTACGAAAAACACACTTAATTAGGTCCTCGAATTCGCTAATTGCATCAATTTGTGTTTTACTAACATTGACCGTTAAGGTGCGAACGTGGTAGAGGGGCAAATTTGATTTTTTAAGGGAGTTTGAGGCAAAAACTTTTTTTAGGGAGTTTGAGGACTTAATTGATTTTCATTTTATTGAAATTAAAAATATTATTAAAATTATTTAAAAAATTAAGTAAGAATTTAAAATTTTTAAAAATACTGAAAACCTATAAAATGATAAATTATTAAAAATAAAATTTAAAAAATATATAAATTTTTAAAATTAAAAAATATTAAAATTTTATTAAAATTGAAATTATAAAATTAAAAATTAGATATTTAAAATTTTAAAAATATTTATATTGTTGTGTTTTAGATTTTGGAGAGATTGCAATTCTCTAGTAGTGCAGGCAGTGGTGAAGCTGAAAAACTAGCTAAGGAAGGTATTTATCGAACACATTCATTATGACGAATCAAAACGCCAATAGGTTCAGGTGACCATAAGCACACAACAAGTAAAACAGTTGAGCACGCTCGAAAAATACTTTCTTTAGCTAGTTTGTTAGCTTCACTATTATCTTGCAAAATCTATAACCCAACAATATAAATACTTTTAAAAAAAATTCTTGATTAAATAGAGAGATATTACATTCTCAAAGCAAATATTGAAAATTGAACCCATAAAAGATAGAATAACATGAGCATCTTTGGCCACTCAACCAATTAGTGGGTCTCAATACTTTTAAAAAATTTAATATTTTTTAAATTTTTAATAACTTTCCAATATAATTTTAAATGTTTTTCTAATTTCTTTAATAATTCTAAATTTTTAATAGTTATTTTAATTTTTATATTGTAATAATGCATTTTATATTTTTAATATTTTAAAATTTTAATTTCTTAATATTTCATTTAAATGTTACATAAAAAATAATTCAGCATAGAACTTCCAAAACAAATCAATTTTATCCTCGAACTCACTAAAAAATCAATTTAGCTCTCGAACTCCTTAAAAAAAATCAAATGTTGCCCCTCTGCCACGTCAACATTTAGATGTTGTCTATCAGGTCAACACATTAACGATCATCGCTATTTAAAAAGCTAAATTGATGCAATTCGTAAATTTGAAGACTTAATTGGATATATTTTTATAGAAGACTAAATTAGTTATTTGGTACGAACTAAACAACTTTTTTTGAGATGATGTCTTTTTATTAATAAATGTTTTTGAGAATATTGAAAAAGTATGAATCTTGATACGAAAAATGGAATTACAACAATAATAAACAGTTTAGCCTACTAGGACGGGCAGAAAACGGTATTGCTACTAATAAGTGTTGAGTGTAACAGTAAGACATATTTTATTTTAAGTATAAAAATCAAATTCGAATTTCAAAGATAATATTATTAGAACATAAAGTCACAGATCTTAAATATGAATCATAAAAAGAACACGATGTAAATTGTAAGTGACCTCTTCCAAGGGCGACAAATAGTTGCAATTAAAGATTTGGCTAAATGTTATAAGAGGTTAGCCACAGATATTTTATTATTTTAATGTTGAGGTATCACTGTGTATAACTTGGCACACCATCGAAAAGATAACTCATCGTTCCAAAAAGTAAAGGCTAGCTAAATTTATAAGTTCGTGAGCAGCTCTTTATTTTATTTTTATATTTTTGTGATGACTACTTTAAAAAAATCATGTTCCAAGAAATTTAAATCTTAGATAAAAACCCTAGAAAATATTAGTGACTTGCTAGATAATTTACTAAGAAGATAATTTCGTGAGAATTCAAAAACTTAATTTTTATTAATAAAAAATTAAATTATATTAACTAGTCTTTCCTTTTTAAAAATCAAATTCTTTTTTATTATTACTTTATGTAAAATGTAGAAAAGGGGAAAAGTCTTTAGTTCTCATATAAAAAAATTATGGTTGAAAGTCAAAACATTGAAATTCCTAAGGTCTTCTCTCCTTTATTGTTCATCAAAGATTGTTGAGGAACTCTCACACTCGAATACCGATTTCATATTTAACTCGATCATGACATGTTCGTTCATTTATTTCCCCAGTCCTCACGTTTTTCTGAATTTGCATGTTTATATTAAGCTCTAATAGCATCACTAGATTTTACCTATATTTAAAAAATGCATAATGCCAAAAGAAATGATCCTAACGTTTGACCGAATAGTCATTTTGGTCTCTACTATTTTTTGAAGCAATTTAACCCTCAACGTTTCATTTTGGGTCAAAGTGATCACCATGCGGATGAAAACTATTAGTCAACTAACGGTAACAGCTTGAAATGACGTGACAAACCTACATGACAATGCACGTTGGCATGGAGTGTCATATAGACAAAGGTGTTGACTTAAAATATTGGCACATCAGTCAAAAAAATAATTTTATAAAATTATATAAAATATAAAGTTATGTTTCTGCAGATGTGTCATTCTATCAAGTCATTTAAAGTTGTTTACTGTTAGTTGGATAACAGTTTTCATCCGTAGAGGGGTCATTTTGATCCAACATGAAACGTTGAGGGTTAAATTGCTTTAAAAAAGAATATGGGCCAAAATGACTATTCATTCAAACATTATGGACATTTTTTATACTCTATGCGTTAAAAAAAGGTAAATTTTTTGGCGATCTTAACGAGCAACGATTCGAGTCGAGCAACACAATTTTTTAACGAGCACAAGTCGAGCAAAGTTTTATTGAGCTTAACGAGCAATGATTAGAGTCAAGCAACAAGCATTTTAACGAGTACATGTCGAGCACTACTCAACTCACGACTGACTCACTCGATAAGCACCCCTATTCCTGACATCACTTTCTATAACATTTCACAAGTAGTTGTTGTTATATCAGAGACATACCAACGGCGAACAATAACAATGAAATAATGAAAGTGGTGATATCAAAAAATTCAAGAAAATAAAAAACATCGAGATTACTTAAAAAACTCAAACGAGTAAAAGATGAGAAATTTCACTATGACAAACAATAAAAGATTACAACTAGTTTGCGTCTTAACGTTATATAGGGATTTTGATTTATATGTTGTTGTGTTGTTTATAGAACCTTATTCCCTAAGGAGGAGTTTGGTTCGCAGAAAATATTATTACCAAGGGTAGTAATCTTTTCTGGAATCTTATTCTAATGCTTGATCTTTCCTCATTCCCACCAACCCCGAAAAGAATATTACTAACATTATCGTTCTTTTGTTGACATTCTGTGAATGTCATTCTAACCCTTACAATAGGTATTTGTCATTCCCACCAAGCCGGAGAAGATTATTATCAGTAATGCTTTTTTTTCAACATTCCGTGAATGTCATTCCCACCCTTCTCTTAGGTATTTATCAATTTATGTCATATTGGACAAAATTACCCTTAAAATAATGATTTTTCTTAATTTGGATCTTTTGTAGCATATTTAAATGGCATATATTTATTGAATATTTTTATTTCATATTAGTTTAATATTTAAATGGTGTTACGCATATTTAAATAGTATTTTAATATTAAATAAAATTGAAAAAATTCATGTCTATGAAAATATTCAGGAAAATGTCTAAATACTATGTAAATTTTGGTAAGAAAATAAAATGGACACATAGCATATTACAGGAAGAACCTTTTAGTTTATTGATTTTTTATTCTATTTTCATAGAGATCCTCATAACTTGGGTGTTTCATGATTCAATCATCATTTCCTTTTTACTTTTTTTTTCTTGACTCCTATACAAAATTATTATTAATTTTATTATTTCAACCCGCTCTAATATTTAAGGGGGAAAAATTAAGGGAATATTCCCTTTTAGGGAAATAATTGAAAAATTACCTCCCATTAATGGTTATGTAGAAAAATTCCCCCTTTCAGTCCACGTAAGGCAAACTCACTTTTGGCTAAACACGAATTATGTGTTGAGTAGGTAGGTAAGAAATAAAAATTAATTTACCAAGTTTTTTTACACAGAACTCGCTTTTAGCTAAGCGCGAGTTTGAAACTCGCTTTTGGCTAAACGCGAGTTTGCCTTATGTAGACTGAAATGAGGTATTTTTCTACATAACCATTAAGGGGGTAGTTTTCTAATTATTTCCCTAAAAGGGAGCATTCCCTTAATTTCTCCATTTGAGGGAGTAAATTTATTTAAAATCTTATTTTATATTAGCTTAATATGAAAATGTTGCTACCCATTAAATATTTTTTATTTGAACTAAAGAGGTTGATCCAAGTGGTAAGCAGCTTCGTATCTCTTAAGTAGGTCTCGAGTTCAAGGCCATGTCTATGCATAAAATCCTCATTAGGAGTCTTGATGACTACATAGATAACCTGTATTTTGTACCACTTTTACTTAGCTTTTGCATACGTTTAAGCCCATATAGTTGCATTTAGGAGTAGTTGCATGTAGTTAAGGAGTTATTGGTGCATGTGCTTAAATGTATATATATTTTGACGCTTTTAATGAGCGATGTAGTGCTTTTTAGTGGTGCTTGTGCAGGAAGAAACCGAGGCAGTGGAACGCTAGAGCGGTGGATAGGATATGTCTCGATTCGAACCAAAAAAGCAATAGAGTTGGAGATGAATCTGGACTTTTGGCACATGTGGACTTCTATCCGATATGGACTCTTATTGAATAAAGCGGGAAAGCAAGATCCTCATTAAGAGGCTTCTTGCGCTTTAGGATTTCTCAACCATAGCTTTTTTGCCTATATAAAGATGACTTGGGCTACAAACAAATAGAGCTTGATCTTAGACAACAACCTTTAGTCTTCACTATCGCACAACCACCATAGTCGAGGGTCTAGAGGAGTCTCCACACGACGAGAGCTATTGACAGAGGCTTGAGGAGTGGGGGACCTGCAACATAGTTAGAGAACTTGGAAGAGAATTCGAGGACGTTTAGCTTCTTTCTCTTTGCTTTATAGACTGTCATGTTCTTTACTGTTTTTATTATGGATGTTATTTGCTCAGACATGAGCTAAATACTTTTGTTGGGTTTATTGCTTTAGGATTTTATGTCTTAATTACTTGTTCCATGTTATAGCCTATTTCCTTTATCTATTATGTTTATCGTTCTTCATGCGTAATTATTGTAAGAGATATCGAGAGAAGCCTTTTAATTATTGATATGTGACTTAATATCGAGAGAATTAAGTTAAACAAATGCGAATAGTGGAGCTTAAGCTGTCAACTTAGGTTCTAATTCGGCTTAGACATAAGTTTAGGATTTCAACGACTAATAAGGGGAACTTGAATAGATAATAAAGTTGTTAGGGTTCACGCAGACATGTATTGCCATAGCATCCTTATTATCAACTTCTAGGTATCGAGAGAGTCAATAAGTTAATTAGAAAACTATGTCGAATATGTAAAGACATATTTGGTTTATGCAGACATGTATTGCCAACCGCTATAGCATTCAGATAGAAATTAGCATAATTCCTAGGCAATAAACCCAGATTCTATAATCATCTGAATATCTGCTACAACATTTGTTTGCCTTCTGATTATTGTTACTTTACTTTTATTGCAATTAATTTTAATAAACCATCATCACACCAATATTTTCTTACTAACTTTTGAGTATGATTGCTTTGAAGTTATCACTCCTATCCCTGTGGGTTCGACACTCTACTTATCACTTCATTACTTGATCGACGAGTATACTTGCTCTTAATTGCATACATATTTTGCAAGACATCAAGTTTTTAGCGTCGTTGGGAATGGCAATAGATAATTTCTTAGTAATTACGCTTAAGATTTATTTTAGTTTAGTTCTAACTTTTATTTTTGTTTTCTATTTTATTTTCAGGCGCGTCATAGTGCATGACCAGACGTACAAATCGAGAAGAACCTACTTACTCGATTGTACCAAAAATAGAATGACTTTAATGTATGTGACTCAATAAAAGAAGAATCATGCATAATAGTGATGATGATGATGCCCTAAACGGGAATAACAATGTTAACAATGGTCCACCTGGTGGAGAAATAATTACTGAAGAAGTGATCGCTAATGGAGCGCGGAATGGACAGTAGGGTGCGCAACCACCAGCTCATCCAAGAAGGCATATTCTAGATAACTTTATGCATGTCCTTAATGAACTCACTCCAGCAATTGTTGTGCCAGTGTTAGAGGTAACTTACTTTAAGCTCAAGCCTGTGATGTTCAACATGCTCAGTTTCATTAGACAATTCAGTGGATCAACAAGGGAGGATGTTAGAGAGTACATTCAAGCTTTCCTAGAAGTATGTGACTATTTTAGACAACAAGGAGTACCTGATGATGTGATGAGGCTTAAACTGTTTCCATATTCCCTACGAGATCGAGCATGGCTGAAGACCATACCCTCAAGATCTATTACATCATGGGATGAATTGTGCATAAGCTTTTTGCCCTTATACAATCCTCCAAACATGCACAATCAGATGCGCATCGATATTATAATATTCAAGCAAAGAGATAATAAATCCATGTATGAATATTGGATAGATATAATGATATGTTACGCAAGTGCTCGATTCATGGGTTTCATGATTGGCTACATGTAGTAATGTTTTATAATGGTGTAAACACTCCCAAGAGAATGATTATTGACTTTTTATCCAACGGTATCTTGCTCAATAAAGACCCTGAAGAGGCGTTCGAGATTTTTACTCAGATAGCCAATAACGACTATTAGTTTTCTACAGAGAGATTGAGTATCGATCCTAGAACCTCTAGAACACTCTAATTGGACGATTCCCAAAGTGTGGTGGCTCAACTCTTTGCCATCATAAACCTACTCAAAAACATGCAGCTACTATCCAAAACACGGGAGGCTAAGGTACTCCAATACATTTGTGAGAATTATGATGGGGAACATCAGTCGAGTGAATGCCTCCAACAACAAGAGTCTGGATGTTACATAGGGAATGCCAACCGCAACAACAATCCCTACTGAAACACCTACAACCCAGGGTGGCGACAATATCCAAACTTTGTATGGGGAAGAAACATTGAAAATTTAGAAGCCAAACACAATGCTACAGTAGAGCCTCCTAGATTCTAACAGGAAACTCAGAGGCAGAACTAGAGAGTTTCTAATTCTAATTCTAATTCCTTTGAAACTTCTTATTAAATTTTTATGGACAATTCCTGAGTTATTATGCAAGATCATTCAACAAATCATAAGAACCATAGAGACATGCTCACAATGCAAGTCGCCATGTTACAAAATCAGCAATCCATCCTGCAGAATCACACCACTTCTCTATGATCCTTAGAAGCACAAGTTGGGAATTACTCAAATTTTGAATATAAGACCTCAATGCAGTTTACCTAGTGATACTGAAGTCACTAAGACATATGGTGCGCAGCAATACAATGTCATCACATTGCGCAGTAGCACCTAGTTGGCCAAAGATGACAAGTTTGGGGGAGGTTCCCTTGTTGATTCCTCTCCAAGCAAAAAATATGTGGATGCTTCTACACCCAAAGATACAACTCTCATGTCTAATACAAGAAAGGACCTTGCTATTAATAGCAAGGAAAATAAGGAAACAAATGCTACAGCATCTAGCGAACCAAGCGACGAGCCTAAACCTCTGCCTCTATTCCTACAGCGATTAAAAGCTCATAATCTAATGCCTCAGCTTTGGGCCTAGGAGTTTTCTAGGTTGATTTGACGGTCTGATGGATCGGATTAGATGATTCAAGTTAGTTTCAGGATTAAAATGGAAATAAATATTTTTGAGTGAGGAAAAAATATGGAAAAAGCTTTAAAATTATTAAATAATATGATAAAGGGTTTGGTGAAATCAATTTTATAAAAAGAGGTCTCAAAATTGGACATTTTGGTTAGTGACCAAAATGTAAAGTTTTAAAACTGTTTTGGTGACTATTTTGTAAAAGAGTCAAAACTTAGAATCTTTAAGGAGGTATTTGGCCAAAGTCTAATATCAAACTTTTCTCTTTTAATTGGATATTTTAAAAGGTTTAAAATAAATAAAAAGGCTTAGGAGAAATTAATTTCACAATTAGCATTTAAAGAAATTTTACGAAACTAACTTTTCATCAAACACTTAAAATTTCTCAGGTAAACACTTGATTTAAACATTCTTTTGATTTCAAATGGATCTTCAATGGTTTCCTAACAAAACCTATTCGATTTGATCTTATTTTCTCAAGAAAATTCATCCAATTAAGAAGAAAGCCAAATATAGGGGTGAGCTTCGTTCTTCTTCTCTAATATAAGGTTCTTTACTGAAATTCCCAAGTTATTGATCCTTTACTTATGATTTCTAACTTGATTTGATGACTTAATTACGGAAAATTGGTTAAATTAATGTTTAATTGATTTGATTGATAGATTTTCGTATAGGTTTTGTTTTGTTGAGTTCTTGATTGACTCTAATCATGATTTTGATTTTTAATAATTTTAATAAGTAGGCTTTAACATTAGAATCCAGAAACTAGGTAAATCTCTAATTTTCTAGGTTACTAGTTGTGAGTTTTTGGGGAGTTGTGGAGGTTTAATGAATGTTGGAGGAATAAAGATGATGTTATTATGTTTTTAGATGTTAATTGATGGGTTAAAATGTTAGGTTTTGGCTGGGTTAAGTTTGGAAGATGTTTGATGTTGTTTTCGGTTGTTGTAGAGTGAAATTGGGTAGTGGATGTTGAGGATTTATGTGAACTATTGTTGTTAGGCTGTTGAATACATTTGATGCATTGAATCCTCTGTTGTTATGTGGATAAATAGGGGAAGTTGATCCTCAAGCTTGAACGGACGTTTCAGAAGATTTGAAAGCATATTTACTGTATCGGCAAGTGAAGCTTTGTGTGTCGCTGAGTGAGATCGAGTTTTACATCTTTTCAAAGGTTTGAAATTTTTGTTTGGGAGTTTCGATCAAGCTTGAAATGCTGGTCTAATTTCGGAAGTAAGTAAAGGATGAATTCTCTCTCGAACTCGGTTTGGCAATTAGTTTTAATGCACTTGATTTTATAACTTGATTACTCACTGTATATGCATGATTTGAGCATAGTTTAATGCTAGAAGTTGATTAACTAATGATGTTAATGCATTTGGAAGTAATGCATGTTTTGATAATGTTTTTGAACATTGGTAATGCAAGGTAAAATGCAATGAGTATTGTTTTTGATTGATGCATATGAAAACAGTGAGTCAATGTTTAAGAAATGAATTACATTTGCAAGTGATGGCATAAAATGGTTTTGGAAATGTTATCGGATATAGTTGGCCGGCCATAAGATTGATAGTCCACTATAAAAAGTCGTATTGGATGTTGAGGGGTTTTGATCTGGTGTACCAAAAACTTCATCCAAGTACCCTAACGGTCAAGGGGTTTTGATCTATGTACCAAAGACTCTCGTTAGTGGGTTATGCATCCAATCGATGTTTCGGGTTGTGATTGTACCGGTTGTAAGTGTACCTTTAATTCCAGTTGAGATGGCATGAAGTGTTGGAAACACTTGTTGAATCTGTGTATCCAATGTTATATTTGTAAAGTGAAATTTGGTTAATGATCACTTGTAAGCCAATATAATTGATGATGTCTCATGAGATGGATTATGTTGTTTAATGTTGGTTAATACATGTTTTACTCTTTAAGCCTTGCATTGGTAGTATGCATGAGAAAGCTTAAATTGAGGGTAGCAAATGGGATTTTGTTGTTGATCCACGATACATGATGCATATGGTTTAAGATGTATGTTTGGAAATGTTAAGTGCATGGTTTGATAAGGCATGATGTTGAAACGATGATTGAAAAGTGATTTGGAAAGTGGCTTTTCAAAAGGTTTGCTAAATGGCTTTAAATGCATTGATGGTGGTTTGTCCTTGAGCATTCCTTACTAAGCCTAGTGTGCTTACGCTCTCTTTTTCCATCAATGCAGAGGATTAAAGGTTGGAGGCAGCGAGCAAGCGAAGGAAAATCCAATGACTTGTGGTTTGCGAAAGTATGACTTTTATTTAGACTTGTAGTAATAAAGGCAATATGGTTGTTTGTTGTTTAGGAGGGCTGTTTGCTAAACTCCCTGATGTGCAAGTTTATGTTGATGTTTTGGATGTATAATTGGCCATTTATGCTTGTTTGAGGTTGGTTTGAGGTTTTTACATGTTGAGTAGGAAGCATGCCTCTAGATGATATGGGTGAATGTGTAGGGCTTGCTAGGATGGCTTAAAATGTTACTATGTTGATGTTAAGCATGTTCTTGATGTTGTATGATGTTTAGATACATGTTGAATGTGTTTAGATTGAGCCAAAGTGTCATATGTTTGACCTAGAGGCTATTATAGGCCATCGCGTACCGGTACGGGCACCCAAGGATTGGTACGTGGGGTCTGGAAAGGCTCAATCCATTGAAATTTAACACAGGGTATCGATATGCCTAGCCACCGTATTTTTGTACTAGTATCGATACACGGGTTTGTATATCGGTATACCCCTTACAATTTTAAAGAGCCGTACCGATACGAAGGGTACCATATCGGTACAGGAATGGGTCACTGGAATTTCGAGCTTTGAGAAATTACAAGGGTGATCGATACGGGGTCAAGACCGTATTGGTAATGGTGGGTCAACACACCGTATTGATACGGTGGTTTTTGTATCGATACATGTAGCTGTTATGGTCGTTGATCTGTATCGGTACGAGCTTGGTTTTTGTATCGATACCTGTAGCTGTTATGGTCGTTGATCTGTATCGGTACGAGCTTGCCCGTATCTTTATGCCATGTTGTTTTTGCGCATGTTAGATTGTTGAAGTTTGGAAATTGTGCAATTTGGTCCCTGAATGTTATGTATGCAATTGAATGAGCTTGGATAATTGTTTTGAGCTGAAATATAACATGTGAGCATGAAATTGGACTAATAAAGGATTAGTAATCTTAATTTTTATAAAGACCTCGTAATTTATGGAAATTACATTTTAGTCCCTAATATGCATTTTAAAGCAATTAAGCTCTGTTTTAAAATCTAATTTCAATATAACATTTCTGTTGAAGTATGATCACCTTAAGAATTTAATTGGATACATTTATAAAAGATAAAAGAAAAAAAGAGGACCGGTTTAGGTTATTAGATCGGGTTTGCTTCGGCAAACCTAATGTGATCCTTTTAGTTCAGTTTCGGATAGGTCGAGCTAAGAGGGTTACATTTATTGGTATTAGAGCTTGGTTTATGAAAAAATGGGATGTTGTTGATGAATGTACAATGTTGTTTGCTATGCACGATGATTGTTTATATGTACAGTGTTTGATATATGCCATGTTAGGGTATTTTTGGGACACATTGCCTTATTACTATTGTTATAAAATGATTTTGGTTTAAAATGAAAATCTTGGATCCTTGCTTGAAGCTGGCCTGATTGCTTTTGTTTTGGTGTAATTATCATGCCATAGATACGTTATTATATGATGCCATCGAAGAGATAATTACAATCAAGCGAGAATGCTACTGCCGGAGGGTAAGGAGTCGAGGGTAAGACAGTGCATCCTGAGGAATTGCCACCTCCTCTGCTTAATCCTCTTGAGGGAGTGGAGTAAGTACCACCTGCACCACCTGGTCCAGTGTATGGTGACATGAAGCCTTTGGTTCAGGTGATGACTAGAGCGTTTTATGCCGCTATGGTTAGAGTTCATGTACCCGTACCGGTACCCAATGTTGCTACTAATCCAGGGTTGCCGTTAGAGCGTCTGTGCAGTCTTGGAGGAGTTAAGTTTAGAGGGTTGGCACCCAAAGCATCCGAGGAGTGGTTTGCTAATACATATCAGATTTTAGATCAAATGGGGTGTAATGATGCTCGTAAGCTGGGATATGGTGTGTCCTTGTTGTAGGGTGATGCATACAGTTGGTGGACCACTGCGATCATAGGCATAAAACCCTGTGATGTGATATGGGAATTCTTCTAAGTTGCCTTTAGAAAGAAGTATCTGGGAGTTAGATACTTGGATAAGAAGAAACATGAGTTCATGGTCTTGGTTTAGGGCAATATGTCAGTATTGAGTATGAGGTACAGTTTATGAGGCTGATTCAGTATGCACCTGAGTTGGTGCCAGATGAAAGGCATCATTGTGATCGATTTTATTACGAACTGGTGCATGATGTTAAGACATATATGTTGGCTACTAACTACATAGATTTTAACGTGTTGGTTATACAAGCGAAGGATATTGAGTAGATTTTGGGTTTATCTCTTCGTTTCAGAGGTTCTGGCTCAGGGAAGAGAGTTAAAAATTATGGTTCTGGAGGTGGTCAGACCAAGAGGCACTGGGATAGGAGGCTTTATCCAGATGTGAGACGTGGCAGAGTTGGTGTTGGGCGAGGATCGTATGGGCAGAGTACCTAGGTCAAAGTGACGCATAATGTTTGCTTGCCTTGTAGATCATGAGATCATTTAAGGCAAGACTACCCACGTTTGGCTAGAGAATGACAGGTTCTTGCGGTTGTGACCGTGAATTCTTGTTGGAGTTGTGGATCTGTGAAACATATGAGGCATGATTTTCCATTGTTGGCGAGGGGTAGGCCGGCACCTGTACCTATTGTTACACCTCCGAGAGGCAGTGGGAACGGTCGAGGTAATTTCTAGCAGAGGGAGGATGGACAAATGACTGTAGCGTATACAGTGGCAGTTCAACCTGAGGGTGGTGGACCTGCGATGATCTATGCGCATTGTGAAAGGAGGAATGACACAGATGTGATAGCGGATACGTTTACCTTGCATTCTATGACATTGCTTTCTCTGATAGATTATGGTTCTACGCATTCATATATTTTGCATGAGCATGTGCATTTGCTAGATATACAGATAGAAATGTTAGATGTGGGTATGCAAGTAACGAGTTTTTTTGGAGGGACGGTTGTTATGAGGAGGTTGTATAGGAGATGTCTTTTGGTGGTTCAAGGTCACGTGTTTGTGCCTATTTTGATGGAGTTGTCGTTTTATGGTTTTTATGTAATTTTGGGTATGAATTGTTTGTCCGAGCATCGGACTGTGGTCGATTTTAAGACCAAGCGAGTTTCATTGAAACTTACTGTTGCGTGTAATAAGTGCTATGCAATTGTGCAAGTATACACGTTGCAAGTTATAGTATAAAAGATATCGTCTCCACAAGGATTGGTGCCACTTCAAAAATCTAGTCTCTTGCACTGTAAAAAGTAAAAGAAAACACAAGTAAAAGATTATAGGAGTTTTAACTAATAACTAATCTAGAAAGCAAATAAGTAAAAGGCGATGTAATTAAATGAGAGAGATAGGCCAGGTTATCGTGAGTTAAGGTGTGATAGCCGATTGGATCGTCTTGGTAAATGAGTGCAATGGCAACTCAGTTGCCGTGGCAACTTGCACAACGGGGTTGCCTTGGCAACTAATCGATGGTTGCCTAGGCAACTACTTGGGCAACTACTTGGGCGTTTGGGCAGTAACCTTCAAGGTTCGGCAGAGCGCTCTTCAATGGTTTCTTCTTATCCCTAAGTCGAAACTATAGTTACTTGTGCATGCCTTGATAATACATCCCTGCGTGAATCAAGGGTGAACAACAACCAATCTTGCGCTCCTCTTAGCCGTTGAAATCCTTAACTTATTCCTAAGCCGGATTAATCTTCACCATCAATAGATTGAATAAAGATCATATTCATTCGTTTCTTGAATCTAACTCTCTCGATATTAGATAAATAGATGAAGTTACGAGATCCTCTCCCAATTCACTCGCAAACAAGAATAAGAACCAAGAATGAATAAACCTTGAATAGAAAAGTGCAAACTCTTATTACCTAAACAAAATCCAATAGTTTCTCACAACCACAAGACACAATAACCTTAGCCAAATAGATTTAGTTCATGGCTAGGTTCCAAAGAAACACAAGATAAAGAATCCCTAGCATGAACCTAATTGAACAACAAAGAAAAATATGAAGGATGAAGCTTGTCGAAATCCTCCTTACCCTTGATGCTTGTCGAAAATTCTCTCCTCTCTCTCCCTTTTGGAGTTGACGACATGACCTCTAATTTATAGGGCTAGGTCAAAATCCTTCTTTGAGAAGGAAGTTAAGTTGGAATTAAATTATCTTTAAAGAATATAATTCTTTATTATAATTATATTCATTCTAGAACTTCTCCTATCTTCTTGGAATTTAATTCTTCTTTAACCTTTTCATGGAAATCAAACTCCTTTGGGATTTAGCTTTGCTCCACGTCATCTTGGGCTTGTCTAGTCATCAATTTCGACTACCATATCACCTTATTCTTTGTCGACAATTGCCCTAGCAACTGGCTCAGCGTCTCCTTCATGCATTGCCCTGGCAACTAGCTCGGCATCTCCTTCATACATTGCCCTGGCAACTAGCTCTAGCCTTGCTTTGGTAAGTGATCCTGCACATACACACAAAACACACCAAAGCAGCATCTTTTCCCACAAAAATCACCAAGTTATGTAATCAAGCTCAACGGTGGAAGGAAACATGAATTAATGCATGAATGACTAATTATGCAACTAATATGAGCCTAAGTCTAACAATAATATGAGTAAAAAGGGTAAGAAAAATAGTACTTTTGAACACTTATCACTTACTAATAATTATGAAGTAGTTGTTGTGGGTGAGAATGTTAAGTTATTGTCCAATGTGGTTTCAGCCTTGTAAGCGCAAAGTTTAGAGTGTGGGTGTCAAGCATATTTGGCTTATGTTATGAATCCGAATATGGAAGAAGTGCGGACTAAAGATATCTATACTATTTGTAATTTTTTTAGAGTGCTTTCATAGTAGTTTCCTGGATTGCCACAGATAGAGAGGTGGAGTTTTGTATCGAGCCATATGATGATACAGCTCTAGTGTCGATTGCACCATATCGAATGACACCAAAGGAGTTGAAAGAGTTGAAGACACAACTCTAGGAGTTGTTAGACCGTGGTTTCATCCGACCTAGTGTTTCACCGTGGGGAGCACCGGTGTTGTTTGTGAAAAAGAAGGATGGCACTTTGAGAATGTGCATTGACTATCGGTAACTGAACAAGTTGACAGATAAGAATAAGTATCCTTTGCCGCGAATTAATGATTTCCTTGATCAATTTCGGGGGGTTGCGGTGTTTTCCAAGATTGATTTGAGATCGGGATACTATCAGTTGAAGGTTAAAGATAAAGATGTGCCGAAGACTGCTTGTCATACGAGGTACGACCATTATGACCAACACTTGTAGATTGTGCTGCAAACCTTGTTGGATAATCACCTTTATGCCAAGTTAAGTAAGTGTGAGTATTATATTAAGGAAGTGGTTTTTCTTGGTCAAGTTGTTTCGGCAGAAGGCATCCAGGTGGATCCGCAAAAGGTTGAGGCGGTTGTGAATTAGAAGTAACCTAAGTTAGTAATAGAAGTCCGTAGTTTCTTGGGGTTGGCAGGTTATTACCATTGCTTTGTGGATGGGTTCTCAAGGATTGATGCCCCATTGACCAAGTTGTTCCAAAAAGATGTACAGTTCGAATAGACGAAAGCTAAACAACAAGCTTTCGAGAAGTTGAAGAAAGCTTTGACACAAGCTCCAAGCTTGATTCAACCTGAGTCAGGAAAAGAGCTTGTGGTTTGTAGTGACGCATCTTACGTGGGGTTGGGGTGTGTGTTGATGCAAGGTGAGAAAGTTGTAGCTTATGCTTCGAGACAGTTCAAGGTGCACGAGCACAATTACCCTACGCATGACCTAGAGTTTGTTGCGGTAGTATTTGCGTTGAAGATTTAGAGACATTACCTTTATGGTGAGAAGTGTATTGTATACACGGATCATAAAAGTTTAAAGTATTTCATGTCGCAAAAAGAGTTGAATCTTAGGTAACGTAGATGGTTGGAGTTGCTTAAGGATTACGATTTGACAATTGAGTATCATTCGGGCAAGGCAAATATTTTGGCCAATGCTTTGAGTAGAAAAGTTGTTGTGGAGTTGAGAGCCATGTTTGCAAGGTTGAGTGTGACGCGTGATGGTGGTTTGTTGGCTGAGTTGCAAGTGAAGCCATCTTTGTCGCAGTTGATTAAAGAAAAACAACCGTATGATGAGGTGTTGGTACCACATGTCAAGGACATTATGGATGGAAATCCTATGAATTTTCACTTTAATGGTGATGGGGTGTTGTGTTTTAAAGATAAGATAGTGGTGCCTAGTGATGTGGAGTTAAGGCGGATGGTTTTGACCGAGGCACATGCTAGTCCTTTTTCTATGCATCCCAGTAGTACCAAGATGTATCAAGATTTGAAAAAAGAGTACTATTGGGTGGGTTTGAAAAAGGATGTGGCTGATTTTGTTGCGAGATGTTTGGTATGTCAGATTGTAAAGGCTGAAAACCAGTTTCTTTCTGGGTTGTTGCAACCGTTAGGAATTCCAGATTGGAAATGAGAGAGGATTACCATGGATTTTATGTCGGGGTTACCTTTGACACCGACTAAAAAGGATTCTATTTGGGTGATTGTTGATTGGTTTACGAAGTGTGCACATTTTTGCCAGTATATACGATGTATACCTTGGATTATGTTGCTGCAATTGTGAGGTTACACGGGGTGCCCAAGTCGATTATTTCGGATAGGGATCCGTGGTTTATAACAAAGTTTTAGGAGTGTTTGCACCGAGCTTTGAGTACTCACTTGAATTTTAGTACTCCGTATCTCCCTCAGAAAGATGGTCAGTCTGAGAGTGTGATTCAGATTTTGAAGGATATGTTGAGATGTTGCATCATTGAGTTTCAAGGAACTTGGGAAAGGCAGCTACCTTTTGTGGATTTTGCATACAATAACAGTTACCAGGCAAGTATAAAGATGGCACCGTATGAAGCCATGTATGGTAGGAAGTGTCATACGCCTTTGTGTTGGGTCGAGGCTGGCGAAAAGTATGTTTCCATGCCTAATGTGTTGAAAGACACAGATGAAAAAGTAAAGCTTATCTGTGATCGTTTGAAAGTGACCTCGGATAGGCAGAAATCCTACGCGGATTTGAAACATAAAGAAGTTGAGTACGTGGTTGGTGAAAAAGTTTTCTTGAAAGTCTTATCTTGGAAAAAGGTGTAGCGCTTTGGGCGTAAAGGAAAGTTGAGTCCGAGGTTTATTGAACCGCACGAGGAGTTGGAACGTATAGGTCATGTGGCTTATCGTTGAGGTTGCCTCCTGAGTTGGAGAAGATTCATGATGTGTTTCATGTATCCATGTTGTGGATGTATCATTCGGATTTGTCGCATGTGATGCCAGTTGAGGATGTTGAGTTGCGAATGGAGTTGTCACATGATAAGGAGCCAGTGTAGATCCTTGAATCCGGTAGTAAAGTTCTTCGTGGCAAGACGATTGAGCTTGTTAAGGAGCTGTGACGATATCACGATGTTGAGGAGGCCACGTGGGAGAGTAAGTTGGACATGTTAGAGCAGTTTCCACATATGTTCCCTTTTAATGCCCCGGTTTTGGGCCTAGGAGTTTTCTAGGTTGATTTGATGGTCTGATAGATCAGATTAGAGGATTCGAGTCAGTTTCGGTGTTAAAATGGAAATAAATATTTTTTAGTGAGGAAGAGTTATGGAAAAAAGCTCTAAAATTATTAAGTAATATGGTAAAGGCTTTGGTGAAATCAATTTTATAAAAGGAGGTCTCAAATTGGACAATTTGGTTAGTGACAAAAATGTAAAGTTTTAAAACTATTTTTGGTGACTATTTTGTAAAAGGGTCAAAACTTAGAATCTTTAAGGAGCTATTTAGCCAAAGTCTAATATCAGATTTTTCTCTTTTAATTGGATATTTTAAAAGGTTTAAATTAAATAAAAAGGCTTGGGGAAATTAATTTCATAATTAGCATTTAAAGAGAACTTTACGTAACTAACTTTTCACCAAAAGATTTTCTCTCAATTTCTCTCCAGCCAAACACTCTTTTCCACATCAATTTTCTCAAGTAAACACTTGATTTCAACATTCTTTTGATTTCAAATGGATCTTCAATGGTTTCCTAACAAAACCTATTCGATTTGATCTTGTTTTCTCAAGAAAATTCATCCAATTAAGAGGAAAGTCAAATTTACAGGTGAGATTCGTTCTTCTCCTTTAATATAAGGTTCTTTACTAAAATTCCCAAGTTATTGATCCTTTACATATGTTTTCTAACTTAATTTGATGATTTAATTATGGAAAATTGGTTAAATCATGGTTTAATTGATTTGACTGATGGATATTCGTATAAGCTCTATTTTGCTGAGTTCTTGATTGAATCTAATCATGATTTTGATATTTAATAATGTTAATAAGTGGGATTTAACATTAGAATCCCGAAACTAAGTGAATCTCTAATTTTCTAGGTTGTTAGTTGTGAGTTTTTGGAGGGTTGTGGAGGTTTAATGAATCCTGGATTTATGAGGATGATGATATTTTGTTTTTAGATGTCAATTGATGGTTTAAAATGTTAGGTTTTGGTTGGGCTAAGTTTGGAAGATGTTTAATGTTGTTTTCGGTTGTTGTGGAGTGAAATTGGGTAGTGGATATTGAGGATTTATGAGAATTGTTGTTGTTGGGCTATTGAATGCATTTTTATGCATTGAATCATCTCTTGTTGTGTGGATAAAATAGGGGAAGTTGATCCTCAAGCTTGAACGGACGTTTTGAAGGCGTATTTACCGTATCGGCAAGCGAAGTTTTGCGTGTCGGTGAGTGAGAACGAGTTTTACAGATTTTTAAAGGTTTGAAAGTTGTGTTTGGGGGTTTAGATCAAGATTGAAATGCTGGTCTAAGCTCGGAAGTAAGTAAAGGATGAATTCCCTCTCAAACTCAGTTTGGCAATTGGTTTTAATGCACTTGTTTTGATAACTTGATTACCCACTGTATATGCATGATTTGAGCCTGGTTTAATGCTGGAAATTGATTAACTAATGATGTTGATGTATTTGGAAGTAATGCATGTTTTGATAATGTTTTTTAGCATTGGTAATGCAAGGTAGAATGCATTGAGTAATGGTTTTGATTGATGCATATGAAAATAGTGAGTTAATGTTTAAGAAATGAATTATATTGGCAAGTGATAGTATAAAATGGTTTTGGAAATGTTATCGGATATAGTTAGCCGACCATAGGATCGATAGTGCACTATAAAAAGTCACCTTGGACGTTGAGGGGTTTTGATCTGGTTTACCGAAAACTCCATCCAAGTAACCTAACGGTCGAGGGGTTTTGATCTATGTACTGAAGACTCCCGTTAGTGGGTTATGCATCCAACCAATGTTTGGTGTTATGATTGTACCCGATTATAAGTGTACCTTTAATTCCAATTGAGATGGCATGAAGTGTTGGGAACACTTGTTGAATCAGTGTATCAGATGTTATATTTTGTAAAGTGGAATTTGGTTATGGTCACTTGTAAGACAATATAATTGATGATGTATCATGAGATGGATTATGTTGTTTAATGTTGGTTTAAACATGTTTTACTCTTTAAGCCTTGCATTGGTAGGATGAATTGGAAAGCTTAAATTGAGGGTAGCTGTAACCCCCTTGACCCAGCCTAGACGCCCAACCGAACCAAGAAGGCTACATTAGGTTTGCTGTAGCAAACGGAAGAGATACAACCAAACCCGGTCAATTTTTTCCTTTTATCTTATCTAGATGCAAATTATTAACCCTACGTGTTCATATAGACATCAGGTGCAACCCAACTCAATCGAGCATCAATTTGATGTCCAATTGATTACATTTGCAACCTAGGGACCAAACTGCAAATACAGAAGATTTCAGTATTAAAACTCATTTTTAAGTTACCAATTTTTAATTAGTCAGATTCCAAACTTTCATCTCAAATTTCAGCTCAAACCGATCATTCTACCATATATAATTGCATCGGCAATAATTAGGGACTAAAATGCAAAGAAAGCAAAACTGCACAAAAGTGCCATTCACAAGAAAAACGATCATCCGTATTGAAACGGGTAAGCCCGTATCGATACGATTTGAAACACACCGTTTCGATACACCACCAAGTCGTATCTATGCGCCTAACTAAAATACCGAACTTTTGAAATATTTTAAACCGTACCGATACAGTTCCTTAGGTGTTTCAATACGCGGGTTCAAGTTGAAAAAGTGAATTCCAGAGGCTAAAACTCGTATCGAGATGCCCATCCCCGTACCAGTACGCCAGGCCAAATTTGCCTAGGCGTATTGAAACGCACAAGACCCGTACCGATCCCACAAGCCTGAAATTGCCTAGCCGTACCGATACGGTCCCCCGCATATTGGTACGCCTGGGCCTGTAATGCCATATTTGGCTGATTTTTCATCCCAAAAGCATACCCAAACCATTCCAACATGCTTTAAACACAATACTAACATGTCAAACATATCTCATACCCACTAGCATCACATATCTAACAACACCACAAGGATTCATGCAACAAATAGGAAATCTATAGACATGTTTCCTAATATGCATCCAACCAACACATCAAAAGGTAAACCAGCACCAAAAACAAACCTTAAAGGCAATTTACAACCCAAGAGCAACTAAAGAAACATGCTCAAACAATAAGTTTCACAAAACATCTCCCAAAACACAACAAGTACCCTATTGCCCTTATTCATTATAGTCTAGTCTCTAACATACTTTGGAAACAAGTCTTGCCAAGATCCCCTTGCTTCTTACTGCCTTCCAAGACCTCAATTATCTGCATTAATGGACAACGAGAGCGTAAGCACACAAGGCTTACTGAGGAGTGCACGAAAACAACACCATCAATGCATTTAAAATCATTTACATAACATCATCCTTTAAAACATCATCCCCTTTTTAAAACATGCACTTACACCATTAAAACCAGCATATTAAACCATATGCTACATGTATCATTAAACAACAGCAAGTCACATTGCTAACCCTCCACTTAAGCCTTCCCAAGGATTACTACCAAATGCAAAGCTTAAGGAGAAACATGTATAAACCACATTATACAACATAAACATTTCAATGATAAATTAACAACTATATTGGCTTTCAAGTGATCATTAACAAGTTCAATAACAAAAGAGTTCATCGGATACACGGATTCAACAAGTGTTAACCCAACACTTCAAGACATCTCGACCGGAATAGAGATAAAATCACAATCGCGGTACATTAACAACTGGGTACAATAACAACCAGGTACCGTAACAACCCACGGGGACATCCACCCCAATCATCGGTTAGACACTTAATCCACTAACGAGAGTATTTGATACTGTTTAACCCCTCTACCGTTAGGTTACTTGGATGGATTATTTGGTACACCGTATAAACCCCTCAACATCCAAGGCGACTTATTTACAGTGTACTCAATCATATGGCCGGCCAACTATATCCGATAACAATTTTAAAACCACATCACTTGCCAATATAATTAACCAAATAACATTTAAAACCACATAATTTGCATCCTTCAGCATTTCATGCTTAAAAACAGTATATCAAATACTTTAAAACATGCTTAAACAGTAGGTAACATGTAAATTAGAACAAGTGCATAAAACCATTTCAAACTAGCACGACCGAGAGAGAAAACCACTTTATACTTACTTCCGAGTCTCGGTAAGCATTTCAAGCTCTACCTTAACTCCCAAAACTCTGTCCCCAAAACATCAAAACGCTTTAAACCACGTTTTCACTCACCGATACGCGAAATCTCGATTTGCCGATACGAAATCAAGTATCTGAAGCCTCCAACGCTTCTCCAATCACTTCCAGATCAACCTCCCCTGTTTTTACCACAAAACAATAGAGGATTAATGCATCATAATGCATTCCAAACACAACAACTACAATCCTTCTCGGATTTCCACAACACCTTCACAATTAACCCTCCACAACAACCGAAAACATAACCAAAACACTTCGATTCACAACCCAACCAACATCTATCAAACTAACATCACTTTTAACACCAAAACACATCTAAAAACAGATTCAAAACAACCTACCACCTCCAACAACCTTACAACCATATAAACACCACAAAACCTCAAAACTAACAACCTAAACAAATAGAGATTCTTATGTTTCGGGATTTCATTGATAAAAATCACTTATCAACATTATTAAACATCCAAAATATGAATCAAAGCAACCTTACTTACTGGAAATCAGATCTAATTCGCGAATCAACTCATTTTCCCCAAATATCTCAATTAAACATTGGAAAATCATCAAAATCAGATTAGATACACAAAAACAAGGATCAAATGCTTGGTAATTTCAATAAAGAACCATGCAATAGAGGAGATCTCGGACCTTACCCCTATTGCGAAGTTTCCCCCTCAATTGATTTGTGAAAAGCTAAGAAAACACAAGATTATTATAAGATTTTGTATAAACAATCTTTATAAAACAATTTGAAAAAATAAAATCAAGTTAGAAACCACCTCAACTCTGGAAATTTGATGAAAAACTAAGTGTTTGGTCGAGGAGAGAATTGAGAGAAAAAGTTGAGAGAAAATGACGTGATTTTTGTTTTAGAAAAGATAACTAACTTTTAACAAAATCCTCTTTAATTACTAATTAAACCACGTGTTAAAATAATTCAAATCAAGGGAGAAATCATCAGAAACCAATTGGTAAAATATCTTCTTAAAGATTCTAAGTATTTGACCCTTTTCATTTTAGTCACTAGAAAATCACAGTTTTCAAAACTTTTATTTTGGTCACTAACCAAAATGTCCATCTTCCAAAACCCATTTTTCAAAATTGATTCCACCATTATTAAATGCATAATTAATAATGATTTTTAAGCATTTTTCTATAATTTTTTCCAACATCAAAAATATACGATCCCGAAACCGACTCAAATCTCTACTCCGGTCCATTGGACCGTCTAATAAACCACCAAACCGCTAAGCCCTAAAACCGGGGCGTTACAACTCTCCCCCACTTAAGAAATTTCATCCTCAAAATTTACCTAGAGGAAAAAGGTGCAAAAACTATTTCACCATATCCGACTTGCGTTCCCACGTGGCCTCCTCAACACCGCGGTGCTTCCACAACACCTTAACCAGCTCGACTGTTTTGCCACGTAGCACCTTACTACTGGTATCAAGAATCTCTACTGGTTCTTCATCGTAAGATAGGTCTGGTCTCAACTCGATCTCTTCCACCGGCATGACATGCGATAGATCCGACCTATACCTCCGCAATACCGAAACGTTGAACACATCATGAATCTTTCCCAACTCCGGAGGTAACCTCAAACGGTACGCAACAGGACCCATACGCTCGTCAACCTCGTATGGTCTGATGAACCTCGAGCTAAGCTTCCCTTTCCACCCAAAATGCAACACCTTTTTCCAGGGAGACACTTTCAAAAACATTTTATCACCCATAGCGTACTCTATATCCCTACGCTTCAAATCCGCATAGGATTTCTGGCGATCTGCAACCGCTTTTAAGTGCTCGCATATCAACTTTACCTTTTTGGTTGTGCCTTTCAAAACATTGGGCATAGACACAAACTTTTCCCCCGCTTCTGCCCAACACACGGGTGTACGACACTTCCTGCCATACAACACCTCATAAGGTGCCATCTGTCTGCTAGCATGATAACTATTATTATAAGCAAACTCCACCAACGGCAACAGCTTCTCCCACGTTCCCTGATACTCAATAACACAACACCTTAGCATATCCTCGAGAACCTAAATCACGCGCTCCGACTGGCCATCCGACTAAGGATGGTACGAGGTACTGAAACTCAACCAGGTTCCCAAAGCACGATGCAAACTCACCCAAAACCTTGCGTTGAATTGCGGATCCCTATCCGAAACTATAGATTTGGGCACCCCGTGCAAACGCACTATCTCAGAGATGTACAACTCAGCCAACCTGTCCAAGGTATACGTAGTACGCACATGCACAAAATACGTACACTTCGTAAAATGATCCACAATCACCCAAATGGAATCCTTTTTGGTCAGCGTCAAAGGCAGCACAGACACAAAATCCATGGTGATTCTTTCCCACTTCCATTCTGGTATCCTCAACGGTTACAACAACCCGGAAGGGAACTGATGCTCAGCCTTTACCCGTTGACAGACCATACACCGTGCAACAAAATCAGCCACGTCCCTCTTCAATCCAACCCAATAGTACTCCTCCTTCAACCCTCGATACATCTTAGTACTATCGGGATGCATAGCAAAAGGACTAGCGTGTGCCTCAGTCAAAATAGTACGCCTTAACTCTTCATCCGCATGCACCACTATTCGACCTTTGAAACAAAACACCTCATCATCGTTGAAATAAAAATCTGTAGGATTTCCATCCCTGATATCTTTCACATGATATACCAAACTCCCATCATATGATTGCTTCTACTTAATCATCTGCGACAAGGACGGCATCACTTGCAACTCAGCGAACAAACCTCCATCATTCATCACACTCAACCGAGCAAACATGGCTCTCAGCACCACAGCCGCTTTCCTGCTCAAAGCATCTGCCAAAACATTGGCTTTCCTCGGATGATACTCAATGGTCAGATCATAATCCTTAAGCAACTCCAACCATTTACATTGCCTAAGATTCAGCTCCTTCTGCGACATTAGATATTTCAAACTCTTATGATCCGAATAAACCACACATTTCTCACCATAAATATAATGTCTCCAAATCTTCAAGGCAACACAACAGCTACAAACTCAAGATCATGAGTAAGGTAGTTACGTTCATGCACCTTCAATTGCCTAGATTCATACGCCACTACTTTACCCTACTACATCAACACACAACCAAGCCATACATACGACGCATCACTATATACAACAAACTCATTTCCCGATTCTGGTTGAACCAAAACCAGAGCTCGCGCCAAGGCTTCCTTCAACCTTTCAAACGCTCGTTGTCTATCCTCCGTCCACTCAAACTGAACATTCTTCTGCAACAAATTTGTTAATGGAGCCTCCAAACTAGAGAACCCTTCCAAAAACCTCCGGTAGTAACCCGCCAAACCAAGGAAACTCCTAACCTCCGTCACAGACTTAGGCTCCTTCCAACTCATTACAGCCTCAACCTTATGCGGATCAACACGGATTCCTTTGGCCGATACCACATGTTCGAGAAACACAACTTTCTTGAGCCAGAACTCACATTTTCTTAACTTAGCATAAAGTTGATTAGCCAACAACGTCTAAAGCATAATTCTTAAATGTCTATCATGATCCTCATCGGTGCGAGAGTACACAAGGATATCATCGATCAACACAACCACAAACTGATCCAAAAACTCATAAAACACACGATTCATCATGTCCATAAAAGCAGCTAGAGCATTGGTCAAACCAAACGACATCACAAGAAACTCGTAATGCCCGTACCTCAAACGAAAGGCTGTTTTGGGCACGTCCACCTCTTTCACCTTTAACTGATAGCACCCTGACCTCAAATCTATCTTGGAAAACACCGAAGCTCCTCTGAACTGATCAAATAGGTCATCAATCTGTGGTAAGGGATACTTGTTCTTTATTGTCAACTTATTCAGCTGTCGGTAATCTATACACATCTACAATGTACCATTTTTCTTCTTAACAAACAGCACCGGCGCTCCCCACGGTGAAATACTAGGTCTAATGAACCCACGATCAAGCAACTCCTACAACTGCGTTTTTAGCTCCTTTAATTCTTTCGAAACTATGCGGTATAGAGCGATAGATACCGGCACCGTACCCGCAAAAACCTCGATGCCAAACTTTACCTCACGGTCAGGTGGCAACCCTGGTAATTCCTCTGGAAAAACACCCAAAAACTCACATACGGTGCGAACATCCTGCACTCTCAACTCCTTTGATCCATGATTCATAACATAGGCCAAATAAGCCTAACATCCTGAATCCAACATTCATCTTACTTCCAAAACTGAAACAACATTAGACAAAAACTTGGCATTCTCGCCAATAGCCACCACCTCATAATCATCCGACAACCTCAAAGATATCCGTTTGGTCTCAAAATCCACCATAGCCCGATGTTCGGTCAACCAATCCATACCCAAAATCACATCAAAACCATGGATTGGTAACTCCATCAAGTCTACAGCAAACACATGTCCCTGGACCATCAGCGGACACCTACGATACAACATCCTAACCACGACTGTCTCCCTAAGAGAAATAGTCACCCTAACACCCACATTGAGAATTTCAACAGATATATCAAGCAGCTCAGCATGCTCACTCAAAATGTATGAATGAGTAGAACCAGAATCAACCAACAAATACAACGACAAAGACTATAGGGTAAAAGTACCTGCAATCACATCGATTTTATTGCGACCCTCACGGTGCGCATACACCCTAGCCGGTCCACCTCCTTCAGACTGGATAGCAATAGTATGAGCTAAAGTCCTCTGTCCACCTTCTCGACGTTGAAAAGGTTCGCGACCACGGCCACACTGCGGAGCAACAACAGGTGCAGCACCCTCTGCACCTCGAGCCAACAACGGAGAATCACGCATCTGATGGTCACCTGACCCACAACTCCAACAAGCATTAGCCACCACAGGCGCAAGTGTCTGACCCTCCATGGCCAAACGTGAGCAATATCGCCTCAAATGATCTCGGGATCCACAAACCCAACAAGTGTTAAGCGGTGCTCTAACCTGGGCACCTTGCCCCTGGACTCCACGTCCCACAACACCTTTGCCATGCCTCGGCTCTGGGCAAAACCTCCTACTATGGTGTCTCTTGGCCTGACCACCGCTATAACCTGAATCAACAGCTCTCGTACTCGAGCTAGAACCTCACAATCCAGATACCAAACCCAAATTCTGCTCCACATCCTTAGCTCGCAAAACCAGCACATCAAAGTCGGTGTAATCAACAGCAAGCATGTATGTTTTAAAATCCTGCACAAGCCCATATCAGAAACGATCACATCGAGTACGCGCGTCAATAACCAACTCATGTGCATACCGACTCAACCTCACGAATTGCACCTCATACTCCGCAACAGACATACTGCCTTGCAACAAAGCCATAAACTCACACTTCTTCTCGTCTTGATATTGGACTCCCAAAAACTTCTTCTGGAATACTTCACAGAAGAACCCCAGCTCACATCATCCGTCACCATACCGGATATTGTGGTAGTCCACCATTTATAAGCATCACCCTACAGCAGGGAAACAACACAGCCCAGCTTACGAGCATCGGTGCACCCTATCTGGCCCAATATCTTCTCAGTACTGGCCAACCAACCCTCAGAAGCCTCAAGCGACAACCCTCGGAACTCAACTTCGCCCAAACTACGAAGACGCTCAAGCGGTAAACCTTGCCCCTCAACCAGTAGTACTGGCACACGAACACCTGCAACTGTTGCCTGAAACACACCGGTCATGGCCTGTATCAACGGTGCCATATCACCTATCTCTGGCCCAGTCGGCACATGTGGTACTTGCTCCATCCCCTCAAGTGGATTAGGTGGGGGTGGTGGCAACCCTCTAGAAGGTACAACTTCTCCTTCATCATCCTGCCCAGCGGCAGCAGCAATTGCACTAGATCGCAACTCTCTCCTCGGTCCCATCGTGCTAAAATATATCTAAGGCATGATAATCATTTCAAAACAAAAAACAGTCAGGCCAGCCTCAAGCAAGGATCCAAGACTTCCATTTCAAAAATAAAAACTTTCCAGACTATAATAATAAGGCAATGGGTACCCCAAAACATCCCTAACATAGCATACAACAACCAACATTCATATATCAATCACCGTGCATATCAACCAGCATACATACAACAATCATCGTGCAAATCAAACATGGAAACAACACAACAACCTCCTAAATAAACCAAACCTATCTCTGATACGTCCAAATGTAACCCCTTGACCCGGCCTAGATGCCCAACTGAACCAAGAAGGCTACAATAAGTTTGTCGTAGCAAACCGAAGAGATACAACCAAACTCGGTCTATTTTTTTCCTTTTATATTATCTAGATGCCAATTATTAACCCTAGTGTTCATATAGACATCAGGTGCAACCCCAACTCAATCGGGCATTAATTTGACATCCAATTGATTACATTTGCAACCTAGGGAGCAAATTGCAAATACAAAAGATTTCAGGATTAAAACTCATTTTTAAGTTACCAATCTTTAATTAGTCAGGTTCCAAACTTTCATCTCAAATTTCAGCTCAAACCGATCATTCTACCATATATAATTGCATCGGTAAGAATTAGGGACTAAAATACAAAGAAAGTAAAACTGCACAAAAGTGACATTCACAGGAAAAATGATCATCCGTATCGAAACGGGTAAACCCGTACCAATATGGTTTGAAACACACCGTTCCAATACACCACCAAGCCGTATTGATACGCCTAACTGAAATACCAAACTTTTGAAATATTTTAAATTGTACCGATACCGTTCTTTAGGTGTTTCAATACGTGGGTTCAAGTTGCAAAAGTAAATTCCAGAGGCTAAAACTCGTATCGAAATACCCATCCCCATACCTGTACGCCATGCCAAATTTTCCTAGGCATATCAAAATGCACAAGACCTATACCGATCCCACAAGCCTGAAATTGCCTAGCCGTACCGATACGATCCCCCGTGTATCGGTATGCTTGGGCATGTAATGCCATATTTGGCTAATTTTTCATCCCAAAAGCATACCCAAACCACTCCAACTTGCTTTAAACACAATACTAACATGTCAAACATATCTCATACCAACTAGCATCACATATCTAACAACACCACAAGGATTCATGCAACAAAGAGGAAATCTATAGGCATGCATATGCATCCAACCAACATATCAAAAGGTAAACCAGCACCAAAAACAAACCTTAAAGGCTATTTACAACCCAAGAGCGACTAAAGAAACATGCTCAAACAGGGAGTTTCACAAAACATCCCCCAAAACATAACAAGTACTCCATTGCCCTTATTCATTATAGTCTAGTCTCTATCATACTTTGGAAACAAGTCTTACCAAGATCCCCTTGCTTCTTGTTGCTTTCTAAGACCTCAATTATCTGCACTGATGGACAACGAGAGCGTAAGCATACAAGGCTTAGTGAGGAGTGCTCGAAAACTACACCATCAATGCATTTAAAACCATTTACATAACATCATCCTTTAAAACATCATGCCCTTTTTAAAACATGCACTTACACCATTAAAACCAGCATATTAAACCATATGCTACATGTATCATTAAACAACAGCAAGTCACATTGCTAACCCTCCACTTAAGCCTTCCCATGCATTACTACCAAATGCAAAGCTTAAGGAGAAACATGTATAAATCACATTATACAATATAAACATTTCAATGATACATTAACAATTATATTTGCTTTCAAGTGATCATTAACAAGTTCAATAACAAAAAAGTTCATCGAATACATGGATTCAACAAGTGTTAACCCAACACTTCAAGCCATCTCAACTGGAATAGCGATACAATCACAATAGCTGTACATTAACAACCGGGTACCATAACAACCCACGGGGACATCCACCCCAATCATCGGTTAGACACTTAATCCACTAACGAGAGTATTTGATACTGTTTAACCCCTCTACCGTTAGGTTACTTGGATGGATTATTTGGTACACCGTATAAACCCCTCAACATCCAAGGTGACTTATTTACAGTGCACTCAATCCTATGGCCGGCCAACTATATTCGATAACAATTTTAAAACCACATCACTTGCCAATATAATTAACCAAATAACATTTACCTCACTGTTTTTAATAAGCATTAAACCATGCCATTTCCAAAGCAACAACCATGCTTTAAAACACAAGTATAAACCACATACTTACAAGGATCACTTACCATGTGCATCCTTCAGCATTTCATCCTTAAAAACAGTATATCAAATACTTTAAAACATGCTTAAACAGTAGGTAACATGTAAATTAGAACAAGTGCATAAAACCATTTCAAACTAGCACGACCGAGAGAGAAAACCACTTTATACTTACTTCCGAGTCTAGGTAAGCATTTCAAGCTCTACCTTAACTCCCAAAACTCAGTTCCCAAAACATCAAAACGCTTTAAACCACTTTTTACTCATTGATACGCGAAACCTCGATTCGTCAACTCGAAATATAGTATCTGAAGCCTTCAACGCTTCTCCAATCAATTCCAGATCAACCTCCCATATTTTTATCACAAAACAACAGAGGATTAATGCATCATAATGCATTCCAAACACAGCAACTACAATCCTTCTCGGATTTCCACAACACCTTCATAATTAACCCTCCACAACAACCGAAAACATAACCAAAACACTTCGATTCACAACCCAACCAACATCTATCAAACTAACATCACTTTTAACACCAAAACACATCTAAAAATAGATTCAAAACAACCTACCACCTCCAGCAACCTTACAACCATATAAACACCACAAAACCTCAAAACTAACAACCTAAACAAATAGAGATTCTTAACTTTCGGGATTCCATTGATAAAAATCACTTATCAACGTTATTAAACATCCAAAATATGAATCAAAGCAACCTTACTTACTGGAAATCAGATCCAATTCGTGAATCAACTCATTTTCCCCAAATAACTCAATTAAACATTGGAAAATCATCAAAATCAGATTAGAAACACAAAAACAAGGATCAAATGTTTGGGAATTTCAATAAAGAACCATACAATAGAGGAGATCTTGGACCTTGCCCCTATTGTGAAGTTTCTCCCTCAATTGATTTGTGAAAAGCTAAGAAAACATAAGATTATTGTAAGATTTTGTATAAACAATCTTTATAAAACAATTTGAAACAATAAAATCAAGTTAGAAACCACCTCACCTCAGGAAATTTGATTAAAAACTGAGTGTTTGGCTGAGGAGAGAATGGAGAGAAAAAGTTGAGAGAAAATGACGTGATTTTTGTTTTAGAAAAGATAACTAACTTTTTAACAAAATCCTTTTTAATTACTAATTAAACCACATGTTAAATTAAGTCAAATCAAGGGAGAAATCATCAGAAACCAATTGGTAAAATAGCTCCTTAAAGATTCTAAGTATCTGACCTTTTTCATTTTAGTCACTAGAAAATCACAGTTTTCAAAACTTTCATTTCGGTCACTAACCAAAATGTCCATCTTCCAAAACCCATTTTTCAAAATTGATTCCACCATTATTAAATACATAATTAATAATGATTTTTAAGCATTTTTCCATAATTTGTTCCAACACCAAAAATATACGATCCTGAAACTGATTCGAATCTCTACTCTGGTCTACCGGACCGTCTAATAAACCACAAAAACGCTAAGCCCTAAAATTGAGGTGTTATAGTAGCAAATGGGATTTTGCTGTTGATACATGATGCATATGGTTTAAGATGCATGTTTGGAAATGCTAAGTGCATGGTTTGATAAGGCATGATGTTGAAAAGATGATTGAAAAGTGATTTGGAAAGAGGTTTTTCAAAAGTTTTGCTAAATGGTTTTAAATGCATTGATGGTGGTTTGTCCTTGAGTATTCCTTACTAAGCCTAGTGTGCTTACGCTCTTTTTTTCCATCAATGCAGAAGATTAAAGGTTGGAGGCAGCGAGCAAACGAAGGAAAATCCAATGACTTGTGGTTTACGAGAGTATGACTTTGATTTAGACTTGTAGTAATAAAGGCAATATGGTCGTTTGTTATTTAGGAGGGTTGTTTGCTAAACTCCCTAGTTGTATGATGTTTAGATTCATTTTGAATGTGTTTAGATTGAGCCAAAGTGTCATATGTTGGACCTAGAGGTCATTACAGGCCATCGCATACCGGTACAGGTTCTCAAGGATCGGTACGCAAGTTCTGGAAAGGCTCAATCCATCAGATTTTAACAGAGGGTATCAGTACGCCTAGCCACCGTATCGATACACCTTGAGGTATTTTTGTACTAGATTTGGTACACGAGTTTACATACCGGTACACCCCCTATAATTTTAAAGAGTCGTACGATACGAAGGGCACCGTATTGGTACACGAATTGGTCACTAGAATTCTGAGTTTTGAGAAATTACAAGGGGGATCGGTATGGGGTCAAGACTGTAACGGTACTAGTAGGTTAACATACCATATCGATACGGTGGTTTGTAGATTGGTACCTGTTGCCATTATGGTCGTTGATCCGTATCGATACAGGCTTGCCCGTATCGATACGCCCTGTTGTTTTTGCGCATGTTAGATTGCTGAAGTTTGGAAATTGTGCAATTTGGTCCCTGAATGTTATGTATGCAATTGAATGAGCTTGGATAATTTTTTTGTGCTAAAACTTAACATGTGAGCATGAAATTATACTAATGAAGGATTGGTAATATTAATTTTGATAAAGACCATGTAATTTATAAAAATTACATTTTAGTCCCTAATGTACGTTTTAAAGCAATTGAACTCTGTTTTAAAATCTGATTTCAATGTAACATTTCTGCTGAAGTATGATCACCTTAAGGAATTAATTGGATACATTTAGACAAGATAAAAGAAAAAAAGCGGTCGATTTAGGTTATTAGATCGGGTTTGCTTTAGCAAACCTATTGTGATCCTTTTAGTTTAATTTCAGCTAGGCCGGGCTAAAGGGTTTACACAAAATCAACAAATCCAATTCTAATTTTTTTTGGAGAATCTCAAGCAGTTGCATGTCGATGTCCCATTCCCGGAGGCCATCAATCAAATTTCAATCTATGCGAAGTTTCTAAAGGAGATCGTGACCAAGAAAATGATGGTGGGCGAAGTTGAAACTGTTGCTACAATAGGTGAATGCGTGGAAGTGCTAAGTAACTTGCCATCAAGATGAAGGATCTTGACAGTTTCACCATTCTATGTTTCATAGGCAAAAACTACTCTAGCTGTGCTTTATGCGATCTCGGTGCAAGTGTGAACTTGATGCCAAAATCAGAGTTTATGAAACTTGGTATGGGGAAGACGAAACCTACCTCGGTTATCCTTCAGTTGGCTGATCGATCTCAAATCTGACCTGAATGAAGGATCAAAGATGTCCTGGTAAAGGTTGATAGATTCATCTTTCTGCCAGATTTTATCATTCTTGACTGTGCGGCCGATGACAACGCTCTTATTTTTCTGGGGAGACCGTTCCTTGCTACCGAACGCATAGTGATTGATGCGAAAAGGATGAGTTTACTATGAAGATGAATGAGCAAAAGATCACGCTCAGTGTCTTCAGTACTCTAAAGTTCGTTGATGAATATGAAGAATGTCAGCTTGTGCATAACAAGGAAGATACTGAACAATCTAATGTTATGCTAGTCAGGCCAGGTATGACTTTTGAACCTTTAGATTATTCAGAATTTAAATCTCCTAAGCCATTGCTGGAGCATCCACCTGAACTCGACTTAAAACCTCTTCCCCCACAGTTAAAGTATGCATTTTTAGGGGAGAATAACACGTTGCCTGTAATTATATCTGCTAGTTTGACATCCAACCAAGAAAATAAATTATTGCATGTTTTGACTCAACATAGGAAACCTATTGATTAGACTATTGCTGACTTAAAGGGCATAAGCCCTACTCTTTGTATTCATAAGATTTTGCTTGTAGATGATCACAGCTGATCTATTAAACCACAATATAGACTCAATCTAATCATGAGGAATGTGGTTATGAAAGAGATCATCAAATGGCTCAATGTCGGAATCATCTACCCTATCTAGGATAGTTCTTGGGTAAGTCTTGTCCAGTACGTGTCGAAGAAAGGAGGCATGACCGTGATAAAGAATGACATCGATAAACTCTTTCCAACTAGAACTGTCACTAGATGGTGGATATGTATCGATTATCGAAAGCAAAACAAAGCCACTAAGAAAGATCACTTCCCCTTGCCATTCATCGGATAGATACTCGACAAACTTGTAGGGAAGCCCTACTGATGGTTACTCCAAGTACAACCAGATTGCTATAGCACTAGAGGATCAGAAGAAGACGACATTCATATGTCCCTATTGCATCTATGTCTTTCACTGAATGCCTTTTGGCCTATGCAATACTCTAAGAACATTACAACATTATATGATGGCCATCTTTTCAAACATGGTGGATGACTTTCTAGAGATTTTCATGGATGATTTCTCGGTCTATGGAGACTCGTTCTATCAATGCCTCAACAATCTTGCCAAGGTGTTAAAAAGATGTAAGGAAATCGACCTCGTGCTTAATTGGGAAAAGTGCTACTTAATGGTCACCGAGGGCAATGTCTTGGGCCACCAAATTTCCAAACAAGGCATTAAGGTAGAAAAGGCCAAGATAGAGGTAATTGAGAAGCTTCTACCCTCATCAAATGTCAAATTCATTCGAATTTTCCTTGGCCATACCAGTTTCTATAGGAGATTTATCAAGGATTTCTCCAAGATCTCAAAGCTGTTGTGCTCGTTGCTATAGCAGAACCGAGTATTCGAGTTTGATGGCCAATGTCGTGCAACATTTTAAACATTACAAAAAGAACATGTCTCTGTACCGGTAGTAGTGCCTCTTGATTGGTCACAACCCTTTGAGCTGATGTGCGATGCTAGTGATTATGCCTTCGGTGTCAATGCTGGAGTAAGATCTTCTATGTTATATATTATGCTAGTCACACCCTAAATGAGGCACAACTAAACTGCACAACCACTGAAAAGAAATTGTTTGTTGTAGTGTTTGTATTTGATAAATTTAGGGCATACCTTATAGGAACTAAAGTTATTGTGCATACCGATCATTCGGCCATTAAATATTTAGTAACTAAAAATGATGCTAAACCTAGACTTGTTAGGTGGATTTTACTATTGCAATAATTTGACAATGAGGTAGTGGATATAAAAGGTACTAAAAATCAAGTAGTTGATCATCTCTCTAAGCTTGTGAATGCATGTGATCATGATAAACCACTTGATATTAAGGAGGAATTCCCTGACGAGAAATTGTTGAATGCTACGGTATTATCGTAGTACGCTGATATTGTTAACTTTCTTGTTAGTGGTATTTTTCTTTGTTATCTTAACAACAAAGGACAGAAGAAATTCCAACATGATACATGCTATTACTATTAGAACGAGCCTTACCTTCTCAAGCAATGTGCCGATCAGATGATCTAAAGATATGTACCTGAAAACGAGCAAAACGATATCCTTTTCTATTGACATTCTACTCTATGCGGACACTTTGGGGGACAGAGGGCTGTTGTAAAGGTCCTACAATCTAGATTCTATTGGCCAAGCTTGTTTAGAAACGCCCATACATACTACAAGGCTTGCGATAGAAGCCAAAGAATGAGGAACATTTCTCTAAGGAACGAGCTACCCATGAAAATTATCCTTAAAGTTGAACTACTCGATGTTTGGGGTATCGCTTCATGTGACCCTTCACATCCTCTTGTGGAAACTTGTACATTCTACTAATAGTTGACTACGTGTCTAAGTGGGTAGAGGCCATTGCGACAACCAAGAACAATGCAAACATTATCCTGAAGTTTTTGCACAATAACATCTTTACTCGGTTTGGAGTGCCTAGAGCTATTATCAGTGATGAGGGCAACCAGTTCAACAAAAAACTGATTGCCAAGGCACTGCATCGATATGTAGTGCACCATAAGATCACCATGGCATATCACCTATAGAACAATGGGCAAGACGAAGTGTCCAATCGAGAAATAGAGCAAATTCTTGAAAAAATGGTCAAACCGTAAAGACTGGTCTTTGAAGCTGGATAAAGCCTTATAGGCCTATCAGATCGCTTTTAAAACACCTTTAGGCATGTTACCCTATAGACTTGTCTATGGTAAAGCATGCCACTTACTATTGAACTTGAGCACAAAGCCGTTTAAGCTATCAAAATAATCAATATAGACTGCCAACTAGCTAGAGAGAGGAGATTGTTGGAATTGAATGGGTTGGAAGAGCACTGTTTAGATGCTTGTGAGAAGGCCAAAATCTTCAAGGAGAAAACCAAGAGATGGCTTGTTGCAAAATTAATGCCTCAGCATTTTGTTGAAGGCCAGAAAGTCATACTCTACAATTCTCACCTCAAAATCTTTTCGAGCAAGTTCAAATCTCGTTGGCCTGTCCCATTTGAGGTTGTCAATGTGTATCCACATGGTGCTGTGGACATCAAGGATTTGAAAGATAGCACGATCTTCAAAGTTAACGGTCAATGCCTGAAGGCCTATCATGGAGCACCAGTTCATCGTGACAAAACTTCAGTCACGCTACTAGATACTTAAACATCAAGTTCTATCCTTTTTATTTGCTGATATTTTATTTTCTTTTAAACTTTAAGTTATTTTCTTCCAGTTTTATTTCATTTTATGTCCATAGTTTAGTATTAGTTTTAGTCTATAGTAATTTATTTGGTTTAATTCTTATATTTGTTTTCTTTCTTTTTATTTTGACATTTATAGAGTAAAAGACAAATAAAAAGTCCTCCTAGGATCTTGGAGAGGAGAAGACTTTTTTGTTGACTTGTCTGTCTTGAATAAGGGAATTTCGGTGGCCACATGTGCAAAGGGGGAAGAATATTGTGTAATTTATTACACTTTATTATAGTGTTCCCTTAATCATTATAATCGTGCCCTATCTATCCTAATTTACCCTTCCTCACTTCCCTATGACTGCCACACATCCTATCCCCATTACACATGCCACTTTTCCTCTACTTTCCCACTCTACGATACATTCATTGATTTCCCTCCAAAATTATAACTCTTTCATCTTTTCAACTTTTTCTGCCCTCTTAACCCATTATATTTAAGAAACAATTCACTTTTAAACAACCAGACCGCCTGATATCTTTTTCTCCCAAACCCTAAAAGCCTCATTTTTGCTCATCCTCCTCAATTATTTCTTTACAATGATGGTACGCACACATATCATCACTCGACATTCCTAACAACTTCCTCGCCAAGGGAGAAGCCCTAGTCATTCTCTCTTTCTCTTATACATCATCTTTATCTATCTTCGACGAATCTAACGATACTACATTTTCCCCTCAAGTGCTAGCCCTACTCAACAATCGCCTGTTCTTCGATCGGTTAAGGAGGTGGTATGAGCACATGTGCAACCAGGAACTCATCCTGAAAAAAGGGTTGAAATTCACTTCCACTTATCGCTCGAAGTTTGGCAACGCTGTGCTCGCTGTTATAGCCACACATAATTGGGAAAAACTACGTCCGCCAACTAGGACCTATTAACGTCAATTCAGTGCAGGAGTTCTATACCCATGTTGGTCACCATGGGGAAGGATGGGCTTATGTTCGGGGTAAGAAGGTGGAATTCTCAATGGCTCTAATTGCCTACCACTACAGGTTCCCAGTGATAGGGGTAATTATCCTAGATCCTTGGTCAATGCCACTGAAGAAATGTAGGCCCAGGTTCTACGTGACCTTTATCTCCCTAGAACCAAATGGGCAAGGATAGAATCGAATGCTAGGGTGGTGCACTGGAGGCACCTAACTTCAAACTCCAAGTTCTGGGCCTACTTCATCAACAACCGCCTTTTGTCCACCAGAAATCATTCCACCATCTCACGATGATGGGTGATGCTTCTCCACTCTCTAGTTAACGGCATGCCATCGATCCCATTGAACTGATCTAAGAGGCAATTATGGACAGGGCAGTATCCCGAAGGAAGTACAAGAATTTGCTCTTCCCAAACTTCATCACAGCCCTTTGTAAGAGGTCTCGCGTCAAGGAGTGAGGGAGGATAGTGTCCTCGAAGCCCCAACAGGATGGTTGCTGTAACACCCAAAAAAACTAGTTTAAAATCGGATTCTGGTGACCGAGAATTTAAATTTTGGTGAGCCAAAATGAACATTGACCATTGACCATGTGTCTAATTTCACATATAGGAATGATCAATTAGGAACTTTCATTGACTTTGAGCCATATCGTAAGTATTAAAAACTTAAGGAATATTGTATAGTGACTAAAATACAAGGATTGAGTCTTAAGTGGCCAAATGCAAAGAATGGGAAGTTAGAGGACCAATTAAGTAATTGACCCTTCAAGGGATTAGTCATCCCCACAAGGATGAAGATAAAGAGATTCTTTCATCCTTGGGAAGTCTCAATTCAAGATAACAAAAAAGAAAAGGAAAAGAAAGTTAAAGATAGCAAACTAGTGCTATTGGGTTATAGGATTTCAAGCAAGCATCTCTCTCTCTCTTCTACTAAGCTAGCACCTCTATTGAATGAGTTTCCAAACTTTAGTTTTCTTCGATTTGTTAATCCTAACTAGTTGTTAGCCATTAAGCAAGGTAATCCCATTGATTCCTTATTGATTTCCACGATGAATTCATGGAAGAAGTATGAAATCAAACATAGTGAAAACCCAAGCTAATTTCCATTAATTACCAAGTTTACATGTTGTGTTTCCATAGTTAGAAATAGCTATAGAATTAGTTATTGACTATGGAATTCATAGAAATGATTGTTGATGAGATTTCCATGTTTTCTATATAGCCCAATCCATTGGTGGAGAGGATTCACCAACACCTAACAAGCCTCCTAGCAAAGGGATTGTGATCCGAGAGCCTCAATAGCTTCGGAATCATCGGTGAGTGTAGTTATGTCATAGGATTGGCTAGGTGTCATCCGTTTGCATTGTATATCATTGTGGTAAGCATTGCTCATCATATTGGTAAGCTTCGGTAAGCTTGAGTTCATTGATACATTGATTTATAATCGATTTACAATATAGCATTTCCATTGTCATTGATTTGATAGCATTGAACATTGATTATTTATACAAGTGATGAATATTGTACATTGGTATTATTGAACAAGGTAAGTATTGACCATTGTAAATATCATTGACATATACACCAGACCTTGGATACAAGTATATATTGGATACAACTGGCATGCGAATAAAATTTATTGAGCTCACGTACAGGTGGACTACGGTCATTGGGCTAAGGCCCTTATTGGCGATGTTGGAGGGATAATTGAGTAATTCTTCTTTGGCGATATCAGCGGGATTGACCATTCATTGATTTGGTGATATTGGTGGAATTCGTGTATCCATTTGTTACTATGATCCAAGGGATATAATTATTGATCATGTGGCTAATTATTGCGTATATGGAATACATTGATCTTAGCATGTTTATTGAGATGCATAGCAAACTTGAATATGAGAATCATAACATTGATATTAATGATATGAATTGTATTGTATATTAGATTATTGTTGACTACCTCACTAGGCTATGTAATCCTAATGCATCTCATTTTTATGCATTTCAGGTTAAAGAGCTCTATTGTCAAAGGATCGAGAAGGTTGATTTTGCAAGTCACAACCCCAAGCCATAGTAATGCCTCTTTTGTCTCTAAACTCCTAGTATCATGGCATAGGGTCTAAACATACTTTAAATGACCATTTCATTGTAATTATTGTCATGGATGAATATGTTTGCATGTATGGCATTATATGACTTGGTAATAGCATGAAAAGTATGCATATTTGGACAAATTCCACCAAACGTGTCCAATCCTCTAAATGGATGCAAAATGATACATAGGCATGACCCATGGCATAGTTATTACGTATGTAATATGCATGTAAAAGTTTAATGCCATTGGACATCATTGGGTTGCTCAAATCGAATAAAAACTAGATAAAATTTGTCATTACATAACAGGTAATACCGGTACGGGTGATGGTGTATCGGTACGAATGAGCATTTATGGACATACACAACAGGCAGTACCAGTACAAAAATTTACTACTGAAACTGGAATTTTACACAGGGCAAAGGTACGGATAAACTCAGTACCGATCCCCTAATGTATATTGACCCTGGTACCGATACGATGGTGCATGTACCGGTACGGGTATTTGTCACTAGAATTTGGGTGATGAATTAGGCATCGATACGGTTAGTTTCGTACCGATACCCATTATGACCCCAACTGAAATAATGGTCATGAGTATCGGTACAATCTCTTGAGTATCAGTACCGAGGTAGGTAATTTTGTTATTTGACTAAAACAGTTTTGTGAACTTTATAAAATAGTCCTTGATATTGTTAAAGTTAAGTGAGCATGATATAGACCTTAAAACTCAGTGAAATTTGGCATGTAAGTTTAACATGACTTTAATTTAATATCGGCATTGTTAATTTATGATAAGGACCTCAATTTACTAAGTTTTATAGTTTAGTCCCTGAGCATTGTATCCATTGCATTTTGACCCTTATTGAAAAATCGATTAATTAATCGAATACCTTATAATTATGTTCGTTAAAACATGGCAATGTTGGTATACATCGACTGCATCATTATTTACATCGTATCAGTTTTCACTGCATTGTTCCCGATATTGGTCATCGGTGACATCTCCGACCCGGTTCTCTACCAGACTGGTAAGGGGGTATTATAGTTGCCTTCTCGGGTGCTTGAATTGAAAGGCCTTGACAACAAATTAGTCACTCTAGCTCCTAGCCCCTCACACAGGAGTCCATTACCGACTATTTAAGGCTCTATTTCTTATATGTCCAAGAACGGGACATGGTCTTGCAATCTCTCTACAATGAGATTGTTCCAACACTGACGATGGCCTTCCTAATATTCTCTCTACACTACCTCTCCGAATTAGTCGTGCTTCCTCATGCTGTTCAACCACCACTCTGACAGCGAGATAATGATGCCAACACTCCCACCACATTGTCGCAGCAAATGTAGAAGGCTACCAGATACAAATGTTGGTGCTTCAAGTCGCCTTACAAAATGAGAAAATACTTCAAGAGACAAGGGGAAGGGCATCATGATCCAGGAACCATCTCTACCTCCCCACACCCAGTAACTCCCTAGGTAACATTTTCTTTTAATTTTTTATTTTTATATTTCGTTTTTCTTTTAGTTTCTGCATTACATATTGCATGTTTAATTCTTTCTTTTTGTATTGGGGACAATGATTCTTTCAAGTTTGGGGGAGTATTGTCATATGTACATATTAGGTAAAATTTAGTAAAAATTGTAAAAAAATATAAATAGCCTAGTTGGTTTTTAAGGTTTCCTTTGCTATGGTTCTATTGTGATGAAGTTGTTGCTGCATTGATGATAACTTGTGCTTAAATGTGTTTTTCAATGTGTTAATAGGTCTAGTGATTTGAACTTAAGATTGAAACTACTGTAGCTTACATCCCACATGTTGCATGCTCTCTAAAAGCTTAAGAAGCCTTAAGGAAATTCTAGGTCGACTTTCTTATGCCGTAGCATAAATTAATGATAATGAATTGAATGCTCAATGTAGCATAAAAGGCTTCAATTGAAACTCCCAAAAAATTAAGGAAGAAAATAAAGATCAGATTAAATGTTAAACTCGATGTCATAGGTAAACTGTAAAGGGACACTCTAATATTTTTTGCTAGCTTAGTACACTAGGTGAGTTGTGTTTGCTCCATTTAACTTCCCCTGATAGGAATAATAGTATTAGCATAAGAGTGATTGAAAGTCTTCACAGGATGACTCTGCTCGTATCCATTTTCAGGCCTGAAGAGTAGGTGTGATAAGTTGAAGCCCTAAGGATATAGTTTAATGAACTTAAAAAGAATAAGGGAGTATAATAAAAGTGCTGAAAAGGAAAGAAAATGTTAGGCAACAATAGAGAGCAATCCTTGAAATTCTCTAAGGTCATTAAGTACTGATTGTATGCAACACTACACACACTTCACTTACAGTAGGAATTGATCCTAAGAACAAATTTGTGAGCTTTGTTATATTGCATATATTTTATTTTTCTGAGGTTTGAGCTAATGATGCATTATTTTTTGGAACCTTTGAAACCATAGCTTAGTTGGAACCTTTGAAACGATAGGTATTGTTCTTAGGTTTAATTTAGTTTAGTTTTGCATTGCTTGAGGACAAGCAACAGTTCAAGTTTTAGGGTATTTGATGACTACATAGTTTTACTTAGCTTTTGCATGTGTTTAAGCCCATATAGTTGTATTTAGGAGTAGTTGTATGCAGTTGTAGTTAGGGAGTTATTGGTTCATGCACTTAAATGTATATATATATATATATATATATATATATATATATATATTAATGCTTTTAATGGAGAAGTTAGTGCTTTTTAGTGGTGCTTGTACAGAAAGCAACCGAGGCATTGGAACGCTAGAGTAGTGGAGTGGATCCCTCTCGATTCGAACAAAGAAAGTAATAGAGTTGGATATGAATCTGGACTTTTGGCACACGTAGACTTCTATCCAATATGGACTCTTATTGAATGAAGCAAGAAAGCAAGATCCTCATTAAGAAGCTTTGCGCGCTTTAGGGTTTTTCAATCCTAGCTTTGCTGCCTATATAAAGACAACCTGGGCTACAAAAAAAGAGAGCTTGGTCTTAGACAGCAACACTTAGTCTTCACTATCGGAGAACCACCATAGTCGAGGGTCTAGAGGAGTCTCCACATAACGAGAGCTATAGAGAGAGGCTTAAGAAATGCAAGACCTGCAACACAGTTAGAGAGCTTGGAGAAGAATTCGATGACGTTTGGCTTCTTTCTCTTTATTTTATAAACTGCCATGTTCTTTACTGTTTTTATTATGGATGTTATTTGCTCAGACATGAGCTAAATACTTTTGTTGGGTTTATTGTTTTAGGATTTTATGTCTTAATTTCTTGTTTAATGTTATAGCCTCTTTCTTTTATCTATTTTGTTTATTGTTCTTCATGCATAGTTATTGTAAGAGATATCAAGAGAGACTTTTAATTATTGATCTGTGGCTTAATATCGAGAGAATTAAGTTAGACAAACGTGTACAGTGGAGCTTAAGCTGTCAACTTAGGTTCTAATCCGGCTTAGACATAAGTTTAGGATTTCAATGACTAATAAAGGGAACTTGAATAGATAAGAAAGTTGTTAGGGTTCACACAGACATGTATTTCGATAGCATCCTTATTATCAACTTCTAGATATCGAGAGAGTCAAGAAGTTGATTGGAAAACCATGTCAAATATATAAAGACATATTTGGTTTACGCGGACATGTACTGCCAACCGCTATAGCATTCAAATAGTAATTAGCATAATTACTAGGCAAAAAATCTAACTTCCATAATCATCTGAATATCTGCTACATCATCTGTTTTCCTTTTGATTATTGCTACTTTACTTTTATTACAATTAGTTTTAATAAACCATCATCACACCAATATTTGCTTACTAACTTTTGAGTACGATTGTTTTGAAGTTATCACTCCATACCTTGTAGGTTTGACACTCTACTTATCACTTTATTACTTGATCGACGAGTATACTTGTTCTCAATTGCATACATATTTCGCAAGCCATCAAGTCTCGCTCACCAAAACCAGGTATGCGATGCGGGTCGGGGCAAAGCCCTGGGGAATTGGGTGGGCAACAAAAAAATTATTTGAGTTTAATTATAAGAGTTTCAATATTAAAAAGAACATTTCATATTGTTTTATATACTAATTATGTTCATAATATGTTGAGTATAATTTTTTTAAAAAATTTAAAAATAGTGTTTATGAATTTTCAAGCAAATATTTTCAATTTAATATTGAAAGTTTAACTTGTTAAAAAAATAAATCACAAGGACAATATAGTGAAATTTACTTCTAGGTAATCTAATATTCCATTAATCAAACAATATAATATTAAATTCTTATAAAATAAATCAAACAAAGTAATATTACATACCATGAATTTTTTTGAAGCACTTTAACTTTCAACGTTTTATTTTAGTTCAAAATGGTCACTTTGTGGATGAAAACGGCTACTCAACAAATGATGAATGACTTTAAATGACCTGACAAACTTACATGAAAGTGTGTGCTGATATAACAGTAATATATAAACAAAGGTGTTTTTAACCTATATAAACAAAGGTGTTGACTTGATAAAATAACACATCAGTCAAAAAATAATTTTATAAAATTATACTATAAAATATAAATTTTTTTATTGATGTGTCATTCTATCAAGTCATTTCAAACTATATTCCATTAGTTAACTAACAACTTTCATCCATGAAAGGGTTATTTTGACTTAAAGTAAAATATTTAGGGTTAAAATGCTTTAAAAAAGAATATGAGTCAAACAGGGACGAAGTTGGATTTGGGATTGTGGGCAAAACATAAATGTTGAAAGGTGGAGGCGAATTCATAACTTATCATTTTTTTCAAAATAAAATATATAACAAATAAAAGCAAAAAAACTCCCCTGCAGAGGGGCAGGGGCCCCTCCCAAGGGACGAGTAGATTCATTCCTAGAGTCAAAGTTACTATTCAATCATACATTAGGAAAAATTTTCTGACATTATGCATTGTTTTTCTAATATATTTTGTTTCTAATATTTACATGAAAAACTACATAAATACTACTCCACTATTCTCGCATTACTGTTTTAGTACTCTAACTATTTTTTGGTAAAATAATACATATCGTTACGTTTTTATTTTTGTACCCAACCGTTAAAAAATTAAGGACAAAGCTAACTGGCTTTATAATTATTTTTAATTTCTCCATAATTTTCTCACTCTTAATCACCAAGCTACATGTTATTTTTTAATAATTTTATTTAACTAATCAAATGATGATAAATGTCACCGTTGGTTGGTTAAATAAAATCAAACAATTTAAAGTAAATGATGATAAATGTCACCGTTGGTTGGTAATAAAATCAAACAATTTAAAGTTACTTCTTGCGTAAAGTGGAGTTTGAACCAAGAATCTTTTGCAGAAAGGTTACACAGCTTAACCACTAGGCTACTTCTAGATTATGATATGGTACCACCAAAATATTTATTTAACTTAATCTAAGCCAGTATCTTAAAATTAAGTAAAATTGCTTTCTTAGGGAATCGAACTTGGACCTTTTAAATAAGGATCACATAATTAGTCATTAAGTTGGGTTAGTATTTCGAGTAAATTTTATCAAAACTATTATTTAAATTGTGCAATGTCACCGCCAAAATTATTTATATAACTATTTATTTTTTAAAAAACTAATATTAAAGAATTTTAAAAATTAACTTCGTAATATTTATTTGGCATAGAATATAAACTTTAAATTATTTAAAAATAATTATTTATATCTAAATTTATTATTTTAATTTTTATATTATCTAATACACTGTTATAAAAAATAAATAGCTATTTAATTATTTTTTTAAAATTTAAATTATATCTCATATAAATATTGAAAAAAATAAAAAGTTATTTAATTGAATTTGAAAATAATTAAGATTTTAATTTTTAAATAACATATAAGTTTATTATTTTAAATAACATCTAATTTTTATAATACTGTATTAGATAATATAAAAATTAAAATAATACATTTAAATCAGAATAATTATCTTTAAATAATTTAAAATTTATATTCTATTTCAAATAAATATTACAATGTTAGTTTTTAGAATGATTTAATATTATTTTTTTAAATAAATAGTTATTTATTTAATTTTGGCGGTGACATTGCATAATTTAAATATTAGTTTTGATAAAATTTACTCGAATTATTAACCCATCTCGCGCAAGAAGCAACATTTTTCCTTTCTTTGGTTTTGTTAACCAATCAAATAAGGACACACGTCATCATTCGATTGGTTAAATAAAATTATTAAAAAATATTCAACCAATCGAATAAAGACACCCGTATCATTCGATTGGTTGAATAAAATTATTAAAAAATAACACGTGACTTGGTGATTAAGAGTGAGAAAATTATGTGGAAATTAAAAAATAATAAAAAAAAAGTTATGTTAATTCTGCCATTAATTTTTAACAGTAGAATACCAAAATAAAAACGTAACGTAACGTAACAATAGATACTATTTTACTTAAAAAATAATGTGATTGTTAAAATAATAACACTAAAATAAGTGATTACTATTTATATAATTTTTCCTATCTAAATATAACATTTTTCTGAAATATAATATATTCTACTATTTCACCCGCATCAAACTTTAAGATATTTTCACCTGTATTATGTATAATTTAATTTTCTCGAGTTTTGTTTTCTAAAGTGTGCGGATGTGACGTTTGTTTAGTGTTACGATGCAGAGTTTGCCAGCTAAGTGCATGTTTGAATATTCAGCGGGAGGTTAAAAATCTCAATTGAATAAGAAAATATGTATCGATCACCGTATTAATATGTTTGAAAGTAAAAATTCAAAGATAATTATAGACATTAATCGTAATTTTGAGAAAACTAAAGTATAAATTATTTTTGTGATTAATCGTAATTTTTACACTATATTTTTAAAAAACTGTAATTTAAAAAAATTCTTAAACATAAATCTTGTTACTTTAAAATTAATTTCAGACAAAATCAACTCTATAATATTACGATGATCTAAAATTAATTTTTTCACCGTAAAACCAATTACACTCTAAATCTTTTTGATCATTCTGGGATTCATAGGACTTCAATAATTTATCTACGTGAACGGCTGAACCTACAATTTTATGTATTGGGGTGGTTGCCCGTTGTTAAGCGCAATTGTATTTTTTTTAATTTAAAATTATAATATAATTTAAATATTTGTATTGATAATATAATTTTATATTTTTAAAATAATGTAATTTCATTTTTTTTAATTATATTAAAATCATATAAGTAATATAAAGTTATATGTACGTCTATGAGAAATATCAATTTTTAGATGGAATAAATTAAACGGATTTAATAAATTTCTTGAGAAATTGAGCTAGTAGGGAGGGATGCGTGATCTAGACATGCAATGCAACGAGATGGCTCCAGTTCATAATCGGGATCATCAAAACATATCTCATATCTGTCTATAATTGGGAGAAGTCATTTGAATTTGTCTTGGAAACAACGGGTGTCAACAGGTTAGCCAAGCTCAAGGGCAATTTTAAATTAACATTCTTTTTATTATTTAATTAAAAAATGACCCCATCAAGTATTATTTAAAAAACTAACCACCTATCAATTCATTTAAAGCAAATTCGCGTTTTACAAAAAGAAAATTTTAAATCCACGTCCTACAAAAAATAAGTTTTATGTTAAAAAATGCGATCAATTAATTTTTTATCTTTCTTATCAATTTATTCAACACAAAATTCGAATTTTATAAAAAAACGAGTTTCAAACCTGTATTTTATAAAAAGCGAGTTTGCCTACATAAACAATTTAAGGCATTTTTCCAAATAATTCTAAATAAGAATTATTCTTTTAATTCAATAACAAAAAATATTGATTTAAATTGCCAAGCTCAAGAATGACCTGGGACATGGCCCTGTCCATCAAGTTGTACCGCAGCAATTTGCATGCAGTGTTACAATCTAAGGAAGCTCGCAATATTCATTCGCCATACCTTTTATTCTGATATATACCTATTCCTCCCTAGTGCTGCTCTCTGTTCTATGCATATTGCCATGGTTGTCTTGTCTGACTGAGTATGGGTGGCAGCTCATTTCACGTTGCCAAGATGTGGCTATCACTCACCTTCACTCCCCACTTTTCCATCAATTATAAATATAATATAAGGTTATGGAATCAAAAATTTTATATACTGAAATCAAAGTAAAGTATGAGATATGTGAAATTATCATGTCATTAAAATTAGTATTATTGACCTTGTACTCTAATAAATTAAGTAGAGCCAGTTATAATATTTTCTATGAAAAATTATATATTAACCCTTTGTATATCTCATATCCAAATAAATCAAGTGAGGTCAATTATACCATCTAATTTCCATGTACATCCGCTCATGATAATATATAGTGTTAGCCCAATGGTTGGGTCTAAGCCCTCCTTGCTTTTGGGCGTGGATTCAATTCTCACTGCTTGCATTTGTCTCTTATTTTATTTGATTCATTTAATTATGTCCAATCATATGGTGACATGTGTATTTATCTGGTTGGTTGATTAATCTTATTTAATTAAATTAAAATTAGAATCAAATTAATATATTAGGTGAATAATAAGGATCAAATGTGTAACTTTATAAATTTTCGTTAACTACCACGTCACTCTTACGATAGTTTTTTAACGATAGTAGTCAAAATAAGATCAATTTAAAAATTTGATGGTCTTATTCATAAATTATCTAATTCAATAATCAAAATAGATATGCCCAAATAATTTGACAGTCACCCAATAGTTTACCCTTAAAATTATAGTTATATTTTAAGGAAAATTACGACGTAACATCCATAACTATAACGACAACTGTAATATAAGACTATGATCGGGATGAAGCCCAAGGTTCCAATATATTAATTTTTGTAAGTTTCGAAAGTGATTAGAGTCAGGTTTGTGAGTATGCAGGCAGGCTAGCCAACTGGGGCAATCAGGTAAGGAAATTAAAAACGACTGCAGAAGGTAAGCCACATAAGGGGGAAAAGAGGGTGGGTGGAAGCTGAGCAGGCATTGAGTTCAAAAAGTGAGTTGAGAAAAAGGGTGAAATATAATCTATTTGATCCTACTTTGGTCCTTAGCGTATACACGGCAGCCGATGCGAAGGCAACTTCACTGCAACTTCTGGACCCATTTTTAGATTGTGTGAAGGTAAAGAGAATCGATTCCTCTCTTCATTCCTTTTCCTGTCAGAGATTTTGAACAATCAACGACGCCATTCACAAGCACATAATTTTTTCCTACAAATATTGAGATTCATGGCGGTGAACCGTGGCACTTCAGCACTTGTGCATGCCACCAATGTCGGGACCATTTTTATTTATGGCCCTTTAAAAACAAACGTCGGCGTGCTTCGAAACCAAACCCTATTCTGATGAAGGTTGCAACTTGTGTTCAATAGCAGGGTCCAGGAAATGACAAAAACCCAATACGTATTCCTGGATTCCTTCCACGTGGCAGAAACCCAGAGCCGGAGAGGATGAATAAATGCCAAGAACTTGTCCTTGCTTCAGGTGACCAAAGACAGCTCCCCTCATTTCTCAACAAGATATTTCCCACACACTCAACAACCTTTGCAATTTTCCTTTTGTCCTTATCGTGTGAAGCCTTGAGCATAGAAGTAAATAAAATAAAAATATTTTACACCTTAAATTAGTGAAAGCAAGTTGAAATAGCTAAAATTAGAGAAAAATATGGATAATGTCATTTGAAATGGAACCTGCACACATTATTGAAGGGGTCCATTGGAATTTGTAGAAAACATGGCAGGAGGGAACATGCTGTACACGTAACTTACGAAATGATTCAATTAAATGAGACCTTCACCATTCAATGCCCTCAAATAATCAATGTCTCCCCCAGGTCCATCCATTAACCTTTCTTATAACTGTCCCAATGGTAACACTCATTTGCATGCCTACAACTTTCTGCTATTTCATCAGGATTTTGACAATAATCTAGCTGTAGATCTTGAATGCAAGTGCCAGAAAACCAAAACTTCTCCCTTTTCCTACCTTTCTAGAAAAGAGGGTTTTAAATTTTTAAAAAGAAAATGTTTTTTAGACACAATCGAAATGACTAGTGAATTAAAAAGTATCTAAATACACTTAATATATAAATAAACAAAGTATCCGACGAACTATTTATAAATTATTCGTATAATATTTGTTTATTAAACTAAATGAACATAGATATATTTAATTCGTCTATATTAAAAAAAAAACAAATTTGTTTATAAAAATAATTGTTTATTCAGCTCACTTTTTTCATTTATTTTTTAAATTTTAAATACTCGTGAAAGTTTAAATTAAATTTAACATAAAGTGAACTTTAAAATTCAAACTGTAAAGCATAATGAACTTAAGGACTAGTGATATAATTTTACCATTTCAACGAGCATAAAAGTGAACATGTTAGCATACATACAAACCGACATATTCACAAACGTTAAATAAACAAATTTGTGACATTAAATGAACATTTTACAAATACTAAATAAACGAACACAAACGTCTTTAAAAATAAAGAAATAATGATGGATAAGATATTAAAAATTTAAACAAATAAAAAAAAATTTAAATTAAATAACCGAACACTAACACGCCAATATAATATTGTTCATTCATACTCAGTTCATTTTCATAATAAAAGTTATCTTTTTACGAGAAGAAACCAACTTTTTTATTCTGATTTTAATATCCATATTTCTATCTGCAACCCAAATAATTAAAAGGGAAAATAATCAAGTATTAAATAGTACATCTCTGTATCTGATAAAAAAATACTTGAACTGTAGAAGAGTGGTCTACACATGTCTCAAAGTAGTAAGCCTAATAATTCTCTACGCATAAATATATAGGTAAAAAGAAGATACCCCTTACCAAGGTACATACATATATCACTAAATTAATGCATATAAAGTTCCAAGCAAAATTAGTGTACATAGACTAGTCAAGTCAAGACATTGGGGAAGGGAAACAGTAAATAGCTGAAAATGGCACTGCTTGATTTTGCCTTCCAATTTTGTCCCCATCCTGTCCAGAGAAACCCAAAAAAAGAACAAGAAAGAGACCTTTCCTGGATTTGTAATTAATTTTCTTCCACCATTTCACAGCTCTAAGATATTTGAAGAACAGATTCTCCATCACATGTACAAATAATTGAACCTACTTTATACAACACCATAATAGAAAAAAGGGATAATAATGCAATACATAATACACCAATCTCTGTATATATTACTTGCTGTAATAATATAATTATGTAAAAAAGAAAGAAGAAAAAAAATTATTTGCAAAGGGAGAGAGGAGAGTTTACATGAGCAAAATTGGGATTTGGGGATGTTTTTTTTTTCAATCATTTCATCTGTAAATTAACTTTTTTAAAAATGAAATTACATAATACCAACAATGTCCCAATCCCCCTTACCTCTCCATCTTCCAGAGGAAAACAAATTCAATAGAGTGGAGCTCGTTGTGGAGTCTTCTTCCTCCGGTTCATCAAACTTCCCGAAACTTCGGATACTGTCGGAGAGCATCTCGGACCACGACACGCTTTTAAGCTACTCCGTTTCTTTCTCACGATCTCTGTGGTGGCAGTGGAATTAAGCGACATCTCGCCGCACGTACCAGACCCGGAAGATGTCTTGGTCGAAGCAGACGGTTCAAGGACCGAGTCGGGTATCACCAACCCATCCTCCAATCTCGCCTCAGGTAAAGGTAAGAAATTGCACTCGAACAGGAACTTGGAAACCCCATCTTCTGTTCTTAACAGGTAATTAACCTGCTCGAAATAAAAACAATAATCATGGAGTTATGGGGGAAATGAAAAAGGGAAAAAATAGAAAAAAAGAAGAACCTTGCAGGAGAGAGAACAAAAGAGATAAGGTTCTTGCAGGCTTCTGCCGCAGGTACTGCAGAAGTTGCCGGAGCCTCTGAACTGTCTTGTTTGTGGCCTTTGGTTTATAAATATCACTTTTGCGCTGTTTGTTATGTATGACTAAACACATAAAAGGAGAAGCAGTTAGTACCATTGACCCATAACAAAAACAGACCGACTTCTTTCATAATTCAGACCCTTTTTCTGGAAATTTCGCTTCTTTTGGTTGAATATCGACACTGTTATGTACACGGTAGATGATTGATAATCAAGCTGGAAAAAGAAGAAATGATTGCAGAATTTGAATTTTAAAGCAAAGACTTTTCATGAATAGCTAAGCACGCAGAGAGAGAAAGTGCCCATAAGAAAGAAAGGGTTTCTTTTGGGGAGGGAGATGCTTTTTAAACATCTGAATTATGACTTACTTGGACAAAAGCACAGTCCATTAATTTTGTTGCATCATCCAACCGTATAACATCATGATACACATACCTTCTTATCTGGAAAAAAAATGAGAAAAGGAGTTGGAATAAAGAAGGGATGCAAAAAACAAAAAAAAAATGGTGAATTTTGAGGACCTGTAAGAGCCTGTGAGAGCTGTGAGGGGAGAAGCAGTTAGGGCAAATACTGGAACAACAGTCCAAGCAATAGATATTCTTCTCGTTCTTCTTGGCATCTTCATGAATTAAGCAAGCATTGAAGAACTTCTCAGTCAGAAGAACTTGAAGCCAACGAGGTAGCTGTGAAGAAAACAACTGTTGTGTACAAATAAAACCCTAATTCAATTAGCTTTTTAATATGTAACAGATAAAGTGAGATAAACCAAGAAATAGGATCAAGAAAAGGGAACAGTAACCATGGTTTTCTTGCTTGAATTTTGAAGAAAGAGAGTGGATTATGAAGAGAATGGTGGACTCACCATTATTGCAGCAAGAAAGAGAGAGGAGGAGGAGGGTGCAAGAAAAGAGAAACGGCGTCTGGCAGCTGCTCTGTGTGGGTTGGCCTCATTTAAAGAGGTGCACATCCTTTCTTTTGTACGTCATTTGTAGTCTGCTATAGTGTAAAGCAGGATTATTTACAAAAAAAAAGCAATATTTTAATTACAGGCGGGCTTGGAAAATGGGACGCCTGGACTAAAATGGATGGAAATGGCCGATATTTTCTCTCTCTCTCTTTTTTTAATATAAACTCAAAGATCAAATTTTTTGTTGTTATTATATTGCTGTTTACTAAAAGCCCATGTCCCCAAAACCCTAAAAACCTAACCATTTGGTTCTTTGCGGATGGTTTAGTTCCCCTCTTTCCCGTGGTAAATGCAAAATGACGAAACCAGAAACACCGACTTTTCTCCGTTCTCGTGGGAAAACGGTGAAGAAAATAAATTTCAAGTGGTATTTTGGGGTTTTAGAAAGTGACCCGATTTTCATTCCATGGAATTAATTGCATTTGCAGTTTCTACTATACATGAATTTAATCTTTCATTCTCATGGTTATGGCCAAAACCCTGTTGATGCAGGTCATAGGGTAATATGAATAGTGGTTTTGACAATGATTTTGCCGGCAAAGACGATATAAAAGAGAGAATTTGTGTCTGGGGATATGCTTCCAATCCAGCCATCAATAGTTGTTGTTTCCATTACATCAATCCCTTCTCCTACTGTTCCTTGAAAAGCACTGAATTCATTACATGAATTTAGGAGGGTGGGAGATGGCATCAAAATGGTACGAATGAGCAGCGGCAGGCAGCACTGCCACTGAGCAAACCCTCCACTTTATTAGGGTGTACAAAATCAGGTTCGGTTAATTATTTACAAATTATTTCGGTTAACCGTTAGATTTGAGTCACCTAATTTTTTTATCCTAAATCGTAATTATTTAACCGATTAATCGTTTATTCCGTTAATTAGAAAATTTAGTTTGGTTCGAGTAATGCTTTTTTATTTTATTTATTAAAAATTTAAAATTTAATAATATTTAGAAAAATATATACTTTTAAAAATCGACACATTATATTCGTATCTTTTTAATATTAGCAAATTAAACACTTAAACTTCATAAAATAAAATTATGGTTTTACTTTTTTGAGAATGAGAAAATAAAATAAAATCTGATTTTTAATATAAAATATTAAAATAGCTTATAATATAATAATATATATTATATAATCGGTCGGTTCGGTTCGATTAACCGGTTTGTCTTATAATCGTAAATAGTAACCGAACCGTTTTTATAAATAAAAACTCAAACTAAAACTAAATTTTTCGGTTCGATTAACTAATTTTTTGGTTCAATTTTTTCGGATTTTGAAATCAATTTCGATTTTTTTGATTATTTTGCACACCGCTGCCCTTTATCATCACCATCTCCTCCTTTCCCTTTTCCCTAGTTATGTACTATTCCAACAGTGTTTCAGCTAATGCAAACAATAAACATCATCTTTATCTTTTAGTTTTGTTCTGTGTCATCTTCTCCGTCTCTTCTTTGTATACCTAAACAAATAATGACTCATAAATTTCTCACCAAACCAATCTTATTTTTCTTTATTTGCATCATTGGTTTCAAAATACCTGACATAAATGCAATATCTTCCCCCATTAACTTCACTATATCATGATTTTCAACTTTTGGTTTTATTATTTCTGGTGCCAACACAAAATCAATTCTTTTATGGAGGCATAAGGCTTTGTTTGGTTGGAGGAAAAATGGAAGGAGAGAAGGATAAAGGAAAAATGGAATTAAAACAAACAAGTACAGGGATGAATATTTTTTATGCTATGAATAAAAATAAATCATCTTAAAGTTGAAAGGAAATGAGGAAAAAATGAGTTGTGAATTAGTTCAAAAATATGAATTTTCAAAGTTTAACCATCAAAAAGGTGCTTAATCTATACTTTTTTTCAGCTTGGTGCCTAACGTTTCATTCCGTTACTCAGATTAGGTTTTTCCGTCACGTCCGTTTACAAATTTTCATTATCCAATCAAAATATGACACATGGCCTATTTCTATTAATTTCTTTATATTTAAAAAAAATTAGGAAAAATCTTTAATTTTATTAAAAAAACTCATAAGTCTTTGATTTCTTTAAAAAACCCAAACTCAAATCCTGAATCCCTAAATTCATCCCCTCCGACTATCGATTCAGCCACCAACGGCCACCATCATCTTTATTGGACCCATGCTTAAAAGCCATGTCATCTTGTCGTCGAAAATCGATGAATGAACTGTCGATTGCACCATCGACGAACACCCCAACAATGACAAGAAAAGAGGTCGATTGGGTTTCGACCGACGGCTAAAGGGTGGGAGATGTCGAACATTGAGGTACATGACGCTTGGACAGTGAACGGTGAAGACATGTGAGGTATGTCAGACAGTGAGAGAGATGTGATTTGAGGGTTTGATTGAAAAAAATGGATCTGTTTGGTTACAGAAAATATTTTTTTTTCATTTTTATTTAAAAAAAATTATTTTTAGTTTTCCAAAAACTAGAAAAACACATTTGGTTAATAGAAATAAAAATTTGTTTTCAAAAAATGAAAATAGTGAAAATGTGTTTAATGTTACCTCTCCAAAAGTACTGTTTTTAATGACAATCTTACAATGCTTTTGCTTGTTTTTAGGTACATTTAGTTGCATTAGGATGTTCAAATCATGCATTTGCATAAGGAGTTTAGAGTTTTGTCTATGCCACTGTGAAGGGTTGTTTTGTTGGCAATTTTGAAGGTTTGGCATAGTATTTGGCCCAGAAAAGCAACACAAGAAGGAATGTAAGTGAGAATGCCGAGTGTTGTTGGCATAGATGGACCAGACAATGCCAAGCGCCAGATGGCAGAGAAGTGAACTTGATGCCACGCCAAGAGGCTGTTGGACCCCGAAAAATAGAACATGATCAGGCTCCGAAAAAATAGCAATTGGAACAATCTCTGAAAAAATAGCGGATAAGATGGTGCCAAGACTTGTTGGCAGACTCATGCCAAGCTTGGATGCCAGGGCAGCGTCGACAGGATGACGTCAGCGTTAGCCTGATCAGCTCTCATCCAAATCTAGATAAGAAGATAATCCCTTATCCTCTGGGCAGTTAGAATTTAAAATTTGAAGAGCTAGTCATATTCATTCTTTACACGCCTATTTAAACACCAACCAAGCTAGACTTTATGAAGAGAGGAGAAGATTGGATCGTGAGGAGTTGGTATGTGTGTGACGATTGACGATCGGTTGTACCGTGGAAGGGTGGTCCGACCAACTTGGACGAGAAACCTGGATCTTGAAGGGCTGCATCGAGAGACCTCTTCTAGCCCATTCTCTCTCTCAAGTTATTCTATTTTGTTTTTAAAGATGATGTATTCCGAAAATGTTTGTGGATTGTTGGTTCACTCCCTCACCATGAACTAATTTAATAGTTGGTGAAGGATGTTTGGTTTTTATGTTATTTTCTTGCTTTAGCTTTTAATAATAAATCTGCCTTGGCAAAGTTTTATCTATTCAACAAACTTTAATATTTCCTAAATACTTTGCCAAGCGAGAGCTGGCACTGTTGGCCTATTGCACCTTAATATCTTAACAAACTTGGGGTGGCAATGAATAAGTTGTCGAATATTGAGGAGAGAAGCTTCAAGAGAAGTCGTTCAAGTAGATGAACTTACTTTGGGAGTGAAATCTACCCCTCGGAAGTATAGATTGGATCTTAATCAAATTGGTTTATTTAAAAACAAACACTATAGAGATATAGGGGTTTTTACATGATCAATTTAGGGCAATAACTGTCGAGAGAGGCTTTGCTAGTTTTGAATATGCTCAGTAAACAATGCCAAGACAGGTTGTTGTTAACGGCTGGTACAACATGAATAGCGTGAAAACCAGACATTCCCTGCCAACGCTCATCATTCATTAAAACACCTTCATTGACAACGTCTTTACTTTTCTTTCATTTCTTTACTTTTTAATTATTTTCCAAAACCAATTTCAAATCAAATCAACTTTTTCTTAAGACAAGAAACAACCAAGGCAATTGAATTCCAAGACAATCTCTGTGGGATCGATACTCAGCTTACCAGCTGTATTACTTGCAGACCGTGTATACTTGCACGCAAAAGACTCATTTTGGCACATTTTTATATTTTCCAATACATATTTTCTGCCGCTTTTGCCAGCATTTCACCTAGAGAGTCTACAAGTTTTTGGCGCCGTTGCCGAGGATTGCAACGGAATTGATTGTTTTAAAATTTTTACTTATATTCTTTTTATTTTCATTTTCATTTTTATTTTTTCCTTTCATTTTTGTTGGTGTATGACTAGAAGCCATCCTGTGGTGGCTGAGTGGCCATACGATCTGGAAATTGAGAAAACCTTGCGGAGGTTAAAAAGAAGATTTCAAGAGATGAACCAAGGTAATAGAGGGAATGATGTGGTGAACAATGGGGGAAATCCACTTAACAATGAGATACCACCACCACATGATGTCCCAATTGTTAATGAGAGGCCTACTAGAGAACATTCGACACCAACCATTGACAATTTGATGCCAGGACTTGTTGGCACGGAGGTAAACGCTGTCAATTTTGAACTTAAGCCAGTAATGATTCAAACTCTCTTGAATGTAGGTCAGTTTGATGGCGCACTCACTGGAGATCTGAGGCAACATCTTAAACAGTTCATGAAGATTGCCTGCTATTTCAACAAAATGGATTACTTGAAGATACCGTGAAGATGAAGTTATTTACTTTTTTCTTTGAGAGACAGAGCAAAGGCTTGGCTTAATTCCTTTCCACCTGGCTCAGTCACTTCATGGGCAGACCTATACCAGAAGTTCTTGACAAGATTCCAGCCAACACTCACTGCCAAGCTGCGGGGTGAGATCATTACATTCAGGTAAGCTGAGGATAAGACCTTATATGATGCCTGGGAAAGATTCAAAGACTTGTTGAGGAGGTGTCCTATACATGGATTCCCGAATTAGACTCAGATTCAAACCTTTTACAATGGATTGAATGCACAAACAAGGACGATTGTTGATGCTTTAGCAGCTGGCTCATTGCTTGACAAGACATATACTGAGGCTGTTGACATTTTAGAAAGGATTGCAATCAATGATTTTGAATATCCTGTTGCAAGACTTGGGACCGGAACTAAAACCAATGGGAAATTTCAGGTTAATGAACTAACATCCATTCATGCCGAAATTTCCAACCTTACGAGCATGGTAAGAACGTTGCAAAAGAACAATGAGTCCTAAGAAGTCAAAGCATTAGACCCATTCTGTACGATCTGTAGAGAAAATCATCATGTGGATGAATGTCCTGCCAACCCTCAATCGGTAAATTTTGTTGGCAATGTTAATCATTACTATAACCCTAACTCTAATACTTATAATGCAGGTTGGAGACAACACTCTAACTTAGCTTGGGGATATCAAAGAGGTAACCAGTACAATGCCCAGCACCAGAATACTCAGAGGTAGAATAACAATACCATGCCAGCATTCTATCAGAATGTCATACCACAGAAAACCCAAAACAATTTTTAGCAAGGGCAGTGACTCAACCAAGGAGGCACTTTCACAGAGTACATGGAAATGAATGATGCCACAGTCCAGAGTTTAGCTGCATCAATGAGAAATTTGGAAGTCCAGCTTGGGCAGATTGCCATTGCACTCAATAATCGACCCTAGAGAGCATTGCCAAGTGACACAGAAGATGCTCGGTACAAAGACAATGAGCAGTGCAAAGCTATAACTCTTTGGAGTGGTAAGTAGTGCGGGATGGAGAAGGTTGCTAAGTAGCCAATTAATTGCCAAGCTAAGAAGCCTGTGCCAGCAGATGATCCCAGGGAAGCAGAGAAGAGGAAACAGAAGAAGATGATGCCAGAACTGATGCCAGACAGCACACTGATGCCAGACAGCACACTGATGCCAGCATCGATGCCAAATAGTCTGATGCCAGCACTGCGTTGGCAAAGCCAGCAGAGCAGGCACGTATCTATCCGCCGCCACCATTTCCAGCAAGACTTCAAAAGCATAAGCAAGATCAATAATTCAAGCGTTTCTTGGAGGTTCTTAAGCAATTGCAAATCAACATTCCATTGGTAGAAGCCCTTGAACAAATGCCCATCTATGTCAAATTTATGAAGGACGTTCTGTCCAAAAAGAGGAAGTTGGGAGACTTTGAAAATGTTGCCATGACCGAAGGATGCAGTGCCATGATCCTAAACCGTTTGCCACCAAAGCTGAAAGATCTGGGAAGTTTCACTATTCCCTGCACCATTGGCAACAAATTCATGGGCAAGGCACTATGTGACCTAGGAGCCAGCATCAACTTGATGCCAATGTCAGTTTTTCAGAAGCTTGGCATAGAAGCAATACCTACCACGGTGACACTTCAGCTGGCAGACCGATCCTATGCACATCCCAAGGGTAAGATTGAGGATGTGTTGGTAAAGGTAGACAAATTTATTTTCTAGCTGATTTTATCATTTTGGATTATGAGGCTGATATTAATGTCCCGATTATTTTGGGGAGGCCTTTTCTTGCCACAGGTAGGGCTTTGATTGATGTTCATAAAGGGAAACTAACAATGTGCATGAATGACTAGCAAGTTATATTTAATGTGTTTCAAGCTTTAAAATATGCAGATGAACCTGATGAGTGCCAAGCAGAGGAGATGATGGAATCCATTTACACTTTGGACACAACACAATTATGCCAGGATGCAGAATTTGATGCCATCAATTTAGATGGCATAGCTGATCTGTTTGAGGAACCAAAAGACTCATTGTGGCACATTCTTATATTTTCCAATACATATTTTCTGCCACTTTTGCCAGCATTTCACCTAGAGAGTCTACATTTAACATGTATTTTTTCAAAATAAAATAAACAAATAGTTACTCATTAAATAATTAAATTAAAAATAATTATTAGAAAAATATTATTATAAGAAAAAATACGATTAAATAAAACAAAGTTCTAAAATTGACATTATGAATGATTCGAATCCATGTTAAATAGAGTTAAATTTTTAAAACTTTTGTTTTCATATTTTCTACTTTTCTAAAATATTTTCGATGAAAAATAGTGAAAACATCTTTTTTACGTTTTCAAAATTTTCAATCGTTTTTATTTTCATTTTCTAAAATCATTTTCAAATTTTGCAACCAAATACGTTTTCTGCAACATTTTTTATTTTCCAAAAAAAATGAAAATGGCTTGTATTCTTTAGAACCACATGTACCCTAAAACTTTGAGATTTTTAAAAAAAGTTCAAAATTTTGAAATAATTTAGAAATTAAAAAACAGGACATGTGTCATGTTCTGATTGGTTGATGAAATTTTTTTAACGTTCGTCGATGAAAAAACCTAATCTGAGTAACGAAATAAAATGTTAGGACTCAATTTGGCCCAAAAAATATTAGGCACCAAACTGAAAAAATGGTATAAGTTGGGCACCTTTTTGACGTTTAAGCAAAAATAAAGTTCAATTTCTTTCAATTTTTTCATCATTCCTATCAACCACACCAATGGAAAGAAAAAAAATAATTTCCTATCTTTCCACTTTTATAGTCTTTAATTTTCTATCATTCCAGTTTTCTTTTTGGCTTAATGGTATCATAAACCCTTGAACATTTGAAAAAATCAACTAAGCATCTGAAGTTTTTTGCACCCAATTAAGCTATTATACTTCAAAATTCTTTGGACTAACATTGACTGTTAAATTTAACAAAATTTTTGGATCAATTGGTACAACGTGGTATGTTACAATGTTGTCACTTTGCATTTCCAAAAAAATTATTTTATTTAAAAAATCTTTAAAAGCTCTAAAAATTTAAAAAAAAAAACTTATAAAATAATAAAAATAAAAAAATAAATGTCACGTGACAGAACTGTAGTGTCACATGACACTAATATCTCAAGAAAAAAACTGATAAAAATTAATGGTCAAAATTGGCCAAAGAGCTTAATTGATCCAATTTATTAGTTTAGAGGCTTAATTGATTTTTTTTCTTCAAAAAAATCAGGGACTTTAAGCATCCTTAAACCTTTCTTTTTTCTCCACCAAACAAAATCTAAATGTAATTTTATCGCTACATATTACATTCCAACATTTCAGTTTTTTTGAAGGGTCATATAAGAATTTTATCGCTTTTAAGAGTCCAAATATAATTATTAAAGAACAAATGAATAGATTACTTTTTTTTTTTCGCTAAACAAATAAATTTAGAAGGCATTACCCCTACTGTCCCTTAGTTTCATCATTGGTTATTTCCACTTCATTTGATATGCAAATTCTGTGAATAAAATGTATACATCAATTAATATTAGGTGGAGAAAATATCAAAAAATAAAAATATCACTTCAAATAATAGTGTTTGATTTAATTATTATATAAATATATTCAATCTAGTTTGATTTTCAATTCATAAGTTCAAAACTGCAATGATATGAATAGAATCAAAATCTATTTTAATTGATTTTTTTATTGAAAAATGACTATTACCACAAGCCTAGTAAAAAACCTCCCTAAACCTAGATGGAGGAAAAGAGTACTCATGGTAATAGATATAACAGGACAAACGTCAGAAACGGCGACAAAACCTCAACATATCAAACACAATCAAGATTGATTGATTCCACAAGTGATTTGTCCCCATAAAACATCTTTCATTACATCAAGTATTAAGATTTTACAGATAACGGTGAACTCTAGCTCCTAATTTCTTGACCTCACTCAATAGTCCCGTCAGCTTTCCTTCGCGGTCCAGCACTGGATCTATATTCTGGCTTATCGGCACTGCCACATCAACTAAATTTGCTACCTATTGGGCTACTTGTCGCGATTGAGTCATAACAATCTTCATGTCTTGGTCTTTATCCTATATTTTCTGCTCGACCTTTTGTAGCTTGATAGTTACTTTTTTGAAACTTTCATACCCGGCCTGCTTGTACGCTTCAGCACGAATCTCGTTGGTACGTAAGGAAGTCTTAAGCCTTTCTATCTGTTCTTTGAGTACTGCGTTTTCTATTTGAAAGGCTTGAGATTCCTCCCCTTTCTACTGTGGACTTGATTTTAGGATCTCGTCCATAGCCAGACTGCTTTCCAACTCACTTTGGAGGATGTCGCGTTGGCTCTTAGCTTCCTTCAGCTTCCGTGACAATGACTTGGCTTTGTTTTTACTAGTCTTGTATTTTTGCTTCCAACGTTCTAAATCGTTCTTCAGTCGAATCATGCCATTAGCCCATTGTTCAGAGGTGTGACCCAGACCGACATTCTTGAATTCAAAGTGCAACTTCTGGTACTCGTCTCGTATACTCCTCAGTTTTTTGTTCAGATCATACATTTCCCGCTTGAGTTGGCCGTACTCGAATGCAAGTTCATCTTCTGGGATACTTTTACTTTTGACTCCTGAATTTGTCTCACTTGAGTGACCCACTTCTGTGTTGCTCGAACCTTGGACTAGGCATTGACCCTTCTTCGACTTTGCCCCTCGGGCAATGGCTGGCTCATCGTAGAATCGGGGTTGTCCATCTTCGAAGCCCAAAACTCACATCCTAATAAGATATTGAACTCAGTTATTCAGGGCTCCACAGTTCTCAGTGTGATGACCCGAATCCCCTATGTGGTAGCTGCACCAGATACGACTGTTGTAACCCTTCGGAAAAGGAGGTCTCTTTGGTACAGACTTCACCGGTATGATAAGATTCCTTTCAATGAGCAACGAAAGAAGCTCAGTGTATCTCATAGGTATAGGACAATACCTCTTCAGGTCATTTGATTATCGGGCTTCTCCTAGTCTTGCCTCTGTTTCCTGGGTATCTGCCCTAGAAATGCCATCTGTTTGTTTCTTGAGATTGATCACAAAAGGATTCAACTTGTCGTATTTAATAGTGTTGTCTATCTTAACATTCTGACCATTCTATTTTACATTCTAATCATTGATCGATTCTTCTCTAAGTTTGATAGGTTGCTTACCTTTTATCATAGCATTTATTTGGTTCATCATCTCGGCCATTTGCTTCTTTAACTCTTGTACTTCACCGCGCTCGTTACCAGGACTGACACTGCTTGCCGAATCTGACCTGGGGTCTCTGTACCATCAGCGGACACCTACGATACAACCTACTAACCACGATTGTCTCCCAAGAGAAATAGTCACTCTAACACCCACATCAAGAATTTCAACAGATATATCAAGCAACTTAGCATGCTCACTCAAAATGTATGAATGAGTAGAACCAAAATCAACCAACGAATACAACGACAAAGACTGTAGGGTAAAAGTACCTGCAATCACATCGGTTTTATTACAACCCTCGCGGTGCTTATACACCATAGCTGGTCCACCTCCCTCAGGCTGGATAGCAACAATGTGAGCTACAGTCCTCTGCCCACCATCTCGATGTTGAAACGGTCCGCGACCACGACCACGCTGCGGAGCAACAACATGTGCAGTACCCTTCCCACCGCGGGCCAACAATGGACAGTCACGCCTCTGATGGTTGCCCGACCCACAACTCCAACAAGCATTAGCCACCACAGGCGCGAGTGCTTGACCCTCCCTAGCCAAATACGGGCAATCTCGCCTCAAATAATATCGGGATCTAAAAAACCCAACATGTGCTAAACGGGGCTCTAACCTGGGCACCCTGCCCTTGGACTTTACGTCTCACAACACCTCCGCCATGCCTCAGCTCTGGGCAAAATCTCCTGTCTCGGCGTCTCTTGGCCTGACCACCGCTATAACCCAAATCAACAACTCTCTTACCCGAGCTAGAACCTTACGACCTAGAAGCCAAACCCAAATTCTGCTCTACATCTTTGGCTCGCGAAACTAATACATCAAAGTCGGTGTAATCAGCTGCAAGCATGTATGTCTTAACGTCCTGTACCAACCCATAGCGGAAATGATCACATTGCATACGCTTGTCAAGAGCTAACTTAGGTGCATACTGACTCAATCTCACGAACTGCACCTCGTACTCTGCAACAGACATACTGCCATACACTAGAGCCATAAACCCACGTTTCTTTTCATCCTGATATCGGACTCCCAAAAACTTCTTCTGAAATGCCTCGCAGAAGAACTCCCAAGTCATATCCTTGATCGCCATACCGGATATCGTGGTAGTTCACCATGTATAAGCATCACCCTGCAGCAGGGAAACAACACAGCCCAGCTTACGAACATCCACACACCCCATTTGGCCCAATATCCTCTCAGTATTGGCCAACCAACTCTCAGAGGCCTCAGACAACAACCCTCAAAACTCAACTCCGCCCAAACTACAAAGACACTCAAGTGGCAAACCTTGCCCCTCAACCGGTGGTGCTGGCACACGAACACCCGCAACTGCTTCTCGAAAAGCACCGGTTATGGCCTATATCAACGGTGTCATATCACCTATCCCTAGCCCAGCTGGCACAGGTGGTATTTGTTCCACTCCATCCGGTAGATTAGGTGGGGGTGGTGGAAACCCTCTAGGAGGTACAACTTCTCCTTCAGCATCTTGCCCAATGGCAGCAACAACCGTACCCGATCGCAACTCTCTCATTGGTCCTATCATGCCAAAATGTATCTAAGGCATAATAATCATTTCAAAACAAAAACAGTCAGGCCAGCCTCAAGCAAGGATCCAATACTTTCATTTCAAAAATCAAAACTTCTAGACTATAATAATAAGGCAATGGGTACCCCAAAACTTTCCCAACATAGCATACAACAGTCAACATTTATATATCAATCAAGTGCATATCAACCAATGTACATACAACAATAAACATACAAATAAAACATGGCAACAACACAACAACCTCCCAAACGAACCAAACCTGGCTTTGATACCACAAAATATAACCCCTTTGACCCGGCCTAGATGCCCAACCGAACCAAGAAGGCTACATTAAGTTTGCCATAGCAAACTGAAGAGATACAACCAAACCCGGTCTATTTTTTTCCTTTTTTATCTTATCTAGATGCCAATTATTAACCCTACATGTTCATACGGACATCAGGTGCAACCCCAACTCAATTGGGCATCAATTTGACATCCAATTGATCACATTTGCAATTTAGGGACCAAATTGTAAATACAAGAAATTTTAGGATTAAAGCTCACTTTTAAGTTACCAACCTTTAATTAGTCAGATTCTAAACATTCATCTAAAATTTCAGCTCAATCTGATCATTCTATCACATACAATTCCATTGGCAAGATTTAGGGACTAAAATGCAAAGAAAGTAAAACTGCCCAAAAGTGACATTAACAGAATAAACGGTCATCCGTGTACCGATACAGTTTGAAACACCCTATTTCGGTACAGTACCCCACCGTATCGATACGCCTAACTAAATTACCTAACTTTTGAAATATTTTAAACCGTACCGATACGGACTCTTAGGTGTTTCGATAGGCGGGATTCTAGTTGAAAAAGTGAATTCCAGAGGCTAAAACTCGTATCGAAATGCCCATCCCCATATTGGTACGCCAAGCCAAATTTGCCTAGGCGTATCGAAATGCACAAGACCTGTACCATTCCACAAGCCTGAAATTGCCTAGCCGTACCGATACGGTCCCTTGCGTATCTGTACGCCTGGACCTGTAATGTCATATTTGGCTAATTTTTCATCTCAAAAGCATATTCAAACCACTCCAATATGCTTTAAACACAATACCAACATGCCAAACATATCACAAATCAACTAGCATCACATTTCTAACAACACAACATGGCTTCATGCATCAAAAGGAAATCTATAGGCATGCTTTCTAATTCTGCATCCAAGCACACGTCAAAAGACAAATCAGCACCAAAATCAATCCTTAAAGGCCATTTACAATCCAAGAGAAACTAAAGAAACATGATCAAACATGGAGTTCCACAAAGCATCTCCCAAAACACAACAAGTACCCCATTGCCTTTACTCATTATAGTCTAGTCTCTAACATACTTTGGAAACAAGTCTTGCCACGATCCCTTTCTTCTTGCTGCCTTCCGGGACTTTAATCCTCTGCATTGATGGAAAAAGAGAGTGTAAGCACACAAGGCTTAGTGAGGAATACTCAGAAAAAACACCATCAATGCATTTTAAACCATTTACATTTCATCATCCTTTAAAACATCATGCCCTTTTAAAACATGCACTTTACATCATTAAAACCAGCATATTAAACCATATGCTACATGTATTATTAACCAACAACAAGTAACATTGCTAACCCTCCATTTAATTCTTACCATGCATTACTACCAAATGCAAAGCTTAAAGAGAAACATGTGTAACCACATTATACAACATAAAACATTTCAATGATACATTAACAATTATATTGGTTCACAAGTGATCAATGAACAAGTTCAATAACAAAAGAGTTCATCGGATACACGGATTCAACAAGTGTTAACCCAACACTTCAAGCCATCACAACCAGAATAGTGATACAATCACAATCGCACTACAATAACAACCGGGTACAATCACAACCCACAAGGACCCCAATCCCTGTCATCGGTTAGATGCTTAAACCACTAACGGGAGTTTTTGGTACTGTTTAACCCCTCTACCGTTAGGGTACTTGGATAGAGTATTCAGTACGCCGTATAAACCTCTCAATATCCAAGGCGACTTATTTACAGTGCACTCAATCCTATGGCCGGCCAACTATATCCGATAACAATTTTAAAACCACATCACTTGCCAATATAATTAACCAAATAACATTTACCTCACTGTTTTTAACAAGCATTAAACCATGCCATTTCCAAAGCAACTTCCATGCATTAAAACACAAGTATAAACCATACTTACAATGATCACTTACCATGTGCATCCTTTAGCAAAACATGCTCAAAAAATAGTATATCGAATACTTTAAAACATGCTTAAACATTAGGTAACATGTAAATCAAACAAATGCATAAAACCATTTAACACCAGCACGACCGAGAGAGTAAACCACTTTATACTTACTCCCGAGTCTAGGTAAGCATTTCAAGCTCTACCTTAACTCCCAAAACTCTGTTCCCAAAACATCAAACGCTTTAAACCACGTTTTCACTCACTAATACGCGAAACCTCGATTCGTCGACGCGAAATCAAGTATTCGAAGCCTCCAACGCTTCTCCAATCACTTCCAGACCAACCTCCTCTATTTTTACCACAAAACAACAGAGGATTAATGTATCATAATGCATTCCAAACACAACAACCACAATCCTTCTCTGATTCCCACAAGACCTTTACAATTAACCCTCCACAACAACCGAAAACATAACCAAAACACTTTGATTCACAACCCAGCCAACATCTATCAATATAACATCACTTTTAACACCAAAACACATCTAAAAACAGATCCAAAACAACCTACCACCTCCAACAACCTTACAACCAAGAAACACTACAAAACCTCAAAACTAACAACCTAAACAAATAGAGATTCTTAAGTTTCGGGATTCCATTGATAAAAATCACTTATCAACATTATTAGAGATCCAAAATATAAATCAGAGCAACCTTACCTACTGGAAATCAGATCCAATCCGTGAATTAACTCATTTTCCCCAAATAACTCAATTAAACATTAGAAAATCATCAAAATCAGATTAGAAACACAAAAACAAGGATCAAATGCTTGGGAATTTCAATAAAGAGCCATACAATAGAGGAGATCTCGGACCTTACCCCTATTGTGAAGTTTCTCCCTCAATTGATTTGTGAAAAGCTAAGAAAATATAAGATTATTGTAAGATTTTGTGTAAACAATCTTTACAAAACAATTTGAAACAATAAAATCAAGTTAGAAACCATCTCACCTCTAGAAATTTGATGAAAAACTGAGTGTTTGGCTGAGGAGAGAATGGAGAGAAAAAGTTGAGAGAAAATGACGTGATTTTTGTTTTAGGAAAAGATAACTAACTTAGATATTTTAATCCCTCTTAAACGACCTTTAAAACACATGTTTAAAATGATTTAATTAAAGGGAGAAACCACCAGCAAAAACTTGGTAATTTAGCTCCTTATGGATTCTAAGAATTTGACCCTTTTCAGTTTAGTCATTTTAAAACAATTTTCAAAAATCGCATTTTGGTCACTAACCAAATTGTCACATTTCCAAATTCCATTTTCCAAAATTTATTCCACCAAAAATCAATATATATTAAAATATGATTTTGACTATTTTTCCATATTTTTATCTTACCGAAAAATATACGATCCCAAAACCAACTCGAATCCCTACTCTAGTCCGCCAGACCGTCTATTAAACCACCAAACCGTAAGCCCTAAAACTGGGGTGTTACACGAGGTCACTATAATTGCCAATATATGAAAGTTCATGTGTTGAACCTATTTTATAATGCTTTGGTATTAAGCATGGTATTATGATTTAATGCTTTTGTTTTAGGCATGGTAATATGATTTAATGCTTTGGGATGTAAGCATGGTAATATGATTTAATGCTTTGGTATTTAAGCATGGTAATATGATTTAATGCTTTGGGATTTAAGCATGTGATTTTATAAATGCTTTAGTGATAAGCATGTGATTTATATGTGTTGATGCATAAGGATTGTTATGCATGTTCCAGATTGGGAACAAAGATAATATTTTGGTAATAAGCATGGGATTTATACTTGATGTTGCATAAGGATTGTTATGCATGTTTTGGATTGGAAACAATGAGTATGCTTTGGTCAATAAGCATGTTTTGAAAACAAGTGGTTTTTGGTTTTCAAATGGTTTTAAATGCATCATTGTTTTTATGAGCATCCTCACTAAGCATTTGTGCTTATGCTCTCTTTTCTAAATGATGTAGAGCACTAAAGTTTGGGGCAGCATTAGCAAGGCAAAATTCGATCCAAGACCTAGACTATCTTTGAGTATGAAACTCGGGGTTACTTTCGGTTAATAAGGCAATGTGTTTGCCATATTTTGGGGGGGGATTTGTAATGTTGTATTAAAATGGTTTTTGTTGTGGTTTACATGCTGTGATTTGATGATCATTTGATGCATGAAAAGTATGTTGGTTGTGCCATGTTAGTATGTAACGTTGCTAGGAGATACCTTGGATTGCATCTAGCTTGTGTTGGATTGTTTCAATGCTTTTATGATGCTAGCATGTTTTGATCGATGCTAGGGAGGTGTTGGTTTGTTGGCCATATGGTTATTTGCCTTATGTTTGGATTTTGGTATGTAAGTTGCTTGTGGTTTAGGGAGCATGCTTATAGGATTACCTTTGTGGCCATAATGCCTATGCTATTATATTGTAGTGGCTTTTGGTTGATATGATGTTTGTACGTTGCTTTATTATGATGCTTTGAGTGTTAAATGATGTTTGGGGTTAATTTGGATATTTTTCAGAGGGTTATAAGTTGTTTTGAATGTGTAGATTTTCTAAACCTACAGAGAGGTTTCGAAACCATCTAGCAGGTTTCAAATCCATGGGCCATTTTCTCCAGGCAGGTATCGAAACTAGGCCCTAGGTTTCGAAACCAGTAGTTCCAATTTGGCTACTGGAATATAGGTTTCGAAACCACTTGTACAGGTTTCGATATTTATCATGGGGACTTATCTGTTAAGTCAAAAAATAGTTTCTAAAGTTATATTTTGGTCCCTGGTTGTTGAGTATGCAATTGGATGAGTTTGGGTGATCATTTTAAGCTGAAACCTGACATATATGCATATAACCTGACTAATTGAGGATTGGTAAATCTAATTTTAAGTAAGCCCTTATAGTTTTATAGATTTACATTTTGGTCCCTAAATGCATATTTGTGTAATTAATTGCCTTCCCAATGTCCGTTTCTTTTGTATCTTTAGCCGTTGCAAGCATGATCACTTAGGATTAATAATATGCATCTAGGCAAGATAAAAGAAAAAAATGGAACAATTTTCGTAATCTTTCTCCGGCTTGCTTCGGTAAACCTAAGTTACATTTGATGGTATCAGAGCCAGGTTACGAAAGGTTGAGATGTTGTTGTTGGGTTGATTGTTATTGTTTGATATGCACGGTGATTGTGTATACGTCCGGTTATTATTTTATGTCATGTTGGGGTATGAATTGGAAACACATTGCCTATTACCGAGGTTTTAAAATATTTTATAAGGTTGTCTTATATCCGTTGCCGAATGCAAGACTGACTTTAATGTTTTTTAATGCTTTTGTTATTATGGCTCGACGTGAGACTCGTTCAACGGCTGGTAATGCTGGGTATGGGTAGAATAATGATGATATGGGGAATCTTCGTATTACTTTACCTTTTCCTCCTCCGCTGGTTCCTCCTATTAATGATGGGGTATGAGGGATACCTCAGGCTCCGTAAGGGCCAATCTTTAGAGATTTGACTCTGTTAATTCAAGCAATGACGTGAGCTTTTCAAGTAACAATGGCTGGAGTACATGTGCAAGCACTGACACCTACTGTGGTGGTTAATCATGGTTTATCGTTGGATCATCTCTGAAGTTTATGAGGTATGGAGTTTAGGGGTTTGAGCCCTGAAGCAGCCGAAGAATGGCTGGAGAGTACGATTCGTATTCTGAATCAGATGGATTGTTCTAGATGCGAGAAAGATCGAGTTTATTCGCTATTGCAGAGTGGCATGTCAGTTGCCCAATTTGAGGTGAGTTGTTCGCCTGAAATTCCTTTTCTAAGGCTCTATCGAGGTTAGCGCTAGTTAGGCTTAAGACTGTTGGCCGATATGGGTATTTATAAAAGCGTCGAATATGCTAGTGACATTCTAGAAGATGTCGTGTTGGGTATACTCTAAATACCTAGTTTGGGTAGTGGCCGAAGTGGTGGTGTTCTTATGTACTGTGGTACCGAGAAAGAGTCTTGATCAACATTTGAGGGTTGCTATTGTGTTTTCGACGTGTTGGAGGGAATATTGGTACCAGGAATGTTATAAGTAAGTGTGGATATTGATCATGCACAGTATAAAAATACTTATATATATATTTAAATATGTCAGTACATGCATACATCTTTGAGCATGACATTAGAGGTTTTGCATCCATATGCATAGGCACCTAGGATGATATATAAGGAATTATGAATACATATGTCCACACTTACGGATAATTTCTCGGAGGCCGATAAAGTGTTAGTAACTAGTTATTTTGATGAGACAGTTGCTGCTAGAAGGTTTTATGAGAGGTATCCTCTAGTTGTTCAAGGTCATGAGCTTGCTGTGAATTTAATGGAATTGCCGATCCATGGTTTTGATGTCATCCTGGGTATGGATTGGTTATGTGATCACAAGGTGGTTGTGGATTGTGAATCCAAAAGGATTTTTTGAGGTTAGCTGATGATTATGAAGTTGTGGTGGTTGGCGAGAATGTGAAATTCTTGTCCAATGTTGTTTCGGGTATACAAGTGGGAAAAGTTGATGCAATGAGGTTGTCAAGCTTATTGGGCTATCGTGATGATTTCGGAGGTTAAAGGTGTTCAGGTGCGGGACATCCAGGCTATTTGTGATTATCTGGAAGTTTTTCCTGAAGAGTTGTCGGGTTTACCTCATGATAGAGGGGTGGAGTTTAGTATTGAGACGTACGCGGGTACTGTACCGTATCCATTGCTCCTTATAGGATGGCACCAAAGGGATTGAGAGAGTTGAAGATACAACTTCAGGAGTTGTTGGATCGTGGGTTTGTTCGACCGAGTGTTTCGCCTTGGGGTACTTCGGTTTTTTGTGTGAAAAAAGATGGTACGATGCATATGTGCATTAATTACCAGCGGTTGAATAAGTTGATGGTGAATAACAAGTACCCGTTACCATGAATTAATGATTTGTTCGATCAATTTTACGGGGCAGCGGGGTTTTCTAAGATTGATTTAAGATAAGGGTATTATTAGTTAAAGGTTAAAGATGTGGATGTGCATAAGACTACCTTTCGTACGAGGTACGAGCATTATGAGTTCTTGGTAATGCAGTTTGGTTTGTCTAACGCTCTGGTGGCTTTCATGGATATGATGAATAGGATGTTCCGTGAATATCTTGATCAGTTCGTGGTGGTGTTTATGGATGATATTCTTGAGTATTCTCGTACCGAGGAAGAATATGATTGGCTTTTACAGATTGTATTGCAAGTTTTTTAGATGTATGCTAAGCTGAGTAAGTGTCAGTTTTAACTGTAGGAAGTGATGTTCCTTGGTCATATGGTTTCCGCAGAGGGTATTCGGGTTGATCTACAAAAAAATTAAGGATATTCTCAATTGGAAGCAACCCAAGTCAATGTCAGAGATTCGCAGTTTTCTTGGGTTAGCTGGTTATTATCGTCGTTTTGTAGATGGGTTTTCTAGTATTACAGCACCGTTGACGAAGTTGTAACAAAAGAATGTTCCTTTTGTATGGTCGGAGAAGCAACAACATAGTTTTAGAGACCTTATCTTTATGGAGAGAAGTATGTTGTGTTTACGGATTATAAGGGTTTGGAATATTTGATGTCTCAAGAGGATCTGTATCTTAAGCAACATATATGGTTGGAATTGCATAAAGATTATGACTTGACGATCAAGTATCATCTTGGAAAGGCTAATGTGGTTGCGGATGCGTTGAGTCGTAAGGTTACAAGGTTGAGTGTGACACGGGAAGGTAGTTTGTTGGTTGAATTGCAAGTTAAGCCTACATTGTCACAAATGATTAAAGCTAAGCAACCGTATGATGATTCTTTGGTTCCCCATGTTAAGGACATATCGGATGGCAAGCCATCAGAATTTCATTTTAATGATGATGGTGTTTTGTGCTTTAAAGGCCGAATAGTGGTGCCGGATGATAAGGAGCTTAAACATACTATTTTGGCAGAGGCACATTCTAGTCCTTTTGCTATGCATCCCGATAGTACCAAGATGTATCGTGATCTAAAGGAAGCATACTATTGGGTTGGTTTAAAAAAGAATGTGGTGGAGTTTGTATTTAAGTGCATGGTGTGTCAGCGGGTTAAAGCCGAACATCACTTTCCATCCAGGTTGTTGCAACCGTTGGGGATTTTGGAATAGAAATGAGAGAGAATCACCATGGATTTTGTGTCAGGGTTGCCATTGACACCAGCTAAAAGGGATTCTATTTGGGTGATTGTTGATCGGTTTATGAAGTGTGCACATTTTCTGCCAGTGCATATGACATATGCCTTGGATAAGTTGGCAGATCTGTACATTGCTAAAATTGTACGTTTGCACAGGGTACCAAAGTCTATTGTTTCTGATATAGATCTGAGGTTTACGATAAGGTTTTGGAGATGTTTACACCAGGATTTGGGTTCGAGGTTGAGTTTCAGTACTGCATATTACCCTTAGACGAATGGACAATCAAAGCGTGTTATCCAAGTTTTGAAGGATATGCTGAGGTGTTGTATTATAGAGTTTCAAGGAACCTATGAGAAGCATTTACCTTTGGTTGAATTTGCTTATAATAATAGCTACCAAGCTAGTATCCAGATGGCACCATATGAGGCATTGTATGGCAGAATGTGTCGTACACCGTTGTGTTGGGCTAAGGTAAGGGCGAAACATGTTTCCTTACCGCATGTGTTGAAGGAAACAAATGGGAAGGTAAAGCTTGTGTGTGATCGCTTGAAAGCGGCTGCGGATCGGCAAAAATCTTACGTGGATTTGAAGCGCAGAGAGATTGAATATACGGTTGGGGATCGTGTGTTCTTGAAAGTGTCACCATGGAAGAAGGTGATGGGGTTCGGACGTAAGGGTAAGCTTAGTCTGAGGTTTATTAGACCACATATGATTGTGGAACGTGTTGGTCCTGTGGCTTATCAGTTGAGGTTGCCTCCCGAGCTAGAGAAAATACATGATGTGTTCCATGTATCTATGTTGCGGAGGTATTGGTCGGATCCCTCGCATGTTATGCCAGTGGAGCATATTGAGTTAAGGCCGAATTTATCCTATGATGAGGAGCCAGTGGAAATCCTTGATTATAGCAGTAAGGTTCTTCGTGGCAAGACGATAGAACTTGTTAAAGTCTTGTGGCGACACCGAGGTGTCGAGGAAGCCACTTGGGAAAGCAAGACTGATATGTTGGAGCAATTTTCCTCCTGGTAAATTTTGAGGACGAAATTTCTTAAGAGGTGGGAGTTGTAACACCCCGGTTTTGGGTCTAGATGGTTCGGGGTTCATTTTAAGGGTTCGATGAACCGGTATTAGAGATTTGATTCAATTTCAGGATTAAATTGGATTAAATATTTTTGAAGGTGATAAAAATATGGAAAAATGTTCTAAAATCACTAATTAATATATTAATGAATGTGGTAAAATCAATTTTGGAAAATATGTTTTGGAAATCAGACATTTTGGACTAGTGACCAAAATGTAACATTTGAAAACTATTTTAGTGACTTTTTTGTAAAGGGTCTGTAGAAGCCCATTTTTATCTGGGCTACAATCCAAATAAAAAACAAATACAAACCCATTCCCATTATTATACCACCGACCCAAATAAAAAAAAACTTAATATCCATAACCCATTAATACCCAACCCAATAACCAAACCCTAACCTAAAACCTAATATTAACAAACCCTAGCCGCCGCCACGGAGCCGCAAGTCATCGCCGTTCGAACCTGTATCACCACGTGTCACATTGGCCGGCAATTCGAGCCACGTAGTTGCCACGCGTCACAGCACGACCATTCCACCACCCAAGCCTTATGCCACATCGCTCTGCTCCACCGCCCTACAAAAGGCAAAAATGAGTGATAAACATGAAAAGAAGCCAAATCAAAAGCAATATTTTATTTTTCTTTTCGGGTATAAAACCCGTTCGAACATCATTGTAAAGGGAGGTCGGATATATATATATATTTTCGCGTCTATATCTGATTCAAATACCAAAAGAAAAATCAAAGAAAAGATAGAAGATTGAACCGAAAAAGGTAAATTTTTTGAATATTTCGTCCTAGATATACAAAAATATAATGAGATTTGGGACAAACGAACCTTAAAACCGGCTTTAGGACAGAAATCCGAGTCCCGCGGGATGTTTGCATGTCGTCCGGCCGTCGTGGGCGGCGGAGGCCGTCGGCTAGCTGGGCGGCTCTTGGCTCCGGCAAAATAGGTGGAAGAGAGGATTGAGAGAGTATTCTGGCATTTTTTCTATCAAAGTGAAGAAATGAATTTTTTTGGGCAATTTTGGATATTTAAAGTTGTGCCAAAATGACGTGGTTTTGGTGCCAGCCTTTAGGGCCCAAAACGACGTCGTTTTGGCTCTGTACCTGAATACTAGACTCGGCCAGGCTCCGCGTCCTTTTAAAGCTAAATGGGGGAATCACAGCCATGGTCCTCCATTTTCCGAATCCTCACACTTTTGCACTTTATTTTTCATCTCCTTTCCTTTTCGTCACCTGTTTGCATTTTTTTATTTCTTTTAATTTGGCCACTGTTTTTATCTTTCTTTTTATATATTATTATTATTAGTAGTAGTATTACTATTATTATATTAAATTATTATTGTTTGTTACTGTTACATATTATTATTATTATTATATATATTATTATCATTTATTATTACTATTTATATTATGTTATCATAGCATTATTTAAGTTTGTACGTATTATTATTAATATTATTTTACTACTATTAACAATATTTATTTATTATTTTTAGTTTAATAATATTTCTATTATTATTATAATGATATCATATTTAGGAATATATATATTAAGTATATGTATATTGTTTCCATTATGAAATATATGTTTATATATAATATATATAGTACATATATAATTTATTATGTATATTATTTATAATTATTAATGCTATCATATATGTTTAATATTATTATTTATTTATTTTTAGTTTAATATATGTTTATATACAGTATATATCTGATATATGTCTCAATCGAATTTTAAATAAAAAACGTCATTCTTTCTTAGGGATTATCGTGAAAAACGTATCTCGAACATAAGAGATGCCGCTTTCCGTTAATCTCTATAGAAAAATATCATTTTTAATCCTAAATCATAATTTTTAAAATGAATTCCTTTATTCGAGAATCTAACAAGAAATTATGCCCTGGGTGTAGGGGTGTAAATTCCTTTTGTACAAAAAATATTATTTTTAATATTTTAATGGGATCACGAATTTTAAATTAAATTCGAATTATTAATTTCCATCGTTAAGAAAATAATTAATCGACCAGGTACCAATTTTGGGCGTTGTGGGGGTGCTCATCATTCCCCACACGTAACTGACTCCCGAACCTACTTTCTGGTTTTGTAGACCAAAACTCGTTGCTTTAATAAAATGACAAAAGCATGTTTTATTAAAATAACTGGGTTTCCAAGTGATCCAATCTCACATAAATAAAAAAGATTGGTGGCGACTCCATCCAAAACCAAAATAATTTTATGTAAGAACGCGTTAAGCGCTAGTCGCGGTCGCGGGGCCCGTTGTTACATCTTTGCAACTCCGCCGGGGACTACCTTTTTTGAGATTCGAGCCACCGATCGATTACTTTTTGTCTTAAAGAGTGGAAACTATAAATTCGGTTTAATTTATTTTGTGATCCCTTTCCCTGTTAAACTTTTTACAAAAAAGGTTTTTAATTTTTTTCCTGGTTTCGCATATCATGAGCTCTGCACCCGAGCTCTGTCCCTTTTAAGTGGGAGTGAGAAGCTACGCCTTTGTGAGGTATCGCCTCCGTGCAGGATAGTAGATCACTTCCGGGATACATCTGTACCTTCTGTCTTCGTGAGATATTCATCTCCGTGCAGACCTAGGGAAATGTATCCTCCCGAATCGATGTCCTAGCGACAGTTCGGGTACCGTTACTTTAGAACCTAAATCACATGTAATGAACCGTATGATCCTACCCTTTAGAACTATACCGAAACTCTGTCCGTTTAGAGAGTCACCCTATAAATGCATAGTAGAAAGTGTTGGGGGTTTTAATCTCTTTCAATTATGCCCTTTAATTTCAGTATTTATTTATTTGTTTATTTTGTAATAAGTAGATACCATGCCTATATTTATGCAACAAAGTATGTAGGTAGAACGCATGTTTGGGCAGGATTTTTTTTTCAAAATATGTACGGGTAGAAAAGTATGTTCGGGCAGGATGTATAGATTTACTTTTAAGTAATTATCGTTTATATTTTCAGCTTGATTATTCCATGTGTACTAACTAATTTTTGTTGTTGTCTTTGTTTTTTTTCTCTGCATTGCATATTAATGGCATGAATAAAAGGTGTTGATTCACGAGCAATCCTCCATCTAGAAAACTTTCAATATGGATAAAGGGTCACGTGATCAGATAAAAAGTAATGCAGATATGAGACAGTGCCCTAAAGTGATGCCAAAAGAAGCAAGAGGCCTTTCTTTCAAAGGTTATGCGTCAGACATGCCAAAACTCACGTCAATACCAAGATGAATGGAATAGAAGAGCTGAAAAAACAAATGAACGAGATGATGAGTATGATGACCGCCATGGCCAAGGAGAAAAAGCCCGATCTACAAAGAGAGAAAGATAAACTCAATGCAAGCCATGCTATGATGTCCAGTATCCAGGATTTTACTTCTGAACATAGTGAATCTAGTAAGCCCAAGGGATTACTTGCTGTCACAGTCAGCATCAATAAAACAACTGAAGACATAAAAGTGGCTACATCAAAGAGAATAGGGACGAGCCAAAGAAAGGCCCGAAAAGAAGAAACTAGAGAGGAACCCGCACAGAGTTGCTTTCAATGCTATTCAAGTAAGGTCTTATGACTCCAGTTCAGTCAAAGCCAAAACAACCCCCTTATCCTAAAGGTTACAAAATCAAAGCCATATGTGACTATCATCTAGGAGGTACCAGCCATACTACTGCGGAGCCTTGAAGAATAAAGTCAGAGACCTAATTGAAGAAGGGTTATTAAGTTTTAAAGAAGAAAACCCTAAAGCTTCTAAAAGTCCAAGCAATAGTGGAGCACCGAAGTATGCAGAGAGGAGTCAAAATCCAACGCTCGTAATCCAGTGCCAAGGCCAGAGTTCGAATTTTGTTGTCCAGTCTTCAGAATTATCTTCGACTGGTGGCCAGAAGTCGAGAACCAATGGTCATTTTGATCCCATACCCATTTCGTATGGAAAATTATATATGCAGTTACTGGAGCCACAATTGGTTGCCCCATACCATGTTATGCCTTTACAACCTCCATACCCCAAATGGTACGATGCCGGAGCCCATTGTGATTATCATGCTGGCATTAGGGGCCATTCCATTGAAAATTGCACAGCCTTCAAACGTCGAGTTCAGAGCCTCCTATACTGTAAAATGTGGGAGTTCAAAAAGGAGCATCGACATGACTCAGCCACTGTTCACGCAACTGGAGTGAAGCTAAAAGAATTAGAAGTTAAAGAAAACGAAAAGAATCATTCGAAACATGATACCCAAGTCAATATTTTAAAGAAAGAAAGAGACATTCTGAACAATAAACTAAAAAGCCTGCGAGATAACTACCAAGAGCTTTGCTTAGCATTCAGAGACGCTTGTAGTGATGTCCTCTTTTGCTAAAAAATAGGGTTTTCGAAGTGTTTGTGGTTGTCTTTCGGGTATTAAAATATTCGTTCTGTGGGGGTTTTAAAAACGCGTTTTATTTAGAAATTGGAGTCGCCACCGGGCACTTAGGTAGGCCGAACACCATAAAACCAGAGATTCAAAAAACTTTTAGTTCGGGAGTCGGTTACGGATGGGGAAGGATTATCACCCCCACACCGCCCAAAATTGGTACTTTAATAATTACCTCTTTATTAATATTAGATTTTCCGGATTAAAGTAACGATTAATTTAAAATTTGGTTATAATTGCGAGTATATTTTAAAAAAGTCCCGTTATCCGAGGGTAAACGCCCAACCACCATCACTACGCCTGATACTGGCCCCGTTTACGCTCGGATAAAAGGACGTCACACTGACAATTTATATTCCATTATGCAACCTTAGAGAAATAACTTGGAAACATACATTCGTATTGACATAGTAAAGGACAAAATAAATAATAAAAAGTGGGTGACACGAAAGTAAATAAACATGATAAACAACACGAACATAGCACATCATAATAATAACGAGGCATGAATAAAAACATGTGGGAAAAAACACATATTTCAAGAATACATACGTATTAAAAATAAAGCACAGTGTAACATATGCAAGACATAACTATATTATAATTTCAATTTCACAAATCAGAACAACATACTAATAGAGAAACTAATACCTAGCACATAGCTTACGACATAATTTGCATACGAAAAATAGAAACACAGTATTATACATGACAAAAGAAAATATACTAACGCATAACCTAAAAGCAAAGAGAACATGCAATACATGCTAAAATACAAAACATGTCGTGTATGAGCCAACTAAGATATCAATCGAACATGTATGATACGAATGACCGAACAAGCGTATAAAAATGCATGATCACCATAAACTAAACATATATATAAAAACACGAGAATACGAAACATGTACAAGAAACACGTGAGAATGCAAAAGGGCCGGGCCACATCAACATATAAGATCATAATAAATAAACATGAATATTTAGATACGGAACAAGACTGAAATGAAAAAAAACAAAAACAAGAAACATAAATTAAAAGGTAATAAAATGCGATTTAGGGATGAAATTACAAATCAAATAGAACCTAAAAGGACTAAATCTGTAATTGGACCAAGGGGCAGGCTCAGAGTGAAAATTTCAAAAACGCGGTGGGACTGGTGAGGTAATTTCACCATTTAAAAACCGATTCAGTTTAATCCAGGGGTTGGATTGCAAGATTTTAAAATATGAGGACCAGGGTTGTAAATATCCCCTGCGGTAAGACAGAAATGAAAATATCGAAAACGCGGGGGGATTTATTATAGAATTTCACCATTTCACAAAATAAAAATGCTTATAAAATCCCCTTTTCTGGCCCGAACTCAAATTTTCCGTCATTTTTCTTCAAAACCAGTTTTTATAATAACACATCTCCCTTTTTCTCTCAACATAACCACCCCAATCCTTCGATAATCCCGCTAGCCGGCGCCGACGAACCTAAAGAAACACCCAAAACAAACCTCGTTTCAAACCGAACCCAAATCTAAACTTAGATTAACACTAAGACTCCCCCTTTAGCCTAGATCTGAGCAAATACGAAGTGAAAAAAATGTTTTCGTTTAACCGAAATGAAACCAAAAGGGACCTCCCTCTCCTTTCAGTTCACCATGTTCAGTTTTGGAAACTGAGACGGCTTGTCACTGGTGAGGGGAGACCCATTGACGACGAGGGTAACAAATCTATACCCCTCTCCCTTTTGTTATTACTTCTTATATTTTATTGTACATGCATGCAAGAAAGTAAGAAAAAGAAAGATATATTACCACTGAAACTTGGTGTTTTTTTTATTTTTGTAACACCAAAAAACCTCTCTGATCTTACACTTTTTGGTTTACATATATCTTCTCCGCTCTCTCTTGTTTGGTAAAAGATTGTACATAAGATATATTTTTGGATCTGATCTTGTTCTGACGCTTTTCTCTTTTTTTTGTGTCTTTGGCATACCCGACCATGCTTGGTGGTTGGTACGGCCGACATGGGGAGCGGCGTGGTGGAGATGACCATTCGACTGTACAGACTGGCATTTCGGGAGACGGAATGATTATTACTGCCAGAGCTGTTCCTATCCATTGGATCAGATCTGATCCAACGGTTAGGACCGCTTACTGATCGGACGGCTGAGATGCGGCCTCGAAAATGATGTAGTGGTTCGGGATCGCGCCACGTGGCCTGAAAAAGATGGTCGGCCTTGCACGTGTCTCACACGCGCGAGTGGAGAATCCAACAGCCCGCACATGGACTTCACACGGTAGATGGGGGTCTTTATGCTTCAATCGTGGCCGTTGGATCCAGATCTGATCCATCGGCCCTCGTGTAGCTGCGCAAGATAAAAAGATGGCATCAGGGCTCTATTATCTGATGTGGGTTAGGGTTTCTTAGGATGTGGGCTGGCCGGTTTGGGCCTGATCATGCCTTGTAATAATATTAATATTTTCAGGCCCTGTAATATATAATGGACTTGGATTGGTAATTATTCATTTTGGGGTTTAATATGTTTTTTTTGGATTTCATCTTATATTAGTCTAATAATAATAACATTAATATTAGTAATAACAACAACAACAATAATAATACACATACGATAATACATACGTACGTACCTATGCACACACATACATACAGCACACATGCCAACATTAATTAATATAACATACTAGCATACATGCATAAATAATCATACACATAATTAATATAACATCTATACACATTATTCGTGAAAACAATACGCTCATACTAAATGTAGATACATGCGTGACACACATACACCGTATTACGTATACATACATAGTTTATAATATACATGCACACATTACACACACTTTACATATAATAATAACACTCATGCACATAATAAACATATAGTATAATAATATAATACAAGTATAGATGCAGCGCTAATATACTAATAATTATACTAATATGTATTTACAGACTAGATAAAAATGAGTGATTATAGTTGCCCCTCTTTGCTTGTTCTCGTAGAATGGGAACAAAGCAAAGATTCATAAGCACTCATTTTTATCTGACTTCCCTGTTTGTAGCTTTGGAAACACGTGTTCTTCTGGAACTCTCCGTTTTTCCTCGGCTGAATCTTCAGGCTCGTAAGTCCTTCCTATATATAACTTCTTCCCCCTCCGATCTTGGAGCTACAGGATCTTTCTATATAGAACCCTTCGCTCTGAAGCCTCAAGTTATGAGTCCCCCTATATAGAACTTTTCACTCTGAGACAATAATGCTTGGAGTCCTTCCTATATAGAACTCTTTGCCTTCAACGCGGCTGGTTTTTCCTACATAAAACCTTCTGCGCCACGGATGGGTTCTTCCAACTGGGAGTTCTTCCTGTATAGAACTGATAGTCTTCAAACCCGAGAGCCGCCAGTCCTTCCTATATAGAACTTTTAGCTTCTGAAATCTCGGAGCTATGAGTTCTTCCTATATAAAACCTCTCACTCTAAGATAGTAAAGCTCGGAGCCCTTCCTATATAGGACTCTTCGCTTTCAACACAACAGGTTTTCCCTATATAAAACCTTGTGTATCATGGGTGAATTCCTTCGGCTGGGAGTTCTTCCTATATAGAACTGCTAGTCTTCACCATGGAGCTGCGAGCCCTTCCTATACAAAACTTTCAGCTCCTAGAGCCCTGTAGCGGCGGATTCTTCCTATATAGAACCTCTCGCTGCAGGCGCTTAGAAATATAGGCCCTTCCTATATAGAACCTTCATCTTCGCATTTGGGATTCATACCAGGATGGCTACTGATTTTTCTTTGAATCTGTAGATACCTGTCTAGAATAAGACAAAATGCTATGACAAATGAATTAACATGCTCCTAATCCTAGGGATGTCAAACTATTCATGATGCATGAGTGTCAATATCTTAGTGGGCCTGCTTTAGTCCTCAGTCAATCTCGACCTTACGTTGCTTGCTTTCTCTTTTTTCTTCTAGCGGCGATACCCCATTTCACTGTCAGGTTCAACCATTCCATCCTTTCTTTTTTCTGAATTTATGATTCGGGGTTCTAAAGTGCCCTTTCAGGTTTTCGCTTTAGAGGTTTCTTGTTTTTTCTTTCTTTTTCTCTTTTCTTTCCTTTTTTTTTGTTTTTTTTGTTTTTCTTGTTTTTTATTTTTTTATTATTATTATTATTTTGAGGTGCCCTTCCGGGTTTTCACCTGGGAGATCTCTCTTGTTGTCTTGAATGCTTTCTCTTAAACAAGCAGGGCGTGCGTCATTGGTCATGCTACCCTGGTGCTTGAAGCCTTTTGCCTGCCCTGTCAACGGACGTTATGTAGGCAGCTAGAGGGCAAGGTTAACATTGTTTTCCAATCACCCGCATCTTTAAGATTAGATCACAGTAATGCTCAGAAATCTCTTGTTTATCATAAGCCTATGTTAGCTTATTTGCATGATATTAACAAGAAGGCAAGGAATGGATGCTCAAAAATATGATTTTATTACGATTAAGGGTTTGAAACAACTTTGAGAGAGTAGTGGCACACATGAGGAAAAGGAAAAGCCAAACATGAAATACAAGATCCCTCAGTATCTTCAGTATGAATGATACATGATCCCGTCAACCGGCGTAGAATCTTTGCTTGAAGCTCCCTCTTCACAGGGTTCATGGGGACGACCCTTCTCTCTGGATATCCAACCTCTCAATTTATTCGAGCCGCCCTTTACGGGTTTTCGACTTAGATCCTTCCTTTGCTTCAAGACGCCCTGTTTCGGGTTTTCGCCCTAAGCTCTCCATTTTTTGTTCTTGTGTTGTTTTTTTTGTTTTTTTTTTATTTTTTTCCTTTTTTTATTTTTTTGTATTTCGTTTTTTCCACTTTCCTTTTTCAAACGTAGTATTTCTTAACAGCATTAGAATTTACAGGGCTTTTCAGCTCGTCTCCATCTATTTCAGTTAAGATTAAGGCTCCTCCTGAGAAGGCTTTTTTTACCACGTATGGCCCTTCCCAGTTGGGCATCCACTTTCCTCGAGAATCTTTCTGAATCGGGAGGATTCTCTTGAGCACCAGATCCCCCTCTCTGAATTATCTTGAGCGCACCTTTTTGTTGTATGCCCGCATCATTCGTTTTTGGTACATTTGACCATGGAAAATGGCCTTTAGTCTCTTTTCTTCAATGAGATTTAGCTGGTCGAGTCTGGTTTGCACCCATTCGGATTCTTCCAATTTTACTTCATTTAAGACCCAGAGCGACGGAATCTTCACCTCAATGGGGAGTACTGCTTTGGTACCATACACCAAGGAGTAGGGTGTTGCCCTTGTCGATGTGCGAATGGACGTCCTATAGGCGAAAAGGGCAAAGGGCAGCTTTTTGTGTTAATCCCTGTAGGTATCCGTCGTCTTCGCTATGATCTTCTTTATGTTCTTGTTTGCTGCTTCCACCTCCCCATTCATTTTAGGACGATAGACTGTGGAATTATGGTGTGTTATCTTGAATTCGTTGCACACGTCCGTCATCATTTTGTTATTCAGATTGGAAGCGTTGTCGGTGATGACCCTTTCTGGCAAACCGTATCGACAAATAATCTCCTTCTTTAGGAATATACATACTGTAGTCCTTGTGATGTTGGCGTAAGACGCTGCCTCCACCCATTTAGTGAAATAGTCTATAGCGACCAAAATAAAACGGTGTCCGTTGGAAGCCTTCGGGTGAATCTGCCCGATGACGTCCATGCCCCAGGCTGCAAAAGGCCACGGAGAATTCATGGTGTGTAAAGGTGATGGGGGAGCGTGAATCTTGTCAACATAAATTTGGCATTTGTGGCATTTCCTGGCGTAATCGATACAATCTCCCTCCATGGTCGACCAGAAATAGCCATACCTCATAATTTTTCGGGCTATAAATAGCCCGTTGGCATGCGTCCCACATAATCCGTCGTGTACCTCGGCTAAAATCTCCTTCGCCTCCCGGGCATCCACACATCTCAACAATGTCTGATCATGGCCTCTTTTATATAGGATCTCCCCATCTAGGATATATCCTGTTGCTATTTTTTTGAGTGTTTTTCTGTCATTGTCATTTGCCCCTTCGGGATACTTTTGAAGCTTGACATATTGCAAGATGTCATAGTACCATGGGTTGCCATCAATCTCTTCCTGCACATTACAACAATGAGCAGGCCTTTCAAAAGTTTACATCTTAATGGGCTTCGTTTCTGCCCCCGTGTTCGTTTTAAATATGGAAGCCAAGGTTGCCAAGGCGTCTGCCATCTGATTTTCTTCTCTGGGAAGGTAATTGAAGCTGACCTTTTCAAACTCCTTGGCGAGCTCTTGAATTAATTCATAATATTTGACCAACTTCGAGTCCCTGGTTTCCCATTCCCCACGCAACTGGTAAATCACTAAGGATGAATCTCTGAATACTCGAAGTTCCTTAATCTTTCTTTCAATAGCTGAGTTCAGTCCCATAACGCAGGCTTCATATTTAGCTATATTGTTGGTGCAGAAGAATTCCAGTCTGCTGGTGAAGGGATAATAGACATTCTCGGGGGAAATTAGCACGACCCCTATCACGTGTCCGAGGGCGTTAGAGGCCCCATCAAAGTAAAGCTTTCATGAGTTATCATCTGAAACCTCTTCCTCGGTTGTAATGCACATCAAGTCTTCATCCGGGAAATTAAAGTTCAACGCCTCATAATCGTTCGAGGCGCGACTAGCTAGGAAATCCGCTACGGCGCTTCCCTTTCTGGCTTACATACACAATGTCGAATTCGGATAGGAGCATCTGCCAGCGGGCCATCCTTCCCGTTAGTGCTGGTGCTTCCATTAGGAACTTCAAGGGGACTAGCTTGGATATCAACCAAGTACTATGGTACAGCATATACTGCCTAAGCCGCTTGGTAGCCCAAACTAAAGCACAACACAGCTTCTGAACTGGCGGGTACCGCGCTTCGCAATCATTGAACTTTCTGCTTAGGTAATAGATAGCTTGCTCCCTTTTCCCTGACTCATCGTGTTGCCCTAATACACAACCCATTGAATTCTCAAAGACTGTCAGGTAGAGGATTAAAGGCCTATCTGGTACTAGCGCGACTAAAATTAGAGCATTTGTCAGGTACCTTTTGATATTTTCTAGGGCTCCTTGACATTCCTCATCCCACACACCGGGATTATTCTTTCTAAGAAGTCTTAAAACTGGGTCACACCGATTAGTTAATTGGGAAATGAAACGAGACATATAATTTAACCTCCCCAAGAAACCACGAACCTCCTTCTGAGTGTGGGGTGGTGAGAGATCCTAGATGTCTTTCACTTTATCTGGATCGATCTCAATCACTCTTCTGCTCACCATGAACCCCAAGAGTTTTCCAGAAGTAACGACGAATGTGCATTTGGCATGGTTAAGCCTCAGCTGGTATTTTTGTAATCTTTAGAATAGTTTTCTTAAGTTCTGTAGGTGCTCCTCTTCTGTTCGGGACTTAACGATCATGTCGTCCACGTATACTTCTATTTCTTTGTGCATCATGTCATGGAAAAGAGTCACCATTGCTCTTTGGTAAGTTGCCCCTGCGTTCTTGAGCCCGAAAGGCATCACCCGGTAACAAAAAGTACCCCACATGGTTATGAATGTAGTTTTCTCCATGTCGTTCAAGTCCATCTTTATCTGGTTGTACCCTGAAAAGCCGTCCATGAATGAAAACCATGAGTGTCCCGCGGTGTTGTCAACCAGCGTGTCAATATGTGGCAGAGGGAAGTTGTCTTTAGGACTGACTCGGTTGAGATCCCTATAATCTACATATATACGGACCTTCCCGTCCTTCTTCGGTACTGGTACGATGTTTGCAACCCATTCAGGGTATTTGGCCACCTCCAAGAAACCAGCATCAAACTGTTTTTTTACCTCTTCTCTGATCTTTAACAACATGTCTGGTCTCATTCTCTGGAGTTTTTGCTGTATTGGTTTGCATTCCGGCTTTGTTGGCAGTTTGTGCACCACTATGTCAGTATTCAAACCTGGCATATCTTGATAAGTCCAGGCGAAAACATCCTTAAATTCTTGGAGTAGGGTTATCAGTTCGTGCCTGGTTTTCGAGGAAAACGTCGTCCCTATTTTTACTTCTTTTCTCTCTTCTTCAGTCCCCAAGTTTACAACTCCTATTTCTTCTTGGTGGGGTATGATTTGCCTTTCTTTGTTGGCCACCATTCTCCTCAACTCTACAGGGACCTCACATTCTATCTCATCATCTTCTTATCCAATTCCTTCTGAGATCTCGGGGCATTCAAAATTCACCCCGGGATTGGGTCCGGTATCATCATATAGTCAATCATGAGATACATGCATTAAATGAGAATGAATTGTATTGGGAAGAGAATGGCTTTATATGAAGTGAATGAACATGAAAAATGAATGAATGAAATAAATGAAACGTTTTCCATTTATGAAAACGGGGAAGATATTTTCATTTCAACAAAAAGTTAACATATGTTCCCTATACAAGAGATCCCCATTGTTTATGGGCAAAAACAAAAAGTTGATTCGGAGCATTACTCTGATCTAGTCCTAAAAACCACAGGCAGATCAATGTGGCTCCAGTTATCAAGAGTTTCCCCAAGATGGCAGAGGCGGATCTTGGTCAACATTTTGCTGACTTGGACCTTTCCAGCTATCATGTTGATGGACATCTCCTCAAGTGATTCATTAAATATTTCCTCCTTGTTGAGTACGTCATTTTCCTTAATTGCCTCTTCAACCTCCTGTCCTGGCTGGCAAAATCCTCCGGAGACAAAAGTGGTTTTCAAACAAGGGAAGGACATTGGTCTCCATGGAATGTCTTCTCCCTTAAGTCTAGCTTTTCTCTGTTATTCTTTTCTCTTGTATTCTTCCTTTCTTTGTTGGACACTTGGTTTGTAACCCAACCCAAAACGGTCCTTCTTGGTTATCGTACTTTTGGCTCGCAGGCTCCCTTGCAATCTCTTCTCTAACCCTCTTCCTGCTTTGGCTCATCAGCCTAAAGTTTCAACAACGGTCATCTTAGTACAATTAGATAACCTGGGATAGGGGATCCGACTTCCCTCCACGACGAATGTGGCATTCACTAGCTCTAATGCTCGAAAAGAGCATTCTGCAGCATCCTCGTCATTTTGAATGTAGGGGGCATCTGATGTCACTGAAGCAATAATTTCCTGCTCGGCCTCTACTGTGACCAATTTGCCTTAGATTACGAATTTTAATTTCTAATGTAATGAGGAGGGGACAACTCCTGCGGAGTGGATCCATGGCCTTCCCAATAAGCAGTTGTAAGATGGTTTTATGTCCATTACCACAAAATCAATCACGTACTCAGTCGGCCCGATCAATAGAGGCACCTCAATTTTTCTCATTGTTGCTCTTTGTGTGCCGTCAAAGGCTCTCATGGAGTTATGGCAGGGCTTTAGGTGAGAACCATCTATTGGTAGCTTCTGCAAGGTCACCATAGGCAACACGTTCAGTGCTAACCCGTTGTCAATCAGTACCCCCAGTACCATATACCCTTTGCAGTGGGTTGTGATGTTAAGAGCTTTGGTGGACCCTATTCCTCCCTTGGGGATCTCGTCATCACTGAATGTTATATGGTTATAGGCAGTGATATGTCCCACTATCCTGTCCAGTTTTGCCACAGAAATGTCCTGGGGCACAAAAGTTTGATTTAGTACTTTTAATAGTGCCTCACAGTGTATTTCTGAACTCAAGAGCAACTCCAGCACCGTGATCCTAGCCGGTTGCTTTCGTAGTTGTTCCACTACGCTGTACTCGCTATGTCTCAAGAACTTTAGAAATTCTTTGGCCTGAGCCTCGGTTACTGGTTCATTTATCTTTGGAAGAGGTTCTTCACCGAATATCTGCGCGGGGGTAACCGATGTATCTTTTCCTTTATCTTTGGCCGCTTCAGCAGCCCTCAAGGTCTCAGAGGAGTAACATCTGCCGCTCCTCGTGAAATGGCCCACCTCACCGACATCCACACCATTCTTGTATTGCTCGCCTTTCAGTGTAAGCTCTTTTACCTCACCAGATTTTGGCTTTCCTGGCGTGGTCACATTTACAGCATAGTTCCAGGGAGTTTGCCGCATATCCTTGAATGGGAACGGGGATGGTGCTGAGATGATGATCTTGGGATTTATCTTAGTGGTTTCTCCTTAGGAGGCATCTGCACTCCCCGGCCTGGAGGAGATGATAAGAGGTCTATCTCTCCCGTATTTAGCGTTGGGGCTATCCGTCATATGTACGTCCGACCTCTTCTTTCCTGTGGGCTCTTTGAAGAATTCTATTTGCTTTTCATTCATCAATTGTTGTACCAATCTCTTAAACTCGTCGCACTTTTGGATGTCGTGCCCTTCGTCCTGATGGAATTCGCAATACACTTCATATCCCTTCTGCCTTATTACCATACCTTTGTCGATCACATGGGCCATGCACAATTGTTGAAATACCCACCGCAAAGGAGATTTGATTTTCGACACACCATCCTTAATCTTCCTGGTGAAGCATTCCTCAATAACATTTACTCCCCTATTCCCATGATTAGGCAATGGGTTAGTAGCTACACTCGTTTCTTCAAACTTCAATATTCCATAATCAATTAAGTTCTGCACAAGTTTTTTGAAAGCAAGGCAGTTCTCGGTGGGATGACTAGGGGCACTGATAAGTGTTCAAGAGTACTATTTTTCTTACCCTTTTTACTCATATTATTGTTAGACTTAGGCTCATATTTGTTGCATAATTAGCCATTCATGCATTAATCCACGTTTCCTTCCATTGTTGAGCTTGATTACATAACTTGGTAGTTTTTGTGGGAAAATATGTTGTTTTGGTGTGTTTTGTGTGTATGTGCAGGATCACTTGCCAAAGCAAGGCTAGAGCTAGTTGCCAGGGCAATGCATGAAGATGCCGAGCTAGTTGCCAGGGCAATGCATGAAGGAGACGCCGAGCCAGTTGCCAGGGCAACTATTGACAAAGAGAAAAGGTGATATGGTAGTCGAAATTGGTAACTAGACAAGCCCAAGATGACGTTGAGCAAAGCCCAATCCCAAAGGAATTTGATTTCCATGAAGAGATTAAAGAAGAATTAAATTCCAAGAAGATAGGAGAAGTTCTAGTAGGAATATAATTATAATAAAGAATTATATTCTTTAAAGATAATTTAATTCCAACTTAACTTCCTCCTCAAAGATGGACTTTGACCTAACCCTATAAATAAAAGGCCATAACGTCAACTTCCAAAGAGAGGAAGAGAGGGGAATTTCGACAACTCCAAAGAGAGTAAGAGGAGAGAATTTTCAACAAGCATCTAGGGCAAGGGGATTTCGACAAGCTTCCTTCTTCATCTTTTTCTTTCTTGTTTGATTAGGTTCATGCTAGGGATTATTTATCTTGTGATTCTTTGGAACCTAGCCATGAACTAAATCTATTTGGCTATGGTTATTGTGTTTTGTGGTTGTGAGAAACTATTGGATTTTGTTTAGGTAATAAGAATTTGCACTTTTCTATTCAAGGTTTATTTATTCTTGGTTTTTATTCTTGTTTGCGAGTGAATTGGGAAAAGATCTCGTAACTTCATCCATTTATCTAATATCGGGAGAGTTAGATTCAAGAAACGAATGAATATGATCTTTATTCAATCTATTGATGGTGAAGATTAATCCGGCTTAGGAATAAGTCAAGGATTTCAACGGCTAAGAGGAGCGCAAGATTGGTTGTTGTTCACCCTTGATTCACGCAGAGATGTATTATCAAGGCATGCACAAGTAGCTAGAGTTTCGACTTAGGGATAAGAAGAAACCATTGAAGAACGCTCTGCCGAACCTTGAAGGTTGCTGCCCAGATGCCGAAGTAGTTGCCCAACTAGTCGCCCAGGCAACCATCGATTAGTTGCCAAGGCAACCCCGTTGTGCAAGTTGCCACGGCAACTGAGTTGCCCGTGCACTCTTTTACCAAGACGATCCAATCGGCTATCACACCTCAACTCACGATAACCTGGCCTATCTCTCTCTCATTTAATCTCATCTATTCTTTTACTTTATTGCTTTCTAGATTAGTTATTAGTTAAAACTCCTATAATCCTTTATTTGTGTTTTTACTTTTTACAGTGCAAGAAATTAGATTCTTGAAGTGGCACCAATCCCTGTGGAGACGATATCTTTTATACTATAACTTGCAACGTGTATACTTGCACAATTGCGTAGCACTTATTACGCGCAACAAGTTTTTGGCGCCGTTGCCGGGGATTGGCAATAACGACTTTGTTTTTATTTTCTTGCACTTTCTTTTTACTTTTCTTGTTTAAGATTCAAAGGGCTAACAAACTTTGGTTTTGCATTGGTATATGACCAGGGTGAGACCGACTACACCAGAATATCCCTTTGATCTAGAAATCGAACGAACCTTACAAAGACTTAGATGAAGGATAAGAGTAGCAATGGCTAATCAAGACGGCAATATGATTCAAGATGTTCCAGCAGGAGGAGGAGTGATTCTTGCACGAAACAGAACTATTCGAGACTATCTTGAAGAAGATCTTGATGGACTTAATCCAGGAGTTGTCGCACCTGAAATTGAAGCCGACCACTTTGAGTTAAAACCGGTAATGTTTAATATGATCAACACAATTGGTCAATTTGACGGCTCAACAACTGAAGATGCACAACAACATCTGAAATCTTTCCTCGAGATTTGCAACTCATTCAAAATACACGGAGTCACCCCCGATGTCTTACGATTAAGATTATTCCCCTTTTCACTAAGGGATAGGGCGAAAGCATGGTTGAATAGCATTAATGCCGGATCAATAGCATCTTGGACCGATCTTTGTCATGATTTCCTTGCTCGGTTTAATCCTACAAATTTGACTGATAAGCTTCGTAACAACATTACTTCTTTTCGGCAGGCAGATGATGAATCCATGTATGAGGCTTGGGAGCGATATAGAGAACTTCTACACAAATGTCCCCTACACGGATTCCCGGTGTGGACTCAAGTAACAATGTTTTACAACGCCGTGAATACACCAACAAGGATGATGCTAGATGCCTCGGCAAACGGCATACTCCTAGATAAGTCGCTGGAGGAAGCAATGCAAATTCTAAACAGGCTGGCCAAGAATGATTATCAATTCCCCTCTACTAGAAGAGGAGGAGTTAGACGCCAAGCCACAATACATGAACTAGGATCATCAGATTCAATTTCGGCACAATTGGCCACTTTAACCAAGATGGTCCAGAACATGCAAAAACCAAACAACACACATGAGGTCAAGGTAATGGATTCTTTTTGTGAGTTATGTGGTGATAACCATGATTCTTCTGAATGTATGCAGAATCTGAAATCCAGCTTCTATGTGGGGAATTACAATCGGAACAACAATGTGATGTCCAATACATACAATCCAGCTTGGAAGAAACACCCAAATTTTTCATGGAGTAATCCTAACAATGCTCTAAACTAGAACAATCAGAATGCACAAGCATCGGGACTCCGGCAGAATATGCCACGGCAACAGTTGCCGCAGCAACAAGCGACAACATCTAGTTATTTGGAAAATTCTCTAAATGCTTTTATGATGAAAACTGAATCTTATATGGCTGAGAATAGTAACTTCATAAAAAGAACTAATGCTTTTATTAACAGGACCAAGATGAGATTGCAAAACCAAGAGGCGACAATCAAATCATTGGAAAATCAAGTCGGACAGTTTGCTCAAAATCTGAATACTAGACCGCAAGGAGGTTTACCTAACGATACTGAAGTTGCAAGAGGAACTGGCCATGAGCAATGTAAGGCAATCACCACTAGAAGTGGCCAACAACTTAGAGAGGCTCAAACCCACTCATCAAACAAAACTCCACAAAAAGATCAAGACGAACCTAGCGGCAAAGTCTCAGATGCTGAACCAAGAATTGCCTCGACAACCGGCAATAAGCATGCCTCGGCAATCGATGATAAGGATGCTTCGGCAACTTGTGATAAGCATGCCTCGGCAACCCCAATTGATAATGCCTCAAAGAACTCCAGTTGTCCCGGCAATGCCGTTAATCAGGTTCCAAACCAATAAAAGGATCGAAGATATCCGACTTCCACCACCATTCCCACAAAGGTTGAAGCGACAAAAGCAAGAATACCAATTCAAGAAGTTTCTTGATATCCTAAAGTAAGTCCACATCAACTTGCCATTGGTGGAAGCAATTGAACAAATGCCAAACTATGCCAAGTTTCTTAAAGACATTGTGTCCAAGAGAACAAGGCTAGGAGAGTTTGAAACAATTGCCGCAATGAGGGATGCATGGCAATGTTGCTGTCGTATGCCACCCAAGTTGAAGGATCCCGAAGTTTCATAATACCTTGTTCCATTGGAAATCACTATGTCGGGAAAGCATTATGTGACCTTGGGGCTAGTATAAACTTGATGCCTAAATCAGTTTTCCATAAACTAGGAATCGAGAAGGCAAGACCTACAATAGTTATGCTACAGCTAGCCGACAGATCCTATGTGCATCCAGAGGGAAAAATCGAGGACATACTGGTAAAAGTTGATAAATTTATTTTTCCCGCTGACTTTATTGTTTTGGATTGTGAAGCAGATGAACATGCACCTATCATTCTCGGGAGACCATTCCTAGCAACAGGGAGAACCTTGATCGATGTTGAAAAGGGAGAACTCACAATGAGGGTGAATGACCAGCAAGTTAAACTAAATGTGTTCCAAACACTAAGGCATGCCGATGATCCAGAAGAATGCCAACTTCTTCATGCCACGTCAGAGTTTAACTTCGACGAGGAATTTAGTTGCCTCGGCAACTACATTGCTGATCAAGAGGAACCTGAGGAGTATGAAGAACCGGTCAATGAGGAACAACAAGAAAATGAAAATTGGCTAGTCAATCGACCAAGAAAAGAAGCTGATCAAAATGTTGATGCTACTCAAGAACGCAATAGGGAGGAGGACGCGAATCTAGAGATATGCGATGCATTCCCGGATGAACTACTTTTAGTTGCCTCGGCAACCATGGACGCCAAGATGCCTCGGCAACCCTCGACGCCTCGGCAACTCTCAAAGCCGCAGCAAGCCTTTGACGCCAAGCGCGCCTCGACAATTTTGGGAGCAAAGTGGCCATGACAACACATGCCTCGACAATACCCTGGTACGCAGATTTAGTTAATTTCCTTGTTTGTGGTATTTTACCTTATGGCATTACTCACCAAGGGAAGAAGTGGTTCCGCCATGATGCTAAGCATTACTTTTGGGACGAGCCTCTTTTGTTTAAACAATGTGCAGATCATGTTATACGCCACTGTGTCCTTAAAGAAGAAGAAACAAACAAATGTGTACTCAGCAATGCCATTCTTTCTTCACCCTATGAAGGACATTTTGGAGGAACTAAATATCACCAAAAAAGTTTTGCAATCCGGGTTGTATTGGCCAACATTGTACAAAGATGCCCAAAACTTTTACAAGCAATGTGATCGTTGCGGAGGGACGGGCAATATCTCTAGACGACATGAGATGCCACTCCGAACATCACCGAGGTGGAATTGTTCGATGTATGGGAGACCGATTTTATGGGACCTTTCCCATCTTCATTCGACAACCTCTACATTCTACTTGCCGTCGACTACGTGTCTAAATGGGTGGAGGCAGCTGCAGTTTTTGTTCAACGATTCTTGTAGGGCATCAAGTTTATACTAGCCCCAAGGTCGCATAATGCTTTCCCGACATAGTGATTTCCAATGGAACAAGGTATTGTGAAACTTCGGGATCCTTCAACTTGGGTGGCATCTGATTGTGCAACATTGCCATGCATCCCTCTCTCTCTAGCCTTGTTCTCTTGGACACAATGTCTTTAGAAACTTGGCATAGTTTGGCATTTGTTCAATTGCTTCCACCAATGGCAAGTTGATGTGGACTTGCTTTAGGATATCAAAAACTTCTTGAATTGGTATTCTTGCTTTTGTATCGCTTCAACCTTTGTGGGAATGGTGGTGGAAGTCGGATATCTTCGATCCTTTCATTGGTTTGAAACCTGATTGGCGGCATTGCGGGACATGCAGGTTGCGAGGCATTATCAATTGGGGTTGCGAGGCATGCTTATCACAAGTTGCCGAGCATCTTTATCGTCGGTTGCGAGGCATGCTTATTGCGGTTGCCGCGGCAATTCTTGGTTCAGCATCGAGGCTTTGCCGCTAGGTTCGTCTTGATCTTTTTGTGGAGTTTTGTTTGATGGCGGGTTTGAACCTCTCTAAGTTGTTGGCCACTTCTAGTGGTGATTGCCTTACATTGCTCATGGCGGTTTCCTCTTGCGACTTGATATCGCTAGGTAAACCTCCTTGTGGTCTAGTATTGATTTTGAGCAAATTGTCGACTTGATTTTCCAATGATTTGATTGCCGCCTCTTGGTTTTGCAATCTCATCTCGATCTGTTAATAAAAGCATCAGTTCTTTTTATAAAATTACTATTCTCAGCCATATAAGATTCATTTTTCATCATAAAAGCATTTGAAAATTTTCAAAAGAACTAGATGTTGTCGGTTGTTCTTTGCGGCATCATTCTTAGTGGCATATTCTCTTGGAATCCGATGCTTGTGCATTCTGATTGTTACAGGTTTAGAGCATTGTTGGGATTACTCCATGAAAAAATTTGGTGCTTCTTCCAAGCTGGATTGTATGTATTGGACATCATGTTGTTGCTCGATTGTAATTCCCCACATAAAGCTGGATTCGGATTCTGCATACATTGGAAGAATTATGGTTATCACCACATAACTCACAAAAAAGAATCCATTACCTTGACTTCATGTGTGTTGTTTGGTTTTTGCATGTTACGGACCATCTTGGTTAAAGTGGCCAATTGTGCGAAATGAATCGATGATCTAGTTCATGTATTGTGGCTTGCGTCTAACTCCTCCTCTTCTAGTAGATGGGAATTGATAATCATTCTTGGCCAGCTGTTTAAAATTTGCATTGCTTCCTCCGGTGACTTATCTAGGAGTATGCCGTTTGCCGAGGCATCTAGCATCATCCTTGTTGGTGTATTCACGGCGTTGTAAAACATTGTTACTTGAGTCCACACGGGAATCCGTGTAGGGGCATTTGTGTAGAAGTTCTCTATATCGCTCCCAAGCCTCGTACATGGATTCATCATCTGCTGCCGAAAAAAGTAATGTCGTTCTGAAGCTTATCGATCAAATTTGTAGGATTAAATCTAGCAAGAAATCACGACAAAGATCGGTCAAGATGCTATGGATCCGGCGAGAATGCTATTCAACCATGCTTTTGCCTATCCCTCGGTGAATAGGGAATAATCTTAATCGTAAGACATCGGGGTGACTCAGTGTATTTTTGAGCAGTTGCAAATCTCGAGGAAAGATTTAAGATGTTGTCGTGCATCTTGATTCTTTGAGCCGCCAAATTGACCTATTGTGTTGATCATATTAAACATTACGGTTTCAACTCAAAGTGGTGGCTTCAATTTCAGTGCGACAACTCTGGGTTAAGTCCATCAAGATCTTCTTCAAGATAGTCTCGAATAGTTACATTTTAGTGCAAGAATCACTCCTCCTCTGCTCGAAACATCTTGATTCATATTGCCGTCTTGATTTGCCATTGCTTCTCTTATCCTTCGTCTAAGTCTTTGTAAGGTTCGTTCGATTTACGGATCAAAGGGATATTACAGTGAAATCGGTCTCATACAGTCATATACCAATGCAAAACCAAAGTTTGTTAGCCCTTTGAATTTTAAACAAGAAAAATAAAAGAAAGTGCAAGAAAATAAAAACAAAGTCGCTGGCGTAATAAGTGCTACATAATTGTGCAAGTATACGTTGCAAGTTATAGTATAAAAGATATAAATCTCCACGAGGATTGGTGCCACTTCAAGAATCTAGTCTCTTGCCTTTGTAAAAAGTAAAAACACAAATAAAAGGATTATAGGAGTTTAACTAATAACTAATCTAAAAAGCAATAAAGTAAAAGAAAAGATGAATTCAAATGAGAGAGATAGGCTAGGTTATCGTGAGTTGAGGTGTGATAGCGATTGGATTGTCTTGGTAAAAAAAGTGCAAACAACTCGGTTGCCGTGGCAACTTACTGTGAGGTTGCCTTGGCAACTAATTGATGGTTGCTTGGGCGCGACTAGTTGAGCAACTACTTGGGCGTCTGGGCAGCAACCTTCAAGGTTCGGCGGGCGTTCTTCAATGGTTTCTTCTTATCCTAAGTCAAAACTCTAGCTACTTGTGCATGCCTTGAATACATCCTGCGTGAATCAAGGGTGAACAACAACCAATCTTGCGCTCCTCTTAGCGTTGAAATCCTTAACTTATTCCTAAGCCGGATTAATCTTCACCATCAATAGATTGAATAAAGATCATATTCATTCGTTTCTTGAATCTAACTCTCCCGATATTAGATAAATAGATGAAATCACGAGATCCTCTCCCAATTCACTTTCATAAACAAGAATAAGAACCAAGAATGAATAAACCTTGAAATAGAAAAGTGCAAACTCTTATTACCTAAACAAAAACCAATAGTTTCTCACAACCACAAAACACAATAACCATAGCCAAATAGATTTAGTTCATGGCTAGGTTCCAAAAGAAACACAAGATAAATAATCCTAGCATGAACCCCTTGGATTGTGAAATCTCCTCTTATTTATAGGGCTAGGTCAAAGTCCTTCTTTGAGGAGAAGTTAAGTTGGAATTAAATTATCTTTAAAGAATATAATTCTTTATTATAATTATATTCCTACTAGAACTTCTCCTATCTTCTTGGAATTTAATTCTTCTTTAATCTCTTCATGGAAATCAAATTCCTTTGGGTTTGGGCTTTGCTCCACGTCATCTTGGGCTTGTCTAGTCATCAATTTCGACTACCATATCACCTTTGCTCTTTGTCGACAAGGATCCACTCCATGAGGAGTTGTCCCCTCCTCATTACATTAGAAATTAAAATTAAGTAATCTAAAATAGATTGGTCACGATGAGGCCGGCGAAATTATTGTGATGACGCCAGATGCCTGTTCAAAATAATGGATGCTGCAGGAATGCTCTTTTCAGGCATTAGGCTAGTGAATGCCACATTCGTCATTGGAGAAATCGGATCCCCTATCCCAGGTTATCTAATTGTACTAAGATGACAGTTGTTGAAACTTTAGGGTGATGAGCCAAAGAGGTTAGAGAAAGATTGCAAGGAACTGCGAGCCAAATCACGATAACCAAGAAGGACCGTTTAGGTTGGGTTACAAACCAAGTGTCCAACAAAGAAAGGAAGAATACAAGAAAAGAATATGACTGACTTAAGGAGAAAGTGTGTTCCGTGGAGACCAATGTCCTTCACTTGTTTGAAAACACTTTTGTCTCAGGAGATTTGCGGCCGAGGACAGAAGGGCAATTAAGGAGAA